>CM070593.1:4709115-6166089 GCA_036346395.1 Hsuehochloa calcarea | reverse complement strand
AAGAGGGACGTGTCACTATTTTTAACTTTTTACGGTATACTTAATTCAATATGGGTCATCTATTCTTTTTGATTCAATCATTCAGATCAATTAGGATTTAGTTATAATACATCTGATATTATGGGTAGTAAAATTTCGAGAGGTAAAATTGAAATTGCCCATGTAGGATCATACGTTGCAAGAGTAATATTTTCAACCCTATTTAGAAAAATCCATAATACCTTCGCAAATAAAATTACAAATACAAAAAAAATCCATTACACCCTTAACAAATCAATAGTCAAATTTAAAAGTACAAATCGGACGCACTAACGGTACACACACCACACGTTGTTACATCCTAAACACACGCCTAATCTAGAAATAGGCTGAACCCTATGGATAGTGGGCACACATTTTAACCAATGAACGTAGCCCCATGTATGTATACTATTCCTTTTAGGTTTGCAAACTGGATCAATCCAAGCCGGCCGCACGCACACGAGCGCTGCGAGCCAACCGAGCAAGCGCTCGGTCTTCTCTGTTTCTTCTGTTCGTGCGAGGGAACGCCGCGCACAGAGCCTCCACCCGGTATGTTGGAAAAATGATCGGGGTAATGTGCAGTTCAGTTTGTATTTAATGTATTGTGCGGTGCAGTATTTCTGTAGCCGAGAGCAGCTAATCTTACCCGCAAACGAGCAACAATCGGGCAGGCAAGTACAGACGCACCATCGGGCACAGAGCAAGACAGGCACAGATCCTATGAACGGAGGCACGGACGGAAGAAAGGTCCCCTTCTTTAAATTCCCTTTTCGATCTTTTCTTATTAGCACATTTCTTAATTCGGTTATGAGCTTGAGCTAAATTCTCTTTCAAATGTTGTAACATTGTCTCCTTTTCAGCCAAGAAATCCTTTGCTTCTTCACTCTCAGGGCCAGGAACTGATATTTCACTGATTAGTTGGGAAGGAAATCCATACATCGCTTGGAATGGAATGACCTATAAAGAAGTGTGATACGTAGTATTGTACCACCATTCCGATAAGGATAACCAGTAATACCACCTTCTAGGTTCGTTAAAGGCCATGCATCTCAAATACGATTCCAAACACTGATTGACCCTCTTAGTCTGCCCTTCTTGATGAGGACATCCCTCCATCGGATACACGCACGACACAAGACCCTCCAGATCTGGGTGCTGAACTACACGGTCCTATGACAAGAGCTAGAGCACGCCACTTAATCGATCGTAAAGTCGCTTTCTAAGGCGAGTGTATTATTTGAGAACTCTATGTCGCCTAATGGAGATGATTTACTTGTACTCGTGAATCTAGGACTACGACCGTTCAAGAAGGTCTACGATCACGCAAGAAGATCTACGACCACTACAAGAAGACCTACGACTAGTTGATTCGATTGGAGCAATCACGATCGTAAAAGCGAGCACAGACTCGTTGGACACAATCTACGACCAAAGATAGCATGGACTCCTCAAGACCACCCTAGGACCATCCTCACGACCGGATCTTCAACTGTAAATACGCAACACAAGATGTCACACACCGCTTTGGAAACTATTAAGACTTTGTAAACGTAACGAGGTCGGAGTCCGGTTGTGTACGCTTCATCCCACGGCCGCACAACCCTAGGTTGACCTCCTCACGCTCCCTATATATATCAAGAGCGCCATAGTTTAGAGGCGGTTTTTCTTAAATTATTCCGCCAATTGCGCTTACGATTATCGGTTTGAGGAACCTCACTTGTAAACTTCATCCATATCCGCAATACAATTCGATTGCATCTACCTTGTTCTTGTGAGTTGCTTCGATTGCTTGCGGAACAATAACCTTCGTGGTAAGGTCGATCGCGTGCAAGCATGGTCGATAACGAGGCATGCGGTGTAGCGAATTGCGAGGTGACGATCCGCTGGTCGGAAGCCTCAAAGCGCCAACGCCTCACGATTTAACCAAATCGAACCTATCGAAGATCGGCCGCCGTGACTCATCAAGTGGTATCGAGCAAAGTTGCCCGTTAGGTAATTTCGCTTATCCCCTTTTGTTAGTTGTGTTCCTCACCTAGAGTCCGTAAAACCGCCTACAAAAGTTTTAGATCGTAATTATTCCATGTCCAAACCACTTTGTGCCTTTCGCAATTTTGTTTTCGCCGCATTGTTGAGTTCGAGTCCATCGTCGGTGTCTTTGTTGCTGGTTTAGAGTAGCATTCTTGGTCTCTAGTCAAGACTGCGCCGTCGTGCCACCATCCATCCCGACGACGCCTCCTTTTTGAGCGACACCCATTCGACCACCCGCCGGATTTACTATCTGGTCGGAATCGAACATCTACTCGGATCCAACCACCTCTTCGAGCAACACCCATTCTACCATCCACTCAGGAACTACCACCGTTGGATTCGATCCTCGTCGGATTCCGAGCGCAATGTAACAGCCCAAGTTCGAGAGAGAGAGAGAGAGTATCTTTTAATTACCTATTTACCCCGCTCTCGAAAAGTTTGTGACCCAATCACCTCATCGGATCCAGAAAAGGTAACTGAAGAATTTTGGGCTTGGGTCACGATTTGCAAAAAAAAAAAGCAAAAAGTGCAAAAGAAAAGAAAAGAAGCAAAAAAAGGTGCAAAAGAAAAGAAGCAAAAAAAAAGGTGTAAAAGAAAAGAAGAAGAAGCAATTCGACCACCCCTAGTTGGTCTACGACCGCCCACTTTGCATCCTTTGGACTCCTTTGTATCGAGTCCTTGTTTCGATCAGTATTGTGCTAGGGCTAGGGGCACTTTTAGACCAGCAACTGTGACGAGTACTGTGGGCTTTGGTTCAGCTTTGCTAATCTGATTTTATTATTGCTATTCCTTGCTACTAAACATTGCTGTCCGAGCTCCACATACTTTCGACCTCGATTGATCCTCGATTCGCCTCCGCCGTGATCGTACATCCCACCTTCGCCGATTGGACCACGCTGCAATTTGGTAAGAAACTCATAAGAGCTTGGTAAGACGCTTGAGAGTGTGTGATTCCACCCTCCACCGCCTAATAGTGATAGGGATAATACCTTTGTGTTGTCTTTTGTCTCCTACTAACCATGTCGTGAAGGATTGGATGCGCAAGAGTGTGTTTTGAGGAAGAGCTCATGACGTTATTGGATGAACAACGCACTACCGTTAATGAGGACATCGACAGAAGCTTCAAGCTACCACGATCACATTACAACGCTCAATCAACGATAGTATTGCGCGCTCACTACACGCCTCGAAAGAATGGTGAACCGACCACCAACGTTGGTCGTGTGGAACCTCATGGTGCAGCCCATGACCATGAGTTTGATAATGATAATGAGATGCACGACCACGACGCCTTTGATGCACGACAACGGAACCGACCGAACTTCAACCGTCAAGGTATGAGAGGTAATAATGTTCAGCAACATAATGCATGTGTTAATGATAATCCATATGCTAAAGTTAAGTTCTCTATACCATCTTTTGGGTGCTTATGATGCTGAAATATATCTAGATTGGGAGATGACGGTAGAACAGAAATTGAATGCTCACTTAGTTCCCGAAGTGCATAGAGTTAGGCAAGTCACAAGTGAATTTAAAAACTTTGCCATCATTTGGTGGAATAGGGTATGCACCGAAGGATTAGCGCCTACTACGTGGGATGGTTTAAAGGTTGCTATCGTTCTGATTTGTCCCACCTTCTTTTAAGCGTGATTTGCGTAATAAATTGCAGCAGCTTAAACCAAGGTAATAGATCAGTAGAAGAATATTATCGGAGCTACAAATTAGCATGTTGCGTTGTGATATTATTGAGGATGAAGAAGCGCAATGGCACGTTTTATGGAGGATTAAGGCGTGAAATTCGGGACATAGTGGATTACAAAGAATACGATGAGCGTCCCTAGATTGTTCCAACTTGCATGTTTGGCGAAAAGGAATTGCGGGGCGACAACGAGGCCAAGGAACAACTTTGGGAGCATGTCTACACCACGACCGATCTTGGGGCAAGCCAAAACAGCCCCACCTTGGCTACACAGTGCTGCCTCCACGAGTAGGCGTTCAGCGGCACCTCGACCACATCACATGCACGAGGTAAGTAAAGTTACTGAGTGTGAGGCACCGGTAAGAATTCTTCATGGTTGCTTCCTCGTCGTAAGTACTGGATTGTGTGCCACCGTTGCAAGGAATGGGGCACGTCATGAGGCCCCGGTCGTGAGCATACCTTGCCACAAAGCGGTGGTTATGTAAGTACTAGTGATATTGAGGCGAATATACTTGCATTAACATTGCGGTGGAGGAGATGAGATGAACGGTGATCTTGATGTAGAGGAACAAGTAGGCTGCATTGACAAGTATCATGAGCCTTGTTGTTAGCAGTCTTGGCGCACAAGTGGAGAGGCGAGCAAAGTCAGCAGCGCAACTTGTTTGAGACCAGTTTCGTGAAGGGCGAGCACAGAGTCATCATTGATGGAGGGAGCTACAACAACCTTGCAAGCTCCGAGATGGTGAAAGCTTGGCTTGACCACACAACCACACCCGTCCCTACTACATCCAATGGTTCAATTAGTGTGGTAAATTAAAGGTACACAAAGTTGTGAAAGTGCAATTTTGTGCGGTAATTACAAAGATAGTTCGACTTTGATATCGTGCCTATGCAAGCATGCTCTTTGTTGCTCGGTAGACCTTGGATATATGACAATGATGTTTTGCACCATGGTAGAGCCTAATACCTACTCATTTTCACATAAGGGTAAGAAGTTTAAGTTGTTGCCTTTGACACCGAAATTTGAGATTACGAAAGATGAAGAGGCGCTAAAATGAAAGAAACACAGATAAACATGATTGAATCTCGACCAAATAGCAAAGCGTGTTTCCCACCCAAAGGGAGAAAGTGGCGTCTAGTCCTAAATCCGAGAATTAAATTGAAGGATGTGTTATTGTGGATATCGTGAGGATATGTGCACGATCTCGGGATGATGAGTCAATTGGCAATGGCGTTGTTGGTTTGCAAAATCTCGCGTTTTGGGTTTGCTCCAATCTTTGTCGAGGCACAGTCGATCCCGACGAGTTATGCAGGCGATCGGATGCTTGAGTAGGCAATCCGGCCGGCCATGGTGGCGGTCAGGCCGACTGATCTTTGAAAGTTGGGTTTTGGAGCTGGGCCAAAAATAGGTTGTGTGAGCAAGTGAGGAGTCTCTGGATGTGGTCCCATCATTTTTGGAGTTCCGAGTCAAAAGTTCTATTCGATTGAAATTTCGAAGGTTTGAATTTCTCGCGGAATTTTAGCTAAGTCTTTTGGCCGATCCGACCCCTAGTTGTGGGAGGCGGTGAAGCCAGACTGATACTCGATCGGGCCGACCTTGTGGAAGTAGGTCGGGCCGTGATCCTGGAGGTGAGCTAAGTGTTGCATTGAGTGTGTTACAGTGTGTTATTCTATGAACTTCAATGCTTTATTGATGTATATTGCATTCTTGGGTAGCGTGGGTCAAGTTGTGAAGAACTTGTTTCGGAAGCGGTTTGTTTGTCTATTCTTGTGTGCGGTGGCTTGCGAGTCAACGGCGTCAGCGGTGAGTGGATCGGGACTACGCTTGGAAGCGAGGGTCGAGCGATCAGGGGATACGGGTGAGGTCGTGTGACTCAAGCATGGTGCGAGATGGGCAAGATGGATCGAGCAGGTGGTTGATGCAATTTGGTTGGATCGGTGATGCGGATATCGGTGCGAGTCTGCGGGAGGTTACGATGGGATTGGACAAGAGAGGCTTGGCGTCGATGAGAACGTGATCAACCTACACGTGGTGAAGCGAGGCGATTGCTTCAGCAGTTAGTATGTGGGTCCCATGTGTGTGTGGGCCCCAAATGTGAAACTCTAGTCCTCTCTAGTATAAATAGGAAAGGGGAGAAGGAAAACCTTTGAGGCATTCATTTGGTTTCTTCCTTGCTTTTCTAGGGTTAGGGTTTGGAGAGGAAGAGAGGAGAGTTGTATGCTCATTGGGTGAGCTCTTGTCCTCCTAGTTGGAGTGGCTTTGTAAGCATCTTGTGAGATCAATCAATCTTGTGATGCTTGCTTGTGAGATCATTTGTCTCCCCTTTTGTGTTCTTCTCTCATTTGAATGAATTTGGTGCTTCCTTGATTCAAGGGTTTATGCTTGGTCTCTTGACCCATTTTGTCTTGCTTTGATGTGTGGGAATACTCCTAGAATCATCTAGACCATCAATCCCCACAAGCAAGTCTTGAATCAAAGTTTTTACATTTTTAGGGTTTGTGCACTTCTTGATTAAATCCTTGAGAGATCGATTACGTGAAGTGGATCGAAGGATCGTCGCTAGAAATAGGTCTCTAATATCATTAGGGAGGTGTGCTCGAAATTTGGTCAAGTTTCATTGGTTGAATCAAAAGTTGGATCAAATTTCGTTTTGGATGCAAGTTGGATTTTTGATCTGGATGAACCGGTCGACCGGTCTTATATGCAGTGATCCGAAGCCCGTATGTCAGGCATTTGTCTTGCCGGAATCGAACCAACATCACCGGTCCGAAGCCTTGATTAGTTCTTAGTCGGACCATTGGTTGAGCGTCGGTCGGACCGCCCTTGGTAGTGCCGTCCACCAGCTGTTTCTGAATCAACCCTTTGAGTTTAAGTCTCCACATTTGTGTCGTGTGGTTGTCGGGGTTATCGAATTCAGCACAAGGCTTCATATTGTGCTTCTTGATCTTAGCCTTCATAGCTAAAGGGTGAAGTTCGTGTTGAATTTGATTTAGGCGAGAAAGTTTTGAAAGCGCCTATTCACCCCCTCGTCGCCTTCCGGTCCTACAAGTGGTATCGAGGCGGTTAGCTCTTTTCTATAGATCTTAACCGGTCTTTGGAGCCATGGCGTGGTGATATTCAATCGAGCCACATGTTTTTGATGGAGTTGATTTTGCTTATTGGAAGGCCGAATGGAGGCCTACATCGAGGCTCAAGGGCCTTGATTTGGCTTAAGGTGAAAATCCTTATGTCGTGCGGTAGATGACAATTTGATCACTCGGATGTGGAGAACAACAGCGAGGGCTCGGAATTTCTTGATTCAAGGCCTTAGTCGATCGGAGTTTGGCGTGTTGCTCACTTCTTTGTCTTGCTCATGAGATCTGGCGGACTCTTTGTGATTATCACGAGGGTCCATTGCGATCAAGGAAGTGAGGAGAACCGGCTTAAAGCATACTCCAAGATCGAGCAAAGACACGGTGAATCTTTAGATGAATGTGTGGAGATTTTCTAAAATTCTTCATGATCTCGTATTGTTGATCTTGTTTTTAGGTCAGAAAATGCCGTAACTTTTGGGTGCTTTGGATGTGAAGTGCAGGGGATGAAGATCACTTGCGCCATCAGACAACAACATGTCATGAGTGAGCTTACCATGGATAAGCTTTACTCGAGTTGAAGGCGCATGAGATTGATTTCATCTCGCGTCTCCCCAACGAATAGATGGCTTTAGTGGTTGACAATTCTAAGGGTAGATATCTTGATTCTTTTAATGTTAGCTCATCTGGATTTTCTTTATGCACTTTGCATTCCTTGACGATGAGCAACTTGAGAGACTACAGGAATGACTTAGCCCTCCTATCCACAAAATTCACGAGAGCCTACAATAATGTGAGGAGTAGGAGGAGAGGTGGACCTATCACATGCTTTGAATGTGGTGAGCCAAACCACATTCGCTCTAGATGCCCCAAGCTGAAGGGCAAGGAGGAGAAGGAGTCACAAAGGCATCCTCAAGCGAGGATGCTAAGTCCAAGAAGACAAACTATCATGAAGTTTGTCGGTAGGAGTCCTTGAAGCTCTAGAGGATGTGAGCATGGAAGATGTGGACTCGGTCGGAGGGGCGACAAGAGTGACTCCGTGGCAAGAAGAAGGCACGTGATTTCACGCAGCATGTGCTTTATGGCTAGAGCGCCACCCGGCGATTACTCCTCCAGCAGCGAGGATCCTTTGGTGATCCCGATGAGGTATGCCCTTCACTTCACTGACATGAAAAGGGCTTTAGTGCTTGCTGAACAAAAATTGCATAAGCAAGCTAAAGTGATCAAAAGCGAGGATACTATGATTGATAATTTGAACCTAGAAGTGGTTAGGCTCAAATCCATTAATCACGATGATTTACGTGATTCATGCTCTAGCTTGCTTAATGAATTATCAAGCTTGAATAATGCTCATTCCTCATTGAAGATAAATTGGAAAATGCTCTTTACGAACTAGAATCTCTCAAGTCTAGTTACATTTGCATGAATGCCATTAAAGCTTGATGTATTTGCTTTAGATGCTATTCCATTAAATTGCTCAAAGCGTGCTTTGCTAGAATTGAAGCTGGATAGCTCTTTAAAGAATTGCAAAATTTGATGCTAGTCACACTTGTTCTCATTGTAAGAATAATCGAATTAAAATGCAAGAGATGGTGAAATGGTTGCTTATTCTAGAATTGCCTCTTGTGAAAATTGCCCTAAACTTACAATTGAGATTGAAGCTTTAAACAAGACTCTTGAAGAAAGCTAAAATTGAAAGATCCATGTCTCTTCTTTGCTTCCAAGAAAGTTATTGATTCTTCCTCTTGTATGTTGCATCTTTGAAATTGAAAATGCTATTGGTAAGATACAAGAGGCTTTTAGAGTCAAATTTAAGGAAGCGGTTGAATAGGATTGGAGAGTCCTATTGTGTGTCTTGTGAGGCTCTTAAAGTGGGAGTGGATCTTCTTAAGAGCAAACATGTTGAGAAATCGATTCTAAAAAGTGCTCCAATTGTGGAGTTTTGGCAAAAGAACGATTACCTCAAAATGACTCTTGAGAAGTTTTCTAGTGGGAAAAAGAAGCTCAACTTGATTCTAGATCAATCCAAGGTGAGTGTGAAAAGCAGTGGCCTAGGCTTTAAGTCCCTAGAGCTCTCCAAAATCTCTCACCAAAGATTGCTAGAGTGTTGAAAAGTGGTTTGGTTGAGCAAGAACCTTCCTTGACTCAAAGGTTGTTCCTAAAGGCATGAGGTTCTGCTCAATCTCCTTCTAGCAAGAAAGGTGCTTGTCTCATGATCTGGACCCCTCAAAGGTCAAGTACAATTGCACCATCTGAGAAAGAAGGCCACACCGTTGAGTTTTGCTTCGGAGAGCAAAGATTGAGAGGAAAGAGAGAATGAGCACTTTGAGATCCATTAGAGGAGTCTCTTCTTGATTTGTAGTCTCTAGAGCCGGGCTGGCTATTGATACCATTTATAGGCCTAGGTTTGTAGAGAACTCTGTTGACTCTTTTGGTGGGTCCGAGCGGCGGTTTGGTCTTGGATATCGTGAGGATAGACCACGGGTAGCACCTAGGCGAGGAGAATGCTCGGTCTTTTGGTAGATCGTTTTGGAGAGGTCAGTGGTGCTCATGGGCATTCTTATGATTTTGTGCCTAATCATTTTCTCTTTGCTTCTTTTGCTATTCCCGGGCCTCATCCATCTCGATCTTGGACTCCTAGAACCCTTATCTCAAATCCCGATCTTGAGGCTTGGATGTTTTGAAATTTGCTCTTTTATTTTCATTGTATCATAATGCATTTTTATTTCAAATGTCATGCATTGCATAATAAAATTGTGGAGCTTTGAGTATTATCCTTGTATGGCTTGATTTCATACTCTATACCTTGTCATATCAAGTGATAGTCTGCTTGGACTTCTTTTATGGCTCTTAGTGTTTTGGCTTAGCTTTTCCCTTGCTAGCTTTATATCGTGAGCAAATTAAGATCGAATCATGTCTTGTTGGATCTTGTGACTAGTTTTGCTCTAGTGATCCTCTTATGATTCTTGCCATGTCTTACAAGCTGAATTGAGTCTTGAACTTATTTTGAGATGAAAAATGAGCTTTTATCTTCTTAAGTCAAGCAAATGAAAAAAGAGATTTTACGTGCGAAAAACTGATCTCACCAATCCTTTCTCATGAGGCGGCTTGCCATTGCACTAGGCATGAACTCGGGGAGTTTTGGATGACCTAGACCACTCTTTTAAGCTTATCGCTTGAGATGGTCACGGCAAGGCTTGAGATCTAGCCGCAGTAAAAAAAGAAAGGAAAAAAAATTGCCCAAAAAGGGCTAAGTGCTTGAGCTTTGCTTCAAAAGAATTCTCTTAATGCTCAAAATGCCTCAATTCCTGTTTTGAGTCTCTTTTTGCTTATAGACATGGCTTGACTCATTTTTGGTTGCTTTTAGTGAATCTATGACATTGAGCAACCTTTCATGGTTTTAATTACTGTTAATCTCAGTTTACGCTATCTTGGTGTTAGCTGCGGTACATGTTTTGCCATGATTGAATATAACTTCTACTCTTTATATGGCTTGGTATATGTCTTATCTTATCTACATAGATAATGGTCATGGCTCCTTTGCTAAATTTCAAATAAAGTCATTTCTTCATGCTCGTTCTTCTCTCATGCATCTTGATGAATTCATTGTCAAAGGGGAGAAGGATTGAAGAAAATCTTTGCTTTAGAGCTTTGGTTCACATAAGGTTTCATGCATAAAAGAACACACACACACACACAAAAATTTTTGTGAACCCTTTGAAAATTTGTGATCATAGTGAGTTGAGTCTCTGGTTTTATTGCCTTTTACGATTTGAATTGCAATTCAAGAAGACTCACAATGATCAAAGGTCAAATAGAACTTATTGTCTTTCATATGGACCTTAGTGAGATTTTTGGCCATCTTACGGATTTTGAATCTTTACGTGCGTTCAATGCCTTATCTCACTTGCCTTCACTATTACGAAACCCGGCTTGTTCGGTTCCTAAGCTTTTTCTTGCTTATGGACCAAGTTGTGCCTTTATCACAGCAGCGAATGATTTTACTTTTCATTTGAAAAACCACATTTTCTTGAAAATTGCCAATGTGTTTCATCAAGGGGAGATTGTGGATATCGTGAGGATATGTGCGATCTCGGGATGATGAGTCAATTGGCAATGGCGTTGTTAGTTTGCAAAATCTCGCGTTTTGGGTTTGCTTCAATCTTTGTCAGACCCTGGCGGTCCGGCCCAGTTGTCGTGATGCGGTCGAGACCGCCCGTGGAAGGGTCCGGCCGACCATGGTGGCGGTCAGGCATCGCTTTGAAAGTTGGGTTTTGGAGCTGGGCCAAAAATAGGTTGTGTAGGCAAGTGAGGAGTCTCACGGATGTGGTCCCATCATTTTGGAGCTCCAGTCAAAAGTTCTATTCGATTGAAATTTCAGAAGGTTTGGATTTCTCGCTTGAATTTTAGCTAAGTCCTTTGGACCGGTCCGACCGTAGTTGTGGGAGCGGTCCGACCCGACTGATATCGGTCGGACCAAGCCTTGTGAAGCGGATCGGCCGGCGATCCTGGAGGTGAGCCAAGTGTTGCATTGAGTGTGTTACGAGTGTGTTATTCTATGAACTTCAATGCTTTATTGATGTATATTGCATTGTGGAACTAACGTGGGTCAAGTTGTGAAGAACTTGTTCGAGAAGCGGTTTGTTTGTCTATTCTTTGTGCGGGTGGCTTGCGAGTCAGCAGCGTCAGCGGTGAGTGGATCGGGACTACGCTTGGAGGCAGAGGTCCGAGCGATCGGGGATCTCGGGTGAGGTCGTGTGACTCAAGCATGGTGCGGAATGGGCAAGATGGATCGAGCGGGTGGTTCGGTGCAATTTGGTTGGATCAGCGGTGCGGATATCGGTCAAGAGTCTCAGGAGAGGTTCGATGGGATTGGACAAGAGGCTTGGCGTCGATGAGAACCGTGATCAACCTACACGTGGTGAAGCGGTGATTGCAGCAGATGATTATGTGGGTCCCATGTGGAGTGGGCCCCAAATGTGAAACTCTAGTCCTCTCTAGTATAAATAGGAAAGGGGGAGAAGGAAAACCTTTGAGGCATTCATTTGGTTTCTTCCCTTGCTTTTCTAGGGTTAGGGTTTGGAGAGGAAGAGAGGGAGAGATTGTATGCTCATTGGGTGAGCTCTTGTCCTCCTAGTTGGAGTGGCTTTGTAAGCATCTTGTGAGATCAATCAATCTTGTGATGCTTGCTTGTGAGATCATTTGTCTCCCCTTTTGTGTTCTTCTCTCAATTGAATGAATTTGGTGCTTCCTTGATTCAAGGGTTTATGCTTGGTCTCTTGACCCATTTTGTCTTGCTTTGATGTGTGGGAATACTCCTAGAATCATCTAGACCATCAATCCCCACAAGCAAGTCTTGAATCAAAGTTTTTTACATTTCTAGGGTTTGTGCACTTCTTGATTAAATCCTTGAGAGATCGATTCTGTGAAGCGGATCTGAAGGATCGTCGCTAAAAATAGGTCTCTAATATCATTAGGGAGGTGTGCTCGAAATTTGGTCAAGTTTCATTGGTTGAATCAAAAGTTGGATCAAATTTAGTTTTGGATCTGAGGTGGATTTTTGATCTTGGTGAACCAGTCGACCGGTCTTATGGCAATGATCCGACCGCCCGTATATCGAGACATTTGTCTTCTTAGGGTCGAACCATTGTCCACCGGTCAGGCCGCCGATTAGTTGCTGGGTCGAGACCATTGGTTGAGCGTCGGTCAGACCGCCCTTAGTAACCAGTCCAGGCTTTGTGCAGATCAACCCTTTGAGTTTAAGTCTCCACATTTGTGTCGTGTGGTTGTGGGGGTTATCGATTCACACAAGGCTTCATTGTGTGCTTCTTGATCTTCTTAGCCTTCATAGCTAAAGGAGTGAAGTTCGTGTTGAATTTGATTTAGGAGAAAGTTTTAAAGCGCCTATTCACCCCCTAGTCGCCTTTCAGTCCTCTGATTATGATTGTCATTAAATCTGAGACTTCTTTGAAATCTGTAATAATGAGTTGCCATGCTATGTTTTGATATGCAAAAATGCCTTATATTCGGCGAGGACATAGCTAGCTCTTTGCCTCTCTAACGTTGCTAACCTTTGCGGGAGTATGTGGATGTATTTCAACTGCGAGTACCTTAGGGATTACCACCTATTCGAGAATTGAGCATCAAATTGATTTGATCCGAGGAGCGACTTTGCAAGCCGTCTTTGCATATAGGACCAATCCGGAGAGACTAAGAAATTCAGCGACAAGTCCAAGATCTTTTGGACCGTGAGTACGTAAGAGAAAGCCTTAGTCCTTGTCTTTGTTCAGTTCTTTTGGTTCCTAAGAAAGACGGTAGTTGGCGTGTGTGTGTTGATTGCGAGCCATTAATAACATTACTATAAGGTATCGTCATCCTATCCCAAGGCTAGGCGACATGCTAGATGAATTGAGTGGTTCTATTATTTTCACAAAGATTGACTTGCGGAGTGGTTACCACAGTTAGAATGAAATTAGAGATGAATGGAAGCGCTTTTAAAACTAAGTTCGGATTATATGAGTGGTTAGTGATGCCCTTCGGTCTAACTAATGCACCTAGTACTTTTATGCGTTTGATGAGCGAGGTTTCACGATCCTTTCATTGGAAAATTTGTGGTGGTTTACTTTGATGATATCTTGATTTATAGCAAGTCACATGAGCAACACTTAAATCATATACGTGCTGTTTTTAATGCTTTGAGAGGCATACGCGTTTGTTTGGTAACCTCGAGAAGTGCACCTTTTGCACCGATCGAGTTGTATTTCTTGGTTATATTGTGACACCACAGGGCATTGAGGTGGATGAGACAAAGATTGTAGCCATCCAAAGCTCGGCGGCGCCTACTCTTGTGTCACAAGTCGCGGAGCTTCCATGGCCTTCTTTGGATTCTATGGGCGCTTTGTGCGGGATTTCACACTATTGCCGCACCATTGAATGAATTGACAAAGAAAGGTGCCCTTCCAATGGGGACTGCACAAGAAAGGCATTCAACTTGTTGAAAGAGAAGCCCACCCAAGCACCTCTACTCCAACTCCACGATTTTGGTAAGACTTTTGAAATTGAATGTGATGCCGGTGGGATTGGGATAGGTGGTGTATTGATTCAAGAAGGTAAACGGTTGCATATTTCAATGAAAAACTAAATGGGCCTAGTTTGAATTATTCCACCTATGATAAAGAATTGTATGCTTTAGTTAGTGCTTCAAACTTGGCGGCATTATCTATGGCCCAAAGAATTTGTTATACATTCGGATCATGAATCGTTAAAACATATTAGAAGTCAAGCTAAATGAATAAGCGACATGCTAAGCTGGGTAGAATTTATTGAGTCATTCCCATATGTTATAAAGCATAAGAAAGGTAAGGATAATGTGATTCTTGATGCGCTCTCTAGATGTTATACCATGTTATCTCAACTTGACCATAAGATTTTTGGTTTGGAGGCCATTAAGAGTTTATATGTCAACGATTTGGACTTTAAGGAAGTGCTTGAACATTGTAAAGGAGGGAAGACATGGAATAACTATGTGTTGAATGATGGTTTGGTCTATCGTGCTAACAAGCTATGCGTTCGACTAGCTCTGTTAGTCTTTTGTTATTCTGAGAGGCACATGGAGGAGGTTTGATGGCGCATTTTAGAGCAAAGAAGGCAGAAGATGTCTGGCCACCCACTTCTTTTAGCCAAGGATGAGGCGTGATGTCGGCGCACGTGGCTCATTGCACTACATGCAACAAAGCTAAGTCTCGTCTCCTTCCACATGGACTTTATATGCCTCTTCCTATTCCTAGCACCCCTTGGGAGGATATTTCTATGTATTTTGTTTTAGGATTGCCTAGGACAAAGAGGGGGAGAGACAGTATATTTGTAGTAGTGGATCGATTTTCTAAAATGGCACATTTTATATATTGTCTACAAAGCGATGATGCTACAAACATAGCTGATTTGTTTTTCAGGAAATCATTCGCACATGGAGTGCCCAATACTATTGTCTCGGATCGTGATGCGAAGTTTTGAGCCACTTTTGGAGATCACTTTGGAATAAATTGGGGACAAAGCATGCATTCTACTACATGCTATCCCCAAAGCGATGGACAAGCGGAGGTTGTCAACCTGCGTTATCCACCATGTTGCGGGCTGTTTTAAAGAAAAACTTGAAGATGTGGGAAGAGTGTTTACCGCATGTTGAGTTTGCTTACAATAGGTCGATACACTCCACCACCAAGGTAAGTCCATTTCGGGTAGTGTATGGTTTTAACCCCGTGCTCCTATTGATTTACTACCTTTACCGACCACGAAAAAATTAATCTAGATGCTAAGAAGCGTCTTGCATTTATTCTCAAGTTGCATGAAACCACTAAAGAGAATATAGAGCATATGGTGAAAGGTATAATGTTCTTTGGAAGCAAAGGTAGGAAAGTTGTCAAATTTGAACCGGGTGATCTAGTTTGGATTCATTTGAGAAAGGATAGGTTTAGAATTAAGAAAATCAAAGTTGATGCCTAGAATTTGAAGGACCGTTTAAGATAATTAAGAAGATAAATGATAATACATATCAATTAGAATTACCTCAGATTTTGGGGTTAGCCCCACATTTAACATTTCAGTTTGAAACCATACGTGGGAGAAGAAGATGAGCTTGAGTCGAGGGCGACTCAATTCAAGAGGGAGTATGATGAGGACATCCCTACTTGGATACATACGACACAAGACCCTCCGGATCTGGTCTTTGAACTACGGTCCTATGACAAGAGCTAGAGCCACGTCACTTAATCGATCGAGTAAAGTCATTTCTAGAAATTTGAGTGTATTATTTGAGAACTCTATCTTTGCGCTGCCTAATGGAGATGATTTACTTGTACTCGTAAATCTAGGACTACGACCGGTTCAAGAAGGTCTCGACCCTTTGCAAGAAGATCTACGACCACTACAAGAAGACCTACGACTAGTTGATTCGATTGGAGCAATCTACGACCAAGCGAGCCGCGATGCTCGTTGGACACAATCTACGACCAAAGATAGCATGGACTCCTCAAGACCACCCTAGGACCGATCCTCGACCGGATCTTCGACCGAAATCGCAACACAAGGTGCTTTGCGTCACCGTTTTAAAACTATTAAGACTTTGTAAGCGTAACGAGTGGAGTCGAGGTTGTATGCGCTTCATCCCACGGCGCACAACCCTAGGTTGACCTCCTCACGTTCCCTAGATATATCATGAGTCGCCATAGTTTAGCGGGTTTTTCTTAGATTATTACGCCAGTGCGGTTTAGCGATTATCGGTTTGAGAACCCCACTTGTAAACTTCATCCATATCCGCAATACAATTGGATTGCATCTACCTTGTTCTTGTGAGTTGCTTCGATTGCTTGCGGGAACAATAACCTTCGTGGTAAGGTCGATCGCGTGCAAGCGTGGTCGATAACGGCAAAGCGTCGCGTGTAGCGAATTGCGAGTGACGATCATTGGTGGAAGCCTCAAGCGTCAACGTCCTCACGGCGAACCAAATCGAACCTATCGGAAGATCGGGCCGCCGTGACTCATCACTTCTGATTGTGGATGGTATGTAGTGCTGAATCTCAGTTTTACCTGTAGGGATTTGAATATTTCTTGCCACATCTTACTTGTAAAGATTCTATCACATGCGAGACTATGTGATGGGAAATCCATGCAATTTAAAGACATTATCAATGAATGTTTGTACAACGGTCTGTACCGAATAAGGATGGGATAATGCCATAAAATGGGAGTATTTAGTGAGCCTATCAACCACAACTAATATTAACTCTTTACCATTTGATTTTGGAAGGCCTTCAATAAAATCCATAGAAATATGGGTACAAGCCATATCAAGAACGGGAAGAGGACTCAACAGTCCAGGGTAATGACAGTGTTCTGCTTTAGATCTCTGACATATTGCACATTCTTTGACATAAGATTCCACTGCCCCTTTAAGAACAGGCCAGTAAAATATTTTCTTCACTCTTTGATAGGTAGCTCTCCTACTCGAATGACCTCCAAATGATGATGCATGCAGTGATTCAATGATATTATATCTCAAGGTTACATCAGTTCCCACATATAGCCTTCCTTTATACCTCAGTATTCCAACATGTAAGGAATAGGGTGGTTTTGACTTTCCATCAATAATAAATTATTCTAGTAATTCTTTGCAATGTGGGTCACTCTGATAGCTGTTTTCAACCTCCTCAATCCAAGCAGGTACTGCTACAGATATTGCCAGGCAATACTCTTTTCTAGATAGAGCATCTGCCACTTTGTTTTCTTTCCCTTTCTTGTATTCAATAGTATAATTGAACTCCAAGAGTTTAAGCATTAATTTGTGTTGGATTCCCTCTAAATCCTCTGTTCAATGATCTTCTTTAGACTTTTTTTTGATCTGTTTTGATAACCAGTTGGCTGCTCAGAAAATAGTGCCTCCACCTTTTTAAAGCTTCCAAGATAGCTATGGCTTCTTTATCATAGGTAGAAAGAGCTGCTGACCTTCTGCCCAAAGCTTTACTGAAATAGGGCAAAGGCCTTCCCTTCTGCATTAGCACAGCTCCTATACCACTGCAACTAGCATCAGTTTCCAATACAAAATGTTCTTGAAAATCAGGTAATGCAAGAACAGGAGCAGAAATCATGCAGTGCTTAAGCTGCTTGAATGCTTCATCTTGAGGATTTCCCCATTGGAAACAATCTTTCCTAAGCATATCATGTAGAGGCCTGCAAATCTTACCATAATCTTGGATAAACCTCTCTAAATACCCGTTAAACCCAAAAAACTCCTCAACTGGGTTGTGTTCTTTGGCATCAGCCACTCCTTGATTGCAATAATCTTTTCTGGACTGGTTGATACTCCTTCTACATTTATCACATGCCCCAAATACTCTACCTTGTCCACCCCGAAAGCACATTTACTCCTATTGGCATACAATTGGTTCTGCTGAAGTATTTTCATTACCAAAGTAAAGTGCTGGACATGTTCCTACATACTCTTTCTATAAACTAATATGTCATCAAAAAACACCAAAATAAACTTCCTGAGATGCTTAGCAAAAATTGAATTCACGAGGGACTGGAATGTTGCAGGAGCATTAGACAATCCAAATGGCATCACCAAGTATTCATAATGACCAAAATAAGTTCTGAAAGCTATTTTGTAAGTATCTTCCTTCCTCATTCTAACTTGGTGATAGCCTGATCTTAGATCTAACTTTGAGAAGATGGAAGCTCCATTCAATTCATCAAGAAGGTCTTCTATAACAGGTATAGGAAATTTATTCTTCACTGTTTGTGAATTAAGTCTTCTATAATCAATACACATCCTCCAAGAGCCATCTTTCTTCCTAACCAATATAGCTGGTGATGCATAAGGGCTTTCACTAGGTGTAATAATTCCAGCCTCCAATAGTTGTTGAACTTGTTTCCCCATTTCTTCCTTTTGATTGTGTGGAATTCTATAAGGTCTAATGTTAGGTGGTTCAGATTGCCCATAGGTTCCTCACAAACCCCTTTGTATTGTGTGATTATCTATTCTATCTCCATTGGTAGTGTTTTAACAGTCTTCTCTTGACACTGGCCTGGTTGCCATATGCTAGCCAATAGTATGAACCCCATTGCTCCCTTGCATAACAGTTTCTGGGCTGTGAAGATTCAAGAATTCTGATTTCACTCGTTTGAGTTGCTTCTGGGAAGGAGAGGGTCTAAATTCCATCCTGAACAATAGTCAGCTCGTTAGTCTTCAAATTAATGGTCACTGGGCTGTGCTTATAAATCCAATCACCACCCAAGATTACTTCATACTTCTTTAATTCTAGCAGCCGGAATGTGTCACAAAATATCTCTCCTTGTATCTTGTATACGCAATCCCTGATGTGAGATCCCGTGTGTAATTGTCCCCCACCTGCAATTGTGAGTTTAGACATCTCATTCTTCATGATCTTACAACTGGTTTTAAGGGTAAACATGTGATCTATGAAAGTATTAGTACCCCCACTATCCAACATGATGCTACACCTCTTCTTCCCATATATTTGATCACCACCGATAATGTAGTCGAATTTGTAACCCCATTGACAACTTTGTTGAAATCTGCATTAATTGTTCTTCTTCCTCACTTTTTGTATCCATAACTTGCTCTTCATCACAATTTCCTTCCTACTCAGGTTGTATATTTTTCTCTTCCTCTTGTTCGGTGATCACTGCATTCACCACAGGGGATTGTTTACACCTGTGTTGTGGCGTCCATTTCTCAAAGCATTTCCAACACTCTCCAGGTCTCCTTACCTTGTTTGTTGTCTGAGTGTTCCTGTTCTGGAATGTTTCTTCCTTCTCTTGTTTCACTAGAAATCTGACTTGTTGACTTTGCAGATTTTTATTCTATCCAAATCCATTAAACTTACTACTACTCTTGTATTGTAGTCCCTTTTCATAGTCCTTGGCTAACCAATAAGCATCAGTTAGATTGTGGGGTCTCAATGGTCTAAGATGACATTTAATCTCATCTCTAAGACCATTGATAAAACTGACTACATAATATTGTTCATCCAAGTAGGGATGCTCTTTCTTGACCACTGCCATATTCTCCTCAAATTTGTCAATGTAAGCTGAAACCTGAGTGTAGTTCTACTTAAGAGAGTGAAAATTGTCCATAACGTCATATATACTGAAATCAGTAAACCTATTACAGATCAATTTACAGAAATGGGGCCATGGGGGTGAATTGACCAATATTATAGAGCTTCTCAACCATACATCAGCTCTACTAATGACATACATTTGGGCCATGTCGATTCTACATTCGTCAGGCACCTCTGTCATCTCAAAATATTTCTCTGCTTGTCTTATCCAACCTAAAGGATTCTCTCCACTAAATTTTGGAAACTCCAACTTTGGTCCACAGGCAATTGATCTTCTGAACTGATTCACTTTCTCTAGCCACAGATTAACTGGCTCTACCCTCTCCCTCAGCTTACCATTATGGTGGAATGTAGGAGTTCACGGTCTGGAAACTGAAATAACATTATCTCATTCTGACGAGGATCGAATGACATAGTGTTACCTTCCGTCATGTTCTCTGAGAACGCATCTAAAATCATCCCTGTAGTGCTATGCAAATTCATCTCTTTTGTTTCACGAACCCTTTTCATCAGGTCTCGATCTGGATCTGTGCCTCCTACCCCTTGTTCCTTAGTGACTATTTTTGCATTTCTATTCATAATGCGAGACGAGGAACTAGGAGGTTCAACCCTTAGGAGTCCAAGTTGTAACATTAAGGTTTTAATCATACCTTCCATATTTTCAATCTTTTTGGGTATTATTAGAGATATAATATTAGAGATATGATTTGATTTGGTTTCCTTATCACATTCTTGGTTTCCTTATCTCGTAACTTATCTTGTGTATATATCTTGCCAATTGGCCCCTGATAATACAAGCAACAATCCTAACATGGTATCAGAGCATTAGGGTTACCTCTTCCTCGTGCAACTCCTTGCCGCTGTGCCGGCCTCTCTTCTGCCATTCCGTCGCCTCAGGCCGCTCTGCCGTGAGCCGCGCCCGCCGCGGCCGGTCCTCCTGCGCCTCAACTGCGCCAACTCCGGCCAGCTGCGCGACTCTGCTCGCTTCGCGTGCGTGGGAGAGTAGCGCCGCCGCCTCCTCCGAGCAGTCCTCCAGCGCCTCCACCCGAAGCGCCGGTTCGTCATTGGAGAGTCACAGGTCGCCGACGCGGGTCCTCCTGCGTCCTCGCGCCTTCACTTACGCCGACCTACTTGACGTCGTAAGCCGTCGCAGCCGTACGTCGGCTGCGTCTGGGTCGCCGCGAGCGGCGCCGCCCGGCTCCCATACGTCGCCAAGCTACTCTCTCGCCATGAGGCGGGCCGCCCGCCGCTAATCACGGTCACTGGGTATCGCGCGCAGCCGCCGCCATCACCATCCACGAGCGTAGTGGAAACCCTAGTTAGGGTTCCCGTGCTTCGGCGATGGGCGGTTAAGCCGCCCGCTCGTTCCCTTTAAAGGAGTTCAAAAAAAACATTGTTCTAACCGCCCGTGTAGTCGGCGCCGCCTGTTAGAACCTCGTTGTCTTAGTCGGCGCGCCGTCGGCGCCGCCTACCAATGGGCACCGTTCCCCCTCATTGCCGGTGATCTTCGTCGTGTTAATTACACCGACCGTGTCTCACATGCGCATCCATATGCGTGGTCTTCGTCTTTAGGCGTCCTCTCTGGCGATGTCACCGCCTATGCCATGCCCTTCTCCTCCGGCGGAGCCTCACGTGCATTCGCTTCCCACGACGGTGACAAGGCTGCTATTGAGTCCTGCGGCCTTGGCGGTGATGAGGCGCCTCGCCTACCAAGAGGCTCGACTCCTACATGGATCGCTTGACTACACTACACTCGGTGGTGTGACGACGGCGCTCGCGCTCTTTGTCTTCATCGCGGTGTTCACCTCGATTTTCTTACGAGATTGTGGGATTTTCGCCGGTTGTCGGATGTGGACTCATCTTCGACAGCCCTTCACAACCTCTCTGGAGATGCCCTCTACTTGTCGATGAGTTCGTCGGGAGCACTCTCTTGACGGGGTGATGCTCTTTGTTGGCGCCTTCGCTCGAGTTACGCGATGCGGCGTCAAGCGGACTCTCTTGCTTCTTGGTTCTCGTTCTGTTCATCTTTGCTTGGCTCGTCTGACGACAGGTTTTGAGCGTGTCTCACGAGTTCCTTACTCGACCGTCCTGAGTTGAGCGGGGCGTGCCCGGCTACTTGCGCCACCCTCGTCGTCACTCACTCTCCGGAGGCCCTTACCGAGATCGTGCGAGAGAGACTCGTCCGAGTGGTGCTTTGATGCGATGTCACTCCCCTCGTGCTCGCATGCCCGTACACTGCTACACAGACTACTTCACGCTTGATTACTTGCCTCCTCCGGTAGTGCCACGGTGGTGGTGGCGCCCCTCATCTGGCGGTGGTCGGTCCTCGCTGCTCCTACTGCGACAAGATCGCCATACATTGAGTCTCGAGTGCTACAAGAAAGCAGAGCATATTTCACGCCGTTCTTCTCTAGCAGCACCGGTACGTCTACTACGACGTCTGCGCCGACTACTTCCGCATTTTTCTCTCAGGCGGCGAGGAGATAGCGGACTTGACCCTTGCTTGCAGCTCGGGTTCTTCCTCGGCGGAGTTCTGAGGTTCTGCGGTGACTCTTGAGCACCGAGAAACCACCTCCTACACAGTCAGGTACCTCCCCGTGGATCCTTGATTCTGGAGCATCCTTCCACATGACTTCCGATTCTTCCACTCTATCTTTTGTTACACCTCTTGATTCCCACTGTCGGTGTTCTTCACTGTCGATGGTACCTCTATTTACATCTGCGGTCGAGACCTCTTAGCAACTCATCTTTTCATGTTCCTTCCATTGCTCATGTTCCTCGACTAACCATGCAACTTCTTTACGCTGGCGATTCTTGACCTTGGTTATCGGATCATTCTCGACTCGACTCTTGTTGTGTTCAGGACCGTCTGCAGGGAGCTCGGTTGGTTCGGCCCTCGGCGCCTTGACTCGCGGCGTCTCCAGGAGCTTGGTAGCTTCACCTTCCTTCCATCACCACCGTCGCCGCCGGTCTCTCCGCCTCCCCCTCAGTCTACGGCTCTTTCCAACAATGGCATCACCGTCTTGGCCATCTGTGTGGCTCTCGTCATCGTCTTTAGTTAGTCGTGGTCTCACAAGTGCATCTTAGGAGGCGTGTCTCTACATTGTCGAGTGTAAGTTAGGCAAAACGGCGACTTCCTATCCTCATAGTGAGTCGGTGTCTCAACGTCCTTTTGATCTTGTTCATTCGATGTTTGGGGTTGGCTCGCTTCGTTTCGAAGGGGTCATCGATACTATATCATATTTATAGATGATTTCTCTCGCCACACTTGGATATATTTCATGTCTTCTCGTAGTGAGGTATTGTCTATCTATAAGCGATTTGCCACTATGGTTCGCACAGTTCTCCACTCCTATTCGTGTCTTTCGTCTTGCTTCTGGCTGTGAGTACCTCTCTCATCACTGCCTTGCTTTCCTTCGCGACAGGCACGCTTCCGATTCTCTTGTCACTGTGCTCATGCTCGAAATGGTGTTCTTTGGCGCAAGCATCGTCACCTCCTTGAGTCGGCTCGTGCGATGATTGCCGCGCTATTCCACCTCACTTTTAGGCGGTATTTCCACTTGCCACCTATCTCATCAACATCCAGCCTTCTTCCGCTCTTGAGCGCAATCCCTATTGAGCGTCTCTGTGGTCTCCTCCTCGACTACTACGCCCGTCGTACATTTGGTTTGCGTTTGCGCTACGTTCTTCTGCCCCTCGAGAACGCACCAAAGCGGCCTTTCGATCAATTGAGTGTGTCTTTTTGGGGTACAGTGCCGAGCACAAGGGCTATCGGTGCTGGGATCCTGTTGGTCGACGGATACGGATTTCTCGGGATGTGACTTTCGACGAGTCTCGTCCCTTCTACCCACGTCTGTCTCTCCTTCGACTTCCTCTATGGAGTCTCATCTTTTTGACCTTTCGAGATACACCTATCTCGTCTCCACATATTTCTCCTGTGGCCTCTCCACATCGCCGTCGCTGTTTAGTCTCCTGCGGCTCCTCGGGCTCCCCACTACACTCGTCTACACTCGTCGACCTCGTATTGAGGATCTTCGGATGAGCCGCTTCCCGATGTTCCATCTTCTTCCGATGATTCATCTTCTCTGATGGGCCGTCTTCTCCTCGCTTCGCTCTCCGCGATCGTCGGATCGATTCGGCCCCGCCTTTGTTTGCTTTTCTTGGTGCGACTACTTGTAGAGCCTGCCTCCTACCGGGATGCTATTACTCATCTGAGTGGTGGCATGCCATGGCAGGAGATTGCCGCCTCGGCGTCTTGGTACTTGGGATCTTGTTCCTTTTCCATCTCACTCGTCCCATCACATGTAAGTGGGTCTATAAGATTAAGACTCGCTCGATGGCTCTCTTGAGCGCTATAAGGCGCGTCTTGTTGCTCGTGGCTTCGGCGAGAGCATGGTCGTGACTACTGACGAGACTTTTCTCTGTGGCCCACATGACCTTGTCGCGCTCTTCTTTGGTGGCGTCGTTGCATGCCCGCAGTGCATTCTCAACTTGATGTCAAGAATGCCTTTCTTAATGGCGAGTTGCGTGAGGAGGTCTACATGCATCCGCCACACAGGTATACTTTCTCGAGGGCATGGTCACATCGCCGTGCCGCTCTCTCTCATGGCCTTAAGCAAGCCCCTCGTG
This sequence comes from Hsuehochloa calcarea, assembly GCA_036346395.1. Classification (NCBI taxonomy): domain Eukaryota; kingdom Viridiplantae; phylum Streptophyta; class Magnoliopsida; order Poales; family Poaceae; genus Hsuehochloa; species Hsuehochloa calcarea. The sequence goes on along the minus strand of CM070593.1, from coordinate 6,141,999 downwards.
CACGGTTTGAGCGCTTCTCCTCTGTAGTCCTGCTTTGTGGTTTTTCAAAAGTGATCATGATCCCGCTCTTTGTCCACTTCGTCTCGTGGTCGGACTCTTCTTCTTACGTATGTTGATGATATGATCATTCAGGAGATGATTCAAGTACATTGCCTTTGTCAAGGCTCGTCTTAGTGGCGCAGTTCCTTATGTCGGATCTTGGTCCTCTTCGTTACTTCCTTGGGATTGAGGTTACTTCCACTCCAGGATGGTTTCTTTATATCCCAAGAGAAGTATATTCAGGATCTTCTTGATCGCGCCTCCCTCACGATCGGCGTCCTGTTGAGACTCCTATGGAGCTCAATGTTCACCTCAAACCCTCGATGGCGAGCCTCTTTACGATCCGGCTAGCTATCGTCATCTTGTTGGGAGTCTTGTCTACCTTCTCATTACTCGTCCGGATATCACTTATCCGATCCACATTACGAGTCGTTTTGTTTGCTCTCGCTCGGAGTCCTACTCTGACCACCTTCTTGAGTTACGATACCTTCGTGGGACTATCTCTCGCCGTCTCTTCTTTCCACGCTCCAGCTCGTTACAGCTTCAGGCTTATTCGGATGCTACTTGGGCCAGCGATCCCTCTGATCGTCGGTCTATCTCTGCTTACTGTGTTTTTCTTGGTGGTTCGCTTATTGCGGACGACGAAGAAGCAGTATGCGTGTCCCGTTAGTCACGAGAGGTGAGTTGCGAGCTATAGCTCTCTTGGTGTGAGAGTGCTTGGCTCTGATGGTTGCTTGAGGATTTTGAGTGTTTACATTACTACCGACTCTCTCTTGTCGAACGATCACAGTGCTTGCTCGATGTGTACGTGACCACGTGAAGCATGAGCTCACCAAGCATATTGGTGTTGATGCTTCCTTCATGAGGTCTTGTGTATGCAGGATCGGTGATTGCTTTCTTGATATGTCGCGAGCTTGGATAGCGGATTTCTTCACGAAGGGACGGACTGGAACGCCACGGCTTCTTATGCTCTCAGCTCGGTGTTGTTGATCCACCGTGAGGTTGAGAGTGTTAGAATATAATATTAGAGATATGATTTGATTTGGTTTCGTATACATTCTTGGTTTCTTATCTGTATGCTTGTCTTGTGTATATATATCTTGGCGTTATTGGATAATCTAAGCAACAATCCTAACAGGTATCTCTTCCATCTTTTCCATCTTTTCCTGCACTGTAGAGATCTGACTTTGCACTTGATCAATTATGTGATAAGCTTCAGCGATCTCTTTCTTGAGCACTGCTGCCTCTGTGCTTTCACTCGGCTTTTCCCCAGATCGACTACTTCCTTGAGTCATAACAGCCCAGATCAGAGGATTTTACTTCAGGAATTTTCAGTGAAACATGTTCATCAACCCTCTTCAGACCCGATCGCCCTCTCAACAAGGATCGAAGGAAATCAAAGCTCTGATACCAATTGAGAAAATCTTCAGATTTCTCCCAATAATATTCAGAGAATAATACTGCGTGAGAATGCTCCAGATCGTTTTCTTCTCAATCGAAAAGGAAAGTGTTCTTACAAGACTAAAAGCTAACAACTAGATAACTATGAGATGATTCTCCTTGTCTCTTTCTGCTGGTGAGCAATACTAGCTTTATAGCTCTTATAGAGGATTCAATCTTCTAACAAAACGAAAATATAAGCTACAGTCAAATCCGAAAACTTAACAGCAGTGATTTAGTTAAACAATAAGTATGAATGGAACATCAGCCGTTGATATTCTCCTAAAGGGTATGCGTGAATCCCGACCGTAGATTCTCCTTACGTTGTCTGAACTTCGTCTTCAACCTCCCGACACTTCCAGTGCAGCTACCTTCCTCCAGACTGAATAGCCACTGACATTGCCTTCTCTCTTGGTTCCTGACAATAGGGCGCGGCCAGAAGATAACGCAGAAAGGGACTCTAAGGAGGAAGCGTCGAAGAAGAGCGTATACTGGCGGCGGCGCAGAAAAGGAGATGGGGAAGAAGCGAGCTGCTCTAGCATACCTAGCGCACGGCAGCGCGAAGCACACGCAACGAACCCAATCAAACGGCCCATAAACAGACGCAAGCATGATCCGACGGTGAAGCGAGGCGCGAGGCGCACCCGAATCGAACGGGCAGCAAACATCCAGGAACAGATCTGACGGCGGACGTTTTCGGGGCGATGTAACACGCGAGGGAAGCCGCCCTTCCGCTCAGGATTTAAGGGTAGTAATACCCGCTCTAGTTCACAGAAACGAGTCGAATATTTTCAGTCAAACTTTGAAAATTTGACTAACCAATGTCTTTTTAAAAATTTAGATCAGATATATAAAAATTATATATTTAGATTTATCTCGAAAAGTACTTTCATAATAATATTATTTTATTAGATTTTACAAATATATTATAATAGAAATTAGTGATCAAAATTGTATTTTGAGAACCGTACCGATGCCAAAAACAACTTATTTTCGTGAACGTATAAGATAGTCTTTAAAGTGCACCATGTGACAATGTCTTTCCTAATGACGTGTCACTATTTTTAGCTCTTTTATGGTACACTAAATTCAATTCAGACTATCTTTTCATTTTGATTCACCAATTCAGATTAACTAGGATTTAGTTATACTACATCTAGTATTATAGGGGTGGGATCGTATGTCACCAGAGTAATATTTTCAACCCTGATTAAAAAAATTCATAATACCCTCACGAATAAAATTATAAATACAAAGAAAAGTCCATTATACTCTTAACGAATCATTGTTAAATTTAATTATACTATCATTATATACTATCAGTAGAATGTATCACAAAATTTAACTTCTTTTTTCCTACTAGAAATCGTTAGACCTACTAAAACTTGTGAATGTTATTGCCTCGTCTGACACGCAAGTGAAGATATATATCTCTTCCTTACCTAAACTCACAAGGAATGCTGTTCTCACGAGCGCGATACGTTTAGTCCTCGTCTCACGGAAGGCCTCCTGTTTCCGTTTCTTCTGTTCGTACGCCGCGCACGGAGCCTCCACCCAGTCAGCATTAGAAAAAATGATCATTTGGTTGTGTCTTCATTAGACTAATAGTATATTACTTTTATATGTTAGAAAAATAAGCGAGATAATGTGTAGTCCAGTTTGTATTTATTGTATTGTGTGCGGTGCAGTTGACAATATAGCTAGCATACGGCGGTGAATTCTTTTTATTATTTAATCTTTTTTAAAAGTTATTTTAAAGATAGTCTCTTTCTAACTTTATTTCTAAATGCGTAGGCGTGATCAGCTGTGTTGTCGTATGTACCGACATCACGTGATCAAACTATGTTATCACGCTACTCCTCTTGGTGTGACATGACTTAGTTCAAAAACGGACGCGTCTAAATGGCCACGGTTGGTGGTATGATAGTACAGTTTAGTCACATCACAGGTCATGATGTGACCAAAATAGGTCAGAATTGGAAATAAATTTAAAAAGAGACTATCTTTAAAATAATTTTTTAAAAAGATTAATAAAATAAAAAAGCTCTACGGTGGTTGGGTTCATGATTCTTTGGCGGCGGTTGGGTTCAGGATTCTTTGGCTTGATTGCCCTTCTAACCGATGGTAGAGATGGACGCAGGGGCTTCAAGAGCTCCATCTGACGACAATGGGGCAAGCTTCTTCTGAGTTGCTAGGGTCGTGATGCAGCCAATAAGGCCCAGATCAATAGCGCACATGTGTTTGTTGGACTTGGTGTTGGTACTGGTAGGAGATGTGTTTGTGGTAGTAAGTGTTGGATGGTGGCGGTGAGTTCGATGGTGGTGATAAGTTCGATGGCAGTGATGAGCTCAACAATGGTGATGACGAAGTAGGAGCTTGTAATACTTCGATAAATTTTGTAACACCCCGGCTTTTCAAGAGCCAAGTTATTACCTAAAACTCTACCACAAATACACAATCTAAACAATTTCGAACATCCTCCAATAAAAGGCAAACTAAATTCTATTCATAAAGGATCTAGCATGATAAACAGCCTAATTTCAGCATTACATAATTTATTCAAACAAGATGTTCCGTACATAATAACATTATTAAGTTTATTAATGGAGCACACGAAATCATAACTCTCGTAACCTAAGCATAACGAATAGCATCAACGACCGGCCAATGGGTCACTTATTATTACGGTCCAAAATTGTAAATGCAGAATAATGATAAATGATTAACTCAATGGATGTGTGCAACTATGTGTCTACTCCCTCCCACAAAAGTCGTCATCATGGTTCACCTAAAATAGGAAACACAGCAAGGGTGAGTCCAAGACTCAGCAAGTACAACGGATTAATTGGAACATAGCAAATACAATCCATCAATAACATAATTGAGTCAACACATGAATTATAAATAACACATGAATGGAGAACCATATTAACATAACAATATGTAATCCGATATTACTATGAACAAGTACATATCATCATCATTCATCATATAATAACAAATAGGGGAAAACACATATCAATCTCAAACACACAGTTGTATTTGCCTTTTCCCGCTACGACGAATGGGGACGCAAGGATGATGCCCCTTACTCCGGAAATCTGCCTCCTACACGAGAATATTGCTAGCAATAAGAACACTGAGGAAAAATGTATCAACTAACACAGAGGAAAAATGTATCAACTAACACCCCTTAACTGAGCTTCCGAAACCTAGGGTTGAATAAGGGTTATACTCAATTTTTCAGATAGTCTAGCGGAAGGTCCCCCGGGACATCAGTACTAAAATCATCATAACTTTTACTACGAAACTAAGAACGGGGTGATCTTGGACTCTCTGAAATCATGACAAAACCGTCTACGATAACCTAGTTGGACAGGTCCCCTGATTTGGCCTTCTAATAATTCTAAAGTTCAGGTGAAGTTCCTATCCCTACATTCTGACAGTCAAAATTACATCGGTGGTATAAAATCCATAACTTTTGATTGACACATCTAAAAATTGTGTTCTTTATCAACCTGGAAATCTTACTGAATTTCCTACAACATTCCTTTTGGGTGACCTTTCTGATTCGGTTTCTAATTAATTCATAATGGCGGACAATATATATGCCAATTCAAATCGGACCATACGGACAATGCAAAAAAACTATTACTCCTAAACCCTAACTCCAAATCAAGTGATCTCAGTTTCTATAGAAATATAAGGACCAGTACTACAACTTTCTAAGAGGTGGTTAGATCGAAAAGCGTCATAAACTATCCAAAACCGATGAGCAACGATCTTGAACCAATCGATCATTCTTGTGACACCCAAATAAATTGAAAATTCTCACCGGGCTATCGGGGATCGAGGTTACCCTTGATGAATTACTAGAGAATGACGCCTCGCTGCGTGCTAGTGCCCTTCTCCTCCCCTTCCCTCCTCTTCCTTCTTCCTCCCCTTCTTTTCCTCTTCTTCTTGCTTCTCCCCTTTTTGGCCGGCTCTTCAACATCGTCTCTCGCCTCCCTTCCAATGGACCGTGACAAAGCTTCACGGGAGGGTGGGACATTGCTATGGTCTTGGTGGCGCAGTGGAGGTGAAAGGGAGAGAGGGTGGCGGCTACTAGGGTGGCAAGTGGGAGTTGGAGAGAGGGGGTAGTGGGGGCTAGGGTTTTAGGGTGGAACCCCTTTGGCAGGCCACTATTGGGCATCCCCTAGGTCACGACCCGCGGCCCAGGTTGTCGTAAAAATGCAGAAAACTCCTTCTCTTTTCAGGAATTTCTCGTCTTTAATTGATTTTCCTCTCCCATTGTTTTCTAATTAGTAGATTCCTTTCAGAAGGTATTACATTCTACCCATTCAGCAGAATTCGACCCGAATTCTAAACAATCTTAACACACCAGAATAAAACCTCTAGGACTTTATCACGTACCTCGAGAATAGCCGGAATCTTGCTCGCATCATGACTCCAACTCCCGTGGCCTCCCTTTGGTGATCGTCCACAACACCTTGGCGTAAACCAATGTCTTGTGCCTCGTGATCGCTCGACTTCTCGAAGTCGTCTGGGACACTCAACTGTGAGATCTTGCTCAATAGTCAGCGGCTCCAAGGAAATATTATGCTCTGGGTCTTTCAAAAACTTCCTCAGCATCGAAACGTGAAACACATTATGGACTCCCCGCATGGACTCTGGAAGGTCCAGGCGGTAGGCTAGCTTCTCAATTCTCGCAATAATCGGGAACAACCCAACGTACCTTGGGCTAAGCTTCCCTTTGGTACCGAATCAGATGATGCTTTTAGTGGGAGACACTCTCAAGAGCACCTGGTCTCCCACCGTAAACTCCAAGTCGCGCCTCTGCACATCTGCCTAGCTTTTACATCCGCTTCTCTGTATTTGCTAGTAGATTCTTCCACACCATAGCCACAGCTCAAATCATCATCTGAATCGGTCAAGCTAAAGCGCCTTATCACCTTGCATCCCAATAGAGTGGCGATCTGCATTTCCGCCATGCAAAACCTCAAATGGTGTGGCTCTAATGCTGGAATGATAACTGTTTTTGTAGGCAAACTCTACAAGTGGCAACTGGTCCTCCCAACTGTCCTTCCATGACAAGACGTAGGTCCGCAATATATCCTTCAAGGTCTAAATAGTGCACTCTGACTGTCCATCTGTCTGAGGATGGAATGCTGTGCTAAGTCGAAGCTGTGTGCCCAAGGCACTCTGCAGACTCTCCTAGAATTTGGACACAAACTTCGCGTCCCTATCCGAAATAAAAGTTTTGGGCAACCCGTGCAGTCTCACTATTTCTCGCACATAGATAGGAGCTAGATCACTCGCTGAATTGGTTGTGCAGATGGGAATGAAATGCGCGGACTTGCTGAACCGATCCACCACTACCCAAATTGCATCCCTCCCTCGCGACCAACGAGGTAATGCCACCACAAAATTCATAGAGATATCATCCTAAGGCCACAGAGGAACCTCCAAAGGTGCAACAACAGGTTGGACACTTGTGCTTAGCTTTACTTGTTGGCAAACACATGATAAGCTACATAATTAGCAATGTCCACCTTCATCCTCTTCCACGAAGTGCTTTTCAGATCTCGATACATCTTGGTTTCACTGGATGAGCGGTGTCACGAGTCGATGTGCCTCCCTCAAGATATCATCTTTGACTTTAGCCTTTTGTAGCACGCATGAATGACCTTTAAACCTCAAGGCACCGAATCACCATCTTGAAATCTCCTCTACGCCCTCATCCAATCGTTTCTTGACCTCCTGTAGTAACCTATCATCTCGTTGTGCTTCCGCACACGATGCAGGATAAGCCCGACTCAAGGATCAGCGAGTCTCAACATGTCTTTGTGCCGCATAACAATATGATATCCCCATGCGATCAAATTGACAATGAGGCGGTCAGTGTCCTTTATCAACTCAACCACCTTCTCTACCTCAAATTCAGATCCTTCAGGTGAAAATATACTTGAGACTCTTATGATCTGTGAAGATATCATAAGTCTCCCCGTACAGATAATGCTGCCAAATCTTGAGAGCGAAGACAACCGCAGCCAACTCCAAGTCATGAGTGGGGTAATTCTGTACGTGCTTCTTCAACTCTCTTGATGCATAGGCAATCACCTTACCGTCTTGCATAAGCACACAACCAAGACTCACGGCAAATAAATTAAATTGTTTACCTGAGTCACATGCCCTTGCTATTTCCTTTATGTTTCAAACTGTGTACACCCGTTGCGGTGTTTGATTTATGTGGGTATCGTGAGGATATGTGCATGATCTTAGGATGATGAGTCAATTGGCAATGGCTTTGTTGGTTTGCAAAATCTAAATATTTCGGGGTTTGCTTGATCTGTCGGACCACGAGCGATCGGCCAGGTGGAATGGGCGGTCAGACCACAGTGGGCCAGTCCGACCAGTAGTGGTTGCTGTCTGGCCCGGGTTTGGTTCAAAGTGTATTTTGAAGCTAAGCCAAAAATAGGTTGTGTAGGCAAGTGAGGGGAGTCTCCTGGATGTGGTCACATAATTTTTGGAGCTCCCAGTCAAAAGTTCTATTCATTTGAAAATTCCAGAAGGTTTGGATTTTCAAGATGAAAATTTAGCTAAGTCATTTGGCGGTCCGATCGTAGGTTATGGAATCGGTCAGGAAGGCTGAAATCGATCGGACGCGCTGTGTGGCGGTCGGACCGCCCGATCACTTGGAGGTTAGCCTTTTGGCATTGATGTGATTCGATTGTGTTTTTGTATGGATGTCAATGCTTTAGTGTTGCATATTGCATTTATGGGCCAGCGTGGGTCAAGGTGTGAAGAACTTGTTCCGGAGATGATTTGTTTGTCTATTCTTTATGCGGGTGGCTTGCGAGTCAGCGGCGTCAGCGGTGAGGTGGATCGGGACTACGCTTGGAGGCGAGGTTGAGCGATCATGGATGCGGGTGGTCGTGTGACTCAAGCAGTGCGAAATGGGCAAGATGGATCGAGCAGGCGATTCGTGGCATTGGTTGGATCGGCGGTGCGGAAGTCGGTGCAAGTCTCTAGGAGGTTCAGATGGGATTCGGACGGGAGAGACTTCTACAGGCATGATGAGCGTTGATCAACCTACACGTGGTGAAGCGAGTGATTGCTTCAACAGATGTGTGTGAGTGGGTCCCATGTATGTGTGGGTCCCATAAGTGAAACCTAGCTCTCCTATAAATAGAAAGGGGGGAGATGTAAAACCCCCAAGCATTCATTTGAACTCTCCAAGTCTCTTTCTAGGGTTAGGGTTTGGAGAGGAGAGAGGAGAGGAGAGAGAGGAAGATTTCTGTGTGCTCTTTGTTGAGCTCTTGTCCTCCTTGAGGAGTGGTTTTGTAAGCATCTTGTTGGATCAATCAATCTTGTGATGCTTGCTTAAGAATCGATTGTCTCTCTTGTGTTCTTCCCTCTTTTGTTGATTTTGGTGCTTCCTTGATCCGGGTGTTCTTGCTTGGTCTCTTGACCGATTTTACCTTACCTTTGATGTGTGGGAATACTCCTAGAATCATCTAGATCATCAATCCCCTACAAGCAAGTGTTGGATCAAGTTTTCATATTTCTAGGGTTTGTGCCCTTCTTTGGTAAAATCTTGAGATCGATTATGTGAAGTGGATGCGGAGGATGCGTCTCTAGAAATAGGTCTCTGATATCCTTAGGAGGTGTGCTCCAAATTTGGTCAAGTTTCATTGGTTGAATCAAAGGTTGGACCAAATTTCATTTGGATTTGGGCATTGTGTTTGATTCGGACTAAATCGGTCGGACCAGATTTATATCTGACAGTCCGGACGTCGAAGCATTCGAACCGTCCGATTACTTGGTCAGTCGAACCGATTTCAATCGGTCGGACATGCCCTTTGGCGGTGAGTCGGTGCTTGATGTCGGAACCGACTAGTGAGATCAATTCTCCACATCTGTGTCTTGTCGTTAAGGGGGTTATCGAATTCAGCACAAGGCTTCCTCTGTGCGTGTACTGATCTTCTTAGCTTTCATAGCTAAATGAGAAAAGTTCATGTTGAATTTGATTAAGGCGAAAAAGTCGGCGCCTATTCACCCCCCTAAGTAAACTTTGTGGTCCTACAATTTATTTATAATCGTGGTTGCCATGCTTTATGGTGGATGTTTCACTTGATGCTTTAGTCTTAGCCTTTTATTCGTTAATTCTATTTGATAGAATATTATGAAAGACTTGATTAGTTCTACCTCCTCATACCTCCGTTGAATCATGTTGATTTAGATTTAACAGTTAATAGTTGATCTCATTGTGCCTTTATTCTTTTGGTTCGGTTTGAATGAGAAATAGCTTGGGCCATGCCTAAGTTTCCATTAATTGATTAGTGGTAGTCGTATTCTGATTTGTTTGAAGCTTGTGTTAAATCATGATGATTTAAATTAAGTCTTTCATAGTTGTATGATTCTTGAAAATGTTTTATGTAAATTAAAGTAAAATGTGTCCTAAGGTTGTTGAGTAGCATCTTAGGCCTTATCTTTGAAATGAGGTGTTCTGGTGTAGTAGTAGCTCTAGTGGAGGCTATGTGAATTGCGATGATGGTATTGGTGTTGTCACGGTGGTGTTGGTATGGGTGCGGAGATAGTGTTCTTTGGGGAGTGCGGAAGATAGTGAGACCCGGACTTAGGCGTAATGGTGCAGCAGTGACAGTAAGTGGTGGAGGCCGAGGCTGGCGTTTGGATAGAGGTGGTGGAGGCGAGGGTGGCTGTTGGTATAATGGTAGAGGAAGATGAGGTTGAGGTCGGGTAGGTGGTGAGCAGTGGAGATGGATTTGGTAACATCACGACTCCCTAGTACTATTGTGGTGAGCAACCTTTTGGTCTTTGTAATGGTATTGGCTATAAATTCGATGGATGGTAGATTTTGATAAATTCTAATAATGGTATTGCAATATGTAACAAGGTGTATATGCTTTTTGTCTCATGTTTATTTTGAGTGGGACTATTGGAGATATTAGAGTTTAGATAAGAGTCAAAGTTGTGTGCGAGTCTAAGAGTCCAAGTCGTGTCCAAGTCAGATTGTAATATTTAACACTATAAATAAAATATGTGGGGTTCTAAGAGACACACACAATTATTTCAAAAGTATAAAAATCCATTATTTTTAGTCAATTTCTCTGAGATATAAACATAAAGATTGGAATGACAATGATGACTTGAAGTAGAGCGGCGCTAGGTGAAGGAGGAGTGCAGGTGGAGAAGAATAATCTAGAATATCATGTCAAGGGAACAAGCACAGTTGGACTTTAGGGACTAGGAACTTATTTATTCATCTTTAGTTGATTAAAAAAGATACAATGTCATCCCTTTTACATGGATAACTTAACTTGACCCTAAGAAGCAATATCTAATTAGTGAAATAAACAAATTGAAGATTGAAGATAAGCTTCCAAATTAACCAAATCAATCTAATCCCTAACAAGTAAACTAATTGTGGGCAAATAGTGCACATGTAAACAGTACACATATGCTACAGTACAATGCCCATAGCATTGGCTCCTCTGGGCCCACCTCCATGCTAGTCAGACTAGCAAAATGACAAACTAACCTATCAAGACAAAAAGAAACATTAGGTGGCATATTGATGTTGCTTGATAAGCATGTAATATCCGAATCGAATCGGTAAATAGAAAAGTGGCCAGGGAGGAAAAGACAAATACAAATCGAATTTCCGGAGTTTAGGCGGGGTTTTACTTTTATTGCCAACTGGGCAGCGGGCGCAACCCGAAGGCCCAGAGAAGGGAGGCGGCCAAGGGCGCCTCCCCCAACCCTAAGCTGCCCTCTCCCTCCCCACCTCTCAAAACCCAGACCTCCCTCCCCACTGGCGCCTTCCTGCTGCGCCCTCCACAGTGGTGGTGCTCCTCCTCCCAACGTCGAGTGCTCGTGCCGGTCTCTCACCATTCTTGTCCACAGGCAGCGGTTCTCCGCGTCTGATGGCGGCCAAGGAAGAGGAAGAGAGGAGAAGGGGATCGTCGTTACCAAGAGCTTGTTCATCGCTTCCTGGGATCATCAAGGGTAACAATCGTCGTTCTTGGTGCGTTTGATAATTTGGCGAGATCACGAATTTGAATAAATTTGGTTGGATTAAAATCTGTCCTAGTAGATCTGCTCTGTCCAGAATGTTGCATGCCCAGTATCGGCATCTTAGAGGCCGATCTGGAGGTTCTCACCTCCTCGAGAATTGTAGCCACAGTTCTTAGCTTTCCATAGCCAAGATCACTAGATTCCGATCTACGGTTCAAAAGTTACAATAGATTATTTCCTGCTGTCTGATAAACTGACGAGAATTGTCGATAAAGTTATTAATGAAATATGATTTGGTTAGGACCAGATTCAGATTTGTCACCTAAAACTATCTCTGTAGATAATTTTATCATCTTTCCAGATTGATAAAGAACACTCTAATTGGATTTATAGATTAAAAGTTATGCTATGTTCTTCATTTGCTGTTACGCTTTCAAATGCGGACAGATTTTTGTCAGTCATATTCACCTACTATTTAGTTTATTATTTTGGCATAATTAGGAAATCTTGTCATCTAGAGTTTTGTAGGTTTACTCGTTAAGTTTCGTTGGGCACTGGACTCACCTCGTTCCGAGTCACAGGTTAATAAATATGAATTTTGCCGTACTGCTGTCCTGAATGGTTGTCAGTTTGCTGACTATAGTTTTGAGATGTGGGATAGATTTTTTTAAGGCAAATTATGAGTATCATGCCAACTAGACTTTGGAAGGTCTTGTTCTTATCTTTCCATAATGACAAGAATCATGGATTTTGGATAATTTTATCAAATGTTATGATTATTTCATTACTTCGGTGTAATTCTGCTAGACAGATTTTGTATTAAGACTATCATCTAAATGTTACCCTAGGTTGTTGGCCAAATCAGAAGGTTCAGCTAACTAGGTTAATCAGAAGGTTCAACCAACTAGGTTAGTGTGGAGATTTTTTGTTACATTTCCATAGGATCTGAAATCACCCCTTTTCGAGTCTCAGAGCAAAAGATATGGTGTTTTTAGTGTCAGCATCCGATTACCATCTGCTGGTATAGCCGGTTTAATTGGGTAGATCGACTATGTGAACCTTGGGTTTAGGATGCGGCGACTAAGCGTTTTGAGTAGCATCCTTTTCACGTTGTTAGTTATTTAAATAATTAATTTGTGTAGGAGAGAATTGAGATTAGTGGCTTAAGTCCTTGCCTCCTAACTTGTCGCATGATTCGAAAAGCAAGTACAATTGATTTGTCTTATTTGTTGTTGTTCCACTTGATTGATGAATATGAAATGGGTAATTTCGGTATTCCTTGTTTCCTTTCATAGTAGATATACCATGATTCTTCAATAATAGGACTACGTTTATTATATTCATTCGTTCCTGTTCGCTCACGGGAGTGGGTAGTGAAATCCATAATTTCAATATGGGCAAGTACCTTGTCGTCTTATTGTTGGTGAATCTTTGAGTGCTTGTTGATTCATCTTTATTATTTCTATGATTCAAGACTAGATTCAATGCTTCATGTTCTTTTCCGCGTTCGTTAATCCATGTTTAATGAGATGACATCTTTCATTATTCATAATTCATTCAATTCATTCATTGTTCATGTTTCGTCCACGGGAGTGGAATTAAAGACCCATCAATTCCAGTATGGGCATGTATGCTCACCATTCCATTGTGGGCGATTTGGATCCCGTAAGTAAGACGTCCTTCATCACAGACCTTGGATCCACATTTTGTTAAATGCGGGCCTAAGTGAACACCGACGGGTGTGTCACCGGCTATATCGGTATAAGCAGAAGTGGAGTTCATGCATTTCATTTATTCATATGATTTCATCCATTCTACCTTCAATTTCTATTATGTGATGTTATGTTCATATTCGGTATGGTTAAGCTTTATTAGTTGTACTTCTTTGGTCGTGGACTCATTCTTGCAGTGTTTATTTGTTTTAGGTAACTATTGAAGGCGACATGCATGGGAGGGCTTAGTCACGTGGATCATATCATTCACTTCACAATATTCAGTTTTCATTTATTTGAACTTGTCCTTGCCTTTCATTTTAAACTTTGAGCGTAATAAATAGGGTAGATGGTGGATGATATCATTCCCTATGTTTTGGTTAATTAAATAACTGCTGGTAATTTCTAATTAGTCTAGTATTTGAATTATCTTAATTGATTCAGTTGACTTGGATATTTGGAATTTGTGTTATGTGGATGGATTCAGATTATATTCTTGCAATCATACCAATAGATGATGATCTTTATATGTGGGACCCCGGATTTCTCCATCCGGATTCCTCTGTGAAACCACTGTGCTATTCCCTGGATCAGTATATAGCACTTCACAGGCACAATGCTGAATCAAACCATACATGGCGTAAAATCATTTCATTCGTTAATTTACATCATAGTTTACATAGGCCGCCGGGCCAATTTTTACAATAAAGGCGAGCAGGCCAAATGAATATGTTACAAAGATAGCGGAAGCAACAATGGAAACAAAGGGGTGAGGCACATCTTCACGGCCGGACAAGTGGCCGGGAACCGTGTCGCCCGATATTATCAAAACTTGGACAATATAGGATGTACACAGAAGCAAGCAGTCGGCTAGGCTGAGGTGAGACTAGAACGGCTAAGGATTAAGCTACGTTTTAGTGACTCCTGGATCTTGAACGTCACGGGTCCTTGTTGCAGTTGACAGCTCGGGGTTCTATTTACGAGGTTTGGGAAAAGCGAGGATGAGCATAACTACCGTGCTTTCGAGCCAACACTGAGATGCAATAATATACAAACAAGGTGTAACAAGGATGGCTCGGGTTCTTTTATTTGCGTAAAGCAATATTTATAAATCATCTGAGATATTAGAAAATTCTATCACTTTAACCAAATTGCATTTTTAAAGAGATTAATTATGCAATAATTAATAAAGCGAGAGCTACCTCCACCTTCATGCTTATATTTCTTTGGTGGTCATACCCACCTATTACCAATTTGGTAAAATACGGGAAAATCCAAATCAAGGGCTAGGTGAGCCCGCATCATCGGCCCATCCACAAAAGTTTTGAAATAGAACTATATCTTGTAAGTTCCCATGTCACTTGTGGCCAGTAGGCACATTTTATTCATTTCGATTTTATTCTCTGCGAGAGATTGTACATCTTTACCCATAAGAGATAATCATCTTGATATGAATACACATTTCCTTAGACATATGAATCAAGGGGAGATTATCACAAGGCCTTTACAATGCATCCTTGATATTTTTACACGTTGAGGTTTTGCACAGTAGGGTTTCGTTCCGTGGGACGATAACCACATACCGGACCCCCCTTGCGCCTTCAGCGGCATTTCTGGGCACTCAGGCCCTTGCGCCGAAAACTTACGGTGTCGAGTTCATCTATCGGCGTAACTTGTACTGGCGGATACAAATTATTTAGCCAAGTCGACACCATTATAAACTTGTGGTTGTCTTTGTTTTACATTGGGAGGTCATCACGAGTTAAGTCCTTAAAGTTATCACGGGTGGTTCGTTCCACGTTCCAACACAACATGTTTTGGGCTATATTAGTACCCAACCATATACCCTCCAATCATACCATCCACCCAGATGGGGTATTTGTAAGTTTTTTAGAGTTTTGGAGTAGTGTAAAACAAATTATCACAACCAATTCGGTCATTCTCCCCAATGGCCCAAACAATTGATATGATTTAAGGATGATGATTTGGGATGCGTGTGCAGTACTTAGCGAGTCTAGCATGGCGTTTAAATGCGACCTATAACAATGGGTTACCATATATTTACTAGGATGACAAGGTTTTGGGGTTCAATTATCAAGGACATGGTATAATTTTTATTTAATCAACAAATAGGCATTTAACTACCTTATGGTGTTTGACATACATTTGCATAGGAAATTAGAGCATGCGGTTTGATATTTTAAAAAATATAATTTGCATAAAATGTAGGATCAATATGATCAAAGTCTTTGTCTTGCACAGGCTATTTTACACGTGGCCTTGATTTTACTCAAAGCTGATTGAGCAGAGTTGAAATCTTGGTCGCGCCTGCTTGAATCTTGGATCTACTTGGTATCGATTCTTACGGACTTGATTTATAATTCACATAATAATGATCGAAAAACCAAATAAACCAAAGAACTCAAAAAACAAATGAAACACAAAATAGGGCGCGGAGATCGGGTTTGAGAGAAGGTTTGGCGACCTTTGGAATGTTTGTGAGTCAAGCGATCGATTGACGAAAGGAGAATGCGTGAGATATTACTGCTGGAGGGAGGATACAAAGGTGGGTAAGGTCGAAGGAGTTTTTCTTTGGAATGCTCTCTGCGGATTCGGAAGAGCGCAAGACTATACCACTACATGCGACAAAGCAACAACTCTGAGGTTCTACACCAAATCTAGGATACGGATCGACACACAATCAATGGCAATTCAATACCAATCTCATTTATGAGATAATACTCAGCGATTCAATTGCTAGCTACTTGTAGAACGACAAAATTAAAATCTTGTAATCATAATTAAAGGCTAATACTAGGATCAATCACGGTAATCACTCTTTTAAAATTTCTTCAAAAAGCACGCTCAATTGTCATTATAACCTCGGTATGATCCAATTCCATAAATGTTACAAGTATTGTTACAACAAATCAAAATGCTGAAATTTGCATCGCATAATCAAAAGAATATATTACAACAGATCGAATCATAATTACAACTTTGAGTCATTACAAAAACAAAGATCTTGCATTTCATATCTCTGAAGCCTTCCTTGAAGTATTGATCATTCATCGCCGTCCAATCAATTGCCTTTCTCAACTCAACCGATACCACTACAGCTCCATTTTGATCAACCAAACATAGGATCGATCGCACATAGAATACGTAGCATAAAGTTAAAATAGAATAGTTAGTCGAATACGGTAGGAATCACGCGGTTCCCAGATCAACCTAGGTTAGTTGGCACCTTGATATCGGGGCTACCCAAAGCTGACTGTTTTAGCAGCAACGATTCTCAAGTCACAGAGCTAATCAAACCCGTTGGCACTGGATACCGTGATACCTAAGCCCAACCTAAGCGATCGGCGTAGTCTTATTCAAGTAAGTTTCATCATTCGGCATTCTCAATTATCCAACACCTCATTATACCAATTTGCCCGGCTCAAATCATCGGCAAAAACCCCACGAACACACAAAAGAGTAGTGGCGGCAACCGACCACAAAGCCACACTCCCTCTGTTTAAAGCCCACGATTTGCAGATGGAGGATAAAACGAGTAAAAGTAGAAATGAGCAGGAAGCTTTGGTAAAATAGATGCACGACAAGGAGATAAGTTCGGCCAGGTGCAATCCCCACAGCCAAAACCTCACTTGACCACGTACCACCATACATCCCCCTCAACCATTGCACCCGGCAAAACCGAGGCGACAAACCGGCAAAGCCAGACCTGGTTCTTCCCTGAAGCCATTCCCACTCCAAGCCGGATCTCAGAACCCATCCCGGTGCATTCCCTCCTCCCGGTTCCTCCCAGCAGAAGGAGCAAGAGCAAGAACCAGAGCAAGAGGCACGGCACCGGGGAGGCGGAGGAGAAGACCGGCCACGAGGAGCCAAGCGGCCGGGGAGGCGGAGGAGAGCACGGCAAGCGGCCTTCCATCCCCCTCCTAGCTCGGTTTCCGGCCAAAAGGTGAACCAGATCCCACTAGTGTACCTTTGTCATTTTACCTGACATGCAATTATACCATCAAACCTCCACGGCATCACAAAGCATCAATCCATTGTCATCACGAGGCGAGGAGATCGGGGGTAGAGAGGAGATAGTATTACAGCCACAGTAGAACTACCCCCCATCAACCCTGCGCCGGTGAGCCATCATCGACACCTCGGCCCAGCCAAAACCCCACAACCCCATTCACGGCCGAACCCTCACCATCACCCCGACCCGGCCAATTCACCCAATCCATCAATTAAGCATGCATCAATTAACTTAAAGCATTAACATCAAACAAGAAAATGCTAAAGAGAGTGTAGTGTAAAACCAGTTAACAAAAGCCGTCGGTAGTAGGCCAAGCGCGGGGCGAGCAGAAGGCTCGGTAGCGACCGGGAGGAGGCGGTGGGTTGAACCCGAGGCCGGGCCGTGGCGGGCCAACCAGAACCAGCGGTGGTCGGGCAGTATAGAGAGAGAGAGGAGGGTGAGAACCAAACCAGTAGCGAGGGAGTGGCCGGGCCGTGAAGCGGGAGCGGGGAAAACCAGCGGTGGGGGCGTCTGGAGGAAGCGAAAGCGCGAGGAAGAGCTCGAGCGACTGGCTCAGCCTTGGCCAGCAGGGAAGGCGAGAGGACCAGCCACCTGCGGGCGTCGGCGAAAAAGCGGCTGGCGCAGCGAGAGGCGTGGAGGCCTTGAGCCGGGAGAAGAAGAAGAGCGGAAAGGCGAGAGAGTGGAGGGAGAGAGAGAGCGGCCGGGGGTTAGATAGGGTTAGGGTTAGGGGTAGTTAGGTAATTTGGTAATTAGGGTAGGGTTAGGGTTTTTAGGTATTTTAGTAATTAGGTTAATTAGGGTGTTGGGTGATTAGTTAGGATAATTAGGATTTTTGTAGGTTAATTAGGTTTTGGATCGAATTAAGGTTAAAAGGGAAATTAAATTAGGATTTTAGAGAGAGCTGCTAACTGGTCCAGGTTTCGGGAAAAATATTTATAAATTAAAATTTGGCTAACCAGTAGAAGTCGCATTTGCAGTTTATTATTTGAATATCGCCAAAAATCACTAAATATTTCTCGGTATCCTATGTGTATTACCGCGTTGCATCAGAAGACGAGCTCCGGTAGGCAGTGGTGATCCGGACTCATCGGCAGAGCACCTACTATTACTCTGAAGGCAAGCGATCCTCTTGAACATCAATATAGCTATTTTAAATATAAACAGTATATTCTTTGTAGAATATGTATTGCATCACAAATTTATTTCCCAAAACTTAAATCAACTGATTGAGATGATTATGAAAGAGATGAGAAAGATGAAAGGAAAATGTGATAATATTATGATATGGCTGGTAAAGGGGGCCCAGGGCAAGGAAGAAAATGAGAAAAGATGATAATGATGAGGTAGAGGTGGGACCCTTTACATAGGGGTAAAATATAAGGACCAACAAAACTCTTACTCGGTGGGATCACAGTAATCAAGTGCCAACCATTTTCCAGTTTGGTAGGCGAGAAAATGCTACCTTATTCACGTGATTATGCTTTCCACAATGGGTAAGTAATAGGTGTGAGTGTGATATGGAGGAACCGGGCCGGTGGAGAAGTCGGAAGTGGGGATCAAGGCGCTATAGCGCTAAGGTGGAGTGTTGAGTGCGGGAGCGGGGCCTCAACCAACATTACGAACTTCGGTGTGATGGCGAATTAAACCAAGCCGAAAGTAATGGGTGTAGAAATTAATCCGTAACACGGAAAGCGTTACGTATTACGAGCACGGACCCATCTAAGGAAATCACGGGGGCTGGTTCCTTTAGGAATTCGAGAATAACTATGGGTAAAATGGTACAAGCTGCTTGTGATGCTATACAAATCATGAATTCATGCAGGTCTCACGGATTGGAGTCTCTGAGGAACCACCGGGGTCTTTCTTCTATCCAAGTGACCAGTAGCATTTTCCAATATAAAATTTGCCACTACTATTTTCATGATTTATTTTGAATGACTTGAGGTAGAATTGTGATTACCATCGGAGATATTGACATGAGATGCATCTTTTGCTAATAATGCTTCTGAGTACTCTGTACTCAACCTTGCTAGTATTCTCCTTTGTAGATCCTAGTCAAGTGGGATTTATCCAGAGTGGGGACGAGGAGAATCTTGAGTCAGTCTGAGATGAGACCCGGGAGACTTGGACCACTGGCGTGAGGAGGCGAGGCGGCGGACGCCTTATTTGGTGCTGGGGCGACTAGGGGACACATTAGGCGTGGCGAGCAAGGGAAGACTTGGTCTTATTTTGGTTTTGTAATAAATATGTGTAATATAAAACCTTAGCTTTGTGTGGTTAAGCTTGTTGTAATTAAATAATGATTTCCATCTTGTTGTTCTGCTGCGCACTTTGATAATGGCTTACTATTAAGTGGGACGGTGTTCTCACAGGCGGGGCGAATAGTAATCCGTAATGCCTAAGTGTGATTACCCACAGGGTAATCACGAGGCGTCACGAGTGTATCGAGCAATAGGTTTGAGCCACGCTAATAAAATAGAAGCGTAAGTAGAACCTAAGCATGTTTTCTTACTTGCTATATTGCACTAAGTATCTTATTAATCCTTGTCTTGATATCATTTCTATTCCACCCTCTTGTCAAAATTATTATGTTAAAATCTTACCTTTCTTTAAGATGACAACCATACTAACGTAGCACCATTCTCTTTTGCGAGAATGACTAGGTCGAGGATCACTTTGAGAGAGTGCGGGGAACACGTGCTACTCTTGGGAGACTACTACACCACGAGGCACCTTTTCGAGTTTTTCGGGGCGTTAGCATACTAGATGGTTCCACCATTGTAGGAGTTCTTTATCACGGGATTCCCAGAACCCGCGTATTGTGTAGAGTTTACATCGGTGTGGAGGTCACCCGGCGACTCGTGCCTATCTGGGAGGTGGCGTGGGCCATCCTTGCCCTTAGGAGCTCATTTAGCGACAGTTGAGTGACTCCCGATTGGGAGATTCCATCTATAGCCGGGGAGTTTTGTGCGCTGGTTTGGCCTAGCCACACTCCTGCTACCCACCACCACCACTCGATCTAGCCACGGGGCCTTGCGGTGGGACACGACGATGCGATGCTATTGGCGGTACCTGTTGTATGACTCTACTCGGGAGCCTTGGCGAGGCGAGAGAACTCGATTTGGCGGCAATGACTATATCTCGAGGCCATTAGAGTTGCCATCATAGCCCCCCCGGATGTTCCACCTTACCATTCCACTTACCCTCCCTCGGACCAGGGGCCTAGTTCTTATCTGACTCCACCTACGGCCACCTACAGTTCCACCCTCTGTTCCCCACGGATCCACCCTTTTATTCCTTGATGCCCATTATTCCACATACTATTCCTTTTTAGCAGGTGACTTAATTATACCACCCAGATGGTTCCCATTCTGAACCATCCCATGATCTTTATCCGGCTATTCACTCTCCTCCGTTTATCCATCCTCATATCTCCCCCCCACCTCGGGGAGACTTAGGAGGTATCATCAACCCACGAGACAGGTTCCCTTCCTCATGGCCAAGAGACCGAGTTAGTGGTCCCGTATCACAGTACACAGAGATCTGATAGGAGACCACTTCCCTCCACGAGATTTTCTATTCCCATTTTTGGAGATCAGCGATGGTGGTGTGACTAAGGGATAGTACTAGCTCTAGTCGAGGAATAGGAGGTGAGGTGAGGAGGAGGAGGAAGGAGGAGGAGGAGGAGGAGGAGGAGGAGGAGAGAGTGACCTAGATAGAGGGTAGTAGAGGTCTTTGTGTATGGTTGAGTCGGGGAGTAGTTAGTAGTCGAGATGGTTGTACTTGTTGTTATCGTTTTATTGTATCTAGTATCGTAGCATTGTACCATAATATGTAAAGTTATGCGTTTTAATGCGGATCGGTGTTGTATTTCGACCTAGGATAGCGATTTGAAAACTATAGTTGTGGGAACTCAATATAAGGTCATAAGTGGATGCCGGGGCTGAGGCATATGGTAGAACTTCTGGTATGGACACTGCTGTCCAGTTCGGATAAGCTTGGACCATACAGTTAGCTTTCTTACCTATTCATACGGATAAATAGAATGACACGTCGGCATCCTAAAGTGGTTGGTAACTACTTTAAGGAAGTGGCTAACGGTGTAACTAGATGCCTTATCTCACTTACTTTGTCGGTTTTCCGGACGAGTGGTCCAGTGGCACTCAGCGTGTAGCTCTGGCGTACCGAGGCGAAATCTGGCGTACTCGAGAATGAGCCTGGCGGTCCCAAATATGTGATTTGGGTGGACTCGAGCCGAGATCTCGGCGTGCACAGGGCGTGGATCCCGGGGTAGTGGAGAGTCGCACTCGAGGCAAGCTCGGCGATCCCAAACACATGGATTTAGGCGGTCTCGGGAGCGGGATCTCGGCGTGGCCGAGCACGAGACTCGGCTAGTATAGGATTTGGTTCTTTTGCATCTCATTGTTTCTTGGTGTTGGTGATTATCGTGTATGGACTAATTCAACTCACTCGTGGGTTAATTACGAAAGATATACATGATGATTTCTTTCCTACCTAAACTCTTCTTTGAATTGTGAACAACCACCCCAATAAATTAAAAGACTACGCTAAAGAAAGTGTTGTTAATAGCTAAATCACGGAAGAGCAAATCTTAACTTATCATTTGGTTAACTTTTCCCCTCGGGATGAAAGGTCAAGGCGGGAAGATCCGGGTTTGGGCAAGATTGGGAGCCTTGCTACAGAAGTACCGGGAGATCTACCGTGGTTCCTCTGAGTCCACACAGCCCTCCAGGAGGCTCAATACTACGAGGCGATCCACTAGTACTCACGGGACCCATGAGACCACTGTGGAAGGAATGGCGGATGTCCTTGCTTTCTTGAAGACTCTAGGAAAGAAGCTCAAGAAAATCAGAACAGATTTATGGAGGCACTTTTAACCAGAGTAGTCCCTACCACAGCTCAGCCAACTAGGGGAGTAAGTTTGGGTGATTTTCTCCAGACTCGCCCTCCCACATTTGCCAGGTAATGTCGATCCACAGGCGAATGATTGGTGGTGGAGAATAGAAAGAAGTTGGACCGCGATGGGATGTTGGATGTAGAAAAGGTCGGTATGCTTCACACAATCTTGGACTGCGACCACTTGGTGGCTTAACTACTGTCGAAATCGTGTGAAGCGAGCAACCCATCAATTAGGCAGAATTTAAGCTAAGCTTCAGAAACCCGTGCCTCTTTGGAAGGATGGAAATCAAGAAGAGGAGTTTGAGCCCTCAATCAAAGGCGGCAAAAGATGATTGAATATCTAAGTCAATTCAATGACCTTTCGTTATGCTCCGGTGATGTCGACACGAGAGGAAAAGAAAATTGAGAAATTCTTGGATGGAATGCAACCTTACACGAAAATGCTTTTATCTATCCATAAGATAACTGAATTTGGGGACTTAGTTAATCGAGCCATTATCTTGGAGAATGAACATTCCAATTTGTGAGAAGAAAGGAGAAAGAAGGCTAAGCTTGACCATCGTCCACAAAACCTTGAAGGCCCGTCCTTATCAGTGACAACAACCACCACCTAGATTTGGACCACAGGCCTCGACCCTTCAATCCATACGTGCAAAGGCCGACAACTCCAAGGCGGCCGGTGGTTGCGGCCTTTGCGATTGTGCCAAGTGTGGGAAAAGCCACCCAACAAAGTTTTGCATGATAGGCACAGGAGCATGTTTCAATTGTGGGAAGCCGGGACATCGAAAAATTGATTGCCCTCACCCACAGAGAACATTTGGGGCTCCACCACAGACTGCAATTGTACCCAGTTTCCTGCTGCGCTACACCACCTCAAGTCCACCGCATGAATCAACCGAGTGTCAGCAAAATGCAGCGGGAGGCGGTTGGAAGAAGAGACCAGCCCGTCGACTCATGTAGCGGTAGAGCAGGTTGGAGAAGCCACAGATGTGATCACCGGTAAGCTCTTGATTCCACCCGCTTTGGGTATTGTTCTTTTTGACCCTGGAGCAACTCACTCTTTTATTTCTCATCAGTTTCTAGTAGACCACAAACTAACCTCTGAACTTTTGGAAAAACCAATGGGGGTTAGTACACTGTGGGGCACTAGAAGTAACGTGTCGGGAAAGATCGGGCTATTGTAATCCATAACACTAGGTTTCTAGCAAATCTCCTTGTCATTAACTTTGAGTGGATTAGAAGTAATCACAGGTATGGATTAGTTATCCTCGCATGGGGTAAACATAGATTGTGAAAAAACAAGCTTCAATCGAAAGCCGATGGGACCCGACTCCATACATTGGGGCAAAAAGCAAACAAAAATCACTTAATTCGATCTAGCAAATCTTCAATTGAAAGAACGAGCACATACCAATAGTGAAAGACTTCCACTGCGTATTCCCAGAAGAGCTGCTTGGGTATGCCACCGTTAGGAGGTCGACTTCACTATCAATCTAATCCGAGAGCAGCACCAGATATCAAAAAGGCCCTATCGAATGAATGCGAAGGAATTGGTAGGCTGAAGAAACAAGCTGGATGAATTGAAGGCAAAGGGTTTATCAAAGAAAGTACATCACCACAGAGGAGCTCAGGTCCTCTTTGCAAAGAAGAAAAGCGGAGGATTAAGATTGTGTCTGGACTCAAGGGAGCTAAACAATGTCACTATAAAGAATAAATACCGCTACCCGAATTGTGATCTATTTGACCCGGTTGAAAGAGAAGGTATTTTCAAAATTGACTTAAGATCTGGATACCACGGATCGAGTTAATCTAGTGACATTGAGAAGGCGCTTTTGTATCCGCAGTATGGGCATCATGAATACTGCTTATTGTTCCTTCGGGATGACTAATGCGGCCGCCGTATTCATGAATCGATGAATAAACTGTTCATGCAATATTTGGACAAATTCATCGTTGTCTTCATAGATGACATCCTTGTCTATTCAAAAGTGAGGAAGAGCATTTGCAACACCTCACTATTACTCAGAGATTCTCGTGAAAACCGACTTTATGCCAAATTGATAAATGCAATTTTGGCTAGACCAAATAGCATTTACAGGGCACATCATTTACGGAAGAGAATCGAAGTGGACCCTTCCAAAATTAAACAGATTACCTCATGGAAGCGTCCCACAAATACCCTTTGGGATCAGAAGTTTCCTTGGATTCGCGGGATATTACTGAGGCGATTCATAAAGGGGTTCTCTCAAATCACATCTCCTTACAAAACTCACGAAGAAAGATGCCAATTTTGTTTGGGCAATGTGTGAAAAGAGCTTCCAAGAGCTAAGCGGTAACAACCTTTGCACCAGATCCTTTCCCTACCCAAGGAAGGAATTGACTATGTGGTTTATTGCGATGCTTCAAAGTATGAGGTTGGGATGTGTATTAATGCAAGATGAAAAGTCATCGCATATGCTTGAGACAATTGAGGCCCCAACAGATGAACTATCCCGCTCATGATCTAGAATTGGGCTGTAGTGTTTGCATTAAAAATGCGGAGACACTACTTGTATGGATCCAAGTGTACCTTGTCACGGTGATCATAAAAGCCTCAAGTACATCTTTACCCAAAAGAATTGAATATGAGGCAAAGGAGATGGTTAGAATTAATCAAGGATTATGATCTAACCATAACTTACCATCCAAGCAAAGCAAGCGTGGTAGAGTGCCCTCATTAGAAAATCCCAATGTCATTATCTTTCTGTTTGAAAGTCACACACGGACTTAATTCAAGCTCTGGCCCAAATGAGAATAGAGTAAAAGCTATTACCTCTGAAGCTACCATTCTTTGCTATGGTATTCCATCCTACTCTTAAGTGATCAAATCCAAGAACATCAACTCTAGGACCCATTCATCATAGAAGAAATCCGGTGAATCAAATCGGATCAATCCTCTGAGTTAGTGTAGATGACTCAGGAATCTTATGGCGGCAAGCAAGAATCTGCGTCTGACCATCCCCAAATTAAAGAGACTATTCTCGTGAAGCCCATGATACTCCCTACACTATACATCCGAGTGACACGAAGATGTACCAAGATTTGAAAGAAAATTTTTGGTGGCCAAGCATGAAAAGAACCATAGCGAATCGTTAGCCATTGTGACACACCGCCAAAAGTCAAAGCTGAACACCAACGTCCGCGGGGCTGCTAAAACCATTGGAAATACAGAATGGAAGTGGGAAGATATCGCATGGATTTTATAACCGGTCTTCCCCTCCGCAGTTAAAAGAAGGATGCCATTTGGGTTATAGTGGACGCCTTACCAAATCGACTCACTTCATTGCCACCAACCAAAAAGTACTCCATAAATAAGCTTGCTTTGAACTTTATATAGAGAGAATAGTTACTGCATGGTGTACCAAAAACTATCACCTCGGATAGAGGATCGTGTTCACCTCTGGTTTTGGAAGAGCCTACACCTTTGCGTTGGGCACCACTCTTAATTTTAGCACGACTTATCATCCACAAGCGGATGGCGGTGACGAGCAAATCAAATCTTAGAAGATATGCTAAGGCGTGTGTATTAACTCTCGGAGAATCGTGGGAGAAATACCTAGCCTTAGCGAATTTGCATACAATAATAGCTATCAGTCTAGCATCCAAATGGCCCCGTGAAGCTCTTCACGATCGAAAGTGTAGGTCACCTATTTCTTTGGTATGAGTGGGAGAAACGACCACTACTAGGACTGACGTCACGGAAAATGGCGAGAAGATTAAATTAATTCGAGAAACGCATGAGATTGCCCGAGTAGGCAAAAAGTTATGCAGAGATAAACATAGAAAGGACCTTGATTTGAAATTGGTGATTACGTATATCTCAAGGTATCACCTATCGTGGAATCGCCGATTCGGATTAAAGGAAGCGGAGTCCACGGTATGTTGGACCTTTTGGATTCTAGAGCATAAAGGTAATCTAAGCGTATAAACTAGAACTACCTTTCGACTATCGGCGGATTCATGGCGTATTTCATGTCTCCCAACTCAAAGAAGTGTCTAAGAGGCCCTCACATCATCTAACCAATCTCGACATTCCCTTCAAGATGACTTGACATATGAAGAGCGTCCGATAAAGATTCTAACAGCGGAAGATCGTAAACTAAGAAATAGGATGATCCGTTTACATAAGGTACTCTGGAAGAATCACTCGTACCTGAAGCCACAGGAGAAGGAAGAAGAAGCTGCGTGAAGCTTATCCCAACTTATTTAAGTAAGCTTTTTAATTTGAAGCGAAATTGTTTCTAAGAGGGAGGATGTAAGACACGACAAAATTAAAATCTTGTAATCATAATTAAAGGCTAATACTAGGATCAATCACAGTAATCACTCTTTTAAAATTTCTTCCAAAAGCACTGCTCAATTGTCATTATAACCTCGGTATGATCCAATTCCATAAATGTTACAAGAGTATTGTTACAACAAATCAAAATCTGAAATTTGCATCGCATAATCAAAAGAATATATTACAACGAGATCGAATCATAATTACAACTTTGAGTCATTACAAAAACAAAGATCTTGCATTTCATATCTCTGAAGCCTTCCTTGAAGTATTGATCATTCATCGCATCCGTCAATTTTGCCTTTCTCAACTCAACCAGAAGTACCACTACCGGCTCCATTTTGATCAACCAAACATAGGATCGATCGCACATAGAAAACCGTAGCATAAAGTTAAAATAGAATAGTTCTTGTCGAGAATCGGTAGGAATCACGCGGTTCCCGGATCAACCTAGGTTATTTGGCACCTTGAGTATCGGGGCTACCCAAGCCGACTGGTTTAGCAGGCAACTTGATTCTCAAATCAGAGGCTAATCCAAACCCGTTGGCTTTGGATACCGTGATACCTAAGCCCAACCTAAGCGATCGGCGCGAGTCTTATTCAAGTAGGTTTCATCATTCGGCATTCTCAATTATCCAACACCTCATTATACCAATTTGCCCGACTCAAATCATCGGCAAAAACCCTGAAAAGCACAAAGAGTAGTGGCGACAACCCGACCACAAAGCCACACTCCCTCTGTTTAAAGCCCACGATGCCTGAGATGGAGGATAAACGAGTAAAAGTAGAAATGAGCAGAGGCTTTGGTAAAATAGTGCACTTGCAACAGGAGATAAGTTCGACCGGTGCAATCCCCACAGGCCAAAACCTCGCTTGGCCAGCCACCACGCCATCCCCTCAACCATTGCACCCAGCCAAAACCGGCGCACAAAACCGGCAAAAGCGGCACTGGTTCTTCCCACGAGCCATTCCCACTCCAAGCGGATCTCAGAACCCATCCCGATGCATTCCCCTCCTCCCGATTCCTCCCAACGGAAGGAGCAAGAGCAAGAACCCGAGGGCAAGAGGCCGGCGCGGGGAGGCGGGGAGGAGAGCCGGCCTGAGCCGGCCGAGAGGCCGGGAGAGAGAGCACGGCAAGCCGGCCACTTCCATCCCTCCTAGCTCGGTGTTCCGGCAAAAAGGTGAACCCGGATCCCACTAGTGTGCCTTGTCATTTTACCTGACATGCAATTATACCATCAAACCTCCTGACATCACAAAGCATCAATCCATTGTCATCACGCAGGCGGAGATCGGGGAGTAGAGAGATGAGATGAGTATTACGGCCACCCTGGCCGAACTACCCCCCCCATCAGCACCGCACAGGTGAGCCATCATCGACACCTCGACCACTGCCAAAACCCGACAACCCCATTCACGGCGAGACCCTCACCATCACCCGACCACGGCGATTCACCCAATCCATCAATTAAGCATGCATCAATTAACTTAAAGCATTAACATCAAACAAGAAAATGCTAAAAGATGCATAAGCAGCACCGATTAACAAGCCAAATCTGGTAGTAGGCCAGCCCGAGAGCCGAGCAGGCGGGCTCGAAGCGCAGCCGGGAGGAGGCGGTGGGTTGAACCCAGGCCGGCGTGGCCGTGCGGTGGCCAGAACCGGAGAAAGCGGAGCAGTCGGTAGTAGAGAGAGAGAGAGAGAGGAGAGGTGAGAACCAAACCGAAGTAGCCGAGGGGAGCTAGGCGGAACCGTGGGCAGCGGCGGGAAGAGCCATGATGGAAGCGTGCGGAGGTGCGGAGGAAAGCCAGCGAGGAGGAGCTCAGGCTGAGGCTGGCCTGGCCTTCAGCCTGACCGGGGAGCCGCAGACGGCCTGGCGGGCGTCGGCGGCCGCGCTGAGGCGCGCGGAGGCGCGAGGAGAGGCGCCGGGAGAAAAAGAAGGCAGGGGGGAAAGAGCGAGAGTGGAGGGGAGAGAGGCGGTAGGGGTTAGATAGGGTTAGGGTTGGGGTAGTTAGGTAATTTAGTAATTAGGGTAGGGTTAGGGTTTTAGGTATTTTAGTAATTAGGTTAATTAGGGTGTTGGGTGATTAGTTAGGATAATTAGGATTTTTGTAGGTTAATTAGGTTTTGGATCGAATTAAGGTTAAAGGGAAATTAAATTAGGATTTTAGAGAGAAGCGCTAAGCTGGTCAGGTTTGGAAAAATATTTATAAATTAAAATTTGGCTAACTTTATGAAATCGCATTTCAGGTTTATTATTTGAATATAAGCCAAAAATCACTAAATATTTCTCGTTATCCTATGTGTATTACCGCGTTGCATCGAGAAAGCGAGCTCCGGTAGGCAGTGTAGCGATCCGGACTCATCGTGCAGGCACCTACTATTACTCACGAAGGCAAGCGATCCTCTTGAACATCAATATAGCTATTTTAAATATAAACAGTATATTCTTTGTAGAATATGTATTGCATCACAAATTTATTTCCCAAAACTTAAATCAAGCTGATTGAGATGATTATGAAAAGAGATGAGAAAGATGAAAGGAAAATGTGATAATATTATGATATGGGTGGTAAAGGGGCCCGAGGGCAAGGGAAGAAAATGAGAAAAGATGATAATGATGAGGTAAGAGGTGGGACCCTTTACATAGGGGTAAAATATAAGGACCAACAAAACTCTTACTCGATTAGAGATCTTGTAATCAAGTGCCAACCATTTTCCGTTTAGTGAGCGGAAAATGCTACCTTATTACGTGATTATGCTTTCCACAATGGGTAAGTAATAGGTGTGAGTGTGATATGGAGGAACCCAGGGCCGGTAGGAGAAGTCGGGAAGTGGGGATCAAGGCGCTATAGCGCTAAGGTGGAGTGTTGAGTGCGGGGCGGGAGGTGCCTCAGCCAACATTACAGAACTTCGGTGTGATGTGAGGAAATTAAACATGCGGAAAGTAATGGGTGTAGAAATTAATCACGTAACACAGAAAGCGTTACGTATTACGAGCACGGACCGCATCTAAGAAATGCTGAGGGCTGGTTCCTTTAGGGTTGAGAATAACTATGGGTAAAGTGGTACAAGCTGCTTGGCGATGCTATACAAATCATGAATTCATGCAGGTCTCACGGATTGGAGTCTCTGGGAACCACGGGGTCTTTCTTCTATCAGAGTGACGATAGCATTTTCCAATTTAAAATTTGCCACTACTATTTTCATGATTTATTTTAGAATGACTTGAGGTAGAATTGTGATTACCATCGAGATATTGACATGAGATGCATCTTTTGCTAATAATGCTTCTTGAGTACTCATGTACTCAACCTTGCTAGTATTCTCCTTTGTAGATCCTAGTCCAGTGGGATTTATCCCGAGTGGGACGAGGAGAATGCGAGTGCAGGTCAGAGATGAGACCAGCGGGAGACTTGGACCTGGCGGAGCGGCGAGCAGAGCGGGCGCCTTATTTGGTGCTGGGGCGACTAGGGGACACATTAGGCGTGGCGAGGCAAGGGAAGACTTGGTCTTATTTTGGTTTTGTAATAAATATGTGTAATATAAAACCTTAGCTTTGTGTAGTTAAGCTATTTGTAATTAAATAACAGATTTCCATCTTGTTGTTCTATGCGCACTTTGATAATAGCTTACTATTACGTCGGAGCGGTGTTCTCTACGGAGGCGAATAGTATCCGTAATGTGCTAAGTGTGATTACCCACAGGGTAATCACGAAAATCCTGAGTGGTATCGAGCAATAGGTTTGATACACGCTAATAAAATATAAGCGTAAATAGAACCTAAGCATGTTTTTCTTACTTGCTATATTGCACTAAGTATCTTATTAATCCTTGTCTTGATATCATTTCTATTCCACCTCTTGTCAAAATTATTATGTTAAAATCTTACCTTTCTTTAAGATGACAACCATACTACTTGTTAGCACCATTCTCTTTTCTGAGAATGACTAGGTCGAGGATCACTTTGAGAGAGTGCGGGGGGACACGTGCTACTCTTGGGAGACTACTACCACACTGAGGGCACCTTTTCGAGTTTTTTCGGGGCGTTAGCATACTAGATGGTTCCACCATTGTAGGAGTTCTTTGTCATGAAGTTCCCGAACGAACGTATTGTGTAGAGTTTACATCGGTGTGGAGGTCACCCAGCGACTACGTGCCTATCACGGAGGTGGCGTAAGGCCATCCTTGCCCTTAGGGCTCATTTAGCGACAGGTTAGTGACTCCCGGTTCGGAGAGATTCCATCTATAGCCAGGGAGTTTTAGTACTGTGATTTGGCCTAGCCACACTCCTAGCTACCCACCACCACCACTCGATCCGCCACGGGGCCTTGCGGCGGGACACGACCGTGCGATGCTGTTGGCGGTACCAGTTGTATGACTCTACTCGGGGAGCCTTGGCGAGGCGAGAGAAACTCCGATTTGGCGACAGTGATACTATATCTCGAGAGGCCATTAGAGGTTGCCATCATAGCCCCACCCGGATGTTTCCACCTTACCATTCCACTTACCCTCCCTCGGACCGGGGCCTGGTTCTTACTCGGCTCCACCTCGGCCCCACCTCTGAGTTCCACCCTCTGTTCCCCACGAGATCCACCTTTATTCCATGATACCCCATATTCCACATACTATTCCTTTTTAGCAGATGACTTAATTATACCACCCAGAGTGGTTCCCATTCTGAACCATCCATGATCTTTATCCGACTATTCACTCTCCTCAGTTTGTCTATCCTCATATCTCACCCCACTACCTCGGGGAGACTTAGGAGGTACATCGGCCTACCATCAGGCGGTTCCCTTCCTCATGGCCCAGAGACGAGTTAGTGGTCCCGTATCACAGTACACCAGATCTGTTGGGAGACCACTTCCCTCCACGAGATTTTCTATTCCCATTTGGAGATCCCGGCGATGGTGGCGCGGCTCTGGGATGGTACTAGCTCTAGTCGGGGGAGGCAGGGTGAGGTGAGGAGGAGGAGGAGGAGGAGGCGGGAGGAGGAGGAGGAGAGAGGAGAGAGAGTGATAGAGGGGTAGTAGAGGTCTTTGTGTATGGTTGAGTCGGGGAGTAGTTAGTAGTCAGGATGGTTGTACTTGTTGTTATCGTTTATTGTATCTAGTATACGTAGCATTGTACCATAATATGTAAAGTTGTATGTTTTAATGCGGATCGGTATTGTATTTCGACCTAGGATAGCAGATTTGAAAACTATAGTTGTGGGAACTCAATATAAGGTCATAAGTGGATGCGGGGCTAGAGGCATATGGTAGAACTACGGTATGGACTGCCTTTCCAATTGCGGATAAGCTTGGACCATACCGTTAGCTTTCTTACCTATTCATGCGGATAAATAGAATGACACGTCGGCATCCTAAAGTGGTTGGTAACTACTTTAAGAAGTGGCTAGCGGTGTAACTAGATGCCTTATCTCATACACTGTCAGTTTTCGAGACGAGTGGTCGTGTGGCACTCTCGGCGTGCTGGCAGGTACCGAGAGCGAAATCACAGGCGTGCTCGAGGAATGAGCCACAGGCGATCCCAAATATGTGATTTGGGTGGACTTGAAGGATCATCGAGCTGAGCGCGTGACCCATGTAGTCACTCGAGTCAGCATGGCGCTCCCATACGACCGTGGTATTCGGTTCCAGCATTATGGATGGCATGCAATTAGGGTCGCATTATCAAGGACATTGTATATTTGCATCTTATATGTTTCAAGGAGTGCAGTTTGATACGTTATGGGTTAATCAATCTGCATAGGGATTAAATGATGTATTAACAATAGAGATTTTTAACCAATCTATATGCAATAGTTGCCGGGTAGTTTACCGGGTTATTTACTAAGTGACATGGATAGTTAATCTTATCCGGCTTGGCTTTGAACTGACCACTAGCGGATTTGCTTCCGCATATTGAATAGGCATTGACGAAATTTAATAAACTAAAAATCAAGAAAGAGAATAACGATCATTAGGCAGTTTAGTAGCGATCATTGGAAGTTTCATGAATTGTCGTTTGACTGGATCTAGATTTCTGAGCAATTAGAAGAGTGATGAAACCAATTACCAGGATAAACGATGAAACACTTATGCCGAATGGTATCTGAGAAATTATTGGCGATGAATGTTAGACTCACGTCGATTGGATAAACAATGAATAAATCAAGATATTCAATGTAGCAGATATCAAGAATATATGTCTAGTATTGAATATACGCATAATGAACATAATTCCTACTGCGATTCAATCAGAGATCAACTAACGAGTTTGCACAACAATACTAATTGATCATGGATATAAGCAACATCTAATTAGCAAGCGATTATTGAACACAAATATAGTTGAATATTAAAGAATTCTGGCAATAGAATTCACATCATTTAATCTTCCTAGAACAAAATAGTCTTATACATATCAATCTAAAGGATGAATACAGAAAAGTATTATACTAAACAAAGTACTTACACAGAGAACATTCAGACTACAAATCATAAGACGGCCATTGAGTAATACACTACAATCTCTTTACAACTGAATAGATCGTGCCAACCTATCAGATCACCGAACTAGCGTACCTTATAGCCGGAACCATAATGGGTACATAAAGTATTTAACGACTATTTCAATCACCTAATCAACCGATGGCCCATACCAAGCACAAGTACCGTTCAATAAGCTAAGCCCTGCTACATATTCACGAGCACTCATGCTTCATACAAGTCACATAGTCCAATGATGACCAACATTAATCAAATGCAAAGCGTACATAAAGTACAACAAGAAAGAAGTCGACGTCAGAATCTGGAATGCACCAGACAACCTACGATGCAATAAGAAGCTAAATAGCAAGATGAGACTTAAGAACAAGTTATTCAACCGAAGAGATCATTCCAGATCAAAGTTCCTGCCAATACTCATCGCTACCCATTCAAGCAGGCTATCACACCAACCGGAATATCAAGCACTACAACTTACCAACAAAGCCAATAGCCAACTGTCATCCACCTCAATTCCCTCAGACCAAGTCAAGGACAATCCCGTAGGCATCCACGACTGCAAACGACAGACGCCGAGAAGGCACCGACGAGGACAGGAGCGAGAGGGAGACCAGTACAGGCATGCAGGACAACCGCACAGAGACGCATATGAAACATCATCGCATCCAACCTGCCAACTCGCAAGCTCCATATCCATATATCCATCATTGCAGCACTGATACATAGGCATAATTACTGCAAATCCATCCGGGTCAGTAACCAGTATCCAGAGTCATACCGGCACAGGCAATCCGGGCAATACCCTCGTGCCACCAAGAGATGACCTCACGACTCGTCACCAACACCAAACTCACAAAGTATATACAGAAGCCTAGATCCAACGATGACAGAACACGCAACGCAAGTAAGCAGCAGCGAAGGCACAGATTGAGCGTCGAGACTGGATCCTAGGGACCAGGAACCAGCTAAGTGCCGACGAGAGTGCAGAGGGGCGGCAACAGAGCCAAGCCGGGAGTAGCACGGACGCCGATGAGAGCCGGCGCAACGAGAAAGACTCGGGTAGCGAGAAGACTGCCATGGGTGGAGACCATCGAGCCCAGCCGGCAGTTAGGCAACGAGTGGCGCGGCATCGTGAACGAGTTGCACGGAAGTCCGGGGAAGCTTAGGCAGACAGGATAGCTTAGGAGAGTCGTAGGTCAATGAAAGCGGATAAGTCAGGTACATCAAGAAGAGAGTTCGGTCGAAAGCATGGAAGAATGCGATCGTAGGTTATGGCAGGATGGCTCGTATGAATGGTAATCTAGGTTGAGAATAGGGTGATTTTCATAGTGCTATTATCGTGATGCTGGATCATTAGTAATGATACCAATATCTCCACCAATTAGTAATTAGCGTTGGAGACGGAAAGAAAGGGTATGGGACCTGATTACGCCGAGGCTAAGCGCCGTCAGCAGTGGAAATCATTGAATAAGGTACCTAGAAGGTAACCTATAATTGCAAATCCAGAGTATCTAATCACATTTGATTACTATGGTTAGTGTAGATCCAATGAGTAAAGGATGATATAGGAGACTCAGTAATTAGAGATAATATAGGGAAGGGATAGCTTGAGTAGGATAAGTTAGGCAATTTAGTAGGTAATACGATGTGCATGGAATGTAGCAAATGTATAATTAGAAACAGAGTAGAGAGTGTAGAATGGCGTAGTGAAATATGGAAGTGTAGGTCGAATAGGGAAAGTGAAGTTGAAGTGAGTGAGGTCTTATGGTACGACATAATCCAGTAGAATTGACGGCATGCAATAGTGTAATTTACGTTCAAGTGCGTAAATGTACGAGGATATGATCCATGTAGAAATGCTGCGATGAGACCACGTGAACTAGACAGTCCTTGTAGGATATGCGATGGTACCGTACAAACGTATGATCATGAGACTGAGATGGCAGCCAATAGTTAAGGAGACTTATCATGTCTGACAGAGATCGGACCATCGAAGTAGGAATTGAGGCTAGTTCTAGTGAATAATGTGGATCTAGAAGTGGTGGATGATAGCTGAATGCATGAAGGCGGTATTGACGTTAGTAATACAGTTGGTGGCTTTACCGTAACAGGGTATTGATCTAGAAATCTTGCGTACATAGGTATTGTATACCATTTAGTTATCTAGATCTGAGATATTGACCTGGTATCAATATCACGTGCGATTTGGACACCGTGTACCTTAGTCTGTGTCGATCTGAGACAGGAGGTGCAGGAGTGTGGGTAGGCTGCTTATTGGAGCTCCACAGAGTGAACATGGTTCAGAGTCTGCGGTCTAACACATGTTACAAGGATCCATGCGTGGTTGACGTTTGAGATGTGCATTTGTACTACGAATGTATAACGGCTGAGTCGCTATTAAGGGCTCTCTTAGTATATCTGAGTGTTCACTAGGATTAGCATGTAAAAGCGTTAATAGCCAGGTGTTACTATTCTAGCTCACATGCACTGAATTCATTACCAGTACTAGATTGAGCGATCTTCTTGATGAACTCATATCTATAGTTAATACTTAACCTTTCTTAAGAATTGTACATCTTGCTCAAATAAAATATTCTAACTAATCATGCGTAGAACTTGATCGCTACTCGGACTGACCATGAAGCTCGTGGCGGTTAGTACCAGGACTATCAGTTCCAGCGTCACTATAGGTTCACTAAGTCCGAGACGATTTACAGAACAGTTACGTCCAGGTGAGCTCGCGATACTTACCAGCGTATAGGCCCGAGCCATCTCTAGCCACATAGGCTCGTGGAGAGATGACTCCGTCGATGGTTCTTATCGTGAGTTTGGTACAGACCGACATCTGCTAGCACCATTCCACATATCTAGCATTGATCTTCGCGGGCACATGGATGATGTCCAGCATGATGCTTACGGACCGGGAGAGCGATAGTTGGTGATGCAAGTTGGAGGCCATAGAGGTGACAGATGAGCGACCAGGATGTCATGGTAATTACCATACTAGATGGGCTGTGCGTATGACATCGGCTCATAGTACCTTACGTGATCCTACTATCTATTATCTCTGATTGCCACTAATCTTAGTTACAATGACGAATGTATATTACCTGGTTCCATCATTTAACTAAGTTACCATTAATCTAGTCCTCTTGTAAGCTCATGATAATCCTGGAGCAGTGTACTCTACCTCGGAGCTTCAGCACAACCATAATTCTTCACACGACGTGTTCCATCTCGATTGTCCACTTAAGTCATGTAATGGAACTTCGCGACGGAATCTGTGCCGTGGAGTCACGAGGCGAAGTAGAGAGGATGCAGTAGAAGGGGAGCTTAAGAGGTAGTAGAGGCATATTGAGTGGATGACGTGGTAGTATCCTTTGATCGTTGATGTCAGTGATAGTGGTCCGATGGCTGACTATCGTAGTACAGTACGCCTACGTGAATTTGAGCCGATGCAGCGATTGGGACCTAAGGACGACTATTCGAAGACTTATTGATGGCTGTGCATAGAACTGTTGGGCACTAGGTGTCACACTTGGTACTGCCATGGAGTTCTTCCTACCTAATATCATCCATGAAACCTACTACTTCATCGTTAAACTGTGAACGCTAAGTTGACATTGTAAATCCATCATCTTCATTCTCACTTCTATACGTACTTTTAACTCCAGTTCGCAGTCGGGCATAGTCCTGTGGACTGAAGTCGGAAGTACCGTTTTCCAGAACTCCACCTAATGGGAGCCCATAGGTCGAGATCTCAGACTGTTCTTCACCTGCGTGACTGATATATCCTGCGTAGGAAGAACTGATCTTCCCAAACTCGATTTGCCAGAATTAATCGAATTGAATCCTATGGAGCTTAACAAGTATCTGTCACCGACTCGGTTTGGAGTGACTCACGCACGGATTCAGTTCAGAGAATCGACCAATAAGGATATGTTGGAGTACAGAAGCAGAGTTTGATGGAGTATGATTAGAGGCTTGTACACTAGCAATTAAGTATTCGGTACTTTCTGTAAGATCGGCAGACCGGATGAATTGAGGATTGGTGGAACGTCACAATACCAGTCCACGGTGGCAAGAGGATCAGACTACTTAGCCCCATGAGATGAATCAAGGAATCATATTTCGTTTAATTGATACGAAAAGCTACAATGAATTGAAAATGAAACTTTAATGCTTCGATCTCAAATAATCGGATTATGTCTGGGTGAACTCATTTAGGGACAGGCAGTCGACCCTCGGACAGAACCTTTGGCAGCACAATCACACAGGATAGGCCGGGCTCCATTACATCGCCAAGTTCATGAGCCGATTCATGCGGCAAATTGAGAAAGCTCCCCCAATTCCATTGGCCAACATTATCGAGCCAGTCGACATAAGCCATGCATGTTCATTGAAGCAATTGCGAGCCCCACCGTTCAGCATTGAATGACATCTATCAATACCCAATACTTTTAACCATAGTAGTTTGACTAATAACTTCATGGAGCACTATAAAGGAACATCCTATACTGGTGAGCCCTAGATACAACTCTTAATGGTACCCCCAAATAAACTCTAGATCCCGTCAAACCAACCATAGGAAACAACCTACCAATTTGGTTATCCCTGGGAAACCAAGGGAAGATCAGGTGTTGGAACCATGAGCCTGTTCAAACCGGGGTCAGTTGCCTGAAGAGAGGAGGACCGAGGGAAGGGAACCAATCTCACGAGGGACCACCAAGGGAAGAAGACTTTTAAGTTAGGGGAAGTTTGGAAAGGCTTTTAAACGGTATCCCATTTTTATTTTGTTTTTGAAAATTTTTTAAATTTCCCTTTAAAAAGGGGATTTGGGGATTACCGGGGATGAAGAAAACATTTAAAATAAAAACTTTTAAGTAAACGGTGGGAAACCCATATTGGAATTTCTGTTTAAAAACATCTCGGGGATAAAACGGCCGTATATTCTTTGTAGAATATGTATTGCATCACAAATTTATTTCCCAAAACTTAAATCAAGCGATTGAGATGATTATGAAAGAGATGAGAAAGATGAAAGGAAAATGTGATAATATTATGATATGGCTGGTAAAGGGGGCCCAGGGCAAGGGAAGAAAATGAGAAAAAGATGATAATGATGAGGTAAGAGGTGGGACCCTTTACATAGGGGTAAAATATAAGGACCAACAAAACTCTTACTCGGTCAGATCTGTAATCAAGTGCCAACCATTTTCCGTTTGGTAGGCGAAAATGCTACCTTGTTACGTGATTATGCTTTCCACAATGGGTAAGTAATAGGTGTGAGTGTGATATGGAGGAACCCAGGACCGGTAGGAGAAGTCCGGAAGTGGGGGATCCAAGGCGCTATAGCGCTACGGTGGAGTGTTGAGTGCGGGGCGGGGCGCCTCAACCAACATTACGAACTTCGGTGTGATGGCGAGGTCGGCACGACGGAAAGTAATGGGTGTAGAAATTAATCACGTAACACGGAAGGCGTTACGTATACGAGCACGGACCGCATCTAAGAAATGCGAGGTCTGGTTCCTTTAGGAGTTCAAAATAACTATGGGTAAAGTGGTACAAGCTCTTGATGCTATGCAAATCATGAATTCATGCGGTCTCTGGATTGGAGTCTCAGGAACCACCGGGGTCTTTCTTCTATCAGTGACGATAGCATTTTCCAATATAAAATTTGCCACTACTATTTTCATGATTTATTTTCGTAATGACTTGAGGTAGAATTGTGATAACCATCAGAGATATTGACATGAGATGCATCTTTTGTTAATAATGCTTGGTCGAGTGCTCTGACTCAACCTTGCTAGTATTCTCCTTTGTAGATCCTAGTCCGACCGGGATTTATCCCGAGTGGGACGAGGAGGTCTGTGTGCAAAGAAAAGTATGAGACTGCTGGAGACTTGGACCGGCAGCGTGAGGAGTGCGGCGAGGCGACGCTTTATTTGGTGCCTGGGACGACTAGGGGACACATTAGGCGTGGCGGTAAGGGGAAGACTTGGTCTTATTTTGGTTTTTGTAATAAATATGTGTAATATAAAACCTTAGCTTTGTGTGGTTACTGTTGTAATTAAATAACAGTTTCTATCTTGTTGTTCTAACTACAAGACTTTGATAATGGCTTACTATTCGCTCGGAGGCGGTGTTCTACCGCGCGAGACGAATAGTAATCAGGTGTTTAAGTGTGATTACTGCAGGGTAATCACACGAGCGTCACACTACTCAACCTACTACTACAACCTACTACCATAATAAGGCACATATTCTATTACCAACTATACAATTGCGGGTTACCGATCATCGCTAAACCACAATTCATTGCTAAACAATACCGATTTATAATCAAATCAATACTTCCGACTTTCACCAAATACCATTACTTCCAACAATCATTGACCCATCTTGCGAACACTAACCAACAACTAACAATTGATTAACGAATCCAACAAACAATCACGCTCTCGAAGATTAAAGCTATCCCTAATAATTAGGATCACAACCAATCATTCAAATTACTACTAAAGCACTTTATATCGATGATCAAGAATCACGTAAAATTAACCAATAATCAACTTACTACCAACAAAACATCCTACTATACTTATTGCAACATTTCTTAATTGCGGATCGACAGCAACCTTATTGCTACCACTACGATCTAGGGAAGCAACTACGAATCAAATGTTGACAATCAAAGCAGATGAATAACAATTAATCGTAACTTCTAAGACACAACAACTCAATTGACAAGCTAGCGACTAGCGACTAATGACCTAATGCACCAAATACAAAAGCCGATTAATACAAATTTTCAAATGACAGAGTGCACTGCAGAGATTTCAATGGCGTGGATTAAACACTCAAGATTCAAATTGACATATTACTCTAATCAACATTATACTGAGATGATTTATGATCACATGCGATAACCACAACAAAATTCTTGCTAATAATTTCAACATTGCCATTGATACTTCAAATTGCCAGATTGCGCACATGCATCAAATACAAAACACACATTATTGTCTACAATACCGATATTCAAAGGCTAATACACAATTCGCTACCACTGCTATCATTACTGATCGGGTGAAGCAACAACCCAGACAACAACTCAACAATTACAGATACTGAAGTTCAAGGCTAATGATCAACACTTATTGCCACCACATGATACTAATGAGCAATATCAACAACAATTCACTATCAATATTGATCTGGGAGCAATAATTACAACAATCACAATCCGGCTCACTCAATATATGGAAGATCAAGATTTGGTGGCAACCCTTGGCAACTAATGGCAACCAAAATAGAAGGCTACGGTTGAGCAACTATAGCTATCGAAATGAGGTGAAATGCACAGAGAGAGGGAGCGAGGAGAGGGGCTTGAGGGTGAGTGGGCCGGTTTGGCCAGGCGGAAGCCGGGGTTCGACTTGGGAAAGCGAGGGCTCTGGTGGTCGGTCAATGGCGGCAACCCAGCGAGATAGGGCCGGAGGGAGGGGAGAGGAAGGGAGGAGGTGGGGAGCTCACCGAGCACGGTGGAGAACCGAGTGGTCGGGCGGCGAGGTGAGGCGGCGGCTGGAAGAAACCGCAGCGACAGCCGGTCCCGGGAGGTGGGTGTCTTCTTTGTCAGCGTTTGGGGAGT
Source organism: Hsuehochloa calcarea (assembly GCA_036346395.1). NCBI lineage: Eukaryota > Viridiplantae > Streptophyta > Magnoliopsida > Poales > Poaceae > Hsuehochloa > Hsuehochloa calcarea. The sequence goes on along the minus strand of CM070593.1, from coordinate 6,101,356 downwards.
TACAGTGCGTCTTGTAGGAGGCTCAGGAGCGGCGGCGGTCCGAGGAAGCAGCGGGGTGGTCGGTGGTAGAAGGGGCCTTCGGCCAGGAGGAGAAGGAAGGATTGGGGAACTTTGGAGCTCTTACCTTGGGAGAGGGAGGAGCAAGGCGGGAGGAGGTGGAGGGCACCAGCCATTTATAGTCGCGAGAGGGGAGATGGAGCGGGGAGGTGACGATGGCGCGGAATGGGCGTGTATGGCGGCAGTGGCGGCCCATGGCGACGGGCCAGTCTGTGAAAGGTGTACGGACGGCATGCTGGAGGATGACGAGATGGCGCCCTTGAGCGGGCGCGATGGACCGGTCCATGCAAGGCTGACACAGGCGCTCACTTCGGGCCGAGCGAGACGTGCCTCGAGGACTGGTACATCGTCATGGAGGTAGGGCGGTGTGGTGGAGGCGGCGTGCGGTGGGGCGGAGGCGAGCGAGGGGGTGTGGCGCTTGGAGGGGGAGGCGGACGGGGTGGGGCGTTCTTAGGACAGGCGTAAGCAAGGACAGACCGAACCAGAGAAGAAGGTCGGCGGATCTGGCGGAGAGAGCGCGGCAGCGGTGGATAGGGAGAGAAGGAGGAGCCGACGGAGGGAGTGGAAGGGCCGGACCGAGGAAGAAATGGGGCGTCATGGTGAGATTGGGGAGGAGGCGAGAGGCGGCGCTTTCAGTGAAGAGGCCGAGGCGGAAGAGAGGGTGAAACAGATGAGTGGAAGGGATAAGGTCGGTTGACGCGGGCCGGCGGAAAGAGCGACGCAGTCGGGCGGGCGAGAAAGCGGAAAGAAAAAGCAGGGGAAATGGGATGTCACATTATATGCTATTGGATTGAGGTATTGTTTAAATTCTTCCGCAATGTGGTTGTATGTTAGTTCTTTAGGTAATATTTTGGCTTCCGAATAGCTAGGGTGTTACAAAGCATAGGTCACATCCAAGTTGAGAAATTAATTTGCATCCATATTTTACTGTTAACATTACTTATGTGTGGAGTGACATAAACGAACTACAATTAATCCTATACTACTATTTCATCTGATTCAAATTACATACAGCCATGCATATGAATACAGCACTAGCAATATGAAAGAAATCGATCTAAAATTACACTGATCTTTACATACAGCCAGGAGATGAAGAGACCTGATTGATGTATGTTTTGTCTTATATCTCGCATGCAAAATTAATTAGTCATAATTGTACAAAGCATTTCATTCACAGGACTACAATACATTGACACATATCAACTGGTTATAACCATTAAATTTATTTAGTAAAATTCTACGAGATATAAGCATAATACAGATAAAATTGTTAAAAGTTTAGACAATTCACAAGCCCCCTTTAGCACAGCTGATACGTCACTTTGGCGACAACATTTTCAGAGTGGATATGACATCAGTGCTACTGTTTGGCATTGCAATCATGCTGCACCTAGCATCTAAAATAAGCACAAACAGCCTGCACCCGGATGCCAGACATATTGTGGCGAAGTCAAAATCTCTTAGCCATTTGGCATTGGTACAGGCCGTGCTAAAAAAAAAATGCTTTGAGATCAACTGCAACTTGACTGCCGATGGAATTGTTACCATTTGGCATTGGTACGTTCATTGTTTTGCAAATAGGCTGTAGCTCAGTGGACAGACTGGAGTTTGCCGAAGTCTCCATGTTGACAAGGTCCGTACAGAAAAGAGTTGACCCGTTCAAAACAGCTGCTGAAGAGGTGTTCTGCAGCCGCTCCTTGCATTATATCTCCGTGTTCCATTCCATTTCGCTCCAATTGTTCCATAGAGATTTCGTTGGGAGGCGGCCGTGTTCCCGGCCGGGCACAACTGGATCGTCGTCGTATTTCCACTTCGGCCATTGTTATCCAAGGTACTTTTGCTCGAACTTAGTGCTGCAGCTCTTGCTTAATTTCTTGCGTCTCTCTAGCTAGCGTTCTAGTTTGGCTTGATATATAGCTGGAGCGAGAGCTTCGGGTAATTCTGATGTTACTAGTAGGGGTGTAAACGGAGCGGATACGGACGGATATCGTCCATTTTGTATTATTTTTTATATTTTTTCTCGGATTCGGAATCGGACGCACGCGCAGTGCGGATTCTGATACGAATGTGGATAGTCTCGGTCACGAATACGGACCGAATACATGCCTAACCGAATACGGATTGTGTCGGTCACGAATACTTAATCGTATATTGCGTGAAAACAGAAACCATATATACCGAAGCAGACGAGGCAGTTAAATTGTAAAAACACAAGTCAAAATGCAAATACAGTATCACCAGTTCATAAAGCATTTAGTTTTTCTTACTGATACAATCCGGTACTTTTTCTTCTTAAAAAGCACAACTAGTTAATTCCTAATTTCATTTAGCAAAGGGTAAAATTGTTACCTTCCTGGTAAAATTTTTGTCAGTTCAGCCCATTTGTTTCCATATGCTTGATGAGCATGAATGAGCCTTATCTCCTCTTCTTGCGTCCATGCCTCCTTATTGATCCCAGGATTAAGATAATTGTGCCACCTAAATACAGATAGCTGATCAGAATTGTTCATGTTGTTTTGGTGCCCAAATCGAAGTGATTTGCACAATTGCACCTCACTACTGGATTGCACTAGATATGTCCCCATAAAAGAATGCATGCTGAAACAAACAAATTCTAGACATACCATTCGTGATGTGTCAACAAAAAAAATCATGAAGCGATTGCCATGCAATATTCCAGAATAATTGACCAAAAGAAAACCTCCAGTAACCCAATATCACTGATAGTTGTTAGTATGAATAGTATGTATAGGCCACTCATAATCAGCATGATAGCTCTATTGAATTGTCCCCAAACAAAACATATATTTTAATCGAACGTAAAATGAAATTACACATTGCTCCTGCACTGGCAGCAATAAATTTCAGAGTTGATACTATGGTTACTTGCCATGCCATACCTTTCACGACATTGCTTTCCAACGCGTCCTGACAAAGCTTGGGCGATGGTCAAATCACTAATCCACATCACTAACAACAACATGTACCATAATATAACTTTCAAACACCGGTACATGATGATTGAGCCATACTCTACAAAGCCTGCTTGTGTTCCAATACCTGAAGAACTAACTATGATGCATCAAATGCCAGCAGTATGATGTGGCTCTCCACAAAATAGTTTTTGCTCTTTGCGGTCATTATGATGTTCTGCTAATTCTTAGTGTCCGTGCAAGGCAGATTAACGAAAAGGAAACCGCGATAAATGCATAGACCACTGTCTCAAGCCATCTATTCAAGGACATGGGTGTATGAAGCTTTGTCAATAGGAAAACCAAATATTTATCCACAAATGTAAGTGTTGGACCGAAAAGGCGACTAGAGGGGGTTGAATAGGAGCACGCTCACTTTTTTTACAAATAATTGATTTAATATTCCCTCTAATAGCTATGGAAGCTATGAAGATCGATATACCGATGCAATGGAAGACTAATATTGAATCCAATCTAAACCCCTAAGCAAGGCGATAAAATCAACAAAGATTGAAGCAACTCAATGCATTTGGCGGTCGGACCGCTCGATCAACATACGTGCGAGCGATTTTACGCGCGGTCGGCCGGTCGATTCGGCTGCGCGTGTAGCAAAATCAAACGACGATGTGAAGTTGCAAATTGATGAAACTTTTATTCTACAACTCCAAACTTGATGAAACATGGAACACACCTTCTCTATAATATCAGGAACCTATTCCAACTGAAGATTGTGATAATTCTTGGAAGAATAGCGATCCTTTTTCGTTTGATCAACGAAGGGTTAAAAACCGGGTCAAAACGAAAACTTGATCCAAAATCTTGCTCGTGGGTGATTGATGATCAAGATAATCCTAAATAGGTTCCCACACGTCACAGCAAGCTAAATCACGTGGAGAATTCAATCAAAAACTCGCGGATCAAAGAAAGATCCAAAATCATCAAATATAGAGAAAGAATGCAAAGAGACAAGACATGATCAAACTTTCTCTAGATTGATTTGATATGATTAGGGCTTAGAGCCACTCCATCAATGGAGGACAATGCTCAATCCAAGAGCACGAAAATCACATCAAACTCTCAAGAACCCTAGCCTCCACCAAAACTCTCCCTAAGAAAATTAGGAGTTCAAATAGCAAAAGAGCCGAAGGGGTGGTGCGGCCACCACCCTCTCCTAATTATAGTGGAGGCTTAGACCTTCTAGAAGTTTGACTCAATTGGGCTCCCGTTAAGGCCCAAATCAAATAGGACACATACGCACGTATTTTAAAACGCCGTCTTTATCTCCTCTTGACTTAGCTAGCTACACCTTGCGCCATCCTGCGCCTCGGATTAGCTAATAGGTCACCCTTGTCCATCTTAAACCACGCTTGAGTACATTGACCTCACTCGGCATCGTCGATCGTTCTGGACCTCAGCTCTCCAAGCCTAGTCCCGATCATCCTCGCCGTTGACCGTCGTTGACCACCAAGCAACCTGCACAACAATAGACAAGTAAATCGAATTTGGGAATAAATTCTTCACAACTTGACCCATGTTAGTCAAAACATGCATCATGCAATGCCCTGAAACTCATGACTTTGACCTAACAACCGCACATCGCCGCCACGACGGGTGATTTATCCAAGTGAGAACAGTCAGATCGCTTCCAGGCCGGTTTGATCGCTCACCACGCGGCCGACCGCCATCTATGGGCCGGTCAGACCGCCTGTTGGGACTTAGCCGCATTTCCTCTCTGGAAAACTGAAACCTACTAGAATTTTCAATCCAATAGAACTTTTGACTGGAGACTCCAAAAATTATGGGACCAAGTGCAATAGAATCCCCTCTCTTGCCTACACCCTCTATTCTTGGCCCAGCTCAATTCACCATTTACTGACATTGCCGGTCCGACCGCCGCTCTGGCCGGTCGGACCGATCTTGGGCCGGTCTAACCGCTGTCCTGGCCGGTTAGACCGCCTGAGACCTGACAGTTCTGAAACTTTCTCGAAAACACGTGAAACGACAAACCATTAACTCCATTGCTAATTGTCACATCATCATAAGATCTGGAGCATATCGCCATGATATCCACAATCTCCCCCTTGATGAACACATTGGTAATAATCCAGAAAATATAATTTGGAGGTTTGAAAAGTAAAATACTTTCGTTTTCGCACAAAGGCACAACTTGGTCCATTAGCAAGAGAAAGCAATGGAAATTGCCAAGCTGGCATCAGAATAGCAGAGGCATGTGAGATAAGGCAAAAGAAAGCATAAAAACTTTAATTTCCAGAAAAGCAGAGTCAAAAATCTCACTTAAGGTCCATATGAAATAACAATTGTTCAATTGACCTTGGATCATCGTGAGGATTAATAAATGCAATTCAAGTTCAGAAAAGTCAATAAGACAATAAGAATGCAATTCAAAAGCTCCCCCTCACTAAGATCCACAGATTTTAGAAAATGTCAGAATCTCCAATTTTCTTCCCCTTTATAACATTTTATATCATCTCCCCAATATTAAAATATCTTCTCCAAAAATCTCCTCCCCCTTTGTAACACATTAACGTATCTTCTCCCCCTTTGACAATGGAATCATTAAGGAATCACGCCTTCCTCTCAACCAGAGATAACAAATGCAGAATGGAGAAAGAAGCATAAGAAGGAGCATGCATGAAGTGCAATGGAGTGGCTTCATTTTTGTATTTTTAATTTTTGATTACAAGAAGCTTTGGAGATTACCTAAAAGAACAAACCAGCATTTCTAATATTGCACAAACAACATATCAAGCCTAACAGCGTTAGCAAGATCATGATAAGACATATATATCAAAGCTAAGCACGAAGGCTCAAATATAAAGCAATAGATTTGATGTAACACCCTGGCTATTCGAAGCCAAAATGTTACCTAAAGGATCTAACTTGTAATCAACCAGCGGAAGAATTCAAACATAACTCATAAGAGGAAATAAAGAAGTCGAACCTTCATAAAGTAATGGCAGCAATAAAGATTGAATCCAAACGATTAAAACAATGGAGTGATCAAGGACCACAAATAGTACTAAACAACCATGGCATCGGGAGAATTATCAACTGCATCAACATTACTTATTACAGTTCAACATTCTACGAATGTCAGATATAATCAAATCTTATTAATAAAACTGAAGGAAGGTGAAAAGAGTAAATAGTGTGGGTGTGACGTCAACATCAATGATCACCTAAAATAAACAATAAAGCAAGAATGAGTCGAAACTCAGCAAGTACTATACACAATGGAACATACAAGGTTATGAACGACCAATCTCAATCTGAATTATGAACAATTCTCGGAACACATACATGAATGAATGGAATGAAAGAATGCAATGAAGGAATGGATCTGCTCAGCAGTTATCTGGGTATAACGAGTGATACACCGTCGGTGTTCACTTAAGCCGTGCTTAACAAAGTTCGGGACCCAAATACCGTATGAAGAACGTTTCATACGGGTGTCCAAGATTGCCCACATTGGAGTGGTGGGACTTACATGCTCATATTGGAATTGATGGGTCTTTTGATTTTCCACTCCCGTGGTCACAATGAAAATATGGCATGAATAGAATGGATAACACGAAATGAACTTGAATCACATACAAATGAAGAATAATACTCAGCATATGAATATGCCTAGCAAGCCTAGCATTATATCCACAAACAATCATCCACATTCATTAATATCAAACAAAGTACTTACCTTCCGCGCTGTGACGTGTTCGGAGGCAACGAACGTGCGCCTCCACTCACCGCCTCACCGCCTACACAAACATAAATTTGGAATAAGGATAACAAGGGTTGACACAGCCATAAGTGTCTTACCCTAACCCTCTAACCATCCAATATAATCAACGGGATCAAACCGACAATAAAACTATTCAGCCAGCTTATAGCTTTACTAGGCAGCAGTACGAGAAAAATGATAATTAAAGATCTATAACTCGGAATGACGTGATTCAGTGCTCAGTGAATATTAACGTGTAAAACTATGAAACTCTAGTTGACGGGGTTCTTTGATTCGGCCAAAACAGTTGGCTAAACGCGATTGAAAACAAGCAGCAGACATCTGTCGAATCTGAATGCAGCGATAATGAAAATGATGTAACTTTCATTCTCTGATCCAATGGAGGTGATCTTTATCAACATAGAAATATTATTTAAAGGGCTACAATAAACTAGTTGGGTGGTAGTTCTGAATCTCATGCTAACAGGTCAAACTTAAAGAACAAATCGACAGTTCCATCTCGCCAGACATACAAAACAGTGCGCAAAGAATAAATCATATCTCCTAAACCATAAGGCAGAATCTCACGATCTTGGTGCCTATGGAAAGATAAAGACCAGGGCTACAAATCTCTAGGAGGAGGAACCTCCAAATCGGCATCTAAAGGGTTGAAACTAGCCGCGCAATGCGCCGTATAGGTTCTAGAATTTTCGAAACGAGCGCGATTTAATTCTAATCAACAATTATGCAATCAAAGCCGAACCAAAGCTGCGACTTGGATCATTCGTTACCCTTGAAGACCCGAGGAGACGTTGATCCACCTCCGAAGATCTCCTTATATTCTCTCTCTTCCCTCTCCAAAGGCCGGCCTCAAGAACGCCGACGAACAACCGTGATGACGGCGGAGAAGGCGACTTGGAGAAAGCTTGGGAGCAGCCGGGATCACGGGATGACTCCACAGCGAGCGAGCAGCGCCAAGGAGCAGCAAGGGGTCTGGGGAAAGGAGGAGAAGGTGGCGTCTGTGGGAGGAGGAGGAGGGAGTGGGGAGGGAAAAGGGAGAGGGTGGGGCGGCTAGGGTTAGGGGGGAGGACACCCCCCTTGGTCGGCCCCCTTGGGCCTCTTGGGAATCTCGCCCAAGGCCTAGGTTCCTGGGAAAAAGCGAAAACCCCTCGAAAAACTGAAAACTCTGACTTTCTGATTACCTCCTTCTCCCGAATTCTTTTCTTCTTTCCCGATTAAATTTCTGGGTATTACATTCTACCTCACTTGAAGCAATTGACCGAATTCTATCGCGCTGATTCTACTCGAAGGGCAACAACAAATAGCACGTACTTGATATAAACAATTATGAATTTTCGATCGCGCAAGTGGGACTCTAGCTCCCAAGTGGCCTATCTCCCGGACTAGCGAGACCACAACACAAAGACGTAAAACGACGTGTGACCTAACTCTCAACCGGAACTTTGTAGGTACACTCATCAGAAGAGGATCAAAGGTAAGACCTTACTTGATGGTCAATGTCTTTAACTAAATCTCAAACTTTGAATTGCTCAACTGCTCACTCCTCACCAGAACCTAACAGACGTTGCGTACTTCGTGTAAGTACACGAGACGGACAAAATGATATGCCACTTCTAATTTACGCAACTTTCAAAAGAAGATCAATCCAACCGAAATAGAGAGTACTCATCACATCCACGCACTGCTAACTATCCACCAAAAGGTTAAATTCCAAATTTGACAATTCATCTCGAAAACAAATCCATTTTTAAATAGGCAGCTTACAAATGAACACCACGATAACCAAAGGAGAAATCACTCGAACACCCAAACCAAAAACTTGTGATTTGTCTGAATTGGAAAGAATCAACATGCCAACACAGCCCCAACTCAAATTGCAGAAAACACTGGTCAACGACACAAAACTCAAACGAGAATCAAGAAAACACCTCATTATCTGATGAAACATCCTTTTCCCCAGTTTCTCTCTTGTAGGAATAAAATTTCTCTCGAACCTTGAAACTCGAATTCATCACATACCACCTGAGCTTAAACCTCTTAGTTAAACATCCTCAAATTATGTTCAAACTGAAGTACATCATTCACACCATTGTGGAGAGGCTATATTGAGTCCACCGAATACTCTAGATAACTCATTCTACTAATCAAAATCGATTTGATAGAAGGCGTTCAAAACACCTCAGAATTGGTCCCACACAATCACATTACCTCCAATTTCCAAGAACAACAACTCAGAATTCTTAGCACGCACGTTCATATATTACATCAGAAGGGTTCTATCAATTATCATTCCACTGCTCAGGAAACTCTATTATTCCACTCTCTTTACACACAATCATTGAGTGACCAAAGGTCTAGCATAAAAATGCAAAGCCCTGATTTAACCTCCAAGACTTCTACAACAAATTGCAATTATAACAGATAGGGAAATCAACGGATTGAATCTCCAATATTCTCACAATTTTAACATACTCACTTATTGACATCCTCAGAAATTACCCACATAATCTCGCAATATTATCCAATTGCATTACTCTATAAAAATTAATCAAGGTCTCCATACCTTCGATAATCCCCAACCTTTTAACATGGACTGAAGTTCTGGAATTTCTCTATACAATAGGTTCTACTCAGTCGTAATACTATTCAGACTTACTTCGAAGCCAAACATTCTATGTATATCAATTTCCCTCCAAGAGGTACAGATCAAAACCAATTCATCTTCTACTACTCCTCCAATAGTTTGGTAGCAAAATCTCACCACTACCACTACTAAACCACTACCACTACTTAACCACTACCACTACTTAACCACTACCAAACAGTTGCCAATTTATACTTTGCAAAACTTGGCAAAAAAAACTGTTGATTCCTTCTCAAAAGAAAACGGCGAACAAGGACAGTTTCGTCACACAGGAAAACGTTGGTCCTCACTACGAGCACGAAAGCAAAAGAAATAATCTGGTAACGAGGATCTTGGAAAACAAAAGTTGAATTCACAGTTGAGGGCACACATCCCTCAAAAGGGAATAGCAAATAACAGCCGATAAGAAAAATGACATTACGATTGAAACTCGACATCTCTTGAGTGGAAAGAGCAGAAAATTTAGGCATGATTTAAACAACCACAGGTTACAAAACTTGATTCAAATTATCAAATACTTCTAATGCACTCTTTTCTTTAACACAACAAGTGGTCCTTGAACTAACAACAGTTGCCACGACGAACAAGTTAAGTTCTTTAGTCCAACCCATAGAACTACCTAAGAACCAATAAAATTCTTCGACACACCAAATTTGCTCGGAACAGTTCATCTACTCACGAAACATGAGATCCAAATGATCTCAGCCACAAAACTCGAAACATTTTCAGTTACAGGATTTCACGGAAAGCAAGCAGATTAATTTCGTCTTGAAGAAATCGACGAAAATTTTCTTTGATTGTAACCTCACTTTGCGAACTCAAACCAAAGAGCATTTAAGATCAAATCGCACGAAACGATTAAGAAGTAATAGGACATTCCCATACACTATTTTATTTAAAATAATTTTAGCTACCATAATATTCATGAGCTCCCAAAAGATCACGAAAACTAAACTTGAAGTATTCGCATTTAAGCGATATCCCCCGTGACGATCAATTTACTACAAGTATTAACATCAATATCACAACAACAATTAGAAAATACCTTAAAAGACTCATGCGAAAAGAATGGGTCGAATCTTTCTCAAAAGAAGAGGCAAATGGAAATGATTTTCACCAACTAAAAACTCATTTACCACTACTTAATGAGCACAGGACCAAGGAAAAACCAATTAAACACGAACTCATAGAACATAAGTGAGTCTGCGGTTGAAAGTATAGGCCTCACAAGAAGAGAATATCAGACCTTAACAAATAAGTATAAACGAGTATTCAAATCAAAGCATTCGCCTCACTCAAGAACCATTATACTTTACAACATATCGCTTTACTCGACAAACTTCGTTTATCCCATAAAGCTTGAACCCCCAAAAGATCATGAACACAAAACTTGAAATTTGATCATTTTATAAATATCACGAAAGACGATCAAATTTCTCTCTCTATAAAAGAATCAACATTACCCTCACATAACACCACAAAACCTTACAAAGGGGTTTCAACACTTTTCTTTTTCAAAGGGAGGTTCTAAACTCCAACACTCCAACTACTCCAAAAGAAATGAGCAGAGTCAAAATTTCTTCAATAAACTTTGTGAAAGAAAATTTTCATTCTCCAAAATGTCAAACGGATGACCAAGTTACCTTTATCAACAAGAAAGATAGGACTATCACAAAGAGAACGATCTTGTCAAAAATAACTTTTACAAGTAGAAAAGAGAGCTCAGTAGTCAGAAAGACAAGAACTGTTTTGAAAAACAAATAGGGACCAATAGAAACCCGTAGCCCACAATTTTGTTTGAGTACAACCTCCGACTTAATCACAACAAAGCACTACAAAAGGGTTTTAACACTTTTCTTCAAAAAGAGATGCATTAGACTTCAACAAGCCAAATGATCCAAAAGAAATACATGGAGCTAATACTTTCTCATGTTAACGAACTTGCAATGAAAACTCTCAATATTCAAACTATCGAAGCGAGTAAAGTCGCTCCTTTCCAATAAGAAAGAAGGAACAACCATGGAAATTTCAATATTGCCAATTGTGAATATCACCAATAGTAAAAGCAACTCAACAGTTAAAAACAATAATGGTTTCAAAGAACCATTAAAGGCCTATTGAAACTCATCTACCATGAATCATGAACCCAAGAGAAATTCATCAATCACCACCGGACAAGAATTTATCAAATTCAGAAATCAAGGAAGAGAATGACTTCCTAAAGTAATCCAAAAGAAATGTGCAAGGTCAATGCACACTTAATAAAGAACTTACAAAAGAAACCTTCTAATGCCCGAAATTCCAAGCGAACAAATGAGTTAAATTTTCCAACGAGGGTAAAGCGAACTTCAGTGAAAAGATAAATCTTGCAATTTAACTATGCTCACGTAGAGCAGAAATATCACAATAATCGAAAGAACAAGTGTTGTCCATAACCATGGACACGGCTATTCGAATAGATTATCACTCAGAGGCGTACTACTTTACCCACATGGCCCGACTAGCCCGTAAGCCTCTAGATGCCTCCAGATAATAACTCACTTTCTTAGGTATGCCGGCCGGGGAGAATCGAGATACAATCATTTTTAGCAAGAAAGCCCTGTTGAGCTTAGTCCCCCTCATGAGTTGTTCCCATACTTAGTACAAGCTACGGATAGCGCCTGCTAAGCGGGCGCACAAGTTGTATTGGAATAATATCGATGTAATGTAAATAACCGAAATTGGTGCTCCCATGCACACTATAGAAAATTACATCGGCTCCTCCGAACAAATGATCAAACACAAATGTCCTCACACCACCATGGGACTTAACACAATAAAACTCCCCCCTTAACCGTACGGTACCCATATCCCGCTTGTGATAGTACGCTCGGTACCTGGAATGAAAGCTCATTGCTCGGTCCTTAATGGTCCGGACAAGACAACCACAAACCCGAGTCTCGTGCATAATAGCACCCACACTACAACCACTTGTCCAGACCCAAAACCATTTAACAATAACAAGTTTTGAACTCAATTACCAGATATAACAATCTGGACAAAAATTAATAAAATAATAAGAATTGTTATGTGTCTCCCACAATTGATGAGCTAGTCCCGCCAATTGATCTATTGTGTTTTCTAGAACCGCAATGGCTAAGCATTCAACATATAACCTTCACATTGTCACAAGCGTCTATCTTAAGCATAATTATGAACAAATAATCAAGGATAACCAGCAAGTGTAGGACATAGCTAACTACCCACAACATAATGTTTTACCCAAGATAGCACGTAGGCAATATCATTGCATTTCAAACACTAGTGTATTAAAGCTGGTGTAGCACCCTGGCTATTCGGAAGCCAAAATGTTACCTAAAGAATCTACATACAACCACAATGCGGAAGAATTTAATCTGAACTTCTATAATCAATCGAAGAGTTCAATGGTAATACTAGCATAACAGGAATAAAGAACGAATCCATCAGCATATAAACATGAGAACTTTAGAGAAGCCACTAACAGCAATTACCAGAACTAAATAACAGGTAGTCTTAGCCTTATTTATTACAGTTCCTCATTTAACAACTGAAAGACATAATCGAACTTAACAAGGAAGATGAATAATGGTGAACTGAGTGAAATGTGCTTGACTAATCCCTTCCCACAAGGCCATCATCAATGTTCACCTAAATGAATACAGAAAGCAAGAATGAGTCGAAACTCAGCAAGTACCACGCAAGATAAATCAAGCATAGAGTGAACAAGCCAACTCAATTGAAGTATAAACAATTATTGGAACACATACATGAATGAATGGAATGAATACATGAATGAATGGAATGAAAGGATGCATTGAAGGAATGGATCGCTCAACGACTTATAAGGTATAGCGAGTGACACACCGTCGGTGCTTCACTTAAGCCCGTATTTAACAAAGTCCAGGATCCAATCACCGTATGAAGAACGTTTCATACGGGTATCCGAAATTGCCCACATTGGAGTGGTAGCCAACATTGCCCACATTGGAGTGGTGGGTCTTACGTGACCATACTGGAATTGATAGGACTTACAATTTTCCACTTCCGTGGTCAACATGAAACAAATGCGTGAACGGAATGAACTTCATGCAATGAACTCTTATCACATCATAATGAATAAATATACATGGCATACGAACATGAATAGCAAGACTAACAATTCATCCACACACAATCATCACCATTCATTATGATAAGACAAGGTACTTGCCTTCCAATGTGTGACGTGTTAGGAGGCAACGAAGGTGCCCCTCCACTCACCGCTTCACTGCCTACACAAATATTTATTCGAAATAAGGATAACAAGGTAATACAAACTACAAGTGTACTACCATAACTCTCTAACTATCCAACACAATCAACGGGTTCAAACTGACAATCTAACTAATCAGCCATATTACAGCCCCACTGGGCAGCGGTACAATAAAAACCATAATTAAATATATGTAACTCGGAATGACTTGAAACCAGTTCTCAATGAATCATAACGAACCAGGATACGAAACTCTAGTTGACGGGGTTCTCTGATTCGGAAAAAATAGTTGGCTAAACAGCCGTTGAAAACAACGGACAGACATCTGTCCAGATTACAGAACAGCAATAGATAAAATGGCATAACTTTCATTCTACTGATCCAATGGAGGTGATATTTATCAACCTAGAATAATGGTGAAATTATCTTCAAAAACCGTTTGGGGTGGCTGTCCTGGATCTGATTCTAACTAGATCAAAACTGAGGAACAAACCGACAGTCCCCAATTCTCAGACAGACAGAACAACACGCGGTTAAAATCCCATAACTTTTGATTGCCAACTCTAAAAATTGTATTCTTTATCAACTTGGAAATCTTACTGAATTATATACAACATTTGTGTTGGGTAGACTTTCTGATTCGGCCTCTAAATAATTCATAATGGCCAGACAAGCAAACTACCAAATCCCGTCAGCTCTCCTGAACAGTCACACGAAAACGGCAATATCTCATAAATCGTAACTCTAAATCAGATGATCTCGGTTCCTAAAGAAATCTAAGACCAAGTGCTACAACTTTCTAAGAGGTAGATAAATCAGAAAATATACGGAACTTACCCAAATCTGATGAACAAATCTGGCGCAGGGGAAGGAGAAAGTGACGCACGGCAGGGAGGAAGGTGGCGGCTCCAAGTGGGGGGAAAGGGGGAAGGGGGTTTAGGGTTTTTTGGGGGAAGGTCATCCCCCCTTTGGCCGGCCCCCTCTTGGACCACATGGGCCGTGGCCCAATGCCCAGGTTGTCGGGAATTCGCGGAAACCCATTGAGATCACTAAAAATTGTAATCCCTGTTTAACTCTTTCTCCCGAATACTCTCCTATTCGCCCGAATATATTTCGGGGTATTACAGCTGGGATCAATATGATGCAAAAGAAAATTCAAATGATGCTTGCCTTGCTGAAAGCTTAGTTGTTCACTCTCGGTGGCGTAAGAGTCAATAAGACTGGCTTTGTGATCTATATAAAGATAAAACCGAATAAGCATCGAGAAAAGACACAAAATGCAAAATGCTCAAAAATGTGTGAGATTTATACAGTGGTTAGATGTTGGTTTTAGATGAATTTAGGTGCAGGAATTATTCCATTCGCATTTAGTAGGCGAAACTTATGGCCGTTTGAATTTCGAATGTCCCGTAAATGCATTTTATTTAATTTAAAGTTTTGGCCAAATTTTGTAGAATAGTGATGAGGCAAATTATTACATAGGTAAATTGAGAATATTGTTATAAGTCCACTGCAACTTGGTTCATCTCAATCGGAGTTTCTATGCAAAAGTTATAATTTTTCAAAGTTATAGCCATTTTTCTATTGTAAAGATAATCAATTAAATGCTCATTTTCCAAAACTATACTTTATGCTATAGAGAAAAATGTGCAACCTATTTTGAAATAAAGTTCATCAAAAAATGAAAACTACTAGCACTGGTCTCATCCAATTTGGAGTTAAAATGAATTAGTTATGCATTTTTGAAGTTAATCATATTTTCCAGTCCATAAATAAATACATTCTGAATTTTTTATTTCGATTATACTTTTTCTACTGAAGCGGCACCTAGCCATTACTCTTGGCCAGGTGGGACCAACCAACAGTGCCTTTTCTTATTTACCCCGGGGATTTTAATTTCTTCGCCTGATAGGTGGGGCCCATTTGTCAGTGACAAGGTCTATCGTACAGTGCGTGGACCACGAGTCCACGACCGGCTCACAGGGTCCACACTGTGAACTTAAACTCCGAGGCCCACCTGTCAGTCTCTGGTCTAAACATTATTTAAAGCGTACTTTCCTGTTCAGGGGCTCACATGCCATAGACACATTAATCCTTAAGCCAGGTTATTAAATACAGTAATCATTGATTAGTGCCTAATGGCTGGATTAACGCCTAATGACTCCTCTACAGTGTGTCGGACGCGTCTGACAACGCGTCTGCTCCCTTGCCCGGCGGCTCGCCAGGCTAAGGGCCACGGTGGAGCCGTAGAGGCGGATATAGTTCTTGCAATAGCCATGCGCATCGTAGGTGGCGATGGTGCGCCTTGGGTGGCTGTCTTGGCGGCTCGTCGGAGGAGGCGATGAGGGACACACGGCAGCGGTACCGGTGCAAATCAAAGCTCGCAAAGGTCCAATGAGTACCGAGCTCTCGGGAACTACCGAGGAGCTACCTTAGTCTTTGGAGAGGAGGAGAGATTGCTGGCTAGGGTCGGAGGTGGTGAGGTCCATGGCGGCGATGGCGGTTCACGTGGGGGCGTCGTTCTGGCAAAGGAGGGGAGCAAGAAGCTGTTGGATAGGCTCACATAGGGTGCCAAGATGGTGTGGGTGGAGGCAATCAGGGAATGCCTTACCGTAGGAAATCGAGAGCGAAGATCGCGTCGTGGTGGCGAAATGAACTCGATTCGAGCAATCCTGGGTACATTACTCAAATTAGTTGGGGGCAAAGATTCACTAGACTTCAAGGCATGAGATGACGCGTGAAGGCGAGGTCGGCTCACCCGGAAGCATGGGAACGATGCATGGCGATGGCGGTGCACGCTCGAGGAGTGCGGTGAAGCCGAGGAAGACAAGACGATGGTTGGCACTACAAAGCAAAGAGAAGCGGCATTAGCGAAAATGAGCCGGCATTGATCCTAGAGACGGAAGGCACATTAGTGAGGAGCTTACAGAGCTAGGCATGGGAGAACTTCCTCCTCCTCTCGTAGTGAGGAGAGTGAGGAAGGAGGAGGACATGGGGTGTTAGGGCGGGAACAAGACGGAGGGAGGCGGGGTTAGGAGGCGATGCTCGATGAATGGCGGCCGAGGTCGATGGGAGCCTGGCGTCGAAGGAGCTTGGCAAAGCATGGCGGACATATGGCGTCCGCTTCGCCTGGCGACGGCAGGGAGGTAGAGCGACGGCGACAGGCGCGGGCCCTTGCCGTTTGCGGCGGGGGCGCGGCGCGGGTGATCAAGTGGCGTAGTCATTGGTCATTCGATGCCAATCGGACGGTGCGCTCCTTAGGTGGTTGGGCTGGGCGAATGACTCGATCGGCTATTGTCGCGTGGCTCGAGCGAGGAATAGTACCAGGTTGGTGATTTTTGAATTTTGTTTGTCTAGTTTGAGTAGGCCTTAAATATAGTAATTAAATTCATAAAAATATAAAATAATTCAGGGAGGCTCCTGGGGTGACGTATTACGCATAAAAAACTGTATAACCCACTTTTCAGGTTTTACTTGGTGTATTTTAAATTCCTAAAAGTATAAGTTATTAATCGAGTTTGAATTTTCTGTGGTTCATATTTGTTTCCAAAAATTTGGGAAAAATTAGATTAATTCATGATAATTAATATAGTATTTGAATAAATTATTTGCAGAGAGAGTTCATATGTTTTTGTTACTGTTCCCTTTAAGATTTGTTTTTGTAGGTGTATGTTTGTACCTTTGGATAAGATTTTTCTAGTGCAATATATAATGTAAATGCTTGAAAATATGTTACATGCTCATGAGATGTATAGTAATCCTCTTTATTAATTTGGGGATGTGACAGGCTTGATGCCATTTTCATTTAGCATGACAACCTATGTACCATGTTATGTTTCTTTCAATAGCTCACAAGTTTCAATTTTCAATAAGGCCGACTCATCATCTCGATATTTTTCAACATAATGTGCTTGCTCCTTCTTGGGTTTCAAACATTCAGATGCAAAGTGCCCATATTCTGAACAATTGAAACACTTTATCCTGGATTTGTCAAAGTTTCGATATGGCTTTATTTTTGTGTCATTACCGCATCAATCACTCTGAACACGGCCCTGCCATCGGTCACCAGTGGAACCATCAACTTTCTCTGTACCACTGCTATCCCCCACCATTTCTTTCTTTCAACATTAGTTCTTCCCATTGTGCCGTGAGAGCATGAGTTGCTCTCCCTCATTACTGTGATTTTGCAGCTCCTTCAAGCTTTCTTCAAATGCCCTTAGTTGCCCTACCGCTTCAGTGACAGTCATAGATGAGGTATCTCCCCATTGCTCAATTGTGCCAACGATCGAAACAAATTTGTCGGGGCTAGCACTAGACAATCTTTCAACAATCACATTGTCTTTTAATTCAGTGCCAAGCAAGCGAATTCACTTATCGTGCTAGTGAGTTTCTGGGAGAAGCCAACGATTGTCCCACAATCTTCCATGAGCATGTTATTGAATTGTCTTCTTAGCACCTGCACTCTTGCTTTGTTTACATGATCTTCTCCTATCCGTTCTCCCTTATGGCCTCCCATGCCTCTTTTGTCGATTCTTTATCCATGATTGTCATCATCACGACATCCGGCATGGACTGAGAGATAACAGCCAGGGCGTCTTGATCTCTTTCTTCTTTGACCGGTGCTTCCCCTTCTGTTGCTGCCCATAAACCGAGAGCACGCAGGACAATCTTCATCTTCACAGCCCATAAGCTGTAATTTGTGTCATTCAATAATGGGTACTGAATTGGAACTATTCCTCGCTTTGATATTGATCTTCCAGTTGATGGCGACCCTGCTATGGTTGCTTCTCCTTTCAGCTTTAGACCTTTTGTTTGTGATTGATCGTCGTCCATCACCACCAAATAATAATGCTTTAATACCAATTGACAATTGTTATAACAAGGACCAAAATCAATGTTTTAGTCGAATCTAGAACTTACAAATGTTTCAGATAATAAACTCCCAAAACTTTCTTCTTTAGATCAAAACTGAGTATCGGACACAAAACGAAATCAACACAAGATTGTTTTGCACCATATCTGATTGATACGACCTTTTTCATTTTTCTCCTTTTTATAGATTTTCTAGAAGAGTTATAATCAGGTTTCCAATCGGACTCTGAACCCTACACGGACACTTGAAGCTTTTCGATAGTGAGGATGATACGCTATAGTATCATCATCAGAAATAGACTCTGACAAAAAACAGAACAAAAAAACGGACTCCTTTTAGAACTACCAAAAGCAGAAAGAACCTATCATAAGCTACAAGATTAAAACTAACATAACAAATGAAACAAGGAATAAAAGATATTACTTAGATCTAGAGGCTATGTGTGTATAGATGGGGAGAGAAGGTAAACCTTAGGGGCACATTAATAGGCGGAGGTGTGGAGCTATGGTGGACGAGGAGGTAGCGACCTCCAGGATGGTGCGATGCCGTTCCAACCACCAGAACGGTGGCCGATGTCGTCGACGACGCTGACGCACCACCAATATGTCATCCTTAGCTCTTTTTCTTAACACAATATGTTGTGATGTTAACAAGATACTAACCTCAACCTAACCTTATATATAATCTAGTATATATTAGACCAAGAAGACCATGTTTCCAGCTTTGCAGAAGTCAAGCTGTTCTTAGTTATTACATGATAACTAGTCAATATCATGTCATGAGACATATCAGGTGTCCATTTTCGAAGATAAGTTTGAGGGAAGTCTACTTTTTTGGATAATTTATTATTTAAAATTATAATTGAAGAAGTGCACACATATATAAGGATCCACCTTAGACACATTCTATAATTAAATTTATACCAAAAAAATACAAATGAAGGTCCCAGAATCATCATTACATAGCCTCTAATAAATTATTAATATTCAAAGTCCTATATTTTCGCTATCAAGATCCACAATTAGTACCCCAGTAAGCCATCTAATGGAGTATCACATTGGCTTCTCAATAATAAAAAAAAGGCCGTTTAGTAGTGACATGGTGAACCACCACCATGGTACTCCATTACTGATCATTTAGGTGGATTGCTTTTCATGATAATTTCACTCTTTGGAGTGGTACATTACGATGAAATTAAAGTAAACAAATAATTTTTTTGTGGTATATATCGAAATCTTGGAATTTTTTAAGGTATATAACCAATTTTATCTTCTTTAAAATGCCACTCTTTGGAATGTACCACTCCAAGCAAGTAGTACCACTTTTCTTTTTTTAGAGCAGCGATATTGTTGTACTATATGACTATAGTACAACTGATGCATAGACATAGGATTGGTCACCTTAGCTAATTTATCTCACCATCGCTGTAGCTTTATAGGCATAGATGACATCCAAATCGAACAATTGATCCTATACTAGAATTTTATTTTATTTAACGTGATATTTTGCATGAAAGGGACAAACAACCATGCATGTGAATACAGCACCAGCAATTCGAATTCTCATGCAAACAAACATGAAGATACCTTGTAATATATGTTTTATCTAATATCAAGCATGCGATTTAATTGAGCTGAATTTTACAGAGCATTTCATTTGCTAGATTAGAGTGCTTTGACATATATCAAGCGGTTAAAGACAATCTTTTTTTCAGGACGTACAGTTTCTACAACAAACAAACGTATAATATATCGGAAGTGTTACTTATAAGTTTGTTTGCTATCTTTTCTCTTTTCCTTCAGCGCAGCGGACGCATTACTTTGGCAACACCAATTTCGGAGAACCAATATGGCGTCAGTGCTACTGCTCGGCTTTGCTGTCACGCTGAACCTAGCATCTATATCAGCACAGCCTGACCCCAGATGCCAAACACAATGTGGTGGTGTCAAAATACCTTATCCATTTGGCATTGGTACTGGCTGTGCTCTCAAAAAAGGCTTCCAGATCAATTGCACCAGGACTGATGATGGAATTGACAAGCCGTTCATTGGTAGCATCGAGGTTCTAAACATCTCAGTGTCCCAGGGTCAAACCCGAGCATTAAACCACATCTCCAGGATTTGCCACGACCGTAGCACAGGATTAATGGAACGCGACAATTGGCGGCATTACTTCCCATCATCGGTTTATCGGTTCTCTCACGACCACAACAATTTCGTAGTCATTGGCTGCAACACGCTTGCATACATCTACAGCAAGAAGAACAAGACACGGTACTATAAGACAGCATGTGCATCAGTGTGTCAGAGTCCGGAAGACCTGAGAAATGGCCCATGCGTTGGTGTAGGCTGCTGCCAAACTGCCATACGCAAGGGCCTAACTAACTATGGTGTCCATATCCACACCGTAAATAGACAGAGACGTTTACTTTCAGCACTGAGTACATGCAGCTACGCTGTGATGGTGGAGACAGAGACGTTTACTTTCAGCACTGAGTACATAACCACTTCGAGTTTCAACAATACCTACAACGGGCGGCAGCCGGTGGTGCTGGACTGGGCAATTCGTGAAGGAACCTAAAATGTGAGGTGGCCAGGAGGAACATGACTTCTTATGCATGTCGTGCCCGAAACAGCGAATGCGTGAAATCAACCAACGGCCCAGGGTATCTATGCAACTGCTCCAAGGGATATGAAGGGAACCCTTACCTCCCTGATGGATGCACAGGTAAATTCCTCTCTTTGCTAGCTAGCTCCGTATGCATCTTTAGTTCATATAAAATTGCGAGTGCAGTATCCAGTGATAATCTGAAAGTTGGTTTTAATACAAGAACATTAGGAGGAGTCTTTGTAAGATAATGGACAAAAGTACATATTAGATTTTTCTTCCAAACACTGCACATAATCTGAATAGAAAATGCACATCAAGGTTAAGAGAGTAAGGGTGCAAATAAAGCGAAGATTTGTTTTATGAGTTGTAATGGAGGTAGACCAATTTCTTTAAATAGTTCGTACGAAAAGTATCAGTACTTATCATGATTTCAGCTGTGGGACGAGGTCGTGCAATGGAGTTTTTTTGTAAAATAATATCAATTTAATAATAAATTACAAAATTAAATAGTAAAAAAAAACAATTGCAAAACTATACTACTATCACGATTCCACAGTGACAGACCCTCATAGGCTCTTGTCGCAGATTGAATCGGCATGCGAGGTCTTATCATTGTTTCTATTGGCAACTGGGCCCTGTCGCCAATTCAACTGGTGATAGGGTCCCGTTTGTTTGTTTTTTTTTTAATAATTTGAATGTACATAATTCAAACTAAAAATTTAGTAATTTTCATGAATTAGAAACGACAACATGTACGAATCAACAAACCGAAATACACCTACGATACATGTCCACCTTTTTGGAAATAAGAAAAAAGGTTGATTCGAACGAAGCTAACTAGTCCTGGCGGCCCATTGGTCCATTCTACTTGTCTCTGGATTGCCCGCAGTGGCGGCCAGTCTCGAAGTCAGCCATGTTCTACGAGATGGGCGGGACGATCGAGTGATGTTAGTATAGCAGAACATAGGGTCAAATCAATAATCAGGATACAAATGAAACCTAATTTACCTCTTCAATATGGAGTGCACCCGGGCGATGGGGAGCGCTACGACAGCTGCCAGTCTCACTAGCAGAAGCCTTCCCCTTGTTGGTCGTGCACTCGGCCCAGTCGTACTTAGCTTTCTTTTGAGGAGTCCTCCTCCACCACCACCACCCAGCTTTCTTAGGCTCCTCCGGTGCCTTTTCAATAGGGTCGAGTACATAAATTTTTCAACATTTGAAGGTCTTGGCTCGCTTCATGTAGTTGAACATGTGCTTCTGCTCGCTGAACGTTCTATCGTACATGTCGAGGCCATCGATCCATTGGAAGAAGTTGCATCGCATCTCCGGGTGCCATTATGTGCCCAAGAAGTTAAGGATATGTAGAATGCAATGTAGCTTGTGAAAAATATATAAGATTCACTTACGAGGATATTCCCACACGTGTAGTACACCTGGGCAGCGGTCGCCGGGTATGTGGACTGAATGATCTTCACCTGTTCTTCTCACACACATTGCGGACGTGGGAACTCTGGTGGTACCGATGCATCCTTTATAGAACAATCGGGATAGGGTTTAGCCCTCTTGGCAAGTTTTTTACGCTTCCGCAGCATCTTCTTGTAGAAGTTCGACGACGAGTCCAACATCTCCTTCCTCTCTGTTGTGTGAATCATATGTTGTAGTGAAGTGTTCGGTATGGTGGTGTAGTGTTGTATTCCAGCTTTCTTCTCCCTCCTTTTATGAGCGGACAGAGTGTAGTGCTCAGGGTGGATGGAGAAGTGCAAAGACATCGATCTAAAAAGGTGGCGTAGTAGAGTGTGGTTATTTCGGTAAGAAAAAGTAGCGTCATAGTGTGTTGTCTTTTCGTTATGAAAAGATGTCATGGCAGAGTGTGGTCATTTTGGTCTGAAAAATAGCGTCGTACTGTGCTGTCTTTTCGGTCTAAAAAAGTGGAAGTGCATGGGTTGACAGTGTGCGGTCTTTTCGGTCTGAAAAGGTGGCAATGCAATGTGCTATCTTCTCGATATGCAAAAGTGTAATACCGAAGTTCATACGTGAATCCCTTGTGATGTTACATTCATACAGACCTAGTTGCCAAAAGATAGACTTCATGCAATTCATAAAAAGCATACAATACCGTTCATACATGAATCCCTTATGCAGACAACCACCACTACTTAATACATATTGAACACACTGCCAGAAGGATACACGCACATAAGTTTCTCGAGCCACTTCAAGTGGTCAAGAATCTTGTCAAAGCGCTCATCTACAGGTGGCATGTTCACCATTGGACTATATAGAACTACATGCGGGCGTTCAACTGCTCTTTCAACCACGTCACTAATAGAGTCTGCCCACTGAAAGTACAAGCAATCGCCGGCCTACAAACAATACCGAATACTAAAAAAGAAGTGCAAACAAACCCTAAATCCAAATACCAGCATTCATAGAAATCAAACTCATTAAGAAATACAAACGCATGTAGAACACACGCCCCATGTTCTCTTTAATGTTGGAGTATAGGACGTTTAACTAGACGCTGTAGTTTGCGCAGTTCACGCGCCTTGCCCTTGTCACCAGCACCACTCTTCGAATCATTGAGCTAGACGACTGAGATATAGCGTCGAGTAGAGTCATGAGACAAGTGTACATTGGTTAGAAGAGAGGTCTCAAGTTTAATTGTTTGGGTGGGCTTTTGTAGTGGTGGGGTTGAGATGTTGGGTAATTTTTTTAATATTAAAATTTAGGCAAATCGTCATTCGAAATGGCGATAGGGATCCTGGATCCTGCAACTCTCTGTCTCTATTCCAAATGGCAACACAATCTCCCCTATAAAAGACCACAAAACCCACAAAATTCAAGCAAAACTTACTTTTATTTGGGAAAATAAGAGAAAGAGGGGGAGGGAAGGGAGAGGAGCATAGAGGAGTAGAGGGAGGAGGTGCTAGTGAAGCGCTACTTGTTCGATCATCCATCTTTGAGATAATTTTTAACTTAATGAAATCGTAGTTTTAGATCTATAGTTATGTAGTGTTGTATGTGGTAGATAGTCCTTTTCAATGAGTAGTTTAGTCTTAGATATATTCTTAATCGTGAATATCTTGTTTATGGTGAAGTCGTCAAATATATCTGACGAAACCAATTTTAAAATTTACTCTTGTCGGACTATTCGGAGGTCACGAGGAATTGATTTGCATTATTTCTCTAACATTCCAAATTTGAATTTTAGTTCAAAGGATTAAAAATGTTGGATTTTAAAACTTTTATTTAAACCGTCAATATTGAATTGTTGGGTTGTTATTTAAAACCTCAACCCCAAAAAAGAAAATTGAAATCTAACTTGAGTTAAAGGAATAGAAAAGAAAAAGAAATGAGGCCAGTAGAAGCGGTGCAGGGCAGCCACCCAACCTAGCTCGAATTTTCCTTTTCCTTTTTCTTTCGTTTTCTTTCCATTCCTTTCTTTTCTTTCTTCCATTTTCCTTCCCTTTCTTTTCTCTCTCCTTTCCTCCCGAGCCCACTGGCTGTCGGACCAGAGTAACACCCGAGAATCCTCTGTGCATTTACGAACTAGTCCCATGATCGGTAGCTAGTTCACGATGTGAATATGGTAACATCCATAAATCGCACAACTTTATTAATAAATATCGGAGTTGATTACAAGAAAAGCACAAGCCAACATTAAACAAACACAGTGGAAGACAAAGAAGTAGTGGAGTCGGTGATCGCCACAGACAATCGATCGGAGTAGCGGCCTAGTCATCGAGATCCAAGTCCTTCTCCTCTGAAATTTATTTGCATGAAGTAAGGGTGAGCACAACTACCGTACTACATAAGTTACACCTAATATGAGTTAATGCATGCATGGATATATCAAAGGAAGGTTTATTGGTTGAATTTGCATAAAGTAATGTTTTCTTTAAATATTTGTTACTAAGTTCCAAAGTAGTTATTCTATAACTAAAATTCATTTTATAAATTCTCAAGTTTTATAGTAGGATAAGCTCCATATGAAACATGGTGATGGATACCCTCCTATCACATAGCTAACCGCCCAATTTTACCACAAGGATTAACCATCCTCAAATCATTTGCAAAAATCATTTTTAAAACAAAATCAAAGTCTAACTTTGAGTGGCTTTGCTCAGCATGTCCATGCCCGTGGACACGGCTATTCGAATAGTTTTACACTCTACAGAGGTTGTACAACTTTACCCACAAGACATGAATTATCTAGTTTGTTTGGCATCCGTCGATCCCACTGCTCACTACCTTAGGTAAGCAGTCTAGAGCACGTGTCAAGGCTTTTACAATGCGCCATCCCACTGTAGTCTTGCGTCGCTAAGGTTTCGCTTCCATTGTGCTAACCACCCGCCGGATTCAAGCCCCCTCTTGCGCCATGTGGTAATAGTGTCAAACCGATACCCACACACCAAAATGGCACAACTACGATGGAATGTTACAAATTATTTAGCCAGGTCATGCCCATACAGGACATGTGGTAGTACGATGTGGCTTAGCAAGATGCGGCTCGAAGTCCGGTCCTTAACTGACTTGGGCGACTTTCAAAATAACCACTAGGCCTCAATCCTACCCAGATTGAGCCCGTGCATAAACCTGCACCCACCAAGCATCCATTTCGCCCAAGTACAAACCAACTTTTTATTTTTGCTTTTCAAAATCATTTGTAAAATCTTCTATGACAAACCAATGCCATAAACTTTTAAATAATAGTTAATCATTTGGCTAAAATTTCCCAAACTAAACATTTTTGGTCTAAGCATGTCTTTGCATAATTTTTCCCAAAATGTTCTAGTCATACTATTGCATAAACTAGATTTTCATCTAAGGTGTCAAGGTATGTTTGATTCAATAACAAAGTGGGCTATACAATGGTAATGGGAATAACTATAATTGAAAAGCAGTAATTAAATTACTTGAATAGAAATAAGCATGCAATAATAGTTTAAAACAGAATTTAAATAAATTTTAAATAATGGGATCAAATATGATCAAAGGTATAACTTGCCTTACTTGGTTAATCGACGTTCTCAAACGGCGTCGAAATCTGACTCTCCAAAGTCGTCGAAATCTATACGCGTAAATGATCCAAATTCAAATAGCATTCAAATGAAATCCAAATAAAATCCAAAAATTAATAAATAAATACTGGAAGTAAGATATTGACTTTATATGAATATAGGAATTTGAATCGACGAAATCGGAGTTCGTATGAGGGAGAACGAAATTCCGGAAGGTTCAAAGGGAGAGTAAATAGTAGTTTGCATTGCACTATTCATTCTCATGCATACGTGAATAGTAAAAAAATAAAACAAATGGCCGTGCCGGCGATAGGAAGGGAGAGGTGACCGGCGAACAACAAAAATGGAATCTTAGGAATGAGACGGACCCAATGGTGGTGGTCGCGTCACTGGCGGAGGTCCAGCGTGACGGTGGCGCGCAAAACTGTGCAAGGTAAATAGTAGCATCGGAGAGCCGATTATGTTTTGGAGAAAAGAAAGGTAGCACAACGTAGAGCATCGCGAGGCGAAGCTAACGGTATTGATGACATCGCCGGCGGATCAAAGACGGCGCCGAAAACAACGACAGAAGGTGGTTCGGTTTCTAGCGGAAAATCTTTGGTTGCGGTGAAAAAGAGAGCGGCGATTTCCAAGGATAGGAAGGGAAACCAAAGTGTGGCGGCGATCGGTTCGAAAAAATCTTGACCAAGAGGAGAGCGAAGGTAGCGAAGTTTGTACGTGTATTGCATGGTACTATTCACTTTCATGCAAGTATATGAATAGTGACTATCGCTGAAGAATTGGCCGTACAGGCGATAGGAAGGGAGAGATGGCCGGCGGACAACGAATATGGAATCTCGACGATGTACTCTACCCAGATAGCGATTGGTGGCGACGGATTGAGTTGCGGCGACAGCGCGCAAATAGAAAAACAGCTAATATATAATAAAAACTCAAAATTATAAAATAAATACTGAAAAATAAAGGATGATTTTAGATGATTTTACGAGAAAGAATCATCAGATTCGGACTTTGCAGTAGAGAGCAATAATTTCTGGAAGAAAAAATCACTACTAAATCAATTGCTACAGTAGCATAACTAATAAGCAATGCACTGTTCATCTTCTCCAAAGAACCGAAGCAACATAGAGGCATAATGGCCATGGCGCCGGGGAAAGGAAAAAGGAAAGTGGTCGGGAAATTACCAAAATGGATTGTCGACGTCGAGACGGAGTCGTAGGAGGAGGTGGCGCAGTCGGGGATGACCGGCGACTGCGGCGGCGGCGCACAGAAGGTGGCGGCCATGGAGGGGTCGGGTGTTCCGGCGATCTTTTGATGAGGCGAAGCTATGCACGCGTAGAGCACGACGTCGCGGTGCCGGCGGTGGTGACGAAGGTGGCGGGGCTTCACCGGAGGCGACGCAAGAGACGAAAGACGACGAACGACCGAAAAACTTCACATCGCAAGTTCGGCCAAACCATGGGGAGAGGGGAGGAGAGGCTTTGGGGGTGGGTTGAGGGTGTAGAGGAGCTCCTGGTGGTCACTTTATATAGGGGAAGGGGTGGCCGGATTGGTGAGAATTTAAGAAATAAGCGACATTTTGGTGCAATAATTTCATCGGAAAACGAAAACTGCTCTTAAATGGGAGGAAAAACGGCCAATTGATGGTGTAGTGATGTAGAGGAAGTTAATACGGACGTTTTGGAATAGACGGCATTGAATTTGGTGCATTGAGTGAGGAGAAACGGGAGAAAGAGTGAAGGTCGCCATTAATGGCGATTTGAGCTTCGGTGGTCTGTGATGGCGGTGGTGGTGGCCGTGGCGTGTGCTGAGGTGAGCAGCCGGTGGTGTCGGTAGTGGTGGCGGCTGTGATGGAAGGAGGCTGCCATTGATGCTTAGGAGAATCAAAAACTACAGAGAGGAAAGAATTCTCGGTTGGAGGAAGAAGATGAAGTGAAGGGAGGAATAAATAGAGAGGGAGGTGAATGGTAATCAAGAAACATCAAAGCCCATATGGTAGCTACGGGAGAGTTAAGTGAGCATATGCATGGAGCAAGAAAAGGATGGGTGACCTTTGGGAAACCATTTTTTTTTCGAAATTCAAATTAAGCCACAAATTGAACACCTTTTAGAATATAGTAAATAGAGTCCAACAATTTTAGAAAAATTCATAAAAATTATTAGAATTATTTTGAACTTAATAAAAATAATTCCAACTTAAAGTTGGCTTTTATTTTTGATTTTATTTTCTAGAAAATAAGAAAACCTTTTTAAATACTAGAAAAATCCAGAAAGTAATTAAAATTTTATTTTTCAATTTAAATCCAATAAAATTCCAGAAATTTAATAAAACTCAATAAAATTTCTTTTTGACTTTAAAACCAAGAAATTAAATAATTAATTTTTTTTCCTTTTAACAGTGAAGACTCTTTTTAGGTTACAGAAAATCAAGAAAATCTTCGAGAGTTAAAAAATCAAATAAAATAATAACTTTATTTATTTTTATTTTTGTAATAAAACCCTGGGATGTTACACCTGCCATCATCTCTTTCTTCTTCCTTCGCCTCTTCTCCCTTTCCACGACTACCACCACTGGCACCAGCCGCGCCACCTACTTCCATTGCCCTCGCCACCTGCTCGCCTCCCATCGCCACTCTTGTAGCTATGCCTCGCCTGTCGCTCAAGCCTCACTTCACATTGCATTTGAACCACTATTGCTCACGCCACTTCACCCACCATCGTCCAGTCATGCGACGCTCAGTCCATCAACTCCCCTACCCCTCCCGCCTACTAAAGGGTAGCAGTACCACACTAGTCTCGCGCCCTGCCATTCCCCTGCTCTTCCCCTTCTCCACCAAGCGCAAAAGAACGAAGGGCGTGGAGCCTTGCTTCTGGCCGCCAGAGCCGCCGAAGCCGCCAGTGTCGTTTTGGCCGATTCGGTGACCTTCTCCACAAACCAACCACGCCACGCCGCGTTACCGGACCCCCTCTTCATTTCCCACAAAACAATTTTAGGTTACGTCCACCGGAGATTCGCGCGCCATCCTTCTTCTCCACTTCCGGCTGAAACTGCCTCCGCCATCGTCGTTCCTTCTCCAGTGAGCCATCCCCAAATCCCTCCTTCTTGGAGCACCCTCTATCCTCCCCCCATCACTCACCCGAGCTCTATTTCTCCATAGCATCACCGCTGTAAGAACCCGGCCGTGCCACCTCGGGCCAACGCAGCTAGCCCACCTCGGCCCTTCTTCGTCGTCGGCAATTACCGAGGTGAGCTTCCTTCCTCTAGTTGGTGCTTGTGCTCCCCCTATCCCCTTCCGGCGCTGCCGCCATCATCTACTCCCCACAGATGGCCACCGTACCACGCCACCCAATTGCCACCGCCTCAGCCTGCCCGTTCCATTTTTGTCATTCATGGCTGCCGCTGTCGACTACCTAGCCAGCGTTGAACGCCGCCCCGAGCCGCCTTTGCCCTCCTGAACACCAAACCTGCATGTGTTTCTTCTCTTTGTCTCTCTAGCAATGACATGTGGGCCCCCATCTGCATCACTCTATGGCTCTTCCTCACCCTTGTGCGTGTATGGGAGGTGGCCCCCATAGTGAATAGCTAGCGAGGATACTAATTTAATTAGTAGGTTAATTAGTTAGTTAACCTTAGTGATCAACATGCCTTAGCAATAATATGCATTAGTATGACAGGTGGCCCCCCTCTCCCTTAGGTTAATATGCCATAGAAAATTGCATCTGCAATAATGTTAATTAGTCATCAATTGAAATATATCAACTGTAGATAAGTTAAGTGATATCCCATAACATGGGCCACTAAATTGTATTTTAATCAAAGTAGTTAGTGCCTTAGCCTTTAATTTGAAATGTAAGAAAGGCAATAAGTTATGTTATATCATAATTCTAAATATTCCTATTTATATACATACACCCACACATCCATGTTTGAATAACTAGTAAGCCCACGGCCGATAGGTATTGCCTTTGCAAGGTAGTTCAGGGTAGTGCCTTGTATAACAGTTGTGTCCCATATAAGCATATGCTAAGTAGTTTAATTAAGTTAATTAGTATGTCATTGTGGGAAGATATATATTAACTTAAAAGAAGTGATGTCCACACTAAACATTAACGCTAACAAATCATGATGTCGAAGTGATCAGTAGGTTATGTCGATTGGCATATAGTTGCCTACCGTAAATGGTTAACAAGATAGTACTAATAGTAAGTGATAATCATGGGAATATGACAATGGCATCCAGGACCCACTCGAGAAGCGTATTAACCAAAACATGACAGTGTCGTAGGCTAAACCATAAGTTTGCACCATGGTAAGAACTAGTTATATAATGGTAAGGAATGTATAGGTAACTATTAACCCTAGGTCATTAACAATGACTAAATTGAGAGGTAACTCATTCAACAAGCACAGTTCAAATAAAACATAATATGACGAATGTGCCTAACACATAACTAGGTTTTACCTATAACTAGAAGCTAAAATACAATTACTATTACTATTAGTCATGAAGGTTAGTAGTAGCTATGTCACGATCTCATGCTAGTTAATCAGAACCAAAGCCAATAGGGTAATCACTGAACAAGAAGTAGATAGATGAAAACATGTAGACCTTACTTAGAACACGAGTAGTGATCTACTCAACTAGGAGTAATCATTAGCATGTGTTGTAGCTAAAGATCAACCTAGGGTGATAGGTTTACCTTAGTGTATGCCAAGCCACATAAGTAGTAAGACTAACTAAAGATCACCTCAAAGATGAAACCCAAACACATAGACACCCCTGATCAAGTTATAAGGTTGATGTCTAGCTAATGCTAGGAAGTTCCACCTAGCTCATGGAACTTCCTTGATAAATATAAAATCATAAAAGAAATCATTAAGTAAACTATACCCCATGTGTCGGTGAGAATTATGTATACCCCATGCGAACCCTGAACCTACGCATAGGTCTCACCTAACTTTCATAGAACTTCCTCGATAAATAGAAAGTAATAACTAAAGGAATCATTAGTTGATTAGACATCGTGCATTGATATGTCTCAGTGCATGATAGTAATCAACCAACAATCAACCTCATATAGAATCCAACCATCACCCCTCTTCTCTGTTCCCGTAGAAGGACAACTCGTGACCCGAAGGTGGATCAGAGAGTCCTACCTAACATGGTGATCTCTCCCATCTAGGTAACTGATGCATAATATTCATATGAATATTCTCTCCCTCCTGTTGGAGTCCTAACTCCTTACACTAGCGGACTTCATGAGCCCGATCCCTCTCGGCTTCACTCTGGATCAAATAGTTACCTAATATCCCTGGATAGAGTTTGGATCTATCTACTTTGGTGCAAGTATTTTCTTCATTCCAAATATCGTAACATCCCAATTTTGAGCTTTAAAATCTTTTAAATATTAGTAGCAAGAAAATTCATCATTTGGATTTATTCGAATATTAATTTAAAAAGCTTAATATGGACTTTAAGGACAAATTGATTTAATGTGCTTAATCCCAACATCAACAATTGTCAAAACTATTTTATTTAGATTTTATATGCTTGGATATATTTTATAGAATTTTACGAAGTTTTCCAAAGTCATTTGCTATTTTCTAATTGCTATTTGCATTTTTGGATTTATTTAAAAGAAAAACCTATTTTAAATCCTTGAACGATCTTGGGCCAAGGCCAAAGACTATTCCACAGCGCCGACCATCTCGCCCGGCCGCGCTCGTCAGTTGGATGCTCGACGCGTGCCCTCGTCTCCGTCGGACGACGCGCCAACCCCGCCTTGACCCGTTGGATTGTCGCGCGTGGCTTTGCTCGTGATCTCGCTTCGCTCGCTCGTCGCATTCGCTTCTAGCCGTTGATTTCCATCGCACGGCGCTGCACCCACTCGCCCTCGCTCCCTCTGCCAGGTGGGACCGCTCTGGTCGTCGTCTCGCGGGCTTTCTTCTCCTCGCGCGCGCTCTCGCCCGCCATTCTTTGGAGCTCGAGCCGCGTCCGACAAACGCGTATCCATTCTTGATTCTTCGCGCACGACCCGCCAAATCATATCTCGGTTATTCCTTACCCGTTTCAAACCAAATCAAACCGAATCGGTTTCAATCTCCGAGAATCATGGAATTCAAAAACGGCCGCTTGGACCCGATTTGGGGTTTCAAATCTCGGCATCTCGGTCTATAAATACTCCCTTAGCTCGCGCGGGCCTCCGTAACCCTAATCCGCCACTCCCATCGCCCGATCGCCTAGCGCGCCGCATTCCAAGCTTTAGGGTTTTCGCCGAATTTCTTCTCCGGTGGATTCGCCGCCGTCGTCGTCGCCCTTGCTCCACCGATCGCACCATTGTGATCGGCAAGTCACGAGCTACCTCGTGCGCACCTTCTCGTCGCCGAGCATCGCCGAGCGCCGTCCGACAAAACCCGAGCCTCTCGCCGCTTCTTCCTCGCCACGGCCATCTCCGTCAACCCTGTGTGCTCAAACCGGTGCCCATGTGTGCGCATTAGCCTCCTCTACGTTGGTACCACTCACTGCCGGCGAGTCGCCGCTGTTCACGGTGACCATGGTCCCGAGCGCCATGCCGCCGCCGTTGTCGCCGACTCGGCGCCGGCGTCGGCCGATCTTTGGTGTGGCAACCACGTGGCGCCGGATCGGCGCCCGGCTGCGGCGTCGTCGTGGCCCATCCACCGCGCCAGATCTCCTCGGTTGGTGCACTCGGTCCACCGTGAACCCGAGGCGGCATGGGTCCACATGTCGAATTCTTTTAAATATAATTCTTTTCCGGAAATTCTCGGACGCAAGCATTGCGCAATAATTCGATTTTCCTTTATAAAATTAATTCGGAAATTGAGAAAATCCAATTTAGGGTTTTATTGATTTTCCAATCTTCCAAAGCCCATTCAAATTTGTAAATTCATATAAAATTCAGATCTATTTATTTATGAATTTTATTTAATTTTGGAGTTTATTTTGCCTCTGTTATTTATTTGTTTTGTTTTCTTTTGTCTCGCTTTTGCGAGTAGGCGTCGATACTTGGGAATTTTGCGAGAAGAAGGAGCACCTCAAGACCAAGACCAATATCTAGATCTATTCCAAGGCAAGTTATACCTTTGATCATTTTGAACCCAGTTTTCAAAATACTTTGTTTCAATGTATTGCATTCTATTTCAAGTATTTATTTAAATGCTTTTGGGATAGTTATTAATCCAATTTGTTATACCACCTTGTCTATTGAATGCCATGATCTTTTGTCACCCTAGGTTGGTTCACTATTAGTTGGTATTATCGTAGCACCAACGTGGGTTGGTTAGATACGATTAGACTGCTTAGCCATGCCACGAGTCATCATTCCATGTGAGAGTTGCAATTATAAACTTGACTAAGTGATTATGGAACTGTGTGATGAATCTGTGTGTGCTGTGTGCTATTACTCGTTGATGGCATGTGTTGCACTTAACCAACAGGGTGGGAAAAGATTTAGACTGAGGCAAGTGGTGGATTCTGTGTGAATGGTGGAGCTGTGTGCTTATTAAACTTTGTGATTTGGGTAAAACTGGAAGTCTTGCTTTAGTCAATTAAGGACTTAACTTTGTGCGCCATTGAACTGGGCCTTACTGTACGACCACATGCCTAGTATGGGCTGGGCCTGACTTAGTAAGTTATGGAGTCTTGACATTGACAACTCAGGTTGTATTTAAGCTATGTGATGGGTTGGAGGTGTGATATGTCACATCGCGGGATGGTTCATTGCATCCTGTCCAATGGTGTGTGTTCCAAGGGTCGTGTGTACAAATTGGATGGCGATGAAAGCACACCAGAGTGTCATTGTTTGAGATGAAGTCTCGAAAGGTTTTGTTGTGATCAACTCGATCCGGTTGGTTTCATCGTGTGGGTAAAGTGTACAACCTCTGCAGAGTGTTTAAATCAATTTATTGAATAGCCGCGTCCTCGGTTATGGACATGCTCGGAATTTCACACGAGGGTAGATTTTCATAAAAACAATTGGGAAGGGTTCGGTGTGTGAGATAACTTGTTCATTGTGTGAAAGAACTTGATTAGACTGTGTGTCCTTTGTGAAATCAATTGTTAACTTATTATTGTCTATTTGTTTTGAATTATGCTTTCAATCTATTATTTGTATTCAATTGCAAATGTTGCATTTTCGCAAAGTAACCACGAAGCCATTCCTTTGGAATAAGCCATCATGTATAAATGCATTCGTGGTATGACTTATGAGTACGGTGTGTACTCACTCTTGCTAAATAAATCAATGAAGTGGAGGAGTCGTCTTTGCTTTTGAAGAAGAGTTCTCGAAGGTTGAACGTTAGGGTCTTGATCCGATCGGTTGCGTGGTAAATTGATGGGAGCCACAGGAGTTTATTTCGTTTCATTGCAGTTTATTTCTTTATTGTCACCTTGCATGGCTTAATAAATGTAAAACTCGACCGTAAGGTCCCAACATTATTAGTTATTTAAATGTACTCGTTTATTCTTATATTCGTTGTATGGATGTGATATTTCATCAATGTTGATCTTGTGTGCACTAGCGTGATCTGGACTAGTGCGAGAATACCAGAGGGTCCAGATTTGCATATTTGGGTCCCGAACGAGAGGTGGTATCGAGCCATACCTTGTAGGTCTTGACCCTAGTTAGATTGGCCGTTCTTAGTGAGTCCAAACTATTTTCTAAAGCAAAATTAACTTGCAAGATTAATTGAATTCCTTAACTCATCTCATGTCTCTCTTGACTCAACTATTCTGAAATTCTTTCTCTCCGCATTGTTTTAAAGTTGTTTTCATATCCTTGTCCATCTTGACAGATGCCTCGTCTTGAGTTATGGAGAGCGCAAGGGAGGACTTGCCGCCGAGCTTTGGAAGTTGCTACAAGTACTTGGAGGGTTCGATCGTCCATTGTACCGTGGCAGTGCTTGGATTGTGAACGGCCGAGATCGTGGAGTAATCTGCCATTTGACCATCTACGCCAGGCAGCACACCAAGGCAAGCAAACCACTGCACATCTCAGCTCGAAGGAGTATTTGGATTGAAGCAATCCAGGAGTCTTCACGCCTTGCCATCCTGAGGATCTGCAACATCTACTCTCGAGAGCTTCGTGACACAGTTTTCCGTTATCATCCCCGCACATCAGACGTGGATCTCGCTGCACGTTTTCCGTCTACAGAAGGAGAAGACAACGCCACCGTCGTGCATCTCGCCCAGTTCGCCGCTGCTCAGGAGGAATCGTTGGAGTTAGCCGCTACAGAGCTGGAGTGTACCTATGAGACTCTTCAGAGAGCTGAAGAAAGGATCGCCATATTAGAAGAAACTCTTTATGGACGACACGAAGAAGACACTGAAGAGGAAGACCTGAAGAAGGCGATGGACCGCAGAACTGTAAGAGCCAGCAGAGGCGAGAGCCGGAGGAACCGGCCTTTGCACCGTGGACACTGCTCCTATTGCACCATCCCCGGGACATCAAGATCAGTTCGCGAGGATGCCAGCTCACTTTCAGGTCTACAGCAGGCGGGAGCACCGTCAAGGCTGCGGAGGCTATTTGATTGAGTAGTCTGTTCGCGTTGTTTCAGGCTTAGCCAGTTTTATGTCTTGAGTCGCCCTTTAGGCGGTAGTTTGGTGTGCTTAAGTTCATCCTTTTTTTGTGTGCAAGTATGAGCTGCAAAGGCCCTTAGGCATTTGTTGCAAGCCATACTATTATCTTAATCAATATAAGAGTTTCAGTTGAGCTTTCTTAAAATATGTTGTTGGGTTTTACCTACCCCGCTTAGTTCTACAACTTATCTCGTGCTTGCTACCTTATCTAACCCTTGGAGATTCACCAGATGGTTCAGACTCGTCAAGCTGCTGCAAGTGGTTCTGATACTCCAGTGTCAGAAGGACGGGAGCAAATCCCCGGAGAAGCAATTCCACCACAAGCACCTTCAGTCGATCTGCAGAATTTTGGAGCATTCATGACAGCTCAGACCCAGCTGATGTACACCATGATGAATCAGATGCAAGCTATGAATAACCAGAGCAACAACAATCAGCATCACAATGGAGCCCCAGTTGCTCATGGTCACAATGGATCATCCAAGTTGGCGGAGTTTATGAGAACCCGTCCACCAACCTTTTCTGGACATGTCTCACCAGTAGAAGCTGATGATTGGCTTCGTGTCATTGAGAGAAAGCTGCTGATCACTCAATGCAGCGATCATGAAAAAGTTCTGTACGCCTCTCACCAGATGGAAGGCATTGCCGCTGAATGGTGGGAAAACTTCTGTGCAGCGCATGGAGCATACAAGATATTACTTGGGAAGAGTTCACAACTGCTTTTCGCCAGTATCATGTACCAGAAGGAATCATGGATCTGAAGAAGGATGAATTCCGTGCTCTCAAGCAAGGAGGAATGTCAGTGACTGATTACCTCAACAAGTTCTCTCAACTTGCTCGATATCTTCGCGAGAAGATGTCGCCACCGACAAGGCTCGTCCGTCGTTTTACCAAAGGATTGAACACGGACTTCAAGTCAACTTGATCACCCACACCTTTCCCGATTTTCAAGAGTTGATCAACAAGGCTTTGATTCTAGAGGATAAGCGCAAGGAATTGGAAGATCATCGTAAGCTTGAATGGCTCAAGAAGGAAGTCACCAACCCACTAAGGGCAAGAATGATTCCACCGCAGTTTAGCCGTTTTCCACCACAGAATTCTGCCAGACCACCTGCACCAACTTCAACACCTCGCCCAGTTGCTCAGAACTTCCGCAACCCCGCACCAGTCAACCCCAATCCAGTAAGCAACCCACAGAATACAACCAGAGTTTGCTTTACCTGTCGTCAGCCAGGGCATTTCGCCAACCGATGTCCGCAGAATGGGACTATCACTCCAGTACGCTTCAACCTTGGGAACACACGGCCAAGACACGGTACAAGGCAACCATCAAGGAACTTCTCAAGCTACCGGTCAATCCGGAGGAGCACCGCCATCAGTGGTCAGAGGTCGTGTCAACCACGTCACTCTAGAAGGAGCCCAAGAAGCACCTGACGTTGTACTGGGTAAGTTCCTAGTAAATTCATACTGCATCGCCTGCTTTGATTCGAGCTTCGCATTCGTTTGTTTCTCGAATTTTGCAACTAAGAACAAATTGGAAGTTATGCATCTTAAGCATACTGTTAGTCCAATGCCGAGCGAGCTAAGTTCTAAAGTTGGATGTTTAGGAGCTAGGCTACTTATAGTCGGAGTTGAGTTTCTAGCCAACCTAATAGTTCTAGACACTCGCACCATAGATGTCATCCTTGGTATGGATTGGTTATCCAAACATAAAGCATGCTAGATTGTGGCAAGAGCCGTGACAATTGAGGATACCACAGAAAGAAAGTAGAATTTCTAGCCACCTCGATGCGT
Organism: Hsuehochloa calcarea; assembly: GCA_036346395.1. NCBI lineage: Eukaryota > Viridiplantae > Streptophyta > Magnoliopsida > Poales > Poaceae > Hsuehochloa > Hsuehochloa calcarea. The sequence continues at coordinate 6,063,753 of CM070593.1, read as the reverse complement.
GATGGACATTTGGTAGTCAACGATCAAGACAGTTTCTTTGGAAGACGTGCACAGTAGTCGAAATTACCTGATGTATTTCGGAAGAATTACGGGAATGCCACCGGACCGTGACATTGAATTTGTCATCGATCTAGTGCGAGAACAAAGACCAATTTCAAGAGACCCTATCGGATGCCAGTCGATGAACTTGTGGAAATGAAGAAGCAGATAGAAGAACTACTTGAGAAAGGTTTTGTAAGACCTAGTTCGTCGCCATGGGGAGCACCTGTTTTGTTCGTCAAAAAGAAAGATGGAAGTATGAGAATGTGTATCGACTATCGTTCCCTCAACGAAGTCACCATCAAGAATAAGTACCCATTGCCCAGAATAGATGATTTGTTCGACCAGATGAAAGGAGCCGGAGTATTCTCCAAGATCGATCTGCGATCAGGTTATCATCAGTTAAAGATTTGTCCTAAGGATGTACCGAAGACCGCTTTCTCCACCCGGTATGGACATTATGAATTTCTAGTCATGTCTTTTGGATTGACTAATGCCCCTGCCTATTTCATGAACATGATGAACAAAGTATTCATGGAATATTTGGATAAGTTCGTGGTAGTATTCATTGATGATATTTTGGTATACTCAAAGTCAGAAGAAGAACATACAGGACATTTGAGATTAATCCTAGAGAAGCTCAGAGAACATCAGCTGTATGCCAAGTTTAGCAAGTGTGACTTTTGGAAGAAGAAAGTTGATTTTCTCGGTCATGTGATGACAGCCGAAGGAGTAGCAGTTGACCCCGGGAAGGTTAAAGCTGTAATGAATTGGGAGCAGCCCAAGACGGTTACTCAAATTCGTAGTTTCTTGGGAATGGCGGGATACTATCGTCGTTTCATTGAAGGGTTCTCAACGATTGCTAAACCTCTTACGCAATTGTTGAAGAAAGAGAAGAAGTTTATTTGGACCCCAGCTTGTGAAGAAAGTTTTCAAGAATTGAAGAAAGCGTCGACTTCATTTGATGCTAGTTTTGCTTGGATATTAGTAAGGATTTTGATATCTACTGTGATGCTTCGCGTCAAGGATTAGGATGTGTCCTTATGCAAGAAGGAAGAGCGTGCCGCTATGCGTCAAGGCAATTAAGGCCTCATGAAGAGAACTATCCTACCCATGATTTGGAACTAGCTGCCGTAGTGCATGCCTTGAAGATTTGGCGTCATTATCTCATCGGTAATCGCTGTGAAGTCTACACAGATCATAAGAGCCTGAAGTACATTTTCACTCAGTCTGATTTGAACATGAGACAGAGAAGATGGCTGGAATTAATAAAGGATTATAACCTTGGAATCCATTACCATCCTGGTAAGGCCAATGTAGTTGCAGATGCACTGAGTCGTAAGAGCTACTGCAATGCTCTGGAAGTAAAAGAGTTGTGTTCAGAACTTCAGGAGGAATTCCAGAAGCTACAGCTAGAAGTTGTTCCGGAAGGATTTGTGGCCAATTTGGAAGTACAGTCTACTCTGGAGAAACAGATTCGTGAAGCTCAACCTAAGGATTCTGAGTTTGCTAATCTCAAGAAGAAGATGTCAGAAGGAAAATTTAAAGACTTCACCACAGATGATCAGGATATACTGTGGATCAATGGACGTATCTGTGTACCGGATATTGATGGATTAAGACAGCTGATTCTGAAGGAAGCCCATGACTCAAAGTATTCAATTCACCCTGGAAGTACTAAGATGTATCAGGATGTTAAGAATAAGTTTTGGTGGCCAAACTTAAAGCGAGACGTCGCAGAGTTCGTTGCTTTATGCGACGTGTGTCAGAAAGTAAAGGCAGAGCATCAGAGACCAGCAGGATTGCTACAACCGCTGAAGATACCAGAATGGAAGTGGGAAGAGATCGGTATGGATTTTATTACCGGATTACCCAAGACTCAATCAGGTTATGATTCGATTTGGGTAATAGTGGATCGTTTGACTAAGGTTGCCCATTTCTTGCCATCAAAACCACTTACTCGTGAGACCGCTTGGCGGAATTGTATATGTCAAAATCGTCGACCGCACGGTGTGCCTAAGAAGATAGTGTCGATCGAGGATCTCAATTCACCTCTCGTTTACGCGAGTCTACATGAAGCCCTGGGAACTCATCTGAATTTCAGTACTGCTTATCATCCACAGACAGATGGACAGACTGAAAGAGTCAACCAGATATTAGAAGATATGTTGAGAGCCTGTGCCTTAGCTAATGCTACCAGTTGGGATAAAAGTTTGCCGTATGCAGAATTCTCGTACAACAACAGTTATCAAGCCAGTTTGCAGATGTCACCATTTGGAGCTCTGTACGGTCGTGCCTGCAGAACTCCGTTGAATTGGTCAGAGACAGCTGAACGGGTAGTGTTCGGGCCAGATATTATTCAGGAAGCCGAAGAACAAGTTGCTATGATCAGAGAGAGGTTAAAGATAGCCCAGTCCAGGCAAAAGAGTTATGCCGATAATCGTCGCCGTGACCTCGCCTTTGAACAGAGGATTTTGTGTATCTTGAGTTACTCCGCTCGAGGTGTTAAGAGATTCCACACCAAAGGGAAGCTTGCTCCAAGGTATGTGGGTCCATTCAAGGTTTTGGAACGCCGTGGAGAAGTTGCGTACCAGTTAGAGCTACCACAGTCGTTAGCAGGAGTGCATGATGTCTTTCATGTCTCTCAGCTGAAGAAGTGTCTTCGTGTGCTCAAGAGCGCACCGTTGAGTCAATTGAATCAAGGAAGATCTCACATACAAAGAGCAGCCTGTCAGTATTTTGGATGTCGCAGAGCGCCGCACCAGAAGCAAGACTGTTCGTTTCTGCAAAGTCCAGTGGAGTAACCACTCAGAAGGAGAAGCAACGTGGGAACGTGAAGAAGAGTTAAAAGCCGAGTTCCTAGCCTTTTCTCTAGCTAGCGTAATCTCGGGACGAGATTCGTTTAAGGGGAGGTTTGTAACATCCCAATTTTGAGCTTTAAAATCTTTTAAATATTAGTAGCAAGAAAATTCATCATTTGGATTTATTGAATATTAATTTAAAAGCTTAATATGGACTTTAAGGACAAATTGATTTAATGTGCTTAATCCCAACATCAACAATTGTCAAAACTATTTTATTTAGATTTTATATGCTTGGATATATTTTATAGAATTTTCGGAAGTTTTCCAAAGTCATTTGCTATTTTCTAATTGCTATTTGCATTTTCCGGATTTATTTAAAAGAAAACCTATTTTAAATCCTTCGAAAGATCTTGGGCCAAAGCCCAAGACTATTCCAACGCGGCCGACCCATCTCGCCCGGCCGGCGCTCTCGTCTGTTGGATGCTCGACGCGTGCCCTCGTCTCCGACGGACGACGCGCTCAACCCCGCCTTGACCGTTGGATTGTCGCGCGTGGCTTTGCTCACGATCTCGCTTCGCTCGCTCGTCGCGTTCGCTTCTAGCCGTTGGATTTCCATCGCCGCGGCTGCACCCACTCGCCTCGCTCCTCTCGCCGGTGGGACCGCTCAGTGGTCGCTGTCTCGCGGCTTTCTTCTCCTCGCGCCGCGCTCTCGCCCGCCATTCTTTGGAGCTCAAGCCGCGTCCGACAAACGCGTATCCATTGTCGATTCTTCGCGCCGACCCGCCAAATCATATCTCCTGCTATTCCTTACCCGCTTCAAACCAAATCAAACCCGAATCGGTTTCAATCTCCGAGAATCATGGAATTCAAAACCCGGCCGTTTGGACCCGATTTGGGGTTTCCAAATCTCAGCATCTCCGTGTCTATAAATACTCCCTTAGCTCCGCCCGCCTCCAGTAACCCTAATCCGCCACTCCCATCGCCCGATCGCTCTAGCGCCGCGCATTCCAAGCTTTAGGTTTTCGCCGAATTTCTTCTCCGTGGATTGCGCCGCCGTCGTCGCTCTTGCTCCACCGATCGCACCATTGTGATCGCAAGTCACGAGCTACCTCGCGGCGCACCTTCGCCGCCGAGCATCGCCGAGCGCCCGTCCGACAAAACCCGAGCTCTCTCCGCCGCTTCTTCCTCGCCACGGCCATCTCCGTCAACCCTGTGTGCTCAAACAGTGCCCATGTGCGCATTAGCCTCCTACACGTTGGTACCACTCATGCCGGCGAAGTCGCCGCGTTCGCCGGTGACCATCGGGTCCGAGCGCCGCCGCTGTTATCGCCCGGCTCGGCGCCGGCGTCGGCTTGATCTTTGGTGTAGCGGCAGCGTGGCGCCAGTCGCGCCAAGACATCGCGCGTGCGTGGCCCGGTCCACCGCGCCAGATCTCCCTCGGTTCGGTGCACTCGGTCCACCGTGAACCCGAGACTGACAGTGGGTCCCACATGTCAGAATTCTTTTAAATATAATTTTTTCCGAAATTCTCCGAGCGCAAGCATTGCGCAATAATTCGATTTTCCTTTATAAAATTAATTCGGGAAATTCGAGAAAATCCAATTTAGGGTTTTATTGATTTTCCAATCTTCCAAAGCCCATATCTTTTGCATCCGAAGTCCAATTGAGCCCATTCAAATTTGTAAATTCATATAAAATTCAGATCTATTTATTTATGAATTTTATTTAATTTTTGGAGTTTATTTTGCCTCTGTTATTTATTTGTTTTGTTTTCTTTTGTCTCGTTTGCGAGTAGACGTCGATACTTCGGGGAATTTTGCAGAAGAAGGAGCACCTCAAGACCAAGACCAATATCTAGATCTATTCCAAGGCAAGTTATACCTTTGATCATTTTGAACCCAGTTTTCAAAATACTTTGTTTCAATGTATTGCATTCTATTTCAAGTATTTATTTAAATGCTTTTGGGATAGTTATTAATCCAATTTGTTATACCACCTTGTCTATTGAATGCCATGATCTTTTGTCACCCTAGGTTGGTTCACTATTAGTTGGTATTATCGTAGCACCAACGTGGGTTGGTTAGATACGATTAGACTGCTTAGCCATGCCACGAGTCATCATTCCATGTGAGAGTTGCAATTATAAACTTGACTAAGTGATTATGGAACTGTGTGATGAATCTGTGTGTGTTGTGTGCTATTACTCGTTGATGGCATGTGTTGCACTTAACCAACAGGGTGGGAAAAGATTTAGACTGAGGCAAGTGGTGGATTCTGTGTGAATGGTGGAGCTGTGTGCTTATTAAACTTTGTGATTTGGGTAAAACTGGAAGTCTTGCCTTAGTCAATTAAGGACTTAACTTTGTGCGCCATTGAACGGGCCTTACATGCGACCACATGCCTAGTATGGGCTGGGCCTGACTTAGTAAGTTATGGAGTCTTGACATTGACAACTCAGGTTGTATTTAAGCTATGTGATGGGCTGGAGGTGTGATATGTCACATCGCGGGATGGTTCGCTGCATCCCTGTCCAATGGTGTGTGTCGTTCCAAGGGTACGTGTGTACAAATTGACGGCGATAAAGCACACCAGAGTGTCATTGTTTGAGATGAAGTCTCGAAAGGTTTTGTTGTGATCAACTCGATCCGTTGGTTTCATCGTGTGGGTAAAGTGTACAACCTCTCGCAGAGTGTTTAAATCAATTTATTCAATAGCCGCCCTCTGCTATGGACATGCTCTGAATTTCACACGAGGGGTAGATTTTCATAAAAACAATTGGGAAGGGTCATTTGTGTGAGATAACTTGTTCATGTGTGAAAGAACTTGATTAGACTGTGTCCTTTGTGAAATCAATTGTTAACTTATTATTGTCTATTTGTTTTGAATTATGCTTTCAATCTATTATTTGTATTCAATTGCAAATGTTGCATTTCGCAAAGTAACCACGAAGCCATTCCTTTGGAATAAGCCATCATGTATAAATGCATTCTGTGGTATGACTTATAGTACGGTGTGTACTCACTCTTGCTAAATAAATCAACGAAGTGGAGGAGTCGTCTTTGCTTTTGAAGAAGAGTTCTCGAAGGTTGAACGTTAGGGTCTTGATCCCGATCGGTTGCTGTGGTAAATTGATGGGAGCCACGGAGTTTATTTCGTTTCACTGCAGTTTATTTCTTTATTATCGACCTTGCATGGCTTAATAAATGTAAAACTCGACCGTAAGGTCCCAACAGTTATTGGTTATTTAAATGTACTCGTTTATTCTTATATTCGTTGTATGGATGTGATATTTCATCAATGTTGATACTGTGTGCACTAGCGTGATCCTGGACTAGTGCAGAATACACAGAGGGTCCAGATTTGCATATTTGGGTCCCGACAATATCCCTAGATGAAATTTAATCTGTCTGGAGTATTTCCTTCATCAACTTCCTTTGGATATATACTTCGTCTAAGTATTTCCTTCATCGACTTCGCTAAGTAGTTCTAGTTTCATCTACAATGCTTCCTTCTTTCAAGATACCTTTAGATATGTTTGCTTTTATTTAAAGTGTTTCCTTTTGTTTACTTGCCTTTGGATTTATTGGATTTCATTTGGTTATATTTAGGCGTTCTGTCGGACCCGGATTTTCTAATCCGAATCCTCTGCGAATAATCGTATATTCTCGGATCGAAGAGATAGCACTCACAGATACATCATCAATCATTTCATACAATGGCGTAAAACCATACCATTCATTAATTTAACACATCGAGTTTACATAGACCGCATCGGGTCAAGTTTTACAATAAGGGCCAAACAGGCCAAATGATTACATCACAAAGTAGCGGAAGCGCAACGGAAGCAAAAAGGGTGAGGACACATCTCTCCACAGGCAAGTGACTGAGGAAACCTGTGTACATCCGATATTACCCGAAAACTCAGATAATATAGGACGCACCTAGGTACCAAATGAGTCACTAGATCAAGCGAGACTAGAACAACTAAGAACTAAACTACGCTTCAAGAACTCCGGTCTTGGACATCTGGTCCTCAGAGTAGCCAATCTCTCCATCATTTCCGCTTCGAGGGTTTGGGGAAAGAGCGAGAATGAGCACAACTACCGTGCTCATGAGCCAACACACGTAATGCAATAGTATACATGCAAGGCTTAACAAGGATGGCTTGTGTTCTTTTATTTGCTAAAGCAACATTTTCAATTATCATAATTACAAAGTCCTATGACTTGGCATTTTAACAAATTTGCATTTTCATTAAAGAGAATAAGTGCAATATTAAATAACAGCGAAGGTTACCTCCACCTTATGCTTAATTTTGATAACGGTTACGTCCACCGATTATCAACACTGGGTATGGCTGCCCAAGAAAATCCAAAACAAGGGCTAGATGAGCCCAACACATTTCCATTCCACCCACAAAGATTTTTGAAATAGAACTAACTCAGGTTAAGTTCCCATGTCTGCCTTTGACCGAAGGCGCGGCTGTTTAAACAGTTTTAGACTCGCAGAGGTTGTACACTGTACCCACAAGAGATAATCATACTCGTTACTCCACATGATTCCTTAGTCATGTAGTTGAGCGATCGTCACAGTAACGTTTCAAACTACCTTGCCCTTCGTCATCTCACCCCTATGGCCAATTCCATAAGTTGTGCGGGATGTTTACCCCAACGACTAGCAAAGCGGGCCCCGGCCCCAGAGAATAGCGTAGCGGGCAACTTCACCGTGTTCGGTGTCCCATTCAAGCCAGCATACGTCCTGCCGCTTGCACACTTCTAAACACCGGTTGTGGGATGACATTCAGGTTCAATAGTTTTACTAGGCCAAGTTGCACTTTGCGGATTTACGGTTGTACTTGTTTTACACAGAGGTCATGACAAGATTAAGTCCTTAATTCATCCGGACGGTTCATACCACATACCAATCATTCTCGTATACGTCTCGCACTCCACCATTCTTTCCATCCGTCCGGATGTGGTACTAGTGTTGTTTAGGGTTTTGGGAAGGAAAACCAATTAACACAACACATCACCATCTACCTCCAATGACCGCCCAAAACCATTTTTCATGTTTAAAGGATGATGAGCGGGACATTTATTGTCCCGGTACCTAAGCAAGACTAGCATGTCGCTTAAGTACAACCTATACTAGTATTACCATATAATTACTAGGGTGACAAGGAATACTGGATTCAATTATCAAAGGATGGCTTAATAAGTAATTAATCAACAAATGGGTATTTAACTACCTTAAGCTTTAACATATCATTGTTTACAAAATTAAAGCATGCAACTTTGCTATTTTAAATAAACATAGTTTGCATAAAATGTAGGTTCGGAATGATCAAAGCATTGACTCGCCTGGGTCAGATTATCGCGGTCTTGATCTTACTCAGGGCCTTCTCTGCCAGGGGTTTCGAATTCCGGGTCTTCGTCTTTATCCGAATCTTGATCCTGCTTGAGTCGTTGCTTCTTCTGGACTTCGATTCCTAATTACGCGATACAAGCAAGAACAACAAATAAATCCAAAGAACTTCCAGAAGACCAAATATGAACAAAGCACTTTTAATAAGTTTTATGAGGAACGAGTGAAGAGACGAGAGATTCGAGGCGGGAATGTTTGACAAGGTCAAACGATTAGTGAGTACACGAGACAAGGCGGTGATACTCTGCCGAGGGAAAACAAGGGGGAAAACAAAGTCGAAGAACTTCCGCAGGATACTCCACTTTGGATACCGCGGATCGGGCAAGATTAGGATACACGATAATTTAACAAGACCGTAAATCATTTTATTAAAGATGACTTTTGAACAGGGATAAAAAGGATAAACAATATTTGGACCGATTTAATCTCGGATAGGATTACAAGATTATTAATTAGGTTTTCAAAGTAAGCTGTCGAGATTAACAGGTTAATCTCGAATAGCCTTCCAAAATATTTTGAGAAAATGCAAGTTTATTTTAAAGCATTTTACACAACGCCGGGAATTTGAATAAACATGTTTTAACTAAAATAGACACGATTGCGCAGACGATTACGAAGGTTATTTGCATAACCTCGATTTCCCGAGATTTTGCAAATCACGCTCTTAATCGCTAGCTCTCAACTAAAAGCGAAAATGATAGTTCTACTAGTACTTGGCAATCGGTGAGTTAACCACTAACAACGGTTAATCGATTCATCGCAAGTCGTAGCAAAATCATCGAGAACAAATGTTTTGGGAACGTTTTCGCCAAAATGAAAAACTACTAGTCGATCGAGTATACAAAACGATACACACACAAATGCCATACAAATTCTCTTTACACAACTTTTCAATACAAAACATTTATCGCTCCACGACTACCCTGCACAGCCTAAACAAAATATTTTCAAGATCAACAAATAAATCTCAATACACAATTTCAATACCGAATTTCAAATGCCAAACTCCGCGACGATTCCAAAGCATACACAAATATACACACATTCCAATTTGCAAAACACAAAACACAACCCACAGCTGCTCCACTCTAGTGCTCCACTGCCGAAGAGAGAGAGAGACAGAGAGACAGAGAGAGAGAGAGAGACAGAGAGAGAGAGACAGAGGCCGAGAGGAGACAGAGAGTGGGGAGAAGGGCTACCGGGCCAAGTGGCGGTCGATGGCCGGAGGGGCGGCGGGATGGCAAAAATGGAATGCCAAGAGGGGAGGAGGGCAAGGGAGGTGGTGGCTCGGCCAGTGGTGGCCCGGAGAGGGATGGCGGGTGGGAGCATCGGTGCCAGGGCCGAACGTGACGCACGACGACGGCCGGAGGGAGGAGAGGGGAGAGGAAGGAGCACACGGCACGGGAGGCTCACCGAGAGGGGCGGCGGCGGTCGCGGTGGAGGCGGCCGGCCTGGGCGGAGGCGGCGCCGAGGGAGGAGCGCTTGGGCGGCCGGTAGCAGAATGGGCGGGACGGCGAGCCGTCGGGCGAAGGGCTTGGCGGAGGCCGGAACGGAGGGAGGTGCGGCCGAGGGAGGGGAGAAGGTGGCGCGGGGACACCAAGAAGGGGGGCGGGGAGGATGAAGGCGGCTCGGCCCTTTATGGTTGGGGAGAGGAGGAGAGGAAAGCCGGCGGCGGAGGGGAGAAGAAAAGCCGTCGGGCGTGGAGGAGACCGGGCGACGTGGGCGGCGACGGGAAAGCCGTCTGCGCGGGCGTGGGACGGTGCGCCGAGGCGTGGAACGGAGAGGCGAGAGGGGGCGGGTGGAGGAGGACGCGGCGATGGCGGCCATGCGCAGGCGCGGCGGGCGGAGCTGGAGGAGGCCCGGACGGAGGAGGCGAGAGAGGGAGAAGAGGCGAGAATGGCGGCAAGGCGGCGGGAGTGAGGCGAGAGAGAGAGAAGGGAAGAAAGAGAGGCCGGGCGATGGGTGGTTTCGGGAGATGCGGCTGGTTGGGCGGGCAGGAGAGAGGCAAGAGAGATGGGCGGGAGAAACCGCCCAAGAAAAGAAAAGGGTTTTGGAAAATTTTGAAAATGGAGAATTACAAAGAAATTTGAATCTGAAATTTGAAAGAATATTTAAAACACAAACCCGAGCTTAATTGAAGCAAGGAGTTTTTGAACTTTAAACCAAAATTTTAAAATTCGAATGAAAATAAAAAATCGATATAATTACTATTCACCAATTAAAAAAAACAGGATGTTACAAAACCTACCCTCCTTAAACGGAATCTCGATTCGAGATTCGCTACCAGATGAGACGGAGCGTACCTCTCATTACTTCTGAAGTTGCTGGGGCTTCTTCAACGGTGACAGGGTTCACTTGGCCTTGGTTCTGGCTTGGCACGGAAGCGACTCTGAATGCCTGCGATGTTGGATGACTTTTGCTTGAAATCAAGTCCGCCCCGAGTGGTGTGGCTTTGAAGTTGAACCTCACCGGTGATCAAGTTGAGGGCATTTTCTCGATAAAATGACCTTTTCTCCACATTGAAACAAATAAGATGAGCTCTTGGGTTACGCTGATCGCAGTCGCTTGACGGGTGAGGAGGGCGGAGAACAATCTCACTTCTTTCTTTCTCTACTGAGGTACTCTGGCACTTCGGTGGAATCTGGCTATTATCTTTCAAAGTCCGACATTGGTTATCTTTGCCATTTCCATTGGCGATGAGTCTTGCAAATGACTTGAAAATGTGTCCTTGTAACTCGATCGCCTTGATCAGGATTGGACGCATGAAGCAATCTTTGGGGCAATGGTCTTGACCTTCGCAGAGAAAACACATGACTTTATCCATCGGACACTCACCGGGCTGGTGATCTTTATCACAGTTGGGGCAGTTTACACAGCATTGGTTTGCCTGGTGTCCTTTTTCTCCACAACGTGTGTAAACTACTTGGTTCACAGGGCAATCTTCTGATTGATGGTGTTCCTCACAGCTGGGACAGTAGGGAACTGGACACGTGTAGCAATAGTGTCCAAATTGTCCACATGTGAAACATGCTCCTCTTGCAACTTGCCTTAACGGGGGACATAATTGGGCGACATGTCCTGTCTTGCCACATTCCAAGCAAGCGATTGACGGGGCTTCTGAGTCTGGTAGTAGAACTTCAGCAGGTACAACTTGCTTTCCGCTGGGACTACTGATGAGTTCTTCGTGGTCAGGATTGAGGTTGATGACGATGACGTTCCTTGTGGGTTCTTCAAGATTCTGCTGGGGACAACTGCTCATACGGTGTCCTAGGTTGCCGCAATGGAAACAGTTGATCCTTTGACTTGGCTTCCTTTGGGGACATCTCTTGGCAAAGTGCCCTTTTTCTCCACAGCAAAAGCAGTGAAGGTGGGCTACCGGGTTGAATGCTGCAGATTGATCGGCGGAGCGGGGAGTACGGAAAACAATCCCACTGGAGCGCAAAGTTGGCATTGAGGCTCCTGGTGACTGGGCTGCAGATTGACTGAATGATGAGCTGCCGAGAAATGCTGACCGCTGAGGATAGCTGTCTTGTGATCCTTGCGCTGACAACTTCCTTTTACAACTGGCACCATTTCCTTGGGCTGCTGGCCTCTTTGGTGCCATCTGAGGAAAACAGCTCAGATGAGATCGAAAGGAGATATATGAGGGTTCGCTGGCCCTCTAGAGCACAACAAAAGAAATTCCAATCAAACGAGGAAAAACGATCAATTACAATACAAAGCCTAGAATGGCTGCATTATATTAAGGGGGTTAAGTGTTTACATGACTCCGGAATACAGCATATAGGCTATGCAAAGTCACGACACAAGATACACACACATCGTCTACAAAAGAAGGAAACAAAGAGTGCTTGCAACCCAAAAGATCGCACAAGAACAAATCGCTAGCTAAACTAAGCTAACTACTCCCACATGACGCACGAAAACTTGGGATCGGCTCTCCTTCCTGGAGAGGCAGGTAGTAGTAGAAGGGCGCTTCTCCAAGAAGATCTAGGTGCATCCGGCTCAGGCGGTTGAAGGCGAAGCGCCTTTGTGTCTTGGACCGCTTGTAACAACCGCTCTTGGAGGTCTCGGTTCAAGGTGTGAGCGATGAACTCACCTCTCTTGCATAGAGGAAAACCTCCATGGTCCATGACTCTTGGTCCAGATCCGAGTCCTTCAACCTCTAAAGATAGGCTTGCGGAGGTAATCCAAGTGATGCATGAATTGGTGGAGAATATCCACGAATTCAACTCCGCTTCTCCATGAGAGCAAAAGTCCCACGGGGCATCGGACGACGGGGTTGCCATCTACAAATTTTTGAAACAACGAGAGAATCAGACTGAGTACAAACTCAAGTGAAGTCAGGGGAAGTGAAGAACTAAGATAGATGAGTAAGAGCAATAAATACATTATATTTTGCCAAAGCTTTTTCATACATTTTTAAAATAGGACTCAAGTCCTTAGGCTCGACCAGCCACGAAAGATCCTACAATCGTATGCTCGATACTACCTCTTCGACCCGGATTTTCTAATCCGAATCCTCTGCGAATAATCGTATATTCCCGGATCAGAGATAGCACTCACAGATACATCATCAATCATTTCATACAATGGCGTAAAACCATACCATTCATTAATTTAACACATCGAGTTTACATAGACCGCATCGGGTCAAGTTTACAATAAGGGCCAAACAGGCCAAATGATTACATCACAAAGTAGCGGAAGCGACAACGGAAGCAAAAAGGGTGAGGACACATCTCTCCACAGGCAAGTGACTGGGGAAACCTGTGTACATCCGATATTACCAAAACTCGGATAATATAGGACGACCTAGGTACCAATGAGTCGCCTAGATCAAGGCGAGACTAGAACAACTAAGAACTAAACTACGCTTCAAGAACTCCCGGTCTTCGACATCCGGGTCCTCGTAGTAGTCAATCTCTCCATCATTTCCCGCTTCGAGGGTTTGGGGAAAGAGCGAGAATGAGCACAACTACGTGCTCATGAGCCAACACACGTAATGCAATAGTATACATGCAAGGCTTAACAAGGATGGCTCAGGTTCTTTTATTTGCTAAAGCAACATTTTCAATTATCATAATTACAAAGTCCTATGACTTGGCATTTTAACAAATTTGCATTTTCATTAAAGAGAATAAGTGCAATATTAAATAACAGCGAAGGTTACCTCCACCTTATGCTTAATTTTGATAACTGATTACGCCCACCGATTATCAACACGGGTATGGCTGCCAGAAAATCCAAAACAAGGGCTAGATGAGCCCAACACATTTCCATTCCACCCACAAAGATTTTTGAAATAGAACTAACTCAGGTTAAGTTCCCATGTCTGCCTTTGACCGAAGGCGCGGCTGTTTAAACAGTTTAGACTCTGCAGAGGTTGTACACTGTACCCACAAGAGATAATCATACTCGTTTCTCCACATGATTCCTTAGTCATGTAGTTGAGCGATCGTCACAAGAACGCTTCAAACTACCTTGCCCTTCGTCATCTCACCCTATGGCCAATTCCATAAGTTGTACGGGATGTTTACCCCAACGACTAGCAAAGCGGCCCCGCCCAGAGAATAGCGTGAAGGGCAACTTCACCGTGTTCGTGTCCCATTCAAGCCAAGATACGCCCCGCCGCTTGCACACTTCTAAACACCGGTTGTGGGATGACATTCGTGGTTCAATAGTTTTACTAGGCCAAGTTGCACTTTGCGGACTTGCGGTAGTACTTGTTTTACAGGAGGTCATGACAAGATTAAGTCCTTAATTCATCCGACGGTTCATACCACATACCAATCATTCTCGTGCTACGTCGCACTCCACCATTCTTTCCATCCGCCCAGAGGTGGTACTAGCAAGTTGTTTAGGGTTTTGGGAAGGAAAACCAATTAACACAACACATCAGTCATCTACCTCCAATGACTGCCCAAAACCATTTTTCATGTTTAAAGGATGATGAGCGGGACATTTATTGTCCCGGTACCTAAGCAAGGCTAGCATGTCGCTTAAGTACAACCTATACTAGTATTACCATATAATTACTAGGGTGACAAGGAATACTGGATTCAATTATCAAAGGATGGCTTAATAAGTAATTAATCAACAAATGGGTATTTAACTACCTTAAGCTTTAACATATAATTGTTTACAAAATTAAAGCATGCAACTTTGCTATTTTAAATAAACATAGTTTGCATAAAATGTAGGTTCAGAATGATCAAAGCATTGACTCGCCTGGGTCAGATTATCGCGGCCTTGATCTTACTCAGGCCTTCTCGCGTGGGTTTGAATTCGGTCTTCGCCTTTATCCGAATCTTGATCCTGCTTGAGTCGCTGCTTCTTCTGGACTTCGATTCCTAATTACGCGATACAAGCAAGAACAACAAATAAATCCAAAGAACTTCCAGAAGACCAAATATGAACAAAGCACTTTTAATAAGTTTTGCGAGGAACGAGCTGAAGAGACGAGATTCAGCGAGGCGCGAATGTTTGACAAGGTCAAACGATTAGCTGAGTACACGAGACAAGGCGGTGATACTCTGCCGAGGGAAAACAAGGGGGAAAACAAAGTCGAAGAACTTCCGCAGGATACTCCACTTTGGATACCGCGGATCGGGCAAGATTAGGATACACGATAATTTAACAAGACCGTAAATCATTTTATTAAAGATGACTTTTGAACAGGGATAAAAAGGGATAAACAATATTTGGACCGACGAATACTGGATAGGATTACAAGATTATTAATTAGGTTTTCAAAGTAAGCTGTCGAGATTAACAGGTTAATCTCGAATAGCCTTCCAAAATATTTTGAGAAAATGCAAGTTTATTTTAAAGCATTTTACACAACGCCGGGAATTTGAATAAACATGTTTTAACTAAAATAGACACGATTATGCAGACGACATTCGAAGGTTATTTGCATAACCTCGATTTCCCGAGATTTTGCAAATCACGCTCTTAATCACTAGCTCTCAACTAAAAGCGAAAATGATAGTTCTACTAGTACTTGGCAATCGGCGAGTTAACCACTAACAATGGTTAATCGATTCATCGCAAGTCGTAGCAAAATCATCGAGAACAAATGTTTTGGAAACGTTTTCGCCAAAATGAAAAACTACTAGTCGATCGAGTATACAAAACGATACACACACAAATGCCATACAAATTCTCTTTACACAACTTTTCAATACAAAACATTTATCGCTCCACGACTACCCTGCACAGCCTAAACAAAATATTTTCAAGATCAACAAATAAATCTCAATACACAATTTCAATACCGAATTTCAAATGCCAAACTCCGCGACGATTCCAAAGCATACACAAATATACACACATTCCAATTTGCAAAACACAAAACACAACCCACAGCTGCTCCACTCTAGTGCTCCACTACCGAAGAGAGAGAGAGACAGAGAGACATGCAGAGAGAGAGAGGGACAGAGAGAGAGAGAGACAGAGGCCGAGAGGGACAGAGAGCAGGGGGGAGAAGGCAGCGCTGGCCGGCGGCGGTCAGTGGCCGGAGGGGCGGCGGGGATGGCAAAAAAATGGAATGCCAAGAGGGGGAGGAGGGCAAGGGAGGTGGTGGCTCGGCCGTGGTGGCACCGGAGAGGGATGGCGGCGGTGGGAGCATCGCGGCGCAGGGCCGAACGGTGACGCACGACGACGGCCGAGGGAGGAGAGGGAGGGAAGGAGCACACGGCACGGGAGGCTCACCGAGAGGGGGCGGCGGCGGTCGCGGTGGAGGCGGCCGCTGTCTGGGCGAGGCGGCGCCGAGGAGGAGCGCTGGGCGGCCGGCCAGAATGGCAAGGGACGGCGAGCCGTCGGGCGAAGGGGCCAAGCGAGGCCGAGCGAGGGAGGTGCGGCCGGAGGGAGGGGAGAAGGTGGCGGGGACACCAAGAAGGGGGCGAAGAGGGAGGATGAAGGGCGGCTCGGCCCTTTATGGCCGGGAGAGAGGAGGGGAGAGGAAAGGCGGCGGGGCGAGGGGAGAATAAAGCCGCGGCGCTGAGGAGACCGGCGCACGGGGCGGCGGGAAAAGCCGCGGCGCGGCGTGGGACGTGCGCCGAGGCGTGGAACGGAGAGGCGAGAGGGGGCCCGGTGGAGGAGGACGCTGGCGATGGCGGCGCATGACAGGCGGCAAGCAAGGGCCGAGGAGGGCCCGGACGGAGGAGGCGAGAGAGGGAGAAGAGGCGAGAATGGCGGCGGCGTGCGGGAGTGAGGCGAGAGAGAGAGAGAAG
Organism: Hsuehochloa calcarea; assembly: GCA_036346395.1. Classification (NCBI taxonomy): domain Eukaryota; kingdom Viridiplantae; phylum Streptophyta; class Magnoliopsida; order Poales; family Poaceae; genus Hsuehochloa; species Hsuehochloa calcarea. Next base: position 6,047,249 of record CM070593.1, on the reverse strand, counting down.
GGGAAGAAAAGAGAGGCCGGGCGATGGGTGGTTTTGGGAGATCTGCACGGTTGGGCCGGGCCGAGAGTGGCAAGAGAGATGGCCGGAGAAACCGCCCGTAAGAAAAGAAAAGGGTTTTGGAAAATTTTGAAAATGGAGAATTACAAAGAAATTTGAATCTGAAATTTGAAAGAATATTTGAAACACAAACCCGAGCTTAATTGAAGCAAGGAGTTTTTGAACTTTAAACCAAAATTTTAAAATTCAATGAAAATCAAAAATCGATATAATTACTATTCACCAATTAAAAACGGGATGTTACACGCTCTAGGTTTGTCGATTCTACGTAGTTAGAATATAAAGCCGTGATGGAGCAAGAATCGAGATAGGAACAAGAATAAGACCAAGATTATCATAATATTAAGCAAGGTAAGTCAACACTTTGATCATGTTACACCTACTTTTGAAATACAATTATATTATTTTAAATTATGAAATTGCATTGCTATGATTCATACAAATATATTGACTTAGCTCATAGTTAATACTTTAATGACAATTGAGTATATAATCTCATCCTTGAACTTGGACACTACCTTTTGTCACCATATAACTAATGGTATACGTAATAGTTAATAAGTTTGTATCTAAGTGTCATGCTTAGCCTTGCTTATTTACATTGAAATGTGGGCAATGATTTGCCCTTATATTATTCAAAACATGAAAACTGGATTTGGGGTTGAAGTTGGAGCTAGGTGGTATATTGAACTAGAAAAGTATTTTAAAAACAAAACGTAAAGCCAAAAATAGATTTTGATTTGGGCACCTGGAAAGCGTGGTGGGTGCTGGTAAAGAGCATGAAAGAGTGGGTATGGGGAAGTTACGTCCAAGTCAATTAAAGACTGGTATCTTCTTATGACTTCTCGTGCAAAAATAGTGCAACAACAAGTCTATATTGGGTATGACCTGGCTGACTAATTTGTTTGCCTCATTTCAACTTCACCATTGGTAGGTGTGTGGCATGGGTATGGATGGGAGCCATAGGAAAACTACTTGGTTAAAGTGGGAGACATCTTGGGAGCACGGCCGAAGGAGGTGCTACCTAGCGGGTGGGGTTGCGTTGAGGTGGGGCATTGTAAATGCCTTGTGATAATTATCTCAGTTGCACACCTATGGAAGTATGTCAAGACAGACATTATAAGTTGACTGTCTCTTGTAGGTAAAGTGTATGAACTTTGCAAAGTGAGAAAATTAACTGGATAGCCGTGCCCACAGTTATCGGCGGTGCCGAGAACATGCTTGAAGTAGCTATTATTTTTATAAAACCATTTGTGGGAGGGAATGAAAAGGTGGGTTGGAGCCTAGAGATTTGAGATGGCCTGGTTGAGAACCAGTGAGAGGTACAGGATGTGACCCGAAAAAGAACATGAGCATTAGGTGGATGGAGTCGCTCAGTGATATAGGAGGTTGGAGCCTCCACTAGTATTTTACAACAAAACTCGACTTTGTTAAAACTTTGGTCTCAAGATTTGCTACCACATAATTTATTTCAATAAGTGGCTTTGTGCAAACAAAAGAACCACAAGCCATTCCTTTGTTCAGCCTTGCATATATTACAACAAAACTCAACTTTGTTAACACATGTGTTAGTTAAAATGCTAGGTAGCATGATTTGCTACTACATAATCTATTTGAATTAGTGGCTTTATGTAAACAAAAGAACCACAAGTCATTCCTTTGTTCAGCCTTGCATATTATACAACTGCATTCTGTGTATTGGGTCGCGAGTATGGTTGTGCACTCATGCTCACTCAATATTATTATTTAGTAAGTGTAAGAGAAGAAGACACATGGGGGCAATTATGAGCATTCGTTAGGACTAGAAATCAAGAAAGCCAAGAACTAGATTGCGGGCTCTAGTCGATTGCCTGTGGGTATATCGTAAGGTTTCCACGTGTTACACTTTAAATTCCGCTTTCGCTGTTGCTTCTTTAAAGATACTTGGCCTATCCGACCATTCTGAAAGTCAAAAGCCATAAGGTATATTTACGTTTGATTATTATGCAATAGTTTTACATATTTGTGATATGTATTTGATATTCAATGGTGTAACTGTGGGCACTGGCTACTGATCTAGTGACTAGTGCCGTGAACACCCAATATTCCAAATTGAAAATTTGGGGTCTGACAATTTCCAATCGGCGGTCGTAACCCTAACAAGACTAGAGCAGCGTACATGTGGCGTTGTGATGTGGTGGTTGTTCCACACATTTGACATGGACTATGATGTGTATGATCTGAAATTGAGTTGCCTTACCAACCGAGCACAACTAGGTACATATTGGGAGTTAATGCAGCTTAAGGGAACTTGGTCATGGCAATCTTATGTACAGCTGACGAGGCAGGAAGGGTGGGATGTGGTCCTTCTAGCCTAAGCATATGCCAAGGACATTCTCAGACGGTGGGTGAACAAGCGGTGGTGGTGATGCCAAGTGGAAGTTGGGGACTCAGCAGGCAGGAGGTCGTGGAATTGCCGATATTGTTGATGAAGATCAGAATGAATGAGCTCCTTCCATCGATGAGCTAGTGGGATTGGTGACAAATGTGAGGAGATCGAAGGCCTAGATGAAAGGATGGATCTTGAAGACCAGGACTACCAGACATTGACAAAAGATGACGGATTGGATGAGGAGAATGTTGTGGAATAACAGGCAGTTACATCTGAATGGAACACATACCAGTTCGACATTCTTGTAATTAACGAAGGCTCCCGTGTACCATGAGAGTACGACCAGAATGAAGTCAGACAATGAGCTCTGTACAAATGGAAGGAGGTCATGGAGGTGGATGTCAAATTCTAGGCCGTATCGGTGCGGCATACATTCACGGTAGTGAAGTCCAGCCCAAGATGCTATGACGTGAAGTGAGAGATAGAGGGATGCCCTTGGCGAGTACATGCATTTCAGCCTAAGTGGGACACCTACTAGAGATGGTCTATAGAAGTCCCTCACACATGTGTCATTGCTGAATCAACATAGTCCCACAATAACCTATCATTAGCCTTCATCGCAAACATCATGGATGGTGAGATCGTGGATAATTTAGATTTTGAGTCACAATCCATCATTCGAGCAATAGAGGTAAGGTTTTAGTACACAATCAGCTATACTAAGGCGTTGAAGGCAAAGAAGAAGGTATTGGAATCAAGGTTCGGTACATTCGATGACTCTTACCACAACCTCCCCGGCCAACTCCGAGAAATACAAGACAGAAATTCTGACACTCATGTCCACATTCAAAATGGCAAACATATGTGACGGGAACATAAGAGGGTACTACAACGAGTATTCTTCACTTTTGGTCCATGCATCAATGCATTCCAGCATTGTTGTCCAGTCTTGTATGTGGATGACACATTTTTGACTAAGAAATACAAGGGATAGATACTTATCGCAATATTGATCAAGGGAACAATCAGGTTCGTCCTGTGGCCTTCGCATTCATTGAAAGAGAAAACACATATAGTTCACTGTGGTTTTTGAGGAATGTAAAGATCTCTATTGTACAGGGTTGTCCTAACATATGTGCCATACATGATCGACATGCGGGCCTATTGATTGCAATAACCCAACTACAATAAGGGGAGAACGAGGCACTTCGGTGGATGGATCTGCAGAGCCGGTGGTGCATGAGGAGGCACTTGGGTGCAAACTTCTACAAGTAGTTCCGCAACAAAGACTTGATGAACCTATTTAAGCGTATGTGCAACCAAAACCAGAAGAGAATGTTCGATGTACTTTGGAAGATTCTGGTGAGCGTACTAGAGCGCACAGAAGGGAGGTAGCAAAAAAGCCATCTGTAAGCACTGACTAGGACCTCGAGGCATTGCCACACATACTCACAGATGCTCCTATTGTGATGAGGAAAATGGGGATGTAGGTGAAATGCTTCTCAGGCTGGATTGAGCACGAGCTTAAGGAGAAGTGGCCGCTACTACATTACAAGGATGGTGCTCGATATGGTGTCATGACAAATAATCTAGCCAAGGTGTGCCATTGAGTCATGCGCGACACCAGATGCCTCCCTTTGGTTGCTATTATGGAGGCAATTCTTCGAAGTACCACAAAGTACTTCATTGATCGAAGCAACGTGTGGCTCTCTATTGCGAATGATAGAGTTCTGTACTCTCTCATGATCACCAAGTACAAAGAAGAGAAGAACAAAAAAGGCGAGATGCACTGGGCATTCAAGATGGGCACAAGGGAGCTTCGCTTGGAGATCCTGTGCAGGGAGAAAGGAAACAACTAGATGAATGGTGGATGATCATCTACGAGTGCTCGCTACGCCGTGCTAGCTGTGTATGCACCTACAACATGCCTCTTCTTCTTCATATGCTATCCTCACATGTCATGACCACATGTTCGACGGTGGTGTAGCATCCTGGTAAGTACCATTTCAGGTATTTCACCAAGGAAGAGGTGATGCAGATCTAGATTGCAGAACTGTATGGTTATCGTGTAGTTGACCATTTCACTAGCCATCCTACCTGGGAGCAACTCATCTGGGCCGCAGACATTACTAGGTTGAAGGGAAAGGTTGGCTGGCGGCAGATACGACATATCAGGAACGACAACATGGACAAAGCAGAAGTGGGGCGTCTTACAAAAAAGTGCTCAATCTGCTCGCAATCCAGGCATACCTACAAGAAATGCCCTACGAGAAGTGCACGGGATAAAGGAGAGGTCGACAATCCAGACGACAACCGCTAGAATGGTTTGTCTTGTCGAAATATGTTGTGCTGAAGTTTTGTAATGTCATTGAGATTTGCCAAAAAACTATGTGATGATGTTTTAATGGAATGTGTTGTAACAACATTGTGATTTGTCGAAAAACTATGTGATGACGTTGTGTTGGAATGTTTTGAAAGAACATTGTGATTTGTCAAAAAAAAAAACTATGTGATGACATTTTGCTTAAAAATATGTTGTGCTAATATTGTTTTTTTATTACTATCTGATTCTGCTTCTTATTATGACGCGCGTCCAATTGTAATGTGTAACTTATCTTCTTTCTGAAACCACCACCATTGTCTTTGTAAGAGGCACCGTTAGTAGTGGTAGTTTAGTTGATTGGTGCTGTGTGACGGTTCAAACGCTGGAGTGGAGCGGTCAGAAATAAGCAGTCCAATAATAACAGTAGAAATTTAAATGAAACAATACCAAATATTTAGGCTGAATTCTGCACACAAAAAATAAAAAAAATTGCAGGACCTTGTCGCCAGTCATCTGGCGACAGGTCAGTCTAAATAGCGACAGAGCCCTATCACCAGTCAAATTGGCGTCAGGGCGCCTGTCGCCATTTGGACTGGCGACGGTAGCCTAGTCATACAATAATAAAAGTGATTATTTAATTCTATAATTTTTTATTAAATTATTATTATTATTTAAAAAAATCATGAAATGAGGCTTGTTGGCGCGAGCCAGCTATGTACGCTCTCCCAGTCATTTAGTGTGCAGTGTTGTTGGTTGTTTTACGAATTGTATAGTCCCGTAGCGTGTGCGTGTTAGACACTGGACTCATTTCATGTCATGGTTATTTTTCTTTCCTGAGCAATAAATGGTGGGCATATTATCATTTGCGCCTAATTGTTAACTAGATTGATTAATACCCATTTCGACAGAATTGTAGCTTGATCAAATCATTTCATAGTTAGTATTATGTATTAATACTCCAATCTCCATATTTGTTTGATACATTACTTTCCAACAATTGGCCTTGCCCAATTAATTGTTCATTTTTGTGGCAGATATCAATGAATGTAAGCAGAAGCCAAAAGCATGCCCTAAGATGGCAACTTGCCACAACACAGCGGGAGACTATATTTGTTATTGTCCTACAGGCAGAAAATTTGCAAAGGAAACAAACTCGTGCAACCCAGAGATAATATTTGGTAAACTACTAGAAATTAGCATTATGATTTATAATTTTGTTGTGTTCTAGCTTGCTAGGGTTTATGGGAATTGATATAGGGTCATCTTGACCATTTTCTATCCACGAATAAGCTTTTGGCTCAAATTTTGATTTCCCCCATTTTTGTGCCTTCTTGCTCTCATCTAAGAAAATCATAGAGCCAAAAGCTTCGATCGTTCTGATCGACAATTGGAATAGGTTCATGACCTTCTTGATATGCTATATTTGAATCTTAGGGGATTTGGATATCATAATCAAAAGTTGAATTTTTGGAGATCTCTTCGAGCCGTTGTCCCTACAACAACACAAGACTTCCTCTATATTCTTGTACTAAGAATTTTCATTGCTTTCATAACAATTAGAGTGATAAAGAAGTTAAATGTCATAGGTAGTAAAAAAAATAGGTGCTTGTGTTTACACCCTCTAGTCTCTTGATCTGGTCCAACAAGACCACAGCTGTACCGCTGGCCCTCATGGCACATCTTTTGGTCCTCTATAAAGGCAATGCACTTCCACTAAGGAACACAACCTTCCTTTGTCTATGTAATTAGTACTTTACCACACCCTTTTCCTGTTAGGTCTAATTTTTTTGAGAAACTATTTAGTCTAGTTGTGAAAAACAAACGAATTTAACTCTGATATTGCTGCATATAATTACTTGATGCAGGTGTTGCCGTTGGGCTTGGCTGTGGTTTTGTAGTTTTGGCCCTGACATTATGTGCAATTGTGTTAGTTCGACGCTCTAAAACACACATCCAAAAGAAAGTTCGGAGGGCATATTTCAGAAAAAATAAAGGACTACTGCTAGAGCAATTGATATCATCCGGTGAAAGTGTTGCGCATAGCACAAAAATATTTTCTTTAGAAGATTTAGAGAAGGCAACAAATAGCTTTGATTCAACACGCATTGTTGGACGTGGAGGTCATGGCACAGTTTACAAGGGCATTTTAGCAGATCAACGCGTGGTAGCCATAAAAAAATCAAAAATTATGCAGCAGAGTGAGATTGACCAATTTGTCAATGAGGTTGCCATCTTGTCACAAATCATTCATCGCAATGTGGTGAAGCTTTTTGGTTTCTGCCTTGAATCAGAGGTACCTTTGCTTGTGTATGAATTTATCTCCAATGGTACACTTTATGACCTTCTTCACGGTGATTTGAGTATCAAATGCTTCTTAACATGGGGCGACCGTATTAGGATTGCTCTTGAGGCCGCAAGCGCTCTTACATATCTCCATTCGGCTGCTTCAATACCAATCTTCCATAGAGACGTGAAATCTGCCAATATACTCTTAAATGACAACTTCACTACCAAGGTATCAGACTTTGGTGCTTCAAGATAAATTTCTATTGATGAAACCCATGTGGTCACCAATATACAGGGCACATTTGGATACTTGGATCCAGAATATTACCATACAGGACGATTAAATGAGAAGAGTGATGTCTACAGCTTTGGCGTGATACTAGTTGAGCTCCTAACAAGGAAGAAGCCAATCTTTCTCAATTGCTTTGGCGAAAAGCAGAACTTGGGTCATTACTTCCTTCAAACATTACGAGATGGAACTACAATAGAAATAGTGGATGCTCAGGTCGTTGAGGAAGCAAATCAAACAGAAATCGATGAGATAGCCTCACTTGCAGATATATGCTTAAGACTTAGAGGAGAAGAGAGGCCTACTATGAAAGATGTGGAGCTTAGACTGCAACTCCTGAGAGATAAGATAACAAACAAAAATCAACAAGAGATACAAGAGAACATTGAACCTGAGATGTTATTACCATACAAGTCAAACTCTACTTTTCAGAACCAACGCACGGAGTTTGACACAGTTGCTAATTCATCAACTCAGGATGGCACTCGATGCTATACCATGGAGCAAGAGCTTGTTTCTTGGACAGATTTACCTCGCTAAATTGTATCTTTTTTCTAATAACAAACTTTATGTACTATTTTCCTTGTTTGAGCAACAACACTTCATTTTCTACTTATTGAATTTTAGATCTAAATATAAACTAATAGATTAAACTTTGTACACAAGAATCAAAGCTTGAATGTTGATTACATTTTTCTTGTAATTTTCTTTCTTTACCTTAAAAACACTAGTGGATCTAAAGACACTATTAGTGATATGTCGAGAGGCAATCATAGAGATAATTATATCGCTTCTATGTTTATGAACTTTGAATAATATATTATTTCATCCCTTGAATCAAATATCATTTATATTGATTGGTATATGACTTGTTGGTGAAACTCTCTATTTGTGTTTATGATGTCATTCTAAACATCCCTGATCTTATGTCATTATATGGGACATGATCAACACATGTATTGATTGATAACCATGTTTAATAGATCATGGATACGAGGCATCAAATCAATAATGCGGACATATGTTGGATTGATCCGCCTTGAGACACTGCGATAATTCTTATATTCTTATTAAGTGTTAATCAGTTGGCCTCATACATAGCGTATGTGGGATTATTAGACCAGAGGTAGTCATGGTTTCTATAACACCTCGATTTTCAATGGACCGTAGGTGGACCTGTTCGAATGGATCGTGGCTCCGCCTGTCAGCCTCTCGGGATTTCCCGAGTAAAATTAAAGAGAAAAGAAAAAACCCTAGTGGACCCCACCTGTCAGTCACAGTAGATTTTCTTAAATAAATAAATAAATAAATCCCAGTGGGACCCACATGTCAGAAATTTCAGAATTTCTAGAATTTCTCTCGATTCAAACTTTGGATAGCTTGTTCTCCCTCATTTTAAATCCAAATCAAGTTATTTTTGTTTATAAATTCATCTAAATTCAAGATCTTTCCAATAGTACCAAAACCATTATTTTTGGAGTTCATTTGAATTTATTTGTGTTATGGGTATTTATGTGAAATCGTCGTTCGCACGCTAATTAGATTCGAATGTCGTCGAAGACCTGGTCACTGCTTCAAGTCAAGAACAAGACTAAGACATATCGTATGTGGGATTATTAGACTAAGACATCTCGTATGTGGGATTATTAGTCATGGTATTTCTAACACCTCAATTTTCAATGCACCGTGGGTGGACTTGGTTGAATGGATCGTGGCCCCACCTTTCAGCCTCTCTGGATTTTTCGAGTAAAATAAAGATAAAATAAAATAAAAACCCTAGTGGACCCCACCTATCAATCACAATAGAGTTTATTAAAAAAAATAAAATCGCAGTGGTACCCACATGTCAGAAATTTCATAATTTCTCTCAAGTTAAACTTTGGAGAGCTTGTTCTCCCTTATTTTAAATCCAAATCAAATTATTTCTGTTTATAAATTATTCTAAATTTAAGATCTTTCCAACAATACAAAAATCATAATTTTTGGATTTCATTTGAATTTATTTGTGTTATGGGTATTTATGTGAAATCGTCGTTCTCACGTTAATTAGATTTGAACATCGTCGAAGACCTCGTCATCGCTTCAAGTCAAGGTCAAGAGCACGACATATCCACATTTGAGTAAGACAAGTCCTTATCATTGATCATGTTTAACCTACATTTCAAATTCAAAGTATTTCAATTCAAATTATTACTTGCATGCTTATTATTATTTATGAAATGTTATGTCAAATGTTGATACTTAGGTATGCCAAGTTTGCCACTAAGCAACACTATCTACTACTTCTAACAATATTTTACAATAAATTGCAGCAAGCAGATAAATAATAAAACCCGTCCACGAGCCACAATAAAAAAACATTAAATGCAACAAAATCTACATAAGAATTAATATACTAGGTAGCAATACATTAAATGCAACCAAGCTTAGGAAGAGTTTGTGGATGGCTCCTAGTCCGGGATCTTCTTCATTAAGATAGACCATTAATCAACATCAATATTCATTGCAAATGAAATCTGTTGTAAAAAATGGGTTTTTTAGGTCATTTGAGCAAATTGATTCAATTTAGGACATTTTATCTCTCGGATGGTCGTTGTTAGCTTCTTGATCTCACATTGACATTCTGACATGGCCATTATCACTTTAGGATCTCTGTTGATGAACTTGCTAATTTTGAAGCTTTGCTTAAATTGTTATAATTCATCGCTTTATCTTGAGCATTCTAGCTTAGCTTTGATATATATGTCTTAACATGATATTGCTAGCGCCTGTGATTGATATGTATTGAGTAATAGTAGAAATACTAACTTGTTCTTTTGGGTAATCTCCAAAACTTCTTGTACTAAAATTTGCAAAATAAAAAAAGTTGAAGCCACTCCATTGCATTTCATGCATACTCTTTCTTATGCTTCTTCCTCATTTATGCTTTTGTAATCTCTGGATGAGAGGAAGGCGTGATTCCTTGATGACTCCATTGTCAAAGGGGGAGAAGAAATAGAAAAAATGTTGAAAAGGGGGAGTTATTAGGAGAAAATAGGAGAAAATGATAATTTTTTTAAAAATGATGATCATAGTTTGGGGGAGCATTTAATTTGCATTCTTATGATCTTATTGCCATTTCTGAACTTGAATTGCAATTCTTGGAACCTCACAATGATCAAACGTCAATTTGAACAATTGTTCTTTCATATGGACCTTAAGTGGGATTTTTGAGTCTTCTTTGGAAATTGAAGCTTTCTTTCTTTCTCTTGGCTTATCTCGCTTGCCTATACTATTCTGAAGTCAACTTGGTCATTTCCATTGCGTTCTCCTGCTTTTGGACCAAGTTGTGCCTTTGCGCAAAAACATCGAATACTTTCCTTTTCAAACCTTAAACTTACTTTTTTGGAAAATTGACAATGTGTTCATCAAGGGGGGGATTGTGGATATCATGGGGATATGCTCATGATCTTAGGATGATGTTACAATTAGAAATGACATTGAAGGTTTGTCGAATCACACGCCAAAGAAAGTTCAAGTGTGTCAGTTCCTAGCGGTCGACCGCCAGATGGCGGCGGTTCGACCGGTCAGTCATGCGTCGATAGGCCACCTCTGGCGGTTCGACCGGCCAGGCCTTGGCCCGAGAGGCTGGCGGTCAGACCGGCCATGGGCGGCGGTCTGATCGGGCAGTAAGTAACCTTGAGTTTGTAGGTGGGCAAAAAATAGAGGGTGTAGGCAAAAGAGGGGATTCTCCTACACTTGGTTTCTTTATTTTTGAGCTCGAGTCAAAAGATCTATTCGCTTGAAATTTTTGGATCGGTCTCGATTTCCAAGGTGGAAATTTGGCTAAGTCCTTGTCAAGCGCCAAACCGCCATGGGTGGTCAGTCGACCGTTTTCACTTGTTCGTCGGCCATCGTGGCGGCGATTTTTGTTGGTTAGGTCAAGTTCATGGGTTTCAGTGCATATATGTTCCATGATGCATGTTTTGACAACCGTGGGTCAAGTTGCGAAGAACTTGTTCCCGAAATCAATTTCTTGGTCTATTATTGTGCAGGAAGCTTGGAGGTCAATGACGGTTAACGGCGAGGATGATCGGGACTAGGTTTGGAGAGCTAAGGTTCAGAATGATCGAGGATGCTAGGTGAAGTCATTGGATTCAAGCAAGGCACGAAACGGACAAGGATGACCGAACGGGAATTTCGGTGCGACGAGTTATATCAAGCGGCACGGGGGTGGTGCAAGTGGAATGGTCGTTTCGATGGGAGCCGGATGGGAGAGACTTGCCGACATGAAGAGAGCCGTTGATCAACCTACACGTGGCGAAGCATGGGATTGCTTTATGAAGATTGGACTCGGTCTTTGGAGAAGGATCGAGAAAGGGTATTTTGGTAACTTCACTAAAATACCGCCTTGATTGCTTTTGGTCAAACCATGGTGCAAGACGGCGCAAGGATAAGTGGTTTAGGTCAAGAGAAGATGAAGATAGCACTTTGAAATGCGCGCGTGAGTGAAACCCGTTTGTGTGTAGGCTTAACGGGTACTCGTTAGGAAATATATTCTAGAAGCTAGCTTCCACTATAAATAGGGGAGTGTGCTGGTTATGCACCTCCCACCTCTTATGTTTTTGTTGAAACACTAATTTTGGTGTTTAAGGAGAATAGTGGAGAGGTTAGAGGATGTAACGGTGGCCCGATCTTCCGAAAGGTACTGATAAGTCGATTGTGGAGAACTCGACGTTGATGATACGAAGGCTCCAACCAGAACAGATCAAACCTCCTGCAATCACTACACCACTGCTCCGATGGTTATCAACCGTGCCGAACGCGGTTGACCTCGCCAAGAAGGCTATCTCCTCCATGCGAATCGAGAACACAAGCAAGAAAGTAGAAGATGCAATCTGATATTGTATTGTGAATATAGATGAAGTACACAAGGTGGGGTTCCTTAACCGAACGTGCGGCGAGACTGCTAAGCAGAATAATCTCAAAGAAAAACCCACGTTAAACTATGACGGCTACTGTATATATATATAGGGGGACGTGAGGAGGTCGGCCTAGGGTTGTGCGGCCGCGAGAAAAGGCGTACACAACCTGGACTCCGACCTCGAGACGCTTACAAGACCATATTAGGCCAAAACGGTGACGCAACATCTTATTCAATATTCAAGTCGCGTATCTTTGGTCGAAGAGTTGGTCGTAGGACTGGTCCTGGGGTGGTCTTGAGGAGTTCATGTTATCTCTGGTCGTAAGCCTTCTTGAAGTGGTCGTAGACCCTGCGGAACTGGTCGTAGACGTTCTTGCACTGGTCGTAGTCCTAGATTCCTAAGTACAAGTAAATCATCTCCGTTAGGCAGCATCATAGAGTTGTCAGATAATACACTCAGACCTAGAAACGAATTTACTTGATAAATAAGTTGACGAGCACGCGTTCGAGTAATTGGACCTTGCACATGAGGAGTGTTCAGACGAGAAGTGATGTCCTCATCATCCTTCCCTTCTTGAATTGGAGTCATCCTCGACTCAAGATCATCCTCCGCGCCCAAGAAAGGCCGCAAATCTGCAATGTTAAAACTGGAGCTAACCCCGAAATCTGCAGGCAAGTCTAACTTATATGCATTATCATTAATATATTCAAGAACTTTAAAAGGACCATCAGACGCGGGCATGAGGTTAGACTTTCTAAATTCGTGACATCGTTTTACGCAAGTGTAACCACACAAGATCACTGTGTTCAAAGAAACATGCTTGCGCCCCCGACTACCAAAGAATTTTATATTTAGCATTCATAATCTCAATATTCTCTTTCGTTGTCTCATGCATCTTTAGTATCAACTCAGCACGTTGTTGAGCATTAAAATTTACTTTCTCCGAAGCCAGAAGCGGTAACAAATCGATAGGTGCACGAGGGATGAATCCATAAACAATTTCAAAAGAACACTTCTTTGTGGTAGAATGCAGCGAACTATTATTAGAGAACTCCACATGAGGCAAGTAGTCCTCCCACATTTTTAAGTTCTTTTTAAGCACAGCCCTAAGCAAAGTGGACTAGGTTCTATTGACAACCTCAGCTTGTCCATCGGTTTGGGGATGACAAGTAGTGGAAAATAACAGCTTAGTCCCCAACTTACCCCACAAGGTTCTCCAAAAATGACTAAGAAATTTAGCATCATGATCTGAAACTATCGATTCGGAATACCATGCAAGCGAACAATTTCCTTAAAGAACAAATCAGCAACATTTGAAGTATCATCACTTTTATGACATGGTATAAAATGAGCCATCTTAGAGAATCTATCCACGACAACAAAAATACTATCCCTCCCCTTCTTTGTTCTAGGAAGCCCTAAAACAAAGTTCATAGAAATATCTTCCCAACGTATGCTTGGAACAGGAAGAGGCATGTATAAACCATGAGGATTAAGTCGTGACTTAGCTTTTGGCATGTGGTGCAATGGGTAATGAAGCGCTCGACGTCATGCCTCATCTTTGGCCAATAAAAGTGGTGGGTCGAATGTCCTCGGTCTTCTTCACGCCAAGTGACCCATTAATCCTCCTCCATGCGCCTCAGAATAACAAAAGACGAACAGAGCTAGCTGGAATGCATAGCTTGTTAGCACGGTACACGAACCCATCATGCACCATAAATTTATTCCAACTCTTTCCCTCTTGATAATTTAGCAACACATCTTTAAAATCAATATCATGCACATATTGCTCCTTTATTGTCTCTAATCCAAAGATTTTGAAGTCAAGTTGTGAAAGCATGGTATGTCTCCTAGACAAAGCATCAGCTATCACATTTTCTTTGCCCTTTTTATATTTAATGACGTAGGGAAAAGACTCAATGAACTCAATCCACTTAGCATGTCTCATGTTCAAAGTTGGTTTAACTTCGAATATGCTTCAAACTTTCATGATCAGAATGTATTACAAACTCTTTGAGCCATAAATAATGTTGCCATGTTTCCAAAGTTCGAACTAGAGCAAATAATTCTTTATCATAGGTAAAATAGTTTAAACTAGAACCACTTAATTTTTTTACTAAAGTAAGCAACATGTTTTCCTTCTTGAATTAACACACCACCAAGACCTATGCCACCAGCATCACATTCTAATTCAAAAGTCTTGCTGAAATCGGGAAGTTGAAGCAAAGGGGCGTGTGTTAACTTATCTTTGAGAGCGTCGAAAGCTTGTTGTTGTATGGTGGCCCAAGTGAAAGGAACTCCCTTCTTTGTAAGCTCATTTAGCGGTGCAGCGAGGGTGCTGAAATCCTGAACAAAACGCCGATAGAAACCAGCGAGCCCTAGAAAACTCCGCACTTGTGTGACCCTTTTAGGAGGCGGCCAACTCTGGATAGCGACGATCTTGGCTTGATCAACTTCTATGCCCTGTGGAGTAACAACATAGCCAAGAAAAGAGACTTGATCCGTGCAAAAGTTGCACTTCTCAAGGTTACCAAACAAATGTGCATCTCTCAAAACATTAAAAACAACACGTAAATGATCCATGTGTTCTTCATATGACTTGCTATAGATCAGAATATCATCAAAATAAACCACCACAAATTTTCCAATGAAAGCACGCAAAACTTCGTTCATCAAACGCATGAAAGTGCTAGGTGCATTAGTTAAACCAAAAGGCATCACTAACCACTCATATAGTTCGAACTTAGTTTTAAAAGTTGTGGATATCGTGAGGATATGTGCACGATCTCAGGATGATGAGTCAATTGGCAATGGCTTTGTTGGTTTGCAAAATCTCGCATTTTCGGGTTTGTTTATGTCGTCGCACCACAAAGCGGTCCGACCGGCGCTAGGGCGGCCGGACCGCCCGTGGGACGGTCGGACCGGCCGTGGTGGCCGGTCGGACCGGCCTGACCTAAAGTTGGATTTTGGGGCTAATCCAAAAATAGGTTGTGTAGGCAGGTGAGGGGAGTCTCCTGGATGTGGTCCCATCATTTTGGAGCTCCCACCAAAAGTTCTATTCGCTTGAAAATTCCGAAGGTTTCGAATTTTGAGTTGGAAATTTGGTTGTCTTGGACCGTCCGACCGCCATTGTGGGAGCGGTCCGACCGCATGAATCGGCCTGACCGCCCCGTAGGGCTGGCCGACCGCAATGGCTTGAAGGATTGGCCAAGTGTTGCATTGAGTTGGTTTTGATTGTGTTATCATATGAACTTCAATGCTTTATTGTGGTATATTGCATTGCGGAACTAACGGGTCAAGTTGTGAAGAACTTGTTCCTAAACGATTTATTTGTCTATTGTCGCGCGGTGGTTTGCGTGTCAACGACGCCAACGGTGAGTGGATCGACTACGCTTGGAGAGCCGAGGTCCGTAACGATCATGGATATGGGTGAGGTCGTGTGACTCAAGCAAAGTGAATCGGCAAGACGGATCGAACGGTGGTTCGATGCAATTTGGTTGGATCAGCGGCGGATATCGGTGCGAAGTCTCGGGAGGTTCCGATGGGATTCTTGACAAGAGAGGCTTGGCGACGCGATGAGAACCGCCGATCAACCTACACGTGGTGAAGCAAAGCGATTGCTTCAAGAGTTATTTGTGTGTGGGTCCCATGTGTAAGTGACCCAAAAAGGAAACCCTAGCTCTCTAGTATAAATAGGAAGGGAGATGGAAAACGGCCAAGCATTCATTTGGTTTTCCCCCTTGCCTTTTCTAGGGTTAGGGTTTGGAGAGGAAGAGAGGGAGAGATTGTATGCTCATTGGGTGAGCTCTTGTCCTCCTTGTTGGAGTGGCTTTGTAAGCATCTTGTGAGATCAATCAATCTTGTGATGCTTGCTTGTGAGATCATTTGTCTCCTCTTTTGTGTTCTTCTCTCATTTGAATGAATTTTATGCTTCCTTGATTCAAGTGTTTAAACTTGGTCTTTTGACCCTTTGTGTCTTGCTTTGATGTGTGGAGTACTCCTAGAATCATCTAGACCATCAACCCCCACAAGCAAGTCTTGAATCAAAGTTTTTCATATTTCTAGGGTTTGTGCACTTCTTTGTTAAATCCTTGAGAGATCGATTCTGCGAAGTGGATCTGAAGGATCGTCGCTAGAAATAGGTCTCCAATATCATTAGGAGGTGTGCTCAAATTTGGTCAAGTTTCATTGGTTGAATCAAAAGTTGGATCAAATTTCGTTTTGATTTGGGGTGATTTTTCAAGATCGATCGAACCGTCCGACCGGTGTTTCAACGGCGGTCCGACCGCCCGATATTCGCACCACCTGCTCGCCTGGTCGAATTGTTGTCCACCGTCCGACCGCCGCTTAGTTGCCGGCCGATCATTGGTTGAATGTCGGTCCGACCGCCTGTGGTAGCCGGTCTGACCGCCAGTGCCCAGATCAACCCTTTGGGTTTAAGTCTCCACTTTTGTGTCGTGTGGTTGTAGGGGGTTATCGAATTCAGCACAAGGCGTCCGCTGTGTGCTTATTGATCTTCTTAGCTTTCATAGCTAAAGGAGTAAATTTCGTGTTGAATTTGACTTAGGCGAGAAAGTTGTGAAAGCGCCTATTCACCCCCCCCCTCAGTCGCCTTTCCGGTCCTACAAAAGTAGTTTTCCATTCATCTCCCAATTTCATTCTAATCTGGTGGTAACCACTCCGCAAGTCAATCTTTGTGAAAATAATAGAACCACTCAACTCATCAAGCATGTCATCTAGCCTAGGGATAGGATGACGATACCTTATGGTAATATTATTAATGGCTTTGCAATCAACACACATACGCCAACTACCGTCTTTCTCAGGAACCAAAAGAACAGGAGCAACACAAGGACTAAAGCTTTCTCTTATGTACCCACGGTCCAAAAGATCATGGACTTGTCAATGAATTTCCTTGGTCTCCTCTGGATTGGTCCTATATGCAGCACGGTTTGGCAAAGTCGTTCCTGGTATCAAATCAATTTGATGCTCAATTCCTCGAATAGGTGGTAATCCCAAGGGTACCTCAGCTGGAAATACATCCACATACTCCTGCAAAAGGTTAGCAATAGCAGGAGGCAAAGAGCTAGATATATCCGCAAGAGAATATAAAGCATTTTTGCATATCAAAGCATAGCATGACAGCTCATTATCAAAAATTTCAGCAAGATCATATTTGGTTGTAAGCATGACACAACCTTTTAATTTAATTCCATCGGTCTTAGAACTAGGTGCTAACCGCTCTTTCTTAGGTGGGAAAATATTCTTCACTACTTGCTGATTTTCAGATTCATGTTCAAGTTCTTTCTTCTCATTTTCAGCTAGCTCTTTATCACAATTCACAATTTCAGTAGGCGTCAAAGATAGAAAAATTATTTTCTTTTCTTTGTGCATAAAAGAGTATTTATTACTTCTACCATGATGAGTTGCATCGGTATAAAATTCTCATGGATGACCTAATAAAAGAGAATATGCTTGCATAGGTACTACGTCAAAATCAGCAACATCATGTAGGAACCAATGGAAAAATGCACTCTCGCAGATTGTGTTACCTTCACCTTACCACTGTTGTTGAACCATGGAATGTGGTATGGGTGAGGATGCGTGCGTGTGGTCAAGCCAAGCTTCTTGACCAATCTTGAATTCACCAAGTTATTGCAGCTTCCGCCATCAATTATGACACGAACACGGCAATCCTTAATGATGAGGAACATCTGAAACAAATTATGACGTTGTAGCGTCTCCTCTTGCTCTCTTTGAAAGCTCAATACTCGTTGCACAATTATGGTCCTATAATTTGTCGAGCAATGCACCTAAAATTTCCTCACCATCGCTATCTGCCTCATGATCATTATCATTGCCTGCAAGGTTAGCTGCAAGAGCATATTCATCCTCAACATCACTAGCACTTACATAACCACCATCTTCTGTCGCAGTGTACGCTCGTTGACTTGGGCAATCTCTCATGAAGTGGCTCATTCCTTTACAACGGTGGCATACAATTCCTGTTGTACAACCTGTGGAAGCAACCGATGAAGTGCTCTGCGCTGGTGCCTGCACACTAGTAGATTTGCTCATCTCGGTAAAAGGGACGGTGGAGATGGTGTCGAACGCGCCCTACTCACAGAGGGGACAGCAGACCGAAAAGCATATGGGGCTATATTGGCTTGTCCCGGCGTTGATCATGATGTAGACGTACTACAAAAGTTGCTCCTGGTCCTTTGTTGTCTACCCTGCAATTATTTTCCTGCCAAACAAGCAAGCTTGAACAACCTATTAATATCATTATATTCTTTGTAATCAACTATGTCTTTAATCTCACGCTTTAAACCACCATAAAAATGAGTCATCTTATCCTCCTCATCCTCAACAACATTACAACGCAACATGCCTATTTGTAGTTCTTGATAATATTCATCGACATATTTATTACCTTGGTCTAAGCGTTGTAATTTGTTACGCATATCACATTTATAAGCAGGTGGAACAAATCTAGCACGCATAGCTACTTTCAATCTATCCCATGTATCAGGTGTTAAACCAGAATTAACCACATGATTCCACCAAATGATAGCAAAATCTTTAAATTCACTAGTAGCTTGTCGGACTCCATGCACTTTAGGAACTAAATGGGCATTAAATTTTTGTTCAACCGTCGTCTCCCAATCTAGATAAATTTCAGCATCATAAACACCCGTAAAAGATGGTATGGTGAATTTAACCTTAGCAAATGGGTCATCATTAGCATGAGCATGTGGTGCTGAAAATTATTACCTCCCATACCATGACGGCTGTGTTGTAGGCGATGTCGTTGACGTGCATCTTGGTCGGCAAACACAACACCGGTATCACGGTTTCTCCTCTCATTGTCATCTCCCTCCTCAAGATCTTGGGCTGCATCGTGATCATACCCACGTCCAATGTTTGGTTGTCGGTTCACCATTCTATCAAGGCGTGTAGTGAGCGCTGCAATGTGATCGTGGTAGCTTGAAACTTCCTGTCGATGTCCTCATTAATGGTAGTACGTTTCTCATCCAAGAGCGTCATGAGCTCTCCATTTATAACACACTCTTTCTCATCAGACGCCTCACCTGACATGGTTAGCAGAAAACAAAAGATAACACAAAGGTATTATCCCTATCAACTATTAGGTGATGGAAGGTGGAAATACACACTCTCAAGCGTCTTACCACACTCTTACAAGTGTTCTTACCAACGCAGCAGGTGGTACGACCGGTGGCTGGTCCGTGATACCTTGTTGAGAGTGGGTATGATTACAAGAGGGTACCTGTTCTGATCAAGAGTAGGTGGAGCTCAGAAGGCACAATATGTAGCAAGGATTAGCAAAAACCGTAACCTAATTAGCAAAGTTGAATAAGGGTCCAAAGTACCTGTCACAGTTGCTGGCCTAAGAAGTGTCCCTAGCCCTAGCACACACAGATCGATAACAAGGATTCAAAGGATGCAAGGCGGGGAGTGGTCGTAGACCAACTGGGGGTGGTCGATTTTCTTCTTCTTCACCGGGGTGGTCGGGTTTGCTTCTTCTTCTCTCTCTTCTTTTTTTTGATCACAAACCCAACCTAGGGTTCCTTTCTTCTTCTTCTTTTTCTCTTTTTTTTTTCTCTCTCTTTCTTTTTTTGATTGTCAAACCCAACCTAGGGTTCCTTTTTTGCGAATGTGACCTTGACTCAAAACTCTTCAAAACCCTCTTCGGGTATATGGATATATTTGGGTTACAATCTTTTTGTAGAAGGTAGGGGTATATGGGTAATTAAAAGATACTCTTCTCTCTTTGAACTTGGCTATGAAAATTCTTCTCGGACTTTATGTGGTAGGCACGATATGATGAGTGCATGGGGTGTCCGAGAGCAACAAGAAACAATAGGGTGGTCGGGGCCGGAACGAGTAGGCGGTCGAACCCAGTAGGTGGTCGACTTCGAGTAGGTGGTCGATTCCGACTCAGGTGGTCGAACGCGAGGAGGTGGTCGAAAAGGGTGGCGCGCCAGATGGATGGTGGCACGGCGGCGGCACGTGTTGACTAGCGACCAAAACACGACTCTAAACCAAAGAACACAACTTAGACAAAGGACACTAATTCAATAACGCAAAACAAAGAACGGAAATTGCAAAGGCACAATGGGTGATGGGACAAATAAAGAACACGATTTAACAAAAAAATTTGTGGGTAATTTTCTGGAGTTTTAGGACGATGAAAAACAACTAATCTAACAGGGAAAAAAATTGTGATTACCTAACGGGCAACTTTTGCTCTGATACCAACTGATGTAACGGTGACCCGATCTTCCAAAAGGTACTGATAAGTCGATTGTGGAGAACTCGACGTTGATGATCCGAAGGTCTCACCGTAATGCATCAAACCTCCCGCAATCACTACACCACTGCTCTGATGGTTATCAACCGCGCCGAACGCGGTTGACCTCGCCGAGAAGGATATCTCCTGCATGCGAATCGAGAACGCAAGCAAGAAAGTAGAAGATGCAATCTGATATTGTATTGCGAATATAGGTGAAGTACACAATGTGGGGTTCCTCAACCGAACGTGCGGCGAGACTGCTAAGCAGAATAATCTCAAAGAAAAACCCACGTTAAACCATGACGACTACTGTATATATATAGGGGGACGTGAGGAGGTCGACCTAGGGTTGTGCGGCCGCGAGAAGAGGCGTACACAACCTGGACTCCGACCTCGACACGCTTACAAGACCATATTAGGCCAAAACGGGGACGCAACATCTTATTCAATATTCAAGTCGCGTTTCTTTGGTCGAAGACTTGGTCGTAGGACTGGTCCTGGGGTGGTCTTGAGGAGTTCATATTATCTCTGGCCGTAAGCCTTCTTGAAGTGGTCGAGACCTCGCGGAATCGGGTCGTAGACCTTCTTGCACCGGTCGTAGTCCTAGATTCCTAAGTACAAGTAAATCATCTCTCATAGGCAAGATCATAGAGTTATCAAATAATACACTCACCCTAGAAACGAATTTACTCGATAAATAAGTTGACGTAGCACGTGCCCGAGTAATTGACCTTGCACATGAGGAGTGTTCAGACGTAAGAGAAGTGATGTCCTCATCATTAGAGTTCTAGAGGTTGGATTGATTGTATGCTTTTGTGTTGAGTATTCATCCTCCATGATGGAGTGGCTGTAAACCAACATCTATCTCAAATCAATCCAAGCAAGATTCCTCAAAGATGATTTCCTTCTTGTTCTTGCTTTCTATTTTGTGATTTTGTGGCTTTCTTTGATCCCTTTCTTTTCCTTTGGTTTCTTGCCTGGATCTTGCTTGCTGTGATATGTGAGAACACATCTAGGATCATCTTGATCATCTATAACCCACGAGCAACTTTTTGGATCATGTTTTCATTTTGACTCGGTTTTTAAGCAACCTTCACTCAAACGGAAAAAGGTCAGAACTTTGGCAAATATCTTCAAGATCATTGATTGGAATAGGTTCCTGACAATCTAGAGAAGGTGTGTTCCAAGTTTCATCGAGTTTGGAGTTGTAGATCAAAAGTTAGACTAATTTATGATTTTGAGTTCGGGCTGATTTTACTGTTCATCGGGCTGGAGGTATGACCGCCCATATAAGAGGTCAGATCGCCTCATGTAAAAGTCGACTCGCCAATTTGAGAGGTCAGACTGCCTAACTCATTGCAAATTGAGTTTTTGTGTTTTTGAGTGTTTTACTTTGGGGTTTTGATTTGATTCAATACAAGTCTTCCGCTATGCTTGTACATTGATTTTCATAGCTCTCATAACTATTGGAGTGAAAATCGTATTTAATCCAATTTTGATAAAAAAGAGATCGTGCTTCTATTCAAACACCCCCCTCTAATTGACGTTCGGTCCAACAGTTTTTGAATTCTCACTATACCATGGCATAGTATTAAGGGCAATTATCTGCTGGGAAAAAATTAGATTAGTGGCAAAACATGTGCCGGCAATATCTCAGAGATTATAGGTCTCATTATCTGCCGGCAATAATAATTTTCTAGGACAATTTATCTGCCAGCATTGTTTTAACTTTAACTACAATATATCTACCCTAGAAAAAGCTAACCAAGTCATCTTATCTGCCGGGAATGCCGGCCATCCTTTAATGCAGATTGAAAAAAGTGACCGAATTCTCACAAACCCTATTTCCCCAAATCCCTCCCGTCCCGCTCTCCTCTCTCCGCCGCCTATCCTTTCCTCTTCCTCCCCGCGCCTCCCCCTCCCGGCCAAGGCCCACCTTCCCTTCCTCCCGCGCCTCCTCCTCCCATGAAGCGCCCTCCTTTCCCCTTCCTCGCAGAGCCTCACCTCCCCGGCCGCTTCACCACGCAACGCCGCCCTCCTCCCTGGCCGCCCCACCTCCCTTGCCTCCCCTTCCTCCCTGGCCTCCCCATCCTCCCCGCACCTCCCCTCCTCCCCCCGCCCCCTCCTGCGCCTCCTCCTCCCCACTCCCGCTCCTCCCGACGGCCGGCCCTTCCTCCTCGGCCACCACCTCCGCGTGCCAACCGCCCTCCCGGCCGCCACCTCCCGTGCCTCCTCCTCCCCGCGCCGCCTCCTCCCGCACCGCCTCTCTCTCTCCTCTCTTTACCCCCACCGCTGAATCCACCGCCTCCTCTTGCTTTCTCTCCTTATCCGCTCCTCCGCCTCCCTCTCCTCGGCGACTCCTTCCCTCCGGTCGGCGGCGGCTGCGCCGATCACGGCTGCTCAAGGCCTCCTCGGCTCACCCCGCGCTGCCCTCCTCCCGCACCGCCCCACCTCGCCTCCAGCCCCTGGCGTCTCCTCCTCTCGGCGGCTGGCACTGCACCGCCTGCCTCTCGCTCCCTCTCCCACTGCCTTACTCTAGTTCGCCTTGCCCGACGCCACGGGCCATGAGATCGGCGCTCTGCGGCCAGCTCGCCATCGCCTCCGCTGCCCGGCCCCGGCCACGGGCCGGCTGGCTCGGTCTGGTTCGGCCTGCCTCGCGCCACCTCGGTTCCCTTTGGCCCTCTCCTCCTCTCTACTCTTGTTCCATCCTCGTGCCCCGAGCCCACTCCCGACTACTCACATCGGATTTAGTTCCCTGCTCCAGCTTGGTTTTGTTGTTGATTCTTAGTAGATCCGATGAATTCAAGATAATGCATTAATGCTAGTTGGTGATTTATGTATGCATGCTCACGGTGACCGATTTGAGGTGGTGGAGGCTATCAAGGTGGAGGTGGATGTTTGGGCTCGGCTTGCCACCGAGGTAAGTCCTCACCTTAATCTCTCCTCTACTCCTCTCTCTATTGCTCGTGATGATACCGAACCGAGAGCTCCCTATTGATGCTACTTAGAGCTAGGGTTACACGGGTTAGTTTATATGGGGAGTTTTGGATTTGTAAGAAGGATGGTCGTGGTTATACGGGTTACATGGAATCGCTCTTAGCTTCACATATTGGGTTTTCAGATTCGCCATCTATTGAAAAGATTAAATTTTGTTCAATTGAACTACGCTCCTACCCATACAGTGAGCATCATTTAAGGATAAGTCGTGATTGGATCATACTATTGTTGTATGACTTATGCGTGGCCTCCGCTTGTGTTTGCACACTATAAAATGGATCACAATTGTTTGTGTTTGCATCCAATTGGCAAGTAAGAAAGGTTTCCATGATTATATTATCACAATTGTACTGCTCATTTGTTTATCGATTTTATCTCTACGTTATTGAAGCATGTGCCCATCTAAAATGTTTATCTGTTCTCCTTTATGCCCATGATGGGCGATTTGATCCTCTATTGTATAGATATGGTGCTTCATAAGCATGTGGTCTTCCAATGTTTACCATTAGTATTATCCTCCATCTCAACAATCTGATTTTATTTTAGCCACTTATGAAAGATATTGACAGCATGAATGCAGTTGTTTATGTTCCGCTGATATGCAATGTTCTTGTGAGTTTTAACTTGTCTTTTGAAAGTCTGTGCACGGTTGTCTTATTTCAGTTGGAATATTGTTTATGTGCACCCAAATACTAATTTTTTCATATAATTTGTTTTTTTCTTAGTCCTAAACTTGATCCTCAAGGAAAGATGAACATCGGGACTAGCAAGCTAACTGCTACGTTATTACTAACGATGAATTCTAATGCTGGAGTGTATGTGTTTCATCTTTTTCCATAGAGACTGATTTGTTGCTTAAATATTCCTCCAGGTACCGAGAAAAGAGAATGCTGATTGATTTCATTGTGTCAGAACGGTTGATGGAAAAAATAGTTTCATGTGAAATGCATGGTCATGGAATTGAACTAGAAGGTATGAAATTAAAATATTGCACAACTTTCTTTGCTTGGTAATATATCATACAACTGTCTGGATTCGCTCGTTTTCTAAGTTTATTTGCACATCATCACCGCAAATGAGCTGGGCTCATGCAAGCAAAGTGATAGCAAATAGGCTCATGTTGTAAAACCTGGCTAACCAGATGTTTCAATGTTCTGTGCAAAGTGGAAATTTTGACACTAGAAATTAGGAACCAATCCCGATATGTTTGAAGTATGGGTTGAGCACCTGGCTGTATGGTTTTTGTTTCAGCCATACCAAATCAAAGTTCTCATGAAAGCCAACTTGTTTTCCTGAATGAAAATGTTGTCGATTATAAGCACTGTGTGTCTTGGTATAAAACGAACTCGCCATCATTTACAATTTTGTAAAGCAACTATCTCTTTAGTCTCAGATCAGAGCAACACCTACAAGTAATAATTTATTGCCCGATTCAATTATTTCTTTAACAATTTATGCGTAATGATCTTTAATATAAATTGATTGTAGTATTTTCATCTGGAAATACCCTTCTACATTCTTGTACTAAATATTTAAAGGAATGGCACGTCACTACTCCATATATTTGGAATGACTCATCATTATTCATTTGGTAGGGATGTTGACTTGACTGAGAAATTGGACTACTCTTCAGCTGCGGCTCTACATGGTTACTCTTTAATCTACTTGATGGGTCAATCGGCAGAGCACATATGCATGCGCCTCTTGGAGCAAGCGGTTAAAGAATCTAGAGGAGAGCGCATTTCTTGGAGTGTTACTCAAATAAAAGCATATTTGGGTATGTAAAATAGATTGGTGATATCATATTATGATAAGGATACTTAGTTGTTACTGTTTTGACTACAAGATTTTGGTATGTAAAATAGATTGGTGTTATCATATTATGATAAGGATACTTGGAGATCTCAATGCACTTTTTATTAACTTCACTTAATTTATTCATTTGTTAGAGCTCCAACATACAGTTATATCCCTAAACATCAGTGGACATCTTTCTGACTGTAGGCATTTCCTACAAATATTATAGCTTATTTCCTCTTGATTGCTCACTTTAAGCTTCTGTGTATGCTTGAAAGAGTATGGATGGCTAGGTGCAATTTTGCATTTGATATTGTTGTTAAGTGCTTGATAAGCCATGGAGCCGCTTATGGTTAAATGGTGCAAAAGACAATTGATGGTAGTTTAACTGCCGACAATGCGTCTAACTGCCGGGAAAAACTGATAATCGAGGGCACTTTAATTGCTGGGAAAAACTTATCTAGGGCACTTAACTGTCGGGAAAAAAATTTATCTAGGCACTTAATCGCCAAAGAAAAACTTATCTAGGGCACTTAACTGCCGGCAAAACATGCAATCGATGTCAAGTTAATTGCCGGCAATACATATAATCGCCAGAAAACTCTAATCGCCGGAAACACTAATCGCCGGGAAACTCTAATCGCCAGGAAAATGATTTTCTAGGCGCTAATCGCCGAATGTACATATTCGCCGGAAATATTTTTCCCGGCAGCACTTTACCGGGCAGGCAATAAGTGCCGGGAATACACATTCCCGGCAGATAAATTGCCGGGAAAAGAAGTTTTTCCCGGCAGTTGCATTGCCCTTAATACTATGCCATGGTGTAGTGTCTTTCAACGGTGACTTCTGGATCTGCTAAGCATTTGTTGCAACTCTTCCACACTTTGCCTACTTCCAACCTACCACTTGAGAAATGGGCACGCTTGGCAAAATTGAACATATCCCAGGACAAAACAGTGGCCGAGCTCATGGGCTCTGAATTTTTATGGTGTCCAGTGCGTAGTAGCGTTTTATACCTCCCCTCTGGGAGCACTTCAAGCTGTCCTATCGTCCCTTCTTAGACGACCTCACGAAGTCACTGCACTTTTCGACAAAGGAAATAAAAAAACGAATCTGTCGAGTTCACCTAAAAACAAGTATTTAAAAACCGGATAGGGAAAATATTGACCCCTCTCGGTTACCGGTAATTAACGATTTTAAACCAGCCAAATTTCATCAAAGAAAACTTAAACTCGAAATTTCAATATGGATGGTTTTCAGTTGGTTACCGTCCGGAATTACTGTCCATAAAATTAAATTCAAATTATAAAGTTAGAATTTTTCAGACCGATATTCTTTTAAATTTTGCAACGAGATTTGAACCATACGAGGTCTAGTCGTACCTCTATATCTTTTACCAACCAACCAACGTGTGGTTCCTGTCGCCATCGGTTGAGCGACAAGGATGCGCTTGCCTATCGGGCCAGGCGATAGAACGTGTCGCCCGACCATTGGCTGATTTCATCTCTATCGTCCAACCTGCATAGCTACTATATTAGTGTTGTATAATTTCGTAATTCAATAAAAATAGATTATTTTTTTAAAAAATCCCAACCAACGGTGGTTCCTGTCAAGTCTCTCGTTTAATGCAAGGTCTTTGTGTGTAATGACCGGTGACACACGGATGAACATTGGTTCTTTTCGACGGTTCACCATCGAGACGGTCTTTGCCGAGGGCCTCAAGCCCTAGGCAAAGGCCCATTAACCCTTGGCAAAGGCTTTGTTGAGGGCCGCCTCCCAAAGAGCTCTCGGGAATTTTGAGTCGGCGAAGAGGGTCTTTGCCGAGGCCCTTTATCGGGCACTCGGCAAGAAAGCCTTTGCCGAGGGTCGGACCGGCACTCGGCAAAGAAAAGCCCACACGGCCGCCGCGCCGGACGAGTCTTTGCAGAGGGCCGCCTCCGGGGCCCCGGCAAAGAATTATTTTTTTTTGAAAATCTTTGCCGAGGGCCTCCAACCATGGCCCTGCAAAGAATTATTATTTTTTTGAAAAATCTTTGCCGAGGGCCTCCCCGCAGGCCCTCGGCAAAGAATTATTTTTTTTTGAAAATCTTTGCCGAGGGCCTCCAACCATGGCCCTCGGCAAAGAATTATTATTTTTTTGAAAATTCACGAGGGCCTCCCACAGCCCTCGGCAAAGAAATTTTATTTATTTTTTAAAAAGTCTTTGCCGAGGGCCTCCAACCATGACCCTCGACAAAGAAATGTTCCAGAATTTTTCCAATGAATCTTTGCCGAGGGCCTTGGTCATTGCCCTCAGCAAAGAGGCGTAAATTTTAATTTTTTTGTTTTTGCATTCCATCGACACAAGCATTTCATATATATATCAACCATCACATATATATATCACACAGAACCCATTTTCTCACAATATATCACAACCATAATTGTGAACCACAAATCACAATATATTACAACGACAAGTCACATGTTCATCATCATTCACAAATATATTACAACCACAATTCACATGTTTATTACGACAAGTTCATGAAATCCAAGCACAAGTCAGAACCATAAACCACAAATATTTCAATAAAGTCCAACCACATCACCTAGCACTAGTCCTCATCAAGGTAGCCTATGAGACGGTGGTGAAGGAAAGGCGGGATCACCCGTGACGCACTACCGGGATGATTGGAACCCGCGGACGGAGGCTGCACAAAGGAGCAGAGATTGCATGTGTGAGTAATCCGGGAAAACAGTTTTGGAACTTAGAGATTGCATCTAGTAATCTAGAAATACAAAAAGATTAGACTCATTTGAAAATTTCGGCAGCACCTCCCCTGCACGGGGAGGTTTCCAAAACCTACAAGAAACAACGGCACGAACGCCGACATCCACAACGGCACGAACGCCGACATACATGCAAAGCACAAGCGAAAAGTGAACTTTCATACTTACAGGAGTAGCTGCAGGAGTAGGAGGTGGAGTAGCTGAAAACTACACAGGTACACCCGATGCTTGCCCAAGACTTTGCATGATCACCATCATCTCCGCTTATTCGTCATACAAGGCCGAACGCGACTCTGTTGGGCTGGCACTGCGCGGTCGGGCCTGCTGCTCGCTCTTGACTTTGCCTTTTTGTTTCTTGCAGCTCGGCCTGCAATATTTCACTCCAATGTATCAGTAATGCAAATCTAATTTAGGTGTGTAAATATCAACGTACGACGAGTAAAACAGGAATTATCTGGAGTGCATGGACCGCCGCAAAGGCCGGAGAAGGCCGTGTAGCGATGGGCCGGATGGAGCTCGTGTCTCGTGCTCGGATAAGCCGAGGAGGGAACAGCAGGAGTCGATGGCGCCGTCGCAATCCATAGCCCTGTGCTTCTTGCCTCCTCCGAGCCTCATGATCGCTCTCGCATCAATGGGCTCGGTCGCACATTGTAATCTTCCCCATAGATCTCCCTTACCGAGGACGGTACTCTTGGACTTTAGTGTACACGTCGGCCTGAGTACACCGGGCGGGCAACGGGTCGAAGGAGACAGAGGACGACGCCCTGCCCATGTGGGACATAGCCCACGCAGAGAACTCCGAGACCTCCTCGCCCGGGTGCGCAGCCTCCTGCGAGAAAGACGGAAGATGGTGAGAAATCGCTGCACTGAGCATCAAAATAAATGAAAGAAATCACTTACGATGCTTGTTTGTATCCGGGAGGCCGCGGTCGCTTTGATGGTGAGTTGACCTTGCCTCATCGTGACTTCCCTCGCGCCTCGTGCGTGTCAACAAAGTCCTCGTGATAACCACTTGTCCACGATCATGGCCCAAAGACTCGGGATACGATCGCACCACCGTGGAATCACCTACAAGTCATCGAGTATTTGACATATAAGAAGATGAAATTGAACCTACTTAATATCAAAATGAATCATTATGAATGTTATTCGCCTACCTCAAGGTATCGTCCCGGTCAACAGAATCGCCTTGCTTGAGGCTTGGGAGGACCGCTGGCACCGACTGTAGTAGTCTATGTGGGCTTGACGCGCCCATGGTGGTGCATGTCGGTGACGATTTCCTACAAGCTGCGCACGCCTCGATTCGCTGGGCCTCAAGTCCTTCTTCGCCTTGAAAAATTTCTCAGATACAAAACCGATGTATCCATTCATTATTTCAATAAAACATTTAACCAATGAATGAGATGTATTAAGCAATGTTGTGCGAGAAACTTACCCAAAACTCCGCCAATACCCGCCTCCTCGCATGTTGCGGTAAGTGTCATCCATGACCACAGACTGTCCCGCTTGAGGCCGGCTCCCGCACCACCGGCTTCTGACAGTTGCACAATGCCGGGTACCATTTCTGCACAAAACACCAAGGATGCTCATAAAAGTGGCTTTGGAGTACCGACAAAACCAACCAGCCCTCGCACAAGTGATTAAGAAAATTTACCGATTTCTCTTATGATTTCCAACATATCTTATGAAGTAGTTGTGATAACATCTATAGTTACTTACCTCTTTGCCATAGGCCGAATCACCGGGCGGTTGTGAGGAAGCGGAACGGAGGGAGGCTCGCGGGACTCGCCAGAGGAGTCCGGTAGCGGTACCTCCTCGCCTCGAGCCTCGCCTCCTCACCTCGAGCGCCTCGCCTCCCTCGCTCGAGCGCCGCCTCCTCGCCCATCCGCCGACCCCTCTCGCCCTCCGACGAGGACGTGGCCGTGGCCGCCACGTGCTCCTCCTCTAGCACCTCGCCACGTGGCGAGGAGGAGACCACGCCTCCGCCGCCGCCCGGGTCCTCCTTCGTCACCTCTCGCGGACGCTGCCGGACGACGACCCCTCACCTCAAGGAGAGGGCGGTCTCTCCCAGAATCGAGGGCGTGTCACGGCGTGGACGTCTGCCGCCATCTTTGTTCAATCACCGCAATCACAAAGAATGAACAAGACTAATCAAGACATATATTAGAAATAGATTCAAAATATATAAACAAAACACAAATTAAAAAAACATAGTATTACATGTATTAGGAATAATCTTCATGATTGGGATCATAGGTCTCATCATCACTGCCAAAATTGTCCAAATGGGCAACACTATCCAAGGTTCTATGTTGTCATCGTAGTCATTGCCTAGAAGTAATCGCTCAAGCATTGCTATGTCCTTGGCATTTACCACCACATCTCCATCGACTCGCCATCAACCATTTCGTTGTCTACTTCCATTTCGATTGCTTTGGGTAAGACTATCTCAAACGTGTTCGTAGCCCATCTTCTTGATAGAACCGCCCATCATATGTGTTTGCGCTGAAGTTGTAATCATCATCGCTTGGGGCGTGTAGTTTACCATGTGGAGATACCGTGCACAATAGCCCAACCCTTAAGATCCTCTTTGTCTTGGTTGGCGATCGAGTATAATACACCGCACGGCCCGTTGAGCCACAATGTAGACATCTTTTCCAGATAGATGGAATCATCTCGAATCTCGACTAGCCCAAGATGAGGGGTTCGCCTCGTTGATCGAGGATTAAACCGGTGGCATTTGAACATGATAGGTTTAAGAGGTTTGTCTCCATGAAATGAGAGTTCATAGATTTCCTCAACTCTACCATGATAGTCGAGGCCATCGGTCTTGGGCGCATAAACTCCGCTATTTGTGGTTTTTCGCTTGGGCCTAATCGCCAGAATTTGTTGTGTGGAAGCGATATCCGCTCACGCCATAGCCGGTAAATGACTTCACCCTAACGTCACGGTACCGCTTGTAACTGCTTCAACTCGCCACTCATGGACGAACCGTGCGGGCTCGCAAGGTGAAGCATGATAGATCGTTATATTAATCAAACGCACGATCGAACGCATTTGAGCTAAATTGACATTACCTTTTGTTTGAACCAAGAAATGAAATCAGGCCTCCTCGCTTCCCGCACCCGCTAAACAAGGGTGTCTTGTTCATGCGAGGTAGGATCCCTTGATTGATGCCAGAATTCACGAACAAATTCCCTGTCCGAACGAGAATCAATGGGGTTGGATGCATAATAGTGACGGCGTATTGAAACAAGTTCGTTGAGAACTTACTTGATGAACGGCTGCACCTCGGTAAGGTTATTCAACACATATAGCATGATACTGCGCCACTCTTCATTTCACAATAGCTTCGGGGTTGATCCACTTGCACTGCCGAGTTGGCCTTGGAAAAGGCCGAGGGTCGATTCATTTTCGCCAAAGATTGTAACGAGGGAGTGGATTATGATTGCTAGGAAGGTTCGCTTGTAGTATTGCGTTGTGAAGTTTGCCACCTCCTCCGAAGGCATGCCTCGCAATGGAAGCCTCAATTCTTGCTTTATTTGTACATTTTTTGCGAAGAGTCTTTAGACATCTCTCGATTGGATAGCACCAACGGGTCTGCACGGGCCCCCCCAAACGTGCCTCGGACGGGAGGTGCACAATCAGATGCTGCATCGGCAAGAAGAAGTCGGTGGAAAGATCTTCTCAAATTACAGAGCAACACAAAGCCGCTTCCAAGTCGTGAGCGACGGTCCGAGATATCTCCTTGGCACAAAGTCATGGAAGAAAAGCTCAACTCGCCAAAGACTAGCCAAACATGCTCGAGGACATAGCCTCGACCATCGCCGAAGAAGCCGCTCAATCCATATATGGTAGTCATGACTCTTCATCCCGCTGACTCGCAGAGTGCCTAAGTTCACTCCCCGCTAAGATTCACAGATATCCATCCGGGAACATTAACGTCTCGATCCATTTTAGTACTTCCTCCTTTGATCGATTTGTAAGACGAAATTGACCTTAGGCCTTTTCCAGCTTCTTGTTTCGCCACTAGGAGGTCAGATCGCTTGATTCGGTCCATCGCACAACGCCGCTACGCCCACTCTAGCCTTAACGTTGTCCTTAGACTTGTCAGTGTCCATGAGAGTTCCCCAAAGTGCCTCGGCGATATTCTTTTCAGTGTGCATTACATCAATATTATGTGGCAGAAGAAGGTCATCGAAATAGGGGAGCCTCGTCAAGCCGGACTTATGAGTCCACATATGTTCCTCACCATATCCCACAAAACCACCTTCTTCATTGGGCACGAGCATCTATGTGAGCACGAACCCCGCACACACCCTCAAGTGCGGTTTAGGGTCTGTCACTTTGACACCTTTCGTAAAGCTCTTGATGTCTTCTCTGAATTCATGGTCTAGAGGGAGGAACTGACGATGCTGGTCGAACGACGAATACTTGCCACCCTTCTTCAACCAAATGAACCTCACAGCTTCCTTGCATATTGGGCATGGGAACTTCCCGTGAACACACCAGGCGGCAAATAACCCATACGCCAGGAAGTCATGCAGGGAGTAGTGGTACCAAACGTGCATTTTGAAGCTTGTCTTTGTAGCTCGGTCGTATGTCCATACCCCCTTCTCCCAAGCGTGGATCAATTCATCAATCATGTGCTCCATGAACACACCCATATTACTCCCTCGGTGTCAGGAATTATCAACGACAAGAATACGTTATGCCGTTGAAAGGAGATGCCGGGAGGGAGATTGAGGGGGATAACAAAAATGGGCCAGCATGTGTATGGGGCAGCCATCATTCCATAAGGATTGAACCCATCTGTTGCCAGCGCGACACGTACATTACGGGCCTCAGCTGCTTTGTCACGATGTTTGTCATTGAAGTACGTCCATGCTTCAGCATCAGACGGATGTACCATCTTCCCAGGATTGTACCGTTTCCCATCTTTGTGCCATGTCATCTGCTTCGCGGATTCCTCGATCATGAATAGCCGCTGGATCCTCGGCAGAAAGGAAGGTGCCGTAGCACTCTCGGGATCTAAGTCGCTTTTTTCGACCATCACGAGTCTACCTCCGTGTACCGGAGGATTTACACTTCGCATAAGAATTTGCGCCCTTGTGTTCTTTCCTAAATAGGACGCACTTTCTGGACAAACATGTATCTTGTCATACGGCATCTTAAGCATACGAAGGAGTTTCTCCGCCTCGCACAAGTTAAATCGGCAAAGTGTGCTTCTCCGTAGCATGGTGCCAAACACGCCAACATCTTATCGAAGCCTTCGACTCAGTTTAACTCGCCTTCAACCCCATTACGCGCCCAACCGCATCCACCGAGAAATCGTTGTACGCTCGTGAAGGGGTTTCGTGCGAAAGTGCAACATTTTGTAGAAGTCCTTTGCGGATTCCTCCATCTCCTCCTTCTCACGCCGCTCAACAAGTGAGCTTGGTGGGCGCCATCTAGCATGTCCGCTACCCCGCATCTTCATCAAAAGCCTCGAGGCGTCCGTCACCACCTCCGCTCTTATACGATCCGCTTCACCATGGTAGATCCATCTTTGGTAGCCAGCGATAACCATTGAACACAAGATGTCTACCCATGGTCTTCTCGTCTACCTTTCTCCCGTTGTCACATTTGCCGCGGGGACACCAAACTAGAGAATGTCCTCTTGCTCCGGGCCAAATGCATGTTTCAAGAAACGATCATCCCCTTCACCCATTCATAGTCGTAGTCACTCCCGCTTCTCGGCCCGTCGTACATCCACTGACGGTCCTCCATCCTTTAACATTTACATCACAGAGTATTGTGACCATCAATTGCATCTACGCGGTGTTCCTAATGTCTAATAGGTGAGGATAGGTCCTAATCCCACCCGCGGATGCGTAGATGAGGTCAGTTTGTGCTCGCTCCTCTCAGAGATGAATTTGGCGGAAGACCTCGCCGTTCTCCCGATACACGTCCTGCAAGGGAGAGTGTGTATCCGGAGAACAACAGGGAGGTGATGCCGAAACTCCGTCTCGGACCGGAGCGGACCATGGAAACTAACCCTTCTACGCATCCGCGGGCTGTCCAAAAAACGTGGACAATCCGAAACAGATACGGTCGCAGATATGCAAAGATCCGCATACCTACGACCGTATCTCTTTCGGACGGGAGACGCCTAACTGGATTACGCTGGCTCACGGCGGTACATGCGGAAAAAGAGGTTATTTATACCTAGGGTGTCGGTGAAGTCAGGCTAGCGGGGCAGTGGCGAGTCGACGCAGTGGCGAGGCGACGCAGTGCAGGCAGAACCGCGACGCCGACGAAGACGATCGGGGTCCTCCGGGTCCCCTCCGACGTGCTCTTCTCCTGCATAAAAAGGCAATAGGTTATTGTTTGTTCAAAATTTCGGCAGCACCTCCCCTGCACGGGGAGGTTTCCAAAACCTGCAAAAAAATGACAGGATGACCGACATTCACAACGGCACGAAGGCCGACAACCACAACGGCACGAAGGCCCTCATATCAATTTACGACACGAAGGCCCACACAACCACATACGGCACGAAGGCATTAATGTCTTGGTACTTAAGCAAGGCTAGCAATCTATAAGCAGGCATCTTGAAAAGGTGCTCAAAAGTAGATGTCTCATTGTGTTGGACGATCTATGGGATGCTGGTAAGATGACAGGCCTGGAGGATGTACTAGATGTAAACAAGGAAGGCAGCAATGTCAACATCTTAATTACTTCACGCTGTAATAAAGCTATTAACTGGAAGATACCTAAGACCATCAAATTAAACTTGGAACCTTTAACAGACGAATTTCGCTTGGATTTGGTCAAACAAGTTGCATCCCAGTTTGTACTTGAAGTAGACATTCTGGAAAATGCAAACAAAATTGTGGAAAAGTGCAAAGGTGTGCCCTTGGCTGTTATAGCACTCACATCCCTATTGAATACCGTAGCATCCCTGAGGCTGACCTTAAACCGTATGCAATCTCATCTCAGGTTATGCTTTGCTTACTGTGCAATATTCCCTAAAGGGTATGAAATCGATCGTGAAGACTTGTATCGCCAATGTAACAAATCTTGTATGTCTCATACCAAAGATGCAAAAGTGCTAGTATATTCATTGGTAATAGAAGAGTATATACAGCTTTACATGGGCCAAGTGAGCCAACACTAGATGGGCCTATATTACATATACTACACACTGAATCAAATTCAATTTCGAATTGAAAACTTGATCCTTTAATCGTAAGTATTGATGATGTATAGGCAAAGTTTGTAATATTTATGTCAGCGTATCACTCTGTACAATATGTATGGATTAGTTATTTAGTTTTTCGATATTTGTCAACTACAATATACATGGATCAGTTGCTCTGCATTTTGTGAAAATGATTGTTACCTTGAATTTTTGAATCCTTTTAATCTAACACAACATTAATCTGAACAACAATTTAAAACCTTGCAGTTTGTTCCGACAACTTTAACACTTGATTCTGGAGTCACTCGACCACCGCCTCTTCTTGCTGAAGCTGACCTCCTTAGCTGTATGGATAAAGTACACTACTTCAGTTCTTCTTATCATCTATGTTATAGTCTTTTCCGTGGCAATATCTCCTATGTATCTAAAATTGCTGAGTTGTGCAAATATTTGACTCCTTTTGGTTCTATTTCCAGGCAGGAATTGGCACTGATGCAACCATGCATGATCACATAAAGAAGTTACTTGACCGTTGTTATGCAACCAAAGATGCAAATATGCGTTTCTCCCCAACAAATCTTGTATGTCTCATGCCAGATGAAAATGTGGATTTCATGGGAATATGTTACAGATCTTAGGATGATGTGACAATTGGCAATGGCGTTTACGGTTTGTAGTTTCACGTGTTTTCGACAAAGCTACAGGTATTCTGGACAGAGGCGGTCCGACCGTTCCTTGCACGGCGGTCCGACCGGTCCCAAATCGGTCGGACCGGCCATGTGGGGAGGTCGGACCGGCGGTGACCTAAAAGTGTTCAAAACGAGCTGGGCCAAAAATAGGTGTTGTAGGCAAGTGAGGGGATCCCAATGCACTTGGTCTCATAATTTTTGGAGTCTCCAGTAAGAAGTTCTATTCGTTTTTAATTTCCAGAAGGTTTCGGAATTTGGGAGTATGAATTTCGGCTAAGTCCCAAGGAGCGGTCCGACCGGCTCACAGGGAGCGGTCCGACCGGCCAAGGGGCGGTCCGACCGGCTCACCTGGAGCGGTCAGACCGGTTTCTACTTGAACGTCGGCCAACTTCGTGGCGATGTTGATTTGTTAGGTCAAATTCATTGGTATCGTGGCATATGGTTTGCATGATGCATGTTTTGACTAACATGGGTCAAGTTGTGAAGAACTTATTCCCGAATTCGTGTTTGCTTGTCTGTGGTTGTGCATGTTGCTTGGTGGTCAACGACGGTCAACGGCGAGGAGGATCGGGACTAGACTTGGAGAGTTGAGGTCCAGAACGATTGACGATGCCGGGTGAGGTCAACGACTCAAGCGTGACACAAGATGGACAAGGGTGACCTATTGGCAAATCCATGACGCATGGTGAAGCGTTTTAGGTCAAAAGGTTAAAGACGGCGCTTTGCGAAGCGCGCGTGTGTGACCCGTTTGTTAGTGGGCCTTAACGGGAGCCCAATTGAGTCAAACCCTAGGAGTCTAGGCCTCCACTATAAATAGGAGGAGGTGGTGGCTGCACCCCTCTCTCTCTCGCGCCTTTTTATGTTTCAAAACCCTAATTGTCTTTAGGGGAGTTGAGGTGGAGGCTAGGGCTCTTGATGGTTTGTGGTGAATTTCGTGATCCTTGATTGTCTACTGATCCATGATGGTGTGGATGTAATCCAGCATCAATCACGAAATCAATCTATGCAAGGTTTGCTTGAGATAAGTCTCTTTTCGTTCTTGCTTTCAATTCGTGTTTTTAGGGCTTTCTTTGATCCGCGAGTTTGTGATTGATTCTTTCAAGTGAATTAGCTTGCTGTGATATGTATGAATCTATCTAGCATCATCTTGATCATCAATCACTCACGAACAAGCATTAGGATCAAGTTTTCGTTCTTGCCCGGTTTTAGACCTTCTGTTAATCAATTGACAATTGCTCAAGATCGTTCCAAGAATTATCATAATATTCGATTGGAATAGGTCCTCAATAGCATAGAGAAGGTGTGTGCAAAGTTTCGTGAAGTTTGGAGTTGAGAATCAAAAGGTAGACCTAATTGCAACTTCGTCATCGGCTGATTTTCTTGCTTTGATCGGTTCAGACCGCCGGTCCGATCGCCCGTCACCACCGGTCCGACCGATTTGAGCGGTCCGACCGCCAAGATAACAGCCGGTCCGACCGCCCGCAATCGGTCCGACCGGTTCGATCTGAGATCGGACCGCCGATATTTGTGTTGCTTTGATTCTTGCGATTATTGTCGCATTGCTTAGGGTTTTAATTGGATTCAATACTAGTCTTCCATTGTCTTGGTATATTGATCTTCATAGCTTTCTAATAGCTACCGGAGTGAAATTGTATTGAGTTCATAATTTGTGAAAAAGTGAGCGTGCTCCTATTCACCCCCTCTAGTCGCCTTTACGGTCCAACAAGTGGTATCGAGTCCGGTTAGTTCAATCTTGATCTTAACCGTCACCGAACTTTGGCGATGGATAAGTTTTCTACTAAACCGCATATCTTCGATGGGCACGACTATGCCTATTGGAAGAATCGATGCGTGTCTTTCTTGAGAGCGAGGACAAGCTATTTGGGATGTTGTTAGAGCCCATTGGTTATTCCCGAAATTGCTACACCGCTCTCGCAATTCTTTTGGCTAACAACAATAAGGCTAAGAATCTTTTATATGGTGCACTTGGTAGACAAGAATATGATAGAATTTGCAATCTTTCAATCGCACATGAAATTTGGAACACTCTCGAAACATATCATGAGGGTTCGTCCCAAATCAAAAGGTGCGCCAAGCAGTTTACAAGCGTGAATACAATAAATTCGAGATGCGCCCCGGAGAAAGCATCGATGACATTTTCAATCGCTTTAATAAAGTAATTAATCAAATGAAAGTCGTTGATATTGAATATTCTCAATCGAAAATGCCACCCATCTCTTGGCTGCAATCAACACCAAGGAGTGGGAGATGAAGGCTACCGCTATAGAGGAAAATGTTGATCTTTCAAGTCTTACTTTAGAATTGCTTTATAGTAAACTCAAGACTCATGAAATTAAAAGAGTTGATCATCCCAAGAAAGATAGTTTAGCTTTGGTAGCAGATCCTCTCAAAAGGCTTTTGATGACTCTTTTGAATCTTCTTCGGATTTTCATTTGCTTGTTTATCCGCTATTCATGAAGAGGAGCTTGAAAGTATTCTCAAACGAGTTAGCTCTTCTAGCTAAAAATTCACACGGGCCTACAATAATGTGAGAAACAAAAGAGAGGTGGTCCGTGACATGCTATGAATGTGGTGAGCTCAATCATATCCGCAAATTGCCCCAAGTCGAAAGGTAAGAGCAATCATAAGGAAGGAAAGCCACTTGGAAGAAGCCTCCTTTCAACAAATCAAGGTATGAGGCTAATAAGCTTGTGAAGGCCGCTCACGGGTCCTTGCCGCTTTGAGGATCAATCCTTGAGCGATGTGGATACCGGGAGTGAGGAGGACAAGGAGGAGGAGATCCTCAAGGCAAAAGAAAGGGAAGGCCAAAGACTTCACCGGCATGTGCTTCATGGTCGACACGGACGACATTGATGATAATGAGGTATCTTTTTCTTGTGATGAGCTTTCGCTAAATATGATTGTATAGTTGAGCAATTGCTTAGTCAAGATGAAGCACTAGAATTTGTTATGACAAAAATAAGAAATTAGAGTCAAAAATTAGCAAACTGAAAGTAGAGCTTAAAATGCTAAGACTCTTGAACTCGATGAATGTTTATCTTGTCATGCTATGCATTCGAAATTACCAAGTTACAATCGCTCATAATATTTACGTACAACAACTTGAGAATGCTAGATCTGAACTAAATGAAATTAAAAGTGCTCCTTGTGAAAAATGTTTAGAATCTAGTAAATTGATTGCTTTTGATGTGTTTGATTCTAGCCCTTGCACTTCATGTTTAGAAAAAGAACGTGAAATCAAAGATATCTTAGAAGCTGCTAGAGTCAAATATGCTAAGCTTAAGGACAATATTGAAAATAATACTTGTGCTTCTTGTTCCGCTCTTAAGTTTGAAATTGCTTTGTATAAGGAGAAATCTATGGATAAAACTTGTGATGCTTGTGTTAACTTGAGAAAAGAAAATGCTTATCTTCATGATACATTAGAGAAATTTTCCAAAGGTAAGAAACAATTAAACATGATTCTTGACAAGTCTAAAACTCCTTATAAGAAGCAAGGTTTAGGATTCAATTCTTTTCAAGACAATTCAAACCCAAAAGTCATTCAAGTCTTGGAAAAGGTTTAATTGAATTCAAAACCCAACTTTGCAAAAACATCTTTTAAATCACAGGTTTTGCCCAACCTTGTATTAATTCAAATGGTGCTTCTTCTAGTGGTACCAAGTACCATTGCACTTATTGCAAGAAAGGTGGGCATTTGATTGAATTCACATGAGGTTGAAAATGATAGGAAAATTTTGATAGAATTTCATTCATGCAACCTAGAGCCTCTATGAGACATGGTAACATTGAAAAGAATAAACTCGGATTAGGATTTTCTCTCATGCAAATCATTATGTTTCTAGATATCCTAATTCTAATGTTTATCGATGGCGGTCCGACACTGGTGGTCACCGGTCGACTGTTTTGGTCGCCGTCCGATCACAAAGACAACGCCGGTCGAGCCGCCCATGGACGCTTTAAGTCTCATATTAATGTAAACATTGCTCATAACCGAATGCTAGATGAAATCAAGGATAGTACTTCTGGTTTGTACACTCCTTGCAGCGTGTATCTCGAAGATCGATTCCTAAATCTTGTTTATCTAACCTTGAGATTGAGACACATCGCTCTTTTGTTCTTTGATTTTCAGGACTACCGCGGAAAGGGGAAGAACACGTGGTTCGTCGATTCCGGGTGTTCACGCCACATGACCGGAAACTCAAAATGGTTCACCTCTTTCACGCGGGCAACAGGTGATGACTTCATCACCTTTGGAGATGATACACAAGGGCGAATTGAAGGAACAGGATCAATTAGGGTAAACAACAAATTCATTCTAAAGGATGTCGCTCTTGTGGACAAGCTTAGGTATAATCTCCTTTCTGTTTCTGAGCTTCTTGATGATGGATATGAGACTGCTTTTTAAGAAAAATGCTTGTCGTGTGCTTGATTCTACCGTGAGCTTGTGTTTGGAATCTCTAGAGTTGGTAGAATTTTTGGAGTGATTTTCGAATCTCTTCTTTGGATCTCTTAAATGTTTGCTTACATCTTCTTCTGATTTCTGGCTTTGGCACCGACGTTTGGGGCACATTGGTTTTGATCATCTGACACGAGTTAGCAACCTTGATCTCATGAGAGGTTTGCCCAAACTCAAAGTCATCAAGGATGTCAGATGTGCGCCTCAGTAGGCATGGCAAACAAGTTGCCGCCACACCCTTCTCGTGACTATGGTTATGACCGACGGAATTGTGGCGCTTACTTCATATGGATACTTGTTGGTCCCGCTAGAGTCCTCGATCGGTGGAAAATGGTATATTCTTGTCATAGTCGATGATCTTTCTAGATATACTTGGGTGTTCTTTCTTACTTCAAAAGATGAAGATTTTGGTTATTTTCATGACCTTGTTCTTCGTTTGGCTTCTGAGCTTCCTGGTGCTTTGAGAGCGATTCGCAGTGATAATGGCACGGAGTTCAAAAATACTTCTTTTGCTTCTTTTTGTGCTGAGCGTGGTATTGAGCATCAGTTCTCCTCTCCACACGTCCCTCAACAAAATGGCGTGGTGGAAAGGAAGAATAGGACCTTGGTCGAAATGGCTAGGACGATGCTAGATGAGTATAACACACCGAGGAGATTTTGGGCCGAAGCTATTGCTACTGCTTGCCATATTACAAATCGTGTCTTTTTGAGACCTTCTTTAGGCAAGACTCCTTATGAGCTTCGTTTTGGTAGAAAACCCTCTGTTTCGCATTTTCGAATTTTTGGATCAAAATGTTTTATTCTTAAGACAGGCAATTTAGATAAATTTGAATCAAGAACTTTTGATGGGATATTTCAGGTTATCCTGCTCATTCGAGGGTTTTGAGTTTTTAATATCGAGACTAACATTATTCAGGAGACTTGTAATGTCACTTTTCATGAGACTAGCCCTGGAGCTAGATCTATTGCTACAGATGATTTACAGGTGACAAAGAGCATTTTTGTGGAGGAAGATGAGGACGAAGCCAATATCATTCCTTCATCTGCACAAGCATCAAGCGCCCATATCGATACAAGAACTCGCCACGCCTACTTCACCTTCGATTGAGGCTCCTGCATCTTCATCATCAGCAGATACATGAGGTCGAAGAAACAGTATCTCACCCGCGCCCACTTCGCATTCAGAGACAAAGATCCTCCGGAACAGATAATAGGTAATCTACATGAGCGAGTCACTCGCTCCAGGTATAATGATCCAAATCTCTACTCTCATTCGACTTTTGTTGCTTCTTTTGAACCCCGCGATATATCACATGCTTTATCTGATTCTAGCTGGGTAAATGCCATGCATGAGGAGTTAGAAAATTTTGAAAGAAACAAAGTTTGGAACCTAGTAGAACCCCCTAGTGGTCATAATGTTATAGGAACCCGTTGGGTGTTTAAGAATAAACAAGGTGAGGATGGTTCTGTGGTTAGAAACAAGGCCAGATTGGTAGCTCAGGGTTTCAGCCAAGTTGAGGGGTTAGATTTTGATAAGACATTTGCTCCTGTGGCTAGACTAGAAGCCATTCGCATTCTGCTTGCATTTGCTGCATCAAAAGGTTTTAAATTATATCAGATGGATGTTAAAAGTGCCTTCTTAAATGGTTTCATAGATGAGGAAGTGTATGTTAAGCAACCCCCTGGTTTTGAGGATCCCAAATATCCAAATCGTGTTTTCAAGCTATCTAAAGCATTGTATGGTCTTAAACAAGCCCCTAGAGCCTGGTATGATAGACTTAAGACCTTCTTGCTTAAAAATAATTTTGAGATGGGTAAAGTGGATAAAACTCTATTTATTCTTAGGCGTGACAATGACTTCCTGCTTGCTCAAATTTACGTGGATGATATTATTTTTGGTGGTTCCTCTAATGCTCTTGTTTCCAGCTTTTCTGACACTATGTCCAGGGAATTTGAGATGAGTATGATGGGAGAGCTTAATTACTTTTTGGGACTTCAAATCAAGCAATGCAAGGAAGGAACTTTCATCCATCATACAAAGTACACTAAAGATCTACTCAAACGCTTCAACATGGGTGACTGCAAGCCAATTTCCACTCCCATGGCAACCTCGACTGTTTTGGATCCAGATGAGGAAGGAGAAGTCGTGGATCAACGCAGTACCGCAGACATGATCGGCTCCCTTCAGATTTGTGGCCTCGAGACCGGACATTCACTTCACGGTATGCCTTTGTGCAAGATTTCAGGCGTCTCCGAGAACTTCCCATCGCCAAGCCGTTAAGCGCATATTCAGGTATTTACACTCTACCCTCTTATATGGTATTTGGTATTCCGCTCTTGACTTTGTCCATTAGAGGTTTTCAGATTCGATTTTAAGGGTCGTCGGTTAGATAGGAAGAGTACCTCGAGCACTGTCACTTCCTAGGCACTTCTCTTGTATCTTGGTCTTCTAGGAAGCGGTCTTACATTGCACAATCCCTTCTTCGAAGCGGAGTATGTAGCTGCTT
The DNA here is from genome assembly GCA_036346395.1 of Hsuehochloa calcarea. NCBI lineage: Eukaryota > Viridiplantae > Streptophyta > Magnoliopsida > Poales > Poaceae > Hsuehochloa > Hsuehochloa calcarea. Next base: position 6,004,280 of record CM070593.1, on the reverse strand, counting down.
TGCTAGTTGTCAGAGCTGATTTTGTGGATGACGTCCACTTTGAAAGATTATGGGTTAAACTTTGCTAGTGTTCCTCTTTTCGTGATAACACTTCGCTATTAATATTGCTAAAAACCCAAAGGCAACATTCTAGGACTAAGCACATAGACATTCGCTTTCACTTCCTTAAAGATCATGTTGAAAAAGGTGATATTGTGATGCACTTCGAGAGTCCAAGCTCAATTGGCGATATTCTTACCAAGCCTTTAGATCAAACCAGATTTTCCTCCTTAAGAAGCGAGTTAGGGGTAATTTATCCTTATGGGTTGGTTTGAGGGGGAGTTTGATCTTTTTCTTATCTTTCCTCGTTCTTTTGATCTTTTATTGTTCTTTTTCTGAACTTAGTGATCTTTTTGAACTTTTTAAGTTTTTTAGGCTTTTTAATTACATCTCATCGTGTCATATTGCATTCATATGAAAACTCCAACAAATGGTATGAAAAATCCAAAAAGATGCACTGTAATATAAGATTTTCTGCTTATTTTTAAAAATTGATGAAGCTTTGCCTATTACCCTTTAGAGCTTTTGTATTTCAATACTTGCTCAATGTCATGTCTAGTTCTTTGACTTGCTAGAATTATCATGCTTTTACATGTGTAGCTAAGTCTTTGCTATATGAGCTAGAACCTTTTAAACAACTCAAACTAAGAAATTGTAATTTGTGGATGTTTTAGCGAGTTGCGCAATTAGTGCTCCTCTTGTGACATTGGCCCTGTCAGAATTGCTTTGTTAGCTCTTTGATCTAAAATTGACCATTACTTGAGCTTTTGTGTTCTTGAGATTCTAAAAACTGCTCATGTGAAAAATGAAAATCAAGATTGTCTTATGCTTAATTTGTGCCAAACTATTCTTACGAGACTGCTTGTCAAATGACATGAACTTGGAGATAGTTTGATGAACGCAGACGATCTCATGGGAACCGCTTGTCGAAATGACATGAACCTCAAGATTTGTCGCCCTAGAGAAGCTTAGAAAGAGTTTGTTGATGGCTCCTAGTCCAGGATCTTCTTTACTAAGATATACCTTTAATCAACTTTTGGTGAAGCTTAGGATGAGTTTGTGGATGGCTCCTAGTCCAGATCTTGTCACTAAGTTAGATCATTAGTCAACTTCAATATTCAATGCAAATGAGAAAAATGTTGACAAATGGGCGTTTACAAAATATTGAGCAAAATGATTCAATACGGGACTTGATTGACTCTTAATGTAGTCTTTGTTAGATTTTTGATCTCACTTTGACATTTTGACATGGCCAATTTCACTTTAGGATCCTGTTGATGAACTTCTTTGAATTTGAAGCGTTGCTTAAATTGATCAAATCTACTGATTTACTTTTGAGCCTTTGTGCTTAGCTTTGATATATATGTCTTACCATGATCTTGCTAGCGCTGTCAGGCTTGATATGCTGTTTGTGCAATATTAGAGATACTAGCTTGTTCTTTTGGGTAATCTCCAAAGCTTCTTGTAATCAAAATTTGAAAAATACAAAAATTGAAGCCACTCCATTGCACTTCATACATATTCCTCTTTATGCTTCTTTTGTTTATGCTTCTTCCTTTATTCTATATTTATTATCTCTGGATGAGAGGAAGGCGTGATTCCTTGATGAATCCATTGTCAAAGGGGGAGAAGATGTGTTAAATGAGAAGAGAAGATGTGTCAATGAGAACATATTTCTTTGTTGGGGGAGAAGTTTGTACAAAGGGGAGAAACTGAAAATTTGAAAATTGAGGATCACAGTGAGGGGGAGTTCTTGAGTTGCATTCTTATTGTCTTATTGAATATTCTGAACTTGAATTGCATTCTTTTATACTCACAATGATCATAGGTCAATTGAACAATTGTTCTTTCATATGGACCTCATGTGAGAATTTTGACCCTTTTCTGGAAATCAAAGTTTTTATGCTTTCTTTTGCCTTGTCTCACATGCCTATACTATTCTGATGCCAGCTTGGTCATTTTCATTGCTTTTTCTTGCTTATGGACCAAGTTGTGCCTTTGTGCGAAAACTGCGAGTAAACTCGTTTTCAAACCTCTTACTTACATTTTCTGGATAATTGCCAATGTGTTCATCAAGGGGGAGATTGTGGATTTCATGGGAATATGTTACAGATCTTAGGATGATGTGACAATTGGCAATGGCGTTTACGGTTTGTAGTTTCACGTGTTTTCGACAAAGCTACAGGTATTCTGGACAGAGGCGGTCCGACCGTAACTTGCACGGCGGTCCGACCGGTCCCAAATCGGTCGGACCGGCCATGTGGGGAGGTCGGACCGGCGGTGACCTAAAAGTGTTCAAAACGAGCTGGGCCAAAAATAGGTGTTGTAGGCAAGTGAGGGGATCCCAATGCACTTGGTCTCATAATTTTTAGAGTCTCCAGTAAGAAGTTCTATTCGTTTTTAATTTCCAGAAGGTTTCGGAATTTGGGAGTATGAATTTCGGCTAAGTCCCAGGAGCGGTCCGGCCAAGCTCATTGTGGAGCGGTCCGACCGCCAAAGGCGTCCGACCGCTCACTGGAGCGGTCGGACGGTTTTACTTGAACGTCGGCCAACCGTGGCGATGTTGATTTGTTAGGTCAAAGTCATTGGTATCGTGGCATATGGTTTGCATGATGCATGTTTTGACTAACATGGGTCAAGTTGTGAAGAACTTGTTCCTAATTCGTGTTTGCTTGTGCGTGGTTGTGCAAAGTTGCTTGGTGGTCAACGACGGTCAACGGCGAGGAGGATCGGGACTAGACTTGGAGAGTTGAGGTCGAGCGATTGGCGATGCGGGTGAGGTCAACGACTCAAGCGTGACACAAGATGGACAAGGGTGACCTATTGGCAAATCCATGACGCATGGTGAAGCGTTTTAGGTCAAAAAGGTTAAAGACGGCGCTTTGCGAAACGTGCGTGTGTGACCCGTTTGTTAGTGGGCCTTAACGGGAGCCCAATTGAGTCAAACCCTAGGAGTCTAGGCCTCCACTATAAATAGGAGGAGGTGGTGGCTGCACCCCTCTGTCTCTCTCGCGCCTTTTTATGTTTCAAAACCCTAATTGTCTTTAGGGGAGTTGAGGTGGAGGCTAGGGCTCTTGATGGTTTGTGGTGAATTTCGTGATCCTTGATTGTCTACTGATCCATGATGGTGTGGATGTAATCCAGCATCAATCACGAAATCAATCTATGCAAGGTTTGCTTGAGATAAGTCTCTTTTCGTTCTTGCTTTCAATTTCGTGTTTTTAGGGCTTTCTTTGATCCGCGAGTTTGTGATTGATTCTTTCACGTGAATTAGCTTGCTGTGATATGTATGAATCTATCTAGCATCATCTTGATCATCAATCACTCACGAACAAGCATTAGGATCAAGTTTTCGTTCTTACCCGGTTTTAGACCTTCTGTTAATCAATTGACAATTGCTCAAGATCGTTCCAAGAATTATCATAATATTCGATTGGAATAGGTCCTCAATAGCATGGAGAAGGTGTGTGCAAAGTTTCATGAAGTTTGGAGTTGAGAATCAAAAGTTAGACCTAATTGCAACCGTCATCGGGTGATTTTACTGTTTTGGATCGGTTACAGATCTGCCGGTCCGACCGCCCGTCACCACCGGTCCGACGATTTGAGCGGTCCGACCGCCAAGATAATAATGGTCCGACCGCTGACAATAGGTCCGACCGGTTCAGTACATAGGTCAGACCGCCCGTACTTGTGTTGCTTTGATTCTTGCTGATTATTGTCGCATTGCTTAGGGGTTTTAATTGGATTCAATACTAGTCTTCCATTTGTCTTGGTATATTGATCTTCATAGCTTTCTAATAGCTCTTGGAGTGAAATTGTATTGAGTTCTTAATTTGTGAAAAAGTGGCGTGCTCCTATTCACCCCCTCTAGTCGCCTTTACGGTCCAATGTAAATTGCTCTTGGGATAATTCGGGGATCACGGCAAGCGGAGGATCGAGTTAATAAATTATTGGAGATGTCATTTCTTCAAGATTCAGGGGCGGGGAGGTCGCCGCGGCTGGGTTTTGAGAAGTTTTAGGGGATGCTCACCGGGTGCTTCGTGGAGGCCGAGAGGAGAGGCGAGCTCGGCGGCAGCAGACGGGTAGGAGTAGGGGAGTGCCGGCTGCGGTGGAGGCGAGGTGGCGTCAGAGCAGCCGGATCCGGCCGGAAGGGCGCAACGGCGTCGCGCGATGGGGGCTTGAGGGAGAAGCAGCAGAGGAGGCGGCAGGAGGAGGCAAAGGGGCGGTGGGGCTTGAGGAGCCGGAGGCGGGGCGGGGCCGAGCCGAGCGGGCGGCCGGAGGCGCGGGAGGTAGGGGCGGCCACGGGAGGAGATCGGGAGCAAGAGACCAGAGAGGAGAGAGAGGGGAGAGGCGGGGAGAGGAAGGGAGAGAGGGGAGGAGAAGGGTCGGCCGAGGGGGTGGGCCAGGCCCGATTGGGTTGGCCCTTTGCCGAGGCCAGATCCAGGCCCTCGGCAAAGATTTTTATTTTTTAAATTTTCTTTGCCGAGGGCCTAGCACGGCCTTGGCAAGGGATCTTGGGCGGACCGAATTAGGGTTGGGCCCTTGCCGAGGGCCAGATCCGGGGCCCTCGGCAAAGATTTTTAATTTTTTTAAATTTTCTTTGCCGAGGGGCCATTGTCGCACCCTCGGCAAAGATCCCTTCTTAGGGGCAGGGCTAGGCCCTCGGCAAAGATGTTTTTTTTTTTGGTTTTGAACCCGGTTTTTGTGGTGCTATAATACATCACGCAACTCAATTTTAAAATTTGGGCCAATTTTGACTTTTTTGATATATATCCTAATTTATTTCTTTTAGTTGATTTTTTGAATATTTCAAATTTGAGCTGCGGTGGATGGAATAATGCAATTTAGTGATTGAAAAATGTTATTCATGGTATTTGGTGTATGTTGAGTCCCTATCCACGAACTTCGCATCAAATTTGGGTATCTTCTTCACGTAACATGACGAGAACTTGTCGGAAAAGTGTTTTAAATTATATAAAATCCATACGAAGTCAGAAAATCATGAAACTTGTCGAGGGTGTCATGTTATCGCATGTGTGTTGTGGTAAAAAATTGAGAAGGTTTCGAGCAAGTTGTGGCGTCGGATGCCTAAAACCGGACATCTCCACATGTGGTGATCAAGAAGATGTGATCTGGGCGTCACATGTGGAGATGTCTCGGTTTTGGGCATCCAGGCGTCAACTTGCTCAAACCTTCTCAATTTTACCACAGCCTACACATGCGATAACATGACACTCGACAAGTTTCGTGATTTTCGGACTTGATGGATTTTATATAATTTAAAAACACTTTTCCGACAAGTTCTCGTCATGTTGCGTGAAGAAGATGCCCAAATTTGATGCGAGTTCGTGGATAGGACTCAACATACACCAAATACCATGAATAACATTTCGAATCACTAAATTGCATTATTCCATCCACATGCGCTCAAATTTGAAATATTCGAAAAAATCAACTAAAAGAAATAAATTAGGATATATATCAAAAAAGTCAAAATTGGCCCAAATTTTAAAATTGAGTTTTAAATAATGTATTATAGCACCACAAAAACTGGGTTCAAAACCAAAAAATAAATTTCTTTCGAGGGTCTAGTTCGCCCTAAGAAAGGGATCTTTGCGAGGGCTTGGCCAATGGCCCTCAGAAAGAAAATTTTAAAAAATTAAAAATCTTTGCCGAGTGCCTGACGGCGGGCACTCGGCAAAGACTGACTTCAGTGGCCGCTGTGACCCATCCGGCCATATTTGCCGAGGGCCCATTTGCCGAGGGCTGGGCCCTCGGCAAAGATTTATTTTGCCGAGGGCCGTTTCTCGGCAAAGTCCTCTTTGCCGAGGGCCTATCTTTGCCGAGGGCTCCTGGGGCTGGCACTCGGTAAATAGAACTTTTGCCGAGTGCCCGAGGTATAGCCCTTGGCAAACCCAGAAGCCCTCGGCAAAGGATAGGTTTCCAGTAGTGGTTGAACCAATTACGAATGACCAGCCGAAAAGGATGTAAGCAGAGAACGAAATGGCATGACTTGGACTTGGCATTCGTTTGTCCACACCGATGTGTACTTTTGTACAAGTGAATATAGATTCCAGGCACTTTGGGCCAGATGCATTAAAAATATTCTAAAGAGTATAACAAAATATCAATTTGGTTATAGAGCACAGTACTATTTTGTTTCGCTAGTTGCTACTGTCTATTCACGAAACAAACTTTCTTATGGGCCGTAGAAAGCATAACTCAATCGATAAGTCATCTCGATTGTTTTGGCTAATAACTAACTAAAGTTCAGTTAATAATAATTGTGAGTCGGACGAAGTCATTTACGTGGATCCTCGATCTTGTTGTACAACTTTTCGGGATTAGATGTCGCAACCTATGTGTTCTAAGCTTTAAAATGATTCTTTTAGAAGACATATTCTTTAAATTTTGGGGAGCTTTCAATTTAGGTTGTGACGCTGAAGAGGTGTTCGACAGCTGCTCCATAAATTATATCTCCGTGTTCCATTCCATTTCGCCCTCGCGCGCTCCATTCCCTCAGCAGTTGTTCCTTAGAGGTTTCGTTGGGAGGCGGCCGTGCTAGCTCCCGGCCGGGCACGACTGGATCGTCGTCATATTTCCACTTCGGCCATTGTTTACCAAGGTACTTTTGCTCCAACTTGCTGCTGCAGCTCTTGCTTAATTTCTTGCGACTAGCTGTTCACACCTCTTGTGCGTCTATCTCTAGCTTAGCGTTCTAGTTTGGCTTGATAGCGAGAGAGCCCAACAAAGAGCTAGGAGCGAGAGCTTCGTGTAATTCTGATGTTACTAATCGCGATGAGATGCTTGAGTGGATAAACTTCGTAACAGGTCTAGGCTAGTGATTACTACTACGGGACGATATTTGGACAAATGTGAGCTTCTCCAATAAGACAGCTTATAATTAAGAGATAGCGTTTCTGGGGCATCGTCTTTGCACGCGCGGGGTGGGCCTCGATGGCTCACGCCGGAGAGGTCCACCCCTGCGGATGCTGCCATTGGCCGGCCGGGGTGGCTGCAGAGGCCGTGGGCTAGATGGGCGTCGGCGTCGTGGGATTATCGACCATCAGCCTCGTTCTTGTGCTTGCCACTTCCCGGCTGCTTGGTCATGCCCGTCGGCAAGTTTATCCAGAGATCATCATCCTGCCACAGCCAGAGAAGTCTCATCACCCTTGGCTCTAGAACCCCCACCTTCGGGATCACGTTGTGCGCTCGCCGGACTGCGTGAGGTGGAGAAGAGAACCGGCCGTTGGAAGAGCCCGGGTAGGGGGCTGTTGCCAGTGGAAAAGCCCAAGTAGGGAGCTGCTGCTATTGAAGTGTCGTCTCGAGGCGCAAGCGGCGCAAGACAACTGTCCCCGAGACCCCGTTCGTAACAGTTGACTCGGTCCACCTTTGAATGAGTCGCACGGGTGGAGGGGGAGAGGAGTCGGAGTGGTCGTCTTTCGGTTTTGAATCGACCACTGTTATTGCCGAAAGAAATAAATGCATCCTCACCTAATTCATATGAACCTCCTCGCTGGTGGCCCTGTAAGCGTGTGGATCAACCTACACCTACTTTTATTCTTCTCTCTCAAGTTGTTGTTAGGGCGATCCTCTTTACTGTCCAGTTTTAACCTGTGCGAAGCTCCTCTTGGTTGGATTGGAGGTGTTTCATCTTTCCCTTAGCTTTGATTTGTGTGCGATAGAGCTGGTTGGTGTTAGGGTGTGGTTAGAGTTTGCTAGCTAGTGTCTCTAGCTCTGGTGCTGTTGATAGAATGTTGCAAGGCGTGCCTCAATTGCGGTTTCCATTCTGGCGGGTTCTTTTCCCTATCGGAGTGTATCTTTATTATCTTGTTTTCTCCTACTTATCAATGCAAAGGGTAGCTCTCCTATGGTGTGATAATGTTATTTTGTCACTCCATGGGTGGTGGCGTGACTAAAGGGATCAGAATTGGAAATAAAAGTTCGCATGTGGTTAACTTTAAAATAAAATTTTAAAAAGGGTTAATTAATAATAAAAAGTTCTAAGAACTCACCACAACATTATGAAATCTAGAGGTCCTCCGAACAATAGATTGAATTAGCAAATACTGTCAAACCCTAAATTTGAAATTTGTAATCTTATGTGTTCATAGCACTAGTCCTTAGATAAGTAGCTAGTACCCACAGTTACATCACTAGATATCAAATATATATCACGAAAGTGTAAGAGTATTGCATAATAATAAATAAATCATAAATATACCTAATGGTGTTTGCCTTTCAGAATGATCGACCAAACCAAATACCTTTAAAAAATCAGCAGCGGAAAGCAGAATAAAGTGTACCAGGCGGAACGCAGCAGACGCATTACTTTGGCAACACCAATTTCGGAGAACCAATATGGCGTCAGTGCTACTGCTCGGCTTTGCTATCATGCTGCACCTAGCATCTATATCAGCACAGCCTGACCCCAGATGCCTAATACAATGCGGTAATGTCAAAATACCTTATCCATTCGGCATTGGTCCTGGCTGTGCTATCGAAGAAGGCTTCGAGATCAGCTGCAACAGGACTGATGATAGAATTTACAGGCCATTCACTGCTGTTAACGTGGAGGTTCTAGACATCTCAGTGTCTCATGGTCGAACCCGAGCATTAAACCACATCTCCACGTATTGCAACAATACTAGTATACTAGTACAAGATCAATGGAAGAGAAGCTATGGTCAATTGACTACTCAACTCGGCCAACAGCGAGAACAGGACAGGGTATACGACAGCATGTGCATCAGTTTGCGGGAGTCCGGAAGCCCTGACAAATGGCTCATGCTTAGGTGTAGGCTGCTGCCAAAATGCCATGCCCAAGGGCTTAACCAGCTATGATGTCTATTTCTACCCTGTATATAATGATTCAGATAGTTGGAAATTCAATCCATGTAGCTACACGCTGTGATGGTGGAGACAGAGACGTTTAGTTTCAGCAGTGAGTACATAACCACTTTGAGGTTCAACAAAACCAACAAGGGGCGGAACATGTGAGGTGGCCAGCAGGAACATGACTTCTTAGGTATGTCGTGGCCGAAACAGCGTATGCGTGAATTCAACCAACGGACGGACGGACGGACCGACGGGTGGACGCCAAAACGGTACACGGGCGCATCGAACCGGAACAAGCAGGACAGGCGGGATCGTGGGCACAGTCTCTGACGTGCGAAACGTGAAGAGCATGACAGGTGGGATCGTGAGCATTTCTCTCGCGCATAGAGACAAGAAAGATGCCAGGTCTTTTGTGTGTAATGACTGGTGACACACGGATGAACATGGGTTCTTTCTGACGGTTGAACCAATGACCAGCCGAAAAGGATGTAAGCAGAGAACGAAATGGCATTACATGGACTCGGCTCGTACCCGACATTTGTTTGTCCACACCGATGTCTACTTTTGTACAAGTGAATTTAGATTCCAGGCACTATGGGACAGATGCATTAAAAGGGTAATGATACTGTTCTTACATACAGCGCATTATACACAAACTATCCCCGAGTGAGTCGCTTACTTTTCACACTTCTTATCCATTTACCCCCTTCTTGCTCTTTCTTCATTCTTTTCCCCCCAACCTCTATTTCTACCTCCTGGGTGCTCTCGTGGCTCACAGCGCCGCCTCTATTCCCCATGGCGCAACCTCCCTATGGCGCTGTCGGCCCCATGCTCACTCGGCCGCGCCTCCGACCCTGCCGCGTGACTTGAGCTCGTGTCCACCCGCGTCATGTCTACGTTGCGCCCCTGCTCCTCCCCAGCTTGGTCGTTCCTGACTCGGCCGCGCACCTCCCTGCGTCTCCCCTTGCAGCCATGTGCCGGCCGGCTCAACCTCTGACCGCCGACCGCTGTAGCGAGCTCTAGGAGGTCCTAGTCGCCCGTCCCCTTTCCCTTCCATATCCCTCTTCGACAGCTTCTCCTCACACGCAGGTGAGCGTCAGCGTTCAGATGCTTTGTTTTGATGATTTTGATGTTCTGATGTTGATGTTGTGACCCGTTGAAAAAAAATATTGTGACCCGTTGAAACAAATATTGCATACTGTTCTTTGAGATGTTGCAGCCCGTTAGAAAAAATGTTGTACCTTGTTGAAAAAAATGTTGTATCTGCAGATAAAAAATGTTGCATACTATTAACAGTGATGTTGCACGATTTTTTCTTATGTTTCTTTTCGGACTACGCTTCTGTTCTTCCCTAATATCTCTCATATACTTACTGTTCTTCCCTAATTTCTCTCTCCCCACAAAGAGTAGATAATGTTGCTTTTTTTATATATTGCAATAAGTGATAAAATATATTATGCTCGGACCGTACGGCGCTAGTGCTCGGTCCGTACGTCCAAGCGCTAGTTACGCCCTTAAAACAATTCTAAGAGTATTTTTGTTATAGAGCACGGTACTATTTTGTTTTGCAAGTTGCTACTGTCGCCGTAGAAAGCATAACTCAATCGGTAAGTCATCTCGATTCTTTTGGCTAATAACTAACTAAAGTTCAGTTAATGACAATTGTGAGTCGGACGAAGTCATATACGTGGATCCTCGATCCTCTTGTACAACTTTTTGGGATTAGATGTCATAACCTACGCAATCTGAGCTTTAAAATGATTCTTTTAGAAGACATACTTTTAACGTTTTTTCTATAAATTTTGGGGAGCTTTCAATTTAGGTTGTGACGTAGTCTGTCCGTAAGCTCTACTCCATGGTCTATCTCGAGTCGATTCAGCTATTAAAAGACAAAATTTGCTACGTGGCATCGTATTGGATGGCGTTTGATTGAACACAGTGTAAAATCACTTCCATGGACAGACTGGAGTTTGCCGAAGTCTCCCTGTTGACAAGGTCTAACCAATGAAACAAGGAATAAAAAATATTACTTAGATCTAGAGGCTCTGTGTGTAGCGACCTCCGGGAGGTCGCGATGCCGTTCCAACCACTAGAACAGTGGCCGGCGACGCTGACGCACCGCCAAATCAGAAGAGCGAGATGCGTCCACCAGACAACCGGGCCATCGCGCTTGGCTGCCCGCGCCGTGCCGAGCTCACCCCTCCATGAGCTCCTCGCTGTCGCACCTGGCCGCCACCCCTGCTTGATTTAGAGAAGCAAGGAAGGGATTGAAATGGGGAAGAAAACAGATGGAAGGGGGCTGGAATGGGGAGATGAGAATTATCGTAGGAAGACATGGTCAAGAACTCAAGAATCAAGATGGGGCCATCACTTTGTATTACTAATTCAGTGGAGGGAGTCGAAATTTGCTCTCTACAGGTTTGCTAGCTTTAGTAGGAAAACGTGACACCATGGCACCCAGGGATAGCAACTGTGGCCGATTACCTACGTGCTCGAGGGCGAATACTCTAATGGAGCCGAGTATAAATGTTTTTCTCTGTCCACGGGTATGAAAACAGACGAATATCCTAATTGGCACCGCACACCCGCGGGATCTTCCCAATAGTTCTCTACGAAACAAATTAAACTGTATGGACAATTTTCTTTCCCGTGGGTTTTAGGAGAGACTCGCTAGTGACACGAGCTTTCCCATGGGTTACACACACCACTAGTTCGAGTTTTCAAAGCCTGTTTCAAAGAAGGAAACAAACTATTGTTTGCTGATTTGGTCTTTTGACCTAGTATGGTACCATTCTCAAATAGAAAAACCCTAGTACTAATATCTCATTCTTAGCTCTTTTTCTTAACACAATATGTTCTGATGTTCATGTAACAGCCTTTTTCCCAATTTCAAAAAATTAGTTTGATTTCAAAAACTCTCCAAAAACTTAAACTTCAATTTCAAGGTTTATTTCTTGCTTGAGTTTCAAATAGCAAAATTTTGGGAGGTTTCTCTCCCCCCCCTGGTTCGGCCTCTCCTTCGCTTCCCCTCTCCCGGCCCAGCCTCCCCGCCTACTCCCTTTCTCCCTTCGGCCAGACCCGCTGCTCCTTCTATTTTCCCTAGCAGGCCCAGCCGTTTCCCTCCCGCTGCTCATTTCCCCCAGCCTGCTCCTCCTCCCCCGCTCGGCCTGCCTCGCCCCGACTCCTTCTTCCTCCCCCAGCTCGCTCTCTCTCTCTGGCGCGTCACCCTCTGCTGAGCGCCGCCTGCCACCCGGGATCTCCTGCGCCTCCTGCCACCCGAGTCTCCGTGCCTCGATCCGCCTCCACTGGCCCCGCGCCCCCCTGCAAGAGCCGCCCGCGCCAGCATGCTTCCGCCTGGTCCTCCACTGCAACGCCGCTCAGATGTCCCGTCGCCCGCGCCGCCTGACTTTCCGCCTGGTCCTCCGCTGCAACGCCGCTCAGACGTCCCGTCACCCACGCCGCCCGGCTCTCCTCCCATCTTCCCGAGGCCGCCACCTCCGTGCTCCCCCCTCCTTCGGCTATAAAGCCGCCGCCGCTCCCTCTTTCTTCTCCCCCCACTCCCCTTCCTCTTCCTCCGGTCGCAGCGCAGCTCCACCACTTCTTCCTTCGCTGAGCCACCTGGCCGTCGTCCCGCCGCACTGTTGAGCTTCTGCCCCGGCCGACCCTACCGCCAGCTTCCCCTCACCGCCGGGAACCTTCCCCCTTAAAATTCCCATCCCCGCCGCCGAAAGACCCTCCCCGCCGAGCTCCTTTCTTCCCCGCCTCCGACCACCGCTGCTGTGTCGCCTCGACAGTCCTCCGCCCAGGCCGATCGCCTTGCAAGCTTCCCCTCGCCCGTGCGCAACTCGTGCGCCCGCAGCCCTCCTCCTTGCGCCGCCGCTTCACCGGCATCGTCGACGCCCGAGGAGCCGCCGCTGCTTCACCCCACCGCCTTCGGCGTGTCCGCCCCTCCCCGATGATGCCGTCGTCGCCAGCGGGACCGTCGTGCTCCCAGGGTTCCATTCCCCTCCTCTGTCGGCCTCCTTGCCCTTGCCCGCGCCGGTGCCGCCTCCGCTCCCGATCGCCACCGCCCCTCCTCTGCTCCCCCCGTGTCTCTCTCCCTCTCTCTCGCTCTCTCTCTCCCCAGTGACAGGTGGGCCCGCTATAGTCTTGCCGCCCCGTGGACTGCGTGCGCACTCTGGTGGACTCGGCCGTGCACTATTCCCTGGACCCGAATGCTGTGTTGTGGACCATTATTCTTTTTCTGATTTAATTCCAATTCAAACTTTGGAAGCTCCTTTTTCCACCATTCGAACTCCAAAAATTATGAAACTTGTTCCGAAAATTTTCTAAATTCAAGATCTTGCTAATGTCACTGGTCTTGTTCAATTTGGAGTTCATTTATTATTGCTTTGGTATTTATTTGCTCTCTTTGCCTGTTGTGCCTTTTTCCGGTATACTCGTCCGATTAGCATTCGAAGACGCGGAAGACCTGCACGTCGATCAAGCACAAGAATACCAAGATCTCCTTACCTATAACCCAGATGAGTCAACACTTTGATCATGTTGAACCTACATTTTATGCTAATTATATTCTTTTAAAATATCAAATTGCATGCTTTAATTTCCTATGCAAGTATGTCAAATACCCTAAGGTAGTTAAATGCGTATTTGATAATTAAATAATTATTATACCATCTCCTTGATAATTGAATTCCAAAATCCTTATCACCCTAGTAATTATATGGTAACCTACTAGTTATAGTTTGTATTTAAGCGCCATACTAGTCTTGCTTAAGTACCGGGATAGTAAATGTCCTAATTATCATCTTTTAAACATGAAAGTGGTTTTGGGAAGTCATTGTGGGTAAATGACTCAAACAGTTGAGATGATGTATTTTTGCTCCTCAAAAAACCTAAAAATTTGATGTTACCGTCTGGGCGGATGGTATGCCCAACGGGATGTTGGTAGGTGCTAATGCAGCCCAAAGAATGTTGGTTGTGAATGGTTTATGGAATGAACCGCCTAGACAACCCTAAGGACTTAATCTTATCATGACCTCCCGTGTAAAACAAGTACATATACAAGTCTGCAAAGTGCAACTTGACTTAGTAAATGTATTAAACCTTGGAAATCATCTCATCGATGGCCGAGTAAGGTGGTGAAAGTAGTGGATTCGATCCAGCTTGAATGAGACACCAAGGATGGGTAAACTTGCCAGCTACGCAAGTCGTGGTGGTAGACATCCCGCACAACTTATGGGACCCACCGCAAATGAGGGCAGTCTATATGGGTGAGATGACAGAAGAGGCGAAATATGTTGAAAGGTTACTGCGACGAGCACTCAACTACATGACTACGGAATCATGTGGGGTAACGAGTATGATTGTCTCTTGTGGGTACAGTGTACAACCTCTGTAGAGTCAAAACTGTTTAAACAGCCACGCCTACGGTCAAAAACGGACATGAGAACTTAACTTGAGTTAGTTCTATTTCAAAAACCTTTGTGGGTGGTATGAAGACCAGGTTGGCTCCCCGAGCTTGAGATTTCATTTTCCCTGGATAGTAGTATCCAGTGTTGTTAATGTATGGAGGCAGCTCCAATAAAAAAAGAAGCATGAGGTAGAGTTTCCGACGGAGGGAACCTCTGCTGTTATTAATATTGCACAATTATTCTCTTTAAAGAAAACATGATTTAGTCAAAATGCTAAGTGATAGGACTTTTCTAGTATATGTATTTATAAATGTTGCTTTGCGCAAATAAAAGAACCCGAGCCATCCTTGTTAAGCCTTGCATGTATATTATTGCATCTCTTGTGCTGGCTCGCGAGCACGAAAATTGTGCTCATCCTCGCTCTTTCCCCAAACCCTCAGAAGTAGGAAATCTTGAAGATTACAACTATTACGAGGAACCAGTCGTCTGAAGACCCAGGAGTTATTGAAGCGTAGTTTAGTCTTTAGCCGTTCTAGTCTCACCTCAGTCTAGCTGACTCTGATGAGGACATGACCCCTATGGATACAACCACATTTGTTATGCTTGCTATTCAAATTCCAAGAGCTCGTACGCGTTAACTTATTTATCAGGTAAATTCGTTTCGAGGGCTGAGTATATTATTTGAGAACTCTATGATGCTTCCTAATGGAGATGATTTTGTGGATATCATGGGGATATACTCCAGATCTTAGGATGATGTGACAATTGGCAATGGCGTTTATGGTTTGTCGTTTCACGTGTTTTCGACAAAGTTTCAGAACCTTCATGTCACAGGCGGTCTGACCAGCGATAGCATGGCAGTCAGACCGGTCCAAAATCGGTCCGACCGGCCATATGCGGCGGTCGGACCGGTGAACTTAAAAAGTGTCAAACTGAGCTAGACCAAAAATAGAGGGTGTAGGCAAGAGAGGGCATTCTATTGCACTTGGTCTCATAATTTTTGGAGTATCCAGTCAAAAATTCTATTGGTTTAAAGTTTCTAGTAGGTTTCGGTTTTCAGGTTGAAAATCGAATAAGTCATTGCTGGCGGTCTGACCGGCCGATGTATGGCGGTCAGACCGGCCCTAGGGGTGGTGTAGGACCGTAAAGGCGACTAGAGGGGGTTGAATAGGCGCTTTCTTAATTTTTTGCCTTAATCAAATTCAACACGGACTTTTCTCCTTTAGCTATGAAAGCTAAGAAGATCAGTGAAGGCACAGAGGAAGCCTTGTGCTGAATCTGATTACCCCCTTTAACCACAAGACTCAACACTGGAGAATTGATCTCAGGTGGACTAGTCTGAACACTGGCGGTCCGACCGGCGGCCAAATGGCGGTCCGACCGCTGGGAATCGGTTCGACCGGCCGTTAACGGGCGGTCCAGAAAGTGGTGATCGGCCAAATCGTTGCTAAATCGGTCGGACCGATTTAGTCCAGTACCAAAACACAAAGCCCAAATCCAAAACGAAAATTGGTCCAACTTTTGATTTAACAAATGAAACTTGACCAAATTTGGAGGACACCTCCCTGAGGATATCTGAGATCTATTTCTAGCGACGATCGTTCAGATCCACTTCAAATAATCGATCTCTTTAGGTTTTACCAACGAAGTCTCAAACCCTAGAAATATAAAAAACTTGATCCAAAATTTGCTTGTGGGGGATTGAAGATTTAGATGGTTCTAGGAGTATTCTCACACATCAAGGCAAGGTAAATGAGGTCAAGAGACCAACCAAAATTAACTTGATCAAGGAAGCACTACAATCATCAAAAGAGAGAAGAAAGCAAATGAGACTTCATCAATGAACAAGCATTTATGGATTGATTGATTCAGTATGATGGTTGTCAAAGCCACTCCCTCAAGGAGGACAAAAGCTCAATCAAAGAGCACACAACCAAATCTCTCCAACCCTAGCCTCTCCTCTCCTCTCCTCTCCTCTCCAAAACCTAGAAAATACTTGGAGTTTCTAAATGAGTGCTTGGGGGGCTTTTACATCTCACCCCTTCTATTTATATGGAGAGCTAGGGTTTCTCTCATGAGCTCCCATTAAGGCCCACACACAAATGGGATACACACACATACATCTGTTGAAGCAATCGCCTACTTCACCACGTGTAGGTTGATCAGCGGCTCTCATCATGTCGGCAAGTCTCTCCCGTCCGAATCCCATCGGAACCTCCTAGGGACTTGCACCGACTTCCGCACCGCCTGATCCAACCAACTGCAACGAACTGCCCGTTCGATCCATCTTGTCCATTCTGCACCATGCTTGAGTCACACGACCTCACCCGGCATCCATAATCGTTACGGACCTCGGCTCTCAAGCGTAGTCGATCCACCTCACCGTTGGCGTCGTTGACACGCAAGCCACGCGCAAACAATAGACAAAGAAATCGTCTCCGGAAACAAGTTCTTCACAACTTGACCCACGTTTGTTCAACAATGCAATATGCAACAATAAAGCATTGAAATCCATACATTAAACACATTCATAACACAACAATGCCACAAAGGCCAAGGTCCAAGTGATTGGCGGTCGGCAGCCCACCACTTGGTCGGACCGATTTGGGCGGTCGGACCGATTACATAACGGTCGGACGCGAAAAGACAGCCATTTTTCATCTCGAAAATCCGAAACCTTCTGGAATGTTCAAATGAATAGAACTTTTGACTGGGAGCTCCAAAAATTATGTGACCACATCTAGGAGACTCCCCTCACTTGTCTACACATCCTATTTTCTTTGCTCAGCTTCAAAAACAACTAAAACCT
Source organism: Hsuehochloa calcarea (assembly GCA_036346395.1). Taxonomy (NCBI): domain Eukaryota; kingdom Viridiplantae; phylum Streptophyta; class Magnoliopsida; order Poales; family Poaceae; genus Hsuehochloa; species Hsuehochloa calcarea. The sequence goes on along the minus strand of CM070593.1, from coordinate 5,987,180 downwards.
GTGGGCGATCGGACCGGCAAGCATTGCCGGTCGGACCGCTTCAACGGCCGATCGAGCCGTGGCTGGCGGTTGGACTACCGATGACTGGACAAAGATCAAGCAAATCCGAAAATGCGAGATTTCGCAAACCAACAATGCCATTGCCAATTGACTCATCATCCTAAGATCATGCACATATCCCCACGATATCCACAGACGGTCTGACCGGTTTCCACTTGGTTCGTCGCCCGTCGTGGCAGCGATATTCGTTGGTTAGGTCAAGTCATGAGTTTCAGGGCATATGTATTGCATGATGCATGTTTTCACTAACATGAGTCAAGTTGTGAAAAACTTATTCCTAAATTCGGTTTACTTGTGTATGGTTGTGCAGGTTGCTTGGTGGTCAACGACGGTCAACTACGAGGATGATCGGGACTAGGCTTGGAGAGCTGATGTCCAGAACGATCGACGATGCCGGGTAAGGTCAATGAACTCAAGCGTGACGCAAGATGGACAAGGGTGACCTATTAGCAAATCCGAGGCGCAAGATGGCGCTAGGTGTAGCTAGTTAGGTCAAGAGGAGATAAAGACGGTGCTTTAAAATGCGTGTGTATGTGTCCCGTTTGTTTTCAGCCTTAACGGGAGCCCAATAGGATCAAACTTCTAGAAGGTTTAATTCTCTACTATAAATAGGAGTGGGTGGTGGCTGCACCACCTCTTGCCCCCTTTTGCAATTCTTGAAAACCCTAATTTTCTTAGGGAGAGCTTTTGTGGAGGCTAGGGTTCTTGATAGTTTGATGTGATTTTTGTGCTCTTGGATTGAGCATTGTCCTCCATTGATGGAGAGGTTGTAAGCCCATATCATATCAATCAATCAAAGGAAAGTTTGATCAATGTTTTATCTCATTGCGTTCTTTCTCTCTATTTGATGATTTTGGGTCTTTCTTTGATCCGTGAGTTTTTACTTGGTTTCTTCATGTGATCTAGCTTGCTGTGACGTGTGGGAATATATCTAGGATCATCTTGATCATCAATCACCCACGAGCAAGAGTTTTGACCTAGTTTTCGTTTTGACCCGATTTTGAACCCTTCATTGATCAAATCGAAAAGGATCGCTATTCTTCTAAGAATTATCATAATCTTCAATTGGAATAGGTCCCTGATATCATAGAGAAGGTATGTTCCAAGTTTCATCAAGTTTGGATTAGGAGATCAAAAGTTTCATCTATTTTCATCTTCGTCACCGGGTCGTTTGTTTACATTACGGAGGTGGCGGTCGGTCGCCGTGCCCACCTGTCAGGCAAGCCATACCAGTGATCGGGCGTCGTCTACAGTGGTCCAGGCCGACCGCCATTAGATTGGGGCACTTCAATCTTTGTTGATTTTGTCCTACTGCTTTGGGGTTTTTATTGGATTCAATATTAGTCTTCCGCTGTACTGATATAGTGATCTTTATAGTTTCTATAGCTACTGGAGTAAAGTTTTATTGATCCATTATTTATGAAAAAGTGAGTGTGCTCCTAGTCACCCCCTTCCTCTAGTCTCCTTTTTGGTCCAACATATTTACTTGTACTTAGAAATTTAGGACTACGAACAGTTCAAGAAGGTCTACAACTAGTTCCGCAAAGTCTACGACCACTTTCAGAAGTCCTACGATCATTTTTACCAGTACTCGGCAAGCCAGGACTCGTTGGGAGCAATCCACGACTAGAGATAACATGGACTCCTCAAGACCACCCCAGGACCAGTCCTACGACCAGGTCTTTGACATAGATACGTGACATGAATAGCGAATAAGGTGCTGCATCACCAATTTGGCCTAATAGGGCCTTGTAAGCGTGTCAAGGTCAGAGTCCAGGTTGCGTACGCCTCTTCTCGCGGCCGCACAACCCTAGGTTGACCTCCTCACGTCCCCCTATATATATACAGTAGCCGTCGGCAGCCATCACCCGAGCCTCCTTCCCTCTGCTCCCTTTGCTCTCTGTGCTCTCTCCCCCTCTCAGTGCCTCTCTCTGCCTCTGGCCAGTGACCCCCTCTATGTGTCAACGGTTTGATCAGCAGCAGTATAAGTTGATTGAATCACTGACAATGATCAGTGCCAATCTGTGTTCTTCAAGCCATTTTTTGATTGAAGCTGGGACTAATAGGTGTGGTTTAGTGATCTTTAGTATTCAGTAAGCAGTGGCAGTGATCTATGATCCGACAATTGAATCTATGTGTGCACTCTGTCATGTGAAAATTTGTATTGATCTAACAATTGTGAATTGGTGCTTTAGGACAATAGTTGTTTGGTCTGGTAACCCTATTTGGAGTTCATTTGAATTTTTGAATGCAACTTGAATTCATATATGCTTATTTGAATTTTGGGTTATCTTTGCGCATATAGAATCTGAAGCTCCCGAATACCCTCGAGTAGACAAAGAACAAGAACATTAGTACCCCAACCAAGGCGAGTCAATACTTTGATCATTCTGTACCCGCTTTTTGCAATTATATTGTTTAAATTTATAAAATTGCATTGCTATGGTTTATAAAACTATATTAGTCTAGCTCATAGCTAATGCCATAACTGTAATTGAGTATAAACTTCCAATCCTTGAACTTGGACATGATCCTTGTCACCATAGACTCAATGGTTAACATACTAGTTAATAAGTCAGTATCTAAGTGTCATGCTTAGTCTTGCTTAGATATATTGTCATTCGAGCAGTCATCTATCTGACATCATTAAAAACCTCTGCAAATGATATGGGCAGTCGAGGCTGGGAGCCTAGCTGGTATGTTGGAGTAATGGTTATTTTAAAAACAAATGAAAACCTGAAAAACAATTATCGACCCGGGTGGCTGGAAAGAGTGGCTGGTGCTAGGGGCATGAGAGGATGCGGTTTTGTGGATGTACGGCCAGAGTCAAATAAGGACCCAATCTTGTGATGACCTCTCAAGTAAAAATAGTACGACAACAAATCGGTAACACCTACCACCTAGCTAACTTTTTTTTTGCCTCGGCGTGGCTTCGCCATTGGTGGATGCGGGTGGGTAGTCGGGGAAGATCGAAGCCACGAGAACTGCATGGTGCAGAAGGTAGACCACCCGTGGGTGAGTGGAGGCCCTTGGGAGGTGATACCTAGCGGTGCGAAGTTGCAAAGAGGTGGGACATTGTAAAGACCTTGTGATAATTAACATTAGCCACAAACGTACGAAAGTGTGTCGGGGTAGTATAAGTTGATTTATCACTTGTGGGTAAAGTGTACAAACTCTGCAGAGTAAAAAAACTATCTAGATAGCTGTGCTCACGGTCAAGAGCAGTGCTAAGAACTTGCTGGAGTTAGCTTTCATTTCTTTACAAAACCATTTGTTTGTGTGTGGAATGAAAAGAGTGGGTTGGGAACCTAGAGAACTGAGATGGCATTGTCGGGGACCATGGATAAATGACTGGAAAGCTGGGTTGGGAACCCAAGGATTGAAATGGCCTGGCTGGGGACCAGTGGTAAATACGGGATAGCCTGAGCATTGGGTGGTCGTAGCCACTCAATGGTATAGGATATGAGATTTACACTAGTACTTTACAAATTGGAAAGTCAGTTTATAAAACCGGTTTGTTAAAAATGCTAAGTCGTAAGGTTTTTAACTACTCAATATAATTCAAAATCAGCTTTTTGCAAACAAAAGAACCCTAAACTTCCCTTGTCTAGCCTTGCATCTATATAAATTGCATTGTGTATTCACTCGCAAGTACAGTTGTGTACTCAGGCTCGTTTCATATAATCTTTTAGAGCCACCCGACCAAGACTCATACGGCTACTACCTGGCGGATGGACCCGTGGGCGGAGAAGATGGTGAAGCTTAGACCAGGACCCCCAGTCGCTTGCCTGTGGGTAGAGTTAATGGATCCACTACGACTTCTTTTGCTTCCGCACTTATCCCTTCTTCTGTACTCTGAACTCTGTGATGTCGTGGCCTTCGTGCCCTTTTGTAAAACAGTGGGCCGCACGACCTGTTTTGTAATATGTTATGCTGTTGAATGCGATATATGTGAATGATTGAAGAATGTATCTGTGTGTGCTATCTACTGATCTAGGGAATTGCACAATTTGACACAATACATTCTAAATTCCAAATTTGGGGTCTGACAACTACAGAATCGCGTGTATTCGCTTGAACACACTTTGGTTAAAAATATAAAAATTTGAGTACTTTTATAATTTGTGTCTATAATGATATCAGTAGTTTCTTCATGGAAACAAATGTAAGATCGGACCCTGGCCGTATGCCTAGGTCCAACCGGGTTTACTCCCCGGGCCTCAGGTCTAAACGGGCTTAACACAACTAAGCCCACAGGCTGCTTTATGCAAACCCTATAGCAACAACCTTATAAGTGGTATTGGGTCTTCTCCCTCAAAAGACTAGTCCTATGGGTGAGGTCTCTCTCACACTTATAAGTTGTATTTTTTTCTTTTTTCCACAACCGATGTGAGACTATTCCCAACATCCTCCCTCTCGCACATCGGCAGTGTATACTTCCGCAACCATGAAGTCCAAAGAAATGTTAGACGTCTGGGCTCTGATACTAATTGTCGGATTAAGCACTGGACGTATGCCTAGGTCCAACCGGCTTTACTACCCGGGCCACAGGTCCAAACGAGCTGAACTTGGGCTACCGCATCAAGCCCTATAGCGACAGACTTATAAGTGGTATTGAGTCTTCTCCCCTTAAAAGACTAGTCTTATAGGTGAGATCTCCCTCGTACTTATAAGTTGTGCTTTTTTTCTTTCCAACAACTGATGTGAAGACTATTCCCAACAACAAATGCTTGTACAATGTTATATAAACAAGAAAAGCTAACCATCAAACTTGTGTCTCAGGAAACATGCACAACCAAAAGAAAACATACGTGTCAACCAAGTTGCATTCGTACTAACATATACAGTATTATTTGCTTGGTAACTTCCATGGACAGCCTGGAGTTTGCCGAAGTCTCCATGTTGACAAGGTCCGTATAGAAAAGACTTGACCCGTGCAAAACACGGCCAGCTGAAGAGGTGTTCAGCAGCTGCTCCTCCATCCATTATATCTCCGTGTTCCATTCTATTTCGCCCTCGCGCGCTCCATCCCCTCAGCAGTAGTTCCATAGAGGTTTCCTTGGGAGGCGTCCGTGCTCCCGGCCAGGCACGACTGGATCGTCGTCGTATTTCCGCTTCGGCCATTGTTATCCAAGGTACTTTTGCTCCAACTTACTGCTGCAGCTCTTGCTTAATTTCTTGCGACTAGCTGTTCACACCACTTGTGCGTCTGTCTCTGGCTAGCGTTTTAGTTTGGCTTGATAGCTGCACGTAGGCTGTAGCTCAAGCACAAGAGCTAGGAGCGAGAGCTTGGGGGTAATTCTGTCGTTCTTTTCCCTGAATCAGTAGATAGCACTCTACAGGTACATTGCTGAATCAAACCATACATGACGCAAAATTATTTTATTCATTAATTTGCACATCAGAGTTTATATGGACCGCTTCAGGCCAATTTTTACAATAAAGGCCGGACAGGCCAAATAAATACATTACAAAAGATAGCGAAAGCAACAACGGAAGTAAAGGGGTGAGGGCACATCTTACCGCAGGCAAGTGACTGGGGAACCCGTGTACGCCCGATACTATCCGAAACTTCGAACAATATAGGAAGTACACAAGAACCGACGGAGTCAGCTAGACTGTGGTGAGACTAGAACAGCTAAGGACTAAACTACGCTCAGCGTTTCCGGGTCTTGGACTTACGGATCCTTGATGCGATTGCGGCTCAGTGTTTACATTTACGAGGGTTTGGGGGAAAGAGCGAGGATGAGCACAACTACCGTGCTCACGAGCCAACACACACAGATGCAATAATATATATGCAAGGTGTAACAAGGATGGCTCGGGTTCTCTTATTTGCGTAAAGCAGCATTTGTAAATACAGATATTAGAAAATCCTATCACTTAGTATTTGGACCAAATTACATTTTTAAAGAGATTAATTGTGCAATAATTAACAAAAGCAGAGGTTACCTCCACCTTCATGCTTATATTTTTGATGGTGGTCATACCCACATATTACCAACGCTGGGTAAGAATACCCTGGAAAAATCCAAATCAAGGGCTAGGTGAGCCCCGCACTTTTTCATCCTAACCACAAAAGTTTTTGAAATAGAACTATATCTTGTAAGTTCTTTTGCCCGACCTTGACCGTGGGCATGGCTGTTCGAACAGTTTTTTTTATTCTCTGCAGAGATTGCACATCTTTACCCACAAGAGATAATCGTCTTGATATGTACACACATTTCCTTGGACATGTGAATCAAGGGGAGATTATCACAAGGCCTTTACAAGGCAGCCCTCGATATTTGCCACACCCGCTTAAGTTTCACCTGAGCGGGGTTTCGTTCCCGTGGGACCCGACAACCACTACGCCCAGACCCCTTCTTGCGCCATACGACTTACACCTAGGTTCCGCAAGTCGCATACCCCAACCCGTAGCCTCGTGGGCTCACGGCGAAGGGATGCCCCTCCAATGGTGCAGCTCGTACCGAAGGACACCAATTAGTTAGCCAGGTCGACACCATTATAGACTTGTGGCTGTACTGTTTTGCAATAGGATGTCATCACAGGATTAACTCCTTAAGATCATCTGAGCGGTTCTTACCAATGCCATTCACAAAAATTATCCTGGATTACATTAGCACCCAACCATTTACCCTCCAGCTTACCATCCGCCTAGATGGGTACTAGCAAATTTTTAGAGTTTTGGAGAAGTATAAGCAAATTATCCAACCAACTCAGTCATTCTCCCCAATGACTGCCCAAAACAATTGATGATGATTAAAGGATGATGATTTAGGGTAGGATTACCCCGGTACTTAAACAAGACTAGCATGACGTTTAAGTACGACCTATAACTAGTAGGTTACCAGATATTTACTAGGGTGACAAAGATATTGGAAGTTCAATTTTCAAGGAAATGGAATAATAATTTATTAATCAACGAGTAGGCATTTAACTACCTTAGAGTGTTTGACATACATTTGCATATAAATTAAAGCATGCATTTTGATACTTTAAAAGAACATAATTTGCATAAAATATGGGATCAATATGATCAAAGTGTTGACTCGCCTATGCTATTTTACCGTGGCCTTGATCTTACTCAAAACCTGATTAGACAGAGGTTGGAACTCTTGATCGGCGTCTTTGCTTGAATCTTGGATCTGCTTGAGCCGTCGATTCTTCTGGACTTCGATTTCTAATTACGCAATAACGATTGAAAAACCAAATAAATCCAAAGAATCCAAGGGACCAAATAAAACACAAGAGCCTCGGAAAGATTGCGGAGGACGGCTTGAGAGAATGGTTTGAGCGACACTGGAAGGTTGGACAGAGTCAAACATCCAGTTGGGCGAAAGGAGGAATGACAGAGAATTTATGCCCAGAGGGGGGATTCAAAGAGGGTAAGGTCGAATGAGCTTTTGCCGGAATGCTCTACTGCGGATTCGGAAGACAGCAAGACTATAACACTACAAGCGACAAGGCAACTGGACTACAGGTTCTATACTAATCTAGAATAGTCGATCAACACAAAATCCAATGGCAATTTAATACCAAACTCAGTTGCCAGATATTACTCATCGATTCAAAAGCTAGCTACTCAACTTACTACTACAACCTACTACCAAATCCAGACACATATTCTATTGCCAAACCACAAATCTTTTCCAAATAATACAAATTGATAAAGCAATCAAATCAATACTTCCAGCTTTCACTAAATACCATTACTTCCAATAATCATTGATCTACTGACGAAACACTAACCAACAACTAACAATTTAACAAATCTAATAGACAATACTGCTACTGAAGATCAAGCTATCCCTAAAAATCAGGATCACAATCAACAATTCAACTTATTGCCAAAACACTTATACTGAGGATCAGTAATCTCAAACAATTAATCAACAATCAATTTTAATACCAGCAAAACATTCTACTATTCTATGGCGACATTTCTTAATCGTTGGATCGATTGCAACCTCATTGTTACCGCCACGATCTGGGGAAGCCACTACGAATCAAACGCTGACAAATCGAAACAGATAAATAACAATTAATCGCAACCTCTACGACACAACAACTCAACTGACAGATTACCAACAGGGCATTTATTAGCAATATCAAAACAGAAGCTCTTCATTGCCAGATGCAAATCTCAATTTCGAGGTTACCAATACTGATACTGATGAACAATAATTATCAACAACACTCAATATTGGAGAGCAAAACACGACTATCACCAATCAAGCTACCCACTAAACTGGAGAGCACAAATTCGTCACAATTCCCTACTACTGTCATCAGCAAGTATACTTATGGTCATTTAACAAAATATCAGCCATCAAAAATAATCACAGGTAATAATTCAATCCACTGCCCAAACCAAAGATTAGTCATTACATACAACAACCATTGTTCAATAATCAACAATCGAAGACAACACAGGTGATTCAATATATAGATGATCTTCTACAAATATCAGATTATACCAATCACTACTAATCAAAATACTGGACTGGGAGAGCTATAATTGACACAATCAACCGTCCTGAAGAACAGAGTTCGGCACACACTAACACCAGCTGAACGACAACATTCACAATTAACCATTCAACACCACAATCAACAATTGATCTCAACAAAGATGGGAAGACTGGCAGCCAACATTCGAACATCACATTCTTTCATCCATTTCGGATAATCGGAGGAGCGATCGGCCGGCAGGGGCAAGGAGGAGGCTCGGCCAAGCGAGAGAGGGCGAGGGAGAACCTGAGGCGAGGAGAAGGGGTGTGGGCGGTCCAACCGGGGTGGCGGCCGGTCCAACCGGGCGAGAGGGGCTCGGGTGATGGTTGCCAGCAGCAGCGTGGCGAGGAGTCTTGGGAGCAATCAAAATGGACTGCTTGCAGGTGAGGAGGTGAGGAGGTGGCGCTGGTAGGAGACAACGTCGTGGGGCATTCGGGTGTGGCGGCCACCCAAAGCGGCAATGACAGAGAGAGAGAGAGAGATCGGGGAAGTGTAGGAGCACTAGGGTAAGAGGAGGCTCACCATGGGGTTTGTGGAGGCGGAGGGCTCTGGAGATGGGCGACGGAGCCGAGGAGGCGCGGGGAGGAGAACTTGGCGACGGTGGTCCCGAGGAGGCGGGCGCTGCGGTGTGGACGGGAGGCACGGGGTGTCGCCAGTGGCGCTCAAGCCATGGCGGCCCAGGCTGAGGCGTGAGCTCCCGGTCGGCGGAGGAGAAGGAAGGACCGGGATTTGGAGCACTTACAGGGAGAGGGAGGAGCAAGGTTGGGAGGAGGTGGAGGCCTTGGGCCATTTATAGCCGGGAGGAAGGGGCCGGTGGAGGGATGGCGTCGGTGAATCTGGCGGCATGGGCGTCGGCGAGCAGTATGGGCGACGGAGTGGCGGCCCATGACATCGAGACGACGGGGCCCCGGCGGCGACGAGAGAAGCGGCAGGCAGGCGGCGGCGCGGCTTGGACCCGAGCCGCTTGCTCGGGCCGGGCGGGCGTAGCTTGGTCCGGCGGAGAGGGCGGTGCCGGCGTCACGGGTGTGGGCGCAGCGGGGCAGCGATGGAGGTGATGCCGCGGCAGTGGAGTTGGTGGCGGCGACCGAGATGAGGCGGCGCAGGCATGGCGGCTGGTGGGTCGGTGGAAGCGGTGAAGGCGGCAGCTGCGATGGGCGGGCGAGCCAGAGGAGAAGGCGGAGGCCGGGCTGGGCGGTGGAGAGGAGAAGCCGGGTGGAGCTGCGGGCGGGGATCGGGGGAGGTGAGGCCAGCTGAGGGGAGGCGAAGAATCGGCGACGCGAGGGAGCGAGAGGGGAGCGGGGCGACGGGAGCGAGGCGACGCGCTCGGAGGAGAGACGGGAAGACGAAGCGGCGACGGGAGCGAGGGGATAAGGGGAGAGAGAGAGCGGCAGGCGACACGGGCGGGAAAAAGCGCGCGGCTTGGCGGGCGGTTGAGCGGAAGAAAAGCAGGCCGCGGGCTGGGCCGAAAATCGGGATGTTACAAATTCTGATGTTACTAGTCGCGATCAGATGTTTGAGTAGATAAACACCGTAACAGGTCTAGGCTAGTGTTACTACTACGGGACGATATTTGGCCAAATGTGAGCTTCTCCGATAAGACAGCTTATAATTAAGAGCTAGCTTCTCCTTGGGTAAGCTTTCAAAATGGTTGGGAAACAAAAGATCAATTTTGTTATAGAGCACGGTACCATTTTGTTTTTCTAATTGCTACTGTTTATGCACGAAACAAACTTTCTTATGGGCCCGTAGCAAGCACAACTCAATCGGTAAGTCATCTCGATTCTTTTGGCTAATAACTAACTAAAGTTCAGTTAATAATAATTGTGAGTCGGACGAACTCATTTATGTGGATCTTCGATCTTCTTGTACAACTCTTTGGGATTAGATCTCATAACCTCTGTGTTCTAAGCTTTAAAATGATTCTTTTAGAAGACGTACTTTTAACATTTTTCCTTTAAATTTTGGGGAGCTTTCAATTTAGGTTGTGATGTGAGCTCTACTCCATGACCTATCTCGAATCGATTCAGCTATTAAAAGACAAAATTTGCTACATGACAGTATGACACCGTACTTGGATGGCGTTTGATTGAACGCAGTGTAAAATTGTGTAACATCCTGTTTTTCGTCCTGTTTTTGGCACTGAATCAAAAAAAAAATCAAAACTTGGATTTCAAATTCAAAATAAAAAAAAGGGATTTCAAATTTCAAAATTTTGGGTCTCAAACCCTAACCTCGTTGGGCCGGCCAGGCCCATTCCTCCGCCGCTCCCGGCGCCTCCGCGCTCGGCGCCTCGCCGCCCGCCTCGGTTGCCACCCCGCCGCCGCGCCGACACTTCCGCCCGCGCGCGCCACCTCGGCCTCCTCGCCCCCCGCCGCCGCCGCCGAACCCCCTTCTCCTTCTCCCTCCTCCCGTGCGCGGCTTTCCTCCGCTCCCGCCCCGCGCCCGGCTTTGCCCCTCCTCGCCTCGGCTATTTAAGCCGCACCCGTTCTCCTCCTCTTTTCCACCTCCCCTCGCTCGTCGTCGTTGCGAAGCTGTCCGCGCCCCCTTCTCCTTCGGCTCGGCCTCGGCGCTTCCTCGCCGCCTCGCCGAGCCTCCGCCGCCACCGGCATCGCCCGCGCCCCCTTCTTCCCCTTCGCCTCGGCCCGCTCGGCGCCACCATCCTCTCCTCCCGCCGCCGTGCGCTCCCCCGCTCCTCTCTTTTCCGCCGCCCCTCGCCTTCTCCGCAGCGGAGACGAGGCGGCAGCGTGTCGGAGAACGCGTCGCCAGGCTTTATCCTAGCGGACGCTTAGTGAGTGGGCCCCATTGGCGGCGTCACGCGCGGTAGCAAGTGGGGCCTAGTTGCCCGGTGGCAGCGTTCGCGCGCGCTGTGTGTGGACCGGTCCACATGCATCTTTGTGGGCCGGAGGCCACGTGTCGCCGCGGGGAGTTTTTCGATTTTTTTCGATTATCTGTTTAATTGAAAAATCGTTTAAAAGCTTCTAAAATTCATATCTTTTCCGTCATGACTCCAAAAATTATGAAACCAGTTTCTAAAATTTTCTAAAATCAAGATCTTGCTAATGGCACTGGTCTTGTTCATTTTGGAGTTTATTTATTATGAGTTTGATATTTATTTGCTCTCTTTGCTGTTGTGTCTTTTTCTGGTACTTTCGTCCGATTAGGGTTCGAAGACGCCGGAGACCTCGACTTCGATCAAGGTCAAGAATACCAAGACCCCATTGCCTTTAACCAAGGCGAGTCAATACTTTGATCATTTCGAGCCTACATTTTATGCAAACTATGTTTATTTAAAATATCAAAGTTGCATGCTTTAATTCTGTAATCAAATGTATGTTAAAGTTTAAGGTAGTTAAACATGCATTTGATGATTGATTAAGTATTATCCATCTTTTGATAAATTGAACCCCTCATTTCATGTCACCCTAGTAATTATATGGTAAATACTAGTATATGTTGTACTTAAGCGACATGCTAGTCTTACTTAAGTACCGGGATAATAAATGTCCCGCTCATCATCTTTAAATCATAAAAATAGTTTTGGGCAGTCATTGGATGTAAATGACTAGTGTGTTGTGCTAAATGGTTTCCCTCCTCAAAACCTTAATAACTTGCTGTTACTGTCTGGGCGGATGGTATGATGAATGGGATGTTGATGGGTGCTAATGTAGCCTAGGGAACGTGGTTAACATTGGAATGAACCGCCCAGATAACCTTAAGGACTTAATCTTGTCATGACCTTCTGTGAAAAATAAGTACAACCGCAAGTCTGCAAAGTGCAACTTGGCTTAGTAAATGTATTAAATCTGGGAAGTCATCTCATCAGTGGTCGAGCAAGGTGGTGCAAGTAGTGAATTCGATCCAGCTTGAATGGGACACCAAAGGAGGGTGAAGTCGCCAGCTACGCAAGTCGTGGTGGCAGACATCCCGCACAACTTATGGGACCCACCGCAAGTGGGCAGCCCATCTGGTGAGATGACGGAAGAGGCAAGATACGTTGAAAAGTTACTGTGACGATCGCTCAACTACATGACTACGGAATCATGTGGGGTAACGAGTATGATTGTCTCTTGTGGGTAAAGTGTACAACCTCTGCAGAGTCTAAACTGTTTAAACAGCCGCGCCTACGGTCAAAGGCAGACATGGGAACTTAACCTGAGTTAGTTCTATTTCAAAAATCTTTGTGGGTGGAATGGAAATGTGTTGGGCTCATCTAGCCCTTGTTTTAGATTTTCTGGGTAGCCTTACCAGTGTTGATGTCGGTGGAAATGTAGCTATCAAAATTTAGCATGAGGTGGAGGTAACCTCTACTGTTATTTAATATTGCACTTATTCTCTTTAATGAAAATACAATTTGTTTAAAATGCTAAGTCATAGGACTTTGAAATTATGATAATTGAAAATGTTGCTTTAGCAAATAAAAGAACCTGAGCTATCCTGGTTAAGCCTTGCATGTATACTATTGCATTTTGTGTGTTGGCTCGCGAGCACGGTAGGTGTGTTCATTCTCGCTCTTTCCCCAAACCCTCAGAAGCAGGAAATTTTAGAGATTACGACTACTACGTGGAACCAGATGTCTGAAGACCCAGGAGTTCATGAAGCATAGTTTAGTCTATAGTTGTTCTAGTCTCGCTCCAGTCTAGCTGACTCCGCTGGTACCTAGGTGCATCCTATATTATTTGAGTTTTCGGGTAATATCGGATGTACACAGGTTTCCCCAGTCGCTTGCCTGTGGAGAGATGTGCCCTCACCCTTTTTGTTTCCGTTGTCGTTTCCGCTACTTTTGTGATGTAATCATTTGGCCTGTTCGGTCCCTATTGTAAAACTTGACCCGATGCGGTCTATGTAAACTCTGATGTGTTAAATTATCGAATGGTATGGTTTTAAGCCATGTATGAAAGGATTCAGTGATATATCAGTGAGTGCTATCTACTGATCCAGGGAATAGCACAGTGTATTCGCAGAGGATTCAGGATTAGAAAATCCGGATCCGACAAATTGTGATTTGGCTGGTGGAGACAACAAAATCGTGTTTATTTGCTTGAACGCACTTTGGTTAATAATATTAAATTTTGAGTAATTTAGTTGCTTCGTGGAAACAAATACTTCTACAATATTGTATACACAAGAAAAGCTATCCATCAAACTTGTGTCCTAGGAAACATGCACAACCAAAAAAAAACATACATGTGTCAACCAAGTTGCAGCCCAAGTGATTAAAAAAAAGGCGCCTGAATGGAAAAGAAGAAAGAAACTTTTGTGTGGATGTACGTCGTGAGGATACCCACCTAGTCATTCGATTAATCGATTATGATTCATTCACTCAGATCATGATCGACGGCTATGGAGTGCATCCTAACGCAGGGTACATCTCATATAAAATTTGACAAAGTTTCTGGGAGCACATGCATTCGTACTAACATATACGGTATTATTTGCTTGGTAACTCGGAGTTTGCCGAAGTCTCCATATTTACAGAAAAGACTCTTGAGATTGGTACAGGCCGTGCCAAAAAAAAGGCTTTGAGATCATCTGCAACATGACTGCCGACGGAGTTGACAAGCTACCATTTGGCATTGGTACGTTCATTGTTTTGCACGTAGGCTGTAGCTCAATGGACAGACTGGAGTTTGCCGAAGTCTCCATGTTGACAAGGTCCGTATAGAAAAGACTTGACCCGTTCAAAACAAGGCCAGCTGAAGAGGTGTTCAGCAGCTGCTCCTTGCATTATATCGCCGTGTTCCATTCCATTTCGCCCTCGCGCGCTCCATTCCCACTTCAGTTGTTCCATAGAAGTTTCGTTGGGAGGCGTCCGTGCTCCCGGCCGGGCACGACTGGATCGTCGTCGTATTTCCGCTTCGGCCATTGTTATCCACGGTACTTTTGCTCCAACTTACTGCTGCAGCTCTTGCTTAATTTCTTGCGTCTCTCTCTAGCTAGCGTTCTAGTTTGGCGTGATAGCTGGACGCAGGGGCGGATTCAATAAGGCCCAGCAGGGTGCACAGAATACCGGGTCGAAAATCGGGTTATATATATATATCCTATACATAAACAGTACAAACACCTCTCAGGCCAAATGAAGGACACCGGTCACCCTACCGGTGGACCAGGCCGCAGCGGCAGCGCAAGCCATCACGGCTGGCCCAACTTCCCGGTCGGCTGTCTCCCCAGCCGTGCAGCGTACAGCCCAACTTCCCACGCGATTGGCCCAGCCAAGGCGTCACGCGACACGCTGCAGGCGATCGGCGTCCGCGAAGCGCGCCGATCGGCGTCACGCGGGGTGTGGCCCAGCCAACACGTCGTGTGCACGGGAGCGGCGGCGGCCCGGCTAGGTGCGCGCGAGGCGGAGCGGCCCGAGGGCGCAGCTACACGCGGGTGCGCGAGAGCAACCGGCCGAGATGAACGCGAGGGGAGCGGCCCAGGCAACTAAGGAGGCGTGCACGCAGGCGGCAGGCCAGCAGTCGATCACTCGAACCGTCGGTCACCAACTGGCAAGTCATCACTTCGCAAATCGCAAGGCCGAGACGGGTGATGGCGAGACGAGAGTCGACACATGGCGACATTGCTCTAACCACACGCCCTCACGATTTCTAGCGGCGAGCCGGAGAAGCCATCAGCCCATCACCAGGTAATTTCTATTTCTCTCGGTAGTCAGTACTTTGTACTCAGTAATACGATTTATATCATTATCAAGCACAATTACTATTTACTAATTTTGTGTTTTAGGGATTCAATTTGCTAATCGTTGGTTGATTTTCTCAACCCCTCTAGGATTGTGGTAGACTGGTAGTGGGAAACTGGGAATTAGAATACTGAATACCTAGTGACAAATCAGAGGCAAGAAAATACAACTTTTGAGTGATCCATCGTCCATATGACCAACCGAGAACCGACCATCTACGTTTGTTTCAAAAAAATGTGATGTGTCAAGATTTGGATTTGAGGTTTTGACTACTTGAGAGTTGAGACACAATGTCAAGTAAGTAAGCCTCACAATTTTAAATAATTGACTACAAATGTATGCTTCTATTATTCTATAGTACAAATATCTAATGGAGTATTTAAATAATTGGCAAATGACATTGACATGTAAATTTATGGAAAGGTTTCTTAAAAGGAAAGTTGTAACACGCTAGCCCAACATTGAGCTTAGGATGCCACTAAACTACTCTAATCATTTAATTTACATCACTTACTATAAAATTTCAGCAAGCATATCAACGATGAAACCCATCCACGGGTCACAATAACACAAGCATAATACTATGACAATCATAGAAAATTTAGTCCTAGGAGCATAGCAAGATATTAAACCAAGATTAACTCAAAACTAAGCAACGAAGGTTATTCAATACCATCATATCCTAGATTAACTCAAAACCAAGCAACTAAGATTAACTCAAAACCAACCAACTAAGGTTATTTAATACCATCAACTAATTGGTGTAGTAAATGATTCCAAGTGCGCTAGCCCTTCCCGAGTTAAACATCATCAACGGTGACCTAAAAACAACAATAGAGCAAGAATGGGTTCAAGACTCAGTAAATACATAATAAAACCATTAACAATAGTTTATCAACCAAAACCAAAGTTATTATCATCATCTATCTATTCAATGTCATTCTCATTCTCAAACAATCAAGCCATATTCCACATAGGTAATTTGCACACCTTAACAATTTACTCATATGTGAATGCACCATCATGCTCATACTCATATGCATCTCATCAGCTGATACTGGTATAGCGGAGTGTTCACCCGTCGATGACACACTCTATCCTTCACTCCCGTGAAGTCCCCACCGAAGTAGGATTTTATCTAGAGCACTCCGGACTAGTCATGTATCTTTCTCACCGACCTCACCGCAATAGTTACTTGACTTTCTTTCTGACCTGGCTCGTGCAACTCCTGTTATCATGAATATAAATGATGCAACATCTTTAATTATTCATCAACATAATTCATCTCATTAACTCAATATCTCATTCTCGTTAATTCAATATCATAATCTCATTCACTTATGGTCATCATTATCATGTACAAGAATAAGCTTATTGAAATCATAATAAATAGCATGATAAGTAATATCGATGATCATAGCGAACAACCCATTGTTCACCACTCTACCATGTACTTGCCTTAACCGAGAGACGGATGACGACAGAAAGACTCTAACCCCGGTGCTCACCACCACCTGGTAAACGTAAAGTATACTAAATATATCATTCAAAAGTACACAGTACAGCAATAGAACAAAATAAAATCAATCGCTCTTAATCGCAACCCGAGACTTAGCCAATACACTCCCAAATCTCAATCTGTCGAAATAGTCAGCTATCAAAGGAAAATCCATAACTTTTTAATAAAAAATCCAAAAGTAATGAATCCAATTTTACTGGAATCTATACTAGCATATATACAACTTCTCAGGTGACCGAATGATCAAATTACACCATCTGAACCTTTGTTTTTAATCCCGAAGACTGTTCTGTCATCTTCGGTATTACAGACTTGAGAATTTTGTAAATTTTATTTGGTACATCCAAATTCAATGTTCTAGGACTCTCTAGAAAGACAACAAAATTATCTACAATAACTTAGTTGGCCAGATTCTCTAATTCTTCCACTAACATGATCTAATCTACAGTTGAACACTTGAAGTTAGAATCTGACAGTTTGAAAGAACAGCAGTACAAGAAAAATTCATATATTTCAAATGACTGAACCAAAATTCCTGATATTTATCAATCTGGAAAGCTAATAAAATTTTCTACAAAAGTCGCGTTGGGTGACCACCTTGAATTCGCCATTATCCAAACCTAATCTATTAAACAAGACAACTGATGTAATCTCGACAGGGTTTCTGAATAGCAGTAAAGAAACTAACGTATCTCCCCAACTATAACTCCGAATTGGGTGATCTCAGACTCTATGGAAATCTGAGAACAAACCCCATAAATCTCTAGGAGACCAAAACCTCGAATTCAGAATTTAACTATACGAAAACTGACGAGCAAGCAGAGTACAAATTATTGATTTTAATCGCAGCAGTTCAACGATTTTCTAATCAATGGCAATTAAGAATCTAACTAGATCCAAACAGCGGAGAGACGATCATTACCCATGAAGAATCCATTGAAGAATGCAGGAACTACCACGTGATCCCTCTCCCTTCGTCTCCTTCTCCTCCACCTTTCTCCTTGGCCGACAGCAATGGGAGAGCACCACCAAGAGGAAGGGGAATAGCAATAGAGTGCAAGGGGGAGGGCGGCTACTGTAGCACGTACTGTAGCAGTGATGTCTACTGTAGCTACAGTAGCAGACTAGGGTTTTCCCTCCTTCTATTGGTGGCCGGCCACTCCTGGGCTAAAGGCCCGAGGCCCAGGTTCTTGAATTTTTCTTTCTGTGCAGCGAATGCTTCGTAGGTCGTAACTTCCTCTCCTAAATACGTAATTGAGTGATTCTTATCTTCACATTTAGCTAACGCATAGTACTTCAACTATCTATTTGTGGAGTTTTTCCGAAAACGCTGTCTTCATTACAAAATTTGCCTTTGAATCTGACTGAGATACCGACCATGGTTCTTTGTGCAGCCTGCATTGCGGGCCCCATATCTTAAACCTCGGAACTGCAAATTAGGTCAATGAGAACTCTAAATTGTACTATGGAAAGCGATCTACAATTTTGTAGTTCTGATCTTTTTCATTCGAAGCTGTTCCTGTCGCGAAAATCACGTTGTAAGATTATTATAGATTCTGTCTTGTTTCTGTGCGAGGCAAAAAAAGGAATCTCTCAATCTCCTTATATTCTCTGTAAATAAATGAGATATTACAAAAAAAAATGCCACCACGAGAGGAGAATGATGTCCTATCACATGAACAGAACAATGGTCCATCCTATGAAGAAAAAATGCCACTAATGCAAGGATTTCACCTACAGAAGCAATCAATTGGGAAGAGGAGATTCAATTTGATCCTGCCAAAAGGAGAAGAATAGAGGAGTACCTTCCTAATCAAAAGGATGTGTAAGAAGAAAGTACATTGATAATGGGCCTTGCCAACCTCGCACTTTTGATTTTCCATATTCAACGATTGGCGGTAAAAATAGAATGTTTAATTCTGAATGGTTTGCTGAGTTTGGGAGTAGGCTTGAGTATAGTGAATCCAAAGATAGAGCATATTGTTTTTATTGTTTCTTGTTTAGAGGGCGCAACAAGAAGGAAGCAAGGTATGATGCATTTGTTACAACTGGATGGTCTAGTTGGAACAAAAAAATTAGACTAAAGGAGGATGTAGGAGATGTCAATAGTGTTCACAACCAAGCAAAGAGAGATTGTGATTCTTTGTTGAAACAAGACCAACACATTTATGTTGCTTTGAATAACCAAAGTAGTGTTGAGAAGATTACTTATTATACTCAACTAAATGCCTCAATTGATGTTACTAGAGTGTTATTGAAGCAAGGATTGCCTTTTTGAGGCCATGATGAGTCCGATGAGTTCTCCAATAAAGGAACTTTCAAGGAATTCCATGCTTATACAGCTGAGCAGAATCCAACTCTAGGCAAGGTTGTGGGCAACAATACTCCAGGTAATAATTGGATGGTGTCTCGAAGCATTCAAAAGGACATAGTACATTATTTTAGAAAGGAAATATTGTAATCTATTCTTGAAGAAATTGGACATGATGTGTTTTGCTTGCTAGTTGATGAGTCCAGGGATGTGGCTTGCAAAGAACAAATGGCGGTGGTCTTGAGATATGTTGATAAATGTGGAATTGTTAAAGAGAGGTTTGTTGGTCTTGTTCATGTAAAAGAGACAACTTCTTTGTACCTCAAGTCCTCTCTTGATTCTTTATTTGCGGAATATAAGCTAAGTTTGAATCAAGTTAGAGGCCAAGGATACGATGGTGCTAGCAATATGCGAGGTGAGTTCAATGGCTTGCAATCATTGATTATGAGAGAAAATAGCTCGGCATATTATATCCATTGTTTTGCTCACCAGCTTCAATTAGTTGTTGTGGCTGTTGTAAGAAAGCATAAAGGCATTGGTAACTTTTTTAATATGATTTCTGTTTTGCTAAATATGGTTGGTGGATCTTCCAAGA
This sequence comes from Hsuehochloa calcarea, assembly GCA_036346395.1. Classification (NCBI taxonomy): domain Eukaryota; kingdom Viridiplantae; phylum Streptophyta; class Magnoliopsida; order Poales; family Poaceae; genus Hsuehochloa; species Hsuehochloa calcarea. Next base: position 5,967,502 of record CM070593.1, on the reverse strand, counting down.
GAAGAGATAAGATTCGAGATATCAATCGAGAACAAGTGCATGAGGCCTTAGGTTTTGGGTTACTTAAATCTGGGACAGGGTTAAATCAAGAGCTATGTCTTCAAAGACCCGGAGACACTCGTTGGAGTTCTCACTATAAGACTCTTAAGAGTTTGGTTGATTTGTTCCCAACGGTTGTTAAAGTGCAAGAATATGTGGAACAAGAAGACAAGGATGATAAAAATAAAAGGCAAGCATGGGGGATTTTAGTTTATTTTTAGTCATTTGATTTTGTGTTTTATTTGCAGCTTATGTTGACCATCTTAATAATCACAAACACATTGTCATTAACTCTACAAAGGAAGGATCAAGACATTGTGAATACCATTGATTGTGTGAAATCAACCAAAAGACATTTGGACGAGCTTAGGAGGCATGGATGGGATTCTGTCTTAGATGAAGTGTATGCCTTCTGTGAGAAGCATGATATTTCCAAATTGAAATGGGAGAAGCATACGTGAATCCAAAGAAGCCACACCAAAAATCTGGAATTACCAACAAGCATCATTATGATGTAGATTGTTTTAATAGTGCTCTTGATTGGTTACTTCAAGAACTCGATGGTCGCTTCAACGAGAAAAACTCTAGATTGCTTGTTTGCTCGACCGCTTTGAGTCAAAGAGAATCATTTCGTGATTTCAATTTGGAGCATTTGATGGATCTATCTAAACTTTATACCAATGATTTTGATGATGGGGAATTAAGGGACCTTAAACACCACCTTCGCCTCTACATTGCCGACATGTGTGCGGATGATAGATTCTCTAACATAGAGACTATTAGCAACATTTCTCAAAAAATAGTGGAGACAAGAAAATATATTTGCTATCCTTTGGTTTATCGACTTTTGAAGCTAACACTAATATTGCATGTTACCACAGTTATAGTTGAGAGATGCTTTTCAGCCATAAAAACTGTGAAAATACATTTGCGCAATCGCATTAGCGATGACTTCTTGAGAGATAGCCTTATTTGCTATGTGGAGAAATGCGAAATATGAAAAGTTGCCAATGATGTTGTAATTCATCGCTTCCAGAACTTAAGGGGGCGTAGAAAGAAAATATAAAATATAGTGTACTTATCTTTGTTTCGATAAATTCATGATTCTTTTACTTAAAATTTTACTAAGTAATTTATTCTACTTTTTGTAGGCTATCAAGGTCAGATGTTGTTTTTTTTGCCGATGTCGACCATCTTTTGTCCATAGTTGGAATCTTGTCTACAGTTAACCAAAACTACTATTAGGAGTGTAGGACTCTTTGTTTTGGTAAGCACTTTGATGGCTATTTCTTTATACGTCATGTCGTCCTGTAGAATTGTTTAACGCATTATTAATTTATTATTCTAATTTCAATACAACATTACTTTATAATTAAACATGTATTATATATATAGGACACCTGGTCATTTTCATTGTGGATCCGCACTGGCTGGACATATCTGCTGTAGCGAGACCCCAACAAGGGCAAGGAGCGAGAGCTTGGGGGTAATTCTGATGTTACTAGTCGCGATCAGATGTTTGAGTAGATAAACACCGTAACAGGTCTGGGCTAGTGATTACTACTACGGGACGATATTTGGCCAAATGTGAGCTTCTCCGATAAGACAGCTTATAATTAAGAGCTAGCTTCTCCTTGGGTAAGCTTTCAAAATGGTTGGGAAACAATCAATATATATATCTCTTTTTTTCTGGCTGTTTTCATATATATTTTATTATTTATTTTCATATACACCAGAAAAGATCGATCAAGAACAAAAAATTGATTTTATTGGATTGAATCATTATACATTAAGATTCACATGTACTTGAACCGATCAGATCTCACAAGTCACAACAACATTATGAAATCTAGAAATCCTCCGAACAATATATTGAATCAGCAAATGGAGAGCAAGCAAATTGAACCAACCAGAACTGACAACATCATTCATCAATCCTCTAGAAAAAAAATTGAAGCAGCAAACATATTCAATCTATCATCTAATCATCGCCGGTGGGGAGCAGCCGTTGGTGTTGCCCCTGCTGCTCCAGACTCCGGAGAGGTCGTTGAGGGAGCTCCAACATGTTGTAGCTAGGCCACAATTTGATGGGTCACGCTGAATCTGCCTATGCATGTGCTAATGCCGCTTCAGATCTGGATTTAAATTTCTCAAATCAAGGCTAAATCCACCAAAATCTGACCAATGAAACAAGGAATAAAAGATATTACTTAGATCTAGAGGCTCTGTGTGTATAGATGGGGAGAGAAGGTTGTAACATCCCGAAAACCCATTTTCGGGATGGTTGTTATTTGGATTTGATTTTCGGTTGTGCAGCCGTTTTTCGGTTTTGTAAGAAAAATTTCCAAAGTTTGTTTTGCTTTCAAAGTGTTGCAAGCTGATTTCTCTCAAGGATTTCGGAATTAAGTCTTTTCGAGTTAGTTCAGCTCCAATCCCTTCAAATTTCAAGTCGAATCCAGTTTCAAACTTTGGTTTGAATTCAATTCTCAAATCCTGTTGAGCCGCAGGCCCGTTCCATCCTTCGGCCCATCTGGCCCCTCTCCTCCTCCTCCACCTGCCCCTTTTCTTTCCTTTCGATCAAGTGGTCGAAAGCTTCTTTCGACCACGTGCCCACTTTTCCACGCCCCTGTGCGCCTTGTCCCCGCCCGGCGCCCTCTGCGACCACCCTTTTCGGTTTCGATCACCCTCTCGTTGTCGACCACCTTTTCGGTTTTGACCACCCTCTTGTTGTCGATTACCTTTTCAGTTTCGACCACCCTCGCCTCGGTGCGTTATTCCCCCCTTTTTTCTGCAGTGATGTGCGTGTTAAACGTCGTTGTCTCAGCAGCGACGTGCGCATTAAATGCTGATGTATCCGTCGCGCCACCGCAAATCCTGTCGCTCCATCTTGTCGCCCAGTACCCCACCTCCCTCTATAAATGGAGCACCAGGGAGCCCTTTTGCCTCCTCTTGTTTCTCCCCCGACTCTCTATCTCTCATTTTTCGTTGTTGTGGTTGCATGAAGCCCCGAGCTCCGAGTTAAAGCCGCCGCGCACCTCCTCTCGGTCCTTGTTGCACAAGTGCAGCCCCTCTTTACTCGCGTCATTTTCACGTCCCAGAGCTCCTTGAAGCAATCCCCTCACTCGTTTTCAGTTGTGTTTCACAGGAACCGCCACATTTCCTCTTCTCCTTCAGTCCCAGCTGACTCCTTCATCGCCGTCCTCCTTCGCCTTCGACCGTAAGCTTCCCCGTCATTGTTCACTGACCTTCTTCGACCTCTCTCTTGGTCCTAGTGAGTTTCATGTGGCCTATTCTCTATCGTGTTCTTTCGACCGCGTTGAGCAGTCGAGTCCTTCTTTCGAGTTCTTTTTTTCTTTCTACCGCGTTGAGCAGTCAAGTCCTTCTTTCGAGTTCTTCTTTTCATTCGACCGCGTTGAGCAGTCGAGTTCTTCTTTCTAGTTCTTCTTTTCTTTCGATCGTGTTGAGCGGTCGAGTCCTCCTTTCAAGTTCTTCTTCTCCTTCGACCGCGTCGGGCAGTCGAGTCCTTCTTTCTAGTTCTTCTTTTCTTTTTACCGCATCGAGTAGTCAAGTTCTTCTTTCGAGATCTTTTTTTTCGACTATGTAGAGTAGTCAAGTCCTTCTTTCAAGTTCTTCTTTCCTTTCAACCGCGTTGAGCAGTCGAGTCCTTCTTTCGAGTTTTTCTTTTCTTTCGACCGTGTTGAGGAGTCGAGTTCTTCTTTTCTTTCGAGTGCGTTGAGCAGTCGAGCCCTTCTTTCAAGTCCTTTTACCGTGTTGAGTAATCGAGTCCTTCTTTCGACCACGTCGAGCAGTCGAGTCCTTCTTTTGACCACGTCGAGCAATCGAGTCCTTCTTTCAACCACGTCGAGCAATCGAATCCTTCATTCGATTGCGTCGAGCAATCGAGTCCTTCTTTCGACTGCGTCGAGTAGTCGAACTCTTCTTTCGATCGCGTCGAGCAATCGAGTCTTTCTTTCTTTCAATCGCGTCGAGTAGTTGAGTCCTTTCGACTGCGTCGAGCAGTTGACCCATTGTAGTTGAGACCCCTTTTCAACCACGTCGAGTAGTCAAAACCTCCTTCCTTTGACTTGATAGTCGAAACTTTCTTTCGACTAGGTAGTCGAATCTTTCCTTCGACCACGTTGAGTAGTCAAATTCTTCCTTTGACCACGTTGAGTAGTCGAATCCTTCCCTTGACTACGTTGAGTAGTCGAATCCTTCCTATGAACACATCGAGTAGTCGAATCCCTCTTTTGGCCATGTCGAGCCGTCGAATCCTTCCTTTGACCACGTCGAGTAGTCGAATCCTTTCAACCACGTCCTATAGTCGAATCCTTCCTTCGACCACGTCTTGTAGACAAAACCTCTTTTCGACCACGTCTCGTAGCTGAACCTCTTTTCGACCACGTCCTGTAGTTGAACCCTTCCGACCACTCGTGTAGTCGAACCCCCCTCCCGACCCCCTGAAGTTGGATGATTAGTACTCGAAACCAAAGCTTTGAGGACTCTGTTCTCCTCCGTCATAACTCCGATTACAATGTTCTTTGTTTCTAAATTCGTCTAAATTCAAGATCTTGCTTTTGACACTAGACTTATTTAATTTAGAGTTCATTTATTATTTCTTTAGTATTTATTTGTTCTCTTTGCTTGTGTGTTCCTTTTTCCAGTACGTTCGTTCGAGTAGAGTTCGAGGAAGCATGGGATCTACTTTTTGATCAAGCGCAAGACTTCCAAGACTCTCTTGCCTTCACTCCAGGCAAGTCAATATTTTGATCATCTTGAGCGTACGTTTTATGCTAATTATATTATTTTAAATTACCAAAATTTGCATGCTTTAATTCTTTAAGGAAATGTATGTTAACTTTTAAGGTAGTTAAACACCCGCTTGTTGGTTAATTAATTATTACATCATCCTTTGGCAATTGAATCCATTATTCCATATCACCCTAGTAACTATGTGGTAAATTACTAGCTATAAGTTGTACTTAAGCGACATGATAGTCTTTCTTAAGTACCAAGGCATTAAAATGTCCCAATCATCATTTCTTAAATCATAAAATGGTTTTGGGTAGTCATGGGAGGTACATGACTAAACTATTTGAGATAAATTGGTTTTCCTCCTCGAAACCCTATTAATGGCTGTCTCCATCTGGGCCGATGGTATGGTGGTGGGTGCCGTCGGTGCATGATAGTAGTTGGTATGTGGTATGAACCACCTGGATGGATTAAGAACTTAATCTTGGCAGGACCTCCCATTGTAAAATATGTGCAACCACAAGTCTGCAAAGTACATCTTGGCTTAGTAAAATTATTAGACCCTAGAAATCATCTCACTAGAGTCCGGGTGAGGAAGTGCAAGTGGCGGATGCATTTCGGCTTGAATGGGACACCAAGGAAGGGTGAAGTTGCCAGCTACGACTAGTCGTGGGGGCGACATCCCGCACAACTTATGGACGTGGCCCATATGGGTGAGGTGACGGAAGGGGCGAGATGATTTGAAAAGTTACTGTGATGGTCTCTCGACCACATGACTAAGGAATCGTGTCGGGCTACGAGTTGATTATCTCTTGTGGCTACAGTGTACAAACCTCTGCAGAGTATAAACTGTTTAAACAATCGCCCTTGCTTTCAAAGGTGGATATGAGAACTTATTAGAGTTAGTTCTATTTCAAAAACCTTTGTGGATGGGATAAAAACGGGTCGGGCGGATGTAACCCAGACTTTGGTTTGTTCCTGGGTGGTCGTACCCAGTGTTGCTCCCGGGTGGTCGTACCTAGTGTTGCTCCCGGGTGGTCGTACCTAGTGTTGCTCCTGGGTGGTCGTATCCAGTGTTGATAATAGTGGTCATAACCACAAACAAAATAAACATAGGTGAGGTAACCTCTTCTGCTATATATTATTGCACAACTACTCCCTTTAATAAAATGCAATTTGGTCAAAATGTTAAGTGATAGGAATTTCTAATTATGATATTTGAAAACATTGATTTAGCAAATAAAAGAACCCTAGCTACCCTTGTTAAGTCCTGCATGTATATTATTGTATCTTGTGTGTTGGCTCACGAGCACAAAAGTTGTGCTCATCCTCGCTCTTCCCCCAAACCCTCAGAGCCCGTTGACCATGGAGACTACGACTACTGCAAGGACCCCGAAGTCGATGGACAAGGTAACGACGAAGAGTAGCCTAGTTTCGAGTAGTATAGGTCTCTCCTAAGTCTAGCTGGCTCGTCGGTACTTGCTTACGACCGGTATTGTCCAAGTCCTTGGTTAATACCAGTCATACACGAGTACCACAATCGCTTGCCTGTGGAGAGATGTGCTCTACCTGCCCTTTTGCTTCCGCTGTAGTTTCCGCTGTTTTTGTGATGTAATCATTTGGCTTGTGCGGCCCTTATTGTAAAGCTTGACCCGACGCGGTCTACGTAAACTCTGATGCGTTAAATTAATGAATGGTTTGGTTTTCGACTTGTATGAATTGATTCAATAATGTGCCTGTAAGTCCTATCTACTGATCTAGGGAACAACACAATATTTTCACAGAGGATTTGGATTGGTGAAATTCGGGTCCAACAAAGGTAACCTTAGGGGCACGTTAATAGGTGGAGGCGTGGAGCTGTGGGGGATGAGGAGGTAGCGACCTCCGGGAGGGCACGATGTTGTTCCCACCACCAGAACGGTGTACGATGTCGTCGACGACGCTGACGCACCACCAAATCAGAAGAGCGAGAAGCGTCCACCAGACAACCCCTGGCCATCGCGCTTGGTTGCCTGCGTCGTGCTCACCCCACCGTGAGCTCCTCGCTGTGGCACCTGGGCGCCACCCGTGCTTGATTTAGAGAAGCAATGAAGGGATTGAAATGGGGAAGAAAATAGATGGAAGGGAGTTGGAAGGGGGGATGAGAGTTAGGGTCTGTTTGGAACGGCCGTAGCTTTTCTGAAAAAAACGGCTTTCGATTGGGCTGCAGGGCTAAACAGTTGTGCTGGAGATATTTGATATTTGGCTGTTTGGTTTTTAGATAGGCTGACTACAGCTTCTGAGATGAAAAATATCTGAAATGCCCCTAAGAATAGTAATGACTTGTTTGATGTTATTTAATGCGATTAACAACGTTTAACAACAGCTAACAACAATTGACGATTATTAACGATGATTAACCCAATTAACGACAACTAGCGGTAGTTAATGACAAGTGACGATTAGCGTATTTAACGATAATTATTACAATAAACATTTATTGCAACAACTAATTAATAAAAACAATTATTACAATGAATATTACAATAAAGAGTAATTAAAAACAATTATTATAGTGAGTAATTAATACAACAAATAATTATTAAAAAACATTATTACAGTAAAAAAACGTAACGTTTGGATGACTTCCGACTTTTTTTGAGCGAAAAGCCGAAGTCATCCCATACACACGTACCCTTACCGTGGGAAGATAACTCAAGACGGGGCCAGCACTTTGTATTTGTAATTCTGTGGAGGGAGTTGAAATTTGCTTTCTCTACTCATTTGCCAGCTTTAGTCGGAAAACTTGACACCGTGGCACCCACGTGGCACACCCGCGGGACCACTACCCAATCGTTCCCTTCTAGTAGTGCTTGCTAGCTCTCGGCGAGTCCTCTTCCACTGGGTATGTACAAGCTGTATAAGTTGAAGCTGTAGCTAGAGCTTAGCTAGACTGTAAACATCCTCGAAAAAAGAACTAGATTGTAAACATATATAGTTGATCTTCAATAATCATTAGTGACATACTGAGAAAGAAATACGATGCTTTTAGAAGTACAATTTAAGATAGGAAAACCGTCGGTAACTGGCTGGTATACCCAAACCTTTCAGACCGGTTTCGGTTTTCCAAAACATAGACTAGCTCATAACCAAACGCCCCCACCTTCCCATCCTCTTGATATCATCCTTCCATTGAAATGGATATATTAATAATGCTTCTATAATATATTCCAAACGTAAAATCTTGGAAAAACACATCTAGAAAATACAATCCAAAAAGCCGGTCGTTTAGTTTTTTTAACCTTTCGTAGCCAGCTGAAAACCAGAACGGTCCTAGTTCCAGTTTTCAAAGCCTGTTTCCAACAAGGAAACAAACTATTGTTTTTTGATTTGGTATTTTGACCTAGTATGGTACAATTCTCAAAAAGAAAAACCCTAGTATGAACTCCAATAGTGTATTTATTGTCATCTCTTCGTTGTGTCATGTCAACAAAGTCCTACGTAGAGAAGAGAGAGTGAGAAGAGGGAGCACATGTAATCTCTTTCTGAAGAGACTGTCGTGCACGCGAAACAAGATATGATACATTAATCTACTCTAGTTGACATATAGTACCGTTTCAAAAAAAAATTGTAAAATATAAATGTTGGAGAATGTACTAGCGACTACCTATTGAAGATGTTGTCTCTAAAGATGATGTAGCTTATGTTAGAGATAAGATTATCTCTAACTATTGGAGATGCCGTAAGAGCATCTACAATAATTTGTTTCTTAGCTTGTTACTAAAAGGAGAGAGAGTACTCAATCTAACAAAAAGAAACATGCATTTCAATAAATTATTTCTTGAGCTTGTATCTAGCTTTAATTGCTACAAGTGTCCATGTTGATTCTTGATATCAACAAAACAAATTTTTAGATAACAAGCTTGTCTCCAATAGCTATTTTGTTATTTTTTTGTATCTTTGTATCAATAATTTGCTTGTTTCTTCATCTAGTAACAAGTCTATCTTCTCTCCTCACTATCTCTCCTTCACATCACCTAAATACTGATATGTCCATCCCTTAGTAACAAGTGACATGGACTGTTGTAGATGTTCTAATATCTCATCCTTAGCTCTTTTTCTTAACACAATATGTTGTGGTGTTCACAAGCTACTAACCTCAACCCGACCTTATATATAATCTAGTATATATTAGACCAAGAAGATCATGTTTCCAGCATTGCAGAAGCCAAGCTCTTCTTAGTCCTTGATAAGTAGTCAATATCATGTCATGAGACATATCAGGTGTCCAATTTTGAAGATAAGTTTGAGGGAAGTCTACTTTTTTGGATAATTTATTATTTAAAATTATAATTGAAGAAGTGCACATATATACAAGGATCCACCTTAGACACATTCCATAATTAAATTTATACCAAAAAAAAAATTGAAGGTCCCAGAATCATCATTCCATAGCCTCTAATAAAATATTAACATTTAAAGTCCTATGTCTTACTATTTCCGCTAACAAGATCCAAAATTAGTACCCTAGTAAGCCAGATAACGGAGTATCAGTATCGACAGCGGTGATATGGTCGGTGAGTAGTTTCTAAGAAAAAGGCCGTTTAGTAGTGACACGGTGAACCAACACGATGGTACTCTAGTATTGGTTGGTAGGTGGATTGGCCATTCCCCACCCAACATCTTGTTTTTCTTACTTGACAAATTCAGCTCCAGAACATTACTGACCATTTACCCTTTCTTTCCATATCCCTGGTCTTGATAAACTGTGAGAAGCATTAGGCATGAAGCAAGATGAAGTGGACAGCCCAGTCAGGAGCAACCGCTCCCAATAAACTGTGAGAATTTCACAAAAAAAAGCAGAGATAAACGGGACCATAATCCAATAAGTACATTGACCCTGACCGCAAGCAACTACCAAGGCAAAGCAGACTTTTCGCATGGGTCCAAAATGGTGTTTCATGATAATTTCACTCTTTGGAGTGGTACATTTCGATGATATTAAAGTGAACTAATATTTTTTTTGTGGTATGTTGTGAACTATCATAACAAGGGGTAAACATCTGTCGGAGGAAGGTCGGATAGCGACGACTTGAAGTAGAACGACGCTAAGTAAAGGTTGCCACCGATTAGGAGAGAAATAGATCTAGAATAGCTGGTCATGGGAACAACCACAGCTGGACTTTGGAGACTAAGAACTTGTTTATTCATCATTGCTTGATTAAAGAAGATACAATTTCATCCAATTTATAAGGATAACTTGACTTGACTCTCAAGAAACAATCTATAATTAAAGAAACAAACTAACTGAAGATAAACTTCCAAACTAACCAAATCAATCTAATCCCTAAGCAAGGAAACTAATCGCGGGTAAACAGTGCATGGATGAACAGTACACATGTGCTACAGTATCACACCCATAACATTCCTTGCATAGTCTTGGCCCCCTTGTGCCCACGCCCATGATAACTTCACCATCCCTTCGCGACAACTCATTGTGGAGGCCATGGAAGCGCCAAGCCTGGCTTCGATGGCATTGCCTGTAGGGACGGCAATGGCGGATCTAATGGTAGCGCTGACACAGAGGACGCCTACAGTAGTAGGCTTCATAGCGCCATGACTGGCTTTAGTGGCGTCGTCCATGGGGACGACAGCAGCGGAACCAACAGTGGCGCCGAGAACTCGACAGCAGAGGCTGTGGTGGCTGGCTCTAATACCAATTATTGTGAACTAGCACAACAAGGGGTAACCATCCATCGGCGCGAGGTCGAACGACGATGACATGAAGTAGAACAACGCTAGGTGAAGGAGGGCACCGATTAGGAGAAGAATAATCTAGAATAGCCGGTCAAGGGAATGAGCATAGCTGGACTTTAGGGATTAGGAACTTGTTTATTCATCTTTGCTTGATTAAAAAAGATACAATATCATCCTTTTATAGGGATAACTTGACTTACCCCTAAGAAACAATATCTAATTATTGAAACAAACTAACTGAAGACTGAAGATAAGTTTTCAAACTAACCAAATCAATCTAATCCCTCGCAAGTAAACTAATCATGAGTGAACAGTGCATGTATGGTACAGACGTACAGTACATCACCCGTAACATTCCTTGCACGGTTGTAGCTCCTCTGGGCCCACGTCCATGCTAGTCAGACAAGCCAAATGATAAACTAACCTATCAAGACAAAAAGAAACATTAGGTGGCATATTGATGTTGCTTGATAAGCATAGGTCACATCCAGTTGAGAAATTAATCTGCATCGATATATATTTTATTGTTAACATTACTTATGTGTGGAGTGACATAAACGAACTACAATTAATCCTATACTACTATTTCATCTGATTCAAATTGATATTTGCAAGAAAGAGGCATACATCCATGCATATGAATACAGTATCAGCAATATGAAAGTACTCGATCTTGAATTACACTGATCTTTATATACAGCCAGGAGATGAAGAGACATGATTGATGTATGTTTTGTCTTATATCACTCATGAAAAATTAATTGGTCATAATTGTACAAAGCATTTCATTCACACGACTACAATACTTTGACACATATCAAGTGGTTAAAACCATTAAAAAATTTTAAGTCAATTTCTACGAGATATAAGCATAGTACGGATAACAGATAAAAATGTTACTTAAAATAATAGTACGGATAACAGATAAAAATGTTACTTAAAATATAGACAATGCACAAGCGATTATGTTTGTTCACTATGTTTTCTTTGGCGACAACATTTTCAGAGTGGATATGACATCAGTGCTACTGTTTGGCATTGCAATCATGCTGCACCTAGCATCTATATCAGCACAGCCTGCACCCGGATGCCAGACATATTGTGGCAATGTCGAAATCCCTTATCCATTTGGCATTGGTAAACGCTGTGCTATCGAAGAAGGTTTTGAGATCCACTGCAACAAGACTGCCGATGGAATTGACAGGCCGTTCATTACTAACGTGGAGGTTCTAGACATCTCAGTGTCCCATGGTCAAACTCGAGCATTAAACTACATCTCGACGTATTGCTACAATCGTAACACAAGATTAATGGAAGGCAACAATTGGGCGCTTCACTTCTCATCATCGCCGTATCGGTTCTCTGACGTGCACAACAAGTTCGTAGTCATTGGCTGCAACACACTTGCATACATCTACAACAGCAAGAACAGGACAGGGTATACGACAGCATGTGCATCAGTGTGCGGGAGTCCGGAAGCCCTGACAAATGGCTCATGCCTTGGTGTAGGCTGCTGCCAAAATGCCATACCCAAGGGCTTAACCCGCTATGATGTCTACTTCCACACTGTATATAATGATTCAGATAGTTGGCAATTCAATCCATGCAGCTACGCTGTGATGGTGGAGACAGAGACGTTTAGTTTCAGCACTGAGTACATAACCACTTCGAGGTTCAACAATACGTACCAGGGGCGGCAGCCGCTGGTGCTGGACTGGGCAATTGGAGATGTAACATGTGAGGTGGCCAGCAGAAACATGACTTCTTATGCATGTCGTGGCCGAAACAGCGTGTGCGTGGATTCAACCAACGGCCCAGGGTATCTATGCAGCTGCTCCAAGGGATATGCAGGGAACCCTTACCTCCCTGATGGATGCACAGGTAAATTCCTCTCTTTGCTAGCTCCGTATGCATCTTTAGTTCATATAAAATTGCGAATGCAGTATCCAGTGATAATCTGAAAGTTGGTTTTAATACAAGAACATTAAGGACGAGTCTCTGTAAGACAATGGACAAAGGTACATAATAGAAGATTCACATCAAGGTTAAGACAGTAAGGATGCAAATAAAGCGAGGATTTGTTTTATGACTTGTAATGGAGGTAGACCAATTTCTGTAAATAGCTCGTACGAAAAATACCAGTACGATTTCAGCTCTGGGACGAGGTCGTGCAATGGAAGCTTGCTGCCGCTCGCCAGCTATGTGTGCAGTGTTGTTGGTTAGGCAGTGAGCCGTTGTATCCAAACTATTTTGCTTTCTTCTAATATACCGACACGCAAAGCTTTGCGTGTTTGCAAAATAAAATCATGATTTCAGCTCATAAAAAAATGTTGAAAGTAAAGTATATAGCTAGACACATGGAAATATTGAATAGCATGTAAAATTCAAAGTGCTAGATAGAAATACTTGAATGATCAATTACCAAAAATACTTGAATGATCAATAACCTAAAAGGAAATAGAAGAGCTAACAATTTTACAATCCATAGTTTTCTTATTTTCATCTCATATTCTAGTTACAACACCAGACTCATTTCGTATCATGGTTATTTTTCTTTCCTGATAAAAAAATTGGTGGGTATTAGTATTATTTATTAATACTCCAATCTAAATATTTGTTTGATACATTACTTTCCATTAGTTGGCCTTGCCCAATTAATTGTTCGTTTTTGTGGCAGATGTCAATGAATGTGAGCAGAAACCAAACGCATGCCCTAAGATGGCAACTTGCCACAACACAGTGGGAAACTATCGTTGTTCATGCCCTCCAGGCAGAAAATTCGCAAAGGAAACAAACTCTTGCAACCCAGACATCAACCTAATAATAGGTAAAGCACTAGAAATTAGCATTTTGATATATTCTTCTGTAGGATTAAATAGTCCAAACTTCGACTGCAGCTGCAAAATCTAAACAGAGAGTTCAGCGACATAAATGCATCAGTGCGCAAACAAGTGGCGACAGGGGTATTAGAATGTGAACTACAGTTCAGGCAAGCACATATCGGCATGTATGTGTGACGCGGGCACGCAACAGGGGTATTAGAAAGCTTTAAAAGAAAAGATGAAAGCAATAGAATCGCCGAAATTTGACAAAAACTAAGTCTAGAGTAGAGACGTCCGTTGTTATGGGCTAGGGTTTAGTGGCGAAGGAAATAGGAGTGAGAGATGGGAGGTGGGAGGACGAACGGCCAGCGGTCGACGGGGATGACGAGGAGCCATTGCATGCAGGGGTACGGTGCTGGCCGGCGCAGGGGAGAGGCGAGGTAAGACTTTTCTTAATTCTTGCTTGTCCTTTATTCATGATCTTCTCTCTTTAAATAGAGATTACAAACTAAACATGGAAACAAACTAAAGGAGTAAAACAAACTCTAACACAGTCTTCCTAAAATAAGAGTTATAAACTTAATGGCCAAGGAAACCTGAGGAGCTAGCTGGTAGCATAACTATGCTGCCGTACCCTCCCCTTGCGCCTAGATGTTGCGTTGTGATCAAACTCTTCGATAATATTGTATTCCGACCATAACATCTCTTGGATGTTGCATTGTGGTCGAACTCTTCGATAATATTGTATTCCAACCACAACATCTCTCCCGTCCTGCGGAAAAAGCTCATCCTCAGGCTGAAAAGCATGAAACAAATGACGAAATTCATTGACCACTTCCCACGTTGCATCTGATTCGGGTAATCCTTGCTAATCAATAAGCACTTGCCAAATTCCACCATGAAGACGTCCTTTAATAGCTTTTCTCGGCGTAGGTAATGCAAGACCATGATCTAACTTCGGAAGTGTGGGTAGAGCTCAAGGTGGCACACCATGAAAAGGTTTGAGTAGACCAACGTCAAAAACGTTATGAATACATGCTCCACTCGGTAGTTGTAGGTGACATGCCACTTCACCGATAAGCTCCAAAACTTGGTACGGTCTGAAGAGGCGCGGACTAAGCTTATGACGTACCTGAATCGATAGTGATAATGATTGACGGTGTACAATACGAAGCCAAACCCAATCACCAGCTTGGTAGTGAACATCATGATAAACATGTAACATGTATCATAATATTGCTTCACATATTCTTGAGCTTGGAGTACACATTCAGGAATATCTGTCAAGAAGGTATCATGGTCTTGCAATGCTTGGTCCACAGGCAGTACACGGCTATCCCCATGTTCATAAGAACAGAGCGTAGGTGGATCACGCCCATAAACCACACAAAAAGGGTCGTTTTGAGAGCTAAATGAAAAGAGGTGTTATAACCAAACTCGGCCCATGGAATCCATCGAAGCCACAGTTTTGGACGATCGCCAATGAGGCATCGCAAATATATGGCTATGATCTTGTTAAATTCTTCAATCTGCCCATCAGATTGAGGGTGGTAGTCCGTGCTCATACTCAAACGTGTTGGCTTTTCTTTGGTATGGATCTGGGTGTTTTTGTTTCGGATCCGAGAGAGAAGGGGGGAGAGAGAGGGTTAGGGTTACCGACCGTCCGAAGTAGTGGAGAGGTTGGCCATCGCTGCTAGCGACGGTCGGGAAGAGGAGGTCGGCGACGGCTCCTGGGCGGCGGCGGTGGAAAATCCCGTCGCTGGAGTGCCCCCTCACGGATCGGTCTAGGGTTTGTAGGTTAGGGTTTGTGGCGGCACGGTGAACCTCGGTCCGTGTGCCGCCCCGACTCCCCACCTCTTTTATATGGCGCTGGCGACAGGGCCCACTGACCAATTGGGTGGCGCCCGATCGTAGCGATCAAAAGGGGGAGGCATTTGGCCGTTGGGCCAAATGCCTGAGATGAGATCATTCTAACATTCTCCCCTTTGATCTCAATCTATGCTTTATCTTTAATTACTTTTGACTTTACTCATTCCATCACAGATTGGTGCATAGAACATGTCTCATCGTCACGGTCAATCTCCGATAGATTCAACAGCTACAATATACCTCCTTGTTCTGAAATAGTTACTTTAATCATTTGGGCCATCTTTTAGTCCAGGAATCATAGGCTTTCCCTTAAACCCATGCCGGCTATATGTTCTCTGAACACGTTGGGTGGTAAGCCTTTAGTAAGCGGATCCGCTAGCATCTTTGCGGTACTTATATGCTCAAGATTTATAATTTGATCCCGAACTTTATCTTTCACAACATAGTACTTTATGTCAATGTGTTTGGCAGCACCACTTGACTTATTGTTGTGGGCATACATTACTGCGGGTTCATTATGGCAGTACAACTTAAGTGGTCTATTGATGTCGTCAACCACTTTTAAACCGGGTATGAACTTCTTTAGCAGTTCACCGCCCGTAGCCTCATAACATGCTACAAACTCGGCATACATTGTGGGCGATGTAGTGACGGTTTGCTTTGAGCTTTTCCACGATATAGCTCCTCCAACGAGTGAACACATATCGGATGTCGACTTTCTATCATCTCCGCAAAATCGAATCAGTATACCCCACTATATGGAGTGAATCGATCTTACGTATGTCATCATGAGGCCTTTTGTTCCTTGCAAATAACGCAAGACTTTCTTTATCAATTTCAATGTTCTATTCGAGATTGCTCGAATCGCCAAATAACCCGATAACAAACGCTAAGTCGTATGTGTACACTTGAGCATCCGCAAGCTTCCGACAGCTGAAGCATATGGAACCGATTTCATTTGATCGAGCTCGTACTGGTTCCTGGGGCATTGAAAATCCCCATATCTGTCGCCCTTGACTATAGGTGCAGGTGAAGGACTACATTTATGCATACCAAATTTCTTTAATACTTTCTCTATGTATGCTTTTGTGTGATCCCAACATAACCTTGTTTCTATCCCTGAATTTGATCCCTAGAACGAACGAAGCTTCACCAAGATCTTTCATATCAAAGTTTGAGGACAAAAACTTCTTTGTCTCCAGTAGCAGACTGACATCACTACTAGCCAGTAGGATATCATCCACATACAGGATTAGGAAGATAAACTTCCCATCTTTAAACTTTGTATAAACACAGTTGTCCTCTACATTCTCTTTGAACCCAAATTTTCTTATTATCTTGTCAAACTTCAAGTACCACTGCCTTGAAGCTTGCTTTAACCCATAAATCGATTTCTTTAGGCGGCATCCCATTCTTTCATTTCCTTCCACGACAAAACCTTTGGTTGTGCCATGTAAACATTTTCCTCCAAATCTCCATTAAGAAATGTCGTCTTTACATCCATCGATGTAACTCTAAATCATAATGTGCTACTAATGCCATTATGATTACAAAGAATCTTTACAGAGACGGAGAAAAGGTCTCATTGTAATCAATCCCTTCTCTTTGCGTAAAGCCTTTTGCCACAAGTCGCGCTTTGTATCTTTCTACATTCCCTTGGGAGTCAAGCTTTGTTTTGTAGACCCATTTACAGCCTACCGTTTTGGCTCCTTTAGGAATAATTTCCAAGTCCCAGACTTTATTAGCCTTCATGGACCTCATTTCCTCTTCCATGGCCTCAAGCCATTTTGAAGAATTTTCGCTTCTCATGGCTTCTTCAAATGAGGTGTGATCATCCTCCATTTGAAATTCCTCTGTATGATAAATCTCATAGTCATCAGAAATAGCTGATCTTCTCGCTCTTTGGGACCTTCTGGGACCCACGTTAGTCGGGCCTTGTTCTGTATGTGGCTGTTGCTGTTCTTCCTCATGTGCAACAACGGTTTCCATGGGTTCTGAAGGGCGGAGTTCCACATGTTCATTCGTTGTCGCCATGGGAGGACAACAACAGTCTTTGTCACTCTGATGTCGAGACAACTGTTGGCGCAGCGAACGAGTGATGAGTAAAATGGCTCTGAATCATCGGAGGGCACATATACCCGCTTCTCTTCAAGGTCAATTTCCTGTTGCCTTGCTCCCCTCATCATCTCATCCTCTAAGAAGACAGCGTGTCTTGTTTCTACAAACTTTGTATATCATGCGGACAAGAGAAGCGAAAACCTTTTGACTTTTCGGGTAGCCAATGAAATGGCAACTTATCGCTTTGGGATCAAGCTTCCCAAGGTTTGGGTTAAATACTTTAGCCTCAGTGAGACTCCCCACACACGTAAGTGGTTTAGTGAGGAACTCTTCCATCCCACAACTGCGGTGTTTTGGGCACCGACTTACTAGGCACTCTATTGAGAATATGAATGGCGGTTTTCAACGCCTCCATCCATAAACTCAATGGGAGTGTGGAGTAGCTCATCATGCTTCGCACCATATCCATCAGGGTACGGTTGCGTCTTTCAGCTACTCCATTTTGCTGAGGTTCGCCCGGTGTAGAATACTGGGCCATTATGCCATTTTCCTGTAAAAACCTTGCAAAGGGTCCAGGAACTTGTCCATATGGGGTATGTCGACCGTAGTACTCCCCCCCACGATCAGATCGAACTATCTTAATCTTTAAATCGTGTTGGTTTTCAACTTCAGCCTTAAATATCTTGAATTTATCCAAGGCTTAATTTTTCTTTGATTGGATAAATATGTCCATAACGGGAGTAATCATCCGTGAATGTTATGAACGAGTCATATCCATCCACACTTTTCAAAGGAAAAGGACCACAAATGTCTGTGTGAATAATTTGTAGAACTCCTGTGCTTCTTTTTGCGTCTTTCTTAATTTTCTTTACATATTTTCCTTTAATGCATTCTCTGCATTGTTCTAAGTCTGAGAACTCTAATAGAGGAAGAATATCATTCTTAACTAGTCTTTCTATTCTCCCCCTCGAAATATGGCCTAAACGACAGTGCCATAATTTCGACGATGCCTTATGAGTTCTCTTTCGTTTTACATCGCATTCTCAAAGCGAGGATATACGCTCATTCACATCACATACGGAATTCACATTTTCACGAAGTGACAATAAATAAAGCTCATCTTGTTTGATGGCAAGACCAACACATTCTTTATTAAACATTATTTCACACTTGCCATGTCCAAAATGACAATCATAACCATCATTGTCCAATTTTGAAACACTAATCAAATTCCTCTGTAAAGAGGGAACATAAATAACATCTCTAAGTAAAAGAGTGAAACCATCCGCAAGCTCTAATGAAAGATCGCCAACGGCTTCAACTTCAGCTTGGACTCCATTTGCGACTTTAATGCATCTTTCTTTTCTTTGCGTAGTCCTCGTCGAACGGAATCCCTGTAAAGAATTAGCAACATGAACAGTTGCTCCTGAATCAATCCACCAAGTAGATTTCAAATATTGCACATCTGAGGATTCATTTATAAAGGTAATAATGTTCTCACCTTTCTTTGCCATTATCATCTTTAAGTAATCGGACAGTTCTTCTTGTAGTGTCCGTCTTTTTGCAAATGAAGACAACCGATCTTTGTCTCTGCAAATTTATTCATTGAGGTCGATAGACGTGGGCTTTTCCTTGTTCTTTGAGGAGAAGTTACTGTTGAAGTTCCTTTTCTTGTTGTCCTTCACATAGTTGATAGAACCACCATGTGAGGATTTAAATCTTTCCTCCTCTTGCACACACATAGCTATGCACTTTTCTAAATCCCATTTCTCGGGCTGCATGTTGTAGTTGACAACAAAGGTGTCAAACTTTTCCGGCAAGGAAGCAAAAATCAAATGAATAAGAAACTCATCCTTGAGAGCCAAATCCATTGGTTTAAGCTTGGATGCCAAGTTACTCATCCTTAGTATGTGCTCTCTTATGCCACTGCCACCACCAGAGTACCTTTCTGTCACAAGCTGCTTAATCAGCTGTGTAGCATAAGTCTTTGAAGAGCTAGTAAACTGACTCTTTATTTTCTCAAGGTACTCTGTGACAGTGTCAC
The DNA here is from genome assembly GCA_036346395.1 of Hsuehochloa calcarea. Lineage (NCBI taxonomy): Eukaryota > Viridiplantae > Streptophyta > Magnoliopsida > Poales > Poaceae > Hsuehochloa > Hsuehochloa calcarea. Next base: position 5,948,182 of record CM070593.1, on the reverse strand, counting down.
ACTCTGCGATTGAGCCCACAATTGCAGGCTCAATCGTGTTCTTTATCACAGCCAAACATTTCTTGTTGGCGGTGACCCACTTTATGATCAACATCATATGACATTTTATGGGAGCAAAGTCCTCTGCTTGGTGCGCCAAGCAAGATCACCTCATTTGCCTCCCTCACCGGTGCCACAGGCTCTGTAGGACACGGTGTGGTGACTACCCAGTCCACCTCAGCTAAAATGAAAGCCAGGTCAATCTTTTTCTTCCATTCACCGTAATTGTCTCCTTTGAGAACCGGGATATCTCTGATGTAGCCCATGAAAGAATATCCTCCTGAAAACACAATCCATATATAGTGAGAACATTTATAATAACAATAACTGCATGCCTTAGTTTCAACGTTGGTTAAAATTAAAACATACAATTTTATCTATACATTAAATCTACATCACCGTTGGGCAGAAATAGAAATAATGCATAAAAATCATCAATTAGAATTATAATACTGTTATTATCAACGTTGGTCAGAAAATAACAATATCATAATTCACAACAAATCTTAAAAAAATAAATTCTCCCGTTGGTTCGAATTTAATTAAAAGAGAAATCAACTTTAACTTTTGCAGCGGAAACATAAAATTATTCAAAAAATATTACTTTACACATTTAATCTCTGGAAATAACACGTTGGTGCAAAAATTACAGAGATTTTATTCAATTTTTCTATCAAATTCATTCAAATAATACTTCTGAAAAAGATTAAAAATTATTTTTCGAATTTACTGTTCAAAACTGGCCAAGGTACTGTTTAAACCGGCCATTCGGCCCAATTTTCACAATGCATGCCCACGGTTCGCTTCGGCCGCCGCCTCAAGCCTTCGCGCCCATGTAGCCCTCGTGATGCAATCGCGGCCGTCGGATGGGCATCCGACGGTGATTTTTCACAGCCGCATGACCTTGGCTGCCCGCCTCGAGCAATCTCACCGTCGACGCGAATCGGACGGTGGCGGCGTTCAGCGGAAAAAAACACATGGTGAGGACTCGAAACCTAGCCTCATTCTCTCTCCTCTCTCTCGCCGCTTTTGGCGGCGGAAGAATCGGGAAAAAGGGAAGAAGACAGTGCTGCCTGGGCCTCTCGGCTGCGTCGCGCTCCCCGAGAGGGAGCGCGTCGCCGTCAGCGCCTCCATGTCGGCGGCCTTTGCACGCGCCCGCCGCAGGTGATCGGCGGCCGTCCCGCGACGTGGAGCGCCGGCGAGCCCATGGCTCGGCCGATCTTCCGACGCGGCCGACGACGCCGGCGAGCCCACGGCTCGCCCGACCCTCCCTCACGGCCAGGTAAGTCCCGGCCTTTTAGATCTAGGGTTAGGGTTTCGCTGTTCTTTTCTTTTTGAATCTTTGCCGTCCCCTTTGGCTCTGATACCATTGTTGGCTTTTCTTTGGTATGGATCTGGGTGTTTTTGTTTCGGATCCGAGAGAGAAGGGGGGAGAGAGAGGGTTAGGGTTACCGACCGTCCGAAGTAGTGGAGAGGTTGGCCATCGCTGCTAGCGACGGTCGGGAAGAGGAGGTCGGCGACTGCTCCCGGGCGGCGGCGGTGGAAAATCCCGTCGCTGGAGCGCCCCCTCACGGATCGGTCTAGGGTTTGTAGGTTAGGGTTTGTGGCGGCACGGTGAACCTCGGTCCGTGTGCCGCCCCGACTCCCCACCTCTTTTATATGGCGCTGGCGACAGGGGCCCACCAGCCAATTGGGCTGGGCGCCCCCGATCAGGGCGAGATCAAAAAGGGGGAGGCATTTGGCCGTTGGGCCAAATGCCTGAGATGAGATCATTCTAACAAAACGGACTCCTGCTAATGAAAATAGTTCCTCCCAAAAAGCACTTGTGAATACCACATCGCGATCACTGACAATAGAACTAGAGATGCTGTGATGATGCACAATCTCCCCAAAGAACGCTTGGCTGACTGTAACTGCCGTGTAAGGATGCGCAAGTGGACTAAAATGTGTTTATTTTTAGAACAGATCGACAACGGTGAGGATGGCTGACTTGTCGTGAACGCGAGGTAATCCTTCCACGAAATCCATGGAGATGTCTGCCCAAATGACCGTGGGCACCTCTAGGGGTTGCAAAAGGCCTGCCGGTGGAGGTGTTCAGTTTTGTTGCGTTGACAGACCTGACAATCTGGGATAAGTTCTTGTATGAGATGAAGGGCACGGGGTACATGGAAGTTAGTCTTCAATCGGTGTAGCATCTTTTGGACCCCTTCATGTCCCTCCTCATGAATCGCAGATAATATAGGTGGTAGAACATGAGAAGAAGCCATAATATAAATTCTTTTCTCGAAGAGACGCAATCCATCATATGTGGTCCAAGGAGTCCCACAATGTTCGGCTAGTACTTCGTCACGAAGAGCGATGATTGCTGGGTCGGCATCCGTGATAGCCCGAATTTCCGCAAAAAGAGAAAGCCAAGGAGAAGACAATGCCCACAGTATTGAGTTGTCTCAGCCGATACTCCAGTGAAAAATCATAGCCCATCAATTTGATCACCCACTGATGATGAGGGATGGTTCACAGCCGTTGATCGAGGAGAAACTTGAGGGAATAATGATCCACGTGTACAAGGAATGAACGCCCCCACAAGTACGGACACCAATGTCGCACTGCCTGAACGAGCCCAATCAACTCCCGTTCATACGTGGCCAATTTAGCATGCCGAGGTGCAATAGCTCGACTAAAAAAGGCTATCGGCTCGCCGCCTCGATGAAGCACAGCTCCAAAGTTGGATCCTGAAGCATCACATTCCACGATGAAGGCCTTAGTAAAATCAGGAAGCTGTAACACCGGGGCGGAGGCAAGGGCTTGCTTGAGCGCTCGAAAGGCTTGGGCTAGCTTTCTCCGACTAGCAGAATGCCTCCTTTAGAAGCCGAGTCAGCGGAGTAGCGATCACCCCATAGTCCTTGATGATGAGATGATAATACCCCGCAAGCTCGAGAAAGGAAAGGACTGCCCGCACTGAAATCGGCATCGACCAATCTTTAACAGCCACCACTTTCTACTGATCCATCTCGACACTGCTAGCTAAGATGACGTGTCTGAGATAGGACACCATCGTTGCTGGGAAGGTTTACTTGGACTTTTTTAGGATGAGGTGGTGATGTTGTAGCGCCTCGAACACCATGTGGACGTGGCGTAAGTGCCCCGACCAAGATGAATTGTAAATCAAAATATTGTAAAAAAAATACAAGCACAAATCGTCGGAGATAGGGGCCAAGAATCTCATTAATCAAGGTTTGGAACGTTGCCGCCGCATTGGTAAGGCCGAATGGCATCACCAAAAACGCATAATGTCCGTGGTGCGTACAGAACACCATCTTCTTCACATCGCCCGGATGCATGCGGACTTGGTGATAGCTAGAACGAAGGTCTTGCTTGGTGATAAATTGCGCTCCTCGGAGTTCATCAATGAGTTCTTCCACCACCGGAATTGGAAATTTATCTTTGATGGTCTTATTATCAAGCGCACGATAATCCACACAAAATCTCTACAAACTATCTTGCTTTTTTACCAAAAGTACAGGAGATAAGAACTCTGACGTGCTTAAACAGATTATTCCTTGTGCCATCATCTCCTTGCACTGACATTCCAACTCGTCTTTCTGCAACTGCAGATATCGGTAGGGTCGAACTGCTATTGCATTGGTGCCAGCCTCCAAGTGGATGCGGTGATCGCATCGGCTTGCTAGCGAAAGACCACATGGCTCAGTGAATAATGTAGAAAATTCTTTGAGTAATACATGCATCAAGTCATTCTCCTCTCCGACAAGTGCACGAACTGCCATCTTGCTAGGCACGTAACCTTGCCAACGAACAGTGTGATCAGTGCGCCGAAAGGACATGGTCAAGCGCCCAAATTCCCACACGATTGGTCCCAACGTTTTGAGCCATTTGATGAAAAGTACCAAGTTGAATCCACTAAGGGCAAGCGAGTAGCAATCCACGTGGAACATCTCGCCATGCACGCTGATTTCTTGGTTGCGGCATATGCCCTTGCTTGCCATGTGCTCACCGTTGTCCATTGCCACTTTGAGCCTGTGACGCCTGGCATGTATGGGCCGTCCGAGCTGGTCGCGCACCTCCTCGGCCACGAAATTGTGTGTCGACCCAGAATCAACTAATGCCATGAGTAGAGCTCCGCTCACCGCAACCTCCAACTCCATGACGCGGCCGATATTGATGCCGGTCAACGCATGTAGTGAGATTTTAGGGTTCAGTTCTTCCCCTGGGTCATCGTCGTCGTTACCGGTCATCTCATTAACAAACTCAATGTGTAGCAATTGTTTGCATTCATGGGCTGGAGTAAACTTCTCATCACAATTGTAGCAAAACCTTGGCATTTCCGCTCTGCCATCTGTTCGGGTGCGAGGATGCGACGGAAAACATGCTTCAGCCCGCCTCCAGTCTGGTTGCCTCCCGCGCTCGGCTTGGTTGCCACTGGGATTGGTGTCGACTCCCGCCTGATGATGGAGGATTTTGTCATCGGCTTATGTGTAGATGCCACGACTGCTGCCAATTCGGCCACTATGGTTGCCCGGCGCTCATACGCCCAAGTGAGACTCGCCGTTTCCATAGTCCGGGGCATCTTGAGGTCAACGTCAATGCTGAGTGGTCTTGAAGCCCTGCGGTGAACAGCTGCACCTGTTGTTCAGAAGTGAGAGACCTAACCCTATTGAGGCACATCAGGAATTGGTTGATGTAGTCGCCCATGGTGCCTGTGCGTTTAAGCTGGACCAGCTGTCCCAGGGGCTTATGCCGTAATGAAGGGTCGAAAACACACATTCATGAGGTCTAAGAAACGGCGCCAAGATGGCGTTCCCTCCTCGTGCTCCAAGTGGCAACCAAAATTTTTCTTCTTCCATAGTCCGTTGTCCACGGAAGAATTGCTCACACCGATTGATCCAGGGCAGTGGATCATCCTTGCCATCAAAGGTAGGGAAGTCAATCTTTGTCGGGGAATTGGATTGATGAAGATGGATTTGATCGCATGTTGTAGTCGTGTGTGGGAGTCAAATGTCGCCCAGAACCTCGATGGCACAGCTGAGGTGTCGTGGTGACAGCAGCCGCGTGGCCAGGACCTGGACTCGACGTCGAACAGAGCAGTCATCGAACAAAGAAGAACAGAGAAGAATAGATTTGGGTTTTCGGATATTCTTGCTTAACTCAAATCAAAGTGTCTCTCTCCTTTAAATAGACAGGATCCTAGCAAACGAGACTAGGAATTGAATTCGGATGCCAAAACTAAACTATTACAGGATTCTGAAACTAACTTAGGAACTGAAAAGGAAACTAACATGATGAATTATTCCAAATTCGACAAAGCAGCAAAACTAGATGAAGCAACCGAACTGGACAATCCTGGCACAATGTCCAGCAGCTTCTTCCTTCTTCGCTCATACATGATGCCCCACATGACATCTCTCCCCTTCTTTGAAAATAGCTTGTCCTCGAGCTTAAATAAAGGGTATAATTGCAGAAATTGCTTGAAATCTTCGCAAGAAGCACTTGTTTCGGGTGCATTTCCCCATTGAACTAAAATCTGAAGACGGTCGTGAGCTCGACGAGACTTAAGGACTTTAGTCGGTAAAGGACAAACTTGCCCAAGCAAAAGTATTGGCAATGGTGGCGGTGATGATGGTGATGGACCGATACACGGCTTCAACAAACTAACATGGAACACATCATGAATCTTTGCTCGAGCTAGTAATTGTAAACAATATGCCACGGAACCCACTTTCTGAAGAATTTGAAAAGGCCCAAAATAACAAGGCCCCAATTTTCCTTTGGTAGACATAGACAAAGATGCGGTAGGCAGGTTATGGAGACAAAGCCAAACCCACTGATCTTCCAAAAATTCCAGCTCACGATGACCTTTGTCATAATGTCGTTTATAAGTTTGTTGAGCAAGAAGTAAACGGTCATGAATTTCAACCCAAAAATTATCCCGATCCTGGGGAGTTGGTCCATTGCCGGCAATCGTGTGGAACTCGATTGATAGCAACGCAAGGTCGGTGGTTCCCGGCCATAAAACACTTTAAATGGTGAAGTACAGAGCGATGTCTGAAAAGATGTATTATAACAATACTCGGCCCAAGGTAACCAATAGAGCCATTGTCTAGGTCGGTCTCCCGTAAGGCAACAGAGATACATAACAATGATCTTGTTAACCACTTCGGACTAACCATCTGATTTCGCATGAAAAGTTGAACCGAGGTTAAGCTTAACAGTGGCTAAATGAAAAAGTTCTTTGGTCACTGACAATAGATATCGGAATACCATGGAGACAAACAATTTCACTAAAAAAACTTGAGCCACCGAGTATGGCATGTACGGATGAGCCAAAGGCAAAAATGGGCAAATTTGGAAAAACGATCCAGAACCGCAAGAATGACTATTTTACCATGAATCCGAGAAGCCCTTCGATAAAATCCATTAATATGTCGGTCCAAACAGTAGAAGGTACCTCCAATGGTTCAAGCAAACCGGTCGGATGCAATTGTTCACCTTTATTGCGTTGAAAAACATCACAAGCGTGTATGTAATCTTGAACAACTACTCGAGCATGCGGCACACGAAAATCTGCTCGGAGACGGTGAAGAGTTTTCTGAATACCTTCATGTCTCGTACCATGAGCAAGCTGAACAATGGAGGGTAATAAAGAAGCTGACACAGGCACATAAACGTGGTTGTTAAATGTAATAAGACCATCAATAATCGCCCATGAACCATTCTGGCGACCTGCTGTGACGGTAGAGTGTAACGATTGCCTGGTTGGATCATCCTAGAAGCTGATACGTAACTCATCAAACAAAGAGAATTGTGGTGAAGACAGAGCCAAAGAAACTGGCTGTATCGCAGCATCTCGTCTGGACAAGGAATCGGCTACCACATTAGTGCTGTCGGGTTTATATTCGACGGAAAAAATCATAACCCAAGAGTTTACTGACCCATTGATGTTGTGGAATTGTCGAAAGTCGTTGATCAAGCAAAAACTTCAAACTATAATGGTAAGTACGTACCACAAATCGGCGCCCCCACAAATAAGGTCGCCAATGATGAACTGCTTGAACGAGACCGATTTGTTCCCGTTCATAGGCTGGTAGGGAAGCATGTCTCGGTGCAATCAGACGACTGAAGAATGCCACAACACCGGTACCTTGATGTATGACAGCGCCGAAGCCAGAACCCGAGGCATCACACTCAACAATAAAATCACCATTGAAGATCAATAATTGCAATACGGGAGCCTGTGTTAATGCTGATTTGAGGCAAAGAAAGGCATCCTGAGCTTTTGATGTCCAAAGAAAAGCCTCCCACTTGAGAAACTTAGTAAGCGAAGCCACAATAATACCAAAATTACGAATGAACTTGCGGTAATACTCGACCAACCCAAGAAACCCACGGAGCGCCCTGACTGACGAAGGAGTCGGCCATGTGGATACTGCACTGATTTTGGCATTGTCAACCGCCACTCCTTCAGCCGAAACTACGTGGCCCAAATATGCCACCGAAGTTTTGCCAAAGGAGCACTTGGAACGTTTCAAAAACAAGCGATGATGTTGGAGACGTTGTAATACCGTGCGAAGATGTCGTAAATGTGCTGACCAAGTAGAGCTATAGATGAGGATATCATCAAAGAAAACCAAGACATAGCAACGAAGAAAATCCCGAAGCACGGTATTCATAAGAGCCTGGAATGTTGCTGGAGCATTGGTAAGACCAAATGACATGATAAGAAATTCAAAAAGACCCTGATGAGTGCGGAAAGTGATCTTCTCAATGTCAGCCAAATGCATTAACATTTGATGATATCCAGAACGTAAGTCCAATTTTGTGAAAAATTTGCACCACGAAGCTCATCGAGTAACTCGTCAACGATTGGTATAAGAAACTTATCTTTGATCGTTTTGTCGTTGAGGTCGCTATAATCCACACAAAAATGCCACAAACCGTTCCACTTCTTGACCAAGAGGACTGGAGACGAAAAAGATAATGAACTGCGGCATATGGTACCTTGTTGAAGCATCGCGGCACACTAATTTCCAACTCATCCTTTTGTAACCGCGCATAACGGTATGGTCGACTGGTAATGGCATCCATCCCTTTTTTTCAAGTAAATACGGTGTGAGATCTCTCGGACTGGCGGAAGACCATGGGGCTCAAGAAAAAGGTCAGTGAAGTCATCAAGAAGATCATCCAACAAATTGGTTTCCGAACATGCCAGTGCATGGCTCGACTGTGAGGGCATTGGCAACCCGGTCCACGTGACCCGTCGCCCCTGTTGTGCGAAAGACATGGTCATGTTGGAAAATCCCAAGTAATAGGGCCAAGTGTCCCGAGCCATTGGACCCCTAAAATCACATCGAATCCATCGAGTGGCATTGTGTAACAATCCAGTGTAAACTCCTCATGTCCAATGCGGATGGCCATGGCCTTGTATAAGCCCAGATTGCCAACACGATCACCGTTGGCCACTCTTACGCTAAGACCAAACCGCGGACGAACAACGACGCCGGTGGTAGCCACAGCATCATTGGCAATAAAATTATGGGTTGAACCTGAATCGAGGAGGGCAATGATGGTGTTGCATCCAATCGTTACCTGGAGCCACATGGTCTGACCGGACTGAGGTTGAATACTCATGAGTACTACCATAGAAATTTCAGGTTCACTGCTATCTTGTGGGCACTCGTCGTCGCTGTCCAGGTCGGGCTGAACTTCGATGACGAAGAGACACTTGCATCGGTGGCCAGTGACGAACTTTTCGTCACAACGGTAGCATAAACCTTGGGCATGACGGCGTTCTATCTAGGCTGGTGACAAGGTTTGATGAGGTAGAGCTGTCGTAGGAGACAAGGTGTCGCTCCTAGAATCAGTGGTCGGACCGGTGCCAGGAACCGACGAAGGTGTGTCGCCGGGGCGCCAAGGTCGTCGGGAAGGTGACAGAGCCGCAGACACTGCAAGCTGCATGCGGCGTTCGTATGCTCGAGCTAAACTCATAGCTTATTCCAATGACTGTAGAGCTTGAAATTCCACATCAGTTTGCAATGGCTGACCTAGATCGGTTGTAAACAATTGAACCTGCTGGCGTCCCGTTAATGGGTCGGTGCGGCACAAAAGGGCTAGAAACTAGTCGAAGAAGTCACGGATGGTGCCCTACCTGAGGAGAGCAATGAGTTCTCGCAATGAATTGGTACTTAACAGGGGTCCGAAGCGAGTATTAACCAACTCGACGAAACGGCGCCAAGATGGGGTTTCTCTGTCGCGCTCCAATCAATGATACCATAGCTGAGCCGAGCCCGTCATATGGAATGTGGCCAACTAGACCTTATCGTCCTCCATCGTATGCTGACCCCCGGAAGAATTGGTCGCAACGGTTCAGCCATGGTAATGGGTCCTCCTGACCATCAAAAATTGGAAAGTTTAATTTGTAGAATCAAGCAACACTCCCCCATCCAGCATATTGGCCCTTGGCCGGCGAACAGTGAGCTACGGTAGCATCCCTATCAGCTTGGTGCAAATCCATCACCAAGGCAACCGGGGACACATGCGAAGGTCGGTGAGGACTGGGAAGGATGCCATCGGTTGCTCGGAGACGTACATCGGTGAGGGTTTCATGATCGACATCGCTTGGTAGATTGTTGCATCCTGCTCCAATCGAGTGATAACCACATGATGTGTTCGTTGTTGAAGATCAATGTCATGAATTGTGTCAGAAAGCCTATCGATCCTATCATGAAGTTTCACACGATCGGCCTCCATTTGCTGAAATAAAACATTGAGCTTCTTGCTGATCGTGTCGATGCTGTCTCCCTCTGACATGATGGCTGGCACATCGATATCTGATACCAAGTTGTCAGGGATTTGGATCGATGAAGATGGATTTGATCGCAAGTTGTAGTCGTGCGTTGGAGTCGGACGTCGCCCAGGACCTCGGTGGCGTGGCTAAGGTGCCGTGGTGACAGTAGTCGCACAGCCAGGACTTCGACTCGACACCGAACGGAGGAGAAGTCGTTGAATAGAGAATATATTTGGGTTTTCGGATATTCTTGCTTAACTCAAATCAAGGTGTCTCTCTCCTTTAAATAGAGAGGATCCTAACAAATGAGACTAGGAAACGAATTCGAATGCCAAAACTAAACTATTACAGGATTCCAAAACTAACTTAGGAACTAAAAAGGAAACTAACAAGATGAACTATTCCAAATCCGACAAAGTAGCAAAACTGGTTGAAGCAATCGAACCAGACAATCCTGGTGCAACGTCCTGCGGCTTCTTCCTTCTTCGGTCATACGTGATGCCCCACATGACAATCTTGTGGAAGCGCGGCACTTTGACATGCTCGATGCATGCTGGTGGGTTCAAGATGGGGCGACAGGCCTGTGAGGGTGCTCTGGTTCCAACGCTAGTGCTAGCCTTTGGACCTTCCGGATCGTCGAGCTTGATCTTCTCTACGTGCGCCAATCGGGTGTTGTGACTTTCCAACTAGTTGTTCATGGTGGAGAGTTGGCCGCTGTGGTTGTCCTGCATCTGCTTGATGGAGTGGAGTCACTCCCCATGGCTTTTCTACGTCTTGGTGATGTGAGCCAACTGAACGATTATCTCCACGAACATGGCCAACGTGTCTAGAGAATCGAAACCACTGCTGCTTGACATGGTGGGTGTAGCGGTTAGCTCTGATGCCAAGTTGTCATGGGCTAGGGTTTGGTGGTGAAGGAAATAGGAGTGAGGTGGGAGGATGAACGGCCAGCGGTCGACGGCAACGAGGGGGAGCCGTCGCGCGCAGGGGTATGACGCCGACCGACGAGGGAAGAGGCAATGTAAGACTTTTTTTAATCTTGCTTGCCCTTTATTCATGATATTCTCTCTTTACATAGAGATTACTAAAGATAGAAACTAAAACATGGAAACTCAACATGGAAACAAACTAAGGGATTGCAAACTCTAACACAATCTTCCTAAATTAAGAGTCCTAAACTTAATGGGCAAGGAAACCTCAGGAGCTGGCCGGCAGTTATGCTGTCGCACCCTCCCCTTGTTCCTGGACGTTGCGTTGTGGTTGAACTTTTCGATGATATTGTATTCCAACCATAACATCAGTCCATTATTTGTGGAATGGCTCTTTCATATCATCACCTTTTAGTCTATTTCACGATAATGAATAAATTTAAAAAGCCTTTATTATACACGAATGTGTGGAGTTTGCTTAACATATTTTCATTTAAAATTACTTTATGCAGGTATTTGCATTGGCTCTGTCGTTCTAGTGATTATCATCTTCTGCATGCGTGTAATTTCTGAGAGAAGAAAGCTTACAAATGTCAAGAAACAGTATTTTAAGGAACATGGAGGGCTACTATTATTTGAGAAGATGAAATCAGACCAGGGACTTGCATTTACGGTGTTAACTAAAGCAGAACTAGAACAAGCAACAAACAAGTTTGACAAAAGCCAAATTCTTGGACATGGAGGCCATGGCACTGTGTACAAGGGAATAATTAAGGATAAAATTCCAGTGGCAATTAAAAGATGTGCATTGATTGATGATAGGCATAAGAAGGAATTTGGTAAAGAAATGCTAATTCTTTCCCAGGTCAATCACAAGAACATTGTTAAGCTATTGGGTTGCTGCCTTGAGGTGGAAGTCCCAATGCTGGTATATGAGTTCATCCCAAATGGAACATTGTTTGATCTTATTCATGGCAAGAACAGCACGTTGCATATCCCTTTCAGTTCCCTCTTAAGGATTGTAAACGAGGCAGCCGAGGGGCTTGCATTTTTACATTCCTATGCAAACCCACCAATTCTACATGGTGATGTGAAAACCTCTAACATCCTTCTTGATGAGAATTACATGGCAAAGGTTTCAGATTTTGGAGCCTCCATACTAGCACCAACTGATGAAGCCCAATTCGTGACAATGGTTCAAGGGACATGTGGTTATCTGGATCCTGAATATATGCAAACATGCCGGTTGACAGACAAGAGTGATGTTTATAGCTTTGGTGTTGTCCTCTTGGAGATCCTAACTGGGCAGATGCCACTCAAACTTGAAGGTCCTGAGCTACAAAAAAGCTTGTCGTCCAGTTTCCTATCGGCTATGAAGGAGAACAATCTTGATGCTATGTTGGACAGTCAAATAAAAGGTCATGAGAGCATGGAATTGCTTGGAGGGCTTGCGGAGCTAGCTAGGCAATGCTTGGATATGTGCGGCGACAACAGACCCTCAATGAAAGAGGTATCTGAGGAGCTTAGCAGACTAAGAAAGCTTTCGAAAAATCCTAGGATACAGCGTGATACTGAGACAGATAGATTTCTTGGCGGACCATCAACCAGAGTATTTGAAATAGACCAAAGCACAGAGTACGCAGGGAAGGTTGAAGCAATGCCCATTAATCCAAGCAGTTCTTACTTTATCAGGTGAAAAAAATGTGACAGGCCTATACTTCACCATATTCATTGGTCCTTAAGCTTCTGCTCTTTTAGTTACCTGTGACATATTTTATATTTGCAACTTGCAAGATTTCTCTCTTGGTAGAAGAATTTGGCTACTTTAGCATGAATAAATGTACTATGTTACAAGGTGGGAATGCATTCAGTGCTAACGCATCTCTGCATGTAAACTCGTGCGAACCTTCCATAGAGATTTCCAATATTTGGCTAAACCACTTACCTAATTTGTCTGTCCTGCTCTCACGATAAATTTATAGACACCCAATTCAATTCAATCAATACTAACGAGTTTTGGGGCGTGGGTACCTGGAATAGTTGGGGATCTGAACCCCCACTGCCCGGACAGGATCGGAGTAGGGTAAGGGATTTTGGGGCGTGGGTACCTGGAATAGTTGGGGATCTGAACCCCCACCGCCGGTAATGGAGTGGGGATCGAGGCAAGCCGCAATTGTTGATTTTGCAGAGGAATTTGGTCGGCAACGAAGCGGATTAATCCGCACGCACTACCCACTTCGTAGGATTAATCCGCAAAACTCGGTTGGCACAATAAAAAATTAGTGGCAAGTGAATTATCCATCTTTTCTCATCAACTTAATATTTTTGGTAAATTGATTGGTGCATACAGCTAAATAGCGTAGAGGAATACTACATTTCATTTATGACTGGATCTTCTTCCAACGCGCGAGGTACAGTTCAGAAGGAAACGTGTAAGGTGCTGAACCTCCTCTCGAGCCTATGCTAACTTGCTAACTCAGCTTAAATTTAAGATACAAGATAGTATTTAAAGTACTTTAGCACCACGTTACATCGGAGATTTGTTATATAAAAAGTACTACAACAGATTTGACATCGTAAGTATTTCTTTTTAATAGTTTGTATTGAGAGTACATACTCCCACTTCTAGTATACCACTTAAACGAAAATATTATACTTTTCTATCACTTTCAGTATACTTAAATACCAATTATAAGATACTCCAATCCGATTTGACTAATTTTTTTTTTTCATTCGAGCCTTTTACTTTTTGTTATATACAATTTTTCATATATAAAATAAGTATATACACAAATTTCGCTATAAAAAGTGGATTTTCATGAATATTTTCATAAAACTCTTTTTGAGGTATCTTATAATCATTATTACAGTATGGTCAAATTGATACAGATGTATCATCATATGATTTAATTGGTATATGAGAAGTGAGAGTACGTACTCCTAGGAGTACCATACCATTTTCCTATATATGTGTGTGTATAATATTCTCTGGCTAAGCATAGAATAGTTATTCTACGCTTAGCCAGCCTACTGTGCACGACCCAGGCAAGGTGTGACGTCCGCGCAATCCCCATACGATCGGCCCATCAACTATAGTCAACGGCCCACAAAAGTATGATCCCCACGTGGAACTCGATTCGACAGTAATTGTTAGAATTCATAACAGTAATTTGTGTATCCTTTTTACTGCATGTTTTTTCGAGAATGCGACTATTCAGGTTCCAGTACTAAGCGCGCTAATAAAATACAAGAATGGAGTCCAGTAATTTTTTCTGTAACAGAGTAGTAAAGTCATGTAGAAGTTGTAGCAAATCTCTTTTAGCGATAGAGTAAATATTTTTTAGTAAACACACATAGATATTTTTATTTGCGAGACTTATATCATTATGTTACCCTCGTTATCACTAAGCTACCGATGAAAACAATTCGTGAATCGGAGCTTCTAATCAAAAGTGATTGCTAAAATAAAAAATAATAAAAATTCATGTACAAAACAAGGAACCAATTATTTGCTAGTTGGTTGTCAACTTGTCTGCACTAATTGGCAAAGATGACAATAAAATCATGTGGAGGTTGAAGTAATTTTTTTTAACAGAGCAGTAAAGTCACGTGGAGGTTGCAATAAATATCTTTTAGCAATGTAGTAAATATTTTTTAGTAAACACATAGATATATTTTTATTTGTGAGACTCATATCATTATGTTATCCTCGTCGTCACCAAGCTACTGGTGAAAACCGATCATGAATCGGAGTTTCCAATCAAAAGTTATTGGTAAAACAAAAAATATATTCATGCACAAAACAAGGAACCGATTGTTGGCTAGTTGGTTGTCTACTTGTCCGTACTAGTTAGCTAAGATGACAATAAAGTTATGTGGAGGTTGCAGTAAATGTCTTTTAGCGATGCAATAAATCTTTTTTAATAAACACACATAGAGATTTTTATTTTCAAGACTTATATGATTCTGTTACATCGTTGTCATCAAGCTACCGGTGAAAACCGTTCGTGAATCGGACTTTCCAATCAAAAGCTATTGCTCAAATAAGAAAAGTAACATTCAAGTACAAAATAAGAAACTAATTGTTCGCGAGTTGGTTGCCTACTTGTCAATACTAGTTGGCTAAGATAATAGTAAAGTAAAGTGGAGGATGCAGTAAATCTTTTTTATCAATGTAGTAAATCTTTTTTTTTGTAAACGCATAGAGATGTTTTTATTTGCGAGACTATATCATTATGTTACCCTCGTTGTCACCAAGTTACTGGTGAAAACCGTTTATGAATCAGAGTTTTCAATCAAAAGTTATTGCTAAAATAAGAAAAGACAAGTTTATGGAACACTCAATTCTTTTTGTAAACACATATTTTTTTTTTAAAATACTCTAAGAGGGAACGTGTCACTATTTTTTTATTTTTTTTACGGTACACTTAATTCAATACGGGTCATCTATTCTTTTTGATTCAATCATTCAGATTAATTAGGATTTAGTTATAATACATGCGATATTATGAGTAGTAAAATTCTGAGAGGTAAAATTGAAATTGCTCATGTAGGATCATATGTTACAAGAGTAATATTTTCAACCATATTTAGAAAAATTCATAATACCTCCGCGAATAAAAATACAAATACAAAGAAAAGTCCATTTCACCATTAACAAATCAATAGTCAGATTTAAAAGCACACGTTGGACGTACTAACGCACACACACCACACGTGGATACATCCTAAACACACGCCTAATCGGGCTGAACCCTACGGATTGGAATTTTTTGCCGATACGGCCGATTTGCACAGCGTATTAGCAGTTTTGATCACCGCGCGCATGTATTTGCAAAAGTAGCACCGCGGGCGCAGGCCGGGCGCGCGCCAACAAGCGTGACAAGCGCCGAGCGCGCGCCGCCGCGCCCGCCACGTCCACGCGCTGGCGCAGCGGCGCGCGCGCCTGCGTGACGTGGCGCGAAGGCTGGTGGCGCGCGCCCGGCACGACGTGGCGCGCGGCGGCGGGCGGGCGGCCACAAGTAGCGCCCATACAATGACGATGGCGTCGGTAGCGTGGGCGCGCCGCCCGACGCGCATCGCGTCACATGGCGGGCGAGGTGGTAGCGCCCGGTATGACGATAGCGCATGGTGGCCGCGCCCATGAACCACCCCGCCACGTCATGTATTGGCGCATATGCCCATGCGCCCGACCAATTAGGTTAGTTTAGGGTTAGGTTAGTTTAGAGTATAAATTTGAAAAATTGAAATATATAGCATATTACATCAAAAATTATAAAATTTTTGTGGGGTTTCTCACATATTGTATTTGTTTGTGTAATTTTTTATTAATTTAGTTGTTAAGAATTGTTTGATATAAATGCGTGTTTATACAAAGCAATAAATGTGTGTCGAACGTGCTTTCGATCAGTCATTATGATATCTGTGACATGTGTTCATTTGCTGGAGATTGTAATGTGGCCCTTGCGTGCGATTCTCGCCAAGTGTTGAACTTTGCACGAAAGTTTGGATGAAGCTGTTATCTCGTGACTCTCTTTGATGATTGCGGTGGATACGAAATGATTCCCTTTGATGATTGCGGTGCATATATATTGAGAGAAGCGATCAGCGATTTCATTTCGCGATCGCTCGCTCGCTCATTCTTCTGCTAAGTTCATATCGCGATCCTCGCTTCGCTCCTCGCCCATTCTTTTCTTTTCATGCGCTTGCTCTCTCGATTATATTTCAACGTTATTAACCGTCGCCGTCATTCGCAGTAGGTTTATCGTAATTTTAATTTAGCTACATTCTTCTATGTTTAATTAGCCACATTATCGGTAATGTTACGCTATGTATGTTTTGCTAGTCATGTCTCTACCGGAGCTACTAGAACAATTTACGATGAGGACCACCGGTGCAAGCTGTGGCTCACACCGGCGTGGATGGCCCTCGCCCGGCGCCAGGCGGGGAGGGGCGGTGGGCGGTAGAAGCGATCGTTACGCCCCGATCCTCCGGAGGCGGGCTTGTTGCCCTTTGCGAGGATGGTGTCCTTGAGCGTGGGTTCACCCTAGGCGGCGACTGTTGTCCGCACTTGTGGACCGGTGGAGGCCGAGACGCACACCTTCCATTTTCGGTGGGGTGAGATGGCGATCACCCTACAGGCGTCTCGTTCTTGGCTGGTCTCCCGTCCGGTGTGCCGCTTGTTCAGGGCCTCAGAGCGGACCGAAGGTCAGCCGAGCGCCGTTTGGCCAACCTCTGCCGGAGGGTTCACGTGGCGCCCCTCGGGCTTGGTGGCGATTCGTGAATGGCGCGCAGGTGCACTGAGGCGTCGTTAGGGCGCATCTCGTTGCTTACCTTCTCCGGCTCTTCGGTTGGGTCTGTTTCCAACCACAAAGGGCGATTTTTGAACCCGACTTCATCCGCGTCGCCGAAGTCTTTGGTTGACGCGGGCTTGAGCCGATGCCGTGATCTGATACCGGGATCACCGTCCTTGCGCTACATACCGAGGGTTGTGTGGCGCCGCGACGCGGCGGTATTGCTAGCAACGGCCGTGTGCTACGTGCTCCTGCGGTGTGGAGTTGGGAGCGATTCCTGTTAGGCGGTGACCATTGAGACAATGGCGCACCCGCACCCTCTCCCACATGACCACATAGACGCGCCCACCATGGGCTTACGGTGGATCGCCGCTCGTCGTCTGCTTACCGGGCCAACAGAAGACCGGCGAGGTGCTACTCGTTGTACCACAACGAGTTCGAGTTATTGCACGAGGCGACATCATCCGTGTCCATGGCATGCTGATTTTCTCGCTCGAGGTTGCGCCGCCGACGGCCGTCTGCGAATGCGTCGAGGATCGATTTTTGTGGACGACGACACGCCACTGGTGTTCTCACATATGGTGGAGCCTTACGCCGCAGCAGCGTAATGCGACAGATTGTTTCGATACCGGCTCGTGCCCCCGAAGCGGCAGCCCACGGAGTGAGCTGTACACCGTGAGTCAAATTTCATCCAAGTAATTTTTGCGATCCTTACGTCTTCTTTTGTAACATTAATCTTTCCGAAAATGCGGCAATCGAGGTCGGTGGGCATATTTTGGTGGCAAATCCACGGCACCGGTGGATTGCGACATGGATTAACGGGATGCACGTGGATGTATGGCATGAGCGGCGTCCATATGACCTCGAGTCGTGCAGCTGCGTACATGGAGTGGTACATGCCACGAACAGCAAGACTCACCATTCCTCCTCCGGAGCGCCAGTGGAGGTGACATTTCGACGCACTAAGAGAGCCTCCGCCGACGCGTCGACCGTCCACGGCGCTTCAAGACATGACGACACCGTCACGACACTTACAACCTCCGGTTCGCGATTTTGTTGGCGATATTCGTATTTTTGTTAATGAACTGTTACATATGTCACTACTGCTCGGCGGGCGGTGCGGCGTCGAGAGCTTGTGGACGAGGCCAACTCGGCCAGATAGAACCCGTGGCATATAAAAAGTTTTGAAGCACATCTCGGCGGAGATAAAGAAGATAATAAAGAACTTGAGCGTGGTCGTTCGAGGGACGACGTCTTGCGATCGGGCATGAAGTGGGGCGCCGTGCTCACCGCTTAGGTCACCACGACCTAGCGAGTCCGCAGCGTCGTAGCGTTCCGTCGGTCATCTGCGGGCGGTCGCCGCCGCAGTAAGTCTCTATGTACAAATTTACATTAAGTTTTGTAATTATGCCTTACGCCCGCTAACATCATGCCGTTCTCTCGCCGTAGGTCCGCCGGGATGAATCACTTCGTCGTCCGGACCGGTACATAGCCCGCCCCCTCGGTTTTCTGACCGCACATCCGGAGTACGAGGTTCTTAGTTTACATCGAGTGTTCATTTGTACTAACATCGTTTCGTCTTGCGACCTTGACCCCAGGTGTGACGGCGATTCACATCGGACCGATGGCGACGATACGGGCCTCCAGCTCCTACCGAGGAAGCGACACCACGCCGTGGCAAGGACAATGGCGGCGGGGTTTTTAGCGTCGCAGGCGAGCTCCTCCGGGTTCATTGCCCCGTACGTTCAAGAGCAGATGTCCTCCGGGTTCGGTGCCCCACGGTATACTCAGGCGAGTTCATCCGCGCAGCGGAGTTGCGAGTGAATCGTACCCCAGTGGTTTTCTAGACTCGTCGTGGATGAATTCTTGGAAGTGTCCCCGGTCGCCCAGCACGTCTCATCACGGCGACATGTACGCCTACCGGACTGCTGCTGCGGACTCGATCTCATGGTCCACCTCGCCTCAACGGTCTCCGTACCCCTCACGAACCGACACGCGTTCTCGGGCGGTGGGCGTATTCCACGGGTCATGCTCGGCGCAAAACAAGGCGCGCGACGCGGCGCAGCGAGGAGAGAGTAGTGGCTCGGACGAGTGGCCGTATAGTATCACGTGTTATGCGATTTTCATTGTACTACATGCTTGTTATCGCTATTTCGTATGAGTGTCTTGTTAGTATTAATCAATAAGCGTACAAACTTTTTGTATAATGATTCCACTCCATTAAACCTTGAGACCTCTCGTGGCCTCTCGAGACCTCCTTTGTATGAAGTACATTAATTGATCTGTACGAAAGCAAAGTTATATCAAAAGATTCTTAACAAATAAAATAATACAAAAATTACATA
Organism: Hsuehochloa calcarea; assembly: GCA_036346395.1. Taxonomy (NCBI): domain Eukaryota; kingdom Viridiplantae; phylum Streptophyta; class Magnoliopsida; order Poales; family Poaceae; genus Hsuehochloa; species Hsuehochloa calcarea. Next base: position 5,928,777 of record CM070593.1, on the reverse strand, counting down.
ATCAAATACACTTTGTCAAACACAAAAAGAAGGCTATAATTTAAAATTCCGGGAGACGGGCTTGTTGCGATTATGAAGATGCCGTACAACATGTGGGTAGCTACTATTTAACGATGTGTGCTACTTGTCTCCGCGGCGCCATAGCAAGGGAGCCTTGTCTCGACGTCGGTGGGTCTCGGTCGAAGGAGCCTTCCCCTTATCGCCAGACTCTCCACGTCGGGCTGGTATGTCGAAGTCGTCCGTACCCTGCGATTGTATGATGTAAGTACATCGTACAGTACAAAACGTAACAAGAATGTCAATTCTTCATAACTCACGTCGTCCATGTAGATTGCTCCCGGACGACCGGATACGCTGTGGCGACCGGGCTCAGCCGCATGAGCCTTTCCCTTGCCCTTGTCACGGGACTGTCCACGTCGGGCTGGTGTCTCGAAGTCGTCCATGTCCTGCGTTTGCATGATGTAAGTGCACCGTATAGTGAAAATCATAAGAAGGATGTAATTTCTTCATAACTGACGTCGTGGATACGGATGACGCGAGGCGGCCGGATCTGCTGTGGCCGGGCTCGGCCTCATGAGCCTTTCCTTGCCCTTGTTACGGGAATGTCCACGTCGGTGGTGTGTGAAGTCGTCCATGTCCTGCGTTTGCATGATGTAAGTACACCGTATAGTGAAAATCATAAGAAGGATGTAATTTCTTCATAGCGGCGTTTGCATGAGCCTTTCCTTGTCGCCGATATGGATTACGCTAGGAGTTTATTGGGATCCTTGGTGCCTCCTCATCAGTGCGTAAGGTTTCCACCGTGAGAAGTTCTCGGCCGCACCGAGTAGTTTAGCATGAAAGCGTGATGGCGTGTGTGTCTTGTGTCTTTGTTACTCGTTGATGGCATGTGTTGCACTTAATCAACAGGGTGGGAAAAGATTTAGACTGAGGCAAGTGGTGGATCTGTGTGAACGGTGGAGCTATGTGCTATAAACTTTGTGATTTGAGTTAAAATTGGAAGTCTTGCCTTAGTCAATTAAGGACTTAACTTTGTGCGCCATTGAACTGGGCCTTACTGTACGACCACATGCCTAGTATGGGCTGGGCCTGACTTAGTAAGTTATGGAGTCTTGACATTGACAACTCAGGTTGTATTTAAGCTATGTGATGGGCTGGAGGTGTGTACGCTGTGTTTGGGTCACATCGCGGGACGGTTTTGCCACATCCACGCCCAGCGGTGTGTGTCGTTCAAGGGCTATGTGTACAAATTGGACGGCAGGAAAGCACATCGGGAGTGTCATTGTTTGAGATGAAGTCTCTGAAAGGTTTTGTTATGGTCAGTGCTGGCCTCACTAATTGTATCGTGTGGGTAAAGTGTACAGCCTCTGCAGAGTGTTTAATCAATCTATTCGAATAGCCGCGTCCTCGAATATGGACATGCTCGGGAATTTCACACGAGGGGTAGATTTTCATAAAATAATTGGAAAGGGTCAGCTGTGTGAGATAACTTGTGCAGCTGTGTGAATAACTTGTTTAGACTGTGTGTCCTTTGTGAAATCAATTGTTAACTTATTATTGTCTATTTGTTTTGAATTATGCTTTCAATCTATTATTTGTATTCAATTGCAAATGTTGCATTTCTGCAAAATAACCACAGAAGCCATTTCTTTGGAATAAGCCATCATCTATAAATTGCATTCTGTGGTATGACTTGCGAGTACGGTGTGTACTCACTCTTGCTATAAACAATCAATGTAGTGGAAGAATCATCAGCCAACAAGGTCTACCTCAAGGATCGTGGAGAACTAGGTCGCGCTACCCCAGTCGATTGCCTGTGGGCATATCGATGGGCTTCACTGAAGTTATTCCATTACGTTCCGCTGCAGCTTTATTGAGCTATTTGTCTTATGAGACATTAATTGTAAGCTTTGACCTTAAGGTCTTTACTCTGATAATTATTGTTATTTGTCTATTTATTAGTCATCTTTGTATATGGAATTGATATTTCATCGATGTTGCCCTTTGTGTGCACTAGCGTGATCTGGACTAGTGCAGTATACACAGAGGGTCCAGATTTGCATATTTGGGTCCCGACAGAGGTGGTATCAGAGCCATATTGACTGTAGGTCGTGACCTTAGTTAGAATGGCCTTGTTTAAGGAAACTTTAAAACTTATTTCACAAATGAAAAACCTTAATGATGTGCTATTCTCATCTTGTCTAGCTTCTATTCTCTTCCACTCTATTCATTTCTCATCTATATTCTTCCTCACCGTTTTGAGTATTAAATTAGACCTTCTTTCCTCATAACTTCCATAGTTGTCGTTATCGGTGCCAAATGTCTCGATGGATGCCCAAGAGCTGTTTTGAGTAACTCTTCGAAGACCATGCAACCAACAACGACGTGTCGACATTACTCCAAGTGTTCAAGACAAGTTCGTCGCAAGAATTGAAGACCAAGAAGAAGTTGTATGTCACCCCTGTCTTTCTCCAAGATTCGCCTACAAGAATCACAAGCAGTCAACGTTGATGAAGACCATAACCAGTTCAAGTTTTCTTCAGACCAGCCATATAGGATAAATCAGTGTTTGTTCCTCCCTTGTGTTGAGCCAAGTAGCCTAATTAAATTAGAGTTTAATCGACTAGACGATTAGATTTTTGTATTTCTTCTTCTTTGTGTAGTTTGGCTGTGAGTTTTATGCTTCTTAATAGCTTTCCGGCTATTTGTGTGTTCCTTGGTGTCCTCGGGTTAAACCTGCTCCCTTAGTAGATTGTCTACCCTTACCATGTGCTCTTCCCTCTCATCTATTAGCCCTGGTCAGCCAGCAAATGAAAAACCCTAGTGAAGTCAACCTTGTCTGTAGTCTTGAAATAGTCTGTGTCCACTCAGATCTTGTCAATCCCAGTGGATAGTTGTCAATACCAGGAGTAGCAGATCCAATCATGACACAATTTTAGCAGCTCAGACTCAACTCATGAACGCGATGATGCAGAACATGAACAACATGATGACCCAATAGAATCAGACCGTCGCTACCTTGGCCAATTTGTTGAATCATAATAATCAAGCAAGCCACTGTTCCATCACCGCCCCGCACTAAAGTAGACGCCAACCAACAGCTATCACCAGTGCCAGCAGTGAAACATAAGAGCATGAACCAGTCTCCTGTCACCCAGAATCAGCTCATGTCAGCGATGATGCAACCGTCGGACAGCAGTAACTTTTGAAAGGATGCACAACCCGTTGCCATCCCAACGACACACCCTCAGTTCAAGTTTGTGAAGTTCATGATGATCAGACCACCTATCTTTGAAGGATCAGTCGAGCTCAAGGATGCAGAATCTTGGATTCGCACCATAGAAAAGAAGTTAATTGTTGTGCAATGCAATGATAACGACAGAGTTTTCTATGCTACTCACCAATTGGAAGGAGTTGTATTAGATTGGTGCAAAAACTTTCGCGCCGCCCATCAGGACAAGTAGACCATCATTTGGTCGAGTTTGCCCTGACTTTTCGTCCATGATATCAACATCAAGTAAGAGTGATCAAGAGGAACTTGCTATTTCGATGTCCTACATCCAAGCTAGCCATTGTCTGTTGAAGTGCCGCCATCCAGATAAGTTAGAAGATTTTGTATGTACCCGTTGTGGAGAAATAGGCTATAGTGCCGATGAACACAATATCAATTGTCCTAGTTGTGAAGGAAATCATTCCATTGGAGAATACCCAATGAGCTACATCAGATGTTTCTTATGTGAAGGCGATGATCATTGTCCTAGTCAGTGCCCCATGTATTTAGTGTTGACTTTCGCAATACAATGTCAGCGAGAAAATTTTCAAGTCGAAGTCAGAGCATTACCAAGAGAAGGCAAACCATTGTCAGTGCAAGATATGTCAGCAGAAGAATCACAAAAGCAGAATGTTAACTTTGGTAACCAGCCTCAAGAGAGAAGTCAGCCAGTGTCCTCAGAAGAACCAGCCACTCACTCCAGATGCCAGAATATCAAAAGTCGCTTTAGTCAAGATTGTAACACCCAGAGCAGATGGTAATACAGCAGGATCTGTTTGCCCAACGAAGCAGTTAAAGAAGAGACATTTGAACGATGATGTTATCAAGAAAGCCTAGATTAAAGATACCAGATTATGCAGTTGTCATTGCAAGTGACCTATACAGCATGCAACCAGATTAGAAGTCAAGTTTGTCTTTTACTTGGTACCCAGGATCAGCCAACTCTAGAAGGATTTACACCAGGGATGATATATGGCAAAAAAAATAGTTCAATGAGTTTGCAAAAATGATACAGTTGAGCAGACGACTTTCTCAGATAAAGGTAGTGTTAAATCAAATTATCAGCTTGGCAAGCACCAATGTCGATTACAAAGTAAATTGTTAGCACAAGGATGTGCGAGAATTTTGGTTTATTCAAGAGCTAATCCCAGAACCTCAGAATCAGCCTGTTTGAGATATGAGAAAGAACTGCAATTTTCTTTAAGATCGTCCATGAACAAGACAGTGTCAGTTCAAGATCAGTGAGACAATTGTTTCAAGATAGTCAAGACCCTCATCGTTGTAAAGAACAAGTTCACCATATCACTAGAAGTGAGCCAGGTCAGTGAGAATTTCAGAAATGATCGATTACTACTCCAGTGTTCGTACTACCAGCTACCTGAAAGAAACTTGATAACTTTTATCACAGAACATCTAAGAATTTGTGTGTTACGGAGTTTCGCCAACACTTCCTAACAGCTACAGTTTCAAGTAGCGAATTGTTCTAGTCACAATTTGGAGTTGCTATCATAGAGCATTAAAAATGGTTTTATTGGATCGAGAACCGGGAGGTTGGAGTCTGTTCCCTCAGTTCAGATCAGTATAGTGGCAGATGCCTCAAATCGGAAGAGCTACTGTAAGAAATTGTTGATCAAGTGAAGAGTAAGCTAAAGTTACCTGTGAAAGCCAGAAGTTGAATCTTGAGTTGGTGCAAGAGTATATTTGTTGAACCCCAGAGTTAAACCGATGCTAGAAAAAAAATCAGTGTTGAAAAGATAGTAAGATGATAGTTTTATCAAGGGAATCAGTCCTCACATGAAGTAAGGTAAAGCATGAGAACCTGCCGAAGGTGAACCAGATGGTTCAAGAATCAATGAGTACATATATGTGTATCTGAGGAGAAGAAACTCAAGTAGTTGATGCTCAAACCAACATTTGAGTACAAGCATCCCATTTCCTCTGAAAGTATCAAGGTGTACAAGGATCTCAAAATTGAATAGTGATGATCCAATATAAGGAAAAAGGTCACAGAATGTGTTACCATTCGTTTGGTATATCAGAAAGTCGGCTAGTATGTCAAAGGCCAGACAGAGTACTACTATCTTTGAGAATTTAAGTATGGGTTTTCCCAGGATCCAATCGAGATATAATTTCTTGAAAAGTGATTGTTGATCGTTTGACAGAAATTTTTGTTTCATACCTGTCAATATCACCTAGTTTGGAGACCGCCTAGCAGAGCGGTATACGACAGAAGTTGTATACGACAGAGATGGTATTCGCCAAAATTGGTCTAGTATCAGATCGACAGAGATGGTTAGTTTGCACGATATGCCAGAAGGAGTTAGTATCAAACCAACGATCCCAGTGTACCTCGTGTTAGTGACCGAGTGTGTATACAGCCTTGGATGTCCGTTTAGTTCAGTATTGTGTATCACCCTGAATCAGTGGGCAGATTGAAAGAGTAAGTTTGTGCTTAAACTCATAGTACCAAGTCGAACAAGTAGGTGTTGTGTCTTTGAGTTCCCCTACAACACGGATGTTAGCCGATTTGGGGTTGCCACCATTTGAAGTTCACGATGGTTGATCATGTGAGTCATCGCTAGCTAGAAGCGCATCGATCACAAAGTATGTGGATTTTGCATTAATCATGAAGCGTAATGCCAACTGCCTTTGGTCCTAAAGGGATTGTAAGTAGCTCAGTTCAAGCGGAAAAGCTATATTGTGTATGCGATTATCACCTCGTAGTCATGTTTATCTTAAGGATACTGTTGAAGTTACGTGTTAAAAGTTGCGACAGAGGTAAAAAGATGTGTGTCGATCAATTCAGGATTCTAAAGTTCATAAGAAGAGTTAGTTTGTCAACCTAAGCTATCAGTCAGCAGCAGAGTTCCTGAACTCCAGAAGTGTCTTTGAGCACCAATCAAGTAGTTCTGTCAGAAGCAATCGAGTTGCTAGAAGTCCTTTCCTACCAAGAGCCAGCTTATCAAGTTTTCGTCGAAGCAAGAAGCAAGATGTTTGTTTTGTAAGTGTTCAGAAAAGAAGTTTCGTCAGAGTCAAACCAGTTGAAAGCAAGGAGAGCGCCCGAAGGCTGAGTTCCGTAACCTTTTCTATAGCCAGCCTGAATCTCGGGGACGAGATTCCTTTAAGGGGGGAGGTTTGTAACGTCCCAAAATTTGGCTTTTCAAAAATCTTTTGAGTAGTTTAGGTCACTAGAAAATTTCACCAATTTTATTTGAATTAATAAAGCTTAATTAGAATTTTTCTAAATTAAAGATATTTAATTTGACTAATATAAATATCAATTAAATAAAAATCTATTTTATTTGGCTTCCTGGTGTTTCCAGAAATTTTCTGGTATTTTTGGGGATTTTTCTGGATTTGTTTGCTATTTATTCTATCTTATCGATTTGTTGCGTTTTATTCAAATTTTGAAATTCCGAATTTCTGGATTTTATCTCTCCTACCCACGTGTACAGTACCCGATCGGCACTATTTGTATGCATGCTACAGTATCGCATTACTGTTCACATGATTTTCGCAACCGAGCCGAACTCCAGCCGAACGAACTCGTACGCGATTCATTTTCTGATTCAAACTTCAAATCTCAATATCTTTTCGCTCGGTGCATATAAATGCGAGCCGTCTGCGCCCACGCGTCTGTCTCGACGTCCTCTTCCAATCCCCTGATTTGGTTTCCTCCGAATCGATCTGTATTCAACGCAGTTCGTGGAATACGGAGTTCATCCAAAAATCTTCCGCTGCGAGTTTCTCCTTCATCCGACGTCCGTAGGCGAACCGTGCAATGGCGTTGGGTTCGCGTCGTCGTGCTCACGCCATGGTGCCAGCCCTTCGCCGAAGTTCGCTGGAGTTTCGCCGTCCGTCAGATCCCAACCGTATTCTTCGCGTATTCTACTTCCTCGGTGAGTATTTCTCAAATCCGACCGCACCATCGCGTCCGGCTCGTCGTTTCCTTTCCGTTTTGCCCCTTCACCGCCGTCGTGTCACCGCCATCCGCCGGCCATCCCATTCGGTAAAACCGATCGCATCTTTACGTATGAGTTCTCATTCTATTTGCTTTGGCCGTGTTTGTTTCAATCTTCTCTGTCTATTATCTTTCTCTAATCCTTGCAACACAAGTCCCACCTCCTTACCTCAAGAACAGTAGGTGGTAGCTCCTCGCTCCGCCCATGTTCATGTCTACACTACAGTACATGTGTTCGTTCCTTGCTCCTCTAATTATTTTCCAACCTCTGATCTATATTTTCTCTATCCACTATCCTTTACTTTGCCATCTCTAGCTGATGTGCATCAAGACAAACCGGCCATGGGAGCAATCTGTTTTGTTTATTCTCCGGACAACCGTAGCCTTTTGTTGATCATCCTCTATTCGATTCATTTGTTCATCTAAATCAACGCATGCATGTAGTATTTCCCTATGCATACTTCTCTGTTAATTCTTCCTTTCTATTTGTCATACAAGAAAATAAATATCTGTTTTTTTACCCCACTTGTCATCCACCCATATATACATATACATATATGTATATATATATATATATATATGTATGTATATATGTTACATACATATATCTTCTCTCATCTTACTTGGCTTCCACCTCCATGCCAATGTATCAATGCACCAGGATGCAACCGCATGCACCTGTGTCCTCCCTGTTAATTTTCCTTCTCTTCTTCTCTGTTGTTTCTCTCGGTCTTTCTTTCTGATGTGTGGTTCCTATATGTCAAATATATTCCTCTCACTTGCACGTGAACCCCACATGTCACCCACCCAAATAAAAACCCTAACTATTAATTCTCTCACCTATATGCGGGTCCCGCATGTCAGTCAACCTTTGGTCAACCCTTCTCCATGAGCTTGGTCCACCGTCGACTAGCGTATCTCCGTGGACCTGGTCCATAGACCAGTGGCCCACATGTCAACCCTAATCTTATTTTCGAGAATTAATTTAATTCTTGAAAATCCTTTTATCTTATTGGTCCCACATGTCGTTCTCTCTACCTTATTTTTGGAATTATTTTTAATTCTAGAAATCCATTAATATCAGTCGGTCCCACATGTCATACACTCAATCATTCTCTAATATTTTCGGAATGGGATATTCTGATAATATTCCAGTTGTCAGCTTGTCTCTCTTTTTATTTTCATCATTCCAAAAGCCATATCTTATTCATCCGAATTCCGCTTGAACCCATTCAAATTCCTACATTCATCTAAAGTCATTATCTATCTTCCAGTACCTTTCAATTTCAATTTGGAGTTTATTTGATTTGTCTTTTGAATTTAGTTTGTTTTTGCATTTTCTTTATCGTTAGACGTTGAAGTACCAGAATCGTCTGAAGGAGCTAAAGATCAAGGAAGTAGAAGATTGAAGATAAATAAAGACCATCATTGCTATAGCAAGGCAAGTTATACCTTTGATCATATTGAACCCAGTTTTCAAAATACTTTGTTTCAATGTATTGCATTCTATTTCAAGTATTTATTTAAATGCTTTTGGGATAGTTATTAATCCAATTTGTTATATCCACCTTGTCTATTGTATGCCATGATCTTTTGTCACCCTAGGTTGGTCCATTATTAGTTGGTATTATCGTAGCACCAACGTGGGTTGGTTAGATACGATTAGACTGCTTAGCCATGCCACGAGTCATCATTTCATCTAAGTCGCAATTATAAACTTGACTAAGTGATTATGAAACTGTGTGTGCTGTGTGCTGTTACTCGTTGATGGCATGTGTTGCACTTAATCAACGAGGTGGGAAAAGATTTAGGCGAGGCAAGTGGTGGATCTGTGTGAACGGTGGAGCTATGTGCTATAAACTTTGTGATTTGGGTTAAAATTGGAAGTCTTGCCTTAGTCAATTAAGGACTTAACTTTGTGCGCCATTGAACTGGGCCTTACTGTACGACCACATGCCTAGTATGGTGGGCCCGACTTAGTAAGTTATGGAGTCTTGACATTGACAACTCGGGTTGTATTTAAGCTATGTGATGGGTCGGAGGTGTGTACCATTGTGTTTGGGTCACATCGCGGGGCGGTTCATTTGCATCCCCGTCCAACGGTGTGTGTCGTTCCAAGGGCTATGTGTACAAATTGACGCAGAAAGCACATCGGAGTGTCATTGTTTGAGATGAAGTCTCGAAAGGTTTTGTTATGGTCAGTGCTGGCCCCACTGATTGTATCGTGTGGGTAAAGTGTACAGCCTCTGCAGAGTGTTTAATCAATCTATTCGAGTAGCCGCGTCCTCGGATATGGACATGCTCGGGAATTTCACACGAGGGGTAGATTTTCATAAAACAATTGGAAAGGGTCAGCTGTGTGAGATAACTTGTGCAGCTGTGTGAATAACTTGTTTAGACTGTGTGTCCTTTGTGAAATCAATTGTTAACTTATTATTGTCTATTTGTTTTGAATTATGCTTTTAATCTATTATTTGTATTCAATTGCAAATGTTGCATTTCTGCAAAATAACCACAGAAGCCATTTCTTTGGAATAAGCCATCATCTATAAATTGCATTCTGTGGTATGACTTGCGAGTACGGTGTGTACTCACTCTTGCTATAAACAATCAACAGAAGTGGAAGAATCATCAGTCAACAAGGTCTACCTCAAGGATCGTGGAGAGCTAGGTCGCTACTTCGATCGATTGCTGTGGGCATATGGATGGGCTTCACCGGTTATTCCACACGTTCACTGCGACTTTATTGAGCTATTTGTCTTATGAGACATTAATTGTAAGCTTTGACCTTAAGGTCTTTACTCTGATAATTATTGTTATTTGTCTATTTATTAGTCATCTTTGTATATGGAATTGATATTTCATCGATGTTGCCACTGTGTGCACTAGCGTGATCCTGGACTAGTGCAGTATACACAGAGGGTCCAGATTTGCATATTTGGGTCCCGACAGCACCCTCCACCACCTCCGCCCTTTGCACCTCCGTCGGCACCGCCCTCCGCACGCCCGTCGCACTCCGGAGTCGGGCTCTACGGCTTCGCCTCGACCGCCTCGGGCCAAAGGCATGTCATCATCAACCGGTTCTTGTCGTGAGTACCTTTTCATGTACTCATTTCGGACGTATCTGACATTACCCTTTGTTCTTGCAGCAGTTGCGAGGGGACAACACCCTGCTGCAACCATCGTCATCACGGAAGGAGGCGCAGGACTGGACTTCCTCGCATGGCATTCAATCACACCTACGGGAGCGCGACCAGTGGTTCGGCGACACGTACGGAGGGTATACCGTGCAGCACTACGGCTCAGACTGGCCAGGAGGATCCTCGCCAACACAACAGCCTACTCAGGTACACGTGAACGTACTTACACCAATTTTCCCGTCGCACAAAACCAATGACTAACTCACCCTGTACCCTTCCCGCAGGAAGAGCACCAGTGGGTTGACGATATGCTCAGGCCTCAGCCGGACCGCCACGATGAGATCACCTCAGATTAGCCTCCCAGACAGGGCCCCTACTATAGCCTTCGAGACGTACGCCGCTCCCCGGACAGGTTCACATTCCCTGAGGATCAACTACGCCGTCCCGGCAAGCGACACGACGATGCGCCCTAACTAATTTCACGGCCGTGTAAAACTTGTTATGTAATGCCATTGTGCATCCCGCCTTTCTGATTTATGTAATGTCCCTGTACGTTACGACAGTGAAATTTATGTACACAAAATGTTCTCCGAAATATTTAGTACTAACAACAACCGTACCTCCCAATTTTAACTTACTAAACCTTAAAGACATAACGCAATGCTGCCCCACGATACCTCCTCGGCCCTGCTACCTCGCGGACACGAATTTTCTTCAACCAAATTACAATTTACCCGCAGACTATATATATGTATGATTTGGCTGCCATTCCCCTCACTCTTGAGTTCCTCTTCTCCTTCCTTCCAGTCTTACACGGGATGTCTACAGCCTCATCAAACTTCCGAGTGAGCAGGCAATTAGAAGCACTACGACAGCACTTGGATTGCCCTCGTTGCAGGGATCCGGTGAATGTGTTCACCTCCCATACGCCAACGAACCCATCCCGAGTGTTTATGAAGTATTCAAATCTTATGGTAACTTGTGCTTGATCATCCCCAATAAACTTCTTTCCAAATATCATGTTATTTCACTTGCAGTTCCAATTATTTTTACAGAATACAACATGTCGGTTCTGGCTGTGGGCTGATGAAGTTGTGCCAGAGGTTCGAGACATTGCAATGCAAATTGCAGCCTTGCAAGAGAATACCCGTCGTGTAGCTGCATTTCGTCTAGTGCCTCGACCATCGGATCAACCGACGGAAAATAAAGATAATGTTCTTAAAAGACTGGATGAAAGGATGGAAAAGGTTGAGAAATTGCTATGAAAATTAGTTAACATAGCCAGTTTGGTAATTTTTCTTCTATTATTTCTTGTTCTTTCTAAGTAGAAGTTCAGTTTTAATATGATTGAAATATCCACTCTTTATCTATGCATCACTGCACTACGTGATGTAGGCCTTTGCGGCGTTGTTGTACTAGTTTGTATCATGTATGTCTCTATCTAATTCCGTTATGAACACTATGCGTGTGAATTAATCAAACCATAATTTCCAAATCAGCGCGGAACTACCGCCAACTAATTTGCGGTACTTCCGATTATCGGAAGTACCACAAATTTCTTGCGGCACTACCGCTCTTAAATGAAGCGCAAAAAGACCCTCTCTGGAGAAAACGTTCCGCGCGAAAATCAGAACTTCCGCGGTGCGGTAGTTCCGCTCCCAACATGGCGGTACTACCGCGCTTGTAGAAAAACGGCTAAGTCCCAAAAGGGTGCTCTTTGGAAAAAAAACGTTCCGCGGGATTTTCGGAAGTTCTGCCGAGAGATAGTTCGGCACTTATATCGCCGGAACTGCCGATTATCCTAACAAAGCAGATGGCTTTCAAAACAACTTCAATTGGAAAACAAATTTACGAACTTAAGTGACAACACACTGCATCGCCTGCTTTGCAGACCGAAATGACAGAACTCTGCAGAGTAAGACGTGACAACACTCTGTCTCGCCAGCTTTTCAGACTGAAATGAAATCACTCTGCAAAGTAAAACGTGACAACACTCTGTCCCGCCAGTTTTTCAGACCGAAATGACAACACTCTGTAGAGTAAGACGTGACAACACACTGCCTCGCCAGCTTTTTAGACCGAAATGACAGCACTCTGTAGAGTAAGACGTGACAACACACTGCCTCGCCAGCTTTTCAAACCAAAATGACAACACTCTGCACAGTAAGACATGACAACACAATGCCTCGCCAGCTTTTCAGACCGAAATGACAGCACTCTACGAAGTAAGACGTGACAACACAATACCTCGCCAGCTTTTCAGACCGAAATGACATCACTCTGCAGAGTAAGACGTGACTTCTCTCTGCAAACCAGGACGAGAGAGTACTCTGCAAAGCAAAACGTGACAACACTCTGCCTCCCCAGCTTTTCTTACCGAAAAGACATCACTCCAAAAAATAGGACATGACTTCTCTCTGCAGAAAGATTAGACAACACTCTGCCAACCACGCCATGCCAACCCTCTAGCTTATAAAAGGAGGTGCAAGTCATCTACGAGAGAAAACCACATAACCAAACCCAACGCTACACCAGAGCTTGCTTCACCACGCTGGGATGGACAACCTCAAGAAGCAATGAGACGAGATCCGTGATCTAGCAAGGGCTTCAACGGCACGGGCCAAACAAGCTATGGCTGCTGAGGTCGGTCCGGCAAAGCGACTTGCGGGATGATGACTCTCGAAATGAAGCCCCGTAGCAAACAACCCATGCGTAGCGTTCCAACCGAGCCTTCACCGCAACATCCGCCAGAGGGGGAGATGCCGCCCCTCTGTTGGTGTAGGGACACATGTAGGTTCTTCAAATCCAAGCACCAGCTCAGTCTCGGCATGCGTTACTGGGGTTGTCCTAACTACTCCTCTAACAATCCCGACCGCCGTTGGGATACGAGCAGCTATCGGCAGCCAGTAAGGAGTACTTACAGTAAGTTATCGTACCAATTCTCTTTCAGAGTACGCACTAACAATCTCTCCCATCTACCTGTAGTCCCCGGAGCCGCTATGTGGCTTCCGCAAGTGGATCGACCTAGAGATCCACCCACACAACCAGTGGCAGCTCGACTTCGAGGAGTGGAATGCCGAAAGAGGACGCGAGATCCGGGAGGAGGATCGTCGGACTGAAGAGCACAACGATCGTATCCGCCGGGAGACTCAGGCCCATCTCGAGGCGTGCAGGCCCAGGGAGCGTGAGGCACCCGAGAGGGAGCGCGAGAAAAAGCAGGAAATGGCGGCCGAGGCCAGGGTGGCAGGCGAGGAGTACAACACCGAGCTCGCAAGAAAGGGCAAATAGCCCTGGTCCACGCAGTAGGTCGGGCCAGTCTGTAGTAGTCCCCCCTCCCATTCGCCATGTTTTAACTATCCCCTAAAGGCATGCGTACATACATGGTCCGGAAGCTCGTGTCGCAAGTTACTGTAGTAGTAGCGTCCATGGTAAAGTAATTAGCCGAACCATCATGCCATGTGACCACATGTAACGTGCTTCTGTCCGCGCGCGGACTGCAATGTAGTTCTGGTTCTGTGCCTCCGCTGAGCCATCAAAGTATGCCTCTTCTGGTGGAATTCCAGAGATAACCATTCACATCGACATTGATTTTTCTATGTTTTAGGGCTTCTCCGTAATCGGAACGTTCTCAGCCCCTTCAGTTAAGTTAATTTCTGTACTCTGCGTTAACTCCACCGTACAGAAGATATGTGATCAAGAACCATAGCGGCCAAAAGTAGTCATGCCGTACCAAACTTCGCACATTTCAAGTCACATGAAATCATGAAACCCTAATTTCCGAAACGTCTCGTCCTAATTTTTGAGACCTAAACCCTGAATTTGTCGAGATAATTTCAGAGCATGTAAAATTATATAAAATTTACACAATCAAGTCCACTATGTAGGGAGTCTGGCAAAACAAATTCATAATGTTTGGACCTCATTTGCTGTACTAGAAAATTTCTACAAACATTAGACTTTAAAGAATTTTGGAGAAAAAAAAAGAATGTATAAAATTTCAAAAAAATTACACAAGCAGACAAACTATGCCAGGAGGATCCACAAAAAATTTCATAATTGTTTGAGCTCATTTTGTATATTTAAAAAATCATCCAACAAATATTATTAATTAGTTTTTTTTTGCCCACGTGAAGGCGAAGACCAAGGTCTTCTTAGTCCCCGATGAATAACAACTTGGTTCTTTGCCGCCGCAATGTGATTAGTACGATAAGGGGGCTATTTTTGGAATTTTGGAATTATAGGGGCTACTTTTAGAATTTTTGTTGCGCAACGGGGCTAAAATAGTTCAGAATTCAGAGGAGCATAGACTGGCGGCGGCGCAGAAAATGAGATGGGGAAGAAGCGAGCTGCGCGAGCATACCAAGTGTTGGAAATATGCCCTAGAGGCAATCATAAAGATGATTATATTTCCTTATGTTCATGATTTTGGATAATATGTTATCATGTTCCTTGAATAAATCATCAGTTATAGATCAATGAGTATGTGACTTGTTGGTGAAACTCATTAACTTATATGATATTATTCTAAATGTATCCCTGCTCGAATGTCACTGGTCGGAACAACCGTGACTCCACTACCAGCACATATATTGATTGATGACCACGTTTCACCGGTCATAGATATAGGGATATCGAATCAATAATGTGAGCACATGCTAGAGAACATGGCACTGGATAGACCCATCATTGAGACACTATTGAGATTGTTATGAATCTATGTGTCATTAGTTGGTCTCAAGTAATGTTGATGTATAATCCCTAGACCTGAGATCAGCATGGTTCCCTACATGTGTAATAGCACTCTTAGGGGTTGCCAAACGCTACTCCGTAACTGGGTAGCTATAAAGGTAGCTTTCGGGTGTGCTATGAAACATGCGGAGGGATATGACTGGTCGGATATGGGATTTGCCCCTCCTAACATAACAGGAGAGATGTCTCTAGGCTCCTCGTTGTGATCGGATAAAGAAAGTGCATGGCCATGCCACTAGTGGACGAAGTGTCGACCACATGAAGTTATCTGACACTCGATCGAGAAAGAATTTAACAGTCCATGGATGACACAACTTCTCACCTGGAGTTCAACCAGATATCGTGAGGCAAAGGGAGTATACACGAGAAAGTCTTCAAGGTCAATCAAATACGAACTGGTCGTTTGGAGATACGAACTGGTCGTAGGGTGATCGAACATTATCACTAAGTGATCTGAACTAGTCGTATAAAGATACGAGCTAGTCGTTAGTGATATGGACCTTGACATAGATCACATTACGTTAAGGTTCGTCCGATTTATTCTTTGGGTGATTGGGAATCGTTATGTGCTGCTAGGTACCGCTGCGACTAGTGGTCGAAAAAGAATTTCCGAGTCACAAACTAATTACACAAGAACCTGTAGGGTCGCACACTTAAAGGGCTGGGATTTGATTTGGATGGTGATCCGAATCGTATAGGACTCAAGTTCCTAATGGGCCTCGAGTATGAGACCCATCATGGATGCCTATATAAAGAGGGGCGGTGGCATAGGGTCGGGTGACGGTTGTTGTCTTTTGGAAGAACTCCCGAAACCCTAATAGCCACGCCTCCCTCAACCACGTTGCCGCCGCTAGCACAGCAGCGCGTGGTGTCCCTGCCCCGGACGTGTGGATACCTCGGAGGTGTTGTTGCGAAGCATCAGCACTAGGATGATCCACACCTCGTGACAATCACCAGAGTAGGAGGAGGAGTCGCACGACGGGTACGACCACTCGGAGGAGCAGACGCGCGGTGAGTACAACTAGTCGAAGAAGGAGACGCATCGTGAAGTACGACTACGACTGCATCAACTCGCTACATCGACTCTACTTTCGCTACGAGTCGGCGCGTCTAGCGGTAATCTCGTGATCTATTACTTGCGGAGGTTCCTTTGGTTGCGCGGTAAAATTTTGTTTTATGCTATCGTAGCCTACCCGTAACCCAACAGTGGTATCAGAGCCATCCCATATAGTTTTAGATTCAGATTAGTTGCATATTGTGATATGTGGCGATTTATAGATGCGATCTATTTTTGTTTCTAGCGTTGGTCGATATGATCGTCTATGAGCGTTGGTGTTGAGATGGGTTTATTCGTTATTCCGTGATCGTACTTACATGGTCGTATCACGACTTGCGAATACCGGTCGGAATTCCGCCATCGGGGTAGACAGTGATCGTAAATCCATGGAGCACGCGAAGATCAATCTGGTTGATCAAATCGGAGTTGCGATCGGAAAGGATCAGATGTTTTATTGCGCCTATTTCCAACCACACTGCATAACACTCCTACCGGTCGGGTTTCCGCCATCGGAGTATGCCGCAGTAGGTGGTCGTATCATAGCAATAATCAGATCTGTTCGGAATAGGGTTAATATGATTGATCTGATGATTTCGAAGGCTCGGTCACGTGAATAAGATTCATGTCCCGACAAATTTTTCGAGCGCGCTGCCCTCGACCAGCGAGGGGCAGAAAGATTTATGTTCTTGTCGCCCGATAGAATTGGATTCTATGCATAACTCGTTTTTGCAGGGATTGATGTGAATAGTATAACCCATAATGTATGAGATGCATGAATGTGTGTAATGTTCATGACTTGCGTGTCATGTTTATTGCAGCCCAAGGCTGTCTATTTTGTATAACGGCCTGCGTGTCGACTTGTGATGCTTCTTCACTCCTTGTATTTTTCACTAGTGCTATTAGATGAAATAGCTTAGTAGGAGTACTGGGAAGATTTGGCCACTTGGAGACATGACGAATAGGAAGCTCGGCGATAGAGATCACCTTATGGAAGGGTCATACTATATCACAATTTGATTGTCTGTGAATGCCCCTATATTTCTGTTCGTTTATTTCTATGCATGTTATTTAATTGCTTAAATGCTTTTGACATGGTAGAAGTAAAACTCCCTCACATAATATTAGGTTAAATTGATGCCCTCCCAATTGCTGCACCATCCAAAGTCATGGATTTTAATGGTAGGTCTTGCCAAAGCAGAGTGCCATTACTACTCCTTGACTAGATGAGTTTGTGTCGGACACTTACACGCATAGCATTGGTCTAACTTGACAAGGTTATCATAACGGTTATGGACCATGGGGCATAGGGTTGGGTGCCGAAGTATGGAGATACTGCCCAACAACAAGAGTCATATAGAGATATGATTGGCAAAGGGTTGCTTACCAAATTCACTAATCTTCTAGCAGTGATGCCAAAGCTCACTAGTAGATTAACTGACTGCGGGTCTTGAATCATTAAATATCATAAGAGGGATATGGTATTTAGTGGGAGTATCTTTATTAAAATTGTTTAATAGAAGTTACTCTTCTTGAACATATGTCTTAGTTTTGCATATTTTATGTTGTAGATCATGGCACCAACTGCTGTACCTACATCCAGTTTTGCTTTGCGTTTGATACTTGAAAAGGAAAAACTAAATGGAACAAATTTTGCGGATTGGTCCCGCAACCTAAGAATTGTTCTTAGGCAAGATAAGAAGGAACGTGTTCTAGAGGAACCAATTCCTGATGTCCCTGATGAGAATGCTACTGCCACTCTCAAGACAGCCTATAAAAAGGCTTGTGATGAGTCCCTTGATGCTAGCTGTCTCATGCTTGCTGCAATGAACTCAGACCTTCAGAAGCAGTTTGAGAACATAGAGGCCTACGATATGATCGTGGCACTCAAAGGCATGTTTGAGACACAAGCAAGAACTGAGAGATATGAGATCTCAAAGAAATTGTTTGGGAGTAAGCTAGCTGAGGGCAGTCCGGTGAGCCCACATGTAATCAAGATGGTTGGTTACACACAGAGCTTGGAAAAACTTGGTTTTCCACTTAGTCAAGAGTTGGCTACAGATTTGATTCTTGCTTCGCTTCCGGCAAGCTATGGGTTGTTCATTCTGAACTTCCATATGAATGGTTTAGACAAGAATCTCACCGAACTGCATATGATGCTCAAGACTGCAGAAGACAGCATTAAGAAAAGCAACAATCATGTGATGATGGTGCAAAAGAGTACAAGCTTCAAAAAGAAGGCTAAGACTAGGGTCAATGGTAAGGGCAAGACTAAAGTTTCGGATGGGATCCAAGCTACTGTGCCTAAACCAAAGACTAAGTCCTACCCGACTCAAGAGTCTCAATGCTTTTCCGCAAGGAGTTAGGACATTGGAAAAGGAACTGCAAGAAATACGTGGCTGATCTGAAAAGGAATAAACTTTCCTCTACAGGTATTAATGTTATAGATGTTTTTCTTGCTGATTCCTATGTTAACTCTTGGGTATTTGATACCAGATCGGTTGCTCATATTTGCAATTCGATGCAGAGTCTAACAAGGAGTAGAAGAATTACAAGGGGCGAGATGGATCTTCGCGTCGGAAATAAAGCAAGGGTTGCTGCATTAGC
Source organism: Hsuehochloa calcarea (assembly GCA_036346395.1). NCBI lineage: Eukaryota > Viridiplantae > Streptophyta > Magnoliopsida > Poales > Poaceae > Hsuehochloa > Hsuehochloa calcarea. The sequence goes on along the minus strand of CM070593.1, from coordinate 5,909,995 downwards.
CGCCGGGACTTTGCCATTACTCTTACCCTCAGGATTTATTATGGAATTAAATAATTGTTATTATGTTCCAGCCATAAGTAGAAATATCATATCTGCCTCATGTTTATTGGCAGAGGGTTATAAATTCATTATTGAGAACAATGGTTGTTCTATATTTTTGAATGAAAAGTTTTATGGCTATGCTCCTGTTTCGAACGGGTTGTTTATTTTAAATCTTGATGATGCACCCATCTATAACATTAATGCAAAGAGGCTTCGGCCTAATGATATGAATTCTACTTTTATATGGCATTGTCGTTTGGGTCACATAAGTAAGAAACACATGAAGAAGCTCTATTATGATGGAATCCTAAACTCATTTGATTTGGAATCATTTGAAACATGCGAATCTTGCCTGATCGGAAAGATGACCAAGACACCTTTCACTGGTCGGAATGAGAGGGCGTCCGACTTATTGGCACTCATACATACTGATGTATGTGGACCGATGAGCACGACAGCTAGAGGTGGATTTCAGTACTTCATTACTTTTACCGATGACTATAGTAGATATGGATATATCTACTTAATGAGGCACAAGTCGGAATCCTTTGAAAAGTTCAAGGAGTTCCAGAATGAAGTACAGAATCAACTTGGCAAGACAATCAAAGCCCTACAATCTGATTGTGGAGGTGAATTTTTGAGCCATGAATTTGGTGATCACTTGAAGCAATGTGGAATTATTCCACAGCTTACACCACCAGGCACTCCACAATGGAATGGGGTGTCCGAGCGGAGTAATCGGACTTTGTTGGACATGGTCCAATCAATGAAGAGCCAATCAGATCTACCGTTGTATTTTTGGGGTTACGCTCTAGAAACTGCTGCTTTCACTTTAAATAGGGTACCATCTAAATCAGTAGATAAGACACCATATGAGATATGGACTGGGAAAAGTCCTAGTTTGTCTTTTCTAAAGATTTGGGGATGTGATGTCTATGTTAAACGTTTGACGTCTGATAAACTCACACCCAAGTCGGATAAATGCTTCTTTATAGGATATCCTAGGGAAACCAAAGGATATTACTTCTACAATCGTGAGGAGGGCAAAGTTTTTGTTGCCCGAAATGGTGTCTTTTTGGAAAAAGAATTTCTTTCAAAAGGAGGCAGTGGGTGAAAGTTGCAACTTGAAGAAATTCGGGAAGCACCTGAAAATGTTTCAACTCCTACTGGACCTCTACAGGACGAACAAAGTGTTATTGAACTTGTAGATGAGGCATCACCACCACGTAGATCTAAAAGGCCACGTCAATTGCCTGTAAGGTATGGGCATGACGTATTATTATTGAATAATGATGAACCTAAGTCTTATACGGAAGCGATGATGGACCCAGACTCTGAGAAATGGCTTGAAGCCATGAAGTCCGAGATAGACTCCATGAGTGACAATCAGGTTTGGAACCTGGTCGAACCACTTGATGATGTTAGAACCATTGAGTGCAATGGATCTACAAGAAAAAGATTAATATGGATGGAAATGTTCACATTCATAAAGCTCGACTGGTCGCAAAAGGGTTTCGACAAGTTCAAGGAGTTGACTACGATGAGACTTTCTCACCAGTAGCGGTGCTTAAATATGTTCGGATTATTCTAGCTATTGCTGCATATTTCGATTATGAGATATGGCAGATGGATGTCAAAACAGCTTTCCTTAATGAAAACCTAAGTGAGGATGTGTACATGACACAGCCTGATGGTTTTGTCGATCCAAAGAATGCTAGTAAAATATGCAAACTTCAAAAGTCCATTTATGGGCTGAAACAAGCATCTCGGAGTCGGAATTTGCGTTTTGATGAAGAAATCAAAAAGTTTGGTTTCGTCAAAAACAAAGAAGAACCTTGTGTTTACATGAAGGTTAGTGGGAGCAAACTTGTAATTCTAATCTTATATGTGGATGACATATTGCTGATTGGAAATGACATTCCAATGCTGGAATCTGTTAAGGCATCACTGAAAAATAGTTTTTCTATGAAAGACCTAGGAGAAGCAGCATATATCTTGGGTATCAAGATCTATCGAGATAGATCAAGAAGGCTAATTGGATTAAGCCAAAGTACTTATATTGACAAGGTGTTGAATCGGTTCAACATGCAGAATGCCAAGAAAGGGTTCTTGCCTATGTCACATGGCATAAGTCTTAGCAAGAGTCAGTGTCCTTCGACCACTGATGAACGAGACCGAATGAATGATATTCCATATGCTTCGGCTATTGGATCTATTATGTATGCCATGATTTGTACCCGACCAGATGTATCATATGCACTAAGTGTTACGAGCAGATACCAGGCTGATCCCGGTGAAAGTCACTAGATGGCTGTGAAAAATATTCTTAAATACTTGAGAAGGACTAAGGATGTGTTCCTAGTTTATGGCGGTGATGAAGAACTCGTTGTAAATGGTTACACCGATGCAAGCTTCCAAACCGACAAAGATGATTATCATTCGCAATCTGGTTTTATATTCATTTTCAATGGAGGAGCAGTGAGCTGGAAAAGTTCCAAGCAAGATACGGTTGCTGATTCCACAACGGAGGCCGAGTACATTGCGTCTTCTGAAGCTGCGAAAGAAGGTGTTTCGATAAAGAATTTCATTGCTGAGTTGGGTGTGGTTCCAAGTACCTCGAGCCCAATGGATCTTTATTGTGACAATAATGGAGCCATTGCTCAGGCTAAGGAGCCTAGATCCCATCAGAAGTCCAAACATATACTCAGGCGTTATCATCTCATTCGCGAACTGGTCGAGAGAAGAGATGTTAAGATATGCAAGGTTCACACGGATTTAAATGTTGCTGATCCATTGACTAAGCCTCTCTCACAACCAAAGCATGAGGCGCACACAAGAGCTATCGGTATTAGATACTTAAATGATTGACTCCAGTGCAAGTGGGAGATTGTTGGAAATATGCCCTAGAGGCAATCATAAAGATGATTATATTTCCTTATGTTCATGATTTTGGATAATATGTTATCATGTTCCTTGAATAAATCATCAGTTATAGATCAATGAGTATGTGACTTGTTCGTGAAACTCATTAACTTATATGATATTATTCTAAATGTATCCCTGGTCGAATGTCACTGGTCGGAACAACCGTGACTCCACTACGAGCACATGTATTGATTGATGACCACGTTTCACCGGTCATAGATATAGGGATATCGAATCAATAATGTGAGCACATGCTAGAGAACATGGCGCTGGATAGACCCATCATTGAGATACTATTGAGATTGTTATGAATCTATGTGTCATTAGTTGGTCTCAAGTAATGTTGATGTATAATCCCTAGACCTGAGATCAGCATGGTTCCCTACATGTGTAATAGCACTCTTAGGGGTTGCCAAACGCTACTCCGTAACTGGGTAGCTATAAAGGTAGCTTTCGGGTGTGCTATGAAACATGCGGAGGGATATGATTGGTCGGATATGGGATTTGCTCCTCCTAACATAACAGGAGAGATGTCTCTGGGCCCCTCGTTGTGATTGGATAAAGAAAGTGCATGGCCATGCCACTAGTGGACGAAGTGTCGACCACATGAAGTTATCTGACACTCGATCGAGAAAGAATTGAACAGTCCATGGATGACACAGCTTCTCACCTGGAGTTCAACCAGATATCGTGAGGCAAAGGGAGTATACACGAGAAAGTCTTCAAGGTCAATCAAATACGAACTAGTCGTATGGAGATACGAACTGGTCGTAGGGTGATCGAACATTATCACTAAGTGATCTTGACGAGGATCTGATAATCCTCATTTTATCTTTTATCTATAATTCTTATTATGGGTAAATATGACGTCACATAGTCCCCAGAAGTACCCCTTATATTTATAAGGGAGAGGTCTACCAAGCGATTGTAAGTTCTCCTACAGTCACTCCCCTAGTCGTAAGTCTTACTACGACTATGTCATGGTCATAAGTTCTTCTACGACCACTACCTGTTCGTAAGTCCTTCTATGACCATTACCCAGTCGTAAGTTCTGCTACGACCCGTACCTAGTCGTAAGTCCTTCTACGACTATTACCCAGTCGTAAGTTCTACTACGACTTATACCTAGTCGTAAGTCCTGCTACGACCAAGTCAGCTACGACCACCTTATAATCAATAAAACCTACAAGCGAGTGGGTCCAATTGATTAAGGAGTCTAAACAGTCCACATGCACTGTTATTTTGCGCAATAACAGTGCTTAAATACCCCATTACCTCTGAAAGATAACTGCCAAACGGCGTGAAGGAGCCACTACGCCGGTAATTATTGCCATCATGCGCCCATTACTGGCTTGATTAGGTGCCTCTTCAGCAGGGGAGAATGGCTACTCCTTCGCGACTATATAAAGGCATCAATCAGAGGGAAAAAGGGGGACGGCCAATCTAGGACAATCAAGGAGTAAGACAAGTACTGTTCTCTGTAATAGTCTTACTTTCTGGCTTGCTTGTTGAGAATACAGTCAATACCACACACACACACACAGGAGTAGTGTTGTTATTCTCCCCGGAGAAGGCCCGAACCTGTATAAAAATCTCGTGTCAATCTCTCTGCGTGATTTCATCTTTAGGAGACCCCCCGAATCAAACAATCTTTACGTAAGATCGGTTCTAAAACACCGACAGTTGGCGCCGACCGTGGGGATCTTCCGGTAATCTCTTGTCAACATACTCTCTTTTTCCAAATCTCATGCACTCATGGCAGTGGAATGGAACGAGGAGAACTGGTTTGACTTGGCAGATTACGCAGATGTCGACATGGATGCCGGTTTTGACTACGAACCGACTGATGCATTCTCTAATGGTGATGTCGCCTCCAGAAATCATTCTCCAGGAGACCATCCCATCAATAGAGTTGAGGAGGGATCCTTATCCCCCACAACGATACGTCCAACAGAGGAGCCAATTCCCTCAAAGAACAAGGGTCAATCCGACCAGAACCGCACTCAGAAGGACTTACAACACGGCGAGAGTTTTTCCTCCAAGTGTCCAAGTCCCTCTAAGACGGTCCGACCTGGTGAGACAAGTTCTGAGAGCCACCATTCCAGGACTCCACCAACATCTGGTGATCATCTCCCTCAGGATAACTCCAGAGGGAGTGGGATCAAGCATGCTTTTCCTGCAAATTCGACCGTCTCTCCGCAGATCTCATTTGCGGATGGAGCGATTATAACCAGTTCCCCACGGAGGGGTTACTCCAAGTCGCCAGATGGTGACTCTCGAATACTCCTCAAGCGGGGAGGCCTCGAGCGCAAGTGAGAATCATCAACAGGAGGTCTTCGTCCTTCCCTCAGATCAGGGTCAGCCTTATGGAGGCCGAGATAAGAACACTCCCCGAAGATCACGCACTGCACCCCCTCGTGGTAATGGCAAGAGCATCACCGATGACGGGCAGAACCAATACTCTGATGAGCGTGAGAGAAATCCTCGACATTCTCGCACTCCATTGAGAAGGCCTCAAGGATCTGATGAGGAAGATCTGGAAGCCATCCGACGGAGGAAGATTACAGCCCAGAAGAACCTACCTGGGCGCATCCAATATCAGTCGAGGGAAGCACAAGAACTCCAGGACATCAAAGACTTGCTCGAAAATCCTACTCAAGAGCTTGCCCGAACGACAGGGTACGATCTCTTCGCTGAAGAAATTGCGCAAAGGCTTCGAACTGTGATGGCAAGACTGGAAGCACCTCGTCGACATCATTCAGGTAGTCGTAGCAATGCGACTTCCTCAGCTACCAGTCAATCAAACATTTCACCACGTAGAAATCGACACGGCCATATGTCGCATCGATCCCCTACTCGGAGAAATATATTTCGATTGACTGATGATCAAGAAGCCCCTCGGAGAGGTGATCGTTCGCCACTTCGACGAAGAAATCCGCAACGGATGGAGTACGAGGAGTATTCCCCTCGTAGAATTGAGACATACTACAGGACAGGTCAACCTGTCACTGGGTATCGTCGTATACGATCACCTGGCGACAGTAACCCTTCTTTCCTGTAGAGGAGACATCAAGAAGTTATTACCGGATGCCGGGCATTTTCGCCTGACCTTCGAGCTGTTCGCTGGCCACCTCGTTTTCGACCAGTAAACATGGAGAAGTTTGATGGATCTCAAAATCCCATCGAATTTCTTCAAATCTATACAACAGCTATCCGAGCAGCAGGAGGAGGAGAACATGTAATGGCAAATTACCTTCCAACTGTGCTTGAAGGATCCGCTCGATCGTGGTTATTAAACCAACCACTCGAGTCGATCTACTCTTGGCAACATCTCTGCGACCTTCTATTGGCGAATTTCCAAGGCACATACAACCGCCCTGGAAAGGAGGACGATTTGCACCGTATGAGACAGAACAACGACGAGACTTTACGCCAATTCATCAAACGCTTTAGTCAGGTTCGTAATTCAATTCTGGAAGTTTCTGACTCATCTGTTATCGGGGCTTTTAAGCAAGGAGTCCGCAGTAGAAGGATAACAGAGGATATTGCTTTGAATCCTCCGAACACTGTTGCCGAGCTCTTCGAAATGGCTGATCGATATGCGACTGCTTCTGAGGCGGTCGAGTGGAACAACACTATCGATCAAGAAACCAATACTCCTCAAGAGCCAGGTGAAGTTGGTAGAAAAAAGGACAAGAAAGCAAAGAAGTCCAAGAATAAGATAAGCGGTCAAAAACCACAAGCCAGTGGTTCCAAGGAGGTCTTGGCTGTGAACGATAAAGAGCCACGAACCACCAAGTCGTACCCTGATCAAGGCAAAGGTAAGCGCCCTGATCGAAAAAATGACAAACCAAGGTGGTGTCCTTTTCATAAAAAGGAAGGACACGACCTTCGCAACTGCCGAGATTTCCAAAGAAAGCTCGAGGACTACTACAACGGCAAAGAACCACTCCCCACTCTCGAGCAGGTAGGGCATACGAGTGGCCAAAAGTCATCAGATGATGAAGAAATGCCGTTCCAAGATCTGCAGCATACCGTTGAGCACATCTACGGAGGATCATCGACATACGAGTCAAAACGACAACTTAAAGCTGCCGGACGAGAGGTAAACTCTATACATGCTCCTCTCGTCAATAATTTACCGAAGTGGTCGGAAGTTACCATTTCTTTTGAGAAGGGTGACTGCCCGATTACTTCGAATCGATCAGGTGGATATTCGATTATGGTCGAACCCACCATCAACAATTGTCCGGTCAATCAAGTTTTGGTTGATGGTGGCAGTTCCTTGAACATACTATTTACAAATGCCTTGGACGAAATGCAAGTACCCAGGACAAAGGTAAGACCGATACGATACTCTTTTCGTGGAATTGTACCGGGGTCTTCGGCCAAACCCATTGGCCAAGTTTCTCTTCCTTTAACATTTGGTTCACCAAGTAATTTCAGGACAGAGAAAGTCTCCTTTGATGTGGTCGATTTCGATACGGCATATAATGCCATACTCGGACGACCAACTTTGGCAAAATTCTTAATGGCTACTCATTATGGGTATCAATGTCTTAAGGTGCCAGGTCCCAAAGGAGTGATCACGATTCATTGTGACAAGAAGATGGCGTATAACTACGACCGTCGATCCCTCGAGATGGTTGGTCAAATACCAACTCGAGAAGAAAGTCAGCCTTCGACTAGCAAGTCGAAGCCTCAAAGTCGCATCAAAGCCGAACGACCAAGTCAAAGAGGTTCCTCTGGACGCAGAGGAGCCCTCGAAGACTGTTCGCATCAGGGAGACTTCCGACCCCAAATAGGAAGACGCCCTCATCACCTTCCTCCGAGCTAACGCAGATGTCTTCGCGTGGCAAGCATCCGACATGCCCGGAGTCCCCAGGGAGGTGATCGAGCACAGGCTAGCTTTACAGCCTGATAAAGTACCCGTAAAACAAAAATTACGGAGATTTGCCCCTGATCGACGAGATGCTATTAAATCAGAATTGGATAAGCTACTTAAAGCAGGCTTTATAAGAGAAGTCAACAACCTAGAGTGGCTGGCTAACCCTGTAATGGTTAGGAAGTCAAACGGCAAATGGCGTATGTGCGTAGACTTCACTGATCTTAATAAAGCTTGTCCAAAAGATGATTTTCCTTTACCTCGTATCGATCAGTTGGTTGATTCTACTGCAGGCTGTGAAATGTTAAGTTTTTTAGATGCATATTCCGGATACCACCAGATCAATATGTGTCTAAACGATGAAGAAAAGACCGCATTCATTACACCATTTGGTACCTTTTGCTATGTCAAAATGCCATTTGGTCTAAAGAATGCCGGTGCTTCTTTTCAACGCTTGATGCAATCAACTTTTTCATCTCAATTAGGCCGGAATTTGGAAGCCTATGTTGATGATCTAGTCGTAAAAAGCATTAAGAAATTTAATCATATCACTGACCTACAAGAAACATTCGACAACCTCAGAAAGCACTGCTTAAAACTTAATCCCGAGAAGTGTGTATTCGGAATTTCTTCAAGAAAATTGCTTGGATTCCTAGTATCCGTACGAGGAATCGAAGTAAATCCTGAGAAAATAAAGGCCATTCTTCAAATGCGCCCTCCGACCACAAAAAGGAAGTCGAAACTCCTTTGGGTGCATGGCGGCTTTAAGTCGTTTCATCGCACGACTAGGGGAAAAAGGACTACCTTTCTTTAAACTTCTCAGGAGACATGAAGGTTTTGAGTGGTCGAACGAGGCAAACGCTACCTTCGAGGATGTCAAGAGGTACCTTTCGAGTGCTCCTGTTCTAGTTTCTCCAAAACCAGAAGAGACGCTCTTAATTTACCTAGCTGCCACGCCACAGTGCGATAAAGCGCAAGATCGGTCGTAGAACATGAAAACGTACAACCACCGCTTTACTACGTTAGCGAAGTTTTACACGGGCCTAAGGAGCGTTACCCTTAGGTCCAGAAACTTCTATATGCCCTCCTCATGTCTTCGAGGAAACTGCGGCATTATTTTCAGGCGCACAAACTAGCTGTGCCGTCTGAGTTTCCTTTGGGAGCGATCTCCATAATAAGAAACAGCGGGACGCATGGCAAAATGGTCAGTCGAACTTGGGGAGTTCGACCTCCATTTCGTGTCGAACGGCCATAAAATCGGATCTTGGCGGACTTTGTCGCGAATGGACAAATCTGAACTGTTCTCAGATCCCGATCTGATTCCCACGACCGATGGATGATGTACTTTGATGGGTCACTTACTTTAAGTGGCTCGGGGGCTGGGGTGGTCCTGGTATCTCCTACTGGAGAAACCTTAAAGTATGCCATACAATTAAACTTTTAGGCCACTAACAATGTGGCAGAGTACGAAGGTTTGCTAGTTGGCATACGAGCTGCGAAAGCACTCTCGATTCGTCGACTACTCGTGAGAGGAGACTCTCAAATAGTCGTGAATCAAGTCGGGAAAGAGTACCAGTGCTCTAACTTGACAATGTCTCGGTACTTATCGGAAGTGCGTAAGCTAGAAAAGCATTTTTTAGGTTTCGAGGTACAATTCATCCCTCGAAAGGATAATTTCTCATGAGACCAACTTGCTCGGATGGCTTCTTCCCGATCTGCAGTACCAAAAGGAGTTTTCTTGGAGCAACTCCAAAAGCCGTCTCTGGTAGAAGAACCAGAGAAACCTCCTATTGAGATGGCACGCAAATTTTCTCCGTTGTTCGTCTCTTTTCTTCAACAGTAGGCACGCTAAGTAGTCAACTGGTGAGGGCAATGGTGGCAAGCCGAGAAGATGTTGTTTTCTCGCCAGATTAGGATTAATTTAGGGATTATTTTTAGATTGTATACACCCTAATTATGTTGTAGACGCTGAATTTTGGAATATAATTATTTGCTTTCTTTTGTTTCCAAATAATTGCGCATCGCCTACAGGCAGTATGTATAGCAATTATATCGGAAACTAATTGTGGTTCATTTGAATCTTGTACTGGCCTTGAGCCTTAGTACACCCATTTGGATCTTGAGTTGCGTGGTTTTGGAATTATGCATTCATAATAGGAATTATTGTCTAAGTGTTGCCCGCTTACTTATCTTATGCTCATTCTCTCCTCATTTCATTTCTTATGCACCATCATGTTTAAGGGGGGGGGGGTAGAGAATACCCCAAGATATGTGTTAGGCACCGTAATTCCTACACTTTGATTATGCATATAGTCTTAAGTTAAGTCAAGCATATCTGATTATTTAGATTGCTAGCAAGAATCATAACTAAAAAGGATTCATATAAATTAAGATGCATGATTAGTATTTCATCTTAGTGTGTAAAACAGGCAAATGACTAGTCTATTGCAATATAAATTGAAATTTGCTTTAGCTTAAGATTGTTAGCTAAATTGGAATTTAACAACTTGCCATGCTTTTATACATTTTTTTGTTTGAACTTAAAAATTTGAAAGTCATCGATGTGTAGTTTGATATGTTAGATTGTTGTAAAATTAAACAACATGTCTATCTTTTAAATTGTTAATGAGTGCAGATGTCATAACATGAGCTGATTATAGTTTATTTTTATTCAATTAAAAGTAATTAAGACAGAGTAGGTTATACCGGTAATTCTATACTCTTTATCATAGTAAAACGTCATTGCTTGTTATTGAGTAATTTTGACCTAGACAACTGGAATTGTACTGTAGTGTTCTTAGGTAATTTATAATCTTGAGAATTTTATTTGAGCACATGATAGTGTGTATTTCCCAAATATATTTTTCTCAAAAGATTAATGAATTTATTTTGTCTAGGAATACCTTGCAAGACTGTTCTAGCCATTTTTGAAATATAGAATTAATAGGAAGGTTTAAACTGCTAGTACCGAGTTTTCTAGTGTTTAGTATCACCTAACTAACCTACCATAAGTTTTCTGGAATTTTTGAACTTAATTTCACTAGTGTTGGGCCCTAGGACTTGTTTGTGTTTGAATTGATTTACCGACCAAAACCTGAACATGATGTGTAGAATAAATTCTTCTGACAATGTTAGAATCCTAACAATACTCTTGATTTTTTTTTTATAGAATTTACCTAGCTAATTTAGTAATTTTTCCGAGCCCTATTTGTTCACCAGTAGCAGTTAAAAACAAGCGGTGAAATTAATTGTTTTGGTTGTTAAGGACCAGATCATGGTAGTATGAGTTCATATTATTTGTTAAATCTTATGCTCACCCAATCTCAATAAAATTGGTTGGTTATAGTTTGGTAGAATCATGTAAGCAGGCATGTGAGTCCTTGCATTCACTAAATAACTCTATATTTTTCAAGAAATTGATTGCATTTTTGCATCTTTGCATGCATTCATTTAATGCATTTTTCTCCAAATCGGGCAATTAGAATTAGCAAAACAAGGGTTAAGTGAGACTACCAGCAACCCTGCTTTGTCTTCTCTAAGCCTGTATACAACCTTCCTATATTATACTAGGTTACCATTTAACCAACCATTATGAACCCTCTCTTTAGGTAACCTCTTCTCTCGTAGACAGTTGGTAGATTTTCATCCCTAGGAAGAAGAGGTGAAACTTCGACATGTTTGAAGTACCTTCAAATCAAGAAAGGAAAGGTTAAACAAAACTTTCTGTTTAGAACCTAAAGCGAAGGATAGCCTCACATGATTCGGATTTGAGTTGGGTTGTGAATAAAAATCCAGTGTGACCCTAGGACCAAACCTAGCTAGTTTGCCATAGCCTTTTGTCCCAATTTCGAACCAGGAATCTCGGGGCGAGATTACATTTAAGGGTAGGTTTATAATGACCCCAATTTTAATAAGCAGTAATTATATGCATTTTATATTATATTTGTTATTTCTGAAGCATTTGTATAAATTTTGTATTTGTAAATATCCTAATCAAGTCTAAAGGTAACTCCAATCACAACTCCAAAGAGAGACAACAATAAATACTTAAGAAATTCTCTGAGAAATAATTTAATTAAAAACTTACAATGTTTATCATAAGTAACAATCTTCTCAATACAAGTAAAACAAGAATTTATTTACATCAGATCAGATTATGTTTTACAACTTTGAATAATTTACAAAAATGTTAAAATAAAACTTGCATTGCATGTCGCCTAAAGCCTTCCTTGAAATCTTGCCCGTCCATCGTTGTCCAGCCAAACCATCTTCCTCGACCCAATCCGAAACACCATTCGCAGCTCCTTAGTCCGCCAACCAATCAAAAGACCATTAGTTGTTCAAAAAGCAGTATAATAGAGTTAGAATAAAATAAATTGCCGTCAGTATACCGTAGGAATCATCGCGGTTCCCAGAACTACCTAGATTAGTCGGCACCTTGAGTATCGCGACTACCCATACCAACCTGGGTTAACCGGCATCTCGGTTTTTCAAGTCACCTAGGCTAACCAGCATTAGTCTCAAGAGGGATACCCAAGATACCTAGACTAACCTAAGTAAATCAGACCGTCTTATTTCCGTGAGTTTTCATCATTCGGCATTTAGAAATCCAAAACCTCGATATCTTGAATTGCCTCAAGCTGTCACAAAACCATTGCATAATGAATTGCTAACCATTGGACCAAAAAATGCCGGCCAAAAATATACGGAGCCATCTGGATAAGCACAAATGCAAGAGCATCATTAGCAAATTGCAATGACAGCTCATTCATTTCACTAAGCCAAGCACCAGTCAAAGCACCGACCGAAAGCGGCAAGAAGAGAGAACCGAGCGACAAAGCACCGAGGGACGGCCACGGCCCCCTTCGAGATTTCCCAACCCTTTGCAAAACCAGCGAAGCAACCCATTTCATTCTCGAGCCAATTCTCCTCAAGCGCACCTCATTTCTTTCTCTTCTCGAAGCAAGAACCGAAGGCCAAACCAGTAAAGCCAACACACACAAACCCAACATCATTCAGTGCACCACCGAAGGCAATCAAGAGCAAGACAATCAAAGCAAAGTCCAGGAGCAAATCAACATGCCAAGCCAAGCCAGCATCACCACCATTAATCGGATCTTGCAACCGGCGAAGGCAAGCAAAGAAGAAGAAGCAACCAGAGCAAGAGGAGGAAGGAAGCCGGGAGCAAGAGGAGGAAGGAAGCACAGGAGGAGGAGCACCAGTGAGAAGGGCACGGAGGAGCACCAAAGACGGCCAAGATTTGCTACCCTCTACTTCACCTTTGCACATCATCCAAAGGTACCACCAAATCTCATCGACATCACAAAGCATCAATCCAATTTCATCACAGAGCAAGGGACCAGGAGTAGAGAAGGAAATGAGCTTTACCACCGGCGAACCACCATCGTGAACCCACCACACGGCCAAACCCCCAGTGATTTCTACCATGGCCGATTCACCGGGCTATCAACTTGAGCATGCATCAAATTAATATAAGCTTTAGCATCAACCAAATCGGCTAAAGAAAGCAACCTAGCAAAATCAATTAGCGAAATCATCTTGGGTAGTAGAACCGAGCTAGGGCACCGGGGAGAGGACCGAGAGTGGGAGGCCAAGCACCGGCGGAGCACACCGATCTGGCGAGTAGAGGGGAAATCGAGCCGGGAGGCGTGGCTGGCCTTGGCGCGCGCAGTAAAGAAGAAGGTGGCGCTAGGGCCGAGCCGGGAGGGAGCCGCGGGGAGGAGAACTTCGGAGCGGCGGCGCTTGGGGCAGCAGCCATTTGGGAGGAGATAGCCGAGCGCGCACAGAGCCGGGCCGTCGGGAGGGCGAGAGGAGGCCGAGCCGAGGGAGGAGCAGCGAGGGGAGAGCCAGGGGAGGAGAGCGGTGGCGCCTGCGGCCGAGCGCAGGAGAAGATAAATCGCCAGGGAGAGGGGGAGAGGAGAGGAGAGGTAGAGGGGGCGTGGGCGTGGCGAGAGAGATGAGGGAGAGGAAGAGAGAGTCGGTAGGGATGAGGTAGAGATAGGAAGGGTTAACAAGGGGAGGATTAGGGTTAAGATTAGAAATTAGTAGTTTAAGTGTGGAATAAAAATTGGAATTAAAGAATTTGTGTAAATAAATTTTAGTGTTTTGTAATGGCTATAGTTTGAAATTTGTTTAAATTGATGTTAATTAGTAAGTATTATTAATACCATATCAATATTGCAATCGATCTAAGTTTTAGTCGTCCGCAATTAAATATCGGTAAATCGACTCTTAGAAAATAAAATCAAGCGTAGTGTATATAGATTAATCAAGCCCTGCGACTGTAGATAATAGATGTGCACACAATCACCATCAAAGTCTGCCGAAAGAAGAGAGCATATTAGATGGTTGATTTTGACTGTAGGATCATCGTGGTTGTATACCTAGAATACCGGAGAGAGTGTTTGTGAGTACTAGGTGTTACATTAAGGAAAATAACATCACCTAAACTCTAAGCATTGTCAGTCATTGTAATTCCACCAGAAATTGAATTAACTTTAACCAGTCCATAAGAAATTGAATTTTTATTAAATTAAAATCTATACTTAAATGCATCTAGAATCATACCCTCATTAATATGTAATTATCATGCATTTTTGAGCATTTTGGATTTCTCGATTTTGTTGGTATTTATTTGCTTTTGTATTTTCTCTCTAGATTACAATTGTGCGGTGAAACAATAACGCATCCGAGAGTGAACAAGTGGACATTCCATAAGGCAAGCATCCTCTCGCACCATGTTGATCCCAATTTTTGAGCTGTAGATTTACAAAACACGGTGATCTTGTTGCATGCTAATTTTCTTAAAATTAATTGTGATCATCAATAGGTAGTTACAACGACAATTGTGGTTTACCTTGAATTGATCATACACTCAACCTAAGGTAGTTTGTGGTGATATAATATTAAATTTCAATTTTGCTTAGCCATGCGATCCATAGAGCGGTAGTGTTTGGCGAGCTTATCTTGTCAAACACAGGGAACAACAAATACATTTTTATTTTTGTTGATTCTTTGTTCGATTTATTTAAACCGAAATGAATCTAAATCTTGTTGTTAAACTTAATTCAAATCTGGACAAGTGGATGCTAGTGATGGTGCCTAGTGCGAGAATGGGAAGCTGTGGATGTCTTATGCAGGTTGATTAAGGATGAACTCTGACGGCCCAATTCAAGCCCACAGTACTTCCACGCGCAGTGTATGGGTATTGTTTGGTTAAGTAAAGGGTTAATATTATTGAGTTGGATACGGAGAGTAAGGACATGTGTATTGATTTCATATGGCATAGATGCTTAAGTCTTGGGCGTGTCGTATGCCATGTGGAGCTTATATCAATATCGGATGTTCTTAGAAGGGTAAGGGCGTAGATGTGTTACATCGCATGTACGTACCTTCAGGCCCGATGCGATGTGTAATATGTGTGGCTAACACGAGTTTGCATTTAATTGACTGGTCGGCATTCCTGTACAACATGTGAACCTCGTTTGAATATATGCTATCGATCGTTGTTTAAGCGGGATCGGTTTCACATGGGTCATCCAACTCAATAGTGTCAACTTGTTGAAAAATACCAAATCTTAGTTTACCGTACGGCATACCAAAGGCGGTGTGCTATTATTCCGAGGCTTACGGGCTAACTAAGTCGTGTGGGTAAAGATGTACACCCTGCGAGGATTAAAACTATTGAATAGCCGTGTCCACGATTCACGGACAACGCTTGGATTGATGTCACTGTATAGAATTTGCTCTAATTTTGGGTTTTGGGAATTATTAATTTGGCATGATAGTGAGTCATGCAATTTATTGTTAGTGGTTGTAGCCACTTGATTTTGATACTAATTATGATCATACTTTTATTTAATTACTGTTTTAATCCAAATTGATTTATTAAATTGCTTTACTAAAACCTAGCAAGTGTAGGTTAAGATGTATTGCTTTCGCAAAATTTAACCATTATAACCTTCACGTTGTTAACCTTATGCATCTATAAATTCTAATCCTTTGTATAGGACCTTTCGGACACTTTATTTTAAATAGTTTGTGTAAGTCTTCTTTGAGTACCTTCCGTACTCGGTGGAATTTTCCACTTGTTGCGGGTAAAGAACGCCCTAGGTAATATTTCAAGTTGACGCTTGATTCGTTGGTACTTGGCTTTAATCGATCAAGTTGCCCTTGGGTTGTGGCGCTCCTTTGGAGATTGTATTTTATTATTTATGTTTTCATTTCTGGTTTACTTAATGTTTCCGCTGTAAATTTTTATTAATGTATTCCAATCGTGTATGCTTGTGATATAATGTTGTAAGGATATGTCTATGTTAGCAGCTCATCCTGGGAGCTAACATGAGAGGCATATCCGGGAACCTGAATATTGGAATTATACCTTGTTAATAATTATACTTCTAGTATTATTTTTAATTGAGACTTGATTGTTCTTGATTAAAAATTTTGCTTTTGGTATGATTATTAATTTGGTATAAATCTCCAATATTCCGGGGTCCTCACAAACAATTTGCAAGTGCAAAATTTCAGGAATTTTGCGACGAGTTGGGCACCAAGTTATGTTATGCTTCTGTTGCACATCCCCAAAGCAACGGGGCGGTTGAACGTGCAAACGGCCAAATAATGCGAGGAATTAAAACCCGAGTCTTCGACCAGCTCGTTAAGCGCTCGGGGGCTTGGGTACAAGAATTACCTTCCAGATATGGGCGGTTAAATGCGACAACTAGTCGAGCGACAGGAGAAACACCATTTTTTCTAGTATTCAGAGCCGAAGCCATGCTTCCTCTGGAGCTAAAATTGCGGTCGACACGAGTTGAAACCTTCAACAACTCCGACCAGGAACAACTTCGAGCAGATGACATTAACATACTCGAAGAAAGGAGAAACATGGCCTTAATCCGTTCAGTAGTCTAACAACAAGCCCTGCGCAGATACTACAATCGTAAGGTCCAGCCTCGCAGCCTTGCTGTAGGTGACTTGGTATTGAGGCTCTGCCAATCCAAGTCTAATCGGAACAAACTTTCTCCCAAGTGGGAAGGTTCTTACACAGTGGTCGAAGTTACTCGGCCAGGGTCGGTACGACTAGCAATGGGAGACGGACAGGTTCTCTCAAATTCCTGGAACATCGACCAGTTACGCAAATTCTATGTGTGACCAACCTCTCAAGTAATAAAGGTCCAGGTTCCTTCTACCTCTTTTGTTTTATTTTTGAGTAGTGCTTTTATAATCTTTCGACTATGATCCAAAAACACCCAGTTCTCTTTACACTGGTCGAAAGGCGAGTAACGTCATCTAGTCGAAACCTCAATTCTCTGCACGTGGTACTGCCCACTAGAAGCAACTTCCTAGCATCGACTCGTTACTCACTTTTGTTGCCAACACAGAGAGCTCGGGTTCTATCTAGTCGAAATGTTCTCAAAGCCAACTCTTTCCATCTTAGTTTATTTTTTCAGTAATTTCGAAAAATATTCTAAGTAGAGTGCACTTTTTTATATTTATTCGACCACCTTTGGTGTACTCGTTTCGTTTTAACTGGTCGAAGGAAGAGACACACCTAGTCGAAGTCTTTCCTCTCTGCACGTGGTCCTGCCCACTAGAAGGAACTTCCTAGCGTCGCTCATTCTCCTACTTTTGCTACTAGAAAAGACTTATCGAGTCCATCAGAAAAGGGCGAATGAATTATTAAAGTCCTCTAGATGTTTGTTTAACTCAAGTTGCTGTTTTTGGTTAGATTAAACTAGTCGGAGATGGTAACATCACCTAGTCGAAGCCTTTCCTCTCTGCACGTGGTCCTGCCCACTAGAAGGAACTTCCTAGTGTCGAGTCGTTTCTACTCTTTCGACCAGTGCTTAACAACCATGACAAAAACTATAGGTTAAACAAACCTCTCTCTATTTTCAGTAACCCTATTTCACACACTATTTACTTAGATTGTCTAAACAAGCTAAGCAAATAGTCGGGGGCTAGGATAAATTTATTAATTTGACTTCAATTCTTAGTCTTTCATTCGTTAATTATCTTTTGAGTTACTAACTACTCGACAAGATGATTTGCAGGAAACAAGATGGCCTAGGATAAAGTTATTAATTTAACTTCAGTTCTTGGTTTTTCATTCGTTAGTTATCTTTCGGGTTGCTAACCAGTCGACAAGATGATTTGCAGGAAACAAGATGGATCATATATTTTTCATCAACAGAAACTGTCTGCCTCACAAAGTCATTACAAATTACTCTGAAGAGGGAGAGCCCAATTGCATTTCCTCCGCCACCTTTTTGCCAACTGATTGCATTTCTTCAATTAGACGACTTGCCTCTGATTCAGGGCAGTCGAAGTCGGCTTCGATTGGTTGCACATTAAGGCGGGGGTCATGAGCTTTAAGTTTCGCCAAAGTGTAACTTACTGCAGCTTCGACTGTCTCCCTTATGGATTCAGCTTGGTTAGCCTTCAGAGTGGTCACCATTTCTTGCAAAGTCCCGACTTGTTCCCCAATGGTACTTATGTGAGCATCTATCGTATCATCTTGAGGAGTTTTTCCCTCAGTACGTAGCTCACCAAGTACATTGTTCAGGAGTGTGATGTTGCCTTGAAGATTAGTCTTCATTGATTCCATCTCCTGTTGGGTACGAGTCGAAGCCTCGCGAAGCTTTTTGTTTTCGACCACTTGTTCTGAAAAGAATAAAACCGGTCAAACAAAAATAAACTTCTAGAGGAAGATAACACAAATATAATTATAGGTAAAAGCATTTCTTACCGACTAGTCGAGAATCCAACTTCTTGACTTCTCCTCCATGGGAAGTAATGGTTTCAGCATGCTTTTTCTCCCATGTTCTAATGTCCTCTGCATTCTTCTTAGCAATGCGGACGGACTCGTTATAGATCAGAGTCTTTTCATTTATTTCAGCCTCGAGGCTTCTCAATTCGGCAGCAATTTCTGAAAAAGAAATTAGCATTAGAAAAGGAAAAATACTCGAAAAGAACGACAGGTAAAGAATTGCTTACCTGTTACTCGAGTTTTCAGTCCCTCGAGTTCCTGATCCTTATTTTTGGAAATACGAGAAAACTCCTGAATGACCAAAGCTTTTTCTCCAACTTCGGTCCGGAGCTTCTTCATTTCATCTTCTTTTTCTGGAAAAGAAATGAGAGTTGAGCAAAGATCAAAGACAAAAGCAGTCTTAAGTTCAACACTTACTGTTTATTCTTTCCTGCAATTTTCTAGTTGCAAAGATGGCTTCTCGAAGTTTCTTCGAGAGGTCTACTACTTCCTCCCTCAGCTTTTTCGACTCCTCTTTTTCATAATCAAGAGAGTCAGCCAGGGTCTTTGCGTCACTTTTAACCTACAAAGGATAAAAGTGGATATAAACATCAGTCAATCGGTTGTAAGTTATTCTATAAACTACTGACCTAGTCGTAAGTTTTTCTACGACAAAGCCTTTAGTAGTAAGCTCTTTACGACCACTGACCTAGTCGTAAGTCTTTCTACGACAAGGTCTCTGGTCATAAGTTCTTTACGACCAATACCTTGTCATGAGTTTTTCCATGACAAATCTCCTAAGCACTATATAAATAGTCAAATCGAAAATGACTATGAATAACAGTGACTTACCATCTCTCTGCCTGTATGCAGAGTTCTTCTTTTTCTTGTCGTAGCTCTAAAAGTTGTCGATGATACTCACCAACAACGGCAATTTGCTCTAGAGCTTTCTGCAAAAAGATGACAGTGAGAAGAAAGGGAAAGTCACATATATAAGTATCCTAAAAATACTTACATTCATGGTCGACTTAGCAAAGGTCGAGTACACCAGCTCCGGGTTCTGCAGCTTGTCTGTCCTCGCGACTTGATCCCACCACACCTTCTCAAGACGCTCATTGTCGAAGGTGTTCCCTCTATTGGGAATATCATTGGGATGGGGGACTCGGTCGCGAGATTTGAAAGCAGAAGACCCTACGACTGAAGTAGGACCAAAGAAGTCAGCACAGAAGTTGAAATATTCTTCTTCCTCTGATTCTGTAGCTGCAGCTTCTCTGTGGATACAGGAAGGAACGCCTGCCATGATTTCCTTCCCGGCGCGGTGTACAGGCTCATCACCGCCTTGACCAGAGGCTTCTACAGCCGCCTCTGTTGTAACTACGACCTCGGTGGTCGAGGCGCCATTTCAGCGGTGTAGCCGCTACTTGAGCATGCGCGCTACTTCATCGATCGTAGCTACAACCTCAGCGGTTGTAGGAACCATTTTTGGAGTCACGACTTCATCGGCCACCTGGGCCAAGGATGATTCTTCGACCACCTCCATTGTTACCTCTCCAGTGACTGAAGGGGTGGCAATGTGCTTCTCAACGGAAGCATTCCCGGGGGCTGAAGGAGTCGGACTAAAATAAAGAAAAGCAAATCAGGTTGTGAAAAGGAAAAAGGTAAATGTTGTTCTTACACTTTAGTACATTTCACATACCTCTGAACCCTGGTCTTAACCAGGAACTTAGGAGCAATCCTCCCAACGGAGGACTTCTTCTTCTCTACGACCACGTCTGGTCGAGGTTCAAGAGTGAGCCCAGCTACGACCACGTCTGGTCGTAGAGTTTGAACAGAACCATATCTCGGTACCTCGATTCTCGGATGGCGAGATCGGTCTCGACCACTCCAAAAGCGGCACTACCTCATTGCAGTGTCTTTGAGCAAGATCGTCCTTCACAAAAGACATAAAATCTTTCCAAATCTCGTTTTCCAGTTGCTTAACAAAACTAGGAGTGGCAGCAACTGCGAAAGATTTCTTGTCATAGTAGAAGGGTACCTTAGCCCTACGAGGTTTGCGCTTAAAAGATTCAGCCGCTCCAACCTCCTCGGCTTCGATAGTTGCAGCCTCGGCTTCAATTACGGCTATGTCTGCCGCAGGCTTTGTAGAGGGTCTGGTCGAAAGACCAGAGCTCGAACTTGCTCCTCCCTTGTCGGCGGATCTTGCAAGTCGACGTCTCTTAGATGGAGGAGCCGAGCCTTTGTCTTTCGACAACCCTGCGCCAATGGTCATCAGTGCGACTTCCTCGTCGTCCTGACGATTTTCCATGCCCACTTTCTGTAAAGCAAAACAGAAAAAGAAGAATTACTAACCAGTCGTAAGTTTTTCTACGACCAGTGCCAAGTCGTAAGTTTTTCTACGACACTTTCTTAATCGTAAGATATTCTACGATCAGCACTAGTCGTAAGTTCTTCTACGACTATAAAGTCCTAAAGAAAAAAATCAACTTTTTGATTACCTTTAGGCGCTCTATCTTTTCATCTGCGGGCAAAGCCGCAATGATTCGAGGAACCGCCACTCGGAGTGGCGGAGACTTCTCACAGATGAGTTTGACTCTAGCGTCAATCTCTGCCTGTGAAAGATCTGTGTAAACAGATAAGAATATTAGACAATGTTGAGAAAGACCAAACCGAGAGCTAAGTCGGAAGTTCACTTACCCTCGTCGTAGTCCCTGGTCGGGTCTCCTCTCCCCGAGTACCTCCACATAGGAGATGCTCGTTTCTTCAAGGGACTAATTCGGCGTGTGATGAAATCTTTCACCACATGCCATCCGGTCAGCCCTTCTTCTTTCAAGTCCTTGATGGCTTGAATATAGGGGGCAATCCGGCTAATATCTTCAGGAGTCGAATCCCATGAAGATTTCTTTTCGGCAGCCTTCCCCACAAAAGAGAGGTTGTCTTCTGAGGTGACTTTCCAGTAAAACCACCTCTTTCTCCATCCAGGCCATGAAGACCGAGTGAAACTCTGAATATACTCCCTCGACTTCAAGTCGTGGAGCTTCAGACCGCAACTTCCGGCAATTCCAGTTTGCCGAGCCATCCCGTAATAATATTGGAAAAGCTCGAGGTCCGCCGGAATCCCCAAGTACGCCTCGCACAGGTATACGAAGACACTCAGCATGGTAATTGAATTAGGACCTAGGTTCACTAATTCCACCCCAAAGTGCTCGAGTACCACTGTAAGAAAGGGGTGAGCAGGCAGTCAGCACTCACAGTACGCTTGGAAGACGGGGATTTGCTCATTTTCCCCCGACGGCTAGTGCTGCCCAATAGCCGGAATCCATTTCACCAGAGCCTTCTCTGGAATCTTCTCGGCGTCGACCAAGACGTTGATCTTCGCCGCGTCCATCTCCGACTCTTCCCATTCAGAAACTTTCTTGGCCATTTCTCTCGGAAACAAGAAGTTTTGGATTGAGAAAAGATTGCTAGAGAAGGCACGATTGGGTTGGCGGCGAAGAAGACGAAACCTAGTCGAAGGCGGAGAAGACGAAAAGAACAGTGGGAGCGATTTGGGAAAAAAGTAAGAATCTAAGTCTAACTCCTGGTAAGTTTTTATAATCACACGGTTGGGCCTAACCGATGGAAATCCAAGGGTCGCCACCGCCTAGGGAACCGCCTCATCGGACAGGTCTGTGAGAGTCGGTTGCAATTCCCTAGATGGTCTGCTCGAGGAAATTAGGTTCGTTTTGTCACCTCAAAGCGAAATTACTTTCTTGACCAAGTGTTTCTGGTCGAATGAAGTATCAATCGGAAAGGATTTTCTTCCGATCGCCCTACTACGACCACTTCATAGTCGTAGGGGTGTTTACGACTATTTGATGATCGTAAGCAACCTTCTTGACCAAGCACATTCCTGGTCAAAGTAGCGCTCAAATGTCGAAGAGTTTTTCCTTCGACCATTATTCTGCGACATTTTCATAGTCGTAAGACCATTTGCAAATCCTTCACCAAGTAAGTTACTTTCACTTCAAGCTGGGGGGCTAGATGACGAGGATCTGATAATCCTCATTTTATCTTTTATCTATAATTCTTATTATGGGTAAATATGACGTCACATAGTCCCCAGAAGTACCCCTTATATTTATAAGGGAGAGGCCTACCAAGCGATTATAAGTTCTCCTACAGTCACTCCCCTAGTCGTAAGTCTTACTACGACTATGTCATGGTCATAAGTTCTTCTACGACCACTACCTGGTCGTAAGTCCTTCTACGACCATTACCCAGTCGTAAGTTCTGCTACGACCCGTACCTAGTCGTAAGTCCTTCTACGACTATTACCCAGTCGTAAGTTCTACTACGACTTATACCTAGTCGTAAGTCCTGCTACGACCAAGTCAGCTACGACCACCTTATAATCAATAAAACCTACAAGCGAGTGGGTCCAATTGATTAAGGAGTCTAAACGGTCCACATGCACTGTTATTTTGCGCAATAACAGTGCTTAAATACCCCATTACCTCTGAAAGATAACTGCCAAACGACGTGAAGGAGCCACTACGCCGGTAATTATTGCCATCATGCGCCCATTACTGGCTTGATTAGGCGCCTCTTCAGCAGGGGAGAACGGCTACTCCTTCGCGACTATATAAAGGCATCAATTAGAGGGAAAAAGGGGGACGGCCAATCTAGGACAATCAAGGAGTAAGACAAGTACTGTTCTTTGTAATAGTCTTAGTTTCTGGCTTGCTTGTTGAGAATACAGTCAATACCACACACACACACACAGGAGTAGGGTTGTTATTCTCCCCGGAGAAGGCCCGAACCTGTATAAAAATCCCGTGTTAATCTCTCTGCGTGATTTCATCTTTAGGAGACCCCCCGAATCAAACAATCTTTACGTAAGATCGGTTCTAAAACACCGACAGATCTGAACTAGTCGTATAAAGATACGAGCTGGTCGTTAGTGATATGGACCTTGACATAGATCACATTACGTTAAGGTTCGTCCGATGTATTCTTTGGGTGATTGGGAATCGTTATGTCTTTGCTAGGTCTGCCGACGACTAGTGGTCGGAAAAGAGTTTCAGTCACAAACCAATTACACAAAAACACGTAGAATTCGCACACTTAAAGGGTGAGATTTGATTTGGATGGTGATCCGAATCGTATAGGACTCAAGTTCCTAATGGGCCTCGAGTATGAGACCCATCATGAATGCCTATATAAAGAGGGGCGGTGGCATAGGGTCGGGTGTCGGTTGTTGTCTTTTGGAAGAACTCCCGAAACCCTAATAGCCACGCCTCCCTCAACCACGTTGCCGCCGCTAGCACAGCAGTGCGTGGTGTCCCTGCCCCGGACGTGTGGATACCTCGGAGGTGTTGTTGCGAAGCATCAGCACTAGGATGATCCACACCTCGTGACAATCACCAGAGCAGGAGGAGGAGTCGCACGACGGGTACGACCACTCGGAGGAGCAGACGTGCGGTGAGTACAACTAGTTGAAGAAGGAGACGCATCGTGAAGTACGACTACGACTGCATCAACTCACTACATCGACTCTACTTCAGCTACGAGTCGGCGCGTCTAGCGGTAATATCGTGATCTATTACTTGCGGAGGTTCCTTTGGTTGCGCGGTAAAATTTTATTTTATGCTATCGTAGCCTACCCGTAACCCAACACCAAGGACGCGGCCTGGCGAAGCGCACGCAACGGACCCAATCAAACGGCCTATAAACAGACGCAAGCATGATCCGACGGTGAAGCGGCGCAACTCGAATCGAGCAGGCAAAGAAACATCACGAGCGAATCGGCAATGACGCGTTTTAGGCGGCGAAGCCGCCCTTCCGCTCAGGATTTAAGGGTAGTAACACCCGCTTAGTTCACAAAAATAAGTTGAATATGTTCAGTCAAACTTTAAAATTTTGACTAATCATTATCTTTTTAAATATTTAGATTAGATATATAAAAGCTATATATTTAGATTTATCTCGAAAAGTACTTTCATAATATTATTATTTTATTAGGTTTTACAAATATATTACAATATTAATTAGTGATCAAAGTTGTATTTCAGGATAGTCTTTAAAGTGCATCATGTGACAACGTCTTTCCTAATCATGTGTTACTATTTTTAGCTCTTTTACGGTACACCGTCTTTTCATTTTCATTCACCAATTCAGATTAACTAGGACTTAGTTGTACTACATCTAATATTATTAGGGTGAGATCGTATATCACAAGAGTAATATTTTTAACCCTAATAAAAAAATCATAATACCGTCACAAATAAAATTATAAATACAAAGAAAAATCTATTATACCCTTAACAAATAATGGACAAATTTAATTATACTACTACTATATACTACCAGCAGAATGTATCGTAAAATTTAACTCTTTTTTTCCTACTAGAAATCGTTAGACCTACTAAAACCTGGGAATGTTATTGCCTCGGCTGACACGCAAGTGAAGATATATATCTCTTCCTTACCTAAACTCGCAAGGAATGGTGTTCTCACGAGCGCCATACGTTTAGTCCTCGTGTCTACGTTTATTCGGTTCGTACGGCGCACACGGAGCCTCCACCCGGTCAGCATTAGAAAAATGATCATTTGGTTGCGTCTTCATTAGACTAATAGTATATTACATTTATATGTTAGAAAAATAAGGGGGATAATGCGCAGTCCAGTTTGTATTTATTGTATTGTGTGCGATGCAGTTGACAATATAGCTAGCATACGGCGGTGAATTTTTTTATTATCTAATCTTTTTTAAATTTATTTTTATAGATAATATTTTTCTAACTTTATTTCTAAATCTGACCTTTTGATCACACCATGACCCATAGCGTGATCAAACTGTGCTATTACGCCACCGACCACGACATGATCAAACTATACTGTCATGCTACTACTCTTAGCGTGACAAGACTTAGCCCAAAAACGAATGTGCCTAAATGAGTCGGTAGCATGATAACACAATTTGATTACGCTACTACAATATATTTTAGCCACGTTACGGGTCATAATGTGATCAAAATATGTTAGAATTGGAAATAAAGATAAAAATAGACTATTTTTAAAATAATTTTCAAAAATGTTTAAAAAAATAAAAAAGATCTACGGCGGTTGGGTTCAGGATTCTTTTGCTTGATTGCCCTTCTGACCGACGTTCGAGATGGACGCAGGGGCTTCAAGAGCTCCATCTGACGGCAACGGGACAAGCTTCTTCTGAGCTGCCAGGGTCGTGATGCACCTGCGGCAGGGACCAATCGGGTCATCGTCCTGCCAGATTTTGTGTTATTTTTTTCGTTCGATTGGAAATTTAATACTGACGATAGCTGATGGAGACGACGACTTTTGTGTTGCTGGCTAGTGGCTACGCGGTTTTCTGATTGGGCTGCTCTTTTTTTACTTTTTCACATGACATTTACGTTGTTTGTATTTATTATATAAATGTAGTAAAAGGTTAAATAGTTTTGACGAAGAGCACAATACGAGACAGATACCATCAATTATTTTCTATCTTAACTTAACTAATAAAATAATAAGTTTACCTGCACAGCGGAATGACGTCCTTTCTCTCATGTGCGCAGTTGGCCTCTCCCCCCTCCCAAATTCCTCTTCAAGGCACACCAGTATGTTGAGCCAACCTGATAAGGACTGGGTCTTACCCCGCCATCCCTCGGTGACTCGTGAGCACATCTATGCCCTCACTTCTTCCGCAACCATCAAAACTGTCGCTACACCACTTTTTCTTGACATGCACACACCGGATCGTTGCCCCCACTCCTTCACGTCTCGCGCCGCGACTCGCCACCTTTGCTCGTCCGACATTTGCTTTGTGCCTCAGAGATCCAGACCCCCTCTGGCATTTAGTCCGCGGGATGCAACAATAGCGTGCATGAAGATGAGGGGATCCGACAGCGTAGGAGGCGGTGGCACGGGGAGGTGGCGCCGGCGACATGAGGAGGTAGCGGAGAGGGGAGGTGGCGTCGGGGATGGGAGAAAGCACCAGGAGGGAAGGGAGGAGAGGCGGCGGTACCTCAACAACAGTGTCAACAACATTAAATAACATGCTTGACAAAAGCAAAATCCTCTCCGATGTTATTGGACAACTGGAAAAAGACACATTACCTGGTCAACAACATTGTGAGTAGATAAATCAAAACGTGACCTTCGAGCAAACACACATGTATCCAGAATTCAGATTATATATACTAACTGGTTGGGAATTCCGACGGAGTGTATGAATATTAATTTTGATTCGGTCTACAAAATATGACATCATACGTAAATATCTCTGTTCAGTGCCGCCTCGCCCTAGTATATATAAGGATCACCTTAGACACATTCCATAATTAATTTTATAAAAAAAATACAAAGAATCATCATTACATAGCCTCTAATAAATTATTAATATTCAAAGTCCTATGCCTTCCTATTTCTGCTATCAAGATCCAAAATTACTACCCTAGTAAGCCATATAATGGAATATCGACAGTGGTGATCGAGTCGGTGAGTTGTTTCTAAAAAAAAAGAAAATAACCGTTTAGTAGTGACATGGTGGTACTCCAGTATTGGTTCTTAGGTGGACTGGTCGTTCCTCACCCAACATCTTGCATTTCTTACTGGACAAATAATAACCAAGTCTTATGAATAAATTCTAAAGGGAAGTAATCAATGTCACTGGATTTAATAAAAGCATTCTAAATAAATAATGTATATGTATGATAATTGTATGTGATGCATATGTGCTACTTTATCCCATGCATGTCGTCTTCATCAGTCACCTAAAATCAATAACAAAGCAAAGGTGAGTTCATAACTCAGCAAGTACAAAATAGAACAATAAACAACACCTTATCATTCATTTAAATCATCATCATTAACGTAAGCATGTTCATAAATCATTCTCATATTTCATGTACTTAGTTCCCATTATCATCTTTTCATGTATTCAAATGTTCAATGCACCTTTCTCAACTAATACCAGTGTAATGGAGTGTTCACGCGTCGATGAAACACTCTTGCCCCATCCTGTGGGGTCTATCCTCCAGCCCGTAGAGTCCCTATCTCTGTAGGATTTTATCAAGATCATGCCGGACTAACCATATACATGGCAGTACTCACCGCATTGGCTCGATGCAATGCAAATGATGCAACAATATTCATTGATCAACAACGTTATCCATTATCGTCATTACCATGTTATCCCCATGGTCATGTCATCATCATGTCATATCATCGTTATCATGACATTTAAAATTGTTGGACCGAAAAGGAGACTAGAGGGGGGGGGGGGGGTTTGAATAGGAGCACGCTCACTTTTTCACAAATAATTGATTCAATAAAATATTGCTCCAGTAGCTATCGAAGCTATGAAGATCAACATATCAGTACAGCGGAAGACTAATATTAAATCTAATTTAAACCCCTAAGCAATATTACAAAATCAACAAAGATTAAAGCAATACGATTACCGCCGGTCGACCATTGGGTCATTGGCCCGGTCGACCAGGGGACCTTGCGGTCGGCCGGTGGTGTGGGTGGTCGTACCGTCGGGCTCGAGCGATTGAAAACCCGAGGAGTGAAGTTACAAATAGATGTAACTTTTGATCTACAACTCCAAACTCGATAAAACTTGGAACACACCTTCTCTATGATGTCAGGAAGCTATCCCAATCGAATATTATGATAATTCGTGGGAGAATTACGTTCCTTTTCCGTTTGAGATGAGGAGGGTGCAAAATCGAGTTAAAACGAAAACTAGATCAAAACTCTTGCTCGTGGGTGATTGATGATCAAGATGATCCTAGATAGATTCCCACACGTCATAGCAAGCTAGATCACATGAAGATATTAAGCAAAACCTCACGGATCAAAGAAAGACCCAAAATCATCAAATAGAGAGAAGGAAAGCAAAGAGACATGAACTTTGATCAAACTTTCATTTGATTGATTTGATATGATCTTGGCTTACAGCCTCTCCATGAATGGAGAACAAAGCTCAATCTATAAGCACGAAATCGCATCAAAATTCTCTAGAGCCCTAGCCTCTCCCTAAGGAAATTAGGGTTTCAAAAACTATAAAAGGGTTTAGGGGGTGCAGCCACCTCCCTCCTCTATTTATAATAGAGACCTAGACCTTCTAGAAGTTTTGACTTAATTGGGCTCCCGTCAAGGCCCAAAACAAACGGGACACATACACACACTTTTTAAAGCGCCGTCTTCATCTCGTCTTGACCTAAACCGCTTCACCTTGCGCCATTGTGCCACAGGTTTGCCAATAAGTCATCCTTATCCATCTTGCACCATGCTTGAGTTCGTTGACCTCACCCGGCATCGTCGATCGTTCTGGATCTCAGCTCTCCAAGCCTAGTCCAGATCATCATCGCCGTTGACCGTCGTTGAACACCAAGCAACCTGCACAAAAATAGACAAGCAAACATAATCCGGGAACAAGTTCTTCACAACTTGACCCATGTTAGTCAAAACATGCATCATGCAACATATATGCACTAAAACTCATGACTTTGACCTAACAACCGAACATCGCCACCACGGCGGGCGATGATCCAAGTGAAAACTGGTCAGACCGCCCCAATGGCCAGTCTGACTGCCCACCCTGGCCGGTCTGACCGCCACCTGTTGGCCGGTTAGACTCCCTGCTAGGACTTAGCCGATTTCAGCCCCTGAAATTCCGAAACCTATTGGAAATTTTAAACGAATAGAACTTTTGACTAGAGACTCCAAAAATTATAAGACCAAGTGCATTAGAATCCCCTCACTTGCCTGCAATCTCTATTTTTGGTCCAACTAAAAAACACAACTTTTTGGCACTGGCCGATCGATCGCCACCATGGTAGGTCAAGCGCCTTGGCCGGTCATTGCCAGAGTGGCGGTCGAGACCCCGGCCGGCGGTCGATCGCCGAGAGTGGCGGTCGGACCGGTTATGGCTGACAAAGACTGCAACTTTGCCGAAAACACACAAGACGATAAATCGTTAACGCCATTGCTAATTGTCACATCATCCTAAGATCATGAGCAAATCCCCATGGTATCCACAAAAATACACATAATAAAGCATAAACAATTATCACAACAATTCAATTGTAAAGACAAGGGCCGACAAACCGTTGTCTACCGCTATACCATGCATTTGCCATTTTGCCATGAAAGTCGGGATGATACAAAGGCGGTACCAAACTCAAAGCAACACTCCCTGGAAAAACACCAATAATACATCTCAAAACATGCCACAACAATACACAATTATCATACAGTGCACTATCGCACCTACGCGCAAACCCGACACACTTAACTCAACACCAAACAACCTACCTGCTGTCCTGGTGATCAAATGTCCATAACTTTTGCTTCTGGACTCCAAATATAGAAAACTCTATATTATTTGGAATCTACATGAAATTGTTCACAATTTCTTAGTCACGCAAATCCGCCGATTTTGCAATCCAATTCTCTGTTTTCAACCACGAAGGTTATTTTGGAACTTAACAGAATGACAGACTTCACAATTTCGTAACTATTTTCCTACAATATGAAACGTAGCAAATCATACAACTTCTAGAAACTACATAGAATTATCTAGCTAAAATTAGTTATGATAATAATTTAATTCCAACATCTAATACACGTAATTAAGTAAACTACGCAACTGCTGTCAATGATGGCTGAAAACTGGACAACAGTACTTTCGAGGTCATAACTTTTCAACTGCTCATCCCATTTAATGATCCTGGACTCTCTGGAAAGCTTAGAAAATGATATACAACTTTCTTAATATGTAAAGTAATGAATATGGACGGAGATACCCTAAAATACCTCTGTAATGTTCAGCTCATTACCCACAAAAATTGGATGAAGATCGACGACAGAGTGCGAAACTCTAGCATTCTTCTTATCTTTCCTTCTCCTTCCTCCCTTCTTGCCTTTTGTAGATACCTCCTTGTTGGGACTCCTCCTCCTCTCCTTGCTTACGCCGGCAGCAGCAGCACAAGTGCAGAGGGAGGCGGCGCACGATAGAGGGATGGGCGACACTAGGGCAGCACACAACTAGGGTGGCTCCAATTGCAGGGAGGACTAGGTTTCACAGCGGCCACCCGCACTCCTCTTAAGGGGTAGTGATGCGGGGTGCCCGATCTTCTCGACGTAGAATCTCTTGATAACTTGTGTACCCTGACGAACCACCAGCTGATCCCCCGCGCCAATGCACGGACTTGCAACTCTATGGAAAATTCGCCCAAACACACACTTGATTGGATCCTCGCTGACCACAAGCGAAGATCGTCGAACCCTCAATTCCCAGCGGAAAAGCAAGAACGACCCCTTGTTCTCAACGCCCAATTCCCTCTGTTTTGGCTATAAGCACAACAGGAGAATCAAGCAAAAGCTTTGAAAATATATTAAACGTGGTCTGAGGTTACAATGGGGGTCTACCCCTCTATATATAGTGCCCCTACTCCTCCTCATGGCTGGCCAAGAGGCCCTACTCCTATTCTAATTCGGATTTGGAGTCCTACTCCAATTCCGATACATTCCAAAACAGAAAAGGAAACTCTGATTTTACAACCGTCATATTGTTTCGGTCATATCTTTTGATACAGGACGAATTTCGGAGTAAGGGAGGATCCGTTGGATCGGGCTTGAAGTTAGCTTTCCAACAAGCCCAAAAACACTCAAATCCGACTTCGTATGAGAAAGTTATGGCCTTTTTACTCCGGACTGTCCTGCTGATTCCGAATCCGAATTTGAGGCTGATTCCGAATCCGAATTGAATTCTGAGTTGATTCCGAATTTGAATTTGGTTGGGCTTGTGGAAGTTTCGAATTTGACTTGGATTCTTGGGCTTCTCTCCCTTGCTTGTCTCCACGAGCTTCTCCTCCATTGTGTGACCTTTCTTCAAGAACGACCTCATATCCTTCATCTCCGTTCATTATTGAATCTTCCAATCGAGCATAAGCAAAATACTAGTTTTAGGTAGTATGAAATTCTCAACTAATTTAAAAGGAAATTCGGTGAACAGATTCACTGTTGGATAAGCTTCTCTTGTTTTCAACTCTCTTAGCAAGCTCATGTTGTTACGAGGTATTTAATGAATTGAAAATATTATATGAAACAACATAGCTAAGGATGTCGCATCATCCTCCCTTTCTTCAAAAAAGCCGTCCTCGGCTTTTGATAGCTGAAAATGTGCTAGGCGAAGAAAACAATGTATATGCATGGTATATGTATTTATCATCCAAACAAGTTCCGTGTAGCGCATGATGATTTGCGAACATGTATTAAACAAAGAGAACAAGCGTATATCGTGATATATGTATGAATCAATTGTTGTGTTATTCGCGTTGTTTTGTACAATCGATAGCTCGGAATCACATTTCAAATTGCACAACTGACTCATATGATAAAATTTCACCTTCCCAATACCAAAGTCAAGTAAAGTGGGTGAAAACCAATTGATACCATTCCATAATTCAACTGCGCTACTATGATTAGTTATACATTCAAGAGATAAACAAGTTGGCATCATGTTGCATTCTAAACAATAGACACTTGTATTTAAACCCATCTTAAAGATATCATGACATTGCTTAATAGATGGTTTGCACAAAACATGTGATTGTAAATCAACAAGATTATCATAGGTAATGTATATTTGATAAACTTGAAACATGTTGTCTACACCAACATCACCAATCAAATTGAATTTATATGTGTGTATGTAGCTATTTACTAGTGATCTTAAGTGTGAAATTTCAAGAACCTTCTTAATCACACTAGATACATGTTTAGGACTATCGAATATGATATAACACAAAGAATTATTAATGTGTATTCTACTAAGAACTTCTTTTGAGTAATCAATTTCACATTATGCAAATTAAGCATATCAAATTTAGAGCGTGGAATCATCAAATGAATAATGGAGTTATCAGTTTCGCACCTTGTTTTCATAAGCGACCAATTGGTACAAATAGTGTTACCTTGATCTTGGTATTCCCTCTCCATCCATGGTTAGCTCTTTATCTTTCTCTTCCAATGGTGAGGGCTCTTGAATCTCCAACTCCTTATTTGCTTGGTCCACTGAGAATATGGGATACAACACTAGAAATAGAGGGTAAGTTGTTAGGTTCAAAAATAATCTTATTTATCCTATCATCTATCTCTCCCTTTTCTTTTGGTGTATCTCTCACACTCTCAATTGGGATGCTCTCAACCTCGCGTATGGTGGACTCACACATCTCACTCTTTTATCACTCTCACTCAATTTGGCTATGTGGCTCTCATTCTCACATGGGTTTTGATACATCTCATCCTTGTAAGACCGTAGGCAGCAAGGGCACAACTACCACCAACCACGACCTCACGTGTTGCGGGTTGTGACGGGCAAACACTACTCATCACCTCGGTCGAAGAAAAATTCGATGCTCGATCTTCTTCTCAAGTGACACACCGATGGATGAATTAGAACTAAAGAGCCGTAGCAGATTTAATTGATGTGCTTGAATGTGTTTAAGTCTCTTTTACGCCTTCATAGCAAATTTCACAAGATCTTGCGGACTACGAAAATATTCATCTTGAAGTGCGACAGCGATCGATAATTCAAGCTCGCTTTGAAGTATGTCTTTTCTTGATATGGACTAGTGATATTGGCACGGCGCATTGCATGATTCAACTCAATATAGTAATCTTTGACAACTTTGCATCCTTGTTTAATGCTCTCCACGTGTCGTAGTAGTTCCGCTCATAATAGGATGGAACAAATTCTCTTCTCATGATGCTTTTAAATGGACCCAAGATGTAATAAATCGTTTTCCACCTAGTTGTTGCCACCAACTAAAGGCATAGTCCGTAAAAACAAAGTGGCCACTCTCACTTCCTTGGCTTCGATTGAACTTATGGGATTCAAGCTCGAACTCCATGTCTTGTACCCACTCAAGATACTCCTCGGATCATTACTACCATAGAAGGGAAGATCGTATACTCGCGATCCGCCATTGTTAGCAAACAAAGCAAAGAATATGTATGTAGGTGTATGTGGATATGTAGAGGTCACTCAACTCACAATCCTAACAAGGTGAAGTTTCTTTACCGTTCGAAAGGAATTAAGATCAACAATACTTACACTTGAGCGTGCAGGAACCACAAGGTGATGTGTGAGCGAATTTCAAGAGCAAGTCAAAGCACGACAACGGGTGTTTTGTGGAGTTTGGTATGGATACCTACTTAATTTGAAAATTCTAGGTATTGTAAGGCTAAGTAAATATCCAAACTAGAATTCAATGCCTAGTTGCCGATCACAAAGATATAAGTGAAAATCAAAACAACTCACACGCAAAGATATTGGAACTTTAGTGCAATCAAGGAATGAGCTATGTAAGATATAAGTGAAGAACAAAATAGCTCGTATTGCACAAGTTATAGAAAGACGCTAGCTAGTTGCAAATAATGAAACTAGGGCACAAGATTGCAAAAAATATTGATATTCTAACAATTGAATCAAGAATGAGTGGGGATTTTCGCTCAAGTTTATGGTTCGGCTATGCGCTTTCTTTTTCTTTTTCCTTTTCTCTTTTCTCTTTTTGTTTTCTCTTCTTTATGTTTTTTTCTCTTCTCTTTTCCTTCCTTTTTTGAACTATTGCCAAAATTCTTGTTCTTCCAAAAATGAGCAAAAATTCATTCCCACCTTTTGATCTTTGAACAATTGCAAGAACACAAATATTAATATGCAGCCCTAAGCAACGATTTAGCTAGTCTTAAATAGGTTCAAAGTATTCGCAAAGGATTGAAAGGTTCACAAAGGATAAATTGGTTACTCACTTTTTTTTTGGTTGTTTTTTTTTTATAAACACGACAAAAAAAATCAAACTAGGCTCAAATAAAAGCAACGCAAAGGAATTCAAGATCAGCAAACTAAACTTGATTCTAATGGACAAAAACTTAACAACACTCACTAGAATAACAAATTAAATACTACGGCTGAAAGAATTTTTTTTTTCTATAGCTTTTTCGTGTATAGGAAAAAAAGATAACTGGATAAAGATCCTACCGAGTCAACGGAGCTCGATACCACGATGCGGGTGCCGATCTTCTCGACGTAGAATCTCTTGATAACTTGTGTACCCTGACGAACCACCAGCTGATCCCCCGCGCCAATGCGGACTTGCAACTCTATGGAAAATTCGCCCAAACACACACTTGATTGGATCCTCGCTGACCTGGCGAAGATCGTCGAACCCTCAATTCCCAATGGAAAAGCAAGAACGACCCTTGTTCTCAACACCCAACTCCCTCTGTTTTGGCTATAAGCACAACAGGAGAATCAAGCAAAAGCTTTGAAAATATATTAAACGTGGTCTGAGGTTACAATGGGGGTCTACCCCTCTATATATAGTGCCCCTACTCCTCCTCATGGCTGGCCAAGAGGCCCTACTCCTATTCTAATTCGGATTTGGAGTCCTACTCCAATTCCGATACATTCCAAAACAGAAAAGGAAACTCTGATTTTACAACCGTCATATTGTTTCGGTCATATCTTTTGATACAGGACGAATTTCGGAGTGAGGGAGGATCCGTTGGATCGGGCTTGAAGTTAGCTTTCCAACAAGCCCAAAAACACTCAAATCCGACTTCGTATGAGAAAGTTATGGCCTTTTTACTCCGGACTGTCCTGCTGATTCCGAATCCGAATTTGAGGCTGATTCCGAATCCGAATTGAATTCTGAGTTGATTCCGAATTTGAATTTGGTTGGGCTTGTGGAAGTTTCGAATTTGACTTGGATTCTTGGGCTTCTCTCCCCTTGCTTGTCTCCCACGAGCTTCTCCTCCATTGTGACGGCCTTTCTTCAAGAACAGCCTCATATCCTTCATCTCCGTTCATTATTGAATCTTCCAATCTGAGCATAAGCAAAATACTAGTTTTAGGTAGTATAAAATTCTCAACTAATTTAAAAGGAAATTCAGTGAACAGATTCACCTGTTGGATAAGCTTCTCTTGTTTTTCAACTCTCTTAGCAAGCTCATGTTGTTCTGAGGTATTTAATGAATTGAAAATATTATATGAAACAACATAGCTAAGGATGTCCGCATCAGGTAGCCCTCCCCCTCTCCTTGCCGATTCCCTTTTGGACTAGGTTTGGGCTAGGTTGGCTCCTTCCCTCATAAGGCTATGGGTCATGGGCCAGCGACCCACTTCCTAGTTTTTGATATTTTAATTCTTAATTCCAATTTGTTGATTTCTAAACCTTGATCTTTAAATGGGGTATTACATTAAATCTCACCCGTTGTTTGTATTTATTATATAAATGTAGTAAAAGGTTAAATAGTTTTGACGAAGAGCACAATATGAGACAGATACCATCAATTGTTTTCTATATTGTTATATTCCTTTGTTTTTATGAGAAGACATATATCACTTTCAAGAACCCTTTCAGGTTCATATATAGGGGAGCTTTCGAGTTAGATTAGGACGTCCTGAATTATGTGCATGTCTTGTGCGTGAACCTTACTCCACGACCCATCTCGAGTCCAGTCGCGATAAACAAAATCTCAACATTTCTAGTCTTCAAGAGGCAAGTCGTAACATGCATTTCTATACTATTATAAAAAGAGAGCTGCATTCTATGCTACATCCATCCAAACCTTGTGCTCGAAAGACATTATCAACCCTCCAATAAACTTGATCTATATATTCATTCCATATCCTACAATCCACAGCTAATCCGGGCTATTGATGTTTGAAATCTAGTGGCCTATGTTCAAACTAAATCCGACAAGTAATTATTTGCTAATTATCACTGTAATCAAAATCCCTAGCCCACTAAATAGCACATGAATTTTACATTACTGGCTTGTTATTGGGCAAATCAATTTATGCAAATAGTTCGTACGAAAAATATCAGTACTAGTGCTTCATAATTTCCGTGTTGAAAAGGTCCATGGAATAAAAATATTATATTGGGCGAAAAAAGGGTTGACCAGTGCAGAACACCGCTGAAAAGGTCCGTGTAAAAAAAGTAAGCCAGTTTAGTAGGAGCTTCAGGTTATAAGCTCAAGCGACCAAAAGCCCCCACCACTGTTTTCAACTTATCTGAAGCTTATAGTAAAAAGCTAGCTTGAGCTTTACCTATTCAATCTAGTTTCAGTTTCAAGAACCTACAAGCTTAAGCTGAAGCTTGCTTTCATCATCATCAGTAACGGCTACTTCACTGTTCTAAAAAAAGTAATAGCTACTTGACGACAATTACGGCGCTTTTGAAATGTGCATCCTAGTATGTTAAAAAAAAATTGAGAGAGAGCACAACACCAGGTTTGTGATCAGAAATGACATATCTTTTCCATAGCTGACTTTTTCACATAATACGTTGCGGTGCCGCACAGCACAATCTACTAACCTACACCTACATCTATTTATAATCTATTCCTACATGTATTTTTTTAGACCTTGACTTTTTGAAAAGTGCGCAATACTGCATATTTTTTAAAAAATGGCTCGTGGAACCTATTTTAGTGATTCCTACTCTATGTCATTGGATCGATTTTTGATACAAATTACAGAAGGGGGAAGAGCGGGAGCTGCTTCTAGAGGGCACCATGGCAATTGGGAAGGTTGCTACTGAAGTTTTTGTAGTTAGAAGCATATAGACACCATGAACTGGCAGATTAGCTGATGGAAGTCTGAACAAAATCTTGTTCAGGGTCTCTGTAAGCTTCCCTCTAAAATCTGTTAGTTGCCTTTAGTTTCAATGTTGACCAGTTTTTTGCTTGTTCGATATTAGACCTGGTTGTAATCTTGGATGTAACTGAATTGTTTCCTTTAATGGAAATGGGGTGCAAGCCTACTAAAAAAAAGACCATGAAAATAAAATGTTTCCAGTTATGCAGAAGCCAATCTGTTCTTACAAGAAAAGTAATCCGTAACATGTCAACAGAAATCTCACATGGGAAGGATGCAATGTTCCACATAGCCTACAAATGAGAGAGTCGTCATAGTCAGTCGAGCCAGTGTTGGATTTAACTGGTTTTGGCTCATTCATTAATCAATAATTCTTAGAAAAATCTCAAAAACCCACTCATACATGGTGACATATGGGATACTTTAGTCCCATATTGTTAGCTAAGGTGGAGAGACACCACCTTATAAGGTGAAGCATGTCTAGCCATGGAAAAGCAAGAGAATGGATGACTACACTCGTGCACTCGCTCACCTCGCTGGGCCGGGACGGGCTTCACGGGCATGCGACGTGCATGTGAATAGTGCAGTCGTTCTTGGTTCGACCGTGGGTTCAAACACAACTTTCTTTTGCAATTTTATTTTGCCATGAAATCTAGTCATGATAGAAAGAAACGCGCTGATTACGCGGCTTTACTATTTTCTAATCTGCAGACGTTTTCCTTCTACGATCTTTTTAACTAAGGATCTCTACCTGACTCCTTACCCCGTTCTTTCGAAACCCATCTGTGCGAGAGAACTGTTCTTGAGAATACTATGCTTCTGAGTGCTACTCCATTCATGTGCCCAGCGTGCACCAGTGGTGGGGAGAGCAGGTCTCCAGAACCATCGTCCTTGCGATCCTGTACAGTAGAGGGCGAATCAAGTTTTTGGGAAGCGACTCCCTGACTGCTCGCCGCACCCTGCATCAACAACTTCTTCATAGGCGATGTTCTCTCCTTCGTCTCTAAGACACTCTTCGCTTCGCATCGGTAACATCTAGTACTCCACATTTACTTCTAATTGTTATACATTCTGCTATTCATATACATTCTGTTGTTCATATTCGTTTTGTAGTTGATATATGTTCTATTGTTCGTGCAACGTCATAGTTCATATTCTGGATATGCTTAGTTCTCTTGTTATTTCTGCAGTCATGTTTTATTTGTAGAATTATATAATCACTAAAGTGCTAAATATTCTATCAATCCAAAAACCTAACGATGAATTTGGTAGGCACTCTATGATGAAAATGGCTGGTTTTGCCGAGGCAATGAAACCAGAGAAGTTTAGTGGAGTGAACTTCAAAAGATGGTAGACAATAGTCACTTTGTGGCTCACAGCTCTAAACGTATTTTGGGTTGCCTCGGAGAGACCTGAGGGAGAACTCACTCCCGGATAGGAAAAGGAGTTTAAAGTAGCCACTATAATTTTTATGGATGTGTTCTTAGCATTCTTTCTGATCGTCTGTGCGATGTGTATATGCACATGACAGACACAAAGGGGCTGTGGGAGGCACTCGAACATAAGTTCGCTGCCTCAGGTGCTGGCAATGAGTGGTATACCATTGAGCAATATCATGACTACAAGATGGTTGAGAACCGTTCTGTAGTTGAGCAGGCTCATGAAATACAATTCATTGCGAGGGAACTCAACCACCTCAAATGCACATTACCCGACAAGTTTGTGGCTAGTGGCATCATTGCCTAAACTACCATTTTCATGGAGGAATTTTGCCACATCTCTGAAACACAAGAGACAAAATATTTCTGTTGAGGATATGATCGCATCCCTTGATGTTGAAGAGAAAGCTCGGGCGAAGGATGTGCATCCTAAGGTGGCTGAAGGACATTCCAGCACCAATGTCGTACAACACCATGGTAACAGAAAGTTCAAGGGAAAGGCCAAGGTCGTACAGACCACCAACTTTAGAAAGAATAAGAAGCCAAACAAGGGAACAGTTGTCTGCTATGTTTGCGTTAAGAATGATCACTGGGACACACAAATTGTAATACTCTGAAAAAAATAAATAAATATTAATAATCACGTCTTAAGGATCGGTGCGTAATTAAATAAAATAGTACATATAAAAATAGAATTTCAGAGTTTTTTTAAGAGCTATATAAATAGAGGATCTGGAAACCCTATTATTTTTTTTGGGGGCTCCGTTCCTTTGCGCCATGACAATTTCTTTCTCTGCGCCGTGTCTTTCTTTGCTTGCGGCCGAAGGATCGCATCATTGCGTCATTGGATCGCTGCGCCTCTTCGCCGCGTGGAAGCCGCCCGAGTGAAGTCCTCGCTGCTGCGTTGCCGTCTTCTTCGCTGCGTTACTGCAGCCGCTCCCTCTGGCGTGGCTGCTGCCGCGCGTCGGCGTGTTGCCGCCGCCCTCTCTCTGGCGTGGGCTGCTGCTGTTTCTGCTTGGCGTGGCCGCTTCTTCTTCTTCTTCTTGTCTTGCGCGCCGCAGACTTCGCCGCCGTGTGGAAATTGTCTTCTTGATTTCTTTGGCTCATTTGCTTGTGCGATTCTTTGCCATCGCGATTTTCCACCGAGCGCCGTTCTTTCTGCGTGGTTTTCTACCAAACCAGGTGCATGTGAGTGTACTTAATTGCGTAGCATTGATCCTGCATGCATGCAGACCATTAGAACTAAGTTAATTAGCTTAGCAATAATTAGTTAATACTAATTGGTAGTTAATTAACTTGGCCGTAGTATTTTTGTGCATGCATAAATAAGTAGAGATCCGATTTCTGGAGGGTAACGATCTGTAGGTTTGTTTCCTCTCTGTTTTACTAATGTATTTAGAGATTAGAGAGGATTGTAGAATTTTCTAGTCGAAGGCCGGTTTTTAGATCGGATTAGCCTGCTGTTCTGTTGAACGATTTATTCGGGTACCTTAATGGCGAATTTTGGAAATCTCATCTACTGGTTAATTGTAGATAATTTCGATATCTTTCTATAGAATATTTTATCATGTCGATCGGACAAGTAGAATTCGAGTTATGATTTTCGGAAGGCTGCTGTCCTTGGGGTTGTCGTCTTTCGGCGCTGTTTTGGTAGACTGCGGATTAAAAATAGTAAATAGACTAATTAGAGTTTTTGATCTACATGAAAGTTGTAGATAATTGTCCAATGGTTCTGTAGAATCTGAGAACGCGAATTTTGGTTGAGTAAAACTAAAGTTATGAATTTAGTAAGACTGCTGTTCCGAAGCGGACAGATCGGCTTTCTGGGCTAAATACGGAGGGTTAGATGATTTAATTAGAAGTCTTTGTAATCTAAGAAAATGTGGATAATTTTATGAAGAATCCAGAATGGGGTGGTTTGTGGTGATCGGACTTTCGAGTCAAAAGTTACGTTCGTTTTAGTACTAAGACAGCTACGGATAACTATTCGGTACCGGCGTAACGTGGTATATTTGGGGACGGGTAGGAGCGAAGTATATTGATTGCTATTCTTGTTGCTGTAGCTTGTATTGAAGTTTGTGTATTTAATATAGGAGAGGCGTCGTGCTTGTTGCCATCTTATAGCCAAATCGTGCGTCGCAACTAGTAAAGGCAAGTGCATGATAAACAGCGATCAATGATTGATCACTGTGATTCTTTATCTTTCAGTACCATTATTGTTGTGCTTTTATTTTGTTTAATTGCAAACAAAGAATTGGTATGTTTATATCTCTGTTGACAAGCATGATGGAAAGTTGGATATGATGTTTATGATGGAGTTTGCATTTTCATACATAAGCATCTTTGCATATGAGCAGGTGATCATGAATGATCACAACTCCACGGGAGTGGAGGAGGTCCCCGATCCTTATGGAGGAACGGGCTTGAGAGTGAATGTTGTCGCGAGCATTCACTCATGCTATACCGGTATACGCGAAAGAAGTGCATGTGGACATGTAGATTAGAGTGCATTGAAATATGAGATTAATGGGTGTGAATCAAAGAGAAGATAACTGCATGAGAATATTAATAGAAGTACCTGTGATGATAATGAAGTTATTGAATACTGTTGATTTATTATTGTTCGTTGTTTATGGATGTGTTTGCTGAGTCGTGGACCCACCCTTGCTCTTTTGTTGTCTTTAGGTGATCTTCGAGGGCGCCGTAACTGAGAGCGAGTAGAGCACATGAACAACACATGATCATTTACCTTCATAATCTTGTCATTCAGAATTGGATTACTCTTGGGCATGTTAGAGACTGATTAAAGTTTAAGTCACATTTTGGACTAGATTATTTATTTCAATAATTTGGGTTCATTGGTTGATGTTATTTTGGGTTATTTACCTGGTTATTCCCCTTGCTTATTTATTATCGTTTGATCCATAATTATGCATGTTCTTTTGTGATCCATGGATATATTTATTGTTGTTTTCTTGCTGTAATTTTATAGTGTGTCGATAATTATTAGTTTAAAGAGTAGTGTGGTGGCATTCTAGGCTCAGTGTTGGGCTGGGGTGTTACACAAATGTCCTGATCGTAACGGTAGAAAGAATGAGAATAGCTAGACCAAGTCTGTGAATGTGAATATTGGCGATACCGGAGCAAGGACATCTGGGTATGGTAATTTACGTACTGTTATTTCGGTCTGTCATTCCACCAATTGGTGGATTGACACAGGGGCTAATATTTCATGTATGTGCTGATGTGTCCTTGTTTTCTTCTAATCATGTCGCTCGGGCGTCCTCCGTGTTGATGGGAAATAGTTCACATGCCTCTGTTCTTGGTGTTGGCATGGTAGATTTGATGTTTACTTGGGAAAGATTGCGCAGCTGAAGAACGTACAACATGTCCCTTCAAGAAATAAGAATCTCATCAACGACTCCCTTCTATGTAGAGATGGGTATATGTAACACCTCAGCCTAGCATAGGGCCTAAGATGCTACCAAACGACCTTATTTAATCAATTTACTTCAATTTACTAAAACAATTTCAAAAAAACATACAACTGCAAATGAATTAATTTTAGTCATCAAGATCTAGCACAAGCGCCCAATAAACAGGTTACCGACTGATACAAATAAATTAATAAATACCTAGGCATGGTTCTTGTTGTTCTTCATCCAAAATCGAACCAAAAGAACGAAGAAACAAAATGAGAGCAGCTCTTTATCAAATAAATCTACATCAGCAAGTTTCATCAGAAATACGAGGATGTAAGACCAATCAAGTCATTCATGTTATTATATCAAATAGCATTAACCAATCAAAAGCTAGGATTAAAGCATCAATTGAAACATCCACCATAATTTTTGACTACCACGACTACAAATAAAGCAATCACGGCGAAGGATGAACACAGTCTGAAACTTAAAAATAATAGCACAAGCATGTGATTAAGGTAAGCAAATTAATTTATTTGCCATTAGTGAATATAAGTGAAGTGCACCACACTACCCCTGTCCTATGCATGTCGTTGCCTCGACAGGCACCTAAGAGAAAACAACAACAAGCGTGAGTCCATTACTCAACAAAGTACAACGGGAATATAAACATGACATCATGAGTAGCCAATAAGGATATCAATTCATCACATAAATATCAGCAAGGAACCATAAATAAATTTCTTACACTGAAATGCAATGCATATGACATGAATGCTCTGTCTTTCTTCATTGCAATTACCGGTAATGCGGAGTAGTACATCCGTCGATGCATACTCAAGCCTGTGCCCTCAGGCACAGGGACCTCAAGCCCACACTCCATGAGTGCGGGGACCCATGCCCGTCAAATACATGGCGGGGACCTCATGCCCATCCAATGTATGACGGGGACCTCAAAAGAAACAACTCTTGGCTACCACGTAGTCCAAGGATCAAGAATGAATGCCATGATGCAATTTGAACTTCACAATATCAATCCATCATGGAAGTATATTATTCAATGGCAATAGCATATAAGTAAAACTCACAAGTAAACCATGGCATTTGGTATGAACTATGCAAACCAATTCATTCAATTCTTTTCTACTTGCCTTTTTCCGCTACGGCGCGCGAGGAGGCAGGGATGGTGCCCCTAACTCTGAACTCTGCCTCCCATACAAGAACAGCCCTAACAATAAGTACTCTGAGGACAAAGGGACACCATTTACACCCCTTATCCCGACTCCCCGAGGCCTAGGGTTCGAATAAAGGTTCAACTCAATTTTCCCGGCAGTCTAGCAGAATGTTCCCTGGGATAATAGTAATAAAAATATCATATCTCTTACTATGATACTCGAAAAGGGGTGATCTTGGACTCTATGGAATCACGACAAAACCGTCTACGATAATCTAGGTGGGCAAGTCCCCTGATTCGGCCTCCTAGTAATTCTTGTGTTCAGGTGAAGTTTCTGTCTCTTCAATCTGACAGTCAGAGAAACAGCGGTGGTAAAAATTCTATAACTTTTGATTACCTCATCTAAAAATTGTGTTCTTTATCAACTTGTAAATCTTACCAAATTGCCTAAAAAATTCATGCTGGGTGACCTTTCTGATTCGGTCTTTAAATAATTCAAATTGGCCAGACAAGGTATCTGCTAATTCTCGTGAGCCCTTCTGGACAGTCGCAAAGAAACTACCATAACTCCTAAACCGTAACTCCAAATCAGGTGATCTCGGTGCCTAAAGAAAGCTAAGGATGAGCCCTACCACTCGAGATTCCCAATTTGGCCTATAACCATGCAAAAACAGATGCACAAGAACACCTACAGAATTTGGATCCTTGCGCAACAGCTCGACGAAAAATAAACCACTACTCCAATGGAACTCGGGGACTTACCCGTGGAGACGAACTTACCCGGCGTGTCCCCGACGAGGTGCTAGACCAGGGAGGGGTGGTGGAGGTGCCGACCAAGCAGGGGAAGGGGAGGCGGCGGCTAGGGGAAGGGAGAAGTGGGAAGAGAGGGGGTGGGGCTAGGGTTTAGGGGAGGGGATCCCCCCTCATGGTCGGCCCCCTCTTGGGCCCCTTCTGCACTGCGGCCCAGGGCCCAGGTTGTCAAAAAACACAGAAAACCCCCCGATGAAAAGACAATTCTAGATTTTTGTTTAACTCCCTCTCCCGAGACTTCTTCCGAAAAGCCGATTCACTTTCGGGATATTACAGTATAAGTTGGTTTTTGTGTCAAATAAAGTAGTCATTTCTAAATTTAGACTCTTTATTGGAAAAGGCTATGACTGTGGAG
This sequence comes from Hsuehochloa calcarea, assembly GCA_036346395.1. Lineage (NCBI taxonomy): Eukaryota > Viridiplantae > Streptophyta > Magnoliopsida > Poales > Poaceae > Hsuehochloa > Hsuehochloa calcarea. The sequence goes on along the minus strand of CM070593.1, from coordinate 5,865,499 downwards.
GCTTGTCCCGTTTTTCCCTTTTAGATTTTTGTAATTAGGTTGTGAACCATATTTGTGATCCAAATAATAGGGATGAGGCCAACATTTGGCACTCACGTTTGTGTGACATAAATTTTTGTTGTATGTCTCGGCTATCCAATCTAAATTTAATTCCAAAACTCTCTATAATCAAAGGTTCTAAATGCCAAACTTGTGTGCAAGCAAAGCAACCCCGCAAACTTGATAAAGTTATGGAGTTAAGAAATTTTGTACTTTTAGAACTCATACATTCAGATCTCTGTGAAATGAATGGTGTGTTGACAAAAGGAGGGAAAAGCTATTTCATGACTCTAGTTGATGATGCTTCTAGATATTGTTACGTGTATCTGTTGAGAACAAAAGATGAGGCTCCAGACTATTTTAAAACTTATAAGGCTGAAGTTGAGAATCAACTAGAAAGAAAAATCAAACGACTTCGGTCGGATCGTGGTGGAGAGTAGTTCTCAAATGAGTTCTCCCAATTTTGTGTAGAGCACGGAATTATCCATGAGAGGACACCTCCCTATTCGCCTATATCTAATGGGATTGCTGAAAGAAGAACCAGACGTTGAGTGACTTGGTTAATGCTATGTTAGACACTGCGGGTTTATCTAAGCATGGTAGGGGGAGGCTGTACTGACCACGACTTATGTCCTGAACAGAGTTCCCACTAAGAATAGTGACATCACTCCGTATGAAGGATGGAAAGGTAGAAAACTGTCACTATCCTACTTGCGCACTTGGAGGTTCTTGGCAAAAGTCAATATACCGATAACCAAAAAGCACAAACTTGGATCGAAAACTATGAATTGTGTCTTTCTAGGATATACTCATTGGGCTACTGCCAATAGGTTTCTAATAGTTAAATTTGAGGTATCTGACATGCATGTCGATACAATAATGGAGTCTCGAGATGCTACATTTTTTGAGAATATATTCCCCATGAAGGATATGCACAACTCCACTAGTTAAGCAAATGATTTAACTCTTGCATCCATAATTCCCATTGAGCATTCCGAATACACACACGAGCAAATCCTTGAGAAGGATGATAGTATTGTTCCTATAAGGAGCAAAAGACAAAGGATTGAAAAATCCTTTGGAGACGATTTCACTATGTACCTTGTGGATGATGTTCCTAAATTCATTTTAGAGGCATATGCATCTCCTGAAGCAGAGTACTGGAAGGATGCATCCCGTAGCAAAATGGATTACATTCTCACTAATGGGACTTGGGAAATCACTGATCGTCCATATGGCTACAAGCTAGTTGGATGTAAGTGGGTGTTCAAGAAAAAGTTTAGGCCTGATAGTACTATAGAAAAGTACAAGGCAAGGCTTGTGGTCAAGAGCTATACGCAAAAAGAAGGAGAAGATTTTTTTTGATACTTGCTCACCCGTTGCTAGATTGACCACTATACGGGTACTACTATCCTTGGCTGCCTCATATGGTCTTATTGTCCATCAAATGGATGTTAAGACGGCTTTCCTCAATGGAGAGTGATATGAGCAAATCTACATGGAATAGCCTGATGGTTTTGTGGTAACCGATCAAGAGGGTAAGGTTTGTAAGTTACTGAAATCTCTATATGGTATCAAGCAAGCACTTAAGCAATGGCATGAGAAGTTTGATAGAACTTTAACATCTGTGGTCTTTGTAGTAAGCAAAGCCGATAAATGTGTTTACTACCGCTACGGCGGGGGTGAAGGAGTTATACTATATTTGTATGTTGATGACATACTTATCTTTAGAACAAGTCGTTACGTGATTATTGAGGTTAAGTCTTTTCTGTGGATACCATGGGATATGCTCATGATCTTAGGATGATGTGACAATTGGCAATGGCGTTAACGGTTTGTCGTCTTGCGTGTTTTCGGCAAAGTTGCAGTGCTGTCAGACCATAACCGGTATGACCGGCCAGGGCGCCGGTCTGACCGGCAAGCCAGTGGTCTGACCGACGACTCCTAGCAGTCAGACCGGCCAGTGGGCAGTCTGACCGGCCATGGTGGTAGTCAGACTGGCCCGTGCCAAAAGGTTGTACTTTGAGTTGGGCCAAAAATAGAGGTTGCAGGCAAGTGAGGGGATTCTACTGCACTTGGTCTCATAATTTTTGGACTCTGCAGTCAAAAGTGCTATTCGTTTTAAATTTCCAGTAGGGTTCGGATTTTCAGGGTTTGGAAATCGGCTAAGTCCCAACTAGCGGTCTGACTGGCCAACAGGTGGCGGTCACACCGGTCAGGGTGGGCGGTCAGACCGGCCATGGTGGCGGTCTGACCGGTTTCCACTAGATTGTCGGCCTTCGAGGCGGCGATGGTTGATTGTTAGGTCAAAGTCATGAGTTTCAGTGCATATGTGTTACATGATGCATGTTTTGACTAACATGGGTCAAGTTGTGAATAACTTGTTACCGAATTATGTTTGCTTGTCTATTGTTGTGCAGGTTGCTTGGTGGTCAACGACGAGGATGATCGGGACTAGGCTTGGAGAGCTGAGGTCCAGAATGATCGACGATGCCGAGTGAGGTCAATTAACTCAAGCGTGGTGCAAGATGGACAAGGATGACCTATTGGCAAATCTGTGGCGCAATGGCGCAAGGTGAAGAGTTTTATGTCAAGAGGAGATGAAGACGGCACTTTAAAAAGTGTGCGTATGTGTCCCGTTTGTTTTGGGCCTTAACGGGAGCCCAATTGAGTCAAAACTTCTAGAAGGTCTAGGTCTCAATTATAAATAAAGGAGGGAGGTGGCTGCACCCCCTCAACCCTTTTATAGTTTTTGAAACCCTAATTTGCTCAGGGAGAGGCTTTGGAGAGGTTAGGGTTCTAGAGAGTTTTGATGTGATTTCCTTCTCATAGATTGAGCTTTGTTCTCAATTGATGGAGAGGCTGTAAGCCAAGATCATATCAAATCAATCAAAGGAAAGTTTGATAAAAGTTCTTATCTCTTTGCTTTCATTCTCTCTATTTGATGATTTTGGGTCTTTCTTTGATTCGTGAGTTTTTGCTTGGTTTCTTCACGTGATCTAGCTTGCTGTGACGTGTGGGAATCTATCTAGGATCATCTTGATCATCAATCACCCACGAGCAAGAGTTTTGACCTAGTTTTCATTTTGAATTGGTTTTGCACCCTCCTCATCTCAAAAGGAAAAGGAACGTAATTCTCCCATGAATTATCACAATATTCGATTGGGATAGCTTTCTGACATCATAGAGAAGGTGTGTTCCAAGTTTCATCGAGTTTGGAGGTGTAGATCAAAAGTTACATCTATTTACAACTTCGCTCCTCGGGTTTTCAATCTGTTCTCGAGCCCGACGGTCAGACCGCCCCACACCACCGGTCAGACTGGCAAGGTCACCGTCAGACTGCCAGTGACCCAGTGGTCAGATCAGCCGTGCACTGTATTGCTTTAATCTTTGTTGATTTTGTCATATTACTTAGGGGTTTAAATTAGATTCAATATTAGTCTTCCTCTGTACTGATATACTGATCTTCATAGCTTCCATAGCTACTGGAGTAAAGTCTTATTGAATCAATTATTTGTGAAAAAGTGAGCGTGCTCCAATTCACCCCCCTCTAGTCGCCTTTTAGGTCCAACATGTGGTATCAGAGCCGGTTAGTTCACTCTTGATCTTAACCGGTCACTGAACTTGGCGATGGATAGATACTCCACCAAGCCGCATATCTTCGATGGGCACGACTATGCCTATTGGAAGAATCGCATGCGAGTCTTCCTTGAGAGCGAAGAACAAGCCATATGGGAGGTTGTTCGAACCCCGCTCGTTCTTCCTGAAATTGCTACGCCGGCTTCAGAAGCCCTTTTGGCTAGACAATAAAGCGAAGAACCTTTTATATGGTGTACTTGGTAGACAAGAATATGATCGGATTTGTAATCTTGAGACTGCGTATGGGATTTGGAACACTCTCGAAACTTACCATGAGGGTTCGTCCCAAGTCAAGAAAGTACGCCAAACAGTCTATAAGCGTGAATATAACAAATTTGAGATGTGTCCTAGAGAGAGCATCGATGACATTTTTAGTCGCTTTAATAAAGTGATTAATCAGATGAAAGCTGTTGGTATTGAATATTCTCAATCTGAAAATGCCACCCATCTCTTGGCTGCAATCAACACCAAGGAGTGGGAGATAAAGGCTACTGCCATTGAGGAAAACATCAACCTTTCTGATCTGACTTTGGAGCTGCTCTATAGCAAGCTCAAGACCCATGAGATCAAAAGGATTGATCATCCCAAGAAGAAAAACATCGCATTGGTAGCAGACCCACTCAAGAGAGCTTCTTATGGGTCTTTTGAGCATTCTTCTGGATTTTCGCTTGCTGGTTTATCTTTGGTTCATGAAGAGGAGTTTGAGAGCCTTTCTGAGGCTGAGTTAGCCCTCAAAGTCAGAAAGGCCACACGAGCCTATAACAATATGAGGAACATAAATAGAGGAGGTCCCGTGACTTGCTATGAGTGTGGTGAGCTCAATCATATCCGGGCAAATTGCCCCAAGCTGAAAGGTAAGAGCAACCATAAGGAGGGAAAGCCAGCTTGGAAGAAGCCTCAATGGAACAAACCACCGTATGAAGTTGCCAAGCTGACGAAGGCCGCTCACCGGGTGCTTGCCGCTTTTGGAGATCAATCCTTAAGCGATGTGGACTCCGGGAGCGAGGAGGACAAGGAGGAGGAGATCCCTCAAGGCAAGAAGAAGGGGAAGGCCAAGGACTTCACCGGCGTTTGCTTCATGGCCGACTCTGTTGACGACGACAACGATGAGGTACCTCCTTCATATGATGTCCTTTTTGATAGATATGAATCTATGTTTGAGCAACTCATGAGTCAGGATAAGGCTTTAGAGTTTATCATGGCCAAGAACAAGGGCTTAGAGTCATAAGTAGATAATTTGACTTTAGAACTTGTAAATGTTAAGACTCTTGAATCTGATGAATGTTCATCTTGTTATGCTTTGCACTCAGAATTTGCTAAACTGCAATTTGCTCATGATATTGCTTTACAATAACTTGAAAATACTAGGACTGAGCTAGTTGAGGTTAAAACTGCTCCTTGTGAGAAATGCTTAGAGTCTAGTAAGTTGGCTGCTTCTGGTGCTGTTGAATCTCGTTTTTGCACTTTCTCCTTAGAACGCGAACATGAGGTCAAAGATATTTTAGAAGCAGTTAGAGCTAAATATGCCAAGCTTAAGGGCAGTATTGAATCTGCTACATGTGCTTCGTGTCCAGCTCTTAAAATTGAAGTTGCTTTATATAAGGATAAATATGCTAGAGCCATTAAAGGTAAAAATTGTGAATCATGTGTTAATGTTGAAAAAGAAAATACTTACCTTCAGGACACATTAGAAAAATTTTCTAAAGGTAAGAAATAGTTAAACATGATTCTTGACAAGTCAAAAACCCCTTATAAGAAGCAAGGGTTAGGATACAACTCTATCCAAGATAATTCAAAGCCAAAAGTCAATCAAGTCTTGGAAAAAGGCTTAGTTGAATTCAAAACCCAACCTGCAAAAACTTATTTTAAATCTGCAGGTTTTGCTCAACCATCTGTTCAATCAAAAGGTGCTTCTCCCAGTGGTATTAAGTATCATTGCACCTATTGCAAAAAGAATGGGCATTTGATTGAGTTTTGTTAGCGTAGGTTGCAAAATGATAAAAAAAATCTTATTAGCATTTCATCCACTCAACCTAGAGATTTTATGAGACATGGTAACATAGAAAAGAAGAAACATGGTTTAGGATTTGTGTCACATGCTTATCATTATGCTCCTAGACAGGATAATTCTCATGTTAATTTTACCATTGCTCATAACAGAACCTCAAATAAAATCAAGGATAGCACTTCTGCTTTGCATACTACTCGCAGACGTGTGTCTTAGTACTGGGTTCCTAAGTCTTGTTTAACTAACCCCAGCATCGAGACACATCGTTCTTCTATGCCTTGATTTTCAGGATTCTCGCGGAAAGAGGAAGGACACGTGGTTCATCCACTCCGGTTGTTCACGTCACATGATCGGAGACTCAAGATGGTTCACCTCCTTCACGCGGTCGACGGGTGATGATTTCATCACTTTTGGGTATGATAGAGTTAAGACCTTCTTACTTAAGAATAATTTTGAGATGGGTAAGGTAGACAAGACTTTGTTCATTCTTAAGCGTGGTAATGACTTCCTGCTTGCTCAGATTTATATTGATGATATTATCTGTTGTGGCTCTTCTCATGCTATTGTTTCCAGCTTTTTCTGAGACTATGTCCAAGGAATTTGAGATGAGTATGTTGGGAGAACTCAGCTACTTTTTGGGGCTTCAAATCAAGTAATGCGAGGAAGGGATCTTCATCCATCAGACGAAGTATACTAAGGATCTGCTCAAACCCTTCGACATGGGTGACTGCAAGCCAATCTCCACTCCCATGGCGACTTCGACTACTTTGGATCCAGATGAGGAAGGAGAAGCCGTGGATCAACGCGAGTACTGCAGCATGATCGGCTCCCTTCTGTACCTGACGGCCTCAAGACCGGACATCCACTTCACTATCTGCCTCTGTGCGAGATTTCAGGCATCTCCGAGAACTTCCCATCGCCAAGCCGTTAAGCGAATATTCAGGTATTGACACTCTACCCTCTTGTATGGCATTTGATATTCCTGTCCTTCATCTTTGTTCATTCGGGGGTTTTCTAATTCTGATTTTGCGGGCTGTCGGCTAGATAGGAAGAGTACCTCAGGCGCTCTTCACTTCCTAGGGATTTCTCTTGTCTTTTGGTCTGATCCTCACCAAGCCTTTTGACCCAACAAGGTTTGCCACCTTGAGGAGTGAGTTAGGGTTAATTTATCCCTATGGGTTGGTTTGAGGGGGAGTTCGATCTTTTCTGATCTTTCCATGTTCATTTGATCTTTTCTTGTTCTTTTATGAATTTGTTGATCTTTTTAAACTTTTTTAGGTTTTTAGGTTTTTCTTGCATCTCATTGTATCATATTGCATTCATATGAAAAATCCAAAAAAATTGATTGTAATATAAGTTTTTCTGCTTATCTTTGAAAATTGATGAAGCTTTGCTTATTACCCCTTTGGAGCTGTAGTATTTTAATTCTTGCTCATGCCATGTCTAGTTCCTTGACTTGCTAGAATTATCATGTTTTCACATATATAGCTAAGTCTTTGTTGTATGAGCTAGAACTTTAAAACAACTCGAACTAAAAACTGCAATTTGTGGATGTTTTAGCTAGTTGCGCAATTAGTGCTCATTTTATGATATTGACCTTGTCAGAATTGATTTGTTAGCTCTTGAATCTAAAATTGACCATTACTTGAGCTTCTTGTGTTCTTGAGAATCTAAAACTGCTCTAGTGAAACATAAAAAAAATCAAGATTGTCTTATGCTTAAATTGTGCCAAACTACTCTTACGAAACTGCATGTCAAAGACATGAACTTGGAGGTAGTTTGATGATCCAGACGATCTCATGGGGACTGCTTGTCAGAAATGACATGAACCTCAAGATTTGTCGCCCTGGTAGAAGCTTAGGAAGAGTTTGTGGATGGCTCCTAGTCCAGGATCTTCTTCACTAAGATATACCTTTAATCAACTTCTGGTCGAAGCTTATGATGAGTTTGTGGATGGCTCCTAGTCCAGGATCTTGTCACTAAGTTAGATCATTAGTCAACCTTCATATTCATTGCAAATGAAAAATGTTGAAAAATGGGCGTTTGAGAAATTTGAGCAAAATGATTCAATATAGGACCTGTTTGTCTCTTTTTGTGGTCATTGTTAGCTTTTTGATATCACATTGATATTTTAACATGGCGAGTATCATTTTAGGATCCCTGTTGATGAACTTGCTAAATTTGAAGCTTTGCTTAAACTGATCAAATCTATTGCTTTATTTTGAGCCTTCGTGCTTAGCTTTGATATATATGTCTTATTATGATCTTGCTAGCGCTGTTAGGCTTGATATGTTGTTTGTGCAATATGAGAAATGCTATCTTGTTCTTTTGGGTAATCTCCAAAGCTTCTTGTAAGCAAAATGAAAAATTCAAAATTGAAGCCACTCCATTGCACTTCATGCATGCTCCTACTTTTTCTTTCTTCTTTATTCTGCATTTGTTATCTCTGGATGAAAGGAAGGCGTGATTCCTTGATGATTCCATTGTCAAAGGGGGAGAAGGTATTTCAATGGTGGGGGAGAAGATATAAAAATGTTACTAAGGGGGAGAAATTTGGAGAATTTGAAATTTTCTGAAATCTGTGGATGTTAGTGAGGGGGAGCTTGTAATTTGCATACTTATGATCTTATTGACATATCTGAACTTGAATTGCAATTTTTGAATCCTCACAATGATTATAGGTCAATTGAACAATTATTCTTTCATATGGACCCTAAGTGAGATTTTTTACTCTTCTCTGGAATTTAAAGTTTTTATGCTTTCTTTTGCCTTATCTCACTTGCATATGCTATTCTGATGCCAGCTTGGTCTTTTCCATTGCTTTCTCTTGCTTATAGACCAAGTTGTGCCTTTGTGCAAAAACTGCGAGTAAACTCGTTTTCAATCCTCCAAACTACATTTTCTGGTTTATTGCCAATGTGTTCATCAAGGGAAGGATTGTGGATACCACGGGGATATGCTCATGATCTTAGGATGATGTGACAATTGGTAATATCGTTAACAGTTTGTCATCTTGCGTGTTTTCGGCAAAGTTGCGATCTTTGTCGAGCCATAACCGGCCTCGGCCAAGCTAGCCGTGATCCGACCGACCACTCGGCGATCAGACCGGCCGATGGGCGATCGGCGACCGCCATGGTGGCGATCGACCGCCCGTGCGTTAAAAGGTTGTATTTTGAGCTGGGCCAAAAAATAGAGGTTGCATGCAAGTGAGGGGATTCTACTGCACTTGGTCTCATAATTTTTCGAGTCTCCAGTCAAAAGTTCTATTCGTTTTAAATTTCCAGTAGGGTTCGAATTTTCAGGGCTTGAAAACCGACTAGGTCCCAATTGGCTGTCTGACCGACCAACAGGTGGCGGTCAGACCGGTCAGGGTGGGCGGTCAGACCGGCTATGGTGGCGGTCTGACCAGTTTCCACTAGATCGTCGGCCTTAGAGGCGGCGATGGTTGATTGTTAGGTCAAAGTCATGAGTTTTAGTGCATATGTGTTGCATGATGCATGTTTTGACTAACATGGGTCAAGTTGTGAAGAACTTATTTCCGAATTATGTTTACTTATCTATTGTTGTGCAGGTTGCTTGGTGGTCAACGACGGTCAACGGCGAGGATGATCGGGACTAGGCTTGGAGAGCTGATGTCCAGAACGAGCGACAATGCCGGGTGAGGTCAATGAATTCAAGCGTGGTGCAGGATGTACAAGGATGACCTATTGACAAACCGGTGGCGCAATGGCGCAAGGTGAAGCGGTTTAGGTCAATAGGAGATGAAGACGACGCTTTAAAAAGCGTGCGTATGTGTCCCGTTTGTTTTGGGCCTTAACGGGAGCCCAATTGAGTCAAAACTTCTAGAAGGTCTAGGTCTCCATTATAAATAGAGGAGGGGGTGGCTACACCCCCTTAACCCTTTTATAGTTTTTGAAGCCCTAATTTGCTTAGGGAGAGGCTTTGGAGAGGCTAGGGTTCTAAAGAGTTTTGATGTGATTTCGAGCTCATAGATTAAGTTTTGTTCTCCATTGATGGAGAGGCTGTAAGCCAATATCATATCAAATCAATCAAAGGAAAGTTTAATCAAAGTTCTTGTCTATTTGCTTTCCTTATCTCTATTTGATGATTTTGGGTCTTTCTTTGATTCGTGAGTTTTTGCTTGGTTTCTTCACGTGATCTAGCTTGCTGTGACGTGTGGGAATCTATCTAGGATCATCTTGATCATCAATCACCCACGAGCAAGAGTTTTGACTTAGTTTTTGTTTTGACTCGGTTTTTCACCCTCATCTCAAATGGAAAAGGAACGTAATTCTCCCACAAATTATCACAATATTCGATTGGGATAGCTTCCTGACATCCGGTCAGACCGGCAAGTTCACCGGTCAGACCGCCAGTGACCCAGCGGTCAGACCGGTAGTGCACTGTATTGCTTTAATCTTTGTTGATTTTGTCATAGTACTTAGGGGTTTAAATTAGATTCAATATTAGTCTTCCGCTGTACTGACATACTGATCTTCATAGCTTCCATAGCTACTGGAGTATAGTCTTATTGAATCAATTATTTGTGAAAAAGTTAGCGTGCTCCTATTCACCCCCCTCTAGTCGCCTTTTCGGTCCAACATTTTCTGTCCCATAGTTTTGACATGAAAGATATGGGAGAAGCTGATGTAATTCTAAATATCAAGCTGATCGAGGGTGAGGATGAGATTACACTTCTGCAATCTCATTATGTGGAAAGGTCTTGAGCCGTGTTGGCCATATGGATAGCAAGCCTTCTCCAAACACCTTATGATCCTAGTCTAATACTTCGAAATAATAAAATACTAAGAAAGAATCAACCGAGATGTTCCCAGATTATTGGTTCACTTATGTACTCAACTAGTGCTACCCAGCCTGACATCTCATTTGCTGTAAGAAAATTAAGTTGGTTTACCTCTAAGGCAGGGGATGATCATTTGCGTGCACTCGAGCGAGTTATGCGCTACTTGAAAGGTACGATGAGTTATGGAATTCATTATACCAGGTACCCTGGTGTACTCAAAAGGTATAGTGATTCCAATTGGATATCGGATGCTGATGAGATTAAGGCTACGAGTGGATATGTTTTCATTCTAGGCAGTGCTGCTATTTCATGGAGGTCTTGCAAACTGACCATTTTGACAAGGTCAACCATAGAAGCAGAACTCACAACATTAGATACAACCACTGTTGAAGCAGAATAGCTGCATGAACTACTGATGGACTTGCCGGTGGTTGAAAACCCGATTCCGGCCATCCTGATGTACTGCGCTAATCAAACAGTTCTCGTTAAAATGAACAATGCAAAGGATAACATGATGTCCTACAGGCATGTAAAAAGACGATTGAAATCTGTTAGAAAATTGAGAAATTCCAGAATAATAGCTGTGAATTATATCCCAACAGCTAAGAATCTGGCAGATCCCTTTACAAAGTGTTTATCACGGAATGTGATAGATAATGCATCGAATGAGATGGGAATGATACCTATGTGAGTTATACCACAATGGCAACCCAACCTATGAGATCGGAGATCCCGTGATGTAGGACCTGGGAAAAACAAACTGTTTGGTTAACTGAAGGAGGTTACATTCTATAACCCATTCCGCAAAAGATGTCGTACTCTCAAATCTGTATGGTAGGATGACTTTGTCTTAATTTGTTCTTGGCTTTAAATAGCAAAGATGCTATCCTACAAAGCAATCTTGAAAGAACACATGTATGTGAGCCCGACTGCCAAACACAGTCTATGAGAAATGGGTACTCTCTAAGAAGCTCACGAAGAGACACTCGAGTATGACTTATATGCTCCACCCGAGGGGTAGTCTATTGGCAGCCTAGTATCAGTCAAGGTTTTAGGTGAAACTCATGTACGCAAAACTGCCAATTCAAGGCTTAGTCCATTGTGTAGTTGTGAATGAATGTAGCTTAAAGCTCTAAGTGGATGTTCAACCCTAACAGGTCTCCACTGAAAAAACTGGTATATTAACAGTGCTTTGGAACAACAGGCAAACTTTGTGAGCCTCTGGGATCTGGTGGGGGATTGTTGGCTTTAATTGGGCATTGGCCCATTCATTAATCAATAATTCCTAGGAAAATACCAAAGATCCACTCGTGCATGGTGACATGTGGGATACTTTTGTCCCATATGACTAGTCAAGGTGGAGAGACACCACCTTATAAGGTGGATCATGTCTAGCCTTGGAAAATCAAGAGAGAAGATGAGAAAGGAGGACTACACGCACGCGCTCGCTCGCCTCGCCTCGCCTCTCCATGCCACGCCTCGCCTCGCCTCACGGGGCCGAGCCAGGCTTCGTGGGCATGCGACGTGCACGTGAATGGTGCAGTTATTCTGGGTTCGACCGTGGGTCCAGACACAACTTTCTTTTACAATTTTGTTTTGCCATGCAATCTGGTCATGATGGAAAGAAACGCGCTGATTAGATGGCTTTAACTGCGAATTAATTGCGATTAAGGAGTGCGGTTTCTGATTGCCATTTCCTAATCTGTGGACGTTGTCCTTTTGCGGTCTTTTTAACTGAGGATCTCTGCTTGACTAACTCCGTTCTTTCGAAACCCATCTGTGCCAGAGAACTGTTCATGAGAGTGCCGTGCTGCCGAGTCCTACTCTGTCCCTATGCCTGGCGTGCACCAGTGGTGGGGAGAGTAGGTCTCTGGAACCATCGTCCTTACGATCCTGTACGAGAGAGGGTGAATCAGGTTTTTGGGAAGCGACTCTGCGACTGCTCGCTATTCCTTGCATCGATAACTTCTTCACCGACGTCGTTCTCTCCTTCGTCTCTACGACACTCTTTGCTTCGCATCGGTAACATCTAGTACTCCGCACTTACTTCTAATTGTTATACATTCTATTGTTCATATACATTCTGTTGTTTATATTCGTTTTGTAGTTAATATATGTTCTATTGTTCGTGCATCGTCATGGTTCATATTCTGGACATGTTTAGTTCTCTTGTTATTTATGCAATCATATTTTATTTGTGGAATTATATAATCACTAAAGTGCTAAATATTCTATCAGCTAGATGATAAACCAACCTATCAAGCCAAGAAAACACAGATGATAAACCAACCTATCAAGCCAAAAAACACACACATTAGGTGGCATATGGATGTTGCTTGATAAGCATATGTCACATCCAAGTTGATAAATTAATCTGCATCTGTATTTTATTGTTGACATTACTTATGTGTGGAGTGACATAAACGAACTACAATTAATCCTATACTACTATTTCATCTAATTCAAATTGATATTTGCAAGAATGAGACATACAGCCATGCATATGAATACAGTACCAGCAATAGGAAAGTAATCAATCTTGAATAACACTAATCTTTACATACAACCTGGAGATGAAGAGACATGATTGGTGTATGTTTTGTCTTATATCACGCATGCAAAATTAATTGGTCATAATTGTACAAAGCATTTCATTCACAGGATTGCAATACTTTGACATGTATCAAGCGGTTAAAAATCCATTGGAGATATTAGAGTTTAGATAAGAGTTCAAGTTGTGTGTGAGTCTAAAAATCCAAGTCGTGTGTGAGTCGGATTGTAATATTTTAGCACTATAAATAAAGGGTGTAGGGTCCTAAGGGGCACACACAATTATTCCCTAAATTCTACATGGTATCAGAGGTAGTCCATCCCAAACCTTAACCCAGGCAAAACCCTACCTTCTCAGTTCATCCGCCGGTCACCGTTGTCTCATCCCGCATGGCCCTCTGCGACCGCGTCGCATGGGAGCGGACCACAACCGACCAGGTTGCGTGTGGGGAAGTCGGTCGGCGGCGTAAGGAGGCTCGGCCCGGAGGATGACCGAGGGAGGCGTCCATTGGCGGCGAAGAGGAAGGAGCTGTCCAAGGCGGCGCTTCATGAGCGGCATGGCTGCACACGTGCGGGTGCGACGATGGAGTCATTGCTGCGTCGCGGCTGGCGGTGCAAAGCCATCGGGTGAGGTCGATGGCGGATCGGCTAGATCCTATCAGAGGTGGTGGGTTGTCAGGACCCAAACCTGTAAATCTGGACCCTCTGTGTATTGTGAACTAGTCTCAGGATTAATAGCTAGCTCACAAAGTGGCAACATCGATAAAAATGATATCCATACAATGAAATAGCTAAGAAATAAGCAAATTATTACTAAATAGTAGCAGCGGATCATATAGTCAAAGTTTACATAGTTTGCCACATAGGGCTTAAAAGACCAAAAGAATTCTTGCAGCAGAAATAAGATAATTTATGGTGGCCATCCAATGTTACCACATGCAATCGAGTGGGGAACGCGTTCTAGTTCGCATTGTCTTCAAAGTACTCCTTGTAGAAATCTAGATTCCTGGATTCTTCTTTAGCAACTGATCAACAATGGCATAAAGTTGTGAGTACATAAAGTACTCAACAAGTCGTAGAGAATAGTATGCAATCAATATTTATGCAAGGCTTGAAAAAGGAATAGTGGTATGGTTATTTTGTATAAAGCAATATTGACAGTGAATAGATTAAAAAATATAATTGAAAACATTATATAAATAAAGTAAAAAATTATTTAAAACAACTAGTGAACTACCCGTTCACTTCCCAGCCAACAACCAGTGAACTACCCATTCACTTCCCATCCATTCCACCATCCAAACATTTTATGAAATCTCTATACCTTGTGTGAAATCCCTAGGCATTGTCCATAACCGAGGACACGACTGTTCGAACTGTTTTAATACTCTTCAGAGGTTGTACAACTTTACCCACAAGAGATAATCAACTTAATATGTCGGCCAAGACACGCTTTTGTAGACGCGCGACTAAGTGATTATCATAAGGCCTTTACAAAGTTCTGTCTTAACTCAATTCTATCCGCTAAAGTTTCACCACCGAATGGACCTCTCACTACTTAATTAGCCAGGTTCATCTCACACTAGACATGTGGTTGTACAATAAGGCCTAGATCAATGGCGCACATGTGTTTGTTGGAGTTGGTGTTGGTACTGTGTAACACTCCCGTTTTCGAACGATGAATAATATTTATTATTCAATTTCTGTATTCGATTCGTATTTCCAAATTTGCTACATTTTCAAAAGGTTTTGAGTTGCTTTCTAGCTTGGGTTTGTGTTTCAAATTTTTTGGCATTTTCAAACCTTCAAATTAAAGCTTGTCTTTCCCTTTTTGGCTTGGAGCCCTTACCCAATTTAGCAATCCCTCTCTCCCTCCCTTGGGCTCAGCCCACTCTCCCCCTTTCTCCCTCCCGTTGGCCCAGCCGACCTTTCTCTTGCTCCCTGGCCTGATCATTCTTCCCCCTCCTTTCTCTGGCTGGCTAGCAGCCTTTCTCCGGCCTGCTCCTCTTTTCCTCCCTCGCCTGCTGCTGGTCCAGCTCCAGTGCGCCCGCCCCAGCTAGCGGCTCCTGCTCCCATGCGCCCTGGCTGTGGCACGTCTCTCCCGACTCGGCCCAGGCCCAGGCCCCTCTCCCTCTCCCGAACCTTCCACCCTTCTTCTACCTCCCTCCGCCACCCACTGCTGACTTTCTTCTCCCCTCCCGTGACTGCCGACACCAGCCGCCGTCACTCCCCTGCTACCACCGGCTCCCGTCACCACCTCTCTGACCGGCCTCGTCATCACCGCCCTACCGCCGCCACTCCTTGCCCATGCCGAGCCCCTCTCTCCGCCGGGTCATGCGGCGCCACAGTGCGGCTCTCCTCTCCTCTGTCCCATTCGAGCACGACTGGCCACGTCAGCGTCGGTCTCCCCTCGTCAGCATTTCGCCAGAGAGTCCCGAAGTCCTCCCGCGCCATGCTGCCACTCACCTACCCTCCTGCCCGTCGCATCCGAATGTCGCCGCCCATACTGATGCTCCTCGATACTCCGCGATGCCCGGCCACTCTCCCTTCGGCACTCCCCTCTTCGGTCGCCTATAAAGCCCGGGTGCCTCCCTTCTACCTCCCCTCACTTTTCCCTTCGCCCCAGGTAAGCGTCGCTAAGTTTACCCAAGCACCTGAAGCTTCCCTCTCCAGCGGAGCACCCTCCACTACTGATCTCCCTCCTCCGACGACCCCTCGGTGCCGCCACCCCGTCACCGTGAGCCTGTGCCGCCCTGGAAGCTCCCCCTCCGACCCTGATGCCTCTGGACCACCGCAACGCTGGGACCCCTCTTTCTTCCTCGACTACGGCCGGCTTCTTCCTCATAGCCGATCTCCCTCCACCGACCACCTCTAGCCTCCATTGTCGGCCAGGTGAGCTGCGAAGGACCTCACCGACCCCGTGCTTGCCCATTTCCATCGAGCGCCGCGCCCAATCGTCTTCTCCCCTTCCGACGAGCTCCCGCCACCGCCGCTCCGGCCATCCCCCGGCTCCGCCGCCACCGTCACTGGGACCGCCTCGCTGAGGAGAACCCATTTTGGGTGTTCTCCGGGCATAGCCGCCCCTTCCCCACCGGTGACGCACCGTGCCGCCCCGGCTCTCCTCTATGCACGCGCGTTCTCGGACGCCGGCTACTGTAGCTGGTTTTGTCAAGTGATCACTGTACCGCTTAAGGGTTAAACCCTTCTTAATTAGCATTAAGTTCTGCTGTTTCTCGCTGTCGCGTGGGCCCAGGAGCACAGTGACCTCGGGTGATTACCGGTAAATTCCCCTACCAAGGCTGACAGGTGGGCCCGTGCTTACTATGCTGAAGACCGGTGCACCCATGGACCGGCGCAACGCGTGCTGGCCTTCGGCCCACGCCACAGTGCACGTGCACTAGTGCCCCTATGCGCGCCTGACATGCGTTAGCCCCTGGATTAACCGGCCCTTTTATGGTTTTCCTTCCAATTGAGAATCTTGGTTAACACTTTAAAAATCCATATCCTTTTCATCTTAACTCCTAAAATCATGAATCGTTTTCCTGATATTTTCTAAAATCAAGGTCTAGCTAATGGCACTGGTCTTGTTTAATTTGGAGTTCATTTGATTGGTGTTTTGTACATATTTGTTTTCTTTTTGCTATTGTGTTTTTTTCCGGTTCGTCCGTCCGATTAGTTTTCGAGGATGCGGGAGACCACCACCTTGGACAAGCTCAAGAAGACCTAGACCCTCTTCCTTACAACCAAGGTGAGTCAATATTTTGATCATTTTGAGCCTACATTTTATGCAAATTATGTTCGTTTAAACTACAAAACTGCATGCTTTAATTTTGTAATCACATGTATGTTAAAAGCTTAAGGTAGTTAAACACCCACTTGATGATTAGTTATTTAATATGCCATCCATTGATAAACTCGAACCATTAACCCTTATCACCTTAGTAACTATATGGTAATACTAGCTATAGTTGTACTTAAGCGACATGCTAGACTTGCTTAAGTACCGGGACCCCAAAAGTCCCAAATCATCATCTTTAAAATACATAGCATCGTTTTGGACAGTCATTGGGAAAAATGACTGGTATGGTTGAAATAATTTGTTTTCCACTCCCCAAACCCTAAAAACTTGCTAATACCCATCTGGGTGGACAGTATGACTGGAGGGTGAATGGATGGGTACTGATGTAGCCCATGACATATTGTGGATGGTATGTGGTAAGAACCACCCAGATGATTTTAAGGACTTAATCCTGTGATGACCTCCTATTGTAAAACAGTACAACTACAAGTATATAATGGTGTCGACCTGGCTAACTAATTTGTGTCCACCATTGGGAATTGTACCATCGGAGTGACCCACGAGTCGTGTCGCTGGCGTAAACCGTCGTGGACATGGGTCGTGACGCTGGCATAAGCTGTCGTGTGGCTCAAGAGGGGGTTTGGGGGCATGGTTGACGCGGAGGGATGAGCGTAACCACTCTAAGATGAAACCTTAGCGGGTGCAATGACCAATGAGGGACGCATTGTAAAGGCCTTGTGATAATCTTCCCTTGATTCACATGTCTAAGGAAACGTGTGTATATGTAAAGACGATTATCTCTTGTGGGAAAATATGTACAATCTCTACAGAGAATAAAACTGTTCGAACAGCCGTGCACACGGTCACAGGTGGGCATAGGAACTTACATGAAATAGTTCTATTTCAAAAACTGATGTGGGTGGGTTGAAAATGTGAGGGGCTCACCTAGCCCTTGGATTTGGATTTGTCCTGGGTAATCCTACCTGGTGTTGATATTAGGTGGGTGTAGCCACCATCAAAAGCAAGCATGAAGGTGGAGGTAGCCTCTGCTGATATTTATTATTGCACAATTAATCTCATTAAAAATGCAACTTGGTTAAAATGATAGATGATAGGACTTTGTATATTATGATAGTTGAAAATGTTGCTTTACGCAAATAAAAGAACCCGAGCCATCCTTGTTAAGCCTAGCATGTTTATTATTGCATTTGTTGTGTTGGCTCGCGAGCATGGTAGTAGTGCTCATGCTCGCTCTCCCCCAACCCTCCAGATGATTTGAACCAAGGAGACTACGCTTATTTCGAGGATCCCAAAGTCGAAGGACCCGAGTGCGGAGAAGAGTAGTGTAATTCTGTAGTTTAGGTCTCGCCCCAGTCTAGTAGACTTTTCGGTGCTTGCGTACAACCGATATTATCCAAGCCATTGGATAATATTAGTCGTACACAAGATACCTAGTCGCTGCCTGTGGAGAGATGAGCCCCATCCCCGTTGCTTTCGCTGTAGTTACGTGCTTTTGTAATGTATTGTATTTGGCCTGGCGGCACTGCTGTAAAACTTGACCCGACGTGGTCTATGTTACTCCGATGTTTGTAATATATGTGTTGGTCCCCATTTGCGCATGCATGAGATGATCCAGCATTGTACCTATGAGTGCTACCTACTGATCAAGGAAGTAGCACAGTGTCTCACAGAGGATTTGTATTTACAAAATCCGGGTCCGACATACTGGTAGGAGATGTGTTTGTGGTAGTAAGTGTTGGATGGTGGTGGTGAGTTCGATAGCGGTGATGAGTTCGATGGCAGTGATGAGCTCAACATTGGTGATGACAAAGTAGGAGTTGGTGGTAGCTCTAATGGAGGCTATGTTGGGCGGCAGCGATGGTACTAGTGTTGTGTAGTGGTGTTGGTATGGGTGGCAGAGATAGTGTTGCTGGAGAGGTTTGAAAGATGAGTAAGACCAGACTCAGGCGTAATGGTATGTGGTAGAGGTAGAGGTGGTGGAGGCCGAGACTGGGGGCGTTTGGATAGAGGTGGTGGAGGGCGGGGGTGGCTGCGGGCATAATGGTAGAGGAAGATGAGGTTGAGGTTGGGGTAGCTGGTAGACGGTGGAGATGGATTTGGTGATGTCCTGACTCCCTAGTAGTATTGGTGGTGAGCAACCTTTTGGTCTTTGTAATGATCTTGCCTATAGAGTTGATGGATGGTAGATTTTGATAGATTGTAATAATGGTATTGTAATATGTAACAAGATGTATATGATTGTTATCTCGTGTTTATTTTGAGTGGGAGTATTGGAGATATTAGAGTTTAGATAAGAGTTCAAGTTGTGTGCGAGTCTAAGAGTCCAAGTCGTGTCCAAGTCGGATTGTAATATTTAGCACTATAAATAAAATGTGTGTGGTTCTAAGGGGCACACATAATTATTTCCGAAAGAATAAAAACCCATTATTTTTTAATCAATTTCTATGACATATAAACTGTCGGTGTTTTAGAACCGATCTTACGTAAAGATTATTTGATTCGGGGGGTCTCCTAGAGAATAGAATCACGCAGAGAGATCGACACGGGATTTTAATACAGGTTCGAGCCTTCTCCGGGGAGAATAACAACCCTACTCCTGTGTGTGTGGTATTGACTGTATTCTTCACAATTGAGTCAGAAACTCAGACTATTACAAGGAAGAGTACTAGTCTTCTCTTGGCTGTTTCTGTCTCAATCTCTGTTTTTCTTACCCTCCCTTTTTTCCTCTGATTGATGTCTTTATATAGTCGTGAAGGAGTAGCCGTTTTCCCCTGCTGAAGAGACGCCTAATTAATCCCGTAATGGGCGCATGATGGCAGCAATTACCGGAGTAATAGCTCCTCCACGTCGTCTGGCTGTTATCATTCAGAGGTAATGGGGTATTTAAGCACTATTATTGTACGAAATAACAGTGCATGTGGACCGTTCGGATTCTTTAATCAATCGGACCCACTCACTTGCAGGTTTTATTGACTATAAGGTGGTCGTAGCAGGACTAACGACTGGATAGTGGTCGTAGTAGAACTTACGACTGGGTGGTAGTCGTAGAAGGACTTACGACTAGGTAGTGGTCGTAGTAGAACTTACGACTGGGTGATAGTCGTAGAAGGACTTACGACTAGGTAGTGGTCGTAGTAGAACTTACGACTGGGTGATAGTCGTAGAAGGACTTACGACTAGGTAGTGGTCGTAGTAGAACTTACGACCAAGACATAGTCGTAGTAAGACTTACGACTATGGGGGTGACTGTAGGAGAACTTACAATCACTTAGTAGGCCTCTCCCTTGTAAACATAAGGGGTACTCCTGGAGACTACATGACGTCATGTTTACCCATAATAAGAATTATAGATAAAAATAAAATGAGGATTATTAGATCCTCGTCATCTAGCCCCCCAGCTTGAAGTGAAAGTAACTTACTTGGTGAAGGATTTGCAAATGGTCTTATGACTATGAAAATGTCGCAGAATTACGGATCGAAGGAAAAAACTCTTCGACACTTGAGCGCTATTTTGACCAGGAATGTGCTTGGTCAAGAAGGTTGCTTACGATCATCAAGTAGTCGTAAGCACCCCTACGACTGCAGTGGTCGTAGTAGTGCGATCGGAAGAAAATCCTTTCCGATTGATACTTCATTCGACCAGAAAGACTTGGTCAAGAAAGTAATTTCGCTTTGAGGTGACAAAACGATCCTAATATCCACAGGCAGATCGTCTAGGGAATTGCAACCGACTCTCAGAGACCTGTCCGATGAGGCGGTTCCCTAGGCGGTGGCGACCCTTGGATTTCCATCCGTTAGGCCTGACTGTGTGATTATAAAAACTTACCGGGAGTTAGACTTGGATTCTCACCTTTTTCCCAAATCGCTCCCGGTGCTCCTTTCGTTTTCTCCGCCTTCGACTAGGTTTCGTCTTCTCCGCCGCCAACCCAATCCTGCCTTCTCTAGCAATCCTTTCTCAACCCAAATTCTCTTATTTTCGAGAGAAATGGCCAAGAAGGTTTCTGAATGGGAGGAATCGGAGATGGACGCGGTGAAGATTAACGCCTTGGTCGACGCTGGGAAGATTCCAGAGAAAGCTCTGGTGAAATGGATTCTGGCTGTTGGGCAGCACTGGCCGTCGGGGGAGAATGGGCAAATCCCCGTTTTCCAATCGTACTGTGAGTGTGGCCTCCGACTGCCCGCTCACCCCTTTCTTAAAGTGGTACTCGAGCACTTCGGGGTGGAATTAGTGAATCTAGGTCCTAATTCTATTACCATGCTGAGTGTCTTCGTGTACCTCTCCGAGGCATACCTGGGGATTCCGGCGGACCTCGAGCTTTTCCAATATTACTACGGGATGGCTCGGCAAACCGGAATCGCCGGAAGTTGCGGTCTGAAGCTCCACGACCTGAAGTCGAGGGAGTATATTCAGAGTTTCACCCGGTCTTCATGGCCGGGATGGAGGAAGAGGTGGTTCTACTGGAAAGTCACCTCTGAAGACAGCCTTTCTTTCGTGGGGAAGGCTGCTGAGAAGAAGTCTTCATGGGACTCGACCCCTGAAGATATTAGCCGGATTGCCCCTTATATTCAAGCCATTAAGGACTTGAAAGAAGAGGGGCTGACCGGATGACATGTGGTGAAAGATTTTATCACACGCCGTATTAGTCCCTTGAAGAAGCGGGCATCTCCTATGTGGAGATACTCGGGGAGAGGAGACCCGACCAGGGACTATGACGAGGGTAAGTTAACTTTCGACTTAGCTCTCGGTTTGGTTTTTATCAAAGTTGACTAATATTCTTATCTGTTTACACAGATCTTTCACAGGTAGAGATTGACTCTAGAGTCAGACTCATCTGTGAGAAGTCTCTGCCACACCGAGTGGCGGTTCCTCAAATCCTTGCGGCTTTGTCCGCAGACGAAAAGATAGAGTGCCTAAAGGTAATCAAAAATTGATCTTTTCTTTAGGACTTTATAGTCGTAGAAGAACTTACGACTAGTGGTGATCGTAGAATATCTTACGATCGAGAAACTATCGTAGAAAAACTTACGACTTGATACTGGTCGTAGAAAAACTTACGACCAGTTAGTAATTCTTCTTTTTCTGTTTTGCTTTACAGAAAGTAGGCATGGAAAATCGTCAGGATGACGAGGAAGTCGTACTGATGACCATTGGCGCAGGGCTGTCGAAAGACAAAGGCTCGGCTCCTCCATCTAAAAGACGTCGACTCGCAAAATCCGCCGACAAGGGAGGAGCGAGTTCGAGCTCTAGTCTTTCGACTAGGCCCCCTACAAAGTCTGCGGCAGACATAGCCGTAGTTGAAACTGAGGCTACAGCTGTCGAAGCCGAGGAGGTTGAAGCAGCTGAACCTCTCAAGCGCAAACCTCGCAGGGCTAAGGTACCCTTTTACTACGACAAGGAATCTTTCGCAGTTTTTGCCACTCCTAGTTTTGTTAAGCAACTAGAAAAGGAGATCTGGAAAGATTTTATGTCTTTTGTGAAGGACGACGCTGTTCCAGTATAGCCTGCAGCTGAGGTTAGTGCTGCTTTTGGAATGGTCGAGGCTGATCTCGGCCATTCAGAGAACCAGGAGGCCAGAGATATGGTTCCTGTTCAAAGCCCACGACCAGACGTGGTCGCGGCAGGGCCCATCCTTCAACTTGAATTTCGACCAGACGTGGTCGTTGAGAAGAAGAAATCCTCTGTTGGGAGGATTGCTCCTAAATTCCTGGTTAAGACCAGGTTGCAGAGGTATGTGAAATATACCAAAGTGTAGGAATGGCATTTACCTTTTTCCTCTTCACATCTTGATTTGCTTTTCTTTATTTTAGTCCAACTCCTTCAGCCCCCGGGAATGCTTCCGTTGAGAAGCCCATTGTCACCCCTTCAGTCACTAGAGAGGTAACAATGGAGGTGGTCGAAGGATCACCCTTGGCCCAGGTGGCCGATGAAGTTGAGACTCCCAGAGTGATTCCTACATCCGCTGAGGTTGTAGCTACGACCATTGAAGTAGCGGTCGTGACTGTTGAAGTGGCAGCTGCGACTACTGAGGCTGTAGAAACAACAGAGGCAGCTGTGGGAGCCTCTGGTCAAGGTGGTGACCAGCTTGTGCACCGTTCTGGGAAGGAAATCGTAGCAGGCGTTCCTTCCCCTATCCAAAGAGAAGTTACAGAATCAGAAGAAGAAGAATATTTCAACTTCTGTGGTGACTTCTTTGGACCTGCCACCGTCATAGGGTCTTCTGCTTTTAGATCTCGCGACCGATTCCCCCATCCCAAAGATATTCTCAACAGGGGGAACACCTTCGACAATGAGCGTCTTGAAGAGGTGTGGTGGGATAAAGTCGCGAGGATTGACAAGCTGCAGAACCCTGAGATGGTATACTCGACCTTTGCTAGGTCGACAATGAATGTAAGTATTTTTGGGATACTTATATACATGGTTTTCCCTTTCTTCTTACTGTCTTCTTCTTGCAGAAAGCTCTGGAGCAAATTGCTGTTGTCGGTGAGTACCATCGACAACTTTTAGAGCTAAGACAGGAGAAAGAAGTACTCTGTGCAGAGGCAGAGAGATGGTAAGTCACTATTTTTCATAGTCATTTTTGTTTTGACTATTTTTATAGTGCTTAAGAGTTTTGTCATGGAAAAACTCATGACGGGGTATTGGTCGCAAAGAACTTACGACTACAGACCTTGTCGTAGAAAAACTTACGACCAGGTCAGTGGTCGTAAAGAGCTTAAGACCAGTGGCTTTGTCGTAGAAAAACTTACGACTATGGGAGTGATGCTCATATCAATCTTTATCCTTTGTAGGTTAAACAGTGATGAAAAGACCCTGGCTGACTCTCTCGATTATGAAAAAGAGGAGTCGAAAAAGCTAAGGAGGGAAGTAGTAGACCTCTCGAAGAAACTTCGAGAGGCCATCTCTGCAACTAGAAGTTTGCAGGAAAAAATAAACAGTAAGTGTTGAACTTGATACTGTTTTTATGTTTGACCTTTACCCGAATTCTCATTTCTTTTCCAGAAAAAGAAGATGAAATGAAGAAGCTCCGGACCGAAGATGGAGAAAAGGCTTTGGTCATTCAGGAGTTTTCTCGCATCTCCAAAAATAAGGATCAATAACTCGAGGGGCTGAAAACTCGAATAACAGGTAAGTAATTCTTTACGTGTTGTTCTTTTCGAGCATTTTCCCTTTTCTAATGCTAATTTCTTTTTCAGAAATTGCTGCCGAACTGAGAAGCCTCGAAGTTGGAATCCATGAAAAGACCTTGATTTGTAACGAGTCCGTCCGCATTGCCAAGATGAATGCAGAGGACCTTAGATCATGGGAGAAAAAGCACGCTGAAACCGTTGCTTCCCATCAAGAAGAGGTCAAGAAATTGGATTCTCGACTAGTAGGTAAGAAATGCTTTTACCTATGATCACATTTGTGTTATTTTCCTCTTAGAAGTTTATTTTTGTATGACCGGTTTTATTCTTTTCAGAACAAGCGGTCGAAAACAAAAAGCTTCGCGAGGCTTCGACTTGTGCCCAACAGGAGATGGAATCAGTGAAGATGAATCTTCAAGGTAACATCATACTCCTGAACAATGTACTTGGTGAGCTACGTACTGAGGGGAAAACTCCTCAAGAAAGTACGATAGCTGCTCACTTAAGTACTATTGGGGAACAAGTCGGGACTTTGCAAGAACTGGTGACCACTCTGAAGGCCAATCAAGCCGAATCAATAAGGGAAGCAGTCGAAGCTGCAGTGAGCTATGCCCTGGCAAAACTTAAAGCTCACGACCCCCGCCTTAATGTGCAACCAATCGAAGCCGATTTCGACTGCCCTGAATCATCTTGTAACTACTTTGTAAGGTAGACAATTTCTGTTAATGAGACAATCAGTTGGCAAGAAGGTGGCGGAGGAAATGCAACTAGGCTCTCCCTCTTCAGAGTAATCTTGTAACTACTTTGTAAGGTAGACAATTTCTGTTAATGAGAAATATATGATCCATCTTGTTTCCTGCAAATCATCTTGTCGAGTAGTTAGTAACTCAAAAGATAATTAACGAATGAAAGACTAAGAATTGAAGTAAAATTAATTACTTTATCCTAGCCCCCGACTATTTGCTTAGCTTGTTTAGACAATCTAAGTAAATAGTGAGTGAAATAGGGTTTCTAAAAATAGAGAGGTTTGTTTAACTTATAGTTTTTGTTATGGTCGTCAAGCACTGGTCGAAAGAGTAGAAACGACTCGACGCTAGGAAGTTCCTTCTAGTGGGCAGGACCACGTGCAGAGAGGAAAGGCTTCGACTAGGTGATGTTACCATCTCCGACCAGTTTAATCAAACCAAGAACAGTAACTTGAGTTAAGCAAACGTCTAGAGGACTTTAATAATTCGTTCGCCCTTTTCTGATGGACTCGATAAGTCTTTTCCAGTAGCAAAAGTAGGAGACTGAGCAGCGCTAGGAAGTTCCTTCTTAGTGGGCAGGACCACGTGCAGAGAGGAAAGACTTCGACTAGGTGTGTCTCTTCCTTCGACTAGTTAAAACGAAACGAGTACACCGGAGGTGGTCGAATAAATATAAAAAAGTGCACTCTACTTAGAATATTTTTCAAAATTACTAAAAAAATAAACTAAGATTAAGAGAGTTGGCTTTGAAAACATGTCGACTGGATAGAACCCGAGCTTCTCTGTATTGGCAGCAAAAGCAAGTAACGAGTCGATACTAGGAAGCTCCTTCTAGTGGGTAGGACGACATGCAGAGAGGAGAGGCTTCGACCAGATGACGTTACTCGCCTTTCGACCAGTGTAAAGAAAACTGGGTGTTTTTTGGATCATAGTCGAAAGATTATAAAAGCACTACTCAAAAATAATAAGACAAAAGAGGTAGAAGGAACCTGGACCTTTATTGCCTGAGAGACTGGTCACACATAGAATTTGCGTAACTGGTCGATGTTTCAAGAATTTGAGAGAACCTGTCCATCTTCCATCGCCAGTCGTACCGACCCTGGCCGAGTAACTTCGACCACTGTGTAAGGACCTTCCCACTTGGGGGAAAGTTTGTTCCGATTAGACTTGGATTGGCAGAGCCTCAATACCAAGTCACCTACAACAAGGCTGCGAGGTTGGAACTTACGATCATAGTATCTGCGCAGGGCTTGTTGGTAGACTGCAGAACGGATTAAGGCTAGGTTTCTCCTTTATTCGAGTAGGTTAATGTCATCTGCTCGAAGTTGTTCCTGGTCGGAGTTGTTGAAGGTTTCAACTCGTGTCGACCGCAATTTTAGCTCCGGAGGAAGCATGGCTTCAGCTCCGAACACTAGAAAAAATGGTGTTTCTCCTGTTGCTCGACTGGTGGTCGTACGAACTGCCCATAATACAGAAGGTAATTCTTATACCCAAGCCCCCGAGCGCTTAACGAGCTGGTCGAAGACTCGGGTTTTAATTCCTCGCATTATTTGGCCGTTTGCACGTTCGACCGCCCCGTTGCTTTGGGGATGTGCAACAGAAGCATAACATAATTTGGTACCCAACTCGTCGCAAAATTCCTAAAATTTTGCACTTGCGAATTGTTTGCCATTGTCTGTAATTATCCGACTCGGAACCCCAAATTGGCTAATTACGCATCTCATCATGAACCTTTTTTCGCTTAGTTGTTATCCGATTCTGAGTTGGCTTCGATCCATTTTGTGAACGTGTCAATAGCCACAAAAAGGAATTCGAAACCTCCTGGAGCTTTGGGAAACGGTCCTAGGATATCAAGACCCTAGGTCGCAAAAGGCCAAGAAAGGGCTGTTGGCCAGTAGAAGCCTTGTCGAAAGGCCTTACCGACCAGCGTTCTGTAGGAAGCATGTGTCCCACAGATGCCACTGTGTATATCATGAAGGAGTATTAATCCTTCATTTTGCGGAATGCATCGCATGAGTACCCCTTGGGTTCCTCTTTTGTAGAGGACTCCTTCGACCAAAGTATATATTTTGGCCTTTCGGGATAAACGATCTGCCTCAAGATCATCCTCGGGTACGGAACCCTTGTGAAGATACTTATAGATGGGAGTCATCCAGGTATCCTCATAATCTAGTGAGGCCATCTCAATAGGAGGCGTCTCTGGTTCTTCGACCAGAGACGGCTTTTGGAGTTGTTCCAAGAAAACTCCTTTCGGTACTGCAGATCGGGAAGAAGCCATTCGAGCAAGTTGGTCTGCGAGGAAATTATCCTTTCGAGGGATGAATTGTACCTCGAAACCTAAAAAATGCTTTTCTAGCTTACGTACTTCCGATAAGTACCGAGACATTGTCAGGTTAGAGCACTGGTACTCTTTCCCGACTTGATTCACGACTAATTGAGAGTCTCCTCTCACGAGTAGTCGACGAATCGAGAGTGCTTTCACAGCTCGTATGCCAGCTAGCAAACCTTCGTACTCTGCCACGTTGTTAGTGGCCTGAAAGTTTAATTGTATGGCATACTTTAATGTTTCTCCGGTAGGAGATACTAGGACCACTCACCCCGAGCCACTTAAAGTAAGTGACCGTCAAAGTACATCATCCATCGGTCGTGGGAATCGATCGGGATCTGAGCGATTCGTGATTTGTCCATTCGCGATAAAGTCCGCCAAGATCCGGGATTTTATGGCCGTTCGGGACACGAAATTAAGGTCGAACTCCCAAGTTCGATCGACCATTTGCCATGCGTCCCATTGTTTCCTTATTATGGAGGATCGCTCCCAAAGGAAACTCGGCGGCACCGACTAGTTTGTGCGCTGAAAATAATACCATGATTTCCTCGAAGACATGAGGAGGGCATATAGAAGTTTTGGACACGAGGGTAACGCTCCTTAGGCCGTGTAAAACCGGCGACGTAGTAAGCGGTCGTTATGCGTTTTCACGTTCTACGACTAGTCTCGCGCTTCTTGCTGTGGCGTGGCAGCTAGGTAAATTAAGAGCGTCTCTTCTGGTTTTGGAGAAACCAGAACAGGAGCACTCGAAAGGTACCTCTTGACATCCTCAAAGGCAGCGTTTGCCTCGTTCGACCACTCAAAACCTTCATGTCGCCTGAGAAGCTTAAAGAAAGGTAGTCCTTTTTCTCCTAGTCGTTCGATGAAACGACTTAAAGCCGCCATGCACCCAGTGAGTTTCTGGACTTCCTTCTTTGTGGTCGGAGGGCGCATTTGGAGAATGGCCTTTATTTTCTCAGGATTTGCTTCGATTCCTCGTACGGATACTAGGAATCCAAGCAATTTTCCTGAAGAAATTCCGAGCACACACTTCTCGGGATTAAGTTTTAAGCGGTGCTTTCTGAGGTTGTCGAATGTTTCTTGTAGGTCAGTGATATGATTAAATTTCTTAATGCTTTTTACGACTAGATCATCAACATAGGCTTCTAAATTTCGGCCTAATTGAGATGAAAAAGTCGATTGCATCAAGCGTTGAAAAGAAGCGCCGGCATTTTTTAGACCAAATGGCATTTTGACATAACAAAAAGTACCAAATGGTGTAATGAATGCGGTCTTTTCTTCATCGTTTAGACACATATTGATCTGGTGGTATCCGAATATGCATCTAAAAACTTAACATTTCACAACTGCGCAGAGAATCAACCAACCGATCGTCTGAGGTAAAGGAAAATCATCTTTTGGACAAGCTTTATTAAGATCGGTGAAGTCTCGCACATACGCCATTTGCCGTTTGACTTCCTAACCATTACAGGGTTAGCCAACCACTCTGGGTGGTTGACTTCTCTTATAAAGCCTGCTTTAAGTAGCTTATCCAATTCTGATTTTATGGCATCTCGTCGATCAGGGGCAAATCTCTGTAATTTTTGTTTTACGGGTACTTTGTCAGGCCGTAAAGCTAGCCTGTGCTCGATCACCTCCCTGGGGACTCCGGGCATGTCGGATGCTTGCCACGCGAAGACATCTGCGTTAGCTCGGAGGAAGGTGATGAGGGCGTCTTCCTATTTGGGGTCGGAAGTCTCCCCGATGCGAACAGTCTTCGAAGGCTTCTCTGCGTCCAGAGGAACCTCTTTGACTTTGTCGTTAGGCTTTGATGCAGCTTTAGGCTTCGACTTGCTAGTCGAAGGCTGACTTTCTTCTCGAGTTGGTATTTGACCAACCATCTCGAGGGAACGACGGTCGCAGTTATACGCCATCTTCTTGTCACAATGTATTGTGATCACTCCTTTGGGACCTGGCCTCTTAAGACATTGATACCCATAATGAGTAGCCATTAAGAATTTTGCCAAAGTTGGTCGTCCGAGTATGGTGTTATATGCCGTATCGAAATCGACCACATCAAAGGAGACTTTCTCTGTCCTGAAATTACTTGGCGAGCTAAATGTTAAAGGAAGAGAAACTTGGCCAATGGGTTTGGCCGAAGACCCCGGTACGATTCCATGAAAAGAGTATCGTACCGGTCTTACCTTTGTCCTGGGTACTTGCATCTCATCCAGGGCATTTGTAAACAGAATGTTCAAAGAACTGCCACCATCAACCAAAACTCGATTGACCCGACAATTGTTGATGGTGGGTTCGACCACAATCGGATACCGACCTGATCGATTCGAAGTTACCGGGCAGTCACCCTTCTCAAAAGAAATGGTGACTTCCGACCACTTCGGTAAATTATTGATGAGAGGAGCATGTATAGAGTTTACCTCTCGTCCGGCAGCTTTGAGTTGTCGTTTTGACTCATATGCCGATGATCCTCCGTAGATGTGCTCGACGGTATGTTGCGGATCCTGGAACGGCATCTCTTCATCATCTGATGATTTCTGGCCACTCGTATGTCCTACCTGCTCGAGAGTAGGGAGTGGTGCTTTGCCGCTGTAATAGTCCTCGAGTTTTCTTTGGAAAACTCGGCAGTTGCGAAGGTTGTGTCCTTCCTTTTTATGAAAAGGACACCACCTTGGTTTGTCGTTTTTTCGATCAGGGCGCTTACCTTTGCCTTGATCAGAGTACGACTTTGTGGTTCGTGGCTCTTTATCATTTACAGCCAAAACCTCCTTAGAACCACTGATTTGTGGTTTTTGACCCTTTGTCTTACTCTTGGACTTCTTTGCTTTCTTGTCCTTTCTTCCTCCAACTTCATTTGGCTCTCGAGGGATATTGGCTTCTCGATCGATAGTGTTGTTCTACTCGACTGCCTGAGAAGCAGTTGCATATCGATCAACCATTTCGAAGAGCTCAGCAACAGTGTTGGGAGGATTCAAAGCAATATCCTCCGTTATCCGTCTACTACGGACTCCTTGCTTGAAAGCCCTGATAACAGATGAGTCATAAACTTCCGGAATTGAGTTACGAACCTGACTGAAACGTTTGATGAACTGGCGTAAAGTCTCATTGTTGTTCTGTCTCATCCGGTGCAAGTCGTCTTCCTTTCCAGGGCGGTTGTATGTGCCTTGGAAATTTACCAGTAGAAGGTCGCAGAGATATTGCCAAGAGTAGATCGACTCGAGTGGTTGGTTTAACAACCACGATCGAGCGGATCCTTCAAGCACAGTCGGGAGGTAATTTGCCATTACATGCTCTCCTCCCCCTACTGCTCGGACAGCTGTTGTATAGATTTGGAGAAATTCGATGGGATTTTGAGATCCATCAAACTTCTCCATGTTCACTGGTCGAAAACGAGGTGGCCAGCGAACAGCTCGAAGGTCAGGCGAGTATGCCCGGCATCCGGTAATGACTTCTTGGCGTCTTCTCTGCAGGAAAGAAGGGTTACTATCACCAGGTGACCGTATACGACGATACCCAGTGACAGGTTGACCTGTCCTGTAGTAGGTCTCAACCCTACGAGGAGGATGCTCCTCGTACTCCATCATCTGCGGATTTCTTCGTCGAAGTGGCGAACGATCACCTCTTCGAGGGGCTTCTTGATCATCAGTCAATCGAAGAATATTTCTCCGAGTAGGGGATCGATACGACTTATGGCCGTGTCGATTTCTACGCGGTGAAACGTTTGATTGACTGGTAGCTGAGGAAGACGTATTGCTACGACTACCTGAGAGATGTCGACGAGGCGCTTCCAGTCTTGCCATCACGGTTCGAAGCTTTTGAGCAATCTCTTCAGCGAAAAGATCGTACCCTGGCGTTTGAGCAAGCTCTTGAGTGGGATTTTCGAGCAAATCTCCGATGTCCTGGAGTTCTCGTGCCTCTTTCGACTGATACTGGACGCGTCCAGACAAGTTCTTCTGGGCTACAATCTTCCTCTGTCGGATGGCTTCCGGATCTTCCTCATCAGATCCTTGAGGCCTTCTCAATGGAGTGCGAGAATGTCGAGGACTTCCCTCGCGCTCATCAGAGTATTGATTCTGCCCGTTGCCGGTGGTGCTCTTGCCATTGCCACGAGGGGGCGCAGTGCGTGATCTTCGGGGAGTGTTCTTATCTCTTCCTCCGTAAGGCTGATCCTGATCTGAGGGAAGGACGAAGACCTCCCGTTGATGATTCTCACTTGCGCTCGAGGCCTCCCCGCTTGAGGAGTATTCGAGAGACACCATCTGGCGACTTGGAGCAACCCCCTCCAGGTAGGGGAACTCCGGGTTATAACTGTCTCCATCCGCAAATGAGATCTGCGGAGAGACGGTCGAATTTGCAGGAAAAGCATGCTTGATCCCATTCCCTCCGGGGTTATCCTGAGGGAGAGGATCACCAAATGTTGGTGGAGTCCTGGAATGGTGGCCCTCAGAACTTGTCTCACCAAGTCGGACCGTCTTAGAGGGACTTGGACACTTGGAGGAAAAACTCTCGTTGTGTCGTAAGTCCTTCTGGGTACGGCCCTGGTCGAATTGACCCTTGTCCTTTGAGGAAATTGGCTCCTCTGTTGGACGTATCGTTGTGGGGGATAAGGATCCCTCCTCAACTCCATTGATGGGATGGTCTCCTGAAGAATGATTTCCGGAGGCGACATCACCATCAGAGGATGCATCACTCGGCTCGTAGTCGAAACCGGCATCCATGTCGACGTCTGCGTAATCTGCCAAATCAAACCAGTTCTCCTCGTTCCATTCCCCTGCCATGAGTGCATGAGATTTGGAAAAAGAGAGTATGTTGACAAGAGAGTAGTAGAACTTACGACCAGGACATAGTCGTAGTAAGACTTACGACTATGGGGGTGACTGTAGGAGAACTTACAATCACTTAGTAGGCCTCTCCCTTGTAAACATAAGGGGTACTCCTCGAGACTACATGACGTCATGTTTACCCATAATAAGAATTATAGATAAAAATAAAATGAGGATTATTAGATCCTCGTCATAAACATAAAGTTGGACGGCGATGACTTGAAGTAAAACGACGCTAGGTGAAGGAGGGCACCAATTGGGAGAAAAATAATCTAGAATATGTCAAGGGAACAAGCGCAGTTGGACTTTAGGGACCAGAAACTTATTTATTCATCTTTAATTGATTAAAAAAGATACAATGTCACCATTTTATAGGAATAACTTGAGTTGACCCTAAGAAACCATATCTAATTAGTGAAACAAACTAACTGAAGACCGAAGATAAGCTTCCAAATTAACCAAATTAGTCTAATCCCTAACAAATAAACTAATTGTGGGAAAATAGTGCACATGTAAACAATACACATATGCTACAGTACAACACCCATAACATTAACTCCTCTGGGCCCACCTCCATGATAGTCAGACTAGCCAAATGATAAACTAACCTATCAAGACAAAAAGAAACATTAGGTGGCATATTGATGTTGCTTGGTAAGCATAGGTCACATCGAAGTTGAGAAATTAATCTGTATCGATATTTTACTGTTAACATTACTTATGTGTGGAGCGACATAAACGAACTACAATTAATCCTATACTACTATTTCATCTGATTCAAATTACATACAGTCATGCATATGAATACAGTACCAGCAATATGAAAGTAATCAATCTTGCATTACACTGATCTTTACATCCAGAAAGGAGATGAAGACTTGATTGATGTGTGTGGTCTTATATCACGCATGCAAAATTAATTGGTCATAATTTTACAAAGCATTTCATTCACAGGACTACAACACATCGACACATATCAAGTGGTTAAAACCATTAAATTTTTTTAGTAAAGTTCTACGAGATATAAGCATAGTACGGATAACAGATAAAATTGTTAAAAGTTTAGACAATTCACAGGCGATTAAGTATGTTCACTCTGTTTTCTTTTTTTCCTCCTTTAGCACAGCAGATACGTCACTTTGGCGACAACATTTTCAGAGAGTGGATATGGCAATCATGCTGCGCCTAGCATCTAAAATCAGCACAGCCTGCACCCGGATGCCAGACATATTGTGGCGAAGTCAAAATGTCTTATCCATTTGGCATTGGTACAGGCCGTGCTAAAAAAAAGTCTTTGAGATCAACTGCAACATGAGTACATGACTGCCGATGGAATTGACAAGCCGTTCATTAATTGTTACCATTTGGCATTGGTACGTTCATTGTTTTGCACGTAGGCTGTAGCTCAGTGGACAGACTTCCATGCACCTAGCAACCGGAGTTTGCCGGAGTTTGCCATGTCTCCATGTTGACAAGGTCAGTATAGAAAAGAGTTCTAGCCGTGCTGAAGAGGTGTTCAGCAGCTGCTCCATCCATTATATCTCCGTGTACTATTCCATTTCGCCCTCGCGCGCTCCATTTCCTCAGCAATTGTTCCATAGAGGTTTCGTTGGGAGGCGGCCGTGCTCCCGGCCGGGCACGACTGGATCGTCGTCGTATTTCCACTTCGGCCATTGTTATCCAAGGTACATTTGCTCCAACTTACTGCTGTTGCTCTTGCTTAATTTCTTGCGACTAGCTGTTCACACCTCTTGTGCGCCTGTCTCTGGCTAGCGTTTTAGTTTGGCTTGATAGCTGCACGTCGGCTGTAGCTCAAGCACAAGAGCTAGGTGCGAGAGCTTCGGGTAATTCTGATGTTACTGGTTGCGATCAGATGTTTGAGTAGATAAACACCGTAACAGGTCTAGGCTAGTGATTACTACTACGGGACAATATTTGGCCAAATGTGAGCTTCTCCAATAAGATAGCTTACAATTAACTCCTAGCTTCTCTTTGGGTAAGTATCGGGACCTAAAAATGTAATTTTAGACCCTCTGTGTATAATACACTAGTCTAGGATAACACTAGTCCATACAGTGTCAACATAGATCAATATCGATCCACCTAAGACGAAATATTACCGTAAAAGAGTAATTTGAATAACAAGTAACTATTGTGACCTTAAGATCGACGTTACATTTATTAAGCCTCACAGGGCTGGCAATAGAGAAATAAATAGCAGCAGAATAAAAATAAACTCTAGTAGAATCCCATCAATTCGCCACAGGCAACCGACTGGGATCAAGATCCTAACGATTAGCACCTTCGTAGAACTCCTCCTCAAAAGCAGGCGAAGACCCCTCCACTTCTGTTGATTGATTATAGCATGGATGAGTACACAACCATACTCGCAAGTCATAACACAGAATACAATTTATAGATGATGGCTTATTCCAAAGGAATGACTTGTGTGGTTCTTTTGTAGAAATACAATATTTGCAATTGAATACAAATAATAGATTGAAAACATATTTCAAACAAATCAACAGTAATAATTTGATATTTATTTTCACAAAGGATACAAAGCCTAATCACATTATTTCACATGGCCATATGACTTAGATCACATAACTCCCTTCCCAAATATTTTATAAAAATCTAACCCTCGTGTGAAATCCCCGAGCACGTCAACGACCGCTAATGCGGCTATTCGAATAGATTGATTAACACTCTCATAGATTTTACACTTTACCCAGACGATATAATTTGTGTAGCTAGCACTAATAATAACAAAACCTTTCAGAAACTTCATCTCAATAATTGACACTCCCAGTGTGCTTTACCGCTGTTCAATTTGTACACATAGCCCTTGGCACGACACACACCATTGGACAGGGACACGATGAACCGCCCTGTGATGCGACTATCTGGTAGTACGGACCTCCACCCATGCACACAACCTAACATACTACCTGAGTATTCAATGTCAAGAATCCATAACTTACTAAGTTAGGCCCGTCCCATACCAGGCATGTGGTTGTACGGAGGCTCAGTTCAATGGCGCACAAAGTTAAGTTCTTAATTGACCAAGGCAAGACTTTCAATTTCTAACTATGTCATACAGATTATCATTCCCATTCACACAGATCCACCATGTCACACAGTTTTCACTACTTGCCTTAGTCTAAATCTTTTCCCACTCGATTGGTTAAGTGCAACACATGCCATCAACGAGTAATAGCATACAACACACACAGTTTTATCACATAATTCCATAATCACTTAGTCAAGTTTATACGTGCAACTCATATGAAATGATGACTCGTAGTATGGCTAAGCAAACTACTCGTATTTAACCAACTCATGTTGGTACTATGATAATGCCAACTAATAAAGAACCAACCTAGAGTGATAAAAGAATATCACATAACAATAGAGAAGGTGGATATAACAAATTGGATTAATAACTAAACCCAAAAATATTTAAATAAATACTTAAAGTAGAATGCAGTATATTGAAACAAAGTAGCTTTAAAAACTGGGTTCAACATGATCAAAGGTATAACTTGCCTTGGAATAGGTCTAGGTACTGGTCTTGATCTTGATGCACTCTTTTTCCAAAAGTCCTCAATGAATCAACGTCTACTCGCAAACGAAATAAAAAAATAAAATAAAGAAGAAAACAAACTCTAAAAATTAAATAAAAATCTCAAATAAATAGACCTCGAATTTAGATGAATTTAGATATTTGAAATAACTCAAATGAAGTTCGGATGAACAAGATATTTGGAAGTTTGAATATAAAGAAAAACCCTAAAAAGGATTATCTTGAATTTCTGAATTATTCTTCATCAGAAAAATCAGAATAATAACGCATGCATGACGTCAGCCCTGGAATTTTTGGAATTAAAAGAATTAAAAGAAATCTAACATATGGGACCCACATGACAGTGAGACGGCTCATAGTGAACCAAGTCCATCGAGCAATTGGATCTGAGGTTTTGGGGTCTACCATGCGTACGTGCACGTGGGCGCTGATCTAGCGCCACGCAGGCGCGAAGCTGAAATGGACACTGAGGTGGCTAGCTGACCGAAATGCCATGTCAGATCAATGATGGTGAGGTTCAGATGTGAACGACAATGGCGAACAGCGGCAGCTCGTCGGAGGTGAGTGATCACATTGGAAAGACAAGGCTATTGCGCACACAATGGTACCGGTATTAACAGAGAGGTCGATGGAGTTCACCAGAATTGCGGCCAGAGTGGAGAACGAAGATTGGTATTGTCAGCGACGAGCTCTAGTGACACCCGGACAATGCGAGGAGGTGCTCGAGGAAGCTCTAGTGACAAAGATGACGATGGTGTGGTCCATAGAGGCGGAGCACGATCAACGGCGGCGGAATTTAAAGAACACAGCTACGGCGTCCAAAACCCTAAAGTTCAATCGCGGCGGCGCTAGGGTTCTAGGGACACAATTGGATGAGGCTTTTGGTTGAGCAGGCGAAAGCGCACCCACACGTACTATTTATACCCAGAGATCGGACTCGGATAAGGAATCCCCAAATCGGGGTTGATACTGACTCGTCGGTTTTAGAGATAAGATACGATTCGGGATATGATTTGACAAGAAACGGATACGGGAGGGATAGTGATCGAGTTTGGCACGATTTTCTGATACGCTTTAGTTGAAGATTTTGGTTTGTCGGACGAAGCTTCTAGAAGATCAATGGCGGACGAAGGCTTCGCACGCGGAGGGTTGAAGACGACGAAGGCATTGGCCCACGCGTCAGCGGAATGGAGTGAACGGAGACGTTCGGACTGTCCGAACGACCCAACTACATCGGACAGTTCAAACATGATTGGACGGTGCGCGTGCGCGAAAAGAGAAAAGAGAGGCTGACATGCAGGGCCCGCATGTCGATCGGAGGAGCAGCAGCAGCGGCGGTCTTGGGTTTACGAGAATGAGTTGGTGTTTAGAATAGGATTGGGTTCTAGCCCAAGAACAAATCTGAGATTTAGTTTAGTTTTTCTTTTTATAAATTACCAAAAAATCCAAATGGCAATTAGAAAATAGCAAATGAACTTAGAAAAATTCTGGAAAAATCTAAAAAATATATCCAAGCACATAGAATCCAAATAAAATAGTTTGACATTAGTTGATGTTGAGTTTAATTATATTAAATATTTAAAAGTCCAAGTTAAGCTTTTGAATTAAATTCAAATAAATCCAAGGGGTGAATTTTCTCCTACTAACTAATCAAAATATTTTTAATACTCAGAAAATTGGGATGTTATAGTAAGCTTTCAAAATGGTTGGGAAACAATCAATATATCTGTGTTTTTTTTTCTTGCTGTTTTTATATACATTTTATTATTTATTTTCATATACACCAGAAATGACTTATCAAGAACAAATATTGATTTTATTGGATTGAATCATTATACATTAAGATTCACATGCACTTGAACCGATCAGAACTCACAACAGCGTTATGAAATCTAGAGATCCTCCGAACAATAGATTGAATGAGCTACTAGGCCAAATACATTTAAAGAATCAGTAGTAGAAGTAGAATAAAGTATACCATGTGGAACCCTCACGATATACCCACAGACAATCGACTGGGGCCTGCGACCAAGTTTTTGGCCTTCTTGAAATCTTCAGTCTTGACCAATACCCATAATTGTCCATGTAGCCTTTTTTTATACTCACTGACTAAAATAATATAAAGAGCAAGCATGAGTACACAACCGCACTCGCGAGCCAACACATAGAATGCAATTATTATATATGCAAGGCTAATGGAATGGAGGTTCATGTTTCCTTTATCTACACAAAGCTAATTTTGAATTAGAATAGTTAGTATACAATTCCTAGGACTTAGCATTTTAACAAACACAATTTTTGATAAACTGAGTTTTGATGTAAAGTACTAGTGGAGCTTCCAACCTCATATACCTTTGAGTGGCTCCATTCACCCAATACTCACATTCTTTCTCAGGTCACATCCCATACTTCCCACTAGTTCTCAACCAGGCTATTTCAAATCTATGGGCTCCAACCTAACTTTTCACTCCCTCTCACAAATTATTTTATAAAAAATGAAAGCTAATTCAAGTAAGTTCTCGGCACCGCCAATGGCCGTGGGCATGGCTATCTAAATAGTTTTTCACACTATGCAGAGTTCACACACTTTGCCCACAAGAGACAATAAACATATAATGTCCCTGACACACTTCCAAAGGTGTGCGACTAAGTTAATTATCACAAGGTCTTCACAACGCCCCACCTCAACGCAACCCCACACCACTAGGTATCACCTCCTTGGGCCTCGTCCCCGAGAGGTTGTAACACCCCAACCCATCAAATAGCCTGGAATGCTACTAAATAAACATGATAACCATTTAAACATAAGGCATAGTTCTAAATTTCGGCATAACCTCCTTTGTATAATTAAGTATACCAGAGGTTCCAACAGATGCATATATTATTATCAATATCTCGACATCCAAAGTTCATCAAAGCTTTCTTAAATAATCTATTCGGCTAATGCATAAGCAAGCATAATTAAAAATTTACCACTCTCATTATTACAAATAATCCAATGCATTCAAGCATAGCCAAAATTAATCCTTAAATATTTTGCTTATTATTAAGGTAGGGCCTAAATGATAATCATCTTTAAAAGAATGTGTGGTAGTGAGCGCATTCAAAGCAACCCTACTCCCTCCCATGCATGCCGTTCTTGCAAGTGGTACCTAAAAGCACAACAAAAGCAAGAGGTGAGTCCAAAGACTCAGCAAATATAATAAATGACATCAACAACATACAAGCATATAACTCATCAACTATACTTCACAAAACCACATATCAATCACTTTACACATGCATGCTACGCAATATGCTCAACATGATCTTTTTCCTCCTCTTTCCCTTTTGCATTTTACCGGTAATGCAAAGTGCGTATCCATCGATGCACACCCATGCCTGTACCATCTGGTACAGGGACCTTTACCCATACTCCACGTGTATGGGGACCTAAGCCCATGCTCTTCAAGCATGGGGACCTTTAGCCCATCATTAACATGACGGGGACATCAAGAGTTGCTTGGTCATCATATGACCAAGACTTCAATAAACCAACATGATGCATACGTATGAATTCTCAAAGTAACACAAACACGCATCATCAACAACATTACATATGAATAGCCTATTCATACTCCAAAATCTCATAACCTTAGACAAACAACCATGAATAACACGTAATTCATATCTCCAGCAACCATGAACAATACCAATTATGCCATCTTCACAAACATGAACTCACAAGTACTCATAATATATGTTAAATATTGCCATTCAATAATATATATTATATTCATCATTATACGTGCCTTAACCGCGAGAGAACGAGGGATGTAAAGAAGGTG
Organism: Hsuehochloa calcarea; assembly: GCA_036346395.1. Classification (NCBI taxonomy): domain Eukaryota; kingdom Viridiplantae; phylum Streptophyta; class Magnoliopsida; order Poales; family Poaceae; genus Hsuehochloa; species Hsuehochloa calcarea. Next base: position 5,826,209 of record CM070593.1, on the reverse strand, counting down.
CTGCACCCGGTACCAGTCCACCACCTGAATAATAATTATAACATACGCTAAGACACAACAGCGGACCAAAACAACTATAACAACAACCATGAACGCGCAAAAACATCTAACTCGATCCCATCCCCAAATTCCTAAAGGTCGATCTGTCCCCTCGGTGGATAGTCAACTTCAAAAATCCATATCTATTGGTACATGAGTCCAAATAAGATGTTCCTTGACTTTCTGGAAAGGTAATTAAATTTTCCAACTAAGTCTAGTTGGTGAGCCTTACTGAATCGGCCAAATAATACCCCTACCAGGTCAGTTAATAAAATATCAATTTCACATCGGGCTCCCTGTACAGAGCACTAAAACCACCATAACTTTTGCTACGCAACTCAGAACGGGATGATCTTGGACTCTTTGGAATCACGACAAAACCAGCTACAATAGTATAGTTGGACAAGTCTCCTGATTAGGCTTTCTACTAATTCTTATATTCAGGTAATATTTCTGTCTCTGCAATCTGACAGTCAGCGAAACAGCGGCGGTAAAAATTTCATAACTTTTGATTGCCAACTCTAAAAATTGTGTTCTTTATCAACTTGAAAATCTTACTGAATCCTATACAATATTCATTTAGGGTGTCGTTTCTAATTCGTCCTCTAAATAATTCATAATGGCCAGATAATACAATCTGCCAATTCTCATCAGCTCTCCCAGTCAGTCGTGGTAAAACTACCATAAATCCTAAACCGTAACTCCAAATCAGGTGATCTCAGTCCCCAAAGAAAGCTAAAACCGAGGGATACAACTTTCTAAGAGGCGGTCAGATCAAAAAACGTACGGATCTTACCCAAAACTGACGAGCAACAGCGCTGAACAACACCGATCTGCTACCTCGTCTTGGCCGGCACTCCAACGGTGGTCTCCTCGCCTTTCCTCCAATGGACCGCAGCAAGGATCTTCGCCGGGTAGGGAGGTGGTGCTGCTGGGGAGGTGGTGGCGCAGGGGAGGAGCAATGGGGAGAGGGGGTGGCGGCTGTGGGGGGAAAGAGGGGGAAAGGGGGAGGGTGGCTAGGGTTTAGGGGGGAGGTCATCCCCCCTTTGGCCGGCCCCCCCTCTTGGGCCACATGGGCCGTGGCCCAAGGACCAGGTTGTCGTAAATTCGCGAAAACCTTCTTTTTTTCAGGGATTTTTCTCTTCTTTTATTGTTCTTTCTTCTCCCGACTAGCTGTCTAATTGCCCAATTAAATTCCGGGGTATTACAGAGGTATACCACTAGCATCGTGTAGTTTTCTTATGACTTCATTACCCTCTAACCACACCACGCCCACCAATGGTGAAGTTGCGAGGAGGCGAACAAATTAGTTAGCCAGGTCGTACCCATTATAGACGGTTGCACTGTTATTACAGGAGAAGGTCATTACAAGAACTCAGTCCTTTGCTGACTCGAGTGGTACATCCACATACCTACTCTGTCATGTCCTCCCAGCACCACCCACTGTAGTCTAAATCTATTTTTTGGTTTGCACTTTTATTTAGAAATACTTTTCTAGTCCAACATACCAGCCAAGCTCTCACCTCGACTGCCCAATACCATTCTTAAATGTTTAATGATGTCGGGGAAATCATTGCCCGCATACCAATGTACCTAAGCAAGGCTAAGCATGATACTTAAGTACGGACTTAGTAGCTAGTGTGTATACCATTAGTCTAGGGTGATGTCGGGACCCAAAAATGCAATTATGGACCCTCTGTGTATAATGCACTAATCTAGGATCAAGCTAGTGCATATCATTCCACACAAGACGAATATAAGCATAAACGACTAACTTGAATAATAAATAGCAGTTTTGAATACAAATAATAGATTGAAAGCGTAATTCAAAACAAATAAATAATAATAATTTAACACTTGTTTTTATGAAGGACACAAAGCTTAATCAATTCCTTTCACATAGCTGCACAAGTTATCATACACAGTTGTCCCTTCTCAAATGTTTTATGAAAATCTACTCATCGTGTGAAATCCCCGAGTATTTCCATGACCGCGGATGTGGCTATTTGAATAGATTATTCAACACTCTACAGAGGTAGTACACTTTACCCACACGATATAACCAGCATAGCTAGCACTAATCATAACAAAACCATTCTGAAACTTTATCTTGACAATTGACACTCCCATTGTGCTTACTGTCGGCACCAACTGAAGGACCGAAATGGCAACAGAGGGGGGGGGGTGGGTGAATGGTGCCTTTAAAAATAAGAACTCCCCTTTACTGTATTTAACAAACCTACAAAGCCCTCTGGAAATCTCAAGAAGAGTGAAGCAAAATCAGAGAACGAAAACAAGCTTGGTACATTACGCCGAAATCGGAAGCTCGATTCTACCGTGATAGTTCGCCTGCGGTAGTTCACAGGTTCGATCGCGGAAGTTCCGCTGCGGTAGTTCGCCGTGGGCAATCGGAAGTTCGATTGTCTGACCAAAAACGATCGCTCGGGTTTTGCCCAAAATCAAAATACTAAATCTTGAATGCTCTTCTCAGGTCAAGTTTCACAGGACATCATCCTAAACAACATCTTGACCTCATGGAGAAGAATCGCAGACAAAGATTCATTAATCAAAGAGAAATCGAATTTCTTGAAGAAGGGGCAAGAAATACCAAAAACTACAATAGACAAGATTCTCAGATTCTTAGCTCATGAAACTTTGAGGATATATTAGCAATATCAAAACGACTCTAGATGTCAAGTTTCATGTCATCTCATAAGAGGAATCAAAAGTTACACCAAAACCCTAGATATTCAACATGAACAGAGAGAATAGAAGAGGCATAAACAAAAACCAAAACCTCAGGATTTAATTGATAGGAATCACAAGATTACAGAGGAAAACACAGAGGAATGATTACAGAAGTTTTCAGTTCATCCTCTCCAACTCAACAAACTCTCAAAAGCATAACAACCTCTCCAAAGGATCTTTAGCTAAAGCTAACCTAATTTTCTCTCTCAAAAGTCTAACCCTAACACCAGGGTTCACCTCTATTTATAGCCCTTGGCTAACGGGTCTCAACCCATTAAGCCCGCTACACCGAGCGGAACCGCCTCAACTTGTGCGCTTTGCGAAAAGACCGTTCGCCCCTTGCGCCTTACGGAAGCCTCCGTACACCTTGCTGTCCTTGACTCGCAACCACCTCAAGATTCACGCCGTCTTCGACACATCTCGACCGTTCTGACCTCAACGCCGCCTGCGCCTAGTCCGATCACCTCGTGTCTCGCCACGACTTCGTCTCGATGTCCTGCAGTCAACACAGACAAAAACACATCACATAGCATTGTCCAATATCATAGCATCAATATTTGTACAAGACTCAAACTCATACAAACTCAAAAACACAAACTATCCTTCTACGCACGATTACGGACACAATCGGAAGTTCGCGCTTACCATTGCGGAAGTTCCGATTTCGAAACGTCCGCGCTGTCGGGATGATCGGAAGTTCGCGCTTACCATTGCGGAAGTTCCGATTGTCAGAACGTCCGCACTCCCAGATTTTCAATTCCGATTTTCGTCACAGAGGAATACTCACGTCAGTATTATCGGACAAACCGCGTCCCCAGGTGCGGAAGTTCCGATTACTTCAACCGAACACAATTCCCAGATTAATCGGAAGTTCCACTTTCCAAAGCCGGTATTTCCGATTATCGGAACTTCCGCTACATACAGCGGTAGTTCGATTATCTGTTCATCACGAAGCAGTACAAACAGAGAGACTCAACTCTCAACCTATTCAACAAGTTGTCAAATACTCATCACTCACAATGGAGGACCTCTCACATGGTCTCTCAATCTCCCCCTTGATGAGTATATTGACAATCACCGAAAAAGCATAAGATGAGTTTGAGTTTAAAATCAATCAAGGTCTAAACAAGTAGTACAGAAGCTCAAGACCATGTTGACAGAAAAGAAAGACTGGAGACGAGATGAAGGAGCAATTTTCGCAAAAACTCAAGGCTTTTTTCCAGAAGACATTTTTCTCTCCAAAATTCTCCCCCTTTGGCAATAAAATCATCAAGATGTATTAAAGAGAGGAAATGACTATATGATATTCATTTTAAGCATTAGGAGCCATGTAGATTATCCAAAATGACTATTAGAGTATTACACCAAGCCATAACACATAAGAATGCTATCAAGATCATGACAATTGATGTATAGAATAGCTAAGACAGAAAATCCATAATCTGATTAATGATCCTATTCTTTAGCAAGTCAAGTAAACCAAGAATGTAGCCTAGCTAAAGGTATCCAAGGATGATACAAGCCATGTCAAATACTCTAAGTGGAACCAAAAAGCATAATATTGAACAGTTCAGATTGCTACCAGTTTTAAGAACGACTCAATTGAAACAAGTACTTGGTCTGTTCGAGGATAAGCAATTTTAGCACATTGTTCTTTTTCTGAAAGCTCTTTGTGGTTTTATCTTAGTAAAGCAAGTCCTGGACTAGGTGCCATCCACAACTGCCTCCTAAGCTTCAACCATTTTTCAAATCTTAACCATGTGCTAGATCCCAAGCCTTATGCGGCCACTCCAAGCAACAGACTTATGGAGATGATCTTAGGTCATCCAAGGCTCCCCCTGAGTTCATGCCTAGTACAATGGTAAGCAGTCTCATGAGAAAGATTTGGTGAGATCAGTTTTTTCGCACAAAAGAGATCATTTTTGCTTTTGAAGTTTTTAGACCAACGATTAAAGATAAGTCATATTTCTTAACGAACTGACATAGCTAACTCAAAAGTTCAAAAGAGATTCAAGACTCAACTCATCCTACTTGACATGGCGAGAATCATAAAAAGGATAGCTTCAACCAGACTAGTCTCAAGAGCTATTATGACAAGAATTTAATTCAAGTTTAGCATTTTTTAATCACCTTAGCATGGCAAAGACTAAACTACACATAAAAAGTCATGATAAATCTAGCAGTTTAGCATAAATCATGGCAAGATGTAAAACAGTGAAAACAGATCATAAGGGATAATAAACAAGGCTCCATATGATTATAATGCAATGCAGGATGAAATGCACGAAAATCAGATCCCTTGAATGATATGCATCTTTTAATTGAGGTTGAGTTATGACAAATTTAAGAAGCTGGAATAACCAAGATAAACTCCCCAGACCAAAGGAACAAAAGCGAAAGCTGGAGCGAGAAAGAGAAAGCGGCGGTCCTTAGAGCATAGATATGATATAGAGAATACCAAAACTCAGAATGATTCTTATCTACCCCATATGATTCCAGGACTATTAGCTGATTAACTAACTCACTAAGGAGCAAACACTATCCCTGTCTACCCAAGGGTGGCCCGACCCTCGCTAGAACCTATAAGAAGTGAGTAAGCTCAACTTAGAGAGGAGAAAGCGACTAATGAGCAGCATCCTAGAAGCACAAGATAAGAATTCGCAATCAAAGCACACTTGGCAAGATAACCACTCTAATCTATGCTGGAAGGACTTAGACCCAAAGCACTTAAATAAAAAATGCAACCAGAAAGGAGAAATAGCATAATTAACATATAATACAGCAGTAAAGCACAAAAGCTCCCCCTCACAACAGTCCGTAAGGACAAACCACCCCAAGCTCTCACCGTAGAGCAGAAAACGAGAGCTATCCAGAGCCTTGGTGAAGATATCAGCCAACTGGTGCTCACTCTCCACAAACTGGAGCACAATGTCACCCTTCTCTACATGGTCTCGAAGAAAGTGATATCGATATCAATATGCTTGGTCGAGAATGTTGCCTTTGGGTTCTTGGCAATGCAAATCGCAGACTGTTATCACAAAAGAGTGGAACACGATCGATTGCTAACCCAAAGTCTGCAGGTCGAGACCATCAAAGCACTTGCTCGACAAGAATCGGCTGCGACAGCGTGCTCGGCCTCTGCGTGGATGCGCAACACCGGATTGCTTCCTTGGCGACCGGGAGACAAGAGAAGTGCCAATGAATTGGCAAGTGCGGAGGTGCTCTTTCTATCTATCCTCTGATCGGCAAATCGCATCGGAGAAGGCTCTAAGAGATAGACAAGAAGAGGAAGAGTACGGATACCATAGTCAATGGTAGCTCGAAGGTACAGAAGAGGCGCTTCACTTTGACGGTGAGATCTGCGAGAGAAGCTGAAACGGGCACAAAGACATACGGAGAAATGTATATACGGTCTCGAGGTATGAGGTACAAGAGAGAGCCAATCATGCTCTGAACTCCTTACGGTCAATAGGTTCGCCGTCTTCATCGGATCAAGAAGCATTTGTAGATGCCATCGGAGTTGATCTTGGCTTTCCATCATTCATGTCGAAGCGCTTGGAGGTCTCGAGTGTACTTGCCTTGGTGAAGAAAAGTACCTTCCAGTCTGTTTGATTTGGAAGCCAAGGAAGAAGCTCAACTCACCCATCATGCTCATCTCAAATTCGAGCTCATAACATCGGAGGAACCGGGAAGCGAGTATGTGAGGAGCCGCCAAAGATGATGTCATCCACATAGATCCGGGCGAGCAAAAGATCGGTGCCAAGGCGGCGGATGAACAAGGTCTTGTCTATTTTACCCATTTCAAAACCATGACTCGTGAGATAGGACTTAAGCCTTTCATACCAAGCTCTAGGAGCCTTCTTGAGTCTATACAAAGCTTTGGGAAGCCTGTAGACATGGTTAGGGTATTTGGGGTTCTCGAAACCTGGAGGCTGTCTGACATAGACTTCTTCCTCAATAAGGCCATTGAGGAAGGCACTCTTGACATCCATCTGGTAAAGCTTGAAACCCTTAGAAGCTGCAAAGGCAAGCGAGATTCTAATGGCTTCAAGTCTAGCTCTGAGGGCAAAGGTCTCTTGAAATCTTGACCCTCAACTTGGGAGTACCACAGAGCTACCGGCCTAGCCTTGTTTGAATGACTAACCCATCTTCACTTTGCTTGTTCTTGAACACCCATTTGGTCCCAATGACATTGTGACCTTGAGGGGGCTCAACAAGGGACCAGACCTTGTTTCTTTCAAAGTTTTCCAACTCCTCATGCATGGCGTTTATCCAAGACTCGTCGGATAGAGCATGACAAGCGTCTTTGGGCTCAAATGAGGCGACGAAGCGAGAATGGAGAGAAGAGAGACAAACCGACTTTGGAGCGTGTGACACGCTCAAAGAGGTCTCAATGATCTGCTCTGAAGGATGGTCCTTTTGAATGTGTCTAGGAGGTCGAGGCGAGATGAAGAAGTGGCCTCTATCTCATGGCGAGATGAGATAGGGACAGAGCCACTAGCCGGAGAAGAAGCGAGAAGGTAAAGGTGATCTCCTCGAGGTGCAGTGGAAGAAGGCACCTCAAGAGGAGGAGGAAGAAGCTGGATCTGGTAGACAACCCTCATCTCCGTCTTCCTCATCGTCCACAAAGATGGACTCGGTGCTCTAGAGAACACGAGATATCGAGGCCTAGTCCCGGTGGCCTCATCGAAGGTCACCTCACTGAGTTTCTACCATTTTGCTAGACTCATGATTCCGGACTCTATAGGCACGAGAAGAAGTCGAGTAACCCGGAAAGATCCCATCACAAGATCATGACTCGAACTTATCTAGGTTCCCGGACTTGAGAATAAAACACTTGCAACCAAACACACGAAAATACGAGACCTTTGGGCTTTCGCCCATATCTCAACTCATAAGAAGTGCAATGCAAGAGTGCCCTAAGAAAAACTCTGTTAGAAACATGACAAGCGTAGCAATAGCCTCATTAAAACTTCCTAGGTGTAGAGTACTCATCAAGCATCGTCTGGCCATCTCGACCAAGGTGCGGTTCTTCCTCTCCACAATGCCATTCTGTTGGGGGCGTATGGAGGCGAGGCGGTGCTCTACACTGTCTCACCACGAAACTCTCAAAGTAGGAATTCTTGAACTCGGTGCTATTATCACTGCGAATTGCTCGTAATGCACACAGGAGCTCAATAGAAAGCCTACTAAAGGACCACAAAATGAGTAAGCGTCTCATCCTTGAGGCTAAGAAAAACACCCAAGAGTACCTCGAGAAGTCATCGACCACAACAAGAACATACCACTTCCCTCCTGCGATTGCACTCATTTGGACCAAGCTGTATCCATATGGAGTAGTTGTCACGGTGCATCGATCATTATCCTTTGTGTTGGAGAGTGAGAAGCGCAACCATCTTGCCGTCTTGGCATGGAGAGCAAACTAGATCCTTGACCATCTTGAGTTTTGGCAAACCACGAATGAGATCGTGGCGCTAACTCGTGTCAAATGATCAAAGCCTATATGACCTAGTCTCCTATGCGGAAGGTCAAATCACGGGATTGAAGCAATTAAACACGGAGAGGATCACGGAAGACTCAAAAAAATCAGCACGAAAGATCCTCCCATATCGAGAAATCCATAAACTAGGCTACAGAAGAATCAAGAATTTTACAATTATTTTCTTAAAGCTCACCTCGTAATAGTCATCGGTGGTGAGAGGCGAAAGCGATTATCTGCGACTTACTTACTAAGGCAACATCTTTCAAAATAAGCGAACTATTAATGCTCACGGTACCTTTAGCGATGGCGCCCAAATGAAGCATCTCGAAGGTGATCGTCTCATCACCTCGAGCACGGGCTGGGAAGAAAACCAGCGAGAGTCTTCGGTCATATGGCGAGAACACCCGAGTCTACAATCCGGACCTTTCCTTCGGCCCGTGAACTGAGTCAAGCAGAGTAAAGTTTGATCTTGGGGTGAATCAGCGATGATTTAGGCACCCAATCTTGAGTAACACGTCGAGCAGATGAAGTAGTCAAGCAAGGCGACCTCTATCTACCCTACGCTCTCTTTCACTCAACAAGCCAGAAGGTATGTGTGCGGACACTGAAGGCATTCTTGAATCCAGCTGCTATGGAAGAGATAGTGAATTACGGCAACATCTTGATCACGCGTGGTAGCCATCTCGAAAGGAACCGAGATCTACCCTCAAGCGGCGGAAGTCACGACCAAAGGGAGCATGAGGACGAAAATCAGAAAACTCAGAAAAACCAAGTCCTCGATGCTGCCCAAATCCATCAACTGTAGCAAACTAAGACCTCATGTTAGTCTTAAGTGCACTCATGGTCTGGGGCTGACCCTGAATGCGCCTAAAGGACTCAACGTGATCTCTACGCGCAATCTTGGCGCGCCTGAAGCAATGATCAACCAAGTGTCCATCCTTCTGACAGAAGGTACAATGATACGCATTACGAGAGGCGAAAGCTGCAGTGGAATCACCTTGCTGTCAGAGATCCTTTGAACAAAACCCGCTGATTTAAAATTTACTTTCTCAGTCCTGGGCTTAGTTTTGATCACACCTGGTGCTATGGTTCTGAGCACGACAGGTGGATGCTTCCTAATATCCTCATGGAAATCATATCCTACACCTTGATTAAATCTGCAAATCTTAGATTGGTCTAGAATGAGGTTGAGCTTCTTCTTGCCTCCTACAAATCTCTCGAGAGTGTTCATAAGATACTGACACTCCTGAAAGAGAGAGGTGCAAGAAGAACAGGGGGAAGAAGGAACATCAGAAGGTAAGGGAGCAGAAGAAGAACCAACAACAGAGGAAAGATTGACTTGTGCATGCACAACCGACTTTGAGGGGACAGTCCTACTACTAGCAGATTGGTTCACGTTGCTAGGCGTCTCTACCAAAACCTTGGACTTCTTCCCAGCACACACAATACAAACGAATGATTGTGTCTCTAGTAGGTCCTTAGTTAGCTTCACACATTTTTCATCCAAAGCAACCAAATTACATTTTAGTTTATTACACTGATTGCATGGTGAGCTAACAGGGTCCTTAGAAGCATCTTGAGCGGTTTGTTATTGTGATCAATCATTTCTTGAAACTGTTTGGATCTGATTCTAGTTCAATGATTAACTTAGGACAGTTTAAACAAGAAACAATGGGCTCTAGTAAAGCGACACAATTTTGTGGGCTTTAGGTTCATCTTGAGATTATTACAATTTTCACAAGTCTCGGGCAGATCGAGCAACATGGTATATAGACCTCTAAACGAGTTGTCCTTAACCTCACATGAGGTGCAAGCAGTAGCCTCAATAGTAGTAGATGAAGGAGGTGGTACCCTACTCATCTCTAGTTTAGCAAGAAGACTAATGTTCTCCACCTTAATGATGTCTAATTCAGAGGACACACTATCATGCAAGGTCCTTAGTTTTCCATGTCATCAAGCGAGCACGAAGATGTGTCACAATCATCACGGGAGGGAGCAGATGTAAGTAAGGTAAGCTCCCGTGACAATCTAGCTACTTCCTTCTCCAACTCAGTACACTTAGCCCTAGACTTAGCATGAAATCTACCTAGCTTAAGAAAAGCATCGTTAAGCTGGTCGTAAGTGGGACTAACCTCATCGAGTCAGATGCAGTACTCATTGTCGCTTAGATCGTCCCCGAGGGCCATGAAGCACATGCCGGAGAAGTTGCCGTCATCCTTGGGATCTTGATCATCCTTTCCATCATCGTCACTCCACCCCTCCACCTCGCTGGTGTCAAGTTCGTTGAGGGCGGTGAGGACGCGATGGAACAGCTTCTTTGCCTTCCCAAAGTTGCGGAACTTCTTCTTGCCTTGGTTAGGTGCTGAGGGCTTCGTGTTGCGGTTCTTGTCGATGTAGTCGTTCTTGCCCGAACCGCCGTAGTCACCTTTGCCCATCCCCAGCTTGGGGCAGTTTGCTCGGATGTGGTTGGGGCCACCACACTCGAAGCAAATCACATGATCTCCTCTTTTTCCATCCCTCCTCCTCTTGTAAGCATGAGAAAATTTTCGAGCTAGGAGGGCTAACTGTTCATCCTCAAGCTGCTCTAACTGATCATCAGTTATGTCACGAGAGTAGCAAGGAGAACCGTGTATCGATTGAGAAGAAGATCGGAGGTGGGATCGATGACTAAAGCCATCATTGTGACTTCGACCTTGAGAGACAATGTCAATCTCGTGAGTCTTGAGGCGCGAGTAAAGCGCGTCAAGAGTCGGTCGAGAGGTCCGTGCTATCTTTGATGGTAGTCACTTTCATCTCCCAAACACGAAGATCGAGTCGAAAGTATCATCGGCGTTATCCGAAGTCGGGTATGTAAGACCAACCGCTCGGAGGTTGCTCAAAATCTTATGGAAGCGAAAAGCACTCGTCAAGAGATTCACGACAAGCATCTCAAATTTCTTGTATTCTCGCTTGAGGCTGGTCTTGTCGAACCGTCTTAATCGGGTGGTGCCCTCATGGTATGCATCGAGGTCACCCGGATGTCATCTTGAAGACAAATGAGAAATGCGATCAAACTCATACTGCTCAAACCCTGAGTGATAATGTTCCTTGCCTTAGCATTGGCCTCAACATCGGGCATGTTTCCCATATTGATGTTCTCATCGGCAGGAACAGCGAATCTAACCTTCACCTTTCTCCAGATGGCATACCCACGAGCACGGATGTATGTTTCCATTCGGCTCTTCGGAAGGATAATCCAGGCCAACAAAGACTGGAGGTTTGGTGGAATACTTGTCCGTTGCCATGGCTCAACAGACCGGTTAAGATCTATAAGGAAGAGCTAACCGGCTCTGATACCAATTGAAGGACCGAAATGGCAACAGAGGGGGGGGGGTGAATGGTGCCTTTAAAAATAAGAACTCCCCTTTACTGTATTTAACAAACCTACAAAGCCCTTTGGAAATCTCAAGAAGAGTGAAGCAAAATCAGAGAACGAAAACAAGCTTCGGGCTGTTCTGTCAGAAATCGGAAGCTCTGATTCTACCCGGCGGTAGTTCCGCACTACGGTAGTTCCTGGGTTCAGTGCGGAAGTTCCGCCTGCTGTAGTTCCGCCGTGGACAATCGGAAGTTCCGATTGTCCTGACCGAAGAACAGTGCGCTCGGGTTTTGCCCAAAAATTTGAAATACTAAATCTTGAATGCTCTTCTCAGGTCAAGTTTCACAGGACATCATCCTAAACAACATCTTGACCTCATGGAGAAGAATCGCAGACAAAGATTCATTAATCAAAGAGAAATCGAATTTCTTGAAGAAGGGGCAAGAAATACCAAAAACTACAATAGACAAGATTCTCAGATTCTTAGCTCATGAAACTTTGAGGATATATTAGCAATATCAAAACGACTCTAGATGTCAAGTTTCATATCATCTCATAAGAGGAATCAAAAGTTACACCAAAACCCTAGATATTAAACATGAACAGAGAGAATAGAAGAGGCATAAACAAAAACCAAAACCTCAGGATTTCATTGATAGGAATCACAAGATTCTGAGAGGAAAACACGGAGGAATGATTACACAAGTTTTCAGTTCATCCTCTCCAACTCAACAAACTCTCAAAAAGCATAACAACCTCTCCAAAGGCTCTTTAGCTAAAGCTAACCCTAATTTTCTCTCTCAAAAAGTCTAACCCTAACACCAGGGGTTCACCTCTATTTATAGCCCTTGGCTAACGGGTCTCCAACCCATTAAGCCCGCTACACCCGAACGGAACCGCCTCCACTTGTGCCGCTTTGCGAAAAGACCGTTTCGCCCCTTACGCACCTTCTGGAAGCCTCCCGTACACCTTGCTGTCCTTGACTCGCAACCACCTCAAGATTTACGCCGTCTTTGACACATCTCGACCGTTCTGACCTCAACGCCGCCTGCGCCTAGTCCGATCACCTCGTGTCTCGCCATGACTTCGTCTCGATGTCCTGCAGTCAACACAGACAAAAACACATCACATAGCATTGTCCAATATCATAGCATCAATATTTGTACAAGACTCAAACTCATACAAACTCAAAAACACAAACTATCCTTCTCTGCACAGTTCTGGACACAATCGGAAGTTCCGCACTTACCATTGCGGAAGTTCCGATTTCCGGAACGTCCGCACTTGTCAGGATGATCGGAAGTTCCGCGCTTACCATTGCGGAAGTTCCGATTGTCGGAACGTCCGCACTCCCAGATTTTCAATTCCGATTTTCGTCACAGAGGAATACTCACGTCAGTATTATCGGACAAACCGCGTCCCCAGGTGCGGAAGTTCCGATTACTTCAACCGAACACAATTCCCAGATTAATCGGAAGTTCCACTTTCCAAAGCCGGTAGTTCCGATTATCGGAACTTCCGCTACATACACAGCGGTAGTTCCGATTATCCTGTTTCATCACAGAAACAGTACAAACAGAGAGACTCAACTCTCAACCTATTCAACAAGTTGTCAAATACTCATCACTCACAATGGAGGACCTCTCACATGGTCTCTCACCAACCTCCACATCGGTTGTTAGTCCGTCACACACCATTGGACTTGGAAGCGGGGAACCGTCCATCGATGTGAATCGCCACAGAGGTATAAGAACATTTCGACCCTAACACACATCTTAAACTATCTGCCTGAGTAATCAACATCAATACACCATTGCTTACTAGGTTAGGCCCGTCAAATCAGGCATGTGGTTGTACAGTTGTTACCCAGTTCAATGGCGCACAAAGATAAGTCCTTAATTGATCAAGACAAGACTACCAATTTCCAACTACAATACCATGATTCATATTTCCCAATCACACAGCCACCATATTACACAGTACCATCCACCCGCCTTAGTCTAATTATTCTCACCCTGTTTGTTAAGTGCAACATATGCCATCAACGAGTAATAGCATACTGCACATAATTTTACACAGGTTCCATAATCACTTAGTCAAGTTTATATTTGCAACTCAAATGGTATCACTGACTCGTTGCATGGCTAAGTAGACTATTCATATCTAACCAACCCACGTTGGTGCTATGATATTACTAACTAATAATTAACCAAGCTAGGTTGATAAAAAATCATGATAATACAATAGGCAAAGTAGATTTAAACAAATTGGTATATAACTAATCCCAAAGTATTTCAATAAATAATTAAAGTAGAATACAATAATTGAATCAAAGTAATTCTAGAAAACTAGGTTCAGCATGGTCAAATGTACAACTTCCCTTAGAACAAGTATTGGTACTAGTCTTGAGCTTGATCAACTTCTCATCCTTCAGAAATTCTGAAGTATCAACGTCTACTCGCAAACAAAAGCAAATAAATAAATAAATACAAAACAAAGAGATAACAAACTCCAAAAATTAAATCACATAGGAAATAGAGCTACTGTAGCTTATGTCTAAAAGAAACATGCTCTGAATGTTTACAGACAAAAAATCAAAGATGGAGAAAGGGAAAAGATTTAGAACTAGATGAAAGAATATTGTTTAGTAGAGTCAAAATATTAGAAAATAGGATAAATTATTTAGAAGTAGAGATAGAAGATTTAAAAAATCATATAAACACGAAAAGGCTGTAGGAAGATAAAATTATAGAAAACATTGAGTTTAATGAACAAACAATAATATTAAACGACAACAAAGGGGCTAAAATGATCCAGTTAAAAGATGCTATAACTAATTTTGGTAATTAATATATAGTTAAATTACCCTTTAAAGATATATTGGGAATAAGAATCCTGTAACATCCTGGCTATGCGGGAGCCAAGATATTACCTAAAGTCTAACACCAAGCAATACTATGAATTAATTTCAAGAATCTTTTATCTAATAACATAAAAAAAACAACGGCTAACAGAATGAATTTATATGGATTGAATCAGAATTCAATGACATATCAAAACTCTAATTATCCAACCATAGTAAATCATTTTTGATAAATCTATCAATAGACTATACCAAGATCATTAGGCAATTACTAATTCAACTCAAGTGAAAGGTAATGACCAGTTCAACTATTTAAAAGTGAATAATGTGAAGAGAATGAAGTGATCCGTGACTATTCCCTCCCAAGCATGCCATCCTCATTATTTACCTAAAACAAATAAGCACAGCAAGAATGAGCCCACGACTCAGCAGATACAATGGAATAGTATGAAGAATAATGAATAAGAACATGACAGTCACAATATAGAGTAAGAACATGGAATGACAGAAATTATATGAATTAATGAAATGCATGACCTCCTCTTCTGCTTATACCGGTATAGCCAGTGAATACCCGTTGATGTGCACTCATGCCCGCATTATCCAAAATGTGGGGATTCAAGGCCCGTATGAAGAACATTTCATAACGGGGATCCAATTTACCCACATTGGAATAGTGGGTCTTACATGCCCATATTGGAATGATGGGTCTTTATATCCCACTCCCGTGGGTGAAACATGAACAGTGAATGAATGAATGGATATAAAAGACATAATCTTAAGAAGCATGGATTAGCATCCATGAAGAGAAACAAGAATTATTAGAATTACTCGCAATCCATAGAACATAATCATAGCATGAGCATCAAGCAGTTCAAACAAATATCAGTCGATACATTTTTCAATGTACTTGCCCATGTTGGAATGATGGGACTTCACTACCCACTCCCGTGGGTGAAACTTGAATAGTGGTTGCATGAATGAAGGAGTTGTCGGACCCCCGGGTGTCACACAACCCCGAGACCCTCTGTGCATACCAAGCTAGTCCCATGATCAGTAGCTAGCTTGCACAGTTGCAACAATGATGTAATCATAACCATTCAACAACGAACTAATGAAGCAGACAAAGTAATATTAATTAAAACAGCAAAGACCTTATGGTCAAGGTTCTTACAAAAGTCGCCTCACAGGGCTTAGCAACAACAGAGTATCGGCGTGGAAATCTCAAAATCGTGGAGCCCAATCGACATGCCCACGGCAATCGAGTGGAGGGCGTGACCTAGTTCGCAAAGTCTTCAAAGTAGCCTTCTTCGTAGAACTCAATATTTCTGATCCTTCTGTGGGATGATCAACAAAGGGCATAAAGCCGTGAGTACATAAAGTACTCGACAAAGTCGTAGAGAAATGTATGCACATAGTATTCATGATGAGACTTAAGCAAGGATGGCTTTACGGTTAATTTGCGAGAAAGCAAGTTTAACGATAAATACAATAATTAGATGGCAAGCGAGATTTTAAAGAATAATACATAGATAACCAAGTTCTTTTGAATCAAGCGGTGAACATCCGTTCACTTCCCAACCATTCAACCAAGCGTTTCCATCGAACCAAACCACATTTTTGAAAATACTACCCTTGCGCGAAATCACCGGGCATGTCGTAGCAAGGGACACGGCTATTCGAATAGATTTTGACACTCTGCAGAGGTTATGCGACTTTACCCACAAGACACGAATTCTCTAGTTTGTTTGGCATCCTCGATACCACCGCTCACTTCCTTAGGTGAGTAGTCTAGAGCACGTGACAAGGCTTTTACAAAGTTCCATTTTGCCTCGGTTACGCCGCTAAGGTTTCGCCATCACGGCCCCTCTTGCGCCAATAAAGCACCACAACAGAACCGACTCAAAACTTTCCTAATTAATTGGCCAGGTCCGTCCCATACCGGACTTATGGTTGCACGAGGTGACCCAGATCAATGACTTGCAAAGTTAAGTCCTTAGTTGGCTGCTCAGACAAGTCTACCACAACCCAATGTGTATTACACACCCACTCTAGCTTCCTACCTCAAGCCCGAGCATAAATCATTTTTGTTCATTCCCGACCAAATGGCAATCCCTGCCATGGCACAACATCTTTTAATAAAAGTGGCCTCACACCACTGTTCCATAGTTCCATTAGTCAAATTTCATTAATCATTGAACATGTGATCGAAAGTCTCGCGGGTAACTAAAGCATGTCTAAGCAATACTACGCTCCCAAGTTGGTATACAATCATGTCCAACTAGTATTAACCATCCTAAGGTGTCCAAGGATATATGTCATTCAAGGAGACATTCATTTTCAATTCATCAAGGAGGCATAATGGCAATTTGGTAATTATCTACTCCCAAAACCATTTTTAATAAAACTAGCCATGCATGATAATTTAATACAATATACATTTGTAAAATAGGTTCAACATGGTCAAAGGCCTACGACTTGCCTTCGTTGGCGAGGAGCGAGTCTTCGGTCGTCGGGTCGAAGAAATCTTCCGAAACGCTGGAATCTACACGTGCGAGAAAAGCAACAATAAATAAAACAGCACCAAATGAACTCCAAAAATTACAAAACCAGAACCAAATGAAATAGGATGAATTTATATGAATTTAGAAATTTGGATCACCCAAATCGGAGTTCGGATGTGAAAGTTACGGCCGAAAGAAATTGGAAATCACATAAAATGATAGAATTAGGGTTTTTTCAGATTTTCAGAATTATTTTTCAACTGAAAATCTCCGGTTTTGACGTCAGCGCACACGCGCGCGCTACGCGGCAGCCACGCGGGAAAAACCGCCTACGTGGCGCCACGTGGGTGGCCACGTGGGCTCGGGCCCGGTCGAGAGAGAGAGAGAGAGAGAGAGAGGCAGGCGGCGGCCGAGGAGGGAGGGCGGCGGCGCTACGGGAGACAGGCGTCGTCGGCGCCGAGAAGAAGAAGAGAGGAGGCGGTGGCGAAGCGGCGAGAGAGGAGAGAGAGAGAGAGAGGGAGCGAATCGGCGGCTTTTATAGCGAGAGCCCGCGGGCGAGGCGGAGACAGCGCGTGAGGCGACAGGACGGAGGCGGGATGGGCACAGCGCGGGAAGGCAACGAACGGCGCCGTCCGATTCGATCGGACGGTGGGGAGTAGAGAGCGCGGCGGCGGAAGGCCGTCCGATTCGATCGGACGGTTGAGAAGTCAACAGCGCGAGGAGGAAAGCAAGCAGGCGCCGTCCGATTCGATCGGACGGTGGGAAGAGAGGAGGCGCGAGCGTCGAGGGCGTCCGATGAGATCGGCGGTGAGGCGAAGCATGAGGAGAAAGCGTGCGGAGCGAGGCGGGCGCATGGATTGAGGTGAGGCGGAAAGCGATGATGGGCCGGTGGGGTTTGACCCCTGTGAAAAAGGATTTAAAATAGTTTTTGATTTTCAGAAATTCAAACAAATCAAAAAGCAATTTAGAACATAGCAAATAGACTCCAAAAATTCTAGAAAAATTCACAGAAATTACTTGAATTTTTCTGGACTTAATAAAAATACTTTTAACTTTACTTTTTCTTTTTATTTTGCAATTAAAATAATTTTTAATTTCGGGTAAAATGAAAATCAATTTCTAAAATCCAATAAATCCAAGAAAATTCTTAAAATAATAATTTTGATTTTAAATTCCAGAAAACTCAATTAAACCAACTTTAATTTAATTGAAGTTTGATTAATTCATATTTAAACTGCAAATGGATTTCTGGAATTTTAAAATTAAGCTTTTCGCAAAAAGAAGCAAATGGTTCTCTTTTTTAAAATTTTCAAAAACTCCGAAAAACGGGACGCTACAAGAGTGCAATGAACGTAAATATTATATCAAAGAACCATGGTATATCAATTATGAAGGTGAACAAGTAAATAGCAAAACTATCCATTACACGTTCATCAAACTAGGAGAACACATATCAATCAACACAATTCAATTGTACTTGCCTTTCGACAAGTTGGGAGGCAAGGATGATGCCCCTAATCCCGAAGCCTCTTCTCCTACACAATTGAATAACTAACATAAGAATGACGCGAAAAGAAGACACTCAAAACCCAGGATTTAAATATTGGTTCTACTCGAATTTCACTACAGCAGTATTAAAACCTTTATAACTTTTGCTATGAAATTCGGAAAGGTGTGATCTTATACTCGCTGGAAACATAACAAAATTTTCTACGATAACCTAGTTTGCAAGACTCCCCAATTCGGCCAACTTCTGTGTCTAATGATCAGATCAAGTTTCTGCATCTACAATCTGTCAGTTAGAAACTACTGCGGTGGGAACAAATCCATAACTTTTGATTGGCTCAACCAAAATTCATGTTCTCTACCAATATTGAAATCTTAATGAATTGCCTACAACATTCACGTTGGGTGAAATCTCTGAATCGGCACCTAACTAAATCATATTTGCTAATCAAAGTAATTGCTAATCAAAGTAACTGCTAACCTTCGTCAGACTTTCTGGACAGTCGCAAAGAAACTAATGTAACTTCTATACCACAACTTTGATTTGGGTGATATTTATGCCTATGGAAAGCTAAGAACGAGCCCTACAAATCTGTGGGAGACCCTATCCCCAGATTCGGACTTTAACTCTACGAAATCTGATGATGAAGCCGAGTGCAGAAATCTGACCCTGATTCGCACTCTGGACAGCAGTGAGGAGGTTGCTCCAATGGAAGTGTATCTCGCCAGGAAAATGCCGGACTAGGGGGAGACGACCTTGGGGAAGGGGCTGTGCCAGGAGGAGGGAGAGGAGGCTGGGGCGACCGCTGTGGGGGAAGGGAGGAGGCGCACAAGTGGGAGGGAGAGGAGGTGGAGGAGGTGGCGGCTAGGGTTTGGGGGAAAGCACCCCCCTTGGCCGGCCCCCCTTGGGCCACATGGGCCGTGGCCCAAGGCCCAGGTTGCCTGGAATTCGTGGAAAACCCCTTGAGATCACTGGAAATTATATTTTCTATTTAATTATTTCTCCCAAATACTCTTCCAATCACCTGAATAAATTTTGGGGTATTACAAATCCCAGTAAAGGTAAAGCTAAAACCAAACATTACCTATAAAGTATTAGCATTAGTAGACACAGGATGTACAAAAAATTATCCATGATAAATACTTCATAAAATGTCCTGAAATAGTTCAGACAATAGATGGTAATAAAGCAGAAATATCTACAGATATGTCGGGAATAAAAAAGATCCATAACCAATTGGCATATAATATTGAAATGTACATAAATGGTACAAAATATATAATAGTTGAAATTACAATAAGGGATTTATCAATGATAAATGATGATAAGATAATTGGTCTTAGATTTTTACAACAATCATTGCACACCATAATTATACATGAGCAAGGAATCAGGTTCATTCCATATTAAGATAATGTTCTATATATATCAGAAGTGCGAAAGCGTGGTGAGACAAATACAGATCCAGAGTAGTGTGTTCCTAAACTTCAAAGTATCGATAATGTCAACACGCTCCATACAATAAAAATAGAAGATGAACTTAGTACAAATATAGAAGAATATTATATAATGAATTCTAGTGTAGACTGCATTGGGTTACAATCATTTTCACCCAATTGGTATAGAGATATAAAGTCTAAAAAGAACATAGAAAAGATTGTTCAAATATTAGAAGATATCCAAATAATTGGAGAAATACCTATGAAACATTGGAATAGAAATTCTATCATATGTAAAATAAACATAATAACTCCATAATATATTATTAAGACATGTCCAATAGAAGCTACTCCAAAGGATATAGAAGAATTTAAAATGCACATAGAAGAACTATTAAAGTTAGGAGCAATAAGAGAAAGCAAAAGTCCGCATAGGTCAACCGCTTTTATACTTAGAAATCATTGTGAGATAGCTAGAGGCAAGTCAAAAATGGTTATTAATTATAAAAGGCTAAATGATAATACCATAGATGATGCTTACAATATTCCAAATACAAGAATGGATTAATAGAATACAAGGAAGAAAATATTTTTCTAAATTTGATATAAAAGCTGGATTTTGGCATGCAAAAATGGCAAATGAATATATAGAAAGGATAGCATTCACATGTCCTCAAGGACATTTTGAATGGCTTGTAATGCCCTTTGGATTAAAAAATGCACCTGCATTATTCCAAAGAAAAATGCAAAATATATTTAATGAAAAGCAAGAATTCATGTTAGTATATATAGATGATGTGCTAATATTCTTTAGAAAGGTAGAACAAAATGGGTTAATATTATCTAGAAGGAAAATGGAAATTTGCAAAGAAAAAAAATCAATTTCCTTGGTCATGAAATAGGAGAAGGCAAAACATATCTACAAGAACATATTGCAAAAAAGATTTTGCAGTGCCCTCATGCTATGAATGATAAAAAGGTTTTACAGCAATTTTTAGGAATTGTCCACATATACACCAATCAACAAACAAACTGCATTAGTATTTCTTTGGTACATAGAATGTTCCAGTGGATTTCTCTCAAAACCTAATTCTTCTGAAGTTTTGTCGAGCTTTATATTCCAAGCCCGAGGAGCTTGCCGAAGTCCATAAAGTGCCTTCTTGATATTTAATACCTTATCTTCACTTCCTTTCTCAATATAACCAGGAGGTTGTACTACATAAACTTCTTAACTCAAATCTCCATTTAAGAAAGCCGATTTTACATCTATGTGATGCACTTTCCAATTTTCTTTAGCAGCAATTGTAATGAGTAATCGAACTATCTCCAATATCGCAACAGGAGCAAATACTTCCTCAAAATCAATTCCTTGCCGATGTACATATCCTCTTGCAACAAGGCTTGCTTTGTATCTCACAATTAGACCTGTTCATGGGCCAACCCAGCCCGAGCCCGACAATGTCCGAGTCGGGCTTGGGACTGGAATTCCAGTCCGAAAGAAGCGCCCAACCCGAAATCAAGAATAAACACAATAAAAAATAAAAATCTATTTTTAATATTGGAAATGAATTAAATAATACTTTTTATTCCAAAAATGATTAAAATAATATAATTAAATTAAAAAAAAAATGAATTTTTGGGCTGGGCCGGACTCAGGCCTACCCGTTTGCGACCGGGATTTTCAAGCCTAGCCCGAAGATAGGCCCAGCCTGGCGTTAACATGTCTGCTCACAATAGTCCTGTATGGATCCTTGATAACTTTGTAGACCCATTTTAAACCTATAGGTTTATGACCCTTTGGCAGATCAACAAGCTCCCATGTATCATTGTTATTGATAGCTTCCAACTCAGTTTCCATTGCTTGCTTCCAGTCATCAAGCTGTATAGCTTCATTAAAACTTGATGGTTCTTCAGTTGCTAGCATACACAAACCACTATAATCTGTCTCAACTTCTTCAGTTACTTCATATATATCCCGCAAAGAACGAAAATGCAATAGTTCATCCTCAAATGTTTGGGATGTCATCTCTGATGCTTATGTTTCTAACTCACTTGTGATACAAGGTGTTTCTTTTGGAGCCATAACAGATGTAGCATCTTCTGCAGCAGTTAGAGCTTCTAGTTGTGAATCGTCATCAGTTTGTACATCACCTCCTCCAGACTAGTTGACGCCCCAATCAACCAAAGAAATGTCGGCTGACCCATCTTGTTCTTCTTCTGCCACCTAATCCTAATCCTACTCTCTATCTTCCTCAAAGACTACATCACGACTTACTATCAGTCTACTTTTGTTTGGATTATAAAACCAATATGACTTCGAGCCAGGTTCATAACAAATAAACACAATTGGAATTCTTCTGTCCTCAAGTTTCTTGATATATGGTGTCACCACCTTCACATATGCAACACAACCGAATACACAAAAATATTGCACTTTGGGTTTTCGTTGATACCAAGCTTCATAAGGCATCTTCTCTATGACACTCTGAGTTGGTGCTTGTTAAGGAGAAAAACCGCCGTTGATACAGCCTCTCCCCAAAATCTCCAAGGGATCCTCTTGTTCTTTAACAAACTTCTTGCCATCCCGACAATAGTTCGATTTCATCGCTCAGCTCCTCCATTTTGTTAAGGTGAGTAAGGAACAGTTAGACAATGTCTCACCCCCTGCTCTTCACAGAATAAAGAAAAGTCACGGGATACAAACTCTCCTCCTTGATCTGTACGTAATGCTTTTAATTTGCAATTTGCTTCATTCTCAATCCGTGCCTTGATCTTCTTAAAAACTATCAGTACTTCACTATTATTTTCAAGAAGAACTTCTGATGAGGCCCTAGGTGCATCTACTACGGCAATCAATATCCCTAAGCTGCAAGTGTGTATTAAACCTCAAGTTGAGCCTATTATGCATCAATGGAGAAAGAAATGTGAAGAAAAGGGCTTTGCATGTTGCAAAGTGTACAAGAGAATTTAGCCAAGAAAAGACAAAAGAACCAAATTCAAACTCTATGCCGAAATCAATACATTTTCAGCATAAGAATCCAAAATGGGTTTGAATTCGTGCAATTCCAATTCGGATTATTCTTTAAAAGAAGTTAATTATAAATTACTTGTAATAGGATAATTTAATCTATTTTTAGTAATTAGAGTAGTTTAAATTTTGAATTAAATGAGTTTGCAAAAGGATTAAATTTCGGTACTGTTTATTGCTATAGTAACCGAATCGGTTACTGTTCATTACTACAGTAACCGACTCGGTTACTGTTCATAGGCTATATATATTTAGGGGTAGAGCCCGATTGTAAGCAAGTTAGAGTTGAAGAAAATTCAGAAAAGTCACAGGTTCATGTGGCGCAAAATGAATACATGTGTTTCTGAAATTCCCATCTAGGGTTTTGTGATTGCATGAATATTGGAGGGAGGTTGTTCTTCCAAGATCCGTGATTCCTTGTGGATCATCTCACCAATTCGTGGCATCCAAAATTGCTCACGGTTTGGTGTTGTTCTTCCGGTTTGATTTTGTTTCTCTCTTCGGATTGATTCAACATCAACCAAGTATTACTTGCTTTGGAGATACACTTGTTCTTCCATTTTGCCGAATCAAGAAAGAGGAAAGCGGGAGTTTTGCTTCAATCAGAATTGAAATATAAGTACCGTGAAAGATTGGGCCACATTACGCATCAACACACGTTGATCCATATCATCTTGGTATCAGAGCGTGGTTGATCACGGTACGTGAATTTTTTTTTCTTAGTACTTTGAGGTTTATCAGTATGTCAAGAACTAGCCAGCATGGTTCTAATGGTGGATTGGACGAGGAGCCTTTGTACGGTGATACACTATTACCGGACGTGCGTGCTCAATTTGATGCTACTACTGGCTATTTTATTCGTCGCGAGAAGGTGTTACGCCATCAACTTGAAGCCCAAATCCAAGGGGTACAAGATACATTAAACGATCGTCTCAACGCGAACGAACAGAGTATGATGGAAGGTTTCGACAACCCGAACCTTGCTATCCATCGCCTAGAGGAGAGGCTACCACCGCCACGAGGAGCCAATGTACCAGTGCTACCCCAACCAAAACATGGATGTGCACAACGTGTTGTACGCCATGCCAGAGTTGACTTCTATGTCGCTGATTCAGAGGAGGCCGTTTTCGATGATCGTGGAAGACAAGAACGACGTCCACGACGTGAGTACTTTGATCGTCGAGGTGTTGGACATGGTGGACGTCATAATGGAGGTGATGAACGTGAAGATGACAGTGTTGGGAGAATCATAATCACCATACCGGAGTTCAAGGGCAGATCTGATCGGAAGGCTTATTTGGAGTGGGAGATACGTGTTAATCAAATTTTTAACAACCACCACTACTCCGAAGAGAAGAAGGTTCGTGTTTCCTCGATTGAGTTCACCGAATATGCTATTATTTGGTGGGAGCAATTGAATCGTGCAAGGGAACGTTCTACAACTTGGAAAGTAATGAAACAAGCTATGCGGGAAAGATTCGTGCCAGCATACTATACAAGGACACTGCATACAAAGCTACAACGACTTACTCAGGGTGTTAAGGCGGTGAGCGAGTACTATCAAGAGATGCAAGTGCTCATGATCCGTACAAGTGTGCGTGAGTCGGCGGAAGCGACCATGACACGTTTCTTCGAGGGGCTCAATGAAGATATGCGGAACCGTCTTGATTTAATGCAATACAACACCGTGCAAGAATTACTTTATCAAGCGGAGCGTGCTGAAAATGTTGGGTTACGCGGCGATGCTACGATAGCACAAACAAAAAATTTCGCGCAACCAAGGAACCACCGCAAGTAATAAATCATGAGATTACCGCTAGACGCGCCAACTCGTACCGGAAGTAGAGTCGTTGTAGCGAGTTGATGCAGTCGTAGTCGTACTCACGATGTGTCTCCTCCTTCGAGTAGTCGTACTCAGAGCGCGTCTGCTTCTTCGAGTGGTCGTACCCACCACGTGACTTCTTCTCCGACTCCGGTGATTAACACAAGTCGCGGATCGTCCTAGTGCTGATGCTTCGCAACAACACCTCTGAGGTATCCACACGTACGGGGCAGGATCACCACGCACTGGAGTGCTAGCTCCGGCAGCGTGGTAAAGAAGGCGTGGCTATTATGGTTTCAGGAGTTCTTCCAAAGATCATCCTCTCATCCTTTACCCCATGCCACCGCCCCTCTTTATATAGGCATCCATGATGGGTCTCGTACCTGAGGCCCATTAGGAACTGGTGGCCTATACGAATTTGGATCATCATCCAAAACATATCCTTGCCCTTTAAGTGTGCGACACCACAGGTTCATGTGTAATCTGTTATGACTCGGAAACTCTTTTTCGATCACTTGTCGTTAGCGGTACCTAGCAGCATATAACAATTCCCAAAGACACATTGAATATATCGGACGAACCTTGATGTAATATGATCTATGATCAGGTCCTCATCACTTATGACCAGTTCGTATCTCTATACGACCAGGTTGTAATTCGTCACGACCAGTTCGTAACTCTTTACGACCAGGTTCTCACCATTCTGTGATTACGTTTGACCAGTCTACGACCAGCACGTATCTCCATACGACTAGTCCGTAACTGATCAAACTAAGCAACCTACTCATGCATTCTCCCTTTGCCTCACGATATCTGGTTGAACTCCAGGTGAGATGATGTGTCATCCATGGACTGTTCAATACTTTCTCGATCGAGTGTCGGATAACATCATGTGGTCGACCAGGTAATCAATCAATACATGTGCTAGTCTCATAGTCACTGGTGTTCCGACCAGTGACCTCCGACCAGGGATATATTTAGAATGACATCATATAAGTTAAAGAATTTCACCAACAAGTCACATACTTATTGATCTATAACAAATGATTCATTCATGGAACACGATAACATATTATCAAAATCATGAACATAATGAAAATATCATCATCTCTATGATTGCCTCTAGGGCATATTTCCAACAGTCTCCCACTTGCACTAGAGTCAATCATTTAAATATCTAATACCGATAGCTCTTGTGTGCGCCTCATGCTTAGGCTGAGGAAGAGGCTTAGTCAACGGATCAGCAACATTTGAATCTGTATGAACTTTGCATATCTTAACATCTCCTCTACCGACCAGTTCGCGAAGAAGATGATAACACCTGAGTATGTGTTTGGACTTCTGATGGGATCTCGGCTCCTTAGCCTACGCAATGGCTCCATTATTATCACAATAGAGATCCAATGGGCATAAGGCACTCGGAACTACACCCAACTCAGTGAGGAAATTTTTTATCCAAACACCTTCTTTTGCAGCTTCGGAAGCTGCAATGTACTCGGCCTCCGTCGTAGAATCAGCAACCGTTTCTTGTTTGGAACTTTTCCAGCTCAGTGCTCCTCCATTCAAAATGAATACAAAAGCAGATTGTGAACGATAATCATCTTTGTCGGTTTGGAAGCTTGCATCGGTGTAACCCTTTACAACGAGCTCTTCATCACTACCATAAACTAGGAACACATCCTTAGTGCTTCTTAAGTACTTAAGAATGTTTTTCACTGCTGTCCAGTGACATTCACCGGGATCAGCCTAGTATCTGCTCGTAACACTTAGAGTATATGATACATCTGGTCGGGTACAAACCATGGCATACATAATAGATCCAATAGCCGAAGCATATGGAATACTATTCATACAATCTCGCTCATCAGTGGTGGAAGGACACTGATTCTTGCTAAGATTTATGCCATGTGACATAGGCAAGAACCCTTTCTTGGCATCATGCATGTTGAACCTATTCAACACCTTGTCAATGTAAGTACTTTGGCTTAATCCAATTAGCCTTCTTGATCTATCTCTATAGATCTTTATTCCCAAGATATATGCTGCTTCTCCTAGGTCTTTCATAGAAAAACTATTTTTCAATGATACCTTAACGGATTCCAGCATAGGAATGTAATTCCCAATCAGTAATATGTCACCCACATATAAGATTAGGATTACAAGTGTGCTCTCACTAACCTTCATGTAAACACAAGGTTCTTCTTTGTTTTTGACAAAATCAAACTTTTTGATTTCCAAATCAAAACGCAGATTCCAACTCCGAGATACTTGCTTCAACCCATAAATGGATTTATGAAGTTTGCATACTTTACTAGCATTCTTTGGATCGACAAAACCTTCAGGTTGTGTCATGTACACATCCTTACTTAGGTTTCCATTAAGGAAAGCCGTTTTGACATCCATTTGCCATATCTCATAATCGAAATATGTAGCAATAGCTAGAATGATCCGAATAGACTTAAGCATCGCTATTGGTGAGAAGGTCTCATCGTAGCCAACTCCTTGAACTTGTCGAAACCCCTTTGCGACAAGTCGAGCCTTATGAATGTGAACATTTCCATCCATATCTATCTTTTTCTTATAGATCCATTTGCACTCAATGGTTTTAACACCATCAAGTGGATCGACCAGGTTCTAAACCGGATTGACACCCATGGAGTCTATTTTGGACTTCATGGCTCCAAACCATTTCTCAGAGTGTGGGTCCATCATCGCCTCCTTATAAGTTTTAGGCTCACCATTATTCCCCAATAATACGTCATGCCCATACCTTATAGGCAATTGACGCGGCCTTTTAGATCTACGTGGGGCTGATTTCTCTTCTACAGGTTCAACAACACTTTGTTCGTCCTGTAGAGGTTCAGTAGGAGTTGAAACACTTTCAGATGTTTCCCGAACTTCTTCGAGTTGCATCTTTCTCCTACTGACTCCTTTTGAAAGAAACTCTTTCTCCAAAAAGACAACATTTCGGGCAACAAACATTTTGCCCTCCTCTTGATTGTAGAAATAATATCATTTGGTTTCCCTAGGATATCCTATGAAGAAGTATTTATCTGATTTGGGTGTGAGTTTGTCAGACGTCAAACGTTTAACATAGACATCACAACCCCAAACCTTTAGAAAAGACAAACTAGGACACTTCCCAGTCCATATCTCATATGGTGTCTTATCTACTGATTTAGATGGTACCTTGTTCAAAGTGAAAGCGGCAGTTTCTAGAGCGTAACCCCAAAAATACAATGGCAGATCCGATTGGCTCATCATTGCCCGAACCATGTCCAACAAGGTCCGATTACGCCGCTCGGACACTCCATTCCACTGTGGAGTACCCGGTGGTGTAAGCTGTGGAATAATTTCACATTGTTTCAAATGATCACCAAACTCATGGCTCAAAAATTCTCCTCCACGATCAGATCGTAAGGACTTGATTGTCTTGCCTAGTTGATTATGTACCTCATTCTGGAACTCCTTGAACTTTTCAAAGGATTCCAACTTGTACCTCATTAAATAGATATATCCATATCTACTAAAGTCATCGGTGAAAGTAATGAAGTACTGAAAACCACCTCTAGCTGTCGTGCTCATTGGTCCACACACATCAGTATGTATGAGTGCCAATAAGTCGGACGCCCTTTCATTCCGACCAGTGAAAGGTGTCTTGGTCATCTTTCCGATCAGGCAAGATTCGCATGTTTCAAATTATTCCAAATCAAATGAGTTTATAATTCCATCACTATGGAGCCTTTTCATGCGTTTCTCACTGATTTGACCCAAACGACAATGCCAAATAAATGTGGAATTCGTATCATTAGGCCGAAGCCTCTTTGCATTAATATTATAGATGCGTGCAACATCAAGATTTAAAATAAACAACCCGTTCAAAATGGGAGTATAGCCATAACACATTTCATTCAAATATAGAACAACCATTGTTCTCTATAATGAACTTATAACCCTCTGCCATCAAACATGATGTAGAGATGATATTTCTACTTAAGGCTGGAACGTAATAACAATTATTTAGTTCCATAATAAATCCTGAAGGTAACAGTAATGGCAAAGTTCCGACGGCTAATGCAGCAACTCTTGCTTTATTCCCAACGCGAAGATCCATCTCACCCCTTGTTAATCTTCTACTCCTTGTTAAACTCTGAATCGAATTGCAAATATGAGCAACCGATCTGGTATCAAATACCCATGAGTTAACATAAGAATCAGCAAGAAAAACATCTATAACATTAATACCTGAAGTGGGAGTTTTAGTCCCACCATTCATTTTCAGATCAGCGAGGTATTTCTTGCAGTTCCTCTTCCAGTGGCCTGTCTGCTTGCAGTAAAAGCATTCATTCTGTTGAGTTGGGCCAGACTTGGTCTTGGGTTTAGGCTTGATAGTTTGGATCCCATCCGAAACCTTGCCTTTACCTTTGACCCAAGTTTTAGCCTTCCTCTTGAAGCTAGTACTCTTTTGCACAATCATCACATGATTAGTGCTTTTCTTAATGCTGTCCTCTGCAGTCTTAAGCATCATATGTAGTTCGGTGACATTCTTGTCTAATCCATTCATATGAAAAGTCATAATGAACTGCCCATAGCTCGCAGGAAGCGAAGCAAGAATCAAATCTGTAGCCAACTCTTGACTAAGTGGAAAACCAAGTTTTCCAAGCTCTGTATGTAACCAACCATCTTGATCACATGAGGGCTCACCGGACTACCCTCTGTTAGCTTACAACCAAACAATTTCTTTAAGATCTCATATCTCTCAGTCCTTGCTTGTGTCTCAAACATGCCTTTGAGCGCCACGATCATATTGTAGGACTCAATGTTCTCAAACTGCTTCTGAAGGTCTGAGTTCATCGCAGCAAGTATGAGACAACTAACATCAAGGGATTCATCACAAGCCCTTTTATAGGCTTTTTTAAGAGCTACAGCAGCATTCTTAGCATGCACATCAGGAATTGGTTCCTCTAGAACATGTTCCTTTTTATCTTGCCTAAGAACAATTCTCAGGTTGCGGGACCAATCTGCAAAATTTGTTCCATTCAGTTTTTCCTTATCAAGTATCGAACGTAAAGCAAAACTGGATGTAGTACAGCAGTTTGTGCCATGATCTACAACAGAAATATACAACAATAAGACATATGTTCAAGAAAAGTAACTTCTATTGAACAATTTAATGAAGATACTCCCACTAAATACCATATCCCTCTTATGACATTTAGTGATTCAAGACCCACAAACAGTTAATCTACTAGTGAGCTTTGGCATCACTGCTAGAAGATTAGTGAATATGGTAAGCAACCCTTTGCTAATCATATCTCTATATGACTCTTGTTGTTGGGCAACATCTCTATGCTTCGGCACCCAACCCTATGCCCCAAGGTCCATAACCGTTATGATGACCTTGTCAAGTTAAACCAACGCTTGCGTGTAAGTGTCCGACACAAACCCATCTAGTCAAGGAGTATTAATGGTACTCTGCTTTGGCAAGACCTACCATTAAACTACATTACTTTGGATGGTGTAGCTAATTGGGAGGGCATCAATTTAACTTAATATTACCTGAGGGAAATTTACTTCTACCATTTTAAAAGCATTTCAAGCAATTAAAACATGCATAGAAATAAATGAACAGGAATATAAGGGCATTCACAAACAATCAAATTGCATTGTGAATAGTATGACACTTCCTTATGGTGATCTCCATCGCCAAGCATCCTGCTCGCCATGTCTCCAAGTTTCCAAAACCACAAGTACTCCCACTAAGCCATTACACCTAATGGCACTAGGGATAAAATTACAAGGAGTAAATTTAGCACCACAAGTCGACACACATGCCGTTATACAAATATAGACAGTCTTGGGCTGTAATAAACATGACACAAAGGTCATGAACATTACACACATGCATGCATCTCATACATCATGGGTCATACTATTCACATCAACCTGAAAAACAAGTTGGGCAAGAATAGCATTCTAACGGGCAACAAGAACACACACTACAAAAGCACAGTCCGATTACCCAGCACGGCGGTCCCGCTCTGATCATTGCCTTGATGCGACCACACACTGCGGCATACTCCGACGGCGGAACTCCGACCGGTAGAAGTATCATGCAAGGTGATCGTGAACAAGCGCAATAAAACATCTGGTACATAATCGATCATAACTCCGATTCGATCAACCACATTGATCTTCGCGTGCTCCAATGGATTTACGATCACTGTCTGCCCCGATGGCGGAAACCGACCGGGAGAGGCAAGTCGTGATACGACCATGCAAGCACGATCACAGAATAATGAATAAAAACCCATCTTACCACCAATGCACATGGACGATCATATCGAGCACCGCCAAAATAGAGATAGAGCACATCTATAACTGCCACATATCACAATATGTGTCCAATCCGAATCTAGAACTAGATGGCAAGGCTCTTGATACGGCCATATCTACAACCAAAGCATTGCAAAAGGTAAAACAAAATATTGTGAAGGCCGATAGGGTGGATGGGGATGCTGGCCAACGAGAAGGGACGTTCTCTCGGGATAAAACCCTAGCGTGTGCGTGCAGTCAAGAAAGACATGTGGTGATATGACAGCAAGGGTTGCATTGGCGTCAGAAGAAGCATCAAGTGCATGGAACAAGTTCGTGTAAGAAGCTAAGAGAAGAAAAGCCCACAACACAAGGGAAACCAAGAGGGAGATTTGGCCATGCATGGAGAGGACGCCAGGAACATGGCATGTGGGTTGGTTCAGTTTGGATCCAATTGCATGACCAATTGGTGATTAATATTTTATTCCAAAACTAGAATAGTTTAAATTAGAATTAAAGAAAGTTTTTGGTTTGGATTATCGTTCACGTGAACGAAGAATCGACTCGGATTATCGTTTACGTGAGCGAGAATCCCGCACGCAGGTTTGTAGCTTTGAGCATTGTTCATCCGAATTGTAGTGCTTGCGTGGGAGGCTATATAAACCCCCATGGCCGCACCATATGGGAGGACAAGTTATGATTTAGATAATAAAAATCAGAAAAGCCGTTTTGGCGCATATCGTGTGTTCTTGAGTCGTGATATGAGTTGGAGAGATTGAGGGAGAAAGATTGAAAGCAAGATCAAGATATCTATCTCTTGCTTCGGAGTACTATTCACCTAACGCTACGACTTGCAATTCAATCTATTAGATTGGTTTGTGAGTATATTGATTTTCTTACAATTCAATTCACCGAATTGGTTTGTGAGATTGCTCACGATCTTCGAGTGTACCGTGAAAGATTGGGCCAACAATCGATTCATCTAATCAACTAGGTGGATCCGTATCGTGGTATCGAGCTTGATTGTTCACGGTGCCGTTGCTACGAAGATCAAGTATCGACATGGCCGATACGAAGGACATGAAGTTGGTCATGCAATTCAGCTACACTATAGATCAATGTGAGGAGGATCCACTCCACGATCCGAGCTACATATTCTTCAATCGGTGTCGAGTGGGGAACACAGATTGTGCTATGATGATCGATACGGGAAGCTTGACAAACGCTGCAAGCCAAACACTTGTGGATGATTGGGGTTGATCACAAAGCCACATCCGAGCCATATCTATTGCTTTGGAGGTTCAAACACATTCCGATCACAAAACAAGTGGAGGTAAAATTTTCTTTGGATGGGTATACTGCTGTTGTTACTTGTGACGTGATTCCTATGCATATGAGAGCATGTTCGTTGGTGATTGGTGCATATTGGTTGAAAGAACAGCACATACATCGAGTTGCATCACGCCCCGTAATGCGGTACTCCTTTCCATGGAGAGGAACACGAAAGGACATTACATCTTGGTCCTCGTCAAGGTACTTTGAAGATAGACAACGACGAGACAAGGCCCAAGGAGACATTAAAGAGCAGCAGCAAAGGCTAAAGGCCAAGAAACGTGAAGAAGAACGGTTGGCCGAGGAAGAACAGAAGAAATTAGAATTGGCGACCCTTCTTTCTACCCAAACACAGCAAGAGGTGTCGTTCCATGATGACAAAACTACTAGTGAGGCACCACAAGATGGTCTTTGTATGCTGACCAAGACGGTTCGAGTTGACAACACTTCCATTCTCACAACGGGGCAGCGAACCAACGTTTTCAAATCTGAGTGCAAAATCAATGGCAAAGTTTACAAGCTTATCGTTGATGGTGGAAGCTACAACAATATCATTAGTAACGATTTAGTGCAAGCTTTGGGGTTGACAGCCTGGCGACATCCAGAACCGTATTATGCACAATGGTTGCATAATGTCGGTAAACTGAAAATTACTCATCGTGTCAAAGTTTGTTTTTCAGTAGGAGACTATCACGACAAAGTGGAATGTGACGTCGTGCCTATGCATGCATGTCACTTGTTGTTGGGGCGTCCGTGGCAGTATGATCGCAATGCTACCCACCACGGGAGGTCCAACAAGTACTCTTTGGTGCATCAGGGAAGATCATATACCCTGTGTCCTATGCCAGAGAATTCTATTAATGCTGAGGAGATCATAGCTAAAAAGACGATCGTGAAGACTACCCCGACGGAGATTCCTGAGGTTACACAAAAGACGAGGACGTCTTTTCTTGAAGAAAGGGAGGATGATACGGCCATATCTACAACCAAAGCATTGCAAAAGGTAAAACAAAATATTGTGAAGGCCGATAGGGTGGATGGGGATGCTGGCCAACGAGAAGGGACGTTCTCTCGGGATAAAACCCTAGCGTGTGCGTGCAGTCAAGAAAGACATGTGGTGATATGGCAGCAAGGGTTGCATTGGCGTCAGAAGAAGCATCAAGTGCATGGAACAAGTTCGTGTAAGAAGCTAAGAGAAGAAAAGCCCACAACACAAGGGAAACCAAGAGGGAGATTTGGCCATGCATGGAGAGGACGCCAGGAACATGGCATGTGGGTTGGTTCAGTTTGGATCCAATTCAGACAGCCAATTGGTGATTAATATTTTATTCCAAAACTAGAATAGTTTAAATTAGAATTAAAGAAAGTTTTTTGGTTTGGATTACTGTTCACGTGAGCGATGGCAGACTCGGATTATCGTTTACGTGAGCAGAATCCGTGCGGGTCTTTGTAGCTTTCGAGTCTTGTTCATCCGAATTGTAGTGCTTGCGTGGGAGGCTATATAAACCCCCATGGCCGCACCATATGGGAGGACAAGTTATGATTTAGATAATAAAAATCAGAAAAGCCGTTTTGGCGCATATCGTGTTTTCCTGAGTCGTGATATGAGTTGGAGAGATTGAGGGAGAAAGATTGAAAGCAAGATCAAGATATCTATCTCTTGCTTCGGAGTACTATTCACCTAACGCTACGACTTGCAATTCAATCTATTAGATTGGTTTGTGAGTATATTGATTTTCTTACAATTCAATTCACCGAATTGGTTTGTGAGATTGCTACTGATCTTCGAGTGTACCGTGAAAGATTGGGCCAACAATCAGGATTCATCTAATCAACTAGGTGGATCCGTATCAGCTCTAATACCACTGTTGGGTAACGCGGCGATGCTACGATAGCACAAAAAAAAATTCCGCGCAACCAAGAAACCACCGCAAGTAATAGATCACGAGATTACCGCTAGACGCGCCGACTCGTAGCGGAAGTAGAGTCGTTGTAGCGAGTTGATGCCGTCGTAGTCGTACTCACGATGCGTCTCCTCCTCCGAGTAGTCGTACTCGGAGCGCGTCTGCTTCTTCGAGTGGTCGTACCCACCACGCGACTTCCTCTCCGACTACGATGATCAACACAAGTCGCAGATCGTCCTAGTGCTGATGCTTCGTAACAACACCTACGAGGTATCCACACGTACGGGGCAGGATCACCGCGCACTGGAGTGCTAGCTCCGGCAGCGTGGTAAAGAAGGCGTGGCTATTAGGGTTTCAGGAGTTCTTCCAAAGATCATCCTCTCATCCTTTACCCCATGCCACCGCCCCTCTTTATATAGGCATCCATGATGGGTCTCGTACCTGAGGCCCATTAGGAACTCGTGGCCTATACGAATTTGGATCACCATCCAAAACATATCCTTGCCTTTTAAGTGTGCGACCCCACAGGTTCATGTGTAATCGGTTATGCCTCGGAAACTCTTTTCCGATCACTAGTCGTTAGAGGTACCTAGCAGCACCTAACGATTCCCAAAGACACATTGAATATATCGGACGAACCTTGATGTAATATGATCTATGATCAGGTCCTCATCACTTACGACCAGTTCATATCTCTATACGACCAGGTTGTAATTGGTCATGACCAGTTCATAACTCTTTACGACCAGGTTCTCACCATTCTGTGATTACGTTTGACCAGACTACGACCAGCACGTATCTCCATACGACTAGTCCGTAACTGATCAAACTAAGCGACCTACTGATGCATTCTCCCTTTGCCTCACGATGTCTGGTTGAACTCCAGGTGAGATGATGTGTCATCCATGGACTGTTCAATACTTTCTCGATCGAGTGTCGGATAACATCATGTGGTCGA
This sequence comes from Hsuehochloa calcarea, assembly GCA_036346395.1. Classification (NCBI taxonomy): domain Eukaryota; kingdom Viridiplantae; phylum Streptophyta; class Magnoliopsida; order Poales; family Poaceae; genus Hsuehochloa; species Hsuehochloa calcarea. The sequence goes on along the minus strand of CM070593.1, from coordinate 5,790,913 downwards.
CACTTCAACCACTAGTGGCATGGCCATGCACTTTCTTTATCCGATCACCACGAGGGGCCAGAGACATCTCTCCTGTTATGTTAGGAGGGGCAAATCCCATCTCGACCAGTCACATCCCTCCGCATGTTTCATAGCATACCCGAAAGCTACCTTATAACTACCCAGTTACGGAGTAGCGTTTGGCAACCCCTAAAAGTGCTATTACACATGTAGGAAACCATGCTGATCTCTGGTCTAAGGATTATACATCATCATTACTTGAGACCAACTAATGACACAAAGATTCATAACAATCTCAATAGTGTCCCAATGATGGGTCTATCCAACACCATGTTCTCTAACATGTGTTCACATTATTGATTTGATATCTGCATATCTATGACCAGTGAAACCAGGTCATCAATCAATACATGTGCTAGTCACATAGTCACTGATGTTCCGACCAGTGACCTCCGACCAGGGATATATTTAGAATGACATCATATAAGTTAAAGAGTTTCACCAACAAGTCACATACTTATTGATCTATAACAAATGATTCATTCATGGAACACGATAACATATTATCAAAATCATGAACATAATGAAAATATCATCATCTCTATGATTGCCTCTAGGGCATATTTCCAACAGTCTCCCACTTGCACTAGAGTCAATCATTTAAGTATCTAATACCGATAGCTCTTGTGTGCGCCTCATGCTTAGGCTGAGGAAGAGGCTTAGTCAACGGATCAGCAACATTTGAATCTGTATGAACTTTGCATATCTTAACATCTCCTCTACCGACCAGTTCGCGAAGAAGATGATAACACCTGAGTATGTGTTTGGACTTCTGATGGGATCTCGGCTCCTTAGCCTGCGCAATGGCTCCATTATTATCACAATAGAGATCCAATGGGCATAAGGCACTCGGAACTACACCCAACTTTGCATGACGGAGATGCGGGATCAACTCCTAAACGAGTTGCATCCACTATACTGGTTCGGAGTACATTCAAGGATGCTTCGAAGCCTCTGAGTGTTGCAGGCAAAGAAGCCTCACATACTGATTCTAGTGCATTCTCTACAGCTAGAACTAGCAACATTGAATGCTTTAAATGCAAGGGCCGAGGTCATATGAAAAAGAATTGTCCAAACATGAAGACGGTGTTGCTTACATGTGATGGCTATGCAACGGAGAGCGACAACGATGAATCTGAACCTTCAGATGAATCTGAGAAGCTAGAGCCAATGATTTGTTATCCAGAACAAGGTATTAGCTTCATGGCTCAAACAGTACAGCATGATAATAGCGTTATTGTGCGAAAGGGACAGCGACATCATATCTTTCAAACCGATTGCAAGATCAAAGAGAAGGTATGTAAGCTGATTATTGATAACGGGAGTTCGAGCAACATGATTGGTAAGGATGTGGTGGAATCACTCTCATTGTCCACATGGAGACATCCTAAACCATATTATATCCAATGGCTCAACAACGTTGGCAAAATCAAGGTCACACACAAGGTGAGAGTGCCATTCAGCATTGATGGCTATGTCGATAAGGTGGAGTGTGATGTGGTACCTATGCATGCTGGTCATATTCTATTGGGACATCCATGGCAATTTGATCTGAATGCTACACATCAAGGACGGTCCAACCGATATACTTTCATGCACAAGGGAGAATTCCATGCTTTGCTATCAAAGACTGATGAAGAAATCAAGAGTGATTTGGTTGTAGTTTGCAAGAAGAAGGCCATAAAAACTACACTAAAATCGAGGACGGTTTTCCTTCAAGAAGGGGAGGATGATGAGGCCCTAGGTGCATCTACTACGGCAATCAATATCCCTAAGCTGCAAGTGTGTATTAAGCCTCAAGTTGAGCCTATTATGCATCAATGGAGAAAGAAACAGGAACTAGGCTCAACAAAGAGCAAGGAGAGAGAGGAAGGCCGACCGGGGAGCTTTAGCGAACATGGGAAGACACAAGAACAAAGGGCTTTGCATGTTGCAATGTTTACAAGAGAATTCACCCAAGAAAAGACAAAAGAACCAAATTCAAACTCTATGCTGAAATCAATACATTTTCAGCCTAAGAATCCAAAATGGGTTTGGATTGGTGCAATTCCAATTCGGATCATTCTTTAAAAGAAGTTAATTATAAATTACTTATAATAGGATAGTTTAATCTATTTTTAGTAATTAGAGTAGTTTAAATTTTGAATTAAATGAGTTTGCAATAGGATTACATTTCGGTACTATTTATTGCTACAAGATCTTGACTCTAGCAACGCTTCTGCATATCGTTTATTGCTCAAGATCTGACTACATCGCTCATTGCTACAAAGGCCGACTTGGTTACTGTTCATAGGATATATATATTTAGGGGTAGAGCCCCATTGTAAGCAAGTTAGAGTTTAAGAAAATTCAGAAAAGTCACGGGTTCATGTGGCGCAAAATGAATACATGTGTTTCGGAAATTCCCATCTAGGGTTTTGTGATTGCATGAATATTGGAGGGAGGTTGTTCTTCCAAGATCCGTGATTACTTGTAGATCATCTCACCAATTCGTGGCATCCTAAATTGCTCACGGTTTGTTGTTGTTCTTCCGGTTTGATTTTGTTTCTCTCATTGGATTGATTCAACATTAACCAAGTATTACTTGCTTTGGAGATACACTTGTTCTTCCATTTTGCCGAATCAAGAAAGAGGAAATGGGAGTTTTGCTTCAATCAAAATTGAAATGCAAGTACCGTGAAAGATTGGGCCACATTACGCATCAACACACGTTGATCCGTATTAACTTCCCACATAAAACGTGAATAATCATCAACCATGAGTAGGAAAAATTTGTTACCTCCGAAAGTTTCTGCCAGACATGCCTCACAAAACTATTCCATATGATTGATTTGAGGTAATCCAATGACCATCTTCCTTTGTGGTAATAGTTTCAATGCCCGAAAATTGATGTGCCCATATCTGGCATGCCAAAGCCACTCCTTTTCTTCGTATTTGGACTGAAGACAAATTGGTTGAGTGTGGTTCAATGGTAAAAGATACAACGAGTGTAGGGACCATAAGCCTGTCCAAGCATGACGGTGACCTCAACAAAACAATACTTGGCCTCCATAGGGTCAAGTCTCAAAGTTATCAGCATGATGCATATGAATCAACTCAACTATCCAATCTTAACACACAACATCTCAATGGTGACACTCAAGAGTAAAAATCCATCATAGACATGTAACAATTTAGTAGTGTCATTCACGAGTAAAGATATAATCGCAGTACAAAAATTCAAGCATTCACTGCAATAAGTCTACCGACTAATTTCACTTGCCTCAACCGTGCGACGTCTGATGACGTGATGAGGGTGCTGCCAAGGATCCACAGCACCGCCGGAACATTTTTTATTACAACTTAATAAGAAAGTAATCCGAGTATAACCTTGCTAGAAACAATATTTGACAAACTACGCTTCCTATCGCAACCCCAAAACATCAATTCCCAAAACAGCAAACTGTCTCAGAACGGGACAGCCCCCTTCTAAAATTCATAACTTCCTGTAGGATTAACCACATTTATTGATCTTTAATCCCCTAGAAAGCTTACAAAATCTCCCACAAAAACCTAGTTGGTAGGGTCCCCAGATTCTGCCTTCTTCTACCCCTTCCAGACAGGTTATTAACCCTATAAAATTCTCGTCACAGGTTCTGGACAGCACACTAAAACTGATGTAACTCCCAGTAAAGATATCGAAAAAAATATGATCTTTATCTCTCTGGAAATACTACGAAGCTATATACAACTTTCGTGTTGGCGCAACCCTCTAACAAATTCATCATCTAATTCCTATTAACCAATTTCTACAACCTGTCAGAATCCCGACAAGAATCTAGAACAACAATATTTCAAACTTCATAACTCGAGATCCCCAACTCCAAAGTTAGTGATCCAGGACTCTATGGAGAGCTAGCGACGATACCTATAACTTTCCAGGAGACGCCCTGGTCAAAATCCGCAGCTAACTACCCCAATTCATGTGATCACCACAGACTGCCAGAATCGATTTGCTACCGGCATCGCCTAATCACGAAAATTAAACACCAATCTTGGGGGATTAGGAGAGTTACCCTTGGAGATGAGCTAATTAAATTAGTTCTCAGTGATGTGCTGGGCCAGGGAAGGGAGGAGGAGATGGCGGCCAGGGGCGGAGTTAGAGGAAGAGGCGACGGTCAGGTGGGTAAGGGGGAGAGGGGGGGCGCAGCTAGGGTTTGGGGGGCACCTCCCTTGGCCGGCCCCCTTGGGCCTCTTAGGCTGTGGCCCAAAGCCCAGGTTGTCGAGAGTTCGCAGAAATCCCCTTGAAATTTTGAAAATTCCATTTTTCTTTTTAATTTTTTTCTCCCGGATACTCTTCTCATTGCCCGAATAGATTTCGGGGTATTACACCATCCATGTTAGAAAAAACACTCCTGTTGCCGGTCATATGATTACTAGCACCTGTGTCCAAATACCACAGGTTACAGCTTTGATTCTCTTCTTCTTCGTCCAGCTCGGGCTTGATGCCATTTGCGGGACATCATCTCGATATTTTTCAACATAATGTGCTTGCTCCTTCTTGGGTTTCAAACATTCAGATGCAAAGTGACCATATTCTGAAGAATTGAAACACTTTATCCTAGATTTGTCAAACCTTCAATAGGGCTTTCTTTTTTTTTTTTGCATTACCGCATCAATCACTCTGAACACGGCCCTGCCCTCGGTCACCAGTGGAACCATCACCTTTCTCCGTACCACTGCTATCCCCCACCATTTCTTTCTTTCAACATTAGTGCTTCCCATTGTGCCATGAGAGCATGAGTTGCTCTCCCTCATTATTGTGATTTCGCCGCCCCTTCAAGCTTTCTTCAAATGCCCTTAGTTGCCCTACTGCTTCAGTGAAAGTCATAGACGAGGTATCTCCCCATTGCTCAATTGTGCCAACGATCGAACGAAATTTGTTGGGGATATCACCAAACAATCTTTCAGCAATCACAGTGTCTTTTAATTCCGTGCCAAGCAAGCGGATTTCACTTACCGTGCTAGTGAGTTTCTGGGAGAAGCCAACGATTATCCCACAATCTTCCATGATCATGCGATCGAATTGTCTTCTCAGCACCTGCACTCTTGCTTTGTTTACATGATCGTCCCCTATCCGCATCTCCCTTATGGCCTCCCATGCCTCTTTTGCCGATCTTTATCCACGATTGTCATCATCACAACATCCGGCATGGACTGAGAGATAACTGCTAGGGCGCCCTGATCTCTTTCTTCTTTGACCGGTGCTTCCCCTTCTGTTGCCACCCATAAACCGAGAGCATGTAGCATAATCTTCATCTTCACAGCCCATAAGCTGTAATTTTTGTCATGCAATAATGGGTACTGAATTGGAACTGTTCCTCGCTTCGATATTGATCTTCCAGTTGATGGCGACCCTGCTGCGGTTGCTTCTCCTTTCAGCTTTAGACCTTTTGTTTATGATTGATCGTCGTCCATCGCCACCAAATAATAACACTTTAATACCAATTGTTAGAACAAGGACCAAAATCAATGTTTCAGTCGAATCTGGAACTTACGAATGTTTCAGATAAAAAAACTCCCGAAACTTTCTTATTTAGATTAGAACTGAGTATCGGACACAAAATGAAATCAACACAAAATTGTTTTGCGCCGTATCTGATTGATACGACATTTTCATTTTTCTCCTTTTTATAGATTTTCCAGAAGATTGGCAATCAGGTTTCCAATCGGACTCTATGGGGGACGAGGAGGTAGCGACCTCCAGGATGCTGCGATGCCGTTCCAACCACCAGAAGGTGGCCGATGTTGTCGACGACGCTGACGCACAACCAAATCAGAAGAGCGAGAAGAGTCCACTAGACAACCCCTGGCCATCACGCTTGACTTCCTGCGCTATGTCGAGCTCACCCAACCATGAGCTCCTTGCTGTCGCACCTGGCCGCCACATTTAGAGAAGAAGGGATCGAAATGGGGAAGAAAATTGATGGAAGGCAGTTGGAAGGGGGAGATGAGAATTATCATGGGAATACATGGTCAAGAACTCAAGATGGGGCCAACACTTTATATTTGTAATTCAGTGGAGGGAGTTGAAATTTTCTTTCTCTGCGGTTTTGTTAGCTTTAGTAGGAAAACATGACACCATGGCACCTTCCCAATCGTTCTCTACTAATCAAATTTAACTATAGGGACAGTTTTCTTTCCCGTCGGTTTTGGAGATTCTCGTTAGGGAACGATTTAAATGGTAGGAAAAATGGGGATTTGTAGTAGTGCTTGCTAGCTCTCGGCGAGTACCCTTCCATTGGGGTACCTACAAACTATAGAAGTCGAAGCAGTAGCTAGATCTTAGCCAACTAAATTGTAAACATCCCCGCGAAAAAACCTAGATTGTAAACATATATAGTTGATCATCAATAATCATTAGTGACATACTGGGCAAGAAATACGATGCTTTTCGAAGTACAATTTAGGATAGGAAAACCTTCGGTAACTGGCTGGTATACCGAAACCTTTTGGACTGGTTTCGGTTTTCCAAAACATAGCCTAGTTCATAGCCAAACGACCCAACCGTCCCAGTCTCTTGGTATCATCCTTCCATTGAAATGGATATATTAATAACGCTTCTATAATACTAGTCACGTGCCCGTGCGTTGCAACGAAAAATAAATTTTTGTATAATTTTTGCGAGACGGATGCGGGTCCGCTAGGGTTTGTCGCGAGTGCGCTGTGCGCGATTTTTGATGCCGGTCCACTAGGATTTGGTGGTTTGTTGCTGCGAGATAATCCGAACCGTTGGTTAATGGTTGATCTGACAGACGTGATTAATAGTGGGAGGATGGACCGCCACCGATTCCTTGTTTTAAGTAGTAGAGATATATTCCAAACGTAAAATCTTGGAAAAACGTATCTAGAAAATACAATCCAAAAAGCCGGCTGTTCAGTTTTTTTTTCTTTCGTAGGCCGCAAAAACCGGAACCGTCCTAGTTCCAGTTTTCAAAGCCTGTTTCAAACATGGAAACAAACTATTGTTTGCTGGTTTGGTCTTTTGACCTAGTATGGTACCATTCTCAAATAGAAAAACCCTACTATGGACACTAATATGTCATCCTTAGCTCTTTTTCTTAACACAATATGTTGTAATATATGTTTTGTCTAATATCAAGCATGCAATTTAATTGACCTGAATTTTACAGAGCATTTCATTTGCTAGATTAGAGTGCTTTGACATATATCAAGCGGTTAAAACAATTCAACCTGGATAATCTTTTTTCAGGACAGTTAATTTCTACAACACCAATTATATATCGGAAGTGTTACTTATAAGTTTGTTTGCTATCTTTTCTCTTTTCCTATAGTGCAGCAGACGCATTAGTTTGGCAACACCAATTTCGGAGAACCAATATGGCGTCAGTGCTACTGCTCGGCTTTGCAGTCATGCTGCGCCTAGCATCTATATCAGCACAGCCTGACCCCAGATGCCAAACACAATGCGGTGGTGTCAAAATACCTTATCCATTTGGCATTGGTACTGGCTGTGCTATCGAAAAAGGCTTCGAGATCAATTGCAACAGGACTGATGATGGAATTGACAAGCCGTTCATTGGTAGCTTCGAGGTTCTAGACATCTCAGTGTCCCATGGTCGAACCCGAGCATTAAACCACATCTCCAGGTATTGCTACGACCGTAGCACAGGATTAATGGAACGCGACAATTGGCGGCATTACTTCTCATCATCAACTTATCGGTTCTCTCACGAGCGCAACAAGTTCGTAGTCATTGGCTGCAACACGCTTGCATTCATCTACAGCAAGAAGAACAAGACACGGTACTGTAAGACAGCATGTGGATCAGCGTGCGAGAGTCCGGAAGACCTGAGAGATGGCTCATGCATTGGTGTAGGCTGCTGCCAAACTGCCATACCCAAGGGCCTAACCAACTATGGTGTCCGTATCCACACCGTACACTACCGGAAAAACGTCTTTTGCCCAGAGCCGCGATTTTTGCCGAGAGCAAAAACTCGGGCTCTCGGCAAAGAAAACGTTTGCCGAGCGTGGCTCTCGGCAAACACGGGCCGTCGAATCGATAAGATTGCCGTGGCCTGCATCTCGCAAACAATAACTCTCGGCGAAGTGGGCCATTTTGCCGAGAGCCGCGCTCGGCAAAAAATGCCCATCGGCAAAATGGGCCTTTGCCGTGGGCCGCGCTCTCGGCAAAATCAGGCTCTCGGCAAAACATTGCCGTGGGCCTATAGCCGTGACCTGCCCTGACGGCGTCACCGCTTTGCCGAGAGCACCACCGTTACGGCTCGGCAAACTGCTTGCCGCGCCGCTCGGCAAATGTTTGCGAGAGCCCATCGGCTCTCGGCAAATGTGGTTTCTATATTTCATGTGCATGTGTTTCTCTTCTCCTAACTCTCTCCAATTAAATTATTTTTTCTTTCATATGCTCCAAACTTTTTTTCTCTATACACATACTACAGGTTGTACTCAATATTAAAATTTTGTGTATTTTTGTAATTATTTGCTATATATAATTAATTAATTGCATTTCAAGGAGTTTTTTTAATCGATTAAAATTTGAACAGCGATTGATTTAAACACGGGAAAAAATTAAGTAGAAAATGATATTAATGCTATTTATGCATTATTGGGGGCAAATAACATCTTGTTGACGTTTTTTTCACCTTTTATTTTACTTAATCAAGACCACGAACATATGTCGCCAACGATTTAAAATTCTTAAAAAAAGGAAACGAATTCGGAAAATTGTGATATTTGCAATGAAGTCATGGTATCACACTTGGAGGCTGTGGTAAAAATTGAAAATGTTTCGCGCAAGTGGTTGCGTATGATTCTTACAATCTGATACATCTCCGAATAAGTTTCATAAAGCTGAGGAGGATCCATTAGGATTTTCAAACAATGTCACGGTTGAATTAGTTTTGGAGTTCCAAACTTTTTGTATAGCCATTAGAGAGCATAAGTTGTAAGACGGCAAAATTTCGTATTTTTCCAGAGCCGTTTGCTATTTATTAATTTTTTTTTGGATATTCTTTGCACGAGAGCTTCAGTGGATTACTCTCGGCTAAGGCTCTTTGCCGAGAGCCACTGGGCCCTCTCGCAGCATTTCTTTTAAATAGCTCGGATCAATGGTTTGCCGAGAGTCGGCTCTCGTGAATAGGTTTCTTAGAGAGTCGCTTCTGCAAATGTTTAATTTTTTTAGAAATATCATTTTTGTTCATTTGTTAGGCGAATAAAAATATTTAAAAATAATAATTTTGCCGAGAGTAGCTCTCGGCAAATAATAATTTTATTTTTAAATATTTTTTGTGCGCTTAGCTAGTTAAAAATTGAACGAAATTTGAGAAAAAACTTGCCGAGAGCCGGATCTGGCGCTCTCTGCAAAGGGGTAAGGTTTGCCGAGAGCCTCCCAGATCCGGCTCTCGGCAAAGTGCTTTCCCACTTAACCGGCTCTCTCTGCTTCGCTCTCTCACTCTCTCACTCTCACCGCTTCGCGACCACGCCGGAGCCTCGCCGCCGCCGCCCGCTCGAGCCTCGCCGCCGCTCCGCTCGAGCTACGCTGCCGCTCGAGCCACGCTGGCCATGCGCAGCCGCCCCGCCCGCCCCATCGCCGTCGTCACGCGCGCTCGGGTCTGCTAGTGAGCACACTCAAAAACGCTATTCGAATCAACTTTTGGCGAATCACAGCTTTTTGGCAGAATCAACTTATGTCGAATGGATAATTTCTTGCTTAAACTAACACAAATGATATATTTGCATGAGGAGGAATTTCTACTTTAGCAGGGCTGCATGGTGCCATGGTATAAGGATGTACATATATCAGGTTTCAGGTCTTTGGTTAAATGATGTAGACTGCCTTATGGCTCGTACTACTAGTGCATATATGTCTAAATCCAACTTTTAGCTCTGCAATTCCATTATTGACCAATTTGGGCGGTTGACTTCGAATGAATTTAGCTGTTTTGATCTATTTCTTCCAGCGTCACAGCGAATTAGAGTTCCATTCCATATATTACCTGTTTACGTCACCTCAAAGCTCCTCACACAAAATTCTTGCAGATCTAGAGGGGCAACACGCAAGGAGACATAGCCATACACCTGTATCTGGAGAACCATAAGCAAAATAGGTGCATACGTTGACAAAACATAACTAATTAACATACATCCCTTTTACACGTTAATGACATGTATATCTAATTAGACAAATGGTTGTTAGAAACTATTCTTTTGAAAGGAAACAATACAATTAATATATTGCCAGACTTTAACATAAAGTTACATTGTATTCAATAGTATGCATGCATGGTGTGTGTTCATAAAGGATACCATTTGACATACTCTATTTACAGTATATAGTCTCACAAAGAATAATCATTTGCTTCCTATTGGTGAATTTGCTATTGCACTTCAATAATTAAAATGAGTAGTATTTTCTAGAATTATGCAGTTCTTCCATTCTGTCCAATTAATGCATGGCACTAGATCTTCCGCAGTGTTTTTTCATATAGGTATATTCTGAAAGAACCAAAATTTCAATTTTAAAAGGAGCTTCATGTATTTGATCTACCCAATATGTAGCCTTCTGTGTTTAAGGATCTGATGTACAAGCCAATTAATGAACTCTATCATGCGTCCTTTTTTAGCACTTTATACTATATATTAACTAACCTATTGAAATTAAACCCTAATATATAATGAGTCTAGTTAAGGTTGTAACTCTTATATTTTCTAAAAAGTAAGAAGATAGCAAACTGCGTGCATCTGCATTTATAGTCATACATGTGATAACTCGTCACCTGTTATTTCAAGATTACATCTGCCGCTTCAATTTCCTTGTTATTTTCATTAGCACTATACTCTGATCTTACATCTTTATGGTCATTTGTGTTATTTTTAAAATGTAGTATTGATGAGCAGACCATTTTAGAGACCGGATCTTTTGTTTAGTGCAATAATGATCAATTCAATTAAGTTTCATCGCGTGATGCTCTAGATATATGTGGTTGTCGGCCATCGTGCCGTGGTTTTCTTTCAGGTTTGGAAACCTCACCGTTCAGGGGAGATGCTGCTGAATTTTTGAGTTGACGTTATTTTGCTTCTTTCTTTTGCAGAGCCGAGTCGGAGTACCCGGTGTCCCTGTGTTCGCATCGCACCGCCGCCGCCATCGCAGACCGACCCGCCACGGCCCCGCTAGCCTGACTTCACCGCCACCTGAGGTATAACCACTCTTTCTTTGTCCTGGTCATGTATCTCCACGTAACCCAGTTAGGTTTCTCCCGTTCGAAAGAGATACGGTTAGAAATATGCAGATCTTTGCATATCAATAACCGTATCTGCTTCAATTGTCCACGTTTTTGATAGCCGAGGATGCGCGAGATGGTGTTAGTTTCATGGTTCGCTCCGATCCGAGATGTAGTTTTGACAAGATTTTTCCGTTGTTCTCCGGATACACAATCTCTGTCGGGACGGTATTTGGAGAACAATGGGAGGTGATGCCAAATTTGCTTTGGATAGGACCGCACTCATGGGAACTAACACCATCGACGCATCCTCTGTGGGATTAGGACCTATCCTTGCCTATTAGATGGTAGGAACGACGTGTAGATGCAAGTCCATGATTATATTTATTACTTGGTGATATATATGTTAGAGGATGGATGACCGTGAGTGGATGTACTCGGCCGAGCGCCCGTGAGATTACTGGAGAATGGGTCGACAAGACCGAGGCTTTCATCAAGCAAGTATTTGACCAGCTCCTGAGCGCTGTGTCGCTTTTTGTCCTCGCATCAACCGTAAGAACAGAAAGAGGCGCATAAAGGAGGTGATGACTTCACATCCGCTAGGCATGGATTTACGAAAAACTATACCCAGTGGACCCACCACGGTGAAGCCGATCGTGTGAGAGAGGAGGTGGTGAGACCACGTGTCGAGGATTACAATGCTGATGCCGGGGTAGCAGCTTGGTTAGATGACTTTCACGAAGCACACTTCGCTGAAGGATGTAGGCAGCAGGAGGAGGAGGAGCCGAGGCAAGCGCAAAGGCGACACGACATGTTGTCTCATGCAGGAAACCCCTTCATGGCCACACACGATTTCAAAGCTTGATGGCATTTCACGCTTAATGGCCTTAAAGTCCCGGCTCAACCTCGCCGAGAGAACTTTGATGAAATGTTGATGATTATTGGCTCCATCCTTCCTACGGTCACCTTACGCCACGTAACATGTACGAATCGCAGAAGGTCCTTCGTGCACTTAAGATGCCGTATGAGCGGATACATGCTTGTCCGAAGGGTCGTCCTCTTTAGAAAAGCACACGCGGATGCAAAGTATCGCCCAAAGTGTAAATCCTCTAGGTATCTGGAGGTAGACTCTGGTGATGGTGAGAAGAGGCAGAGTCCGTACCCCGTGAAAATCCTACGGTACCTTCCATTCATACCGAGGATCCAACGGCTATTCATGACAGAGGAGTCCGCGAAACAGATGATATGGCACAAAAATGGAAAAAGATACACCCCGAGAAGATGGTACATCCAAATTGATGGTGAAGCATGGCATCACTTTGATAACATTCATCGTAATAAAAGTGGGGAGGCACGTAATGTGCGTGTTGCATCGCGCAATGATGGGTTCAATCCTTATGGAATGATGGTGCCCCATACACTTGTTGGCCCGTGTTTGTTATCCTCTCAATCTCCTCGGCGTCTCCTTCCAACGCATGAATGTGTTCTTGTCGTTGATAATTCCGTAACACACAGGAATAACATGGGTGTGTTCATGGAGCCTTTGTTCGATGAACTGGTCCATGCTTGGGACCATGGTGTATGGACATACGATCGAGCTACAAAGACAAACTTCAACATGCATGTTTGGTATCAATACTCCATGCATGACTTCCTAGCATATGGGATATTCAGCGCTTGGTGTGTTCACGGAAGTTTCCATGCCCCTTGTGCAAGGCACTCTCAGATTCAATTGGTGCGAAAGGCGGCAAATATTCCGCTCGACAAACATCGACAATTCCTCCTGCACGAGCATCCATTCAGACGAGACATCAAGAACTTTACTAAAGGTGTCATGGTTACGCACTCGCACTACGATGATGACCGGCCGAGGTTCATGATCAGATAGATGCTCTCCGGATCAATGAAAAAGATGGTAGGTTCGTGGGATATGGTGAGGAGCATATGTGGACTCATAAGTCGCCTTGATGATGCTCCCTATTATAACGACCTTCTTCTTCCACACAACATTGATGTAATGCACACCGAGAAGAATGTTGCCGAGGCGCTTTGGGCAACGATCATGGATATTAAGGATAAGACGAAGGACAATGTAAAGGCGAGATCGACACAGCAACGATATGTGATAGACCAAAGCAACACATGCAACCTCCTAGAAGCGGCAATAAATGGACAAGGCCTAAGGCCGACATGATTGAAACCGAACAAAAGAGAGAAGTATTAGAATGGTTCAAAACATTAATGTTCCCGATGGGTATGCAAATAACTGAGGAGGGGAGTGAACTTATCTACCTTGCGAATCAACTACCAAGAGTCATGACTATCACATATGGATTGAGTGTCTTCTTCCCGCGATGCTCGAGGCTATGTCCCCGAGCATGTGTGGAAGACGCTAGCCGAGTTGAGCTATTTCTTCCGCCACTTTGTGCCAAGGAGTTATCTCGTAGCGTGGTTGCACTGGAAAAATAGCACCGTGTTGCTCGTAAGTCGGAGATGATCTTTCCACCCGCTTCTTCAACCCGATGCAAAGATTTGATTCTCGCACCTCCCGTATGAGGCACGAATGGGGGGCCTGCAGCCCGCTGGTGCTATCCAATCGAGAGATGTCTAAAAGTTCTTGGAAGAAATGCGAAACAAATGCAAAATCGAGGCTTCCATGGCGAGGCATTCGCTTTAGAGGAGGTTACTAACTTCACACAAGCATACTATGGTGACAAGCTTCCTAGTGTGCATAATCGACCCTCGTTATAATGTTTGGTGAAAATGAATCAAAACTCACCTTTCCAAGGGCAACTTGGAAGTGCGAGTGATGCGCCCTCATTGTTGTTGAAAACGAAGAGTGGCTCACAATCATGATATATGTGTTCACCAATCTTACGAAATGGAGCCGCATATGCAAGAAGTGGCTTCTTGCACGAACTTGTTAATTAAATATGCGTCAACATTCTCGCATCCAACCTCCTTGTTTCTCGTTGTTACAGGAGTTTATTAATGAGAACGGCATCTATCAAGGGAACCTACCCGCAAGAACGTGACACCATTCTTCATCGTGGTTCGGGAAATGGAATCTCGATTTTATTTCTTGGTTCAAACAAAAGGTACTATGCAATTTAGCTCGCTCACGATTGACATTCCCAGCTGCTTGTACATTCCAATTTAACGATCTATCCTCCTTGACCTTGCAGAGCCAAACCGATTTGACTATGAATCCAGAGTTGAGACAGTTGCCAATGGCTTTGAACATAGGGTCAAGTCATTTTTCGTTATGATGTGAATGGATACCGATTTCACACAACAAGACACGAGCAGAGCCGCCCAATCAAGAACCACGAATTCGGAGTTTTTATCGCGGCCTTGATGGGGCCGAGTATTATGGAAGAATTGAAGAGATATACGAACTTAGGTTTCGTGGTCGCAAACCTCTTAACCCTGTCGTATTCAAATGCCATTGGTTTGATCCTCAAGAAACGAGACGAAGTCCTTTCCTTGGGCTAGTAGAAATTGACAGATTCCGCCTATGGCGAAAGGATGTCTATATTGTGGCTCAACAGCCACACAAGTTTATTATCTCCCTACTGTGCCAAAGGGACCCTAGTCTTCGTGGTTGGGATATTGTGCACAAGGTATCGCCGCACGTAAAGCACCTTCCCAAACGCCAAGACTACAACTTCACCCAAACACATATGATGGAGAGTTCTATCAAGAAGAGGGCCTACAAGGGACTTTTGAGATTGACTTAACCGAGCTATGGAAATGGAAGTAGACAATGAAATGGATGTTGATGTGGACGAGGGGATGAGGTGGAAAATGCGAAGGACTTGGCGTTACTTGAAGGATTACATATTGGCGATGTCAATGATGACATAGTTGCTCCTTTGGAAAGTGTTGAATATTTCGACATGGTCGATAGTGATGATGAGAGCTATGATCCAAATTAATCCCGATGGGGATGATTATTTCTAATACATGTAATATTATGTTATTTGAAATTATGCTTTATTTATTTTGCATCTCTTTATAATAATGTCTTGTTTATGATCCATCTAATCCGATCTTATTGTTTATGTCTTGTAGGTGATTGTGCAAAGATGGCGGGTCGCAGAGCCTCGCAAGGCGGTCAGTCGCTTTACGACACTGGGCAAGACACCGTGGCCCTCAGTGAAGCTGGGGTCGGCACCACCTCGGGGAGGAGGAAGAGGACGGCCGGGAGGAGGCCTAGGTGCCACCGCCTCCGCAGCAGCAGAAGCAGCACTGAGCCCGAGGAGGAGCGGGAGGAAGAGCAGTGGACGAGCGTGCTCAGCAGGAGAGGCCGAGCCGCAGCCGAGCAGAGGCCGAGCACCGGACGTGCAGGAGGAGCGGAGGACGAGCAGAGGTCGAGGCAGAGGTTCCAGCCCACCGGAACCTCGGTGTCTACTAACGAGGTCCCGCGAGCCTACCCGAGCGGCCGATACCGAGGCTCTACGCCGGTCATTCGACCGCTGGGCAAAAGTACGTAACTTTTACATTCTTTTCGCTCCTACATATGATAGAATCACAATGGAAACTAACAGCTTTTTCTTAATCACTTACGCAGTCTTGGAAGGTCGTGGTCCTGTGTGCTCACAAAAGGTTGCCCAATGGCATCCTCGGTCTTCTCGCAGGAACACTTCCTGTGCTTGGTTCGCTACGCCAAGATCCGAGCCGCCTACACGCACGAGCACTACGCCGCCGCCCTCGATGCGGAGGATTCAGACGGGCCGCACGCATTTAATGCGCGTGGCGGAGCGGGTTATGTGCGTAGTTTTGGGTAAGTCTTCCTCCCACTACTTTGCTCAATACATTGCATTCGCCGAGTTTCTTGAACCAAAGGTATTGATACATCTTTTCTATATGCAGACTTCTTCAAATGCGCCGAGGACTACGAGGCGAGGGCGCAAGGCGTTGGCCAAATCTTTTAGAGGTCGATCTCGGACATGCATTACGAGGCGCGGCTCCGTGCCATCATCGACATCGTGCCGCCTACGAGCATCGGAAGGTAAAGAAAGAAGATGCAAGATTAATGCATCCGACCAAAGAGCAAGACCAAGGTAAATATACAACATCAATATTGATTTCTTCCGAGATTGGGTACGCTTGAATTGTTCTTATATCTCACAATGTACTTGATGTCGCATGTGCCTCTCGGCCGTGCGCCAATAAAACGCGGCCCGCGGATGATGGTCGACAATTGGGTGAGTGGCAATTGGCGGATAACCACACCGCCCTCCGAACGGCGCTTGTCGATGCTGTGTGTATCACACCACCGTGGCAACCTTAACATCCACGAATACGGGCTAGATGGGTACGTGACTTGGTGTAGCTTCATTTATTCTTTCGAGACGCTTATTCCGCATGATTTATAATCGTCTGCTTTTTCTCGCAATGGCCGCACATCAAAACCAACCATGCGAGAGCTCAAGTCATGGGTTCCGCCCACAAGGGTAAGGCGACTGCACAACATCGATCGAACCCGACGACCCACCGAAGTCGTTCACCAACGAGCATCCCCGAGCGCATCACCAAGACACCGAGGCGGCAAGGGAGTCCATGGGGCAGATCGATCCGCACACCGCGGACATTGACGGCGACATCGCCATGAGGGTGGGAGGAGGCAAGAAGCATGGGCGGTACCTCATCGCAATAAAGACGCCGACCCGCACACCACTCCCACTCTCTCACAGTCCGACAAGCAAAGACGAGCGGAGCGCGCCCATACGCCCAAGGCAGACACTTCGACGCATCGTGTGGCAAAGACTACAAAGTTATTTCGCTTTATTCATCGCTCATTGGTTTTACATTCCTCGAAATTGCTTGTAACAATGCGGTGAAAATTATAGGCCCAGTGCATGCGCCGAGGAGCATAAGGCTAGGGTCGAGGAAGAGCGGCAGAGGGAGCGGGCGAGGTTTGACGCTTGGCTCAAGACGTGGCAAGTCTTGGCGCCACGATGGGTCGCCCAACGCCACTAGAGTGTTCGCTCCTCCACCGCTCGACCCATACCCGCCTTACTCATACGTGAGTTCAACTTCTAACAAAAGCTCTTTATCAGGCATGTCGCCATCGTGCCGTTGATATGTGATGGGAGGCCTTCGTGCCGCTGATATATATGTGTGCCGCCATCGTGCCGCTGATATGTGGTGGCGCCATCGTGCCGCTGGTTTTCTTGCAGTTTTGGAAACCCCACCGCAGGTGGGAGGTGTCACAAATTTTGATGTGTCTAGGCTTAGATTACAATTTTATACCTAGTTCTCGCAAATTTTAACTTGTCTACGCTTAGATTACAATTATATGCCTTAGTATTACTATAATTACTAATTTTTCTTCTCCTTGTGCGTAATCAATCATGGGTTCGAATGATGTGCCCGAGCAAACATTGCCGGGAGGGTCGGGTACCACCACACAAGAACACCGATCGCCACCGTGATCACCGTCGGGAGGATCGGGGTATCCACACCTTCCGCCGCAGCAGCAGCCGCCGTCGGGAGGGTCGGGGGGGTGGGAGTCTTGGGGGTGAGTCTGTTGTTCTTCGGTAGATGTATTAGCACTTTGTGACATGAACTTGTGTGAGATGAACTTAGCACTTTGAGATGGACATGTGTTGTTGGATTTGAGATGTTTAGATGGATGATATATTTGTGATATATGTGATGTGGATGATATATTTGTGATATATGTGATGTGGATGACATATTTGTGATATATGTGATGTGGATGATGTGTTATATTTGTGAAATATGTGTTGTTGAAGCTGGAAATATAAACAAAAATAAAAAAAATGATCTCTGGACTTTTTGCCGAGAGCTTAGCTCTCGGCACATCGTCCTCTTTGCCGAGAGCTTTGTTCTCGGCTCTCAGAATCGACTTTTGCCGAGAGCTTTGTTCTCGCCTCGGCAAATCAGCCTCTTGTCGAGAACAAAGCTCGGCAAAGAGGCCGATTTGCCGAGAGCCGAGAACAAAGCTCTCGGCAAAGAGTCGATTTGCCGACGGCCGCCTCCTGCAACGAAATTCTTTGCCGACGGTCGCTTCCGGCAAAGAAGTTCTTTGTCGACGGCCGCTCTCGCAAACAAGCCGCCACACCGCTAACGATCGCTTGGCCGCTACTGTGGCAACCCAGCTTTGCCGAGAGCTATAGTTTGCCGAGCTCGTTGTCATTACTCTCGGTAAATATTTTGCCGAGAGGGCTCTCGTAAAGAATCCTTTGCCGGTAGATGTTTTGCCGACGGCTATTTGTCGAGAGTCGCCTCGCAAATAGGTTGCCGAAGGCCAACTCGTCTTTGCCGAGAGCTTTGGGCTTCGCAAAGGCCGAGTCCGTAGTGGTAGATAATAGTTCGTGACATAACCCATGCGTAATTTACGCTTTGTCTTTGGCGGAGACAGGACGTTTACTTTCGTGGATCGAGTACATAACCACTTCGAAGTTTCAAGAAACCAACAAGGGGCGGCGTGGCAGCCGGATCGGGCAATTAGAGATGCAACATGTGAGGTGGCCACAGAACATGACTTATGCATGTCGTGGCGAAACAGCGGTGCGTGATTCAACCAACGCCCAGTGGTATCTATGCAATCGCCCAAGGGATATGAAGGGAACCCTTACCTCCCGATGGATGCACGTGTAAATTCCTTTGTTTGCTAGCTCCGCATGCATCTTTAGTTCACATAAATTGCGAGTGCATTCTCCTTATCTCGGATTGCATGCAAGGGCGGCTAGTCTCAAGTCACTATATTCTATGAGACGAAATGGACGATTAAGTGATGTTAGTATAGTAGGACATAGCACTACTACGAACACGCCATCACGCACGGTTCGAACGTCATCACGCATTTGTTTTCAAACCGCTCTATATTTGTTCGTCTGTGATAACAAGAGTTATCACGCACGGTTCAAAACCGCTCTGTGAAGGATAGTATCACGACGGTTTTAATTAAAACCGCTTTGATAACTAAATATCACGGACGGTTTTAATTGAAAACCGCTCGTGATAGTAGATATCACGCACGGTATGTTTAAGAACCGCTCGTGATACTAGAAATATCACTGCACGGTTTCAACAAAAACCGCCTCGTGGTATTGAGTCATCCAAACTACATTTTTACTGTTTTTTTGGCTAGCCTCATGAATTACTAGCCATGCCCTCTGAAAACAAGCAGTACAAAAATAGATACATCACAGATAATCAATTGTTAACAACTCAAAGTGATCATTACTCAAAATAAATTACAAAAGATCGAATTTGTTGAAGTATTATCGCTATAGTTACAATTGGATTACAGTTGAGTCAATTATTTGCGTGAAACTCTGGGTCGGCGATGGCGTGAAACTCTCCTTTGTTAACTATTTCTGACATGATAAAGGCGCATAGCTTCCCTCGAACGTCCGCGATATCGCGCGCAACGAGTCCATCTAAATCTATTATCAAGCCCGCCGCTAGGTCAAGAAAAATGGTAAGCGATATATTTAAATTTACAATTAGAAAATAATTATTTCGAGATTGACAAACCTCTGGATTCTTCATCTTAGCACTCATGATTTTCTCCATATGATGGCAAACGAGAATGCACATAGCTCATCATTTTTTGTCAAGCAGACCGCAAAAATAGAATTACATATATACGTATAGTCATTGAAGACATATTATTATGAAGTATGATATAGGATTATTGTGTTGTAGCACGTACCGGAAATTTCGTCCTGTGTGTTAGTTGGGCGCTGGATCCATTGTATTTTTCTTGTTGGCTAACATAGGAGATGAACGAACTACATGATTGAAGAAAGTTATCCTCGGGCATTTCAAACGAAGGAAGACTACAATAGAGATATGTATGGAGGAAATGAGCATACTTGTCGAGTATTCCTTGCAGAATGCTGAAGTCATGATTTTTTCTGAGTAGCGAATCAAGATATATCACATAGTTCCTCCTGGGTATAATGACTAAAAGGATCCAGTGGTACCTACTCATGTATGTCGCTATAGTCATTAAACCTAAGTACAAATGAAATTTGTATAGCAAATAGTGAAGCACTTACCCTTGGTTGTAGGGCACCAAGATGTAGTTCTTATGGTCCAAGAAGCAATGCCGCCGTTATGTAGTTCTCGACGAAGGTCGGGTCTGCTTTGATGGTTTGCATAGATACCACGTGTGGGTCAAGGAAACCCACCGGTTCTCGCCCTTCCCGAGCATTTTTCATCATGTATCTATACATAAGCAATGAGTTGCGATATTTATCCAGATACGTGAATGTAGAACTTGATTGTACACACTTACGTTGTCCAACATCGTAGAAGCGAGGCGCCGAGGGCTTCTAGGTTGAATAAGTCGCTGAAGCCCACGACGGTTGCCCGCCCGCTGAAGAAATGCTCATCCTTGTATGCGACGGTGATTCCAGATCGCACCCTTCTTTCTCGGTCTTCCGCAGTACGTGCATGCAAAGACCGACAAGCAAATCCAATACGGGCTAATTGTGCGTTAGGGCACAACGGTTTTCGATGGAGTACTTCCCGACTTCGGGACTTGGGAGGCGACTTAATGTTCGCCGATTTCGATTTGGCCTTAACGATTGGCGCTGTCTTCTGCGAGACGACTCGGAACCGATACGGTAGCACGCTTGTCTTGTTCCTTCTGCGCCTTCTCCACGGAACCAATGAGGTGGCCTTCGAGGCGAAATGTGAGGTGGAGTCATGGAGGGTCCCGCTGGAGAGGAATGGTCTGCCGAGATTGCGACCGGCTGGGTCTAGGACGATGTCCGCCTTGGGCCACCGGATAAAACCGCGTACAAGATCCCCTAGTGTTGTTATCTCTTCGTTCGGGCAAATCTCTAGTGGGACGGCCATGAAATGTTCGTGTACCATGTCCACCTCCACCCTGGCGTAACCATGCGCCACCTGGACACCGTGCTGCACTGCCCCATCCTGGTATGGATGCACCATCCCCCGCGCAGCCTCAATAGGAATGGACCCAACTAACCTCAGTTGGAGCTTGCATGCCGTCGGCTCCTACAAAACGATACGCAGTTAGCTAAGGCGTCCTATAGGTCTATCTTTGGTGCACTCCATAGATGTACATTACCTTAATGCCGTCTATCGGTAATTGGTCGTCGTCACGTTCAAAATTATGCGTGGACGCGACACTACTCCGATGTCGAGGAGGACTGGTTCCCGCAATAACGGGGGCGGCTTGCGACTGGTTGCGGAGTACTTGATTCAGTTGATCCTGCAAACTTGCTATCTGTCCTTGAAATTGTTATTTTAGCAGTTCCAACCCATCGTCGTACTCGGCCTTTGATCTCTTCCTACTTCTATACATGTAGTAGTCGTCTGGGAATCCATGTAGCCAAGGTACGTTAACCCCCTTGCCTCACGTGCGACCCGAGTGCTCCTTGTTTCCTAGGGCCCTAGATAGTATATCCTTCTCCCTGTGTGCTTGGTAGGAGCCTTCGGAACTTTGGGCAATCAATTCACGCTGCAAGAGGTCATCATGTTATTGTAGACACTATGAAGTTATGGACTTATAAACAACTAGGTAGTTCGACATATTTACCACACGTTGGGTCACTTCCTGGTCCGCCGGGTTTGTGAAAGAGACGCTGCCATCAGACGAGACTTTTGCCCTCGCTTTTAACCAGCTTAGGGAACGCGGGTCTGTGATATCAGGAAATAGATTCTCCTCCTCCGCCTCCCATTGCGGGGTTTTAGCCGCTGCACTGGTCGTGCCGAGTCCTGTGGGGTGAGTGTTTCGTGCTCGATTGCTTTGTGCGCCGCACTTTGCTTCTTAAATTCGTCCGTCGTCTTCATAGCCACAAAGGTGTCCCATGTTTCCCGCGTCAAGAATGGAAACTTCGTGAAGGGCGTCTCACTCTTATTCACGTACTGCGTGACAAGAATGCTCTTGAAGGTTCTCCACGCGTGACACATCGAGAGCAACGCATGCCGTTGCACACGTGCCATGTGTGCTTCTGGGATAGTGAACTTGTCTTTAAGGTCTTCCCACAGCACGCCTCTCTGATCATCTGTCAGACACTTCCACTTTGGTGTGGTGATAGGGACCCGTTCCCTTGCAATTATCCCGCAGATGGTCCGGAATCTCGCCGCTTCTCTCGGGGGACTCAGAGGGACCCCAAGGTCACTGACCTCCGTGATGGTCAGTCAGCCCGCAGGCAATTTCGATATTCCTCGGCCATCTCGCTTACGTATCTGCGGCGTCGAAGACGGCGCCTCTGCCATGTGCGGCGTCGGTGAAGGTGGTGAAGACGGCCCCTCTGCCATCTCGCTTACTTGCTATCTATATAAGTTACATACGCTCAACATGTGCAATATTTGCTAATATTCATAATTAATTCCAGCATAAATATGAAACAATAAAGCATAAATAAAGCAATAAAGCAAAGTTTGTGCTCTCGGAAGGAGAGTTGCAAAAGAACAAGTCTTTGCCATCTCAATCCTCCATTCCAGAGCCAGCCAAGTTCATCTCCCCATTTCCCATTCTCAAACTCAAAGCAAGCAAGCCATCAGCCAGCAGAGACAAGAACCAAAGGTGGGTTCAACCCTGCAGCCGAGCCCAGCAGCAGCAGCCAGGGGGCAGAGGAGGCACAATTAGACGCATCATATAAACTACAAGAGCCAGCTTAGACCTTGGACCCTGATTCGTACTACACACTTTGCTTTAACTGAAGTTAAAAAAATCTAGGCAGTTTCTAGTCATTCCTTCAAAGTTCAAATGCATAAATGTGTAAGTTGATATCTTTTAAATTTCAAACTTCCATGTACTCGACTTCACATTTCATTTCCATATCAGATACACGTATGAACATTACAATTGGTGACGCTCTTGAAATTCATTTGACTTGACTTAAAAAACATAATTAATGTATCAAACAGACTAGTAACATTACAACTTGAAAATGTTCTAGTGCAGTCATCATTTTTCGTGCAGAACAAATTTTAACCTTATAGGTTATCTATGTAATTCATATGTTCTATATGTAAGTAAAAACAAGAAGCAGCAAGGAATCTAAATACAGGACATCTCAAGAATTGATAAGCATCATGTAATCCAGATCAACTAGGTAGATGCAAATTGTCTCCAAATGCATGACACACGCAAACATCCAGCAAGCAATGTGTAAATTTCTTAGCAACAAACTGCAATATCCAAGACTCAACACATCAATTGAACAAATGCCCAAGGGGTACCAATTCTTGGGTTCAAAACAAGCTAAGAGGGTAAGTTCGGTACTTCATTTTATATGTTTTGGCACTAATAGGTTATGTGCTATCCAAAAATAGACCCAAAATCCACAGTGGGACTGACCTCAGTGCATACATATAGGCTATAGCACACACAAACTAATACACATCAGCGTATCCAAAACCAGCCACCGCAAACCATGCCCCAACTTACTCAACCAACATGAGTTGTGCATGGGCAACTTACTCATTTCCATATCAGAACAAATTTCGTGCAGAACAAACTTTAACCTTATATGTAAGTAAAAACAAGAAGCAGCAAGGAATCTAAATACAGGACATCTCAAGAATTGATAAGCATCATGTAATCCAGATCAACTAGGTAGATGCAACTAGGAGTACCACGGGTAGGACATCGGGCGAGAGCGCCGAGGCGAGCCGGTGGAGTAGAGGCGACGCCGGCGGTGCGGGCCGAAGCGGAGCGAGGTCGGGCGCAGCAGAGGCGCCGAGCCGAGCCGGGAGCGGAGCGACCGGCCGAGGCAATGAGGCAGCGGAGGCGACACAGGCGGCGCCGGGCCTTCGGCCGCGCCGGGCGAAGGAGGAGGCGGAGATCTCCGAGGGAGAGGCGGCGCAGAACCGGAGGCGGGGCTGGAGGCGCAGGGAGCAGCACCGAGGAACCGGAGGCGGAGCAGCGGCTGGACAGCGAAGGGGCGCGGGAGAGGTGAAGAGTAAGAGCAAAACCCTAGCGGTCCCGGCCTTATAAAAATAACATCACAGACGGTTCTTTCGTAGAACCGTCTGTGATATTCATATCACAGACGGTTCTAGGTAATAACCGTCTGTGATATGAATACATCACAGACGGTTCTAAGAAAGACCCGTGTGTGCATTCACAGACGGTTCTAAGAAAGACCCGTCTGTGCTATGCACACATCACAGACGGTTCTAAGGAAAAACCGTCTGTGATATGAATACATCACAGACGGTTCTTTTATAGAAATGTCGTGATATCACCCATCACGCACGGTTCTACTAAAACCGCTCGTGATGTGTGCATATCGCGCACGGTTTTATAAAAGAACCGTCTGTGATTCATTATCACAGACGGCTCTATTCTAGAACCGTCTGTGATATCCCCACAACAGCATGTATGAACTGCTGGATAAGCAGTATGATGACAAGTTTGAGTTCAAAAGTTCATATCTAATTCAACTCAACATTACCATGAATATCCACATTGACATCAATATTAAAGATCACAAGTCCATAACACATTAACACATGACAATGGAATAAATTAATTAATTACAATGGAGTAAATTCTTAATTAAAATCTGACCCTTCATGATGATCGACGCGCATATAGCTAGCTTCCTCACTGGGTTCTTCCTCGAGCCGATCGATGCCGTCTCCGAAAGGTGGCAACTCGTCAAATTGATTGTATTCTTCCTCGTCCACTACATTCTCAACTCCGACAATCCTCCTTTTCCATGAAGAACTACGTGGCGCTTCTTATTTGCCGGGTCGGTTACATAGAAGACTTGAACAACTTGGTTAGCCCAAGACGAATGGTTCGTCTTTGTATCCGACACGTTCGAGGTCCACGGTAGTGACGCCGTACTTGTCAACCTTCACCTGTGGGAGATGGACCCAACGGCACCGAAATAGGGGGATCTTGAAAAGCACGTAGTCGAGCTCCCATATCTCCTCTATTTGCCCATAGTACGAGCTTCTCAGCCCATCGGTACTGAATGCATCTATGCGGACACCGTTGTTCTGGACTGTGCTCTTCCTATCCTGAGCTACCGTATAAAATGTGTACCCATTTATATCGTATCCTTGCCATGTGACAATTGTAAATTGTGGCCCTCTTGCCAACCATAGCAGCGTATCATCACTTGATGACCTCCCAGTGATTCGCACCTTTAACCATTCGTTGAACCGACGGTTGTGCTCTCTTGTGATCCAAACCTCCGACCGG
The DNA here is from genome assembly GCA_036346395.1 of Hsuehochloa calcarea. Lineage (NCBI taxonomy): Eukaryota > Viridiplantae > Streptophyta > Magnoliopsida > Poales > Poaceae > Hsuehochloa > Hsuehochloa calcarea. The sequence continues at coordinate 5,765,434 of CM070593.1, read as the reverse complement.
TCTGGATTCTGTTGGCGTACCATGTCTTTTTGCTCGTCGATGTACGGGGACACTTGGGTCATGTGTTGCAAGACAGTGAAATGGGCTTGAGCGTACGTATCCAGATCGGGAGTGATTGATTTCCTTTCGATGGTCCCGATACCTTCTAGTCTCCCCTCATGACGAGATATAGGAACACCAATCGGATCCACCTGAGCCATATAGTCGACGCAGAACTCAATGACCTCTTCTGTTGCATAACCTTCGATGATGCTGCCCTCCGGTCGAGATCGATTCCGTACGTAGGACTTGAGAATTCCTATGTACCTCTCGAACGGGTACATATGACGTAGAAACACAGGACCGCATATCTTTATCTCTTTCACAAGGTGAACAATGAGATGGACCATGATATCGAAAAATGACGGAGGGAAATACATCTCAAGATGACACAGAGTCGTCACCACGTCGGCCTGCAGAGCATCTAGTCCTTGGGGATCGATGACCTTCTGAGCAATTGAGTTGAAGAAATAACACAACCTCAAGATTGCCACTCGGGCCTTGTTCGGCAAGATACTCCTAATTGCAACAGGAAGCATTTGTGTCATCAGCACACGACAATCATGCGACTTCATACCAATTAATTTCAAATCTTGCATAGAAACAAGTTTCTTAATGTTAGCGGAGTAACCAGACGGGACTTTCACACCATGCAAGCTCTGGCACAGTTCATTTCTCTCGGCCTTGGACAGAGTGTAGCAAGCTGGGGGAAGGTACGTTCGTCCTGTATCGGTCTCTTTCGGTGCTAATCGGTCCTTATGTTCATATCGACCAAGTCACGCCATGCGTTAACACCATCCTTTGTTTTACCACTAATGTTCAGCAAGAGACCAATCAAGCTATCACATACATTCTTCTCTACGTGTATTACGTCGATGCAGTGGCGAACTTCTAAGTGCTCCCAATAAGGCAAGTCCCAAAAAATTGACCGCTTCTTCCAGATGTTCTTCTCACGGGTTCTTAATTTACGTCCCTTCCCAAGCACAATATCGATATTCTTAACCATATCATAGACCTCTTTCCCACTAAAAGCCCTTGAAACTGAACCGTCCTCCTTATTTCCGTCGAATTATTTCTTCATCTTGCGGTATGGGTGACTCCTGGGAAGGAACCTACGGTGACGCATATACACAGTTTTGCACGAGTTGTTAAGCCATACACTCTCCGTAGCATGTAAGCAGTGCGGACAGGCTTTGGCTCCTTTTGTACTGAAGCCCGACAGGTTACCAAGGGCAGGAAAATTATTGATGGTGCAGAACAACATGGCGTGTAAAGTGAAGTTCTCTAGTTTGTACGCATCCCATACCTGTACCCCTTCGTTCCATAGTGCCACAAGATCTTCCAGCAATGGTGCTAGGTACACATCAATATCATTCCCAGGTTGCTTCGGCCCTTGGATAAGTAGTGACATCAAAATGTACTTTCGCTTCATACACAGCCAAGGAGGAAGGTTGTACATACATAGATTCACGCGCCAGGTGCTATGTCGGCTGCTCATGTTACCGAAAGGATTCATTCCATCCGTACTCAACCCTAACCTTATGTTCCTCGGTTCCGCACCGAACTCTTTGAAGCTCCGATCGAAGTTTCTCCACTGGGCAGAATCAAAAGGGTGTCTTAGCTTTCCATCTCTCTTACGCTCCTCTGAGTGCCAACGCAACAATCTTGCCTCCTTTGGGTTCGCAAATAAACGCTTCAAACGTGGGATTACAGGCAGATACCACAACATCTTAGCGGGAGGTCCTTGCTTCACCTTAGCAGTATTTTGACGCTTGTATCGGGATGCTTTGCACATGGGACATACATGCATGTCTGCATACTCTTTACAGTAAAGGATACAATCGTTCGGACATGCATGTATTCTTTCTACTTCCATTCCCAATGGACAAATAACCTTCTTTGCTTGATAGGTGGTGCTGGGCAACACGTTTCCCTCCGGAAGGATGTCCGCTAGGAGACCTAACAACGCCATAAAACTCTTATCGGACCAACGATTGCTTGCCTTCAATTTCAGCAGTTCAAGCACGGTAGACAACCTTTGTAACCCGATTTGCAGCTAGGGAACAAATGTCTCACCGAGTCCTCCCTTAAGCCCTCGAATTTACAAAACTCTCTCTCACTATAGTTCTCTTCTGCGTCGTGTAGCATTTGATCCAGATTGTCATCATGCCACCTATCCTCATCAAAAGCACAGTCCACATCCGGCAAATCGTTGACTTCCTCGGCGATGTTGTCATTATTAACTTCTGGTATAATCTGCTCTTCACCGTGACTGCTCCAACATGTGTACCCTTTTTTGAAACCCCTTCGAATCAAGTGCGCTTCGATCTGCGCCGTGTTGTTAAACATCTTTAGATTACCGCAATCAATGCACGGACAGTACATAAATTTTATCCCCTTCTTCAACATATCCTGCTCAGCGGCTCTTTTAAAAGCAACCACGCCATTAATGTACTCTTGACTCACATGGTTCATACCGTACATCCAGTTTCGATCCATCTACACTACGCATGTAACAAATTAGTGTCTAATTGATTAGCGATTAATTTATAGCAAACATAAAGGGTTATAGATCGTTACCCTCGGAGCTCACGAAGAAAATGCCTAATATCTCTCGACAATCCTCGCCTTCTCCTCCCTTCCCTCTCGTCTGGCACAATGGGCTTCCTATTTACCAAACATACTTAAATTGATTAGCGATTACTTTGGACTAATTAATTTGACCTACACCAAGATTGTTATTTGCCTACAAAACCACACATGCCTTTTCATACACATTATAAAGAAAATAATCATATGCAATCACCGAGTGGTATGTCACTATTTACCTCTAAACACCCGATACCTTCACAGCCAATGAGAGACTTTGGATAGGTTTGAGGCAGTGCGGCAGAGGCAGCGGCGGAGGAGGCGGCAGAAATGGCGGCAGAGATGGCGGCAGAGGCAGCCACAGAAATGTGTGTCGGGCAGCGCAAGAGATGTGTGTCGCGCGCTATATATAGGGTGAGATATCACGAGCGGTTACGAATTATAACCGCTCGTGATAACCAATTATCCTGAGCAGTTCTCATTAAGAATCGTCAGATATTATCACAAAGCGTTCTTAATGAGAACCGCTCGCGAATGGTTGGATTATCACAGACGGTTTACTAATAGAACCGCTCGTGATAATTCCTGCATTCTATTAATAAACCGTCGTGATAATTGTTATCACGCAGCGGTTCTAAATAAGAACCGTCTGTGATAGGCTCGCATCGGCTATTCCAAGTCGGAACAGACCCAACACAGACGGTTCGAAAAGAACCGTCTGTGATGGGCCGTCTACTATAGCCTGTTTTGTAGTAGTGTAGGGTCAAATCAATAATCAGGATATAAATGAAACCTAACTTACCTCTTCAGTATGGAGTGTGCCCAGGCGATGGGGAGCGCTAGGATAGCTGCCAGTCTCACTAGCAGAAGCCTTCTCCTTGTTCGTCGTGCACTTGGCCCGGCTGTACTTAGCTTTCTGTTCAGGAGTCCTCCTAAACCACCACCACCCAGCTCTCTTGGGCTCCTCCGGTGCCTTTTTAATAGGGTCGAGTATGTAAAGTTTTCAACATTTGAAGGTCTTGGCTCGCTTCACATAGTTGAACATGTGCTTCTGCTCGATGAACGCCCTATCGTACATGTCCAGGCCATCGATCCATTGGAAGAAGTTGCATCGCATCTCCGGGTGCCATTATGCCCCCAAGAAGTTAAGGATATGTGGAATGCAACGTAACATGTGACAAATATATAAGATTCACTTATGAGGATGTTCCCACATTATGTGTAGTACACCTGGGTAGCGGTCGCAGCGTGTGTGGACTTAATGATCTTTGCCCGTTCTTCTCAAACACATTGCGGACGTGGGAACTCTGGTGATACCGATGCATCCTTTATAGAACAATCGGGGTAGGGTTTAGCCCTCTTGGCAAGCTTTTTGCACTTCGGTACACTACTACACAAAAGCTCATCACAGACGGTTCTAAACCATCATCACAGACGGTTTTTGAACCGTCTGAATTTCTGTGTCTGTGATGACACGAGGTCATCACAGACGGTTTTTGAACCGTATGTGAAAAAGCTATCGCAGACGGTTCTATTCACGTACCGTCGGTGATAATCTATTTTCACAGACGGTTCGTGAATAGAACCGTCTGTGATAGCCTATTTTCACAGGCGGTTCTAAACAAGAACCGTCGGTGATAAAAACTATCACAAACGGTTCTTGTTTAGAACTGTCTGTGATAGTTTTTTCTATGGCAAAAAAAACAAAAATGGATTTTCACTTCGTCTGGAGCCTCCCGAGCCTCGCGAATGAATCTGATATCGATTTTCAGATTGAACTTTTCGCTAGCTTTCCCACAATAGCCACAGCATTACAGTAGCATCAACTCAATCCATTCACAGAGCACTAAAAACAACACGGCATGCATCACCCACATCACAGTAGCGTCAACTCAATCCATTCACAGAGTACTAACACATCACAGTAGTAATCTACATCACACAGCAAAACGGGGGAGTAGAGAGAGTGAGGTCGTGGGAGGCTGGGGTGACGAGGTCATGGGAGGCTGGCAACGATGAGGCCAGGGCGAGGTGGAGGAGGCCGTGGGCGACGAACTCAGAGGAGGATGGGGCAACGAAGTAGAGGAGGCCGGGGGCGACGAGGTCGTGGGAGGCCGGCGACGATGAGGCTGGGGCGAGGTGGAGGAGGCCGCGGGCGACGAGCTCGGGGGAGGCCGTAGTGCAAGGTCAGGGCGAGACGGAGATGGCAAAGGAGAAATGGTAGAGGAGGAGATGGAGATGGCAAAGGAGGAGATGAAGGACTCTATTAATATAGAGAGATTTTCGGTAGCCCGCCCATTAAGTGCAAATTTTTATTTTCCCTCCCAACAAAACAAAAGTATCACAGCAAAAACCGTCTGTGATGACATATCACAGACGGTTCGTATCAGGAACCATCTGTGATAAGCGTCTCATCACAGACGGTTCTTAATATGAACCGTCTGTTATAAGTATCTCATCACAGACGGTTTTTGTATAAAACCGTCTGTGATTTTAGGGGTTTACCATGGCTTGGATTTTTACCATGGTTTAGGGTTTTCCTTACTCTCTGATTTTACCATGGCAACCAATACTCTGCCGTGGTAGGGTTTGGCAGCCAATACTCTGCCGTGGTAGGGTTTGGCAGCCAATACTCTGTCGCGGTAGGGTTTGGGCAGCCAATACTCTGCCGCGGCACATAATCCACTGCCAAAGTAGGGTTTGGGTAGCCAATCCTCTGCCCTTGAGGGTTTGGGCACCAATATTGTGTGTGTGGCGATGGATTGATCGCCGCGCAAGAGTATTGTGCCGCAACAAGTGGATTACGCGCATGCAGAGGATTGTGTGCAACATCTCCTTCCTCTCTGTTGTGTGAATCATATGTTGTAGTGAAGTGTTGGGTATGGTAGTGTAGTGTTGTACTCCAGCTTTCTTCTCCCTCCTTTTATGAGCGGACAGGGTGTAGTGCTGAGGGTGGATGGAGAAGTGCAAAGACATCGATCTAAAAAGGTGGTGTGGCAGAGTGTGGTTATTTCGGTAAGAAAAAGTAGCGTCGTAGTGTGTTGTCTTTTCGTTATGAAAAGGTGTCATGACAGAGTGTGGTCATTTCGATCTGAAAAAATAGTGTCGTAGTGTGCTGTCTTTTCGGTCTACAAAGGTGGAAGTGCGTGGCTTGATAGTGTGCGGTCTTTTCGGTTTGAAAAGGTGGCATTGCAATGTGTTTTCTTCTCGATAAGAAAAAGTGTAATACCGAAGTTCATACGTGAATCCCTTGTGATGTTACATTCATACAAACCTAGTTGCCAAAAGATAGACTTCATGCAATTCATAAAAAGCATACAACACCGTTCATACATGAATCCCTTATGCAGACAACCACCACTAATTAATACATATATAACACACTGCTATAAGGATACACACACATAAGTTTCTCAAGCCACTTCAAGTGGTCAAGAATCTTGTCAAAGCGCTCATCTGCAGGTGGCATGTTCACCATTGGACCATATAGAACTACATGCGGGCGTTCAACTGCTCTTTCGACCACGTCACTAATAGAGTCTGCCCACTAAAAGTACTAGCAACTGCTGGCCTAAAAACAACACCGAACAGTGAAAAAGAAGTGACAGACAAACCCTAAATCCAAATACCAGCATTCACAGAAATCAAACTCAATGAGAAATACAGACACATGTAGAACACACGCCCCATGTTCTCTTTAATGTTGGAGTATAGGACATTTACCTGGATGCTGCAGTTTGGGCAGTTCACACGCCTTGCCCTTGTCAGCACCACCACTCTTCGAATCATTGAACTAGACGACTGAGATATGGCATCGAGTAGAGTTGTGAGACAAGTGTACATTGGTTAGAAGAGAGAGGTCTCGAGTTTAATTGTTTTGGTGAGCTTTTGTAGTGGTGGGGTTCCAGATGTTGGGTAATTTTTTTTGAATATTAAAATTTAGGCAAATCATAATTCGAAATGGCGATAGGGATCCTGGATCCTGCAAGCCTCTGTTACCATTACAAATGGCGACACAATCTCCCCTATAAAAGATCCCAAAACCCACAAAATTCGGGCAAAACTTACTTTTATTCAAGAAAAAAAAAAGAGAAAGAGGGGGAGGGAACAGAGAGGAGCAGAGGGGAGGAGAGGTGCTAGCGAAGCGCTACTTGTTCGGTCATCCATCTTTCAGGTAATTTTTTAACTTAATGAAATACGTAGTTTTAGATCTATAGTTATGTAGTGTTGTATGTTGTAGATAGTCCTTTCAGTGAGTAGTTTAGTTTTAGATATGTTCTTAATCGTGAAAATCTTGTTTATGGTGCAGTACGTCAAATATGTCGGACGAAATCAAATTTAAAATTTACTACGATCAGGTGACTATTCTGGAGGGTCACGAGGGAACTGATTTGCATTATTTTTCTAACATTCCAAATTTCACTTTTAGTTCAAAGGATTAAAAATGTGGGATTTTTAAAACTTTTTGTTTCGCTTCATCAATATTCGAATTGCTGGGTTGCTATTTAAAACCTCAACCCCAAAAATAGAAAATTGAAAATTGAACTCTAACTTGAGTTAAAGTGAAAATAGAAAAAGAAAAGGAAATGAGACCGTAGAAGCGCGGTCTAGGCCGAGAGCCACCCAGCCTAGCCGAAATTTTCCTTTTCCTTTTTGTTTCTCCTTTTCTTTCCTTTCCTTTCTTTTCTTTCTTCCCTTTTTCTCCCCTTTCTTTTCTCTCTCCTTTCCTCCCAGGCCCACCTGCCATCATCTCTTTCTTCTTCCTCCGCCTCTGCTCCCTTTCCACAACTGCACCACTGGCACCAGCCGCGCCACCTACTTCCGTTGCCCTCGCCACCTACTCGCCTCCCATCGCCGCTATTGTAGCCATGCCTCGCCTGTCGCTCAAGCATCACTTCACATTGCATTTGAACCACTATTGCTCACGCCACTTCACCCACCACCGTCCCGTCATGCGACGCTCAATCCATCAACTCCCCTACCCCTCCTGCCTACTAAAGGGTAGCACCACACTTCTCCATGTGTTTCTTCTCTCTGTCTCTCTCTAGCAATGACATGTGGGCCCGCATCTTCATCTCTCTATGGCTCTTCCTCTCCCTTGTGCGTGTGAATAGCTGGCAAGGATACTAATTTAATTAGTAGGTTAATTAGTTAGTTAACCATAGTGATCAATATGCATTAGCAATAATATGCATTAGTATGACAGGTGGCCCCCCTCTCCCTTAGGTTAATATGCCATAGCAAATTGCATCTGCAATAATTTTAATTTGTCATCAATTGAAATATATCAACTGTAAATAAGTTAAGTGATATCCCATAACATGGGCCACTAAATTGCATTTTAATCAAAGTAGTTAGTGCCTTAGCCTTTAATTTGAAATGTAAGAATGGCGATAAGTTATGTTATAACTTAATTCTAAATATTCCTGTTTATATACAAACAACCACACATTCATGTTCGAATAACTAGTAAGCCCACGGCCGATAGGTATTGCCTTTGCAAGGTAGTTCAGGGTAGTGCCTTGTATAAAAGTTGTGTCCCATATAAGAAAATGCTAAGTAGTTTAATTAAGTTAATTAGTATGTCATTGTGGGAAGATATTAACTTCAAAAGAAGTGATGTCCACACTAAACATTATCGCTAACAAATCATGATGTCCAAGTGATCAGCAGGTTATGTGATCAGTAGGTTATGTCGGTTGGCATATAGTTGCCTACAGTAAATGGTTAACAATATAGTACTAATAGTAAGTGATAATCATGGGAATATGACAATGGCATCCAGGACCCACTCGAGAAGCGTATTAACCAAAACGTGACAGTGTCATAGGCTAAACCATAAGTTTGCACCATGGTAAGAACTAGTTATATAATGGTAAGGAATGTACAGGTAACTATTAACCCTAGGTCATTAACAATGACTGAATTGAGAGGTAACTCATTCAACAAACACAGTTCAAATATAACATAATATGACGAATGTGCCTAACGCATAACTAGGTTTTACCTATAACTGGAAGCTAAAATACAAACTTCATAGTATATAAGATTACTAGTACTATTAGTCGTGAAGGTTAGTAGCAGCTATGTCATGATCTCATGCTAGTTAATCAGAACCAAAGCCAATAGGGTAATCACGGAACAAGAAGTAGATAGATGAAAACATGTAGACCTTACTTAGGAAACGAGTAGTGATCTACTGAACTAGGAGTAATCATTAGCATGTGTTGTAGCTAAGGATCAACCTAGGGTGATAGGTTTACCTTAGTGTATGCCAAGCTACATAAGTAGTAAGACTAAGTAAAGATCACCTCAAAGATGAAACCCAAACACATAGACACCCCTGATCAAGTTATAAGGTTGATGTCTAGCTAATGCTAGGAAGTTTCAGCTAGCTTATGGAACTTCCTTGATAAATATCAAATCATAAAAGAAATCATTAAGTAAACTATACCCCATGTGTCGGTGAGACTCATGTCTACCCCATGCAAACCCTGAACCTACGCATAGGTCTCACCTAACTTTCATAGAACTTCCTGGATAAATAGGAAGTAATAACTAAAGGAATCATTAGTTCAGTTAGACATCGTGTATTGATAGGTCTCCAGGTGCATGATAGTAATCAACCACCAATCAACCTCATATAGAATCCAGCCATCACCCCTCGCTATCTGTTCCCAGTAGAAGTACAATTCGTGACCCGAAGGTGGATCAGAGAGTCCTACCTAACATGGTGATCTCCCCCATCTAGGTAACTGATGCATAATATTCCTATGAATATTCTCTCCCTCCTGTTAGAGTCCTAACTCCTTACACCAGCGAACTTCATGAGCCCGATCCCTCTCATCCTCACTCCGGATCAAACGGTTACCTAATATCCCTGGATAAAGTTTGGATCCATCTACTTTGGTCTGAGGTATTTTCTTAATTCCAAATATCCCTGGATGTACTTCAATCTGTCTGAAGTATTTACTTCATCAACTTCCTTTGGATATATACTTCATCTAAGTATTTCCTTCATCAACTTCGCTAAGTAGCTCTAGTTTCATCTAGAATACTTCCTTCTTTCAAGATACTGTTAGATATGTTTGCTTCTATTTGAAGTGTTTCCTTTTGTTTACTTGCCTTTGGATTTATTGGATTTCATTTTGTTATATTTAGGCGTTCTTAGGTTCGGTCGTATTCTACGTAGTTAGAATCTAAAGCCATGGTGGAGCAGCAATCTGAGATAGGAACAAGAATAATACCAAGATTATCAAAATATTGAGCAAGGCAAGTCAACACTTTGATCATGTTACACCTACTTTTGAAATATAGTTATATTGTTTTAAATTATGAAATTGCATTGCTATGATTCATAAAAATATATTGACTTAGCTCATAGTTAATACCTTAATGACAATTGAGTATATAATCCCATCCTTGAACTTGGACACTACCTTTTGTGACCCTAGAACTAATGGTATACGTAATAGTTAATAAGTCTGTATCTAAGTGTCATGCTTAGCCTTGCTTATTTACATTGAAATGTGGGTAATGATTTGCCCCTATATTATTCAAAACATGAAAGCTGGATTTGGGCAGTTGAAGTTGGAGCTTGGCTGGTATATTGAACTAGAAAAGTATTTTAAAAACAAAACGAAAAGCCAAAAATAGATTTTGATTTGGGCACCTGGAAAGCATGGTGGGTGCTGATAAAGAGCATGACAGAGTGGGTATGGGGAAGTAATGTCCAAGTCAATTAAAGACACGTATCTTCTGATGACTTCTCGTGCAAAAACAGTGCAACAACAAGTCTATATTGGGTACGACCTGGCTGACTAATTTGTTTGCCTCATTTCAACTCCACCATTGGTGGGTGTGTGGCGTAGGTATGGGTAGAAGCCACAGGAAAACTACATGGTTAAAGTGGGAGACATCTTGGGAGCATGGCCGAAGGAGGTGCTACCTAGCGGGTGGGGTTGCGTTGAGGTGGGGCATTGTAAATGCCTTGTGATAATTATCTCAGTTGCACACCTATGGAAGTGTGCCAAGACAAACATTATAAGTTGATTGTCTCTTGTAGGTAAAATGTATGAACTTTGCAAAGTGAGAAAATTATCTGGATAGCTGTGGCCACGGTTATCGGCGGTGCCGAGAACATGCTTGAAGTAGCTATTATTTTTATAAAACCATTTGTGGGAGGGAATGAAAAGGTAGGTTGGAGCCCAGAGATTTGAGATGGTCTGGTTGAAAACCAGTTAGAGGTATAGGATGTGACCCAAAAAAGAACATAAGCATTAGGTGGATGGAGCCGCTCAGTGATATAGGAGATTGGAGCCTCCACTAGTATTTTACAACAAAACTCGACTTTGTTAAAACTTGTGTTAGTTAAAATCCTAGGTCTCAAGATTTGCTACTACATAATCTATTTTAATAAGTGGCTTTGTGCAAACAAAAGAACCACAAGCCATTCCTTTGTTCAGCCTTGCATATATTACAGCAAAACTCAACTTTGTTAACACATGTGTTAGTTAAAATGCTAGGTACCAGGATTTGCTACTAGATAATCTATTTCAACTAGTGGCTTTGTGCAAACAAAAGAACCACAAGCTATTCCTTTGTTCAGCCTTGCATATATTACAGCAAAACTCAACTTTGTTAACACATGTGTTAGTTAAAATGCTAGGTACCAGGATTTGCTACTACATAATCTATTTCAACTAGTGGCTTTGTGCAAACAAAAGAACCACAAGCAATTCCTTTGTTCAGCCTTGCATATTATACAACTGCATTATGTGTATTGGCTCACGAGTAGGGTTGTGCACTCATACTCGCTCAATATTATTATTTAGTAAGTGTAAGAGAAGAAGACACATGGGACAATTATGAGCATTCGTTGGGACTAGAAATCAAGAAAGCCAAGAACTAGATCGCGTGCCCAGTCGATTGCCTGTGGGTATATCGTAAGGGTTCCACGTGTTACACTTTAAATTCCGCTTCCGCTGTTGCTTCTTTAAAGATACTTGGCCTATCCAACCATTCTGAAAGTCAAAAGCCATAAGGTATATTTACGTTTGATTATTATGCAATAGTTTTACATATTTGTGATATGTATTTGATATTCAATGGTGTAACTGTGGGCACTGGCTGCTGATCTAGTGACTAGTGCCGTGAACACTCAATATTCCAAATTGAAATTTTGGGGTCTAACAATTTTCAATCGGCGATCGTAACCCTAACAAGACTAGAGCAGCGTACACGTGGCGTTGTGATGTGGTGGTTGTTCCACACATTTTACATGGACCATGCTGTGTATGATCTGAAATTGAGTTGCCTTACCAACCGAGCAGAACCAGGTACATATTGGGAGTTAATCCAGCTTAAGGGAACTTGGTCATGGCAATCTAATGTACGGTTGACGAGGGAGGAAGGGTGGGATTTGGTCCTTCTGGCCTAAGCATATGCCAAGGACATTCCTGTATCGGTGGCTGAACAAGCAGGTGGTGGTGATGCCGAAGAGGAAGTTTGGGACTTCAGTGTGGCAGGAGGTCGGGGAATTGCCGATGTTGTTGATGAAGACTGTAATGAATGAGCTCCTTCCATCAGATAAGCTAGTGGGATTGGTGAAAAAGGTGATGAGATCGAAGGCCTAGATGAAAGGATGGATCTTGAAGACCAGGACTACCAGGCATTGACAGAAGATGAAGGATCTGATGAGGAGGATGCTGTGGAACAATAGGTAGTTAGATCCAAATGGAACACATACCAGTTCGACATCCTCGTCATTAACGAAGGCTCCCATGTACCATGAGCGTATGACCAGAATGAAGTCAGGCAAGGAGCTGTGTACAAATGGAAGGAGGCCATGGAGGTGGATATCAAATTCTAGGCCTTGTCGGTGCGGCATACATTCACGGTAGTGAAGTTCAATCCAAGATGCTACGACGTGAAGTGGGACATAGAGGGATGCCCTTGGCAAGTGCATGCATTCCAGCCTAAGTGGGACACCTACTAGAGATGGTCTATAGAAGTCCCTCACACATGTGTCATTGCTGAATCAACATGATCCCACAAGAACATGTTATTAGCCTTCATTGCAAACATCATGGATGGTGAGATCGTGGATAATCTAGATTTTGAGCCACAATCCATCATTCGAGCAATAGAGGTAAGGTTCTAGTACACAATCAGCTATACTAAGGTGTGGAAGGCAAAGTAAAAGGCATTGGAATCAAGGTTTGGTACGTTCGAGGACTCCTACCACAACCTCCCCGGCCAACTATGAGAAATACAAGACAGAAATCCTGACACTCATGTCCACATTCAAAATGGCAAACATATGTGGCGGGAACATAAGAGGGTACTACAGCGAGTATTCTTCGTTTTTGGTCCATGCATCAATGCATTCCAGCATTGTTGTCCAATCTTGTATGTGGATGACACATTTCTGACAGAGAAATAAAAGGGATAGATACTTACTGCAATATTGACGGGCGGGAACAATCAGGTTCGTCCTGTGGCCTTCACATTCATTGAAAGCAAGAACACAGACAGTTCACTGTGGTTTCTAAGGAATGTAAAGATCTATGTTGTACAAGGCTGTCCTAACATATGTGCCATACATGATCGACATGCGGACCTATTGATTGCAATAACCCAACTACAATAAGGGGAGAACGAGGCACTTCGATGGATGGATCTGCAGAGCCGGTGGTGCATGAGGAGGCACTTGGGTGCAAACTTCCACAAGTAGTTCCGCAACAAAGACTTGTTGAACCTATTTAAGCGTACGTGCAACCAAAACCAGAAGAGAATGTTTGATGTACTTTGGAAGATTCTGGTGAGCGTACTAGGGCGTACAGAAAGGAGGTAGTAAAAAAAGCCATCTGTAAGCACTGAACATGACCTTGAGGCATTGTCACACATACTCATAGATGCTCCTGTTGTGATGAGGATAACAGGGGTGTAGGTGAAATGCTTCTCAGGCTGGTTTGAGCACGAGCTTAAGGAGAAGTGGTCACTACTACATTACAAGGATGGTGCTCGATATGGTGTCATGACAAATAATCTAGCCGAGGTGTGCCATTGAGTCATGCGCGACGCCAGATACCTCCCTTTGGTTGCTATTGTGGAGGCAATTCTTCGAAGTACCACAAAGTACTTCATTGATCGAAGCAACACGTGGCCCTCCATTGCGAATGACTGAGTTCTGTACTCTCTCATGATCACCAAGTACAAAGAAGAGAGGAACAAAAAAAGGTGAGATGCACTGGGCATTCAAGATGGGCACAAGGGAGTTTCGCTTCGAGATCTTGTGTAGGGAGAAAGGACACAACGGGATGAACGGTGAGATGATCATCTACGAGTGCTCGCTACGCCGTGCTAGTTGTGTATGCACCTACAACAGGCCTCTTCTTCTTCATATGCTATCCTGACATGTCATGACCACATGTTCGACGGTGGTGTAGCATCCCGGTCGGTACCTTTTCGAGTATTTCACCAAGGAAGAGGTGATGCAAACCTAGAATGCAGAACTGTATGGTTATCGTGTGGTTGACCATTTCACTAGCCATCCTACCTGGGAGCAACTCATCTGGGCTGCAGACATTGCTAGGTTAAAGCGAAAGGTTGGTCGGCGGCAGGTACGACGTATCAGGAATGACATGGACAAAGCAGAAGCGGGGTGTCTTACAAAAAAGTGCTCAATCTGCTCGCAGTCCGAGCATACCTACAAGAAATGCCCTACGAGAAGTGCACGGGATCAAGGAGAGGTCGACAATCCAGACGACAACCGCTAGAATGGTTTGTCTTGTCGAAATATGTTGTGCTGAAGTTTTGTAATGTCATTGAGATTTGTCAAAAAAAACTATGTGATGATGTTTTAATGGAATGTGTTGTAACAACATTTCAAAAAACTATGTGATGATGTTTTAATGGAATGTGTTGTAACAACATTGTTATTTGTCGAAAAACTATGTGATGACGTTGTGTTGGAATGTTTTGAAAGAACGTTGTGATTTGTCCCAAAAACCTATGTGATGATGTTTTGCTTAAAAATATGTTGTGCTAAAATTGTTTCTTATTACTGTCTGATTTTGCTTCTTGTTATGCCGTGCGTCCAATTGTAAGGTGCAACTTATCTTCTTTCTGAAACCACCACCATTGTCGTTGTTAGCGGCACTGTTGGTAGTGGTAGTGGTAGTTTAGTTGATTGGTGTTGTGTGACGGTTCGAACGCTAGAGTGGAGCGGTTGGAAATAAGTAGTCCAATAATAACAGTAGAAATTTAAATAAAACAATACTAAATATTTAGGCTAAATTCTGCACACAAAAAATAAATTTTTTTGCATGACCTTGTCGCCAGATGAACTGGCGACAGGCCAGTCTAAATAGCGACAGAGCCCTATCGCTAGTCCAATTGGCGTCAGGGCACCTGTCGCCATTTGGACTGGCGACAGTAGCCTAGTTTTACAGTAATAAAAGTGATGATTTAATTCTGTATTTTTTTATTAAATTATTATTATTATTTAAAAAATCACGAAATGAGGCTTGTTAGCGCGAGCCAGCTATGTACACTCTCCCAGTCATATAGTCCCGTACCGTGTGCGTGTTAGACACTAGACTCATTTCGTATCATGGTTTTTTTTCTTTCCTGAGCAATAATTGGTGGGCATATTATCCTTTGCGCCTAATTGTTAACTAGATTGCTTAATACCCATTTCCACATAATTGTAGCTCGATCAAATCATTTCATAGTTAGTATTATGTATTAATACTCCAATCTCCATATTTGTTTGATACATTACTTTCAATAATTGGCTTTGCCCAATTAATTGTTCATTTTTGTGGCAGATATCAATGAATGTAAGCAGAATCCAAAAGCATGCCCTAAGATGGCAACTTGCCACAACACAGCGGGAGACTATATTTGTTATTGTCCTCCAGGCAAAATATTTGCGAAGGAAACAAACTCATGCAACCCAGAGATAATAATTGGTAAACTACTTGAAATTAGAATTATTATTTATTATTTTGTTGTGTTCTAGCTTGCTAGGGCTTATGGGAATTGATCTAGGGTCATCTTGACCATTTTCTATCCACAAGTAAGCTTTTGGCTAAAATTTTGATTTCCCCCGTTTTTGTGCCTTTTTGCCCTCATCTAAGAAAATCGTAGAGCCAAAAGCTTCGATCGTTCTGATCGTCGATTGGAACAGGTTCATGGCCTTCTTGATATGCTATATTTGAAATATCAAGGGATTTGGATATCATAATCAAAAGTTGAATTTTTGGAGATCTCTTCGAGTTGCTGTCCCTGCAACAACACAAGACTTCCTCTGTGTTCTTGTACTTTGAATTTTCATTGCTTTCATAACAATTAGAGTGGTAAAGAAGTTAAATATCGTAGGTAGTAAAAAAGATAGGTGCTTGTGCTTACACCCCTCTAGTCTCTTGATCCGGTCCAACAAGACCACAGCTGTACCGCTGGCCCTCATGACACATCTTTTGGTCCTCTATAAAGGCAACGCACTTCCACTAAGAAACACAACCTTCCTTTGTGTATGTAATTAGTACTTTACCTCACCCTTTTCCTGTTAGGTCTAATTTTTCTGAGAAACTATTTACTCTAGTTGTGAAAAACAACGAATTTAACTCTG
Organism: Hsuehochloa calcarea; assembly: GCA_036346395.1. Lineage (NCBI taxonomy): Eukaryota > Viridiplantae > Streptophyta > Magnoliopsida > Poales > Poaceae > Hsuehochloa > Hsuehochloa calcarea. Next base: position 5,749,170 of record CM070593.1, on the reverse strand, counting down.
ATATTGCTGCATATAATTACTTGATGTAGGTGTTGCCGTTGGGCTTGGCTGTGGTTTTGGAGTTTTAGCCCTGACATTGTGTGCAATTGTGTTAGTTCGACGGTCTAAAACACACATCCAAAAGAAAGTTCGGAGGGCCTATTTCAGAAAAAATAAAGGACTACTGCTAGAGCAATTGATCTCATCTGGTGAAAGTGTTGCGCATAGCACAAAAATATTTTCTTTAGAAGAGCTAGAGAAGGCAACAAATAGCTTTGATTCAACACGCATTGTTGGACGTGGAGGTCATGGCACAGTTTACAAGGGCATTTTAGCAGATCAACGCGTGGTAGCCATAAAAAAATCAAAAATTATGCAGCAGAGTGAGATTGACCAATTTGTCAATGAGGTTGCCATCTTGTCACAAATCATTCATCGCAATGTGGTGAAGCTTTTTGGTTTCTGCCTTGAATCAGAGGTACCTTTGCTTGTGTACGAATTTATCCCCAATGGTACACTTTATGACCTTCTTCACGGTGATTTGAGTATCAAATGCTTCTTAAAATGGGATGACCGTATTAGGATTTCTCTTGAGGCTGCAAGTGCTCTTGCATATCTCCATTCGGCTGCTTCAATACCAATCTTCCATAGAGATGTGAAATCTGCCAATATACTCTTAAATGACAACTTCACTACCAAGGTATCGGACTTTGGTGCTTCAAGATCAATTTCTATTGATGAAACCCATGTGGTCACCAATATACAGGGGACATTTGGATACTTGGATCCAGAATATTACCATACAGGACGATTAAATGAGAAGAGTGATGTCTACAGCTTTGGCGTGATACTAGTTGAGCTCCTAACAAGGAAGAAGCCAATCTTTCTCAATTGCTTTGGCGAAAAGCAGAACTTGGGTCATTACTTCCTTCAAACATTACGAGATGGAACTACAATAGAAATAGTGGATGCTCAGGTCGTTGAGGAAGCAAATCAAACAGAAATCGATGAGATAGCCTCACTTGCAGATATATGCTTAAGACTTAGAGGAGAAGAGAGGCCTACTATGAAAGATGTGGAGATTAGACTGCAACTCCTGAGAGATAAGATAACAAACAAAAATCAACAAGAGATACAAGAGAACATTGAACCTGAGATGTTATTACCATACAAGTCAAACTCTACTTTTCAGAACCAACGCACGGAGTTTGACACAGTTGCTAATTCATCAACTCAGGATGGCACTCGATGCTATACCATGGAGCAAGAGCTTGTTTCTTGGACAGATTTACCTCGCTAAATTGTATCTTTTTTCTAATAACAAACTTTATGTACTATTTTCCTTGTTTGAGCAACAACACTTCATTTTCTACTTATTGAATTTTAGATCTAAATATAAACTAATAGATTAAACTTTGTACACAAGAATCAAAGCTTGAATGTTGATTACATTTTTTCTTGTAATTTTCTTTCTTTACCTTAAAAACACTAGTGGATCTAAAGACACTATTAGTGATATGTCGTAGAGGCAATCATAGAGTTAATTATATCGCTTCTATGTTTATGAACTTTTGAATAATATATTATTTCATCCCTTGAATCAAATATCATTTATATTGATTGGTATATGACTTGTTGGTGAAACTCTCTATTTGTGTTTATGATGTCATTCTAAACATCCCTGATCTTATGTCATTATATGGGACATGATCAACACATGTATTGATTGATAACCATGTTTAACAGATCATGGATACGAGACATCAAATCAATAATGCGGACATATGTTGGATTGATCCGCCTTGAGACACTGCGATAATTCTTATATTCTTATTAAGTGTTAATCAGTTGGTCTCATACATAGCGTATGTGGGATTATTAGACCAGAGGTAGTCATGGTTTCTATAACACCTCGATTTTCAATGGACCGTAGGTGGACCTGTTCGAATGGATCGTGGCTCACTTTGTCACCTCTCGGGATTTCGAGTAAAATTAAAGAGAAAAGAAAAAACCCTAGTGGACCCCACCTGTCAGTCACAGTAGATTTTCTTAAATAAATAAATAAATAAATCCCAGTGGGACCCACATGTCAGAAATTTCAGAATTTCTAGAATTTCTCTCGATTCAAACTTTGGATAGCTTGTTCTCCCTCATTTTAAATCCAAATCAAGTTATATTTGTTTATAAATTCATCTAAATTCAAGATCTTTCCAATAGTACCAAAACCATTATTTTTGAGTTCATTTGAATTTATTTGTGTTATGGGTATTTATGTGAAATCGTCGTTCGCACGCTAATTAGATTCGAATGTCGTCGAAGACCTGGTCACTGCTTCAAGTCAAGAACAAGACTAAGACATATCGTATGTGGGATTATTAGACTAAGACATCTCGTATGTGGGATTATTAGTCATGGTTTTTCTAACACCTCAATTTTCAATGCACCGTGGGTGGACTTGGTTGAATGGATCGTGGCCCCACCTTTCAGCCTCTCTGGATTTTTCGAGAAAAATAAAGATAAAATAAAATAAAAACCCTAGTGGACCCCACCTATCAATCACAATAGAGTTTATTAAATAAAAATAAAATCGCAGTGGTACCCACATGTCAGAAATTTCAGAATTTCTCTCAAGTTAAACTTTGGAGAGCTTGTTCTCCCTTATTTTAAATCCAAATCAAATTATTTCTGTTTATAAATTATTCTAAATTTAAGATCTTTTCAACAGTACAAAAATCATAATTTTTGGATTTCATTTGAATTTATTTGTGTTATGGGTATTTATGTGAAATCGTCGTTCTCACGTTAATTAGATTTGAACATCGTCGAAGACCTCGTCACCGCTTCAAGTCAAGGTCAAGACCACGACATATCCACATTTGAGCAAGACAAGTCCTTATCATTGATCATGTTTAACCTACATTTCAAATTCAAAGTATTTCAATTCAAATTATTACTTGCATGCTTATTATTATTTATGAAATGTTATGTCAAATGTTGATACTTAGGTATGCCAAGTTTGCCACTAAGCAACACTATCTACTACTTCTAACAATATTTTACAATAAATTGCAGCAAGCAGATAAATAATAAAACCCGTCCACGAGCCACAATAAAAAAACATTAAATGCAACCAAATCTACATAAGAATTAATATACTAGGTAGCAATACATTAAATGCAACCAAGCTTAGGAAGAGTTTGTGGATGGCTCCTAGTCCGGGATCTTCTTCATTAAGATAGACCATTAATCAACATCAATATTCATTGCAAATGAAATCTGTTGTAAAAAATGGGTGTTTTAGGTCATTTGAGCAAATTGATTCAATTTAGGACATTTTATCTCTCGGATGGTCGTTGTTAGCTTCTTGATCTCACATTGACATTCTGACATGGCCATTATCACTTTAGGATCTCTGTTGATGAACTTGCTAATTTTGAAGCTTTGCTTAAATTGTTATAATTCATCGCTTTATCTTGAGCATTCTAGCTTAGCTTTGATATATATGTCTTAACATGATATTGCTAGCGCCTTCAGGATTGATATGTATTGAGTAATAGTAGAAATACTAGCTTGTTCTTTTGGGTAATCTCCAAAGCTTCTTGTACTAAAATTTGCAAAATAAAAAAAATTAAAGCCACTCCATTGCATTTCATTCTTACTCTTTCTTATGATTCTTCCTCATTTATGCTTTTGTAATCTCTGGATGAGAGGAAGGCGTGATTCCTTGATGACTCCATTGTCAAAGGGGGATAAGAAATAGAAAAAATGTTGAAAAGGGGGAGTTATTAGGAGAAAATAGGAGAAAATGATAATTTTTTAAAAAATGATGATCATAGTTTGGGGGAGCATTTAATTTGCATTCTTATGATCTTATTGCCATTTCTGAACTTGAATTGCAATTCTTGAAACCTCACAATGATCAAACGTCAATTTGAACAATTGTTCTTTCATATGGACCTTAAGTGGGATTTTTGACTCTTCTTTGGAAATTGAAGCTTTCTTTCTTTCTCTTGGCTTATCTCGCTTGCCTATACTATTCTGAAGTCAACTTGGTCATTTCCATTGCGTTCTCCTGCTTTTGGACCAAGTTGTGCCTTTGCGCAAAAACATCGAATACTTTCCTTTTCAAACCTTAAACTTACTTTTTTGGAAAATTGACAATGTGTTCATCAAGGGGGAGATTGTGGATATCATGGGGATATGCTCATGATCTTAGGATGATGTTACAATTAGAAATGACATTGAAGGTTTGTCGAATCACACGTTTTCAGCAAAGTTCAAGTGCTGTCAGGTTCCTAGCGGTCGGACTTGTAACACCCTGGCTATTCGGAAGCCAAAATGTCACGCAAACCTATCAAACTACTAAGCATAGCATTAAAACTAGATTATCCAGATTAAATCAACATAAATTCCTAAGGAAAGACAATGAACGATCACTAGAATCATGGTAAAGAATGGATAAACGGTCATAATACCACGAACAATCAAACGATACTAACATAGGATTATTACAATCTGGAACTTATTTCAACAATTTGACTTGACTGAATGGCAAGAATAATTGTTTTGATTGGATAAAAGTGAAGTGTAGTGTGCCGAACTACCCCACCAAATCATCTTGTCGTCCTCCTCAATTACCTAATTAAAACATACAAAGCAAGGGTGAGTCGAAGACTCAGCAAGTACTAAACAAGAATAATCAAGCATGGAGTGGACAACACAATTCAGTTGAGTTACGAACAATTATTGGAACACATACATGTACGTATGGAATGAATACATGAATTGATGAAATGTAAGAATGCATTGAAGGTACGGACTTATCGACTTCATATACCGGTATAGCGAGTGATACACCCGTCGGTGTTCACTTAAGCCCGTACTTCACAAAGTACGGGGACCCAATCACCGTATGAAGAACGTTTCATCACGGTGTCCAAGTTGCCACATTGGAATGGTGGTCAACACTACCCACATTGGAATGGTGGGTTTTCAAATGCCCATGCTGGAATTGATGGGTCTTTCAAATGCCCATACTGGAATTGATGGGACTTACCAAAAGAATCCACTTCCGTGGTCATAATGAATTTTATGAATGAACATGATGATTTCTCATGGTATGAATGAATAACACACATTAGTGGAAAAGACACATAGCATTCAACAACATGTGTAAACAAGTATAAGTATATATTCACACTCAACATAATGTACCAATAAGGCCACACTAGTCACTTGCAGTATATCAACACCATGAACAAAGCACAAGAACATTCATGTAAACAACATATCATTATGCATTCCTTTGAATTCAACACCAGTTAACATACAGTACTTGCCTTTCGCGTTGTGACTCGTTAGTAGGCAACGGAGGTGTTCCCACACATGATGCCTCGCCGCCTACACAAGCATGTTCCCAAAATAAGAACAACGATATAACACTGCTACCGGTGTTCTACAATAACCCCTGACTATCCAATATACCGCATAGACCCAAAATGAAAATAAACTATTCAGCCAGATTTCAGCCCTTCTGAGCAGCGGTACGATAAAATTGACCATTAATTATCTGTAAATCTAAAAGACCTGAAACCAGTGCTCACTGAATCTTAACAGATCAGGCTACAAAATATTAGTTGGCGGAATCCCCTGATTCGGCCAAAACAGGGGGCTAATTATCAGCTAAACACATCCCATCTACGTCTGTCCAGAATACAGATCAGAGATAAAGAAAACGGCGTAACTTTCAACCTATTGATCCAATGAGAATGATTCTTATCATCTTGGAAATATAAATTTAAGGGCTAAAATAACTTAGTTGGGTGAAGGTTATGATTCGGCCCCTAATTTGAACAAAATCGAGGGACAAAACTACTGACCTCAGTTTTCAGACAGACCGGACAGTTCATAATAAAAAATTCATATCTCCCAAACTACAGATCCGATTTTCCTGATCTCAGTGCCAAAATAAAGCTAACGTTCCCAGGAATAAAACTCTAGAAGGGCAAAACCCCAGATTCGGCCTCTACAGTAGTCTAAACAATAGATAAAAACGCTAACATTTATCTGCCCAGAATTCAGAACAGTGGTAAAGAAAATATCATAACTTTCATTATACAGATCCAATGGAGATGATCTTTATCAGCTTGGAAAGATAATTTAAAGGGCTACAATAACTTATTTGGGTGAAGGTTCTGAAAATGCTTCTAACTAAATCAAAACCTAGGATCAAGCCGACAGATCCTTCTCGTCGATGCATGAGCAGTAGCGCACTAAAATCGACAGACAAGGCGGTGCACACAAAGGGGAAAGGCGGCGGCTCCAAAGGGGAGGGGAGAGAAATGTGGAGTTTAGGGTTTAGGGTGGGAACCCCTCTTATGGCTGGCCACCACATGGGCCCCTCTGGCCGTGGCCCGAGCCCAGTTGCCGTGAAATCACGAAAACCCCGGTGAAAAGATGATTCGGTTTGTCGATTAGCTCCTCTTCCAAACTTCTTCTAATAAGCGAATCACCTTCGGTATTACATTCTACACCCTTAACGGAATTCGACCTCGAATTCTAACCGCAACTAATACCGTAACAATTTCCAAGGAGTTGAAATCAACGGATTTAACTCTGTACGTAAACAAACGGGTATGGATCTTTGCTCGCGCATGCGAGACTCTATCTCCCAAGTGGCATCTCTCTGAATAGAGAAACCACAAAGCAAAGATGTGAAGCAACGTCGACCTAACAATCAACTTGAACTTTCTAGGTACACTCATCGAAGAGGATCGAAGGTAAGACCTTACTCGATGGTCAACGTGTTTAACTTAATCTCAAACTTTGAATGGTCCTGCTGCTCTCAAGACCAAAGACGCACCTTACGCTATGCGTGCTTGGCGTATGTACCGTGGATATCAAAGCGATAAGCCGACTTCCTAATTTCTTCTCTGCCGGAAATGAAGAGAATCCAATCGAAAAATAGAGAGTTCTCATCGCAACCACGCAATGTTAACTCTTCACCAAAAGGTTAAATCCCAAATGTGACTATTTATCAAGAAAGCAATTCCACTTCCAATGAATCAATTTATAAAGAACACCACGGAAACCAAAGAGAAATTTGCTTGAATACTCAAATCAAATATTTCTTTTACTCGACAGAACCGAAAGATTCACCATGCCAACATGGCCCCAACTCAAAGTGCTGAAAACACTTATCAACAAAGACAAAACCCAAACGAGAAGCAAGGAAACGCATCATTTTCCGAGGAAACATCCTTTCTTCCGCTCTCTCTTCGAGGAGTAAAACTTCTCTCAATATTGGAATTGAATTCATCGCAGACCTCAAGAGATTAAACCTCTTAATTGAACATTATCAAATTATGCTCAAACTGAAATACATCATCCACACCATGGTGGAGAGACTCCATTGAATTTTTCGATTGCTCTAGACATCTCGTTCTACTATTCAACCTTAATTTGATTAAAGGCACCCAAAGCGCCACAGGATAGATACCACACAATCATATTACCTCAAATTTTCAAAACAACTCGAATCGTCAAGACGCATGCTAATGTCTTTGCTTCAAAAGGGTCCTAGCATAAACATGTTCGGGAAATTCATTTATTCCACCCTCTATACACACAATCAGTACATGACCAAAGGTCTAGCATAAACGAATGCAAAGCCCAGATTTAACTTCCAAAACCTCTACAACAGATTGCTCTTATAACTGATAGTGAAATCTTCGAATTAAATCTCCAACATTACCACCATTCTAACATACTCACTCATTGACATCATCAGAAATCACCCACACCATCTCGTAATGCTATCCAATTGCGTTACTCTAAAAATTCAATGAAGGTTTCCATACCTCCGATAATCACCAACCTTTCAATCCTGAATTGAAGTTCTAGAATTTCACTATACCAGGTGTTAATTAGCCGTAACACTTTTCAGACTTACTTCGAAGTCAAACATCTCATGTGAATCAATTTCCCTCCAAGGGATACAGATCAAAACCATTTCACATTCTACTACTCCTCCGATAACTTGGTAGCAAAGTACCATCGCTACGATTACTCATCCACCACCAAACAGTTGCCAAACTTTCACCTTGCAAACACTTCGCAACACAAAACTGTGATCCTTTCTCAAAAGGAAGAGGCGAACAAAAATAAGTTCATTCATACAGGAAAGCGTTGCTCACCACGGCGGCCAAGAAACCAAAAGAAATATTCTGCTAAAGGTGATCTTGGAAAACGAAAACTAAGTTCGTGGTTGAGGGAACACATTCCTCAGAAGATAATAGCAAATAACAACCGATAAGAAAACGACATTACGATTGAAACTCGAAATCTTTTGAGTGAAAAGGGCAGAAAATTTAGGCAATGAACTCATTGAACATAGGTGGAGTCCACAATTGAAAACATGAGCCTCACAAGAAGAGAATGTCGGATCTTTACAGATAAGAACAACGAGCATTCAAGATCAAAACGCTCGCATCACTGAAGAACCATTATAACTCGCAAAAATCGCTTTACGTGGCAAACTTCGTTTATCATAATAAACTGGGACCTCCAATAGGTCATGAACACAAAACTCGAAATTGAATCATTTTGGAAACATCAAGAAAGGTGGTCAAACTTCTTCTTTCTCTATAAAAGAATCAACCTTACCCTCACATTACTGATCGTGTCAATAAACCTTCTAAAGGAAACATGACAAATCGGGTCATAAAAATTTTCAGCATCAAATGAAATTGTAATAACAACTTGTTCTAGAAAAGAATTTCGCATGCGAAAACCACAAAGTTGAACAAACGTCACACCCAAAGACTACAAAATTCTAGAGAAAGGGGGTTTCGACACTTTTCTTTTCAAAGGGAGGTTCTAAACTCCAACACTCCAAATATTCCAAAGAAATGAACATAGTCGAAATTTCTTCAACGAACTTTGTGAAAGGAAATTTGCATTCTCGAATCATCAAGCGGATAACCGAGCTGCCCTTATCAACAAGAGAGATAGGGCTAACATAAAGAGAACGATCTTGTCAAGAATAACGTTCACAAACAAAGAATGAGAGCTCAAGACCCGTAAAGGCAAGAAACCTTTTGAAAAACAAATAGGGTCTAATAGAAACCCGTAGCCCACAATCTTTGTTTGGGTGCAACCCCGACTTAAGCATAACCAAGCACTCCAAAAGGGTTTTAACGCTTTTCTTGGAAAAGAGATGCATCAAATTTCAACAAGCAGAGGGTTCCAAAAGGAATACATTGAGCCAATGCTTTCTCGTGTTAACGAACTTGCAACAAGAATTCTCATTAGGCAAACCATCAAACGAGTAAATGAGTCGCTCTTTCCCAATGAGAAAGAAAGAACAACCATGAAAATATCAATGTTGCCAATTTACAAAGATCATTCGTAGTAAAAGCAATTCGACAATCGAAAAACAATAATGTTTTCGGAGTACCATTCAAGGCCTATTTAAACTCGTCTACCAAAATCATGAACCCAAGAGAAATTCATCAATCGCCACCGGACAAGAATTTGTCAAATTCGAAAATCAAGGAAGAGAATGACTTACTAAAGCAGCCCAAGAGAAATATGCAAGATCAATACACACTTGATAAAGAACTTGCAAAAGAAGTCTTCCAATACCGAGATTCCAAACGAACGAATGAGTTAAATTTCCCCAATAGGGGTAAAACAAGTCTTTTGTGAAAAGAGAAATCTTGCATTTGAACTATGCTCACGTGGAGCAGAAATATCACAATAGTCGAAAGGGCAATATTTGTTTCAAAGAACGAATCGAGAAGCGCTGGAGCTTGCCTTCTTCATTAAAACCCCAATTTCAAAAGAATTCACGAACCGCCAGAACCACAACCAGAAACCGGATATCGTTCGAGAAAGGCAACAAGTTCATCAATGAGCTCATGCTCAATACAGAGCTTATGGAACAGAGGTAAGAAGTTCTCTAATATTATACTACAAGCGATCGTGTAGCCTTTGGCAAAACCAGTGACATCAACCACGAACTCAATCGATCAACGCCGCTAGCTAAACGCATAACTAATGCAATCAATTATGAATATATATATATATATATATATATATATATATATCGGATCATCTCATGACGATCATAGAATAATTTCATAGATAGAGGTTATCACATCATATCATGGATTAACACATCATAGCACAACACAATTTAACAACGACTCAATACTCGAGTCACCACAATTGAAATGCAGAAGCAACAGTTTACCCAACCCCTCCTAATGTGCACAGTGTGTTAATTCAATATGTTTGAATGAACCACGGACCTAAAGCCCGCTCTGATACCAACTGTAACACCCTGGCTATTCGGAAGCCAAAATGTCACGCAAACCTATCAAACTACTAAGCATAGCATTAAAACTAGATTATCCAGATTAAATCAATATAAATTCCTAAGGAAAGACAATGAACGATCACTAGAATCATGGTAAAGAATGGATAAACGGTCATAATACCACGAACAATCAAACGATACTAACATAGGATTATTACAATCTGGAACTTATTTCAACAATTTGACTTGACTGAATGGCAAGAATAATTGTTTTGATTGGATAAAAGTGAAGTGTAGTGTGCCGAACTACCCCACCAAATCATCTTGTCGTCCTCCTCAATTACCTAATTAAAACATACAAAGCAAGGGTGAGTCAAGACTCAGCAAGTACTAAACAAGAATAATCAAGCATGGAGTGGACAACACAATTCGGTTGAATTACGAACAATTATTGGAACACATACATGTACGTATGGAATGAATACATGAATGGATGAAATGTAAGAATGCATTGAAGGTATGGACTTATCGATTGCATATACTGGGGTATAGCGAGTGATACACCGTCGGTGTTCACTTGAGCTCAGACTTCACAAAGCACGGGACCCAATCACCGTATGAAGAACGTTTCATACGGTGTCCAAGTTGCCACATTGGAATGGTGGTCAACACTACCCACATTGGAATGGTGGGTTTTCAAATGCTCATCTTGGAATTGATGGGTCTTTCAAATGCCCATACCGGAATTGATGGGACTTACTAAAAGAATCCACTCGTGGTCATAATGAATTTTATGAATGAACATGATGATTTCTCATGGTATGAATGAATAACACACATTAGTGGAAAAGACACATGGCATTCAACAACATGTGTAAACAAGTATAAGTATGTATTCACACTCAACATAATGTACCAATAAGGCCACACTAGTCACTTGCAAGATATCAACACCATGAACAAAGCACAAGAACATTCATGTAAACAACATATCATTATGCATTCCTTTGAATTCAACACCAGTTAACATACAGTACTTGCCTTTCGCGTTGTGACTCGTTAGTAGGCAACGGAGGTGTTCCCACACATGATGCCTCGTCGCCTACACAAGCATGTTCCCAAAATAAGAACAACGATATAACACTGCTACGGTGTTCTACAATAACCCCGACTATCCAATATACCGCATAGACCCAAAATGAAAATAAACTATTCAGCCAGATTTCAGCCCTTCTGAGCAGCGGTACGATAAAATTGACCATTAATTATCTGTAAATCTAAAAGACCTGAAACCAGTGCTCACTGAATCTTAACAGATCAGGCTACAAAATATTAGTTGGCGGAATCCCCTGATTCGGCCAAAACAGGGGGCTAATTATCAGCTAAACACATCCCATCTACGTCATCCGTCTGCAATACGATCGAGATAAAGAAAACGGCGTAACTTTCAACCTATTGATCCAATGAGAATGATTCTTATCATCTTGGAAATATAAATTTAAGGGCTAAAATAACTTAGTTGGGTGAAGGTTCTGATTCGGCCCCTAATTTGAACAAAATCGAGGGACAAACCTACTGACCTCAGTTTTCAGACAGACCGGACAGTTCGTAATAAAAAATTCATATCTCCCAAACTACAGATCGGATTTTCCTGATCTCAGTGCCCAAATAAAGCTAACGTTCACAGGAATAAAACTCTAGAAGGGCAAAACCCCAGATTCGGCCTCTACAGTAGTCTAAACAATAGATAAAAACGCTAACATTTATCTGCCCAGAATTCAGAACAGTGGTAAAGAAAATATCATAACTTTCATTATACAGATCCAATGGAGATTATCTTTATCAGCTTGGAAAGATAATTTAAAGGGCTACAATAACTTATTGGGGTTAAGGTTCTGAAAATGCTTCCAACTAAATCAAAACCTAGGATCAAGCCGACAGATCCTTCTCGTCAGACAGACAGAACAGCGCGCACTAAACAAATCATATCTCCTAAACCGTAATGCGAATCACGTGATCTCAGTGGCTATGGAAAGCTAAGAACAATACCTACAACTTTCTAAGAGATGGAGAGGACAGAAAACGAACACATCTTATCCAAAATCGACGTACAAGACGGTGCACAGCAAGGGGGAAGGGGGGCGGCGGCTCCAAAGGGGGGAGGGGGAGAGAAATGTGGAGTTTAGGGTTTGGGGGGTGGGAACCCCCCCTCTTATGGCTGGCCACCACATGGTCCCCTCCTGGGCCGTGGCCCAGGCCCAGGTTGCCGTGAAATCACAGAAAACCCCCCGGTGAAAAGATGATTCTGGTTTTTCGATTAGCTCCCTCTTCCGAAACTTCTTCTAATAAGCCGAATCACCTTCGGGGTATTACAGGACTGGCCAGGGCGGCGGTTCGACCGGTCAGGTCGCGGTCAGATAGGCCACCTCTGGCGGTTCGACCGGCCAGGCTTTGGCCCGAGAGGCTGGCGGTCAGACCGGCTATGGGCGGCGGTCTGACCGGGCAGTAAGTAACCTTGAGTTTGTAGGTGGGCAAAAAAAAGGGTGTAGGCAAATGAGGGGATTCTCCTATACTTGGTTTCTTTATTTTTGGAGCCTCGAGTCAAAAGATCTATTCGTTTGAAATTTTTGGACTGGTCTCGGATTTCCAAGGTGGAAATTTGGCTAAGTCCTTTTTCAAGGCCAAACCGCCATGGGTGGTTGTCGACTGCCACTTGTTCGCCGCCATCGTGGCGACGATTTTTGTTGGTTAGGTCAAGTTCATGGGTTTCAGTGCATATATGTTCCATGATGCATGTTTTGACAACCGCGGGTCAAGTTCCGAAGAACTTGTTCCCGAAATTGATTTCTTGGTCTATTATTGTGCAGGAAGCTTGGAGGTCAATGACGGTTAACGACGAGGATGATCGGGACTAGGTTTGGAGAGCTAAGGTTCAGAATGATCGAGGATGCTGGGTGAAGTCATTGGATTCAAGCAAGGCACGAAACGGACAAGGATGACCGAACGGGAATTTCGGTGCGACGAGTTATATCAAGCAGCACGGGGGTGGTGCAAGTGGAATGGTCGTTTCGATGGGAGCCGGATGGGAGAGACTTGCCGACATGAAGAGAGCCGTTGATCAACCTACACGTGGCGAAGCATGGGATTGCTTTATGAAGATTGGACTCGGTCTTTGGAGAAGGATCGAGAAAGGGTATTTTGGTAACTTCACTAAAATACCGCCTTGATTGCTTTTGGTCAAACCACGGCGCAAGACGGCGCAAGGAGAAGTGGTTTAGGTCAAGAGAAGATGAAGATAGCACCTTGAAATGCGCGCGTGAGTGAAACCCGTTTGTGTGTAGGCTTAACGGGTACTCGTTAGGAAATATATTCTAGAAGCTAGCTTCCACTATAAATAGGGGAGTGTGCTGGTTATGCACCTCCCACCTCTTATGTTTTTGTTGAAACACTAATTTTGGTGTTTAAGGAGAATAGTGGAGAGGTTAGAGGATGTAACGGTGGCCCGATCTTTCGAAAGGTACTGATAAGTCGATTGTGGAGAACTCGACGTTGATGATACGAAGGCTCCAACCAGAACAGATCAAACCTCCTGCAATCACTACACCACTGCTCCGATGGTTATCAACCGTACCGAACGCGGTTGACCTCGCCAAGAAGGCTATCTCCTCCATGCGAATCGAGAACACAAGCAAGAAAGTAAAAGATGCAATCTGATATTGTATTGCGAATATAGATGAAGTACACAAGGTGGGGTTCCTCAACCGAACGCGGCGGCGAGGCGCTAAGCGTAATAATCTCAAAGAAAACCCACGTTAAACCATGACGGCCATCGATATATATAGGGGACGTGAGGAGGTCGACCTAGGGTTCAGCGGCCGCGAGAAGAGGCGTACACAACCTGGACTCCGACCTCGACACGCTTACAAGACCATATTAGGCCAAAACGGTGATGCAACATCTTATTCAATATTCAAGTTGCGTATCTTTGGTCGAAGACTTGGTCGTAGGACTGGTCCTGGGGTGGTCTTGAGGAGTTCATGTTATCTCTGGTCGTAAGCCTTCTTGAAGTGGTCGTAGACCCTGCGGAACTGGTCGTAGACCTTCTTGCACTGGTCGTAGTCCTAGATTCCTAAGTACAAGTAAATCATCTCCGTTAGGCAGCATCATAGAGTTATCAAATAATACACTCAGCCCTAGAAACGAATTTACCTGATAAATAAGTTGACGAGTACGTGCCCGAGTAATTGGACCTTGCACATGAGGAGTGTTCGTATCAGTAGAAGTGATGTCCTCATCATCCTTCCCTTCTTGAATTGGAGTCATCCTCGACTCAAGATCATCCTCCACGCCCAAGAAAGGCCGTAAATCTGCAATGTTAAAACTGGAGCTAACCCCGAAATCTGCAGGCAAGTCTAACTTATATGCATTATCATTAATATATTCAAGAACTTTAAAAGGACCATCTGCACGTGGCATGAGGTTAGACTTTCTAAATTCAGGACATCGTTCTTTACGCAAGTGTAACCACACAAGATCACCAGGTTCAAAAGAAACATGCTTGCGTCCCTGACTACCAGCAATTTTATATTTAGCATTCATAATCTCAATATTCTCTTTCGTTGTCTCATGCATCTTTAGTATCAACTCAGCACGTTGTTGAGCATTAAAATTTACTTTCTCCGAAGCCAGAAGAGGTAAAAAATCGATAGGTGCACGAGGGATGAATCCATAAACAATTTCAAAAGGACACTTGTTTGTGGTAGAATGCAGCGAACGATTATTAGCGAACTCCACATGAGGCAAGCAGTCCTCCCACATTTTTAAGTTCTTTTTAAGCACAACCCTAAGCATAGTGGACTAGGTTCTATTGACAACCTCAGCTTGTCCATCGGTTTGGGGATGACAAGTAGTGGAAAATAACAGCTTAGTCCCCAACTTACCCCACAAGGTTCTCCAAAAATGACTAAGAAATTTAGCATCATGATCTGAAACTATCGATTCGGAATACCATGCAAGTGAACAATTTCCTTAAAGAACAAATCAGCAACATTTGAAGCATCATCACTTTTAGGACATGGTATAAAATGAGCCATCTTAGAGAATCTATCCACGACAACAAAAATACTATCCCTCCCCTTCTTTGTTCTAGGAAGCCCTAAAACAAAGTTCATAGAAATATCTTCCCAACGTATGCTTGGAACAGGAAGAGGCATGTATAAACCATGAGGATTAAGTCGTGACTTAGCTTTTTGGCATGTGGTGCAGCGGGTAATGAAGCGTTCGACGTCATGCCTCATCTTTGGCCAATAAAAGTGGTGGGTCAGAATGTCCTCGGTCTTCTTCACGCCGAAGTGACCCATTAATCCTCCTCCATATGCCTCCTGTAACAACAAAAGACGAACAGAGCTAGCTGGAATGCATAGCTTGTTAGCACGGTACACGAACCCATCATGCACCACAAATTTATTCCAACTCTTTCCCTCTTGATAATTTAGCAACACATCTTTAAAATCAATATCATGCACATATTGCTCCTTTATTGTCTCTAATCCAAAGATTTTGAAGTCAAGTTGTGAAAGCATGGTATGTCTCCTAGACAAAGCATCAGCTATCACATTTTCTTTGCCCTTTTTATATTTAATGACGTAGGGAAAAGACTCAATGAACTCAACCCACTTAGCATGTCTGCGGTTCAGGTTGGTTTAACTTCGAATATGCTTCAAAGATTCATGATCAGAATGTATTACAAACTCTTTGAGCCATAAATAATGTGCCATGTTTCCAAAGTTCGAACTAGAGCAAATAATTCTTTATCATAGGTAAAATAGTTCAAACTAGAACCACTTAATTTTTTACTAAAGTAAGCAACATGTTTTCCTTCTTGAATTAACACACCACCAAGACCTATGCCACCAGCATCACATTCTAATTCAAAAGTCTTCTTTGAAATCGGAAGTTGAAGCAAAGGGGCGTGTGTTAACTTATCTTTGAGAGCGTCGAAAGCTTGTTGTTGTATGGTGGCCCAAGTGAAAGGAACTCCCTTCTTTGTAAGCTCATTTAGCGGTGCAGCGAGGGTGCTGAAATCCCGAACAAAACGCCGATAGAAACCAGCGAGCCCTAGAAAACTCCGCACTTGTGTGACCGTTTTAGGAGGCGGCCAACTCTGGATAGCGACGATCTTGGCTTGATCAACTTCGATGCCCTGTGGAGTAACAACATAGCCAAGAAAAGAGACTTGATCCGTGCAAAAGGTGCACTTCTCAAGGTTACCAAACAAACGTGCATCTCTCAAAACATTAAAAACAACACGTAAATGATCCATGTGTTCTTCATATGACTTGCTATAGATCAGAATATCATCAAAATAAACCACCACAAATTTTCCAATGAAAGCACGCAAACCTTCGTTCATCAAACGCATGAAAGTGCTAGGTGCATTAGTTAAACCAAAAGGCATCACTAACCACTCATATAGTTCGAACTTAGTTTTAAAAGTAGTTTTCCATTCATCTCCCAATTTCATTCTAATCTGGTGGTAACCACTCCGCAAGTCAATCTTTGTGAAAATAATAGAACCACTCAACTCATCAAGCATGTCATCTAGCCTAGGGATAGGATGACGATACCTTATGGTAATATTATTAATGGCTCTGCAATCAACACACATACGCCAACTACCGTCTTTCTCAGGTACCTCAGCTGGAAATACATCCACATACTCCTGCAAAAGGTTAGCAATAGCAGGAGGCAAAGAGCTAGATATATCCGCAAGAGAATATAAAGCATTTTTGCATATCAAAGCATAGCATGACAGCTCATTATCAAAAATTTCAACAAGATCATATTTGGTTGTAAGCATGACACAACCTTTTAATTTAATTCCATCGGTCTTAGAACTAGGTGCTAACCGCTCTTTCTTAGGTGGGAAAATATTCTTCACTACTTGCTGATTTTCAGATTCATGTTCAAGTTCTTTCTTCTCATTTTCAGCTAGCTCTTTATCACAATTCACAATTTCAGTAGGCGTCAAAGATAGCAAAATTATTTTCTTTTCTTTGTGCATAAAAGAGTATTTATTACTTCCACCATGATGAGTTGCATCGGTATTAAATTCTCATGGACGACCTAATAAAAGAGAATATGCTTGCATAGGTACTACGTCAAAATCAGCAACATCATGTAGGAACCAATGGAAAAATGCACTCTCGCAGATTGTGTTACCTTCACCTTACCACTGTTGTTGAACCATGGAATGTGGTATGGGTGAGGATGCGTGCGTGTGGTCAAGCCAAGCTTCTTGACCAATCTTGAATTCACCAAGTTATTGCAGCTTCCGCCATCAATTATGACACGAACACGGCAATCCTTAACGATGAGGAACATGCTTCCAACTAAATCAAAACCTAGGATCAAGCCGACAGATCCTTCTCGTCAGACAGACAGAACAGCGCGCACTAAACAAATCATATCTCCTAAACCGTAATGCGAATCACGTGATCTCAGTGGCTATGGAAAGCTAAGAACAATACCTACAACTTTCTAAGAGATGGAGAGGATGAAACGAACACATCTTACCCAAAATCGACGACAAGACGGTGCACAAGAAGGGGAAGGGGGCGGCTCCAAAGGGGAGGGGAGAGAAATGTGGAGTTTAGGGTTTGGGGGGTGGGAACCCCCTCTTATGGCTGGCCACCACATGGTCCCCTCGGCCGTGGCCGAGCCAGTTGCCGTGAAATCACGTAAAACCCCGGTGAAAAGATGATTCGGTTTTCGATTAGCTCCTCTTCCAAACTTCTTCTAATAAGCGAATCACCTTCGGTATTACAGATCGCCAGGGCGGCGGTTCGACCGGTCAGGTCGCGGTCAGATAGGCCACCTCTGGCGGTTCGACCGGCCAGGCTTTGGCCCGAGAGTGTGGTCGAGGGCCGGCTATGGGCGCGATCCGACCGGCGATAAGTAACCTTGAGTTTGTAGGTGGGCAAAAAAAAGGGTGTAGGCAAATGAGGGGATTCTCCTATACTTGGTTTCTTTATTTTTGGAGCCTCGAGTCAAAAGATCTATTCGTTTGAAATTTTTGGACTGGTCTCGGATTTCCAAGGTGGAAATTTGGCTAAGTCCCTTGCTGGGCGGCCAAACCGGCCATGGGTGGTTGTCTGACCAGTTTTCACTTGTTCGTCGGCCATCGTGGCGACGATTTTTGTTGGTTAGGTCAAGTTCATGGGTTTCAGTGCATATATGTTCCATGATGCATGTTTTGACAACCGCGGGTCAAGTTCCGAAGAACTTGTTCCCGAAATTGATTTCTTGGTCTATTATTGTGCAGGAAGCTTGGAGGTCAATGACGGTTAACGACGAGGATGATCGGGACTAGGTTTGGAGAGCTAAGGTTCAGAATGATCGAGGATGCTGGGTGAAGTCATTGGATTCAAGCAAGGCACGAAACGGACAAGGATGACCGAACGGGAATTTCGGTGCGACGAGTTATATCAAGCAGCACGGGGGTGGTGCAAGTGGAATGGTCGTTTCGATGGGAGCCGGATGGGAGAGACTTGCCGACATGAAGAGAGCCGTTGATCAACCTACACGTGGCGAAGCATGGGATTGCTTTATGAAGATTGGACTCGGTCTTTGGAGAAGGATCGAGAAAGGGTATTTTGGTAACTTCACTAAAATACCGCCTTGATTGCTTTTGGTCAAACCACGGCGCAAGACGGCGCAAGGAGAAGTGGTTTAGGTCAAGAGAAGATGAAGATAGCACCTTGAAATGCGCGTGAGTGAAACCCGTTTGTGTGTAGGCTTAACGGGTACTCGTTAGGAAATATATTCTAGAAGCTAGCTTCCACTATAAATAGGGGAGTGTGCTGGTTATGCACCTCCCACCTCTTATGTTTTTGTTGAAACACTAATTTTGGTGTTTAAGGAGAATAGTGGAGAGGTTAGAGGATGTAACGGTGGCCCGATCTTTCGAAAGGTACTGATAAGTCGATTGTGGAGAACTCGACGTTGATGATACGAAGGCTCCAACCAGAACAGATCAAACCTCCTGCAATCACTACACCACTGCTCCGATGGTTATCAACCGTACCGAACGCGGTTGACCTCGCCAAGAAGGCTATCTCCTCCATGCGAATCGAGAACACAAGCAAGAAAGTAAAAGATGCAATCTGATATTGTATTGCGAATATAGATGAAGTACACAAGGTGGGGTTCCTCAACCGAACGTGCGGCGAGACTGCTAAGCAGAATAATCTCAAAGAAAAACCCACGTTAAACCATGACGGCTACTGTATATATATAGGGGGACGTGAGGAGGTCGACCTAGGGTTGTGCGGCCGCGAGAAGAGGCGTACACAACCTGGACTCCGACCTCGACACGCTTACAAGACCATATTAGGCCAAAACGGTGATGCAACATCTTATTCAATATTCAAGTTGCGTATCTTTGGTCGAAGACTTGGTCGTAGGACTGGTCCTGGGGTGGTCTTGAGGAGTTCATGTTATCTCTGGTCGTAAGCCTTCTTGAAGTGGTCGTAGACCCTGCGGAACTGGTCGTAGACCTTCTTGCACTGGTCGTAGTCCTAGATTCCTAAGTACAAGTAAATCATCTCCGTTAGGCAGCATCATAGAGTTATCAAATAATACACTCAGCCCTAGAAACGAATTTACCTGATAAATAAGTTGACGAGTACGTGCCCGAGTAATTGGACCTTGCACATGAGGAGTGTTCGTATCAGTAGAAGTGATGTCCTCATCATCCTTCCCTTCTTGAATTGGAGTCATCCTCGACTCAAGATCATCCTCCACGCCCAAGAAAGGCCGTAAATCTGCAATGTTAAAACTGGAGCTAACCCCGAAATCTGCAGGCAAGTCTAACTTATATGCATTATCATTAATATATTCAAGAACTTTAAAAGGACCATCTGACGTGGCATGAGGTTAGACTTTCTAAATTCGGGACATCGTTTTTACGCAAGTGTAACCACACAAGATCACTGTGTTCAAAGAAACATGCTTGCGCCCCGACTACCAAAGAATTTTATATTTAGCATTCATAATCTCAATATTCTCTTTCGTTGTCTCATGCATCTTTAGTATCAACTCAGCACGTTGTTGAGCATTAAAATTTACTTTCTCCGAAGCCAGAAGAGGTAAAAAATCGATAGGTGCACGAGGGATGAATCCATAAACAATTTCAAAAGGACACTTGTTTGTGGTAGAATGCAGCGAACGATTATTAGCGAACTCCACATGAGGCAAGCAGTCCTCCCACATTTTTAAGTTCTTTTTAAGCACAACCCTAAGCATAGTGGACTAGGTTCTATTGACAACCTCAGCTTGTCCATCGGTTTGGGGATGACAAGTAGTGGAAAATAACAGCTTAGTCCCCAACTTACCCCACAAGGTTCTCCAAAAATGACTAAGAAATTTAGCATCATGATCTGAAACTATCGATTCGGAATACCATGCAAGTGAACAATTTCCTTAAAGAACAAATCAGCAACATTTGAAGCATCATCACTTTTAGGACATGGTATAAAATGAGCCATCTTAGAGAATCTATCCACGACAACAAAAATACTATCCCTCCCCTTCTTTGTTCTAGGAAGCCCTAAAACAAAGTTCATAGAAATATCTTCCCAACGTATGCTTGGAACAGGAAGAGGTATGTATAAACCATGAGGATTAAGTCGTGACTTAGCTTTTTGGCATGTGGTGCAGCGGGTAATGAAGTGTTCGACGTCATGCCTCATCTTTGGCCAATAAAAGTGGTGGGTCAGAATGTCCTCGGTCTTCTTCACGCCGAAGTGACTCATTAATCCTCCTCCATATGCCTCCTGTAACAACAAAAGACGAACAGAGCTAGCTGGAATGCATAGCTTGTTAGCACGGTACACGAACCCATCATGCACCACAAATTTATTCCAACTCTTTCCCTCTTGATAATTTAGCAACACATCTTTAAAATCAATATCATGCACATATTGCTCCTTTATTGTCTCTAATCCAAAGATTTTGAAGTCAAGTTGTGAAAGCATGGTATGTCTCCTAGACAAAGCATCAGCTATCACATTTTCTTTGCCCTTTTTATATTTAATGACGTAGGGAAAAGACTCAATGAACTCAACCCACTTAGCATGTCTGCGGTTCAGGTTGGTTTAACTTCGAATATGCTTCAAAGATTCATGATCAGAATGTATTACAAACTCTTTGAGCCATAAATAATGTGCCATGTTTCCAAAGTTCGAACTAGAGCAAATAATTCTTTATCATAGGTAAAATAGTTCAAACTAGAACCACTTAATTTTTTACTAAAGTAAGCAACATGTTTTCCTTCTTGAATTAACACACCACCAAGACCTATGCCACCAGCATCACATTCTAATTCAAAAGTCTTGCTGAAATCGGGAAGTTGAAGCAAAGGGGCGTGTGTTAACTTATCTTTGAGAGCGTCGAAAGCTTGTTGTTGTATGGTGGCCCAAGTGAAAGGAACTCCTTCTTTGTAAGCTCATTTAGCGGTGCAATGAGGGTGCTGAAATCCGAACAAAACGCCGATAGAAACCAATGAGCCCTAGAAAACTCCGCACTTGTGTGACCGTTTTAGGAGGCGGCCAACTTTGGATAGCGACGATCTTTGATCAACTTTGATGCCCTGTGGAGTAACAACATAGCCAAGAAAAGAGACTTGATCTGTGCAAAAGGTGCACTTCTCAAGGTTACCAAACAACCGTGCATCTCTCAAAACATTAAAACAGCACGTAAATGATCCATGTGTTCTTCATATGACTTGCTATAGATCAGAATATCATCAAAATAAACCACCACAAATTTTCTAATGAAAGCACGCAAAACTTCGTTCATCAAACACATGAAAGTGCTAGGTGCATTAGTTAAACCAAAAGGCATCACTAACCACTCATATAGTCCGAACTTAATTTTAAAAGTAGTTTTCCATTCATCTCCCAATTTCATTCTAATCTGGTGGTAACCACTCCGCAAGTCAATCTTTGTGAAAATAATAGAACCACTCAACTCGTCAACATGTCATCTAGCCTAGGGATAGGATGACGATACATTATGGTAATATTATTAATGGCTCTACAATCAACACACATACGCCAACTACCGTCTTTCTCGGTACCTCACCGAAATACATCCACATACTCTCGCAAAGGTTAGCAATAGCAGGAGGCAAAGAGCTAGATATATCCGCAAGAGAATATAAAGCATTTTTGCATATCAAAGCATAGCATGACAGCTCATTATCAAAAATTTCAACAAGATCATATTTGGTTGTAAGCATGACACAACCTTTTAATTTAATTCCATCGGTCTTAGAACTAGGTGCTAACCGCTCTTTCTTAGGTGGGAAAATATTCTTCACTACTTGCTGATTTTCAGATTCATGTTCAAGTTCTTTCTTCTCATTTTCAGCTAGCTCTTTATCACAATTCACAATTTCAGTAGGCGTCAAAGATAGCAAAATTATTTTCTTTTCTTTGTGCATAAAAGAGTATTTATTACTTCCACCATGATGAGTTGCATCGGTATTAAATTCTCATGGACGACCTAATAAAAGAGAATATGCTTGCATAGGTACTACGTCAAAATCAGCAACATCATGTAGGAACCAATGGAAAAATGCACTCTCGCAGATTGTGTTACCTTCACCTTACCACTGTTGTTGAACCATGGAATGTGGTATGGGTGAGGATGCGTGCGTGTGGTCAAGCCAAGCTTCTTGACCAATCTTGAATTCACCAAGTTATTGCAGCTTCCGCCATCAATTATGACACGAACACGGCAATCCTTAACGATGAGGAACATCTGAAACAAATTATGACGTTGTAGCGTCTCCTCTTGCTCTCTTTGAAAGCTCAATACTCGTTGCACAATTATGGTCCTATAATTTGCCGTAGCAGCGGCACCTAAAATTTCCTCACCATCGCTATCTGCCTCATGATCATTATCATTGCCTGCAAGGTTAGCTGCAAGAGCATATTCATCCTCAACATCACTAGCACTTACATAACCACCATCTTCTGTTGCAATGTACGCTCGTTGACTTGGGCAATCTCTCATGAAGTGGCTCATTCCTTTACAATGGTGGCATACAATTCCTGTTGTACAACCTGTGGAAGCAACCGATGAAGTACTCTGCGCTGGTGCCTACACACTAGTAGATTTGCTCATCTCGGGTGCGCGGGACGGTGGAGATGGTGCTGCTGAACGCGCCCTACTCACAGAGGGGGCAGCAGACCGAAAAGCATATGGGGCTATATTGGCTTGTCCCGGCGTTGATCATGATGTAGACGTACTACAAAAGTTGCTCCCGGTCCTTTGTTGTCTACCCTGCAATTATTTTCCTGCCAAACAAGCAAGCTTGAACAACCTATTAATATCATTATATTCTTTGTAATCAACTATGTCTTTAATCTCACGCTTTAAACCACCATAAAAATGAGTCATCTTATCCTCCTCATCCTCAACAACATTACAACGCAGCATGCCTATTTGTAGTTCTTGATAATATTCATCGACAGATTTATTACCTTGGTCTAAGCGTTGTAATTTGTTACACATATCACATTTATAAGCAGGTGGAACAAATCTAGCACGCATAGCTACTTTCAATCTATCCCATGTATCAGGTGTTAAACCAGAATTAACCACATGATTCCACCAAATGATAGCAAAATATTTAAATTCACTAGTAGCTTGTCGGACTCCATGCACTTTAGGAACTAAATGGGCATTAAATTTTTGTTCAACCGTCGTCTCCCAATCTAGATAAATTTCAGCATCATAAACACCCGTAAAAGATGGTATGGTGAATTTAACCTTAGCAAATGGGTCATCATTAGCACGAGCATGTGGTGCTGAAAATTATTACCTCCCATACCATGACGGCTGTGTTGTAGGCAATGTCGTTGACGTGCATCTTGGTCGGTAAACACAACACCGGTATCACGGTTTCTCCTCTCATTGTCATCTCCCTCCTCAAGATCTTGGGCTGCATCGTGATCATACCCACGTCCAATGTTTGGTGGTCGGTTCACCATTCTATCAAGGCGTGTAGTGAGCACTGCAATGTGATCGTGGTAGCTTGAAACTTCCTGTCGATGTCCTCATTAATGGTAGTGCGTTTCTCATCCAAGAGCGTTATGAGCTCTCCCTTTATAACACACTCTTTCTCATCAGACGCCTCACCTGACATGGTTAGCAGAAAACAAAAGATAACACAAAGGTATTATCCCTATCAACTATTAGGTGATGGAAGGTGGAAATACACACTCTCAAGCGTCTTACCACACTCTTACAAGTGTTCTTACCAACGCAGCAGGTGGTACGACCGGTGGCTGGTCCGTGATACCTTATTGAGAGTGGGTATGATTACAAGAGGGTACCTGTTCTGATCAAGAGTAGGTGAAGCTCAGAAGGCACAATATGTAGCAATGATTAGCAAAAACCGTAACCTAATTAGCAAAGTTGAATAAGGGTCCAAAGTACCTGTCACAGTTGCTGGCCTAAGAAGTGTCCCTAACCCTAGCACACACAGATCGATAACAAGGATTCAAAGGATGCAAGGCGGGGAGTGGTCGTAGACCAACTGGGGGTGGTCGATTTTCTTCTTCTTCACTGGGGGTGGTCAGTTTGCTTCTTCTTCTACTCTCTCTTCTTTTTTTTTACTGCCGAAACCCAACCTAGGGTTCCTTTCTTCTTCTTCTTTTTCTCTCTTTCTTTTTTTTCTCTCTCTCTTTCTCTTTCTTTTGGATTGCCGAAACCCAACCTAGGGTTCCTTTTTTTACGAATGTGACCTTGACTCAAAACTCTTCAAAACCCTCTTCTGGGTCTATGGATATATTTGGGTTACAATCTTTTTGTAGAAGGTAGGGGTATATGGGTAATTAAAAGATACTCTCTTCTGTCTTTGAACTTGGCTATGAAAATTCTTCTCGGACTTTATGTGGCAGGCACGATGTGATGAGTGCATGGGGTGTCCGAGAGCAACAAGAAATAATAGGGTGGTCGGGGCGGGAACGAGTAGGCGGTCGAACCCGAGTAGGTGGTCGACTTCGAGTAGGTGGTCGATTCCGACTAGGTGGTCGAACGCGAGGAGGTGGTCGAAAAAAAGGGGGTGGCGCGGCCAGGATGGATGGTGGCACGGCGGGCGACGGTGTTGACTAGCGACCAAAAACACGACTCTAAACCAGCAACACAACTTAGACAAAGGACACTAATTCAATAACGCAAAACAAAGAACGGAAATTGCAAAGGCACAATGGGTGATGGGACAGCGGAAGAACATGACGAACAAAAAAAATTTGTGGGGTAATTTTCTGGAGTTTTAGGACGATGAAAAACAACTAATCTAACAGGGAAAAAAAATTGTGATTACCTAACGGGCAACTTTTGCTCTGATACCAACTGATGTAACGGTGACCCGATCTTCCGAAAGGTACTGATAAGTCGATTGTGGAGAACTCGACGTTGATGATCCGAAGGCTCCGACCAGAACAGATCAAACCTCCTGCAATCACTACACCACTGCTCTGATGGTTATCAACCGCGCCGAACGCGGTTGACCTCGCCAAGAAGGCTATCTCCTGCATGCGAATCGAGAACGCAAGCAAGAAAGTAGAAGATGCAATATGATATTGTATTGCGAATATAGGTAAAGTACACAATGTGGGGTTTCTCAACCGAACGTGCGGCAAGACTGCTAAGCAGAATAATCTCAAAGAAAAACCCACGTTAAACCATGATGGCTACTGTATATATATAGGGGGACGTGAGGAGGTCGACCTAGGGTTGTGCGGCCGCGAGAAGAGGCGTACACAACCTGGACTCCGACCTCGACACGCTTACAAGACCATATTAGGCCAAAACAGTGACGCAACATCTTATTCAATATTCAAGTCGCGTATCTTTGGTCGAAGACTTGGTCGTAGGACTGGTTCTGGGGTGGTCTTGAGGAGTTCATGTTATCTCTGGTCGTAAGCCTTCTTGAAGTGGTCGTAGACCCTGCGGAACTGGTCGTAGACCTTCTTGCACTGGTCGTAGTCCTAGATTCCTAAGTACAAGTAAATCATCTCTGTTAGGCAGCATCATAGAGTTATCAAATAATACACTCAGCCCTAGAAACGAATTTACCTGATAAATAAGTTGACGAGTACGTGCCCGAGTAATTGGACCTTGCACATGAGGAGTGTTCGTATCTGTAGAAGTGATGTCCTCATCATTAGAGTTCTAGAGGTTGGATTGATTGTATGCTTTTGTGTTGAGTATTCATCCTCCATGATGGAGTGGCTGTAAACCAACATCTATCTCAAATCAATCCAAGCAAGATTCCTCAAAGATGATTTCCTTCTTGTTCTTGCTTTTTATTTTGTGATTTTGTGGCTTTCTTTGATCCCTTTCTTTTCCTTTGGTTCCTTGCCTGGATCTTGCTTGCTGTGATATGTGGGAACACATCTAGGATTATCTTGATCATCTATAACCCACGAGCAACTTTTTGGATCATGTTTTCGTTTTGACTCGGTTTTTAAGCAACCTTCACTCAAACGGAAAAAGGTCAGAACTTTGGCAAATATCTTCAAGATCATTGATTGAAATAGGTTCCTGACAATCTAGAGAAGGTGTGTTCCAAGTTTCATCGAGTTTGGAGTTGTAGATCAAAAGTTGGACTAATTTATGATTTTGAGTTCGGGCTGATTTTACTGTTCATCGGGCTGGAGGTATGACCGCCCATATAAGAGGTCAGATCGCCTCATGTAAAAGTCGACTCGCCAATTTGAGAAGTCAGACTGCCTAACTCATTGCAAATTGAGTTTTTGTGTTTTTGAGTGTTTTACTTTGGGGTTTTGATTTGATTCAATACAAGTCTTTCGTTATGCTTGTACATTGATTTTTATAGCTCTCATAACTATTGGAGTGAAAATTGTATTTAATCCGATTTTGATAAAAAAGAGATTATGCTTCTATTCAAACACCCCCCTCTAATCGACGTTCGGTCCAACAGTTTTTGAATTCTTTCAACGGTGACTTCTGGATCTGCTAAGCATTTGTTGCAACTCTTCCACACTTTGCCTACTTCCAACCTGCCACTTGAGAAATGGGCACGCTCGGCAAAATTGAACATATCCCAGGACAAAACAGTGGCCGAGCTCATGGGCTCTGAATTTTTATGGTGTCCAGTGCGTAGTAGCGTTTTATACCTCTCCTCTGGGAGCACTTCAAGCTGTCCTATCGTCCCTTCTTAGACGACCTCACGAAGTCACTGCACTTTTCGACAAAGGAACAAAAAACGAATCTGTCGAGTTCACCTAAAAACAAGTATTTAAAAACCGGATAGGGGAAAAATATTGGACCCCTCTGGGTTACCGGTAATTAACGATTTTAAACCAGCCAAATTTCATCAAAGAAAACTTAAACTCGAAATTTGAATATGGATGGTTTTCAGTTGGTTACCGTCCGGAATTACTGTCCATAAAATTAAATTCAAATTATAAATTTAGAATTTTTCAGACCGATATTCTTTTAAATTTCGCAACGAGATTTGAACCATACGAGGTCTAGTCGTACCTCTATATCTTTTACCAACCAACCAACGTGTGGTTCCTGTCGCCTATCGGTTGGGCGATAAGGATGCAGTTGCCTATCAGTTGGGCGACAGAACGTGTCGTCTGACTATTGGCTGATTTCATCTCTGTCGCCCAACGGTACAACTACTATATTAGTGTTGTATAATTTTGTAATTCCGAATAAAATATAGATTATTTAAAAAAAAAAATCCCAACCAACGTGTGGTTCCTGTCAAGTCTCTGTTTAATGCAAGGTCTTTGTGTGTAATGACTGGTGACACACGGATGAACATTGGTTCTTTCGGACGGTTGAACCAATTACGAATGACCAGCCGAAAAGGATGTAAGCAGAGAACGAAATGGCATGACTTGGACTTGGCATTCGTTTGTCCACACCGATGTGTACTTTTGTAGAAGTTAATATAGATTCCAGGCACTTTGGGCCAGATGCATTAAAAAAATTCTAAGAGTGTAACAAAATATCAATTTGGTTATAGAGCACAGTACTATTTTGTTTCGCTAGTTGCTACTGTCTTATGGGCCGTAGAAAGCATAACTCAATCGATAAGTCATCTCGATTGTTTTGGCTAATAACTAACTAAAGTTCAGTTAATAATAATTGTGAGTCGGACGAAGTCATTTACGTGGATCCTCGATCTTGTTGTACAACTTTTCGGGATTAGATGTCGCAACCGATGTGTTCTAAGCTTTAAAATGATTCTTTTAGAAGACATTGTCGGATCCAGATTTTGTAAATGCAAATCCTCTGTGAAATCACTGTGCTATTCCCTGGATCAGTAGCTAGCACTCCACAGGTACATTGCTGAATCAAACCATACATGGCGTAAACTTTATTTCATTCATTAATTTACACATCAGAGTTTACATAGACCGCTTTGGATCAATTTTTTTACAATAAAGGCCGGACAGGCCAAAAGAATACATTACAAAAGATAGCGGAAGCAACAACGGAAGCAAAAGGGTGAGGGCACATCTTACCGCAGGCAAGTGACTGGGAACCGTATGCATACGATATTATCCAAAACTTCGGACAATATGGGAGGCACACAAGAACCAAAGTCGGCTAGGTGGGGTGAGACTAGAACAACTAAGGACTAAACTACGCTTCAACATTCCTCGGGTCTTCAGACTTCTGGATCCTTGATGCAATTGCCAGCTCCAGGGTTCCTGTTTCTGAGGGTTTGGGGAAAGAGCGAGGATGAGCACAACTACCGTGCTCGCGAGCCCACACACACAGATGCAATATTATACATGCAAGGTGTAACAATGATGGCTCGGGTTCTTTTATTTGCGTAAAGCAACATTTGTAAATACAGATATTAGAAAGTCCTATCACTTAGCATTTGGACCAAATTGCATTTTTAAAGAGATTAATTGTGCAATAATTGATAACAGCAGAGGTTCCCTCCATCGGAAACTCTGTCTCATGCTTCTTTTTCTTTGGTGGTCATACCCACCTATTACCAACACCGGGTAAGAATACCCAGGAAAAATCCAATCAAGGGCTGGGTGAGCCCCGCACATTTTCAACCCACCCACAAAAGTTTTTGAAATAGAACTATATCTTATGAGCTCCGCCTGCCTGCCCTTGACCGTGGGCACGGCTGTTCGAACAGTTTTTTTTATTCTCTGCAGAGATTGTACATCTTTACCCACAAGAGATAATCAGCTTGATATGTACACACGTTTAGTAGACATGTGAATCAAGGGAGATTACCACAAGGCCTTTACAAAGCATCCTCGATATTTCTTTGCACCGCTAAGGTTTCACTGAGCGGGTGTCGCTCCGTGGGACCCGACAACCGCCACGCCTGGACCCCTCTTGCGCCATGCAACTTACGCCTAGGGTCCGTAAGTTACATTCCCCAATACGTAGCCTCTTGGGCTCACGGCATTGGGAGCCCCTCAATGGTGCGGCTCGACTGGTGGACACCAATTAGTTAGCAGTCGACACCATTATAGACTTGTGGGTGTCTTGTTTTACAATAAGAGGTCATCACAGATTAAGTCCTTAAGATTATCAGGCGGTTCTTACCACATACCCTCCACAAAAATATCACGGGCTACATTAGCACCCAACCATTTACCCTCCGACACCATCCGCCCGGATGGGTATTAGCAAATTTTAGAGTTTTGGAGGAGTATAAAACAAATTATCCAACCATTTCATCATTCTCCCAATGACGCCCAAAACAATTGATGATGATTAAAGGATGATGATTTGGGGTAGTAATACCGGTACTTAAACAAGTCTAGCATGGCATTTAAGTACGACCTATAACTAGTATGTTACAGGATATTTACTAGGGTGACAAGGATCTTTGGGAGTTCAACTTTCAAGGAATGGCAATAATAATTTTGTTAATCAACAAGTAGGCATTTAACTACCTTAGGAATTTGACATACATTTGCATAAAAATTAAAGCATGCAATTTGATACTTTAATGAATATAATTTGCATAAAATGTGGGATCAATATGATCAAAGTGTTGACTACTTTGGGCTATTTTACCGTGGCCTTGATCTTACTCAAAGCCTGATTAGACAGAGGTTCGAAGTCTTGATCGGCGTCTTTGCTTGAATCTTGGATCTGCTGGGGTCGTCGATTCTTCTGGACTTCGATTTCTAATTACGCAATAACGATCGAAACACCAAATAAATCCAAGGAATTCAAGAGACCAAATAAAACACAAGAGCCTCAGAAAGATTACGGAGGATGGGCTTGAGAGAATGGTTTGGGCGACACCGGAATGTTTTGACAGAGTCAAACGTCCAGTTGGGCGAAAGGAGGAATGACACAGGATTTCTGCCCAGAGGGGGGGAATTCAAAGGAGGGTATGGTTGAAGTGGCTTTGCCGGAATGCTCTACTGCGGATTCGGAAGACTGCAAGACTATCATACAGGCGACAAGGCAACTTGACTACAGGTTCTATACTAATCTAGAATACTTAATCGACACAAAATCCAATAGAAATTCAATACCAAACATAGCTGCCTGATAATACTCGTCGATTCGATTTCTAGCTACTCATCTTACTACTACAATCTACTACCAAATCAAGACACAGATTTTATTGCCAAACCACAAATCATTTCCAAATAATACGAATTGATAAAGAAATCAAATCAATGCTTCCAGCTTTCACTAATTATCATTACTTCCAACGATCATTGATCTACTGACGAAACGCTAACCAACAATTAACAATTGATTATCAAATCCAATAGACAATATTGCACCGAAGATTAAAACTATCCCTAATAATCAAGATCACAACTAATCATTCAATTTACCGCCAAAACACTTATACTAAGGATCAGTTATCTCAGACAATTAATCAACAATCAACTTGTTACCAACAAAACATTCTACTAATCTATGGCAGCATTTCTTAATCGTTGGATCGATTGCAACCTTGTCACTACCGCTACGAACAGGGGAAACAACTACGAATCAAATATTGACAATCGAAACATATGATTAACAAATTCTACGACTCAACAACTCAATTGACAGATAGCTCAAATGCCGACACTCAATCTATTGCCACAACAATCATACAAGCTTTCACTGGCTAGACCCAACAACTAATGACTTTAACAAACTAATAACCTAATGCATTACTTCATAATCGCCAATTTAATACAAATTTTCAAAAGACAGAGTGCACACAGAGATTTCAATGGCAAGATTAAACATTCAAGATTCAATTGACATAGCATTCTAATCACTGTCATCAACATGTATACTCATGGTCTTTTAACCAAAATATCAGCAATCAAAGCAACCACAGGTAATAATTCAATCTACTGCCCAAATCAAAGATTAGTCATTATATATAACAACCATTGTTCAATAATCGACTATCAAAGACAATCACAAAAGATTCAATATACATACGAGATCTTCTCCAAATAACAGATTATCCCAATCACCACTAATCAGAATTCTGGACTGGGAGAGCTATATTAGACACAAACAACCGTCCTGAAGAACCGAGTTCGCCACACACTAATACCAGCTGAACGACAACATTCACAACCCAACACTGCCACCACAAAACACTACTGAGTAATATCAACATCAATCAAAACTGGAGAACACACAATGGGTAACAATTCCATTTGTTTGCCAATAACATCTATTGACGATCAAAGGGACACAGACTACCATTTACAAACCAATCACGCCATCTATATGGATATCCGATTACTATCAAGCAATGCAAATGAGACTTTAGTAGGACATCGATTAATCAAAGCACAACCATCGATATTGCTACAATGCGGAGAAGCCAACAATCGCTTTAATTTGCCATCAACGATTCTTGATCACCCAATGTCACGAGACGAGCGATCGTCGGAGGGTAGAGAGGAGCAGAGCAGAGGAGCTTTGGGTGGTGGCTGCCGACGGCGGGCAAGGTCCAGAGGGCACCGGGGATGTGGGGGTGCTCAAAAATGGGATGCTGGCCGGGTGAGGAGTCGGGGCCAGCAAAATGAGATGCCCAGGAAGGGGGAGGACAAGGGAGTGGTGGCGCGGCCGTAGCGGCGGCAGGGAGGTGCTTGCGGTGGCCCGGGGCGGACGGGAGAGGAGAGGGAGGGGAGCGACCAAGAGTATAAGGGAGAGGAGGGAGGCTCACCGGGCGTTGGTGCAGAGGAGGAGGCCGGAGGTGGCCGTCAATGGAAGCCGAGGCGGCGCTGGGAGGGAGTACGGTGGCGGCAGACCTTGGTGAGGCGGGGAGCCGTGGCCGGCTGCTCGGGAGGCTCGGGAGCGTCGTCGCCGTGGCGCTCAGCGCCCGGCGGACCAGGCTCGGGCGGAGGTGGTGACGAGGGCACACCAAGGCGAGGAGACTTGATCGAAGGGAAACCAAGCGGCGTCTTGAGAGTCTTACCCGGGAGGGAGAAGGGAGGAGCGGGAGAGGCGGTGGGGCGGCGGGTCCTCTTTATAGCCGGTGGAGAGGGGAGCCGCTGGAGCGAATCTTGGCGGCATGGGCAGCCATGGCGGTAGGTAGTGCGCAGACCGGGCGAGGATGACGGGACAACTCGGGGCGGGCTGGACCGAGACGCAGCATGGCTCGTGAGTCGGTGGAGGCGGCGTGCG
The DNA here is from genome assembly GCA_036346395.1 of Hsuehochloa calcarea. Lineage (NCBI taxonomy): Eukaryota > Viridiplantae > Streptophyta > Magnoliopsida > Poales > Poaceae > Hsuehochloa > Hsuehochloa calcarea. Next base: position 5,716,166 of record CM070593.1, on the reverse strand, counting down.
GGCGGATGGAGTTGGTGGCGAGGCGACGCGAGGTGGGGGCGCAGGCATGGCGGAGGAGCGGTGGTGTAGATGACGTCCGCGGCATGGGAGGTGGGGCGGCACTTGGTGGGCGGGCCGAGGGGAAGAAGGCGAGGCCGGGCGAGCGGAGGAGAAGCCCAGGTGGATCTGGGCGCGGAGGAGGCGGCGCAAGAAGCGAGAGTCGGGCGACGCGTTCGGAGGAGGGACGGGGAAGACGAAGCGGCCGAGGCGAGCTGAGGGGAGAAGAGGGAGGCGATGCGGCGCGCTCGGGCGGGGAAGAGGCGACGGAAGCGAGGGGATAAGGGAGAGAGAGGGAGAGAAGGGCGACGGGAGTGATAGAGACGGGAGAGAGAAAGAGAAACGGCGAGCGGGCCGTGGGCCGGAAAAATGGAAGAAAAGGCGCCGGTGGGCGAAAATCGGGAGCGCTGGTGGGCCGGCCGGAGAAAACGAGCGGCAGGCCGGGCCGAAGGAAAGTAAAAAGGGAAAAAGCGGGCCAGGAAAATGGGATGTTACAAATCCTACCCACCTTAAAATGAATCTCGACCCCGAGATTCGGGTGGCTCAGAAAACAGACAAGGGAGGTTGGTCTTCAACTGGTCTTCGGCTCTCAAGCGGCTTCTTGATCCGGGGTGTCTGGCTTGCTTCTTCAAACACTCTGAGGCTTTTCTTGAGCTGAGAGACGCGGAGCAGGTTGTTGACATCTGACAAACTTTTCCGGGTAATCTTGAACTTACAGGTGTTTATTCCAATGATATTTTTTTGAGGTTATGACTTGCATGATCCAATCCGGAGAGCTGTCCGCATTAACTTTATCACGGTTTCCAGGTCCTTAGTGAGTACCACCTTCTGTTGGTACAGCTTAATCTTGTCTTGGCATCCAATCAATCCATCTCTAGGATGACGTCCAAAGTTTGGATTGCAGCACTTGGAGACTGGCTAGAAATCTGAAATTTTCATAACGATATTTGCTCGGGGATTTTACTGAGATAGCAAACAAGGGTCTTCTGGGTACACCCCGTACCACAATTTCCTTTAACTTAAGGGGTTGGCAAAATAGCCTTACAACAAGCTTCTTTTGACACAAAAGAGGGCAAAGTTCCAGCATAACATGCGCTGGTACAAATTCGCATGCTCAAAACATCCTTGATACTTCTGAGCGGATCAGCTACCCACCTTAAAATGAAGGGTGCTCAATACTAGCTGTCTCTGCCAATCTTCATTTATGATGAGCTTCACAGTGGTCAGGAGACTTGTCCTTTACAACACCACTGATTGGGTTTTGACTTGGCATGGAAGCGGCTTTGGATGCCTGTGGGGTCCGATGACTTTTACTTGAAGCTGAAATCTGTACTCGAGCTGGTGTAGTTCTGAAGTTGAACCTCACCGGGGTGACTGGTTGAGGGCATTTATTGATGAAATGACCTTTTTCTCCACAGTTGAAACAACGTAGATGAGCGATTGGGTTTCGCACTGCAGGCTGGGGAAGACGAAGAAGGTCTTCACTTCTTTCAATCTCTTCTGAGGTACTCTGACACTTTGGCACAACCTGATTTTCCTTTTTCAAGGTCAGATGGTGGTTGTCCTTGCCATCCTCACTTACGACGAGTCTCGCGGCAACTTGAAGACTTGTCCTTTGCAACTCAATTGCTTTGGTCAGAATCGGACGCAAGAAGCAATCTTTGGGGCAGTGGTCTTGTCCTTCACAGAGGAAGCACGTGACTTTACTCATCGGGCATTCTCTGGTGGTGATCCTTACCACGTTAGGCGGTTGAAACATTGATCGACCGATGTCCTTTTCTCCACAACGCATGCGAGGCTATCCGGTTCGCTGTGGCAATCTTACGATTGATGGTGTTCCTCACAGTGGGACAGAAGGGCACTGGGCATGAGTAGCAGTAGTGTCCATATTGCCCGCATGTGAAGCATGCTCCTTTTGCACCTTGTCTTAATGGAGGACATAATTGGGCAACATGTCCTGACTTGCCACATTCAAGACAAGCAGTTGGCGGGGCTTAGGGTCTTACAGTAGAACTTTAGCAGTACAACTTGCTTTTTTTGGGACCTTTGAAAAACTCTTCATTGCCAAGGTGAGGTTGGTGATGACGATGTTCTTCTTGACTCTTCATGTTTCCGTTTGGGACATCATTCTTGCGGTGTCTGGGTTGCCGCAATAATGACACTTGATTCCTTGGTCTTGCTTTCTTTGAGGGCATCTGTTGGCGAAGTGTCGGATTCTTGCAATGGAAGCAGTGTTGTCCTTCGTGGTTCTTCACGTGTAGCAGTACCATCGTCCTTGGGTATTTCTTGAGGTTGTGGGTGGTGGTGCGCTTTGTTGTCTTGCTCCACTTGCACAACGAAGCCTTTTAGGGACATCTATTAGCATAGTGCCCTTTTCTCCGCAGTGAAGCGATTAAAGCTAGCGCTGGTTTGGCCAGATGCAGTGTCAGTAGGACTACTCCCATTGGAAAGCGGAGTTGGAGTTGAAGTTGGAACCTTTGGTGGTTTGGATTGTCGACTTCTTTCTTTGAAAGCGACACCACTTCCTTAATTTCTTGATCTCTTTGGTGCCATCTGAGAGAACAACCTAGGTTAGGAGGATTTATATGAGGGTTCACTGGCCCTCTAAGGCACACAGAAGAAACTCAAAATCGAACGAGGAGAATAATCAAATACAATACAAAGCCTAGAATGGCTGCATTATATTAAAGGGGTTAAGTGTTACACGACTTTTACAGTACAGCATATAGGCCACACTAAGCCATGACACAGGATACAGACACAACGTCTACAAAAGAAGGAAACAAAAGCACTTGCAACCAAGGGACCGCTAATGCAAATCGCTAGCCAACCTAGACTAGCCTAACTATTCCCACACGAAGGCGCAGACTTGGGTTGGATTGTCCTTCGGAGAGGCGGATGGTAGTAGAAAGGTGATTCCGCGGAAGGTCGATGTGCATCAGGTCGAGCGTTTGCGGCGAAGCATCTTTGCGTCTTGAACTGCATCGTCACAGCTGCTGTGAGTAGTCCCAGAGCTGAAGGTGTGAGCGATGAACTCACCCTCTCTAGCATAGAGGAAAACCTCCATGGTCCATGACTCTTGGTCCTGGGTTTGAGTCTTCCGGCCTCTGAAGATAGGCTTGCGGTTGTAGTCCAGGTGGTACATGAGTTGGCGAAGGAATTCCACACACTCATCTCCATTTTCTTCGTGCGAAAACAAGTCCCACGGTCCATCGGACGAAGGGGTTGCCATTTACAATGTTTGAAACAAGTGGGAGTCAGACTGAGTAAAAATTCAAGTGAAGTCAAGGAAAGTGAAGAACCAAGAAGGGTAAGTCATAGCAAATAATATGTTATATTTTGCCAAAGCTTTTCTTAGGTTTCGAAAATAGCACTCAAGTCCTTAGGCTCGACCAGTCTAACTAAGATTCCTCTGATCATATGCTCGATACGGCTCTGTCGGACCCGGATTTTGTAAATCCAAATCCTCTGTGAAATCACTGTGCTATTCCCTGGATCAGTAGCTAGCACTCCACAGGTACATTGCTGAATCAAACCATACATGGCGCAAACTTTATTTCATTCATTAATTTACACATCAGAGTTTACATAGACCGCTTTGGATCAATTTTTTTACAATAAAGGCCGGACAGGCCAAAAGAATACATTACAAAAGATAGCGGAAGCAACAACGGAAGCAAAAGGGTGAGGGCACATCTTACCGAGCAAGTGGTCGGGAACCAGTGTGCATACGATATTATCGAAAACTTGAGACAATATGGGAGGCACACAAGAACCAACGAAGTCAGCTAGACTGGGGTGAGACTAGAACAACTAAGGACTAAACTACGCTTCAACATTCCTCGGGTCTTGGACTTACGGATCCTTGATGCAATTGCTACTCGGGGTTTCTGTTTACGAGGTTTGGGAAAGAGCGAGGATGAGCACAACTACAGTGCTCATGAGCCCACACACACAGATGCAATATTATACATGCAAGGTGTAACAATGATGGCTCGGGTTCTTTTATTTGCGTAAAGCAACATTTGTAAATCAGATATTAGAAAGTCCTATCACTTAGCATTTGGACCAAATTGCATTTTTAAAGAGATTAATTGTGCAATAATTGATAACAAGCAGAGGTTCCTCCATGGAAACTCTGTCTCATGCTTCTTTTCTTTGGTGGTCATACCCACCTATTACCAACAAGGGTAAGAATACCGGAAAAATCCAATCAAGGGTGGGTGAGCCCGCACATTTTCAACCCACCCACAAAAGTTTTGAAATAGAACTATATCTTATGAGCTCACTTTGCTGCCCTTGGCCGTAAGGCACGGTGTTGACAGATTTTTATTCTCTGCAGAGATTGTACATCTTTACCCACAAGAGATAATCGACTTGATATGTACACGTTTAGTAGACATGTGAATCAAGGGAGATTACCACAAGGCCTTTACAAAGCATCCTCGATATTTCTTTGCACCCGCTAAGGTTTCACTGGCGGGGTGTCGTCCGTGGGACAGACAACCGCCACGCCCAGACCCCTCTTGCGCCATGCAACTTACGCCTAGGGTCCGTAAGTTACATTCCCAACACGTAGCCTCTTGGGCTCACGGCATTGGGGAGCCCCTCAATGGTGCGGCTCGTGCGGTGGACACCAATTAGTTAGCAGTCGACACCATTATAGACTTGTGGGTATCTTGTTTTACAATAAGAGGTCATCACGATTAAGTCCTTAAGATTATCTGGCGGTTCTTACCACATACCCTCCACAAAAATATCACAGGCTACATTAGCACCCAACCATTTACCCTCCGACACCATCGCCGGATGGGTATTAGCAAATTTTAGAGTTTTGGAGGAGTATAAAACAAATTATCCAACCATTTCGGTCATTCTCCCCAATGACGCCCAAAACAATTGATGATGATTAAAGGATGATGATTTGGGGTAGTAATACCCGGTACTTAAACAAGTCTAGCATGGCATTTAAGTACGACCTATAACTAGTATGTTACCAGATATTTACTAGGGTGACAAGGATACTGGGAGTTCAACTTTCAAGGGAATGGCAATAATAATTTTGTTAATCAACAAGTAGGCATTTAACTACCTTAGGGAATTTGACATACATTTGCATAAAAATTAAAGCATGCAATTTGATACTTTAACAGAATATAATTTGCATAAAATGTGGGATCAATATGATCAAAGTGTTGACTACTTTGGGCTATTTTACGTGGCCTTGATCTTACTCAAAGCTTTGATTAGGCAGAGGTTGAAGTCTTGATCGGCGTCTTTGCTTGAATCTTGGATCTGCTGGGGTCGTCGATTCTTCTGGACTTCGATTTCTAATTACGCAATAACGATCGAAACACCAAATAAATCCAAGGAATTCAAGAGACCAAATAAAACACAAGAGCCTCAGAAAGATTACGGAGGATGGGCTTGAGAGAATGGTTTGGGCGACACCGGAATGTTTTGACAGAGTCAAACGTCCAGTTGGGCGAAAGGAGGAATGACAGAGGATTTACGCCGGGGGAATTCAAAGGAGGTATGGTTGAAGTGGCTTTTAGGAATGCTCTCTGCGGATTGGAAGGCGCAAGACTATCATACAGCGACAAGGCAACTTGACTACTGGTTCTATACTAATCTAGAATACTTAATCGACACAAAATCCAATAGAAATTCAATACCAAACATAGCTGCCTGATAATACTCGTCGATTCGATTTCTAGCTACTCATCTTACTACTACAATCTACTACCAAATCAAGACACAGATTTTATTGCCAAACCACAAATCATTTCCAAATAATACGAATTGATAAAGAAATCAAATCAATGCTTCCAGCTTTCACTAATTATCATTACTTCCAGCGATCATTGATCTCTCGACTAAACGCTAACCAACAATTAACAATTGATTATCAAATCCAATAGACAATATTGCAAGAAGATTAAAACTATCCTAATAATCAAGATCACAACTAATCATTCAATTTACCGCAAAACACTTATACTAAGGATCGGTTATCTCAGACAATTAATCAACAATCAACTTGTTACCAACAAAACATTCTACTAATCTATGGCAGCATTTCTTAATCGTTGGATCGATTGCAACCTTGTCACTACCGCTACGAACAGGGGAAACAACTACGAATCAAATATTGACAATCGAAACATATGATTAACAAATTCTACGACTCAACAACTCAATTGACAGATAGCTCAAATGCCGACACTCAATCTATTGCCACAACAATCATACAAGCTTTCACTGGCTAGACCCAACAACTAATGACTTTAACAAACTAATAACCTAATGCATTACTTCATAATCGCCAATTTAATACAAATTTTCAAAAGACAGAGTGCACACAGAGATTTCAATGGCAAGATTAAACATTCAAGATTCAATTGACATAGCATTCTAATCACTGTCATCAACATGTATACTGATGGTCTTTTAACCAAAATATCAGCAATCAAAGCAACCACAGGTAATAATTCAATCTACTGCCCAAATCAAAGATTAGTCATTATATATAACAACCATTGTTCAATAATCGACTATCAAAGACAATCACAAAAGATTCAATATACATACGAGATCTTCTCCAAATATGATTATACCAATCACCACTAATCGAGTGCGGATTGGGAGAGCTATATTAGACACAAACAACCGTCCTGAAGAACCGAGTTCGCCACACACTAATACCAGCTGAACGACAACATTCACAACCCAACACTGCCACCACAAAACACTACTGAGTAATATCAACATCAATCAAAACTGGAGAACACACAATGGGTAACAATTCCATTTCAGCTGCCAATAACATCTATTGACGATCAAAGGGACACAGACTACCATTTACAAACCAATCACTGCCATCTATATGGATATCCCGATTACTATCAAGCAATGCAAATGAGACTTTAGTAGGACATCGATTAATCAAAGCACAACCACTGATATTGCTACAATCTGGAGAAGCCAACAATCAGTTTAATTTGCCATCAACGATTCTTGATCACCCAATGTCACAGAGAGCGATCGTCGAGGGGTAGAGAGGGAGCGAGAGCAGAGGAGCTTTGGGTGGTGGTGAGCGGCGGGCAAGGTCGAGAGGGCACCGGGATGTGGGGTGCTCAAAAATGGGATGTTGGCCGGGTGAGTCGGGGCGACAAAATGAGGCGCCTGTGAAGGGGAGGACAAGGAGTGGTGGCGCGGCGGCGGCGGCGAGGAGGTGCTGCAGGTGGCAGGCGGACGGGAGAGGAGAGAGAGGGAGCGACCAAGAGTATAAGGGAGAGGAGGGAGGCTCACCGGGCGTTGGGGGGCGGAGGAGGCCCGGAGGTGGCCGTCAATGGAAGCCGAGGCGGCTGGAGGGAGGAATCTGGTGGCGGCGAGACCTTGGTGAGGCGGGAGCCGTGGCAGTGGCTGGGAGGCTCGGGGCGTCGTCGCCGTGGCGCTCAGCGCACGGCGGCCAGGCTGGGCGGAGGTGGTGGCGAGGCACACCAAGGCGAGGAGACTTGATCGAAGGGGAAACCAAGCGGCGTCTTGGAGAGTCTTACCGGGAGGGAGAAGGAGGAGGCGGGAGAGGCGGTGGGGCGGCGGGTCCTCTTTATAGCCGGTGGAGAGGAGCCACTGGAGCGAATCTTGGCGGCATGGCGGCCATGGCGGTAGGTAGTCGTGAGCCAGGCGAGGATAGCAGGACAACTTCGGGGCGTGGCCGAGACGCGCATGGCTCGCGGAGTCGGTGGAAGCGGCGTCGCGGGGCGATGGAGTTGGTGGCGGCGGCGAGGTGAGGCGGCGCGCAGGCATGGCGAGAGGAGCGGTGGTGTAGATGGCGTCCGCGGCATGGGAGGTGGGGCGGCACTTGATGGGCGGGCGAGTGGGGAAGAAGGCGAGGCCGGGCGAGCGGAGGGGAGGCCCAGGTGGATCTGGCGCAGAGGAGGAGGCGGCGCGAAGGAGCGAGAGTCGGGGCGACGCGCTCGGAGGAGGGACGGGGAAGATGAAGCGGCCGAGGCGAGCTGAGGGGAGAAGAGGGAGGCGATGCGGCGCGCTCGGGCGGGGAAGAGGCGACGGAAGCGAGGGGATAAGGGAGAGAGAGGGAGAGAAGGGCGACGGGAGTGATAGAGACGGGAGAGAGAAAGAGAAACGGCGAGCGGGCCGTGGGCCGGAAAAATGGAAGAAAAGCAGGCCGCGGCTGGGCCGAAAATCGGGAGCGCTGGTGGGCCGGCCGGAGAAAACGAGCGGCAGGCCGGGCCGAAGGAATGTAAAAAGGGAAAAAGCGGGTCAGGAAAATGGGATGTTACAGACATATTCTTTAAATTTTGGGGAGCTTTCAATTTAGGTTGTCACGCTGAAGAGGTGTTCAGCAGCTGCTCCATCCATTATATCTCCGTGTTCCATTCCATTAATTTTGCCCTCGCGCGCTCCACTCCCTCAGCAGTTCTTCCATAGTGGTTTCGTTGGGAGGCGGCCGTGCTAGCTCCCGGCCGGGCACGACAGGATCGTCGTCATATTTCCACTTCGGCCATTGTTATCCAAGGTACTTTTGCTCCAACTTGCTGCTGCAGCTCTTGCTTAATTTCTTGCGACTAGCTGTTCACACCTCTTGTGCGTCTATCCCTAGCTTAGCGTTCTAGTTTGGCTTGATAGCTCAACCCCAACAAAGAGCTAGGAGCGAGAGCTTCGTGTAATTCTTATGTTACTAATCGCGATCAGATATTCGAGGGGATAAACACCGTAACAGGTCTAGGCTAGTGATTACTACTACGGGACGATATTTGGACAAATGTGAGCTTCTCCAATAAGACAGCTTATAATTAAGAGCTTGCGTTTCTGGGGCCCTGGTCACACTAGAGGAGACGCAACAACTCACCACTAGAGAAGAAGCAAGATCTCATCGCCGCGGCAAGGCGGTGCCAGGGTGCCAGGGATTCTGTCCATGTATATGTATTCCCATTTTCAAAGTGCAGATACTACCATTCTACACGTACACTGATCCCATTCATAAAGTTGTTTTTCCCCCTAGTGTTTACTACGTGTACTTTTTTTTAGAGAACGAATACATACGTCTTTTCTCGAAGTGTATACATACTCCTTTGAAGATACAACCTATCAATTTTACTAAAAGGAAAGGCGCTTGCGTATACATACTCCTTTGAAGTGTATGGCAAGATGCTTGCCTGGAACAGGGGCGGCGAAAAGGAAAGCATCAATTACCAAAATCCCAGAAATATCTTGCTAGGATTAAACGTCATATAGGAATTGGATTGGATCTCTCTCTTACCCGTAATTTTCAGGCCCGTTAGGTTTGGAAAGACTCACGAATCTCATCGGGGATTAAAGAGTGGATGAAGAGGGAGTAACTACACCTGAGAGTAGATAGTATTATATATATATATAGCTCAACCCCAACAAAGGGCTAGGAGCGAGAGCTTCGTGTAATTCTGATGTTACTAATCGCGATGAGATGCTTGAGTGGATAAACACCGTAACAGGTCTAGGCTAGTGATTACTACTACGGGACAATATTTGGACAAATGTGAGCTTCTCCAGTAAGACAGCTTATAATTAAGAGATAGCGTTTCTGGGGCATCGTCTTTGCACGCGCGGGGTGGGCCTCGATGGCTCACGCCGGAGAGGTCCACCCCTGCGGATGCTGCCATTGGCCAGCCGGGGTGGCTGCAGAGGCCGTGGTCTAGATGGGCGTCGGTGTCGGCGTCGTGGGATTGTCGACCATCAGCCTCGTTCTCGTGCTTGCCACTTCCCGGCTGCTTGGTCATGCCCATCGGCAAGTTTATCCAGAGATCATCATCCTGCCACAACCAGAGAAGTCTCATCACCCTTGGCTCTAGAACCCCCACATTCGGGATCATGTTGTGCGCTCGCCGGACTGCGTGAGGTGGAGAGGAGAACCGGCCGTTGGAAGAGCCCGGGTAGGGGGCTGTTGCCAGTGGAAAAGCCCAAGTAGGGAGCTGCTGTTGTTGAAGTGTCGTCTCGAGGCACAAACGGCGCAAGACAACTGTCCCCGAGACCCCGTTCGTAACAGTTGGCTCGGTCCACCTTTGAATGAGTCGCACGGGTGGAGGGGGAGAGGAGTCGGATTGGTCGTCTTTCGGTTTTGAATCGACCACTGTTATTGCCGAAAGAAATAAATGCATCCTCACCTAATTCATATGAACCTCCTCGCTGGTGGCCATGTCAGCGTGTGGATCAACCTACACCTACTTTTATTCTTCTCTCTTAAGTCGTTGTTAGGGCGATCCTCTTTACTGTCCAGTTTTAACCAGTGCGAAGCTCCTCTGGGTTGGATTGGAGGTGTTTCATCTTTCCCTTAGCTTTGATTTGTGTGCGATAGAGCTGGTTGGTGTTAGGGTGTGGTTAGAGTTTGCTAGCTAGTGTCTCTAGCTCTGGTGCTGTTGATAGAATGTTGCAAGGCGTGCCTCAGTTGCGGTTTCCATTCTGGCGGGTTCTTTTCCCTATCGGATTGTATCTTTATTATCTTGTTTTCTCCTACTTATCAATGCAAAGGGTAGCTCTCCTATGGTGTGATAATGTTATTTTGTCACACCATGGGTGGTGGCGTGACTAAATGGATCAGAATTGGAAATAAAAGTTCGCATGTGGTCAACTTTAAAATAAAATTTTAAAAAGGGTTAATTAATAATAAAAAGTTCTCAGAACTCACAACAACATTATGAAATCTAGAGGTCCTCCGAACAATAGATTGAATTAGCAAATAGTGTCAAACCCTAAATTTGAAATTTGTAATTTTGTGTGTTCATAGCACTAGTCCTTAGATAAGTAGCTAGTACCCACAGTTACATCACTAGATATCAAATATATATCACGAAAGTGTAAGAGTATTGCATAATAATAAATAAATCGTAAATATACCTAATGGTGTTTGCCTTTCAGAATGATCGATCAAACCAAATACCTTTAAAAAATCAGCAGCGGAAAGCAGAATAAAGTGTACCAGGCGGAACGCAGCAGACGCATTACTTTGTCAACACCAATTTCGGAGAACCAATATGGCGTCAGTGCTACTGCTCGGCTTTGCTGTCATGCTGCACCTAGCATCTATATCAGCACAGCCTGACCCCACATGCCAAACACAATGCGGTGGTATCAAAATACCTTATCCATTTGGCATTGGTCCTGGCTGTGCTATCGAAGAAGGCTTCGAGATCAGCTGCAACAGGACTGATGATAGAATTTACAGGCCATTCACTGCTGTTAACGTGGAGGTTCTAGACATCTCAGTGTCCCATGGTCGAACCCGAGCATTAAACACCATCTCCACGTATTGCTACAATACTAGTACAAGATCAATGGAAGAGAAGCTATGGTATCTGGACTTCTCCACCTCAATTTGGCCATATCGGTTCTCTGACGTGCACAACAAGTTCGTAGTCCTTGGCTGCAACACGCTTGGATGTACATCTACAATAGCGAGAACACGACAGGGTATACGACAGCATGTGCATCAGTGTGCGGGAGTCCGGAAGCCCTGACAAATGGCTCATGCTTAGGTGTAGGCTGCTGCCAAAATGCCATGCCCAAGGGCTTAACCCGCTATGATGTCTATTTCTACCCTGTATATAATGATTCAGATAGTTGGAAATTCAATCCATGTAGCCACACGCTGTGATGGTGGAGACAGAGACGTTTAGTTTCAGCAGTGAGTACATAACCACTTTGAGGTTCAACAAAACCAACAAGCTAGGGGCGGAACATGTGAGGTGGCCAGCAGGAACATGACTTCTTAGGTATGTCGTGGCCGAAACAGCGTATGCGTGAATTCAACGGACGGACGGACGGACGGACGGACCGACGGGTGGACGCCAAAACGGTACACGGGCGCATCGAACCGGAACAAGCAGGACAGGCGGGATCGTGGGCACAGTCTCTGACGTGCGAAACGTAAAGAACCTCTATTTCTACCTCCTGGGTGCTCTCGTGGCTCACAGCGCCGCCTCTATTTCCCATGGCGCAACCTCCCTATGGCGCTGTCGGCCCCATGCTCACTCGGCCGCACCTCCGACCCTGCCGCGCGACTTGAGCTCGTGTCCACCCGCGTCATGTCTACGTTGCGCCCCGGCTCCTCCCCAGCTTGGTCGTTCCTGACTCGGCCGCGCACCTCCCTGCGTCTCCCCTTGCAGCCATGTGCCGACCGGCTCAACCTCTGACCGCCGACCGCTGTAGCGAGCTCTAGGAGGTCCTAGTCGGCCGTCCCCTTTCCCTTCCATATCCCTCTTCGACAGCTTCTCCTCACACGCAGGTGAGCGTCAGCGTTCAGATGCTTTGTTTTGATGATTTTGATGTTCTGATGTTGATGTTGTGACCCGTTGAAAAAAAATATTGTGACCCGTTGAAACAAATATTGCATACTGTTCTTTGAGATGTTGCAGCCCGTTAGAAAAAATGTTGTACCTTGTTGAAAAAAATGTTGTATCTGCAGATAAAAAATGTTGCATACTATTCACAGTGATGTTGCAAGAATTTTTCTTATGTTTCTTTTCGGACTACGCTTCTGTTCTTCCCTAATATCTCTCCTATGCTTACTGTTCTTCCCTAATTTCTCTCTCCCCACAAAGAGTAGATAATGTTGCTTTTTTTATATATTGCAATAAGTGATAAAATATATTATGCTCGGACCGTACGGCGCTAGTGCTCGGGCCGTACGTCCAAGCGCTAGTTACGCCCTTAAAACAATTCTAAGAGTATTTTTGTTATAGAGCACGGTACTATTTTGTTTTGCAAGTTGCTACTGTCGCCGTAGAAAGCATAACTCAATCGGTAAGTCATCTCGATTCTTTTGGCTAATAACTAACTAAAGTTCAGTTAATGATAATTGTGAGTCGGACGAAGTCATATACGTGGATCCTCGATCCTCTTGTACAACTTTTTGGGATTAGATGTCATAACCTACGTAATCTAAGCTTTAAAATGATTCTTTTAGAAGACATACTTTTAACGTTTTTTCTATAAATTTTGGGGAGCTTTCAATTTAGGTTGTGACGTAGTCTGTCCGTAAGCTCTACTCCATGGTCTATCTCGAGTCGATTCAGCTATTAAAAGACAAAATTTGCTACGTGGCATCGTATTGGATGGCGTTTGATTGAACACAGTGTAAAATCACTTCCATGGACAGACTGGAGTTTGCCGAAGTCTCCCTGTTGACAAGGTCCGTATAGAAAAGACTTGACCCGTGCAAAACACGGCCAGCTGAGGAGGTGTTCAGCAGCTGCTCCATCCATTATAGCTCGGCGCTCCATTCCCTCTCGCCCTCGCGCGCTCCATTCCCTCGGCAGTTGTTCCATAGAGGTTTCGTTTGGATCGTCGTCGTATTTCCACCTCGGCCATTGTTATACAAGGTACTTTTGCTCCAACTTACTGCTGCAGCTCTTGCTTAATTTCTTGCAACTAGCTGTTCACACCTCTTGTGCGTCTGTCTCTGGCTAGCGTTTTAGTTTGGCTTGATAGCTGCACGTAGGCTGTTGTCAAGCACAGGAGCTAGGAGCGAGAGCTTCGGGTCAACTCTTCAATCCTCTAGACAAATTGAACAGACCAGAACCGACAACATCATTCAATCCTCTAGACAAAAATTGAAGCAGCAAACATTATTCAATCTGTCATCTAATCATCGCCGGTGGGGAGCAGCTCGTTGGTGTTGCCCCTGCCGCTCCAGACTCCGGAGAGGTCCTTGCAAGGGAGCTCCAACATGTTGTAGGCCACAATTTGATGGGTCACGCTGAATCTGCCCATGCATGTGCTAGTGCCGCTTCAGATCTGGATTTAAAATTCTCAAATCAAGACTAGATCCACCAAAGTCTAACGAATGAAACAAGGAATAAAAATATTACTTAGAACTAGAGGCTCTGTGTGTAGCGACCTCCGGGAGGTCGCGATGCCGTTCCAACCTCCAGAACAGTGGCCGACGACGCTGACGCACCGCCAAATCAGAAGAGCGAGATGCGTCCACCAGACAACCCCTGGGCCATCGCGCTTGGCTGCCTGCGCCGTGCCGAGCCCACCCCTCCATGAGCTCCTCGCTGTCGCACCTGGCCGCCACCCCTGCTTGATTTAGAGAAGCAAGGAAGGGATTGAAATGGGGAAGAAAATAGATGGAAGGGAGCTGGAATGGGGAGATGAGAATTATCGTGGGAAGACATGGTCAAGAACTCAAGAATCAAGATGGGGCCAGCACTTTGTATTACTAATTCAGTGGAGGGAGTCGAAATTTGCTCTCTACAGGTTTGCTAGCTTTAGTAGGAAAACGTGACACCATGGCACCTAGGGATAGCAATTGTGGCCGATTACCTACGTGTTCGAGGGCGAATACTCTAATAGAGCCGGGTATAAATGTCTTTCTTTATCCGCAGGTATGAAAACAGATGAATATCCTAATTGGCACCGCAACGAAACAAATTAAACTGTATGGACAATTTTCTTTCCCGTGGGTTTTAGGAGAGACTCGCTAGTGACACGAGCTTTCCCATGGGTTACACACACCACTAGTTCCAGTTTTCAAAGCCTGTTTCAAAGAAGGAAACAAACTACTGTTTGCTGATTTGGTCTTTTGACCTAGTATGGTACCATTCTCAAATAGAAAAACCCTAGTACTAATATCTCATTCTTAGCTCTTTTTCTTAACACAATATGTTCTGATGTTCATGTAACAGCCTTTTTCCCAATTTCAAAATATTAGTTTGATTTCAAAAACTCTCCAAAAACTTAAACTTCAATTTCAAGGTTTATTTCTTGCTTGAGTTTCAAATAGCAAAATTTTGGGAAGTTTCTCTCCCCCCCCCCCCGGTTCGGCCTCTCCTTCGCTTCCCCTCTCCCGGCCCAGCCTCCCCGCCTACTCCCTTTCTCCCTTCGGCCCGACCCGCTGCTCCTTCTATTTTCCCTAGCAAGCCCAGCCGTTTCCCTCCCGCTGGTCATTTCCCCCGGCACGCTCCTCCTTCTCCCCCGCTCGGCTTGCCTCGCCCCGACTCCTTCTTCCACCCCCAGCTCGCTCTCTCTCTCGCGTCACACTCTGCTGAGCGCCGCCTGCCACCCGGGATCTCCTGCGCCTCCTGCCACCCGAGTCTCCATGCCTCGATCCGCCTCCAGCGGCCGCGCCCCCACAAGAGCCGCCGCGCCGGCGTGCTTCCGCTGGTCCTCATTTGCCGCCCGCTCGGACATCCGTCGCCGCGCCGCTTGACTTTTCCACTGGTCCTCGGCGCTGCGCCGCTCGGGCGTCCAATCACCCTGTTGCCGGCTCTCCTCCCATCTTCCCGAGGCCGCCACCTCCGTGCTCCCCCTCCTTCGGCTATAAAGCCGCCGCGCCCTCTTTCTTCTCCCCCACTCCCCTTCCTCTTCCTCCTGGTCGCAGCGCAGCTCCGCCACTTCTTCCTTCGCCGAGCCGCCGCATGTCGTCCCACCTTGACTGTTGAGCTTACGCCGGCCGACCCTACCGCATGACTTCCTCACCGCCAGGAACCTTCCCTGCCCCTCAAATTCCCATCCCCGCCACTGAAAGACCCTCCCCGCCGAGCTCCTTTCTTCCCCACCTCCGACCACCGTTGCTGCGTCGCCTCGACAGTCCTCCACCCAGGCCGATCGCTTCGCAAGCTTCCTCTTTGTGTGCAACTCGGCGCCGCCGCCCTCCTCCTTCTTGCTTGCTGCCAGCCACCGCATCGTCGACGCCCGAGGAACCGCCGCTGCTTCACCCCGCCACCTTCGGCGTGTCCGCCCCTCCCCGGTGCCGCCGTCGTCACCAGCGGGACCGTCGTGCTCCCAGGGTTCCATTCCCCTCCTCTGTCGGCCTCCTTGCCCTTGCCTGCGCCGGTGCCGCCTCCGCTCCCGATCGCCACCGCCCCTCCTCTACTCCCCCCGTGTCTCTCTCCCTCTCTCTCGCGCTCTCTCCCAAGTGACAGGTGGGCCCGCTATAGTCTTGCCGCCCCGTGGACTGCGTGCGCACTCTGGTGGACTCGGCCGTGCACTATTCTGTGGACCCGAACGCTGTGCTGTGGACCATTATTCTTTTTCTGATTTAATTCCAATTCAAACTTTGGAAGCTCCTTTTTCCACCATTCGAACTCCAAAATTTATGAAACTTGTTCCGAAAATTTTCTAACTTCAAGATCTTGCTAATGTCACTGGTCTTGTTCAATTTGGAGTTCATTTATTATTGCTTTGCTTTTTATTTGCTCTCTTTGCCTGTTGTGCCTTTTTCCGGTATACTCGTCCGATTAGCATTCGAAGACGCGGAAGACCTCCACGTCGATCAAGCACAAGAATAGCAAGATCTCCTTACCTATAACCCAGATGAGTCAACACTTTGATCATGTTGAACCAACATTTTATGGTAATTATATTCTTTTAAAATATCAAATTGCATGCTTTAATTTCCTATGCAAGTATGTCAAATACCCTAAGGTAGTTAAATGCCTATTTGATAATTAAATAATTATTATACCATCTCCTTGATAATTGAATTCCAAAATCCTTGTCACCCTAGTAATTATATGGTAACCTACTAGTTATAGTTTGTATTTAAGCGCCATACTAGTCTTGCTTAAGTACCGGGATAGTAAATGTCCTAATCATCATCTTTTAAACATGAAAGTGGTTTTGGGAAGTCATTGTGGGTAAATGACTCAAACAGTTGAGTTGATGTATTTTTACTCCTCAAAAAACCTAAAAATTTGATGTTACAAATGCAGGCGGATGGTATCTTGAACGGGATGTTGGTAGGTGCTAGTGCAGCCCAAAGAATGTTGGTTGTGAATGGTTTATGGAATGAACCGCCTAGACAACCCTAATGACTTAATCTTATCATGACCTCTCGTGTAAAACAAGTACATATACAAGTCTGCAAAGTGCAACTTGACTTAGTAAATGTATTAAACCTTGAAAATCATCTCATCGATGGCCGAGTAAGGTGGTGCAAGTAGTGGATTCGATCCAGCTTGAATGAGACACCAAGGATGGGTAAACTTGCCAGCTACGCAAGTCGTGGTGGTAGACATCCCGCACAACTTATGGGACCCACCGCAAATGGGGGCAGTCTATATGGGTGAGATGACAGAAGAGGCGAAATATGTTGAAAGGTTACTGCGACGAGCACTCAACTACATGACTACGGAATCATGTGGGGTAACGAGTATGATTGTCTCTTGTGGGTACAGTGTACAACCTCTGCAGAGTCAAAACTTTTTAAACAGCCACGCCTACGGTCAAAAGCCGACATGAGAACTTAACTTGAGTTAGTTCTATTTCAAAAACCTTTGTGGGTGGTATGAAGACTAGGTCGGCTCCCCTAGCTTGAGATTTCATTTTCCCTGGGTAGTAGTATCCAGTGTTGTTAATGTATGGAGGCAGCTCCAATAAAAAAAGAAGCATGAGGTAGAGTTTCCGACGGAGGGAACCTCTGCTGTTATTAATATTGCACAATTATTCTCTTTAGAGAAAACATAATTTAATCAAAATGCTAAGTGATAGGACTTTTCTAGTATATGTATTTATAAATGTTGCTTTGCGCAAATAAAAGAACCCGAGCCATCCTTGTTAAGCCTTGCATGTATATTATTGCATCTCTTGTCTTTGGCTCATGAGCACGAAAATTGTGCTCATCCTCGCTCTTTCCCAAACCCTCAGAAGTAGGAAATCTTGAAGATTACGACTATTACGAGGAACCAGTCGTCTGAAGACCCAGGAGTTATTGAAGCGTAGTTTAGTCTTTAGCCGTTCTAGTCTCACCTCAGTCTAGCTGACTCTGATGAGGACATGACCCCTATGGATACAACCACATTTGTTATGCTTGCTATTCCAATTCCAAGAGCTCGTATGCGTTAACTTATTTATCAGGTAAATTCGTTTCGAGGGCTGAGTATATTATTTGAGAACTCTGTGATGCTGCCTAATGGAGATGATTTTGTGGATATCATGGGGATATGCTCCAGATCTTAGGATGATGTGACAATTGGCAATGACGTTTATGGTTTGTCGTTTCACGTGTTTTCGACAAAGTTTCAGAACCTTCATGTCACAGGCGGTCTGACCAGCGATAGCATGGTTGTCAGAACGGTCCAAAATCGGTCAAGCCGCCATATGCGCGTGATCGGACAGTGAACTTAAAAAGTGTCAAATTGAGCTGGACCAAAAATAGAGGGTGTAGGCAAGAGAGGGGATTCTATTGCACTTGGTCTCATAATTTTTGGAGTCTCCAGTCAAAAATTCTATTGGTTAAAGTTTCTAGTAGGTTTCGATTTTCAGGTTGAAAATCGGATAAGTCATTGCTGGCGGTCTGACCGGCCCATGTATGGCGGTCAGACCGGCCCTAGGGGCATTGTAGGACCGTAAAGGCGACTAGAGGGGGGTGAATAGACGCTTTCTTAATTTTTTTGCCTTAATCAAATTCAACACGCACTTTTCTCCTTTAGCTATGAAAGCTAAAAAGATCAGTGAATGCACAGAGGAAGCCTTGTGCTGAATCTGATTACCCCCTTTAACCACAAGACTCAACACTGGAGAATTGATCTCAGGTGGACTGGTCTGAACACTGGCAGTTTTACCGACGATCGTTCAGATCGACTTCAAATAATCGATCTCTTTAGGTTTTACCAACGAAGTGCTCAAACCCTAGAAATATAAAAAACTTAATCCAAAACTTGCTTGTGGGGATTGAAGATTTAGATGGTTCTAGGAGTATTCCCACACATCAAGGCAAGGTAAATGAGGTCAAGAGACCAACCAAAATCAACCGGATCAAGAAAGCACCACAATCATCAAAAGAGATAAGAAAGCAAATGAGACTTCATCAATTAACAAGCATTCATGGATTGATTGATTCAATATGATGCTTGTCAAAGCCACTCCCTCAAGGAGGACAAGAGCTCAATCAAAGAGCACACAACCAAATCTCTCCAACCCTAGCCTCTCCTCTCCTCTCCTCTCCAAAACCTAGAAAATACTTGGAGTTTCTAAATGAGTGCTTGGGGGGCTTTTACATCTCACCCCTTCTATTTATATGGAGAGCTAGGGTTTCTCTCATGGGCTCCGATTAAGGCCTACACACAAATGGGATACACACACATACATCTGTTGAAGCAATCGCCTACTTCACCACGTGTAGGTTGATCAGCGGCTCTCATCATGTCGGCAAGTCTCTCGTCCAGAATCCCGCCGGAACCTCGAGGACTTGCAGACATCCAAGCCGCTGATCAACCAAGCGCAATGAAGCTGCCCGTTCGATCCATCTTGTCCATTACGCACCATGCTTGAGTCACACGACCTCGCTGGCATCCATAATCGTTACGGACCTCGGCTCTCCAAGCGTAGTCGATCCACCTCGCTTTGTTGGCGTCGTTGGCACGCAAGCCACACGCGCGACAATAGACAAAGAAATCGTCTCCGGGAACAAGTTCTTCACAACTTGACCTACGTTTGTTCAACAATGCAATATGCAACAATAAAGCATTGAAATCCATACATTAAACACATTCATAACACAACAATGCCACAACGGCCAAGAATCAAGTGATTGACGGTCGACCAGCCCTTACACGGTGGTCCGGCCGATTTGAGCGATAGGACCGATTACATGTAACGGTCGGACCTTGAAAAGACTTAGCCATTTTCATCTCGAAAATCGAAACCTTACGAATTTTCAAATGAATATAACTTTGGTAGGAGCTCCAAAATTATGTGACCACATCCAGGAGACTCCCCTCACTTGCCTACTGTGGATATCGTGAGGATATGTGCATGATCTTAAGATGATGAGTCAATTGGCAATGGCATTGTTGGTTTGCAAAATCTCGCATTTTCGGTTTTGCTTCAGTTCTGTCATACCACAGTGATGCGGCCCGTGTGACGCAGTGGTCCGACGCCCGCCAGGAGAGGTCCGACCATTTGTGGTTGCGGTCAGGCCGGTCTTGCCTCAAAAGTGGTTTTTGGAGCTGAGCCAAAAATAGGTTGTGTAGGCTAGTGAGGGGAGTCTCCTAGATGTGGTCACATTATTTTTGGAGCTCCCAGTCAAAAGTTCTATTCATTTGAAAATTCCAGAAGGTTTCGGATTTTCAAGATGAAATCTAGCTAAGTCATTTGGGTGGTCCGGCCGCCGTTATGGAATCGGTCCGATCAAACTGAAATCGGTCGGACCCGGCCGTGTGAAGTGATCGGACCGTCGATCACTTGGAGTTAGCCATTTTGGCATTGATGTGTTTTGATTGTGTTTAATGTATGGATTTCAATGCTTTATTGTTGCATATTGCATTGTGGAGCTAACGTGGGTCAAGTTGTGAAGAACTTGTTCTCAGAGACGATTTGTTTGTCTCTTGCTGTGCTGGTGGCTTGCAGGTCAACGACGTCAACGGTAAGGTGGATCGGGACTACGCTTGGAGAGCTGAGGTCCAGAACGATCATGGATGCCGGGTGAGGTCGTGTGACTCAAGCATGGTGCGAATGGGCAAGATGGATCGAGCAGGTAGTTGGTGCATTTGGTTGGATCGGCGGTCTTGAGGTCGGTGCAAGTATCTGGGAGGTTCCGATGGGATTCGGACGGGAGAGACTGGCCGACGTGATGAGAGCCGCTGATAAACCTATAAGTGGTGAAGCAGGCGAGTGCTTCAACAGTTATGTGTGAGTGGGTCCCATAAGTGAAACCCTAGGCCTCTCCTATAAATAGAAAGGGGGGAGATGTAAAACCCCTTGAAGCATTCATTTGGACTCTCCAAGTCTTTTTCTAGGGTTAGGGTTTGGAGAAGAGAGGAGAGGAGAGGAAGGTTGTGTGTGTGCTCTTTGTTAGGCTCTTGTCCTCCTAGAGGGAGTGGCTTTGTAAGCATCTTATTGTATCAATCAATCTTGTGATGCTTGCTTAAGAGATCGATTGACTCCTTTCTGTTCTTCTCTCTTTTTGATGAGTTTGCTGCTTCCTTGATTCAAGTGTTTATGCTTGGTCTCTTGACCTATTTTATCTTGCTTTGATGTGTGGGAATACTTCTAGAATCATCTAGATCATCAACCCCCACAAGCAAGTCTTGAATCAAGATTTTCATATTTCTAGGGTTTGGAACACTTCTTTGGTAAAACCTTAAGAGATCGTTTCTACGAAGTGGATTTGAAGGATCGTCGCTAAAAATAGGTCTCTAATATACTTAGGCAGGTGAGCTCCAAATTTGGTCAAGTTTCATTGGTTGAATCAAAAGTTGGACCAAATTTCGTTTTGGATTTGGGCTTGGCATTTCGGTTCTGGACTAAATCGGTCGGACCGATTTTTATACGGCGATCAGACCGCTAGCATTCGGACCGCCCGTTAACGGCCGGTCAAACTGATTTAAATCGGTCGGACCGCCCTTTGGTAGCCAGTCAGACCGCCAGTGCCCAGACCAGACCAGTGAGATCAATTCTCCACATTTGTGTCTTGTGGTTAAGGGGGTTATCGAATTCAGCACAAGGCTTCCTCTGTGCGCTTACTGATCTTCTTAGCTTTCATAGCTAAAGGAGTAAAGTTCGTGTTGAATTTGATTAAGGCGAGAAATTCATGAAAGCGCCTATTCACCCCCCTAGTCGCCTTTACCAGTCCTACAAGTGGTATCAGAGCCGATTAGCTCTTCTCATAGATCTTAACCGGTCTTTGGAGCCATGACGACTGACAAGTACTCAACCAAGCCATATATTTTTGATGGAGTTGATTTTGCATATTGGAAGGCCCGAATGCAGGCCTATATCGAGGCTCAAGGGCACACTATTTGGCTTAAGGTAAAAAACTCTTATGTCGTGCCAGCCGATGACGATATGATTACTCCAGATGTGGAGGCCAACAGCAAGGCTCGGAATTTTTTGATCCAAGGCCTTAGTCGATCTGAGTCTGAGCGTGTTGCTCACTTGCGGTCTGCTCATGAGATCTGGCGGACTCTTTGTGACTATCACGAAGGGTCCACTGCGATCAAGGAAGTGAGACAGAACCAGCTGAAGAAAGTATACTCTAAGATCGAGTAAAGGTCTGGTGAGTCTTTGGACGAGCTGTGGGGAAGATTTTCTAAGATTCTTCATGATCTCCGTATTTGTTGACTGATTTTTCTCGAGTGCGAAAATGCATGACTTTTGGGTGCTCTTGATGTGAAGGTTTGGGGAATGAAGATCACTTCCATCAATGACAACACTGTCATGAGTGAGCTTACCATAGATAAGCTATACTCGAGGTTGAAGACGCATGAGATTGATTTTATCTCGCGTCTCCCCAAGACAGAGTCGATGGCGTTGGTGGTCGACAAATCCAAGGGTTGTTCTTCTGAGTCTTTCGATTGTAGCTCATCTGGTTTTTCATTATCTGCTTTGCATTCTTTGAGCGATGAGCAACTTGAGAAACGCGCCGAGGATGATTTAGCCCTCCTATCCACCAAATTCACGAGCTTACAACAAGGTGAGGAATAGGAGGAGAAGTGGACCTATCACATGCTTCGAATGTGGTGAGCCAAACCACATTCGTTCCAGGTGCCCCAAGCTAAAGGGCAAGGAGGAGAAGGAGACACGAAGACATCCCCAAGAGAGGGATGCAAAACCCAAGAAGATAAACTATCGCAAGTTTGTCAGCCGGGTCCTTACCACTCTAGAAAATGTGAACATGAGCGATGTGGACTCGGAAACGGAGGATGACGAGAGTGACTCCCGTGGCAAGAAGAAGGCTCATGACTTCACGGGCATATGTTTCATGGCCAAGAACAGCCACGACAGCGACTTCTCCAACGATGAGGATCCTTTTAGTGATCCTAATGAGGTATGCCCTTCAATTGCTGACATGAAAAGGGCTTTGGTGCTTGCTGAACAGAAATTGCATAAGCAAGTAAAAATGATTAAGAAACAGGACATTATGATTGATAATTTGAACCTAGAAGTTGTTAGGCTCAAATCTATTAATACTGATGATATTTGTGATTCCTGCACTAGCTTGCTTAAAGAACTGACAAGCTTGAAATCTGCTCATTCCTCTGTTGTTAATCAATTAAAAGATGCTCTTGATGAACTAGAATCTCTCAAGTCTAGTTCTGTTTGCATGGATGCCATTTCTCTTGATGTGACTGCCTTAGAAGCTATTCATTTAACTTGCTCTAACTGTGCTTTGCTTGAATTAAAATTGGATAACTCCTTGAAAGAATTGCAAAAATTTAATGCTAGTCACACTTGCTCTCATTGTAAGAATAATAGGATTAAAATGCAAGAGATGACTGAAATGGTTGTTTACTCTAGAGCTGCCTCTTGTGAAAATTGTCCCAAGCTTACAATTGAGATTGAAGCTTTAAACAAGACTCTTGAAGAAAAAGCTAAAATTGAAAAATCTATGTCTCTTACTGCTTCTAAGAAAGTCATTGATTCTAACTCTTGTGTTTTGAATGCTGAAGTTGAAGCCATGATTGGTCAGATTCAAGAGGCATTTAGAGTTAAATTTAAGTAGCAGTTGAATAGGATTAAGGAATCTTATTGTGTGTCTTGTGAGGCCTTCAAAGTGGAAGTGGCTCTTCTTAAGAGTAAACGTGATGAGGCAATCAAGTCTAGAAAGTGCATTTGATGTGAGGGTCTAACTAAAGAGAATGATTACCTCAAAGTGACTCTTGAGAAGTTTTCTAGCGGGAAAAAGAAACTCAACATGATTCTTGATCAATCCAAGGTGAGTGTGAAAAATAGTGGCCTAGGTTTCAATCCCCTAGAGCATTCCAAGAAACACCTACCTAAGATTGTTAGAGTTGTGAAAAATGGTCTGTTTGAGCTGGAACCTCCTAAGCCATCCAAGGTTGTTTTCAAATCCGCAGGTTTTGCTCAAACTCTTTCTGGCAAGAAAGGTGCTTTTACTCCTTCAGTACAGACCGCTCAAAAGGTCAAGTACCATTGCACCTTCTGCAAGAAAGAAGGCCACACTGTTGAGTTCTGCTTCCGGAGAGGCAAACTTGAGAGAAAAGTGAGGATGAGTGCCTTGAGATCCATTAGAGGAGTCCCTTCTCCAGCTGTAGTCTCTAGAGCTAGGCAGCCTGTTTATCGTACCACATATAGGACTAGATTTGTAGAGAACTTTGTAGACCCTTTTGGTGGGTCTAGGCAGCATGTTGGTTTAGGATATCGTGAGGAGAGACCACGGGTAGCACCTAGACAGGGGGAGTATCTATCTTTTGGTAGATCGTTTCGGAGAGGTCTAGGTGGTTCTCATGTGCATCCTTATGATTTTGTTCCTGATCATTTTTCTGCTGCTTCTACTGCTGTTCCCAGGCATCGGGCTTCTCAGTACTGGATTCCTAGATCATTTATCACTAATCCCAGTACTGAGGCACGGATGTTTTCTGATTGTGCCTTTTAGGTCCGTCGTGCGAGGAAGGATGACTTATGGCTTGTTGAATCCGGGTGTTCTCGACATATGACCGGAGATTCTAGATGGTTCTCCTACCTCACACGTGCATCCGGGAACGAATTGATTACATTTGGGGATGTTTCTACCAGGACCGTGACTGCAAAGGGCACTGTGCGCGTCAACAACAAGTTCATGCTTAAAGACGTCGCTTTGGTAAGTAAGCTGATGTATAATCTTCTATCTGTTTCTCAGCTGCTTGATGAGGGTCTAGAAGTGAGGTTTAAAAGTGGTGAGTGCAGAGTTATAGATTCCGAGGGTGAGTTTGTTTTTGAGATCTCCAGATTTGAGAAGATTTTTTGTGCAAATTTCAGTATTTCTTCAGCTTCCAGTCGTAGGTGTCTTGTAGCCTCTGATTCTCATGATCTTGTCTTGTGGCATCGTAGACTTGGGCATATAGGTTTTGACCACTTGACTAGAGTCAGTTGTAAGAATTTGATTAGAGCTTTGTCTAGGCTGAAGGCTGTTAGAGATCTTGTGTGATCACCTTGTCGACATGGCAAGATGGTGTCTGCTTCCCACCCACCTCTTACTTTGGTGATGACTGATGGACCAGGACAGCTTCTTCACTTAGACACAGTTGGTCCTTCTTGAGTTCAGTCAACTGGTGGGAAATGGTTTGTGCTGGTGGTTGTGGATGATTTCTCCAGGTATTCTTGGGTTTATTTTCTCGCTTCTAAGGACGAAGCATTTGGTTTCTTTAGAGAATTGGTCCTTAGACTTGCTGTTGACATTCCTGGAGCTTTGAGAGCCATTAGGAGTGACAATGGGACCGAATTCAAGAATTCTTCTTTTTCCACCTTCTGCACTGATAGGGGAATTGAGCATCAGTTTTCTTCACCTAGAGTTCCCCAGCAGAAGGGTGTTGTAGAGAGGAAGAACAGGACTCTTGTAGAGATGGCTCGGACCATGTTAGATGAGCATTCTACTCCTAGTCGATTTTGGGCTGAGGCGATCTCTACTGCTTGTTATATCTCCAATAGGGTTTTCTTGAGATCTGTGGTTGAGAAGACCTCTTTTGAGCTTAGATTTGGTCATTCCCCCAAAGTCTCTCATTTCAAGATTTTTGGTTGCAAGTGCTTCATTCTTAAACATGGCAATCTTGATAAATTTGAGTCTAGATGTTTTGATGGCATATTTCTTGGATATCCTGCTCATTCTCGTGGTTATCGTGTTTTTAATGTTGACACTAACAAAATTGTTGAGACTTGCGAAGTCACTTTTGATGAGGCTAGTCCTGGTACTAGACTCGATGCTTCAGGTACACAGGTTCCTAAAATTCAAGGAAGCATCTTCGTCGATGCTGACTCTGAGGATGAGGACCCGATCCATCCTTCAGTTACTTCTGAGAGGGGTGGAGAGCCTGCTACTACTACTCCAGGTTCAGCTGAGCAGCTCCTCCTATCTTCACCAACAACGTGAGTGGCTCTGTTCCTACCTCCACAACTCGTGAGGTAGAGGCCACTTCTGCACCAGGAGCACCTCTTCACATTCAGCAACAACATCCACCTGAGCAGATGATTGGGGATCTTCAAGAGCGAGTCACTCGCTCCAGGTTTATTTCTCCTGATTCTCATGCTCATTCTGCCTTTGTCGCTTCTTTTGAACCCCGAGATATCACCCATGCTCTATCTGATGCATCTTGGGTCAATGCTATGCATGAAGAGCTTGAAAATTTTGAAAGAAATCAAGTCTGGACCTTAGTTGAGCGTCCTTCTGATTATCATGTTATTGGAACAAAATGGATTTTTAAAAATAAGCAAAGTGCGGATGGGTTGGTTGTTCGCAATAAGGCTAGACTCGTAGCTCAAGGTTATTCCCAGGTGGAGTGTTTAGATTTTGAAGAGACCTTTCCTCCTGTAGCTAGATTAGAAGCCATTCGTATTTTATTAGCTTTTGCAACATCCAAGGGTTTCAAGCTTTTTCAAATGGATGTTAGGAGTGCTTTCTTGAATGGTTTCATAGAAGAAGAGGTCTTTGTCAAACAACCACCTGATTTTGAAAATCTTAAATTCCCAAACCATGTTTTTAAACTCTCTAAAGCCTTGTATGGATTGAAGCAAGCTCCTCGAGCTTGGTATGATAGGCTTAAATTCTTCTGCTCTCTCAATTCGAGCATTTTCGGATACTAATTTTGCGGGGTGTAGAGTGGATAGAAAGAGTACTTCTGGCACATGTCATTTCTTGGGCACATCTCTTGTTTCGTGGTCTTCTAGAAAATAGTCTTCGGTTGCACAGTCCACAGCTGAGGCCGAGTATGTAGATGCAGCCAGTGGTTGCTCTTAGGTTCTCTGGATTTTATCCACGCTGCGGGATTATGGGTTATCCTTGAGAAGTGTTTCTCTTTTCTGTGACAACACTTCTGCCATTAATATTGCCAAAAACCCAGTGCAACATTCCAGGACTAAACACATTGATATTCGATTTCATTTTTTTAGAGACCATGTTGAGAAGGGTGATGTTGTGCTTCCCTTTGTAGAGTCAGAACAACAGCTTGCATATATTTTCACTAAAGCTCTTGATTCTTCTCGTTTTGCTGCTTTGCGTGGAGAGTTAGGGGTCATTAGTCCTATTGGGCTGTTTTGAGGGGCAATTTGCTATTTTTGCATTCATTGTATCATAATGCATTTTTCATTTCAAATGTCTTACATTATATAATAAAAATTGTGGAGCTTTGAGTATTATCATTTTATGGCTTACTTTCATATTCTATACCTTGTAATGTCAAGTGATAGTCAGCTAGACTTCATTTATGTCTTTTCGTGTTCTAGCTTAGCCTTCACCTTGCTAGCTTTATATATGTGAGCAAATTGAATCAAATCATGTCTTGTTGGATCTTGTGACTAGTTTTGCTCTAGTGATCCTCTTATGATTCTTGCCATGTCTTATAAGTTAAATTGAGTCTTGAACTTATTTTGAGATGTAAAATGAGTTTTTAAATTTCTTAAGTCAAGAAAATGAAGAATGGGATTTTCTGTGCGAAAAAAACTGATCTCACCAATCCTTTCTCATGAGACGGCTTGCCATTGCACTAGGCATGAACTCAGGGGGAGTTTTGGATGACCTAGACCACTCTTTTTAGGAAAATGCTCAAAATGCTAAGTGCTTGAATTTTGCTTCATAATTGAACTTTTATTGCTCAAAATGCCTCAGTTCCAGTTTTGAGTCTCTTTTACTTATAGACAAGGCTTGACTCATTTTTGGTTGCTTTTAGTGAAACTTTGATATTGAGCAACCTTTCATGGTATTAATTCTTTTAATCTCAGATTACTGCTATTTTGGTCTTAGCTTTGCAGTACATGTTTTGCCATGATTGAATATAGCTTCTCCACTTAATATGGCTTGGTATAATACTTGTACTATCTTCATGTATAATGGTCATGGCTCCTTTTTACTAAAGTTCAAAAATAAAATCATTCTTTCATACTCTTTCTTTTCCCATGCATCTTGATGAATTCATTGTCAAAGGGGGAGAAAGTTTGTGAAGAAAAATGTTGTTTTGGAGCTTTTAGTTTCATACATAAGGTTTCGTATAAAAGAACTCATATATATATATAATGATCATTTTGAAAATTTGTGATCATAGTGAGTTGAGTCTCTGGGTTTTATTGCCTTTTTCTGATTAGATTTGCAATTGAAGAAGACTCACAATGATCAAAGGCCAAATAGAACATTTCTCTTTCATATGGACCTAAGTGAGATTTTTGGCTACTTTCTGGAAATTAAATCCTTTTGTGCCTTCATTGGCTTATCTCACTTGCTTATACTATTCTGAAGCCAGTTTGGTCGTTTCCTAGGCTTTTTCTTGCTTATGGACCAAGTTGTGCCTTTATGCGAAAACGGCGAACTTTTTTACTTTTCAAACCGAAAAACTACATTTTCTGGGAAATTGCCAATGTGTTCATCAAGGGGGAGATTGTGGATATCGTGAGGATATGTGCATGATCTTAGGATGATAAGTCAATTGGCAATGACATTGTTGGTATGCAAAATCTTGCATTTTCGGTTTTGCTTCAGTTCTGTCAGACCACAGGCGGTCTGATCGGTGACGCGGGCGGTCAGACCGCCCGTGGAGAGGTCCGACTGGCTGCGGTTGCCGGTCCGACCGGTCTTGCCTCAAAAGTGGTTTTTGGAGCTGAGCCAAAAATAGGTTGTGTAGGCTAGTGAGGGCAGTCTCCTGGATGTGGTCACATTATTTTTGGAGCTCCCAATCAAATGTTCTATTCATTTGAAAATTCCAGAAGGTTTCGGATTTTCAAGAAGAAATTATGGCTAAGTCATTCCGGGCGGTCTGACTGCCGTTATGGAATCGGTCGGACCGGCCTGAAATCGGTCGGACCGGCCGTGTGGGGCGGTCAGACCGCCGATCACTTGGAGGTTAGCCATTTTGGCATTGTTGTATTTTGATTGTGTTTAATGTATGGATTTCAATGCTTTATTGTTGCATATTGCATTGTGGAACTAACGTGGGTCATGTTGTGAAGAACTTGTCCCCGGAGACAATTTGTTTGTCTATTGCTGTGCAGGTGGCTTGCAGGTCAACGACGTCAACGGTAAGGTGGATCGGGACTACGCTTGGAGAGCTGAGGTCCAGAACGATCATGGATGCCGGGTGAGGTCGTGTGACTCAAGCATGGTGCAGAATGGGCAAGATGGATCGAACGGGTAGTTTGGTGCAGCTGGTTGGATCAGGCGGTGCGGAAGTCGGTGCAAGTATCTGGGAGGTTCCGATGGGATTCGGACGGGAGAGACTGGCCGACGTGATGAGAGCCGCTGATCAACCTACAAGTGGTGAAGCAGGTGAGTGCTTCAACAGTTATGTGTGAGTGGGTCCCATGTGTGTGTGGGTCCCATAAGTGAAACCCTATGCCTCTCCTATAAATAGAAAGGGGGGAGATGTAAAACCCCTTGAAGCATTCATTTGGACTCTCCAAATCTTTTTCTAGGGTTAGGGTTTGGAGAAGAGAGGAGAGGAGAGGAAGGTTGTGTGTGTGCTCTTTGTTGAGCTCTTATCCTCCTTGAGGGAGTGGCTTTGTAAGCATCTTGTTGTATCAATCAATCTTGTGATGCTTGCTTAAGAGATCGACTGACTCCTTTGTGTTCTTCTCTCTTTTTGATGAGTTTGCTGCTTCCTTGATTCAAGTGTTTATGCTTGGTCTCTTGACCTATTTTATCTTGCTTTGATGTGTGGGAATACTTCTAAAATCATCTAGATCATCAACCCCCACAAGCAAGTCTTGAATCAAGATTTTCATATTTCTAGGGTTTGGAACACTTCTTTGGTAAAACCTTAAGATATCGTTTCTACGAAGTGGATTTGAAGGATCGTCGCTAGAAATAGGTCTCTAATATCCTTACGGAGGTGAGCCCCAAATTTGGTCAAGTTTCATTGGTTGAATCAAAAGTTGGACCAAATTTCGTTTTGGATTTGGGCTTGGCATTTCGGTTCTGGACTAAATCGGTCGGACCGATTTTTATACAGCGGTCAGACCGCCAGCATTCGGACCGCCCGTTAACTGCCGGTCAAACCGATTTAAATCGGTCGGACCGCCCTTTGGTAGCCGGTCAACCGCCAGTGCCCAGACCAGACCAGTGAGATCAATTCTCCAGATTTGTGTCTTGTGGTTAAGGGGGTTATCGAATTCAGCACAAGGCTTCCTCTGTGCGCTTACTGATCTTCTTAGCTTTCATAGCTAAAGGAGTAAAGTTCTTGTTGAATTTGATTAAGGCGGGAAATTCGTGAAAGCGCCTATTCACCCCCCCCCCTAGTCGCATTTACCGGTCCTACACCTACACATCCTATTTTTTTTGCTCAGCTTCAAAAACTACTAAAACCTGTGGGCGGTCGGACCGGCAAGCATTGCCGGTCGGACCACTCCATTGGCCGGTCGGACCGGCGGCCTGGCCGGTCGGACCGCCAGTGACCTGACAGCACTGAAGCAAACCCGAAAACGCGAGATTTCGCAAACCAACAATGTCATTGCCAATTGACTCATCATCCTGAGATCATGCACATATCCCCACGATATCCACAATCTCCCCCTTGATGAACACATTGGCAATTTCCCAGAAAATGTAGTTTTATGGTTTGAAAAGTAAAAAATTCGTAGTTTTCGCGCAAAGGCACAACTTGGTCCATAAGCAAGAAAAAGCCTAGAAAACGACCAAGCTGGCTTCAGAATAACATAATCAAGTGATATAAAGCAATGAGAGCACAAAAAGTTTTAATTTCCAGAAAGTAGCCAAAAATCTCACTTAGGTCCATATGAAAGATAAATGTTCTATTTGACGTTTGATCATTGTGAGTCCTATACAATTGCAAATATAATCAGAAAAGACAATAAAACCAAGAGACTCAACTCACTATGATCACAAAATTCCAGAAGATTCATTTTTTCCTTTATGAATCCAAAAGCTCCAAAACAATATTTTTCTCAATCTTTCTCCCCCTTTGACAATGAATTCATCAAGATGCATGGGAAACTAGTCACAAGATCCAACAAGACATGATTTGATTCAATTTGCTCGCAGATATAAAGCTAGCAAGGCAAAAGCTAAGCTTAAACACGAAGAGCCATAAAAGAAGTCTAGCAGACTATCACTTGACATTACAAGGTATAAAGTATGAAATCGAGCCATACAAGGATAATAATCAAAGCTCCACAAGTTTTACTATACAATGCAAGATAAAATGCATTATGACACAATGAATGCAAAAAGAGCAAATTCCCCTTCAAAATAGCCCAATAGGACTAATAACCCCTAACTCTTCCCGCAAGGTAGCAAAACGAGAAGAATCAAGCGCTTTAGTGAAAATATCTGCAAGCTGTTGCTCTGACTCTACAAAGTGAAGCACAACATCACCCTTGTCAACATGGTCTCTAAGAAAATGATATCGAATATCAATGTGTTTAGTCTGGAATGTTGCCGCTGCGTTTTGGCAATATTTATGGCAGAAGTGTTGTCACAGAAAAGAGGAACACTTCTCAAGGATAACCCATAGTCCCGCAACGTGTATAAAATCCAGAGAACTTGAGAGCAACCACTGGCTGCAGCTACATACTCGGTCTCGGCTGTGGACTGTGCAACAGAAGACTGTTTTCTAGAGGTGATGTGCCCAAGAAATAACAAGTGCCAGAAGTACTCTTCCTATCCACTCTACACCCAGCATCAGAGAATGCTCGAATAGAGAGAGCAGAAGAAGAAGAATACCAGAGTCCAAAGTCAAGAGTATCTTGAAGGTACCTGAAGATACGACGTACTGCATGACGATGAGAAGCACGAGGGGAAGCCTGAAATCGAGCGCACAGACATATAGCAAATTGTATGTCTGGCCTCGACGCTGTGAGATAGAGGAGGGAGCCAATCATACTGTGGTACTCCTTCTGGTCCACGGGCTCTCCATCCTCATCAGGGTCCAGCACGGTGGTTGTGGCAATGGGAGTAAACATTGGCCTACTGCTTCCCATATTGAAGCGCCAAAGAAGGTCCTTTGTATACTTGCTCTAGTGAATGAAGGTGCCTTGTTTCAGTTGCTTGAATTGATGACCAAGGAAGAATGTCAACTCTCCCATCATGCTCATCTCGAACTCACTGCTCATAGAATCTGAAAATCTGGACACCAAAGTATGAGAAGAACCACCGAATATAATATCATCCACATAAATCTGAACCAACAAAAAGTCACTGCCATGCCTGAGAGTGAACAAGGTTTTATCAACCGTTCCCATTTTGAAATCATTTTCAAGCAAGAAACTCTTAAGCCTGTCATACCAAGCTCTAGGAGCTTGCTTCAATCCATACAAGGCTTTAGAGAGTTCAAAAGAAGCGACAAAAGCATAATGTGCATGAGAATCAGGAGAAATAAACCTGAAGAGGGTGACTCGCTCTTGAAGATCCCCAATCATCTGCTCAGGTGGATGTTGTCGCTGAATGTGAAGAGGTGCTCCTGGTGCAGAAGTGGCCTCTACCCCATGAGTTGTGGAGGTAGGAACATAGCCACTCAGGTCGTCGGTGAAGATAGGAGGAGGCTGCTCAGCTGAAGCTGGAGTAGTAGAAGCAGTCTCTCCAACCATCTCAGAAGTGACTGGAGGATGGATCGGGTCCTCATCCTCAGAGTCATCATCGACGAAGATGCTTCCACGAATGTCAGGAACCTGTGAACCTATAGCATCGGGTCTAGTACCAGGACAAGCCTCATCAAAAGTGACTTCGCAAGTCTCAACAATTTTGTTAGTGTTAAAATTAAATACGCGATAGCCACGAGAATGAGCAGGATATCCAAGAAACATGCCATCAGAACATCTAGATTAAAATTTATCAAGATTGCCATGTTTAAGAATGAAGCACTTGCAACCAAAAATCTTAAAATGAGAGACTTTGGGCGAATGACCAAATCTAAGCTCAAAAGAGGTCTTCCCAATCACAGATCTCAAGAAGATCCTATTAGTGATATAACAAGCAGTAGAGATCGCCTCAGCCCAAAATCTCCTAGGAGTGGAATGCTCATCTAGTATGGCCCGAGCCATCTCTACAAGGGTTCTGTTCTTCCTCTCTACAACACCATTCTGCAGGGGAACTCTTGGTGAAGAAAACTGATGCTCAATTCCCCTATCAGAGCAGAAGGTAGAAAAGGAAGAATTCTTGAATTCTGTCCCATTGTCACTCCTAACGGCTCTCAAAGCTCCAGGAATATCAACAGCAAGTCTAAGGACCAATTCTCTAAAGAAGCCAAAAGCCTCGTCCTTAGAAACCAGAAAATAAACCCATGAATACCTGGAGAAATCATCCACAACCACCAGCACATACCATTTCCCACCAGCTGACTGAACTCTAGAAGGACCAATAAAGTGTCTAAGTGCGTGTCGCATCACAGTCCATCAGTCATTACTAAGGTAAGAGGTAGGTAGGAAGCAGACACCATCTTACCATGTCTACAGGGCGAGCACACAAGATCTCTAACAGCCTTCAGCCTAGGCAAACGTCTAATCAAATCCTTGCAACTGACTCTAGTCAAGTGGTCAAAACCTATATGCCCAAGTCTACGATGCCACAAGACAAGATCATGAGAATCAGAAGCTACAAGACACCTTGGACTGCAACTGAAGAAATACTGAAATTAGCACAAAAGATCTTCTAAAACCTGGAGATCTCAAATACAAACTCACCCGAGGAATCTAGAACTCTACACTCACCACTTTTAAACCTTACTTCTAGACCCTCATCAAGCAGCTGCGAAACAGATAGCAGGTTATACCTCAGCTTACTCACCAAAGCGACTTCTTTAAGCATGAACTTTTCATTGACGCGCACAGTGCCCTTAGCTGTCACGGTCCCGGTAGAAGCATCCCCAAAAGTAATCAATTCATTCCCGGATGCACGTGTGACGGAGGAGAACCATCTAGAATCTCCGGTCATATGTCGAGAACACCCGGAGTCAACAAGCCACATGTCCTCCTTCCTCGCACAACGGACCTAAAAAGCACAATCCGAAAACATCCGTGCCTCAGTACTGGGGTTAGTGATAAAAGATCTAGGAATCCAGTACTGAGATGCACGATGCTTGGGAATAGCAGTAGAAGCAGCAGTAAAATGATTAGGGACAAAATCATAAGAATGCACACGAGAACCACCTAGACCTCTCCGAAGCGATCTACCAAAAGATCGATACTCCCCCTGTCTAGATGCTACCCGTGGTTTCTCCTCACAATATCCTAAACCAAAATGCTGCCTAGACCCACCAAAAGAGTCAACAAAGTTCTCTACAAACCTAGGCCTATATGTGGTACGATAAACAGGCTGCCTAGCTCTAGAGACTACAGCAGGTGAAGGGACTCCTCTGATGGTTCTCAAGGCGCTCATCCTCTCTTTTCTCTCAATCTTTGCTCTCCGGAAGCAAAACTCAACAGTGTGGCCATTTTTCTTGCAGAAAGTGCAATGGTACTTGACCTTTTGAGGGGTCTGTACTGGTGACACAGAAGCACCTTTCTTGCTAGAAAGTGTTTGAGCAAAACCTGCCGATTTGAAAACAACCTTAGATGGCTTAGGAGGTTCTACCTCAAACAGACCACTTTTAATCACTCTTGTAATCTTAGGTGGGTGATTCTTGGAATGCTCTAGGGAATTAAAACCTAGGCCACTGTTTTTCACACTCACTTTAGATTGATCAAGAATCATGTTGAGTTTCTTTTTCCCACCGGTAAACCTCTCAAGAGTCACTTTGAGGTAATCATTTTCTTTGACTAAATCTTCACATTTAGTGCACTTTCTTGACTTGATTGCCTCATCATGCTTACTCTTAAAAAGAGCCACTTCAACTTTTAAAGCCTCACAAGACACACAATAGGATTCTCTAATCCTATTCAACTGCTCTTTAAACTTGACTCTAAAAGCCTATTGTATCTTACCAACAATAGTTTTAACTTCAGCATGCAACATACAAGAGCAAGAATCAATGACTTTCTTGGAGTCAGCAATAGTCATAGATTTTTTAATTTTACCCTTCTCTTCTAGAGCCTTGTTTAGAGCTTCATTTTCAATGGTGAGCTTAGGACAGTTTTCACATGAAGCAGATCTAGAGTAAAGAACCATCTCAGTCATTTCTTGCATTTTAATCCTGTTATTCTTACAATGAGAACAAGTGTGACTAGCATCAAATTTTTGTAATTCTTTCAAAGAGCTATCCAGTTTTAATTCTAGCAAAGCACAATTTGAGCAAGTTAAAGGAATAGCATCCAAATCAGTCACATCAAGAGAAATGGCCTCCATGAAAGCAGAACTAGACTTGAGAGATTCTAGTTCATCAAGAGCATCTTTCAGTTGATTTACAACAGAGGAATGAGCAGATTTTAAGCTTGTCCACTCATTAAGCAAGCTAGAGCATGAATCACAAATATCATCAGGATTAATAGATTTGAGCCAAACAACTTCTAGGTTCAAGTTATCAATCATGATGTCCTGTTTCTTAATCATTTTAGCTTGCTTATGCAATTTTTGTTCAGCAAGCACCAAAGCCATTTTCATGTCAGCAAGTGAAGGGCATACCTCATCGGGATCACTAAAAGGATCCTCATCGTTGGAGGAGAAGCTGTCGTGGCTGTTCTTGGCAATGAAACACATGCCCATGAAGTCATGAGCCTTCTTTTTACTACGAGAGTCACTCTCGTCGTCCTCCGTTTCTGAGTCCACATCGCTCATGTTCACATTTTCTAGAGCGGCAAGGACCCGGCTGACAAACTTGGGATAGTTTGTCTTCTTGGGTTCTGCATCCCTCTCTTGGGGATGCCTTCGTGACTCCTTCTCCTCCTTGCCCTTCAGCTTGGGGCACCTGGAGCGAATGTGGTTTGGCTCACCACATTCAAAGCATGTGATAGGTCCACCTCTCCTCCTATTCCTCACCTTGTTGTAAGCACTTGTGAATTTGGTGGATAGGAGGGCTAAATCATCCTCGGGTAGTTTCTCAAGTTGCTCATCACTCAAGGAATGCAAAGCAGATAAAGAAAAACCAGATGAGCTACAATCCAAAGAATCAGAAGAACTACCCTTGGATTTGTCGACCACTAATGCCATCGACTCTGTCTTGGGGAGACGCGAGATAAAATCAATCTCATGCGTCTTCAACCTCGAGTATAGCTTATCCATGGTAAGCTCACTCATGACAGTGTTGTCATTGATGGAAGTGATCTTCATTCCCCGGACCTTCACATCAACAGCACCCAAAAGCTGGCGTGCATTTTCTGACTCAGTGAAGACCAGGTCAACAGCGCGAAGATCATGAAGAATCTTAGAAAATCTTCCCCACAGCTCATCTAAAGACTCACCAGGTCTTTGCTCAATCGTAGAGTATATTTTGTTGAGCTGATTCTGTCTCACTTCCTTGATCGCAGTGGAGCCCTTGTGATAATCACAGAGAGTCCGCTAGATCTCTTGAGCAGATCTCAAATGAGCAACACGCTCAAACTCGGATCGACTAAGACCTTGAATGAGAAAATTTCGTGCCTTGCTGTTGGCCTCCACATCTGAAGTGATCGTATCGTCATCGGCTGGCACGACATAAGGGTTTTTTACCTTAAGCTAAATTGCGTGCCCTTGAGCCTCGATATAGGCCTGCATTCGGGCCTTCCAATACGCAAAATCAACTCCATCAAAAATATGTGGCTTGGTTGAATACTTGTCAGTCGTCATGGCTCCAAAGACCTGTTAAGACTTATGAGAAGAGCTAACCGGCTCTGATACCACTTGTAGGACCATAAATGCGACTAGAGGGGGGGGGGTGAATAGGTGCTTTCATAATTTGTCGCCTTAATCAAATTCAACACGCACTTTTCTCCTTTAGCTATGAAAGCTAAGAAGATCAGTGAATGCACAGAGGAAGCCTTGTGCTGAATCTGATTACCCCCTTTAACCACAAGACTCAACACTGGAGAATTGATCTCAGGTGGACTGGTCTGAACACTGGCGGTCCGACCGGCGGCCAAATGGCGGTCCGACCGCTGGGAATCGGTTCGACCGGCTGTTAACGGGCGGTCCGAAGGCTGGTGGTCTGACCGCCGTTGCTAAATCGGTCGGACCGATTTAGTCCAGTACCAAAACACAAAGCCCAAATCCAAAACGAAAATTGGTCCAACTTTTGATTCAGCCAATGAAACTTGACCAAATTTGGAGCACACCTCCCTAAGGATATCTGAGATCTATTTCTAGCGACAATCATTCAGATCCACTTCAAATAATCGATCTCTTTAGGTTTTACCAACGAAGTGCTCAAACCCTAGAAATATGAAAAACTTGATCCAAAACTTGCTTTTGGGGGATTGAAGATTTAGATGATTCTAGGAGTATTCCCACACATCAAGGCAAGGTAAATGAGGTCAAGAGACCAACCAAAATCAACCGGATCAAGTAAGAACCACAATCATCAAAAGAGAGAAGAAAGCAAATTAGACTTCATCAATGAACAAGCATTCATGGATTGATTGATTCAATATGATGCTTCTCAAAGCCACTCCCTCAAGGAGGACAAGAGCTCAATCAAAGAGCACACAACCAAATCTCTCCAACCCTAGCCTCTCCTCTCCTCTCCTCTCCAAAACCTAGAAAATACTTGGAGTTTCTAAATGAGTGCTTGGGGGGCTTTTACATCTCACCCCTTCTATTTATGTGGAGAGCTAGGGTTTCTCTCATGGGCTCCCATTAACGCCCACACACAAATGGGATACACACACATACATCTATTGAAGCAATCGCCTGCTTCACCACGTGTAGGTTGATCAGCGGCTCTCATCATGTCGGCAAGTCTCTCCCGTCCGAATCCCATCGGAACCTCCCAGGGACTTGCACCGACTTCGTTGGCCGATCAACCGGTACAGCGAGGCGCCGTTCGATCCATCTTGTCCATTCTGCACCATGCTTGAGTCACACGACCTCACCAGGCATACATGATCATTCTGGACCTCAGCTCTCCAAGCGTAGTCCCGATCCACCTCACCGTTGACGTCGTTGACCTGCAAGCCACCTGCACAGCAATAGACAAATAAATTATCTCCGGGAACAAGTTCTTCACAACTTGACCCACGTTTGTTCAACAATGCAATATGCAATAATAAAGCATTGAAATCCATACATTAAACACATTCATAACACAACAATGCCACAAAGGCCAAGGTCCAAGTGATTGGCGGTCTGACCGCCCCACACAGCCGGTCCGACCGATTTCGGACCGGTCGAACCGATTAAATAACGGCGGTCGGACCGCCCGAAAAGACTTAGCCATTTTTTCATCTCGAAAATCTGAAACCTTCTGGAATTTTCAAATGAATAGAACTTTTGACTGGGAGTTCCAAAAATTATGTGACCACATCCAGGAGATTCCCCTCACTTGCCTACACATCCTATTTTTTTGCTCAGCTTCAAAAATCACTAAAACCTGTGGGCGGTCGGACCGGCAAGCATTGCCGGTCGGACCGCTCCACTGGCTGGTCAGACTGGCAGCCTGGCTGGTCGGACCGCTAGTGACCTGACAGCACTGAAGCAAACTCGAAAACGCGAGATTTCGCAAACCAACAATGTCATTGCCAATTGACTCATCATCCTAAGATCATGCACATATCCCCACGATATCCACAGGCAGCGACCGGTTTCCACTTGGTTCGTCGCCCGTCGTGGCAGCGATATTCGTTGGTTAGGTCAAAGTCATGAGTTTCAGGGCATATGTATTGCATGATGCATGTTTTGACTAACATGGGTCAAGTTGTGAAAAACTTGTTCCCAAATTCGGTTTACTTGTCTATGGTTGTGCAGGTTGCTTGGTGGTCAACGACGGTCAACGACGAGGATGATCGGGACTAGGCTTGGAGAGCTGAGGTCCAGAACGATCGACGATGCCGGGTCAGGTCAATGAACTCAAGCGTGACGCAAGATGGACAAGGGTGACCTATTAGCAAATCCGAGGCGCAAGATGGCGCTAGGTGTTGCTAGTTAGGTCAAGAGGAGATATAGACTGCACTTTCCTTTAAAATACGTGTGTATGTGTCCCGTTTGTTTTCAGCCTTAACAGGAGCCCAATAGGATCAAACTTCTAGAAGGTCTAAGCCTCTACTATAAATAGGAGAGGGTGGTGGCTGCGCCACCTCTTGCCCCCTTTTGCAATTCTTGAAAACCCTAATTTTCTTAGGGAGAGCTTTTGTGGAGGCTAGGGTTCTTGCTAGTTTGATGTGATTTTCGTACTCTTGGATTGAGCATTGTCCTCCATTGATGGAGAGGTTGTAAGCCCATATCATATCAATCAATCAAAGGAAAGTTTGATTAATGTTTTGTCTCATTGCGTTCTTTCTCTCTATTTGATGATTTTGGGTCTTTCTTTGATCCGTGAGTTTTTACTTGGTTTCTTCATGTGATCTAGCTTGCTGTGACATGTGGGAATATATCTAGGATCATCTTGATCATCAATCACCCACGAGCAAGAGTTTTGACCCGGTTTTGAACCCTTCATTGATCAAATCGAAAAGATCGCTATTCTTCCAAGAATTATCATAATATTCGATTGGAATAGGTCCCTGATATCATAGAGAAGGTATGTTCCAAGTTTCATCAAGTTTGGATTAGTAGATCAAAAGTTTCATCTATTTTCATCTTAAATCGCAATTTGTTCTTACATTACGGAGGTGGCGGTTAGACCGCCGTGCCCCTTGGTTGAACCAAGCCATACCGTGATCCGACCGCCATCTACACACCGGTCCGACTGGCCAGTAGATTGGTGCACTTCAATCTTTGTTGATTTTGTCCTACTGCTTTGGGGTTTTTATTGGATTCAATATTAGTCTTCCGCTGTACTGATATAGTGATCTTCATAGCTTCTATAGCTACTGGAGTAAAGTTTTATTGATCCATTATTTATGAAAAAAGTGAGCGTGCTCCTATTCACCCCCCTCTAGTCGTCTTTTTGGTCCAACAGATTTACTTGTACTTAGAAATTTAGGACTACGACTAGTTCAAGAAGGTCTACAACTAGTTCCGCAAAGTCTACGACCACTTTCAGAAGTCCTACGACCAGTTTTACCAGTACTCGGCAAGTCAGGACTCGTTGGGAGCAATCCACGATCAGAGATAGCATGGACTCCTCAAGACCACCCCAGTACCAGTCCTACGACCAGGTCTTCGACATAGATACGTGACATGAATAGCGAATAAGGTGCTGCGTCACCATTTTAGCCTAATAGGTCCTTTTAAGCGTGTCAAGGTCGGAGTCCAGGTTGCGTATGCCTCTTCTCGCGGCCGCACAACCCTAGGTTGACCTCCTCACGTCCCCCTATATATATACAGTAGCCGTTATAGTTTAGGGTGGGTTTTTCTTAGAGATTATTTTGCTTAGCAGTCTCACCGCACGTTCGGTTGAGGAACCCTACATTGTGTGCTTCATCTATATTCACAATACAATATCAGATTGCATCTTCTACTCTCTTGCTTGTGTTCTCAATTCGCATGCAGGAGATAGCCTTCTTGGTGAGGTCAACCGCGTTCGGCACGGTTGATAACCATCGGAGCAGTGGTGTAGTGATTGTAGGAGATTTGATCTGTTCTGGTCGGAGCCTTCGGATCATCAACGTCGAGTTCTCTACAATCGACTTATCAGTACCTTTCAGAAGACCGGGCCACCGTCACATCGACTCCGTCGGTACTTGCGTACAACTTGTATTACCTAAATTTTTTTGGTAATATCGGACGTACACGGGTTTCCCTAGTCGCTTGCCTATGTAGAGATGTGCTCTCACCCTTTTTTGCTTCCGTTGTCGTTTTCTCTATTTTTATAATGTAATCTTTTGGCCTGTTCGGCCCTTATTGTAAAACTTGACCCGATGCAGTCTATGTAAACTCTGATGTGTTAAATTAATGAATGGTATGGTTTTACACCATCTATGACATAATTCAGTGATGTATCTGTAAGTGATATCTACTGATCTAGGGAATAGCACGGTGTTTTCACAGATGATCCTGGATTAAGAATTCGGGTCCGATAGAGCTGATATCAGTGCATATGACTGTAGGAGCCTTAGCTAGACTGGTCGAGCCTAAGGACTTGAGTCTAATTTTAAAAACTTAAGAAAAGCTTTAGCAAAATATAACATATTTATTGCTCTTACTCATCCCTCTTAGTTACCCACTTTCTTTGACTTCACTTGAGTTTTTACTCAGTCTTGACTCCCTCGCTCGTATCAAAAATTGTAGATGGCAACCCCGTCATCCGATGGCCTGTGGGACTTTTTCTCTCATGGAGAAGACGAAGGCGAGTTCATGGACATTCTTCGCCAGTTCATGCAGCACTTGGATTACCGTCGCAATCCAATCTTCAGAGGCCGAAAGACTTAGACCCTTGACCAAGAGTCGTGGGCTATGGTGCTATGGTGATGAGGACATGACCCCTATGGATACAACCACATTTGTTATGCTTGTTATTCCAATTACAAGAACTCGTACGTGTCAACTTATTTATCAAGTAAATTCGTTTCGAGGGCTGAGTATATTATTTGAGAACTCTATGATGCTGCCTAATGGAGATAATTTACTTGTACTTAGAAATCTAGGACTACGATCAGTTCAAGGAGGTCTACAACCAGTTCTGCAAAGTCTACGACCACTTCCAGAAGTCCTACGACCAGTTTCACCAGTACTCGGCGAGCCAGGACTCGTTGGGAGCAATCCACGACCAGAGATAGCATAGACTCCTCAAGACCACCCCAGAATCAGTCCTACGACCAGGTCTTTGACATAGATACGTGACATGAATAGCGAATAAGGTGATGCGTCACCGTTTTGGCCTAATAGGGCCTTGTAAGCGTGTCGAGGTCGGAGTCCATGTTGTGTACGCCTCTTCCCACGGCCGCACAACCCTAGGTTGACCTCCTCACGTCCCCCTATATATATACAGTAGCCGTCATAGTTTAGGGTGGGTTTTTCTTAGAGATTATTCTACTTAGCAGTCTCACCGCACGTTCGATTGAGGAACCCCACATTGTGTGCTTCATCTATATTCGCAATACAATATCAGATTGCATCTTCTACTCTCTTGCTTGTGTTCTCGATTCGCATGCAGGAGATAGCCTTCTTGGCGAGGTCAACCGCGTTCGGCATGGTTGATAACTATCGGAGCAGTGGTGTAGTGATTGCAGGAGGTTTGATCTGTTCTGGTTGGAGCCTTCGGATCATCAACATCGAGTTCTCCACAATCGACTTATCAGTACCTTTCGGAAGATCGGGCCACCCTCACATCACATGGGGGTTTTCCACTATGCCAGATAGGGTGAGCCCGTCGCTCACACCTTCAGACCCGTGACCCCCAGAGTAGCTGTTCTGAAGTAATCCAAGACGCAGCACGTTTCACCTACACCCGCCTGAGCCAGATGCATGACGATCTTCTGCGAGAGTCACCCTTCTGCTATTACCTGCCTCTTCAGGAAGGAGAGTCCGACCCCGAGGTCTTCGTCGTCGTGTGGAGTATTCAGTCTAGATTAGCTAGTAGTGCTTGCTAGGCAGCCTTTTTGGCTGCAAGCACTTTGTCCTTCTTTAGGGTGAGCCCGTCGCTCACACCTTCAGACCCGTGACCCCAGTAGGTAGCCGCGAAGTAATCCAAGGCGCGACACGTTTCACCTACACACTTTGAGCGGATGCATGACGATCTTCTGCGAGAGTCACCCTTCTGCTATTACCTGCCTCTTCGGGAAGGAGAGTCCGAGCCCGAGGTCTTCGTCGTCGTGTGGAGTATTCAGTCTAGATTAGCTAGTAGTGCTTGCTAGGCAGCCTTTTTGGCTGCAAGCACTTTGTCCTTCTTTAGGGTGAGCCCGTCGCTCACACCTTCAGACC
This sequence comes from Hsuehochloa calcarea, assembly GCA_036346395.1. Classification (NCBI taxonomy): domain Eukaryota; kingdom Viridiplantae; phylum Streptophyta; class Magnoliopsida; order Poales; family Poaceae; genus Hsuehochloa; species Hsuehochloa calcarea. The sequence goes on along the minus strand of CM070593.1, from coordinate 5,673,394 downwards.
CGTGACCCCCAGAGTAGCTGTTCTGAAGTAATCCAAGACGCAGCACGTTTCACCTACACCCGCCTGAGCCAGATGCATGACGATCTTCTGCGAGAGTCACCCTTCTGCTATTACCTGCCTCTTCAGGAAGGAGAGTCCGACCCCGAGGTCTTCGTCGTCGTGTGGAGTATTCAGTCTAGATTAGCTAGTAGTGCTTGCTAGGCAGCCTTTTTGGCTGCAAGCACTTTGTCCTTCTTTTGTAGACGTTGTGTTTGTATCTTGTGTTGTGATTTAACATAGCCTATATGCTATGTTCCAGGAGTCATGTAACACCTAACTCCCTTAATATAATGCAGCCACTCTAGGCTTTGTATTGTATTGTACTGGTTTCGTTTCCTCGTTTTATTTGAGCTCTTTTGTTGTGCTCTAGAGGGATATTAACCCTCATATATACCCCCCTCAAGCTAAGTGTCTCTTCAGATGCCACCAAGAAGAGCTGCCGCCCCAAGGCGAGGTGCTTTTACAATTGGCCGAGGAAGAGGTCGTGGCCGTGGCCGTGGTCGTGGCCAAGGGCAAGATCTACCTCCCCCGCCGTCAGCAAATCCATCAATGGCACAAGTCATGCTCCAACACACGCATATACTTCACGATTTCCCCAGCTTTCACCACCTGGTCAACAAAGCCCTCGTGCTAGAAAAATGATAAAAAGACCGCGGAAGTCAGCCGCAAAAGAAGGATGGCATTTCAGAGGCCCCAAGGTAGCTTTCCGCAGAGATTAACTTTTCAGGGCAGCCCGTCTTTCGGGCAATTAGCCACCTCGTCACCAAGAGTTCCTTTTCCAACTCCAACTCCCGCTCCAGTCCCAACCCCGCGCCCTAGTGAGAATGTTTCCCACGCTCCTCGTTCCGCTCGACAGCCTGCAACATCCAACCCAATAGCTCATCTTCGATGTTTCAACTGTGGGGAAAGAGAACATCTCGCCAAGAAGTGCACTCAACCAGTCACCCGGTGAGGTTCAACTTCAAAGTCACACCGACTCGCGGCCAGACTTCAGCTTCAAGCAAAAGTCATCAGACCTTGCAGGCACCCAGAGCCGCTTCCACGCCAAGCCAAAGCCAGGGCCATGTCAACCGTGTCACCATCGAAATCGAACAATTAATCCTATACTACAATTTTATATTATTGAACGTAATATTTTGCACGAAAGGGACAAACTACCATGCATGTAAATGCACTACCAGCAATTCGAATTCTCATGCAAACAAACATGAAGATACCTTGTAATATATGTTTTGTATAATATCAAGCATGCGATTTAATTGACCTGGATTTTAGTTTGTTTGCTACCTTTTCTCTTTTCCTTTAGCGCAGCAGACGCATTACTTTGTCAACGCCAATTTCGGAAAACCAATATGGCGCCAGTGCTACTGCTCGGCTTTGCAGTCATGCACATGCTGCACCTAACATCGATATCAGCACAGCCTGACCCCAGATGCCAAACGCAATGCGGTGATGTCAAAATACCTTATCCATTTGGCATTGGTCCTGGCTGTCCTCTCAAAAAAGGCTTCAAGATCAGCTGCAAAAGGACTGATGATGGAATTGACAAGCCGTTTATTGGCAACGTCGAGGTTCTAGAGATCTCACTGCCAACCTTGGTGGGCATTAGTATTATTTATTAATACTCCAATCTCCATATTTTTTTGATACATTACTTTCCAAAAGTTGGCCTTGCCCAATTAATTGTTTGTTTTTGTGGCAGATGTCAATGAATGTGAGCAGAATCCAGACGCATGCCCTAAGATGGCAACTTGCCACAACACAGTGGGAGACTACCGCTGTTCATGTCCTCCAGGCAGAAAATTAGCAAAGTTAACGAACTCTTGTAACCCAGACATCGACCTAATAATAGGTAAACCACTAGAAATTAGAAATTTGATTTATTCTTATGTAGGATTAAATAGTCCAAACTGCGACTGCAGCTGCAAAATCAAAACAGAGAAGGTGGTATTTACCTACAAAACGAAAAAAGTATTTACCTACAAAATCAAAACAGAGAAAGCTTTAAAGAAAAGATGAAAAGCAATAGAATCACCGAAATTTGACAAAAAAACTAAGTCTAGAGCAGAGACGTCGGTCCATTATTTGTGGGATGTCTATTTCATATCATCACCTTTTAGTCTATTTCACCATAATGAATAATTTTTTTTAAAAAAACCTTTATTATACATGAATGTGTGGAGTTTATGTCGGGACCCAAAAATACAATTCTGGACCCTCTGTGTATTCTGCACTAGTCCAGAATTACGACTAGTGCACACAGTGTTAACATGGATGAATATCGATCCACACAATACGAATTATTAAATAAACGAGTAATTTGAATAACAAATAACTGTTGTAGCCTTAAGGCCGATTTTTAGACTTATTAAGCTACACAGGGCTGGTAATAGAGAAATAAATAGCAGCGAAACCAAGGTAAACTCCAGCGGAATCCCATCAATTCACCACAGGCAACTAACTGGGATCAAGACCCTAACGATAAGCACCTTTGTAGAACTCCTCCTCAAAAGCAGGCGATCACTCCTCTACTTTTATTTATTGATTATAGCAAGGATGAGTACACAACCGTACTCGCAAGTCATACCACAAAATGCAATTTATAGATGATGGCTTATTCCAAAGGAATGACTTATGTGGTTCTTTTGCAGAAATGCAACATTTGCAATTGAATACAAATAATAGATTGAAAACATAATTCAAAACAAATAAACAATACTAGTTCATTTGCTTTCACAAAGGATACATAGTGTAAACAAGTTATTCACATAGTTGTACAAGTTATCTCACACAGCTGACCTTTCCCAATTGTTTTATGAAAATCTACCCCTCATGTGAAATCTCCGAGTGTGTCCATGACCGCGGACACGGCTATTCGAATAGATTGATTAAACACTCTGCAGAGGTTGTACACTTTACCCACACGATACAATCAGTGTAACTAGCACTGACCATAACAAAACCTTTCATACACTTTATATCAAATATTAACACTCTCGATGTGCTTTACCGCCGACCAATCGATACACACAGCGCTTGGTACGACACACACTATTAGACAGGTATGCGGCGAACCATCCCATGATGTGACCTACCTAGTAGTCCATACCTCTACCCATCATACAGCCTAACCTACAACCTGAGTTGTCAATGTCAAGACTCCATAACCTACTAAGTTATGCCCACCCCATACTAGGCATGTGGTCGTACAGTAAGGCTCAGTTCAATAGCACACAAAGTTAAGTCTTTAATTGACTAAGGCAAGACTTCTAATTTCTAACTAAGTCACACAGATTATCATTCCCATCACACAATTCCACCATATCACACAGTATCCACCACTTGCCTCAGTCTAAATCTTTTTTCACTCTGTTGGTTAAGTGCAACACATGCCATCAACGAGTAATAGTACACAGCACGCACAGTTTCATAATTATTTAGTCAAGTTTATACATGCAACTCACATTAAATGATGACTCGTAGTATGGCTAAGCAATCTACTCGTATCTAACCAACCCACGTTGGTGCTATGGCAATACCAACTAAATAATGAACCAATCTAGGGTGAAAAAAGAATATGACATAACAATAGACAAGGTGGATATAACAATTTGGATTAATAACTAAACCCAAAAGCATTTAAATAAATATTTAAAGTAGAATGCAAAAAATTGAATCAAAGTATTTTAAAAAATTGTGTTCAACATTATCAAAGGTATAACTTGCCTTGGAATAGGTCTAGGTACTGATCTTGATCTTGAGGCACTCCTTCTCCAAAGTTCCCCGAAGTATTAACGTGTACTCGCAAAAGAAGCAAATAAACAAAATAAATAAATAAACGAGGCAAAACAAACTCTAAAAAATAAATAAAAATCTCAAATAAATAGATCTTGAATTTAGATGAATTTAGAAATTTGAATAGGCTCAAACGTAGTTCGGATGAAAAAGATATGGGCTTTGGAAGATTGAATCTAAAGAAAACCCTAATTTTGGATTTATTATAATTTCTGAATTATTTTTCGACAATAAAAGAATTAAAAGAAAAACTGACATGTGGGACCCACATGTCAGTCTCACGGTTCACGGTGTTCCAAGTTCACCGAGCCGGTTGAATCTGGGAACGGTGGACAGTCCACACATGCGTGCACGTGGGCACTGATCTGGTGCCACGTCGACGACACATGCGCACGGGGCTGATGTTGGCGCTGACGCGGCTCACCACGTCAGATCGACGGCGGCGCCTCGCCGGCGACGAAGGGTACCAGTGGATAGCTGGTGCTATTGCGCACTCGTCGGTGCACTTACGAGTAGTTGGGATTGACGGTGGAGGCCGGCGGCGAGCTCGAAGTGGCGGAGGCGATTTGGTATTGTCGGACGGTAGCTCCAGCGACGCTCCAGCAGCGGGGAAGGGCGCACGAGGTAGCTCTGGCGACGGCGGACCCGACGGTGTGCTCAACAACGACGAGGTGTCACTGGCGGCGGCACAATTCCAAGAAAACAGCGACGGCGACAAAACCCTAAAACTTCAATTGCGGCGGCTCTCGAGTTCTTGGAGGGCGGCGACTTGGGGTTTTGGGGTGCAGAGGCAAAGACGAACCCGGGGGCACCTTTTATAGGGCCGGGGCGGCTCAGGATAAGGATCCCCAAATCAGAAGATTATCGGGTTTGTTTGAACTACGGGATAGAGTTCAATTCGGCCCCGATTGGAAGTAGATATGGGTGGGGGAGAATAGGGGATGCGATTTGGTATCAAAATCTAGAAGGTTTGAGTTGGAGATTCGCCGTTGTCGTTACGAGCCCGAGCTCTGGCAATGGCGGACGCGGCACTGCCTAGCGTGGAGAAGAAGTTGATTCAGACATGACGACGTGGCGATGGGTCCCACCTGGCAGAGGGAGAAGAGGCGCACGCGCGGCGAAGGGAGGGGCTGACATGCAGAGCCCACATGTCAATCGGAGAGGCGGGGGGGCGCACATGCAAACGGCCGGGCCGCACAGTGTCGAGCCACACTGAATAGGGATGGGTTTCGTCCTGTTACTGTTCTGGAGATTTTTTAATTAGTTTTTCTTTTTAGAAAATACTAGAAAATCCAAATAGCAATTAGAAAATAGGAAATGAACTCAGAAAAATTCTAGAAAATATTTCCAAGCACATAGAATCCAAATAAAATAGTTTTGATAATTGTTGATGTTGGGATTAATCATATTAAATTATTTTGATGTTGAAAGTCCATATTAAGATTTAAATAAAATTAATAAAAATTTAAATAATGTATTTTCCAACTAGTAACTATTCAAAAGATTTTCAAAGCTTAGAAAATTGGGATGATACAAACACCCCCACTTAAACGAATCTTGACCCCAAGATTCAGGCTAGCTAGAGAAAAGGCTAAGAAACTCGGCTTTCAACCCTTCTTCCCGCTCCCACGTTGCTTCTCCTTCTGAGTGGTTGCTCCACTGAACCTTGCAAAAACGAACAATTTTGCTTCTGGTATGACGCTCTGCGACATCCAAAATCTTGACATGTTGTTCTTTATAAGTGAGATCTTCTTTCAACTCAATTGATTCCAACGAGGTTTGTTCTTCTGGTACACGAAGATATTTCTTTAACTGAGAGACATGAAGACATCATGCAGTCCTGCTAACCATTGCGATAGCTCCAATTGGTACGCAACTTCTCCACGACGTTCCAAAATCTTGAATGGACCAATATACCTAGGGGCAAGCTTTCCTTTGGCATTAAACCTTTTGACACCTCTGAGTGGAGTAACTCGGAGATAAAGAAAGTCTTCTAGTTCAAAGCTGAGGTCACGACAACGATTATCAGCATAACTCTTCTGTCTGGACTGGCTATCTTTAATATTTCTCTGATCATAGCCACTTGTTCTTTGGCTTCTTGAATAATATCTGGCCCGAATACCAAACGTTCAGTTGTTTCTGACCAATTCAAAGGGGTTCTGCAGGCACGATAATACAAAGCTTCAAATGATGATATTTGCAAATTGGCTTAATAGCTGTTGTTGTAAGAGAATTCTGTATATGGAAAACTCGTATCTCAACTGGTAGCATTAGCACCAATAGTTGGCAATTTGGCATCACGTATAAAGCGCAAATCAGCCTATGGGTTCAGTGGCACAAATGCGTCAGTGCACAAACAGTTCAGGCAAGCACATATCAGCATGTATGTGTGACACGGGCACACAACACGAGTATTAGAAAGCTTATAGAATTGTCGAAATTTGACAAAAACTAAGTCTAGAGCAGATACGTCAGTCCATTATTTGTGGAATGGCTATTTCATATCATGACCTTTTAGTCTATTTCACCATAATGAATAAACTGAAAAGGCCTTTACTACACATGAATGTGTGGAGTTTACTTAACACATTTTAATTTAAAATTAATTGATGCAGGTATTTGCATTGGCTCTGTCGTTCTAGTGATTATCATCTTCTGCATGCGTGTAATTTTTGAGAGAAGAAAGCTTACAAATGTCAAGAAACAGTATTTTAAGCAACATGGAGGGCTGCTATTACTTGAGAAGACGAAATCAGACCAGGGATTTGCATTTACTGTGTATGCAAGAGCAGAACTAGAACAATCAACAAACAGGTTTGACAAAAGCCAAATTCTTGGATATGGAGGCCATGGCACTGTGTACAAGGGAATAATTAAGGACAAAATTCCAGTGGCAATTAAAAGATGTGCATTGTTTGATGATAGGCATAAGAAGGAGTTTGGTAAAGAAATGCTAATTCTTTCCCAGATCAATCACAAGAACATTGTTAAGCTATTGGGTTGCTGCCTTGAGGTGGAAGTCCCGATGCTGGTATATGAGTTCATCCCAAATGGAACATTGTTTGATCTTATTCATGGCAAGAAGAGCACGTTGCATAACCCTTTCAGTTCCCTCTTAAGGATTGTCAACGAGGTAGCCGAGGGGCTTGCATTTTTACATTCCTATGCCAACCCACCAATTCTACACGGTGATGTGAAAACCTCTAACATCCTTCTTGATGAGAATTACATGGCAAAGGTATCAGATTTTGATGAGAACTCAATCCAAGAGCACACACACAAATCACCTTTCTAGAATCTAGCCTCTTCTCTCCTCTCCAAACCCTAGAAAAAACTAGGGTTTTTACAAATGAATGCTTGGGGGTTGTTTTGAACACCCCCTCTATTTATAGTGAGGCCTTGTTTCTAGAAGGGTTCACTAATGGGCTCCCGTTAAGGCCCAATACAAATGGGACACATACACACGCATTACATTCGAAGCAATCGCCTGCTTCGTCACATGTAGGTTGATCAACGGCTCTCATCATATCGGCAAGTCTCTCCCGTCCGAATCCCATCGGAACCTCCAAGGCACTTGCACCGACCCCCGCGCCGCTTGATCCAACCAGCTGCAACAAACTGCTCGTTCGAACAATCTTGTCCATTCTGTGCCATGCTTGAGTCACACGACCTCACCCCACATCCATGGTCGATCTGGACCTCAGCTCTCCAAGCTTAGTCCCGATCCTCCTCACCGCTGACCGTCGTTGACCTGCAAGCCACCTGCACAGCAATAGACCAATAATTCGTCTCCGGGAACAAGTTCTTCACAACTTGACCCACGTTAGCTCAACCATGCAATATGTAACATTAAAGCATTGAAACTCATGCAATAGACTTAACCAAAACACAACGATGCCAGTTGGCCGAAGAACAAGTGGAAATCGGTCTCACCTCCACACCTGTCCGGTCTGACCGATTTCACACCGGTCATACTGATTTCTATGAGCCAATCAGACCGCCCGAAAAGACTTACCCAAAATTTCATCATTGAAATCCGAAAGCTCTCCAGAATTTTTAACTGAATACAACTTTTGACTGAGAGCTCCAAAAATTATGAGACTAAGTGTAGGAGACTCCCCTCTCTTGCCTACACACTCTATTTTTGTCCTAGCTCCAAACTCATCAAAATGTCTGGCCGGTCGGACTACCACACGGCCGATTGATCGCCGGTTTGGCTGGGCCCGACCACCGAGACTCGACAAAGACGAGGCTTTTCCGAAAACGCGAGATTCGGTAAACCAACAACGTCATTGCCAATTGACTAATCATTCTAAGATCATGCATATATCTCCACGATATCCACAATCTCCCCCTTGATGAATACATTGGCAATATCCCAGAAAATGTAAGTTTGTGGTTTGGAAAGTAAAATACTCGCTGTTTTCGCGCAAAGGCACAACTTGATCCATAAGCAAGAGAAAGCCTAGGAAATGACCAAGCTGGCTTCAGAATAGCATAGGCAAGTGAGATAAGGCAAAGAGAGCATAAAAAGTTTCAATTTCCAGATAATAGCCAAAAATCTCACTTAGGTCCATGTGAAGGAACAATTGTTCTATTTGACCTTTGATCGTTGTGAGTCTTCTAGAATTGCAAATTAAAATCAGAAAAGGCAATAAGACAAAGAGAATACAATTTAGATGTATGTTCCCACTCACTATGATCACCAACTTCTAGAAAATTAATTTTCCTCCTATGACTCCAAAAAGCTCTAAAACAACATTTTTACCAATCTTTCTCCCCCTTTGACAATGAATTCATCAAGGTGCATGGAAAAAGATAGATCATGAAGGAATGGCTGAGTTTTTCAAATTTTAGCAAAAGGAGCCATGAAGATTATCCATGAAGACAGTACAAGTATTGCACCAAGTCATATTATGTGAAGAAGGTATGTTCAATCATGGCAAAACATGTACAGCAAAGCTAAGACCAAAATTGCAATAACCTGAGATTAAATGAATTGATACCATGATAAGTTGCTCAATATCATAGTTTCACTAAAGGTATCAAAAAATGAGTCAAGCCATGTCTATAAGCAAAATGGAGACCAGAAACTAGAAATTGAAGCATTTTGAGCATTATGAGTTCAATTATGAAGCAATTTGTTCAAGCACTTAGCATTTTTGAGCATTTTGATGAAAATGATTTCTTAGCATTGTGCTAGATCTCAAAGCTTGCCGCGACCATCTCAAGCATGAAGCTGAAAAGAATGATCTAGGTCATCCAAAACTCCCCCTGAGTTCATGCCTAGTGCAATGGCAAGCCGTCTCATGAGAAAGAATTGGTGAGATCAGTTTTTTCGCACAGAAAAACTCATTCTTCATTTACTTGACTTAAGAATTAACACAGCTCATTTTACAGCTCAAAATAAATTCAAGACTCAATTTAACCTATATGACATGGCAAGAATCATGAGAGGATCACTAAAGCAAAACTAGTTACCAGATCCAACAAAATATGATTTGATTCAATTTGCTCACAGATATAAAGCTAGCAAGGCAAAAGCTAAGCTAAGCAAGAAGAGCCATAAAAGAAGTCTAGCAGACTATCACAGGACATGACAAGGTATAAAGTATGAAAATAAGTCATACAAGGATAATAATCAAAGCTCCACAAGATTATATTACAATGCAGGTTGTTAGAATTGAAAAATGCATTATGACATAATGAATGCAAAAAGAGCAAACTCCCACTCAAAACAGACAGAGGACTAACAACCCCTGACTCTCCCCGCAAAGTAGCAAAACGAGAAGAATCAAGCGCTTTAGTGAAAATATCAGCAAACTGCTACTCTGACTCTACAAAGTGAAGAACAACATCACCCTTCTCAACATGGTCTCTAAGAAAATGGTATCGAATATCAATGTGCTTAGTCCTAGAATGTTGCACTGGGTTTTTGGCAATGTTTATGGTAGAAGTGTTGTCACAGAAAAGAGGAACAGTACCCAAAAATAACCCATAGTCCCGCAGAGTGGATAAGATCCAGAGAACCTGAGAGCAACTACTGGCTGCAACTACATACTCGGCCTCAGCTGTGGATTGTGTAACAGAAGACTGTTTTGTAGAATACCAAGAGATAAGAGATGTGCCTAAAAAATGACAGGTGCCAGAAGTACTATTCCTATCCACTCTACACCCCGCAAAATCAGCATCAGAAAATGCTCGAATAGAGAGAGCAGAAGAAAAAGAATACCAGGGTCCAAAGTCAAGAGTATCTTGAAGGTACCTGAAGATGCGACGTACTGCTTGACGATGAGAGGCACGAGGGAAAGCCTGAAAGTGAGCGCACAGACATACAGCAAATTGTATGTCCGGCCTCGACGTAGTGAGGTAGAGGAGGGAGCCGATCATATTGCGGTACTCCTTCTGGTCCACGGGCTCTCCATCCTCATCAAGGTCCAACACGGTGGTTGTGGCAATGGGAGTAGACATTGGCCTACTGCTTCCCATGTCAAAGCGCCGAAGAAGGTCCTTTGTGTACTTACTTTGGTGAATGAAGGTGCCTTCTTTCAGTTGCTTGACTTGAAGACCAAGAAAGAATGTCAATTCTCCCATCATGCTCACCTCGAACTCACTGCTCATAGAATCTAAAAATCTGGACACTAAAGTATGAGAAGAACCACCGAATATGATATCATCCACATAAATCTGAACCAATAAAAAATCACTGCCATGCCCGAGAGTGAACAAGGTTTTATCAACCATTCCCATTTTGAAATCATTTTCAAGCAAGAAACTCTTAAGCCTATCATACCAAGCTCTAGGAGCTTGCTTCAATCCATACAAGGCTTTAAAGAGTTTAAAGACATGATTTGGGAACTTATGATTTTCAAAACCAGGAGGTTGCTTGACAAAAACCTCTTTTTCTATGAAACCATTTAAGAAAGCACTTTTTAACATCCATTTGATAAAGCTTAAAACCCTTAGATGCTGTAAATGGTAGTAAATTTTGAATGGCTTCTAATCTAGCTACAGGAGTAAAGGTCTCTTCAAAAATAACCTTGAGCTACAAGTCTAGCCTTATTACGATCTACCAACCCATCCTCACTTTGCTTATTTTTAAAAATCTATTTTGTTCCAATCACATGATGATTAGAAGGAGGCTCAACTAAGGTCCAGACTTTGTTTCTTTCAAAATTTTCAAGCTTTTCATGCATGGCATTGACCCAAGAGGCATCAGATAAAGCATGGGTGATATCTCGGGGTTCAAAAGAAGCGACAAAAGGAGAATGTGCATGAGAATCAGGAGCAATAAACCTAGAGCGAGTGACTCGCTCTTGAAGATCCCCAATCATCTGCTCAGGTGGATGCCGTCGCTGAATGTGAAGAGGAGCTCCTGGTGCAAAAGTGGCCTCTACCTCACAAGCTGTGGAGGTAGTAGCAGAGCCACTCAGGTCGTCAGTGAAGATAGGAGGAGGCTGCTCAGCTGAAACTGGAGTAGTAGAAGCAGGCTCTCCAATCATCTCAGAAGTGACTGGGGGATGGATCGGGTCCTCGTCCTCAGAGTCATCGTCGATGAAGATGCTTTCTCGAATATCAGGAACCTGTGTACCTATAGCATCGGGTCTAGTACCAGGACTAGACTCATCAAAAGTGACTTCGCAAGTCTCAACAACTTTGTTAGTGTCAAAATTAAATACACGATAGCCACGAGAATGAGCAGGATATCCAAGAAATATGCAATCAGAACATCTAGATTCAAATTTATCAAGGTTGCCATGTTTAAGAATGAATCACTTGCAACCAAAAATCTTGAAATGAGAGACTTTGGGCTTATGATCAAATCTAAGCTCAAAAGAAGTCTTGCCAATCACAGATCTCAATAAAACCCTATTAAGATATAACAAGCAGTAGAGATCGCCTCAGTCCAAAACATCATAGGTGTGGAATGCTCATCTAACATGGTCCGAGCCATCTCTACAAGGGTCATCTTCTTCCTCTCTACAACACCATTCTGGTGGAGAACTCTAGGAGAAGAAAACTGGTGCTCAATTCCCCTATCAGTGCAGAAGGTAGAAAAGGAAGAATTATTGAATTCTGTCACATTGTCACTCCTAATGGCTCTCAAGACTCCAGGAAGATCAACAGCAAGTCTAAGGACCAATTCTCTAAAGAAGCCAAAAGCCTCGTCCTTAGAAACTAGAAAATAAACCCATGAATACCTGGAGAAATCATCCACAATCACAAGCACATACCATTTCCCACCGGCTGACTGAACTCTAGAAGGACCAACAGTGTCTAAGTGCAGAAACTCTCCTGGTCCATCAGTCATCACTAAGGTAAGAGGTGGATGAGAAGCAGAAACCATCTTACTATGTCTACAGGGCGAGCACACAAGATCTGTAACAGCCTTCAGCTTAGACAAACCTCTAATCAAATCCTTGCAACTGACCCTGGACAGGTGATCAAAGCCTATATGCCCAAGTCTACGATGCCACAAAACAAGCTCACCTGAGGAGTCTATAACTCTACACTCACCACTTTTAAACCTTACTTCTAGACCCTCATTAAGCAGCTGAGAAACAGATAGCAGATTATACCTCAGCTTACTTACCAAAGCGACGTTCTTAAGCACAAACTTGTTGTTGACGTGCACAGTGCCCTTGGCTGTCATGGTCCCGGTAGAAGCATCCCCAAAAGTAATCAATTTATTGCCGGATGCACGTGTGAGAGAGGAGAACCATCTAGAATCTCCGGTCATGTGTCGAGAACACCCGGAGTCAACAAGCTATATGTCCTCCTTCCTCGCACGACGAACCTAAAAAGCACAAACAGGAAACATCCGTGCCTCAGTACTGGGGTTAGTGATAAAAGACCTGGGAGTCCAGTATTGAGTCGCACGATGTTTGGGAACAACAGTAGAAGCAGCAGTAAAATGGTTAGGAACAAAATCATAAGAATGCACACGAGAACCACCTAGACCTCTCCGAAATGATCTGCCAAAAGATCGGTACCCCCCTGTCTAGATGCTACCCGTGGTTTCTCCTCACGATATCCTACACCTGAACGCTATCTAGACCCATCAAAAGAGTCAAAGAAGTCCTCTACGAATCTAGGCCTATGTCTAGCAGGAAGAACAGGTTGTCTGGCTGTAGAGACTACAGCAGGTGAAGGAACTTCTCTAATGGTTCTCAAAGTGCTCATCCTCTCTTTTCTCTCAATCTTGGCTCTCCGGAAGCAGAACTCAACAATATGGTCGTCTTTCTTGTAGAAGGTGCAATGGTACTTGACCTTTTGAGGGGTCTGACCTGATGAAGCAGAAGCACCTGTCTTGCTAAAAAGAGTTTGGGCAAAACTTACAGATCTAAAGACAACCTTAGATGGTTTAGGGGGTTCTACCTCAAACTGATCACTCTCAACAACTCTTGCAATCTTAGATGGATGGTTGTTGGAATGCTCTAGGGAACTGAAACCTAGGCCACTATTCTTCATACTCACTTTAGATTGGTCAAGAATCATGTTGAGGTTCTTCTTCCCACTAGTAAACCTCTCAAGGGTCACTTTGAGGTATTGGTTCTCTTTGACTAAATCCTCACATTTAGTGCACTTCCTTGACTTGATTGCCTCATCATACTTACTCTTAAGAAGAGCTACTTCAACTTTCAAAACCTCACAAGACACACAATAGGAATCCCTAATCCTATTCAACTACTCTTTAAATTTAACTCTAAAGGCCTCTTGTATCTTACCAACTATTGTTTCAACTTCAGCATGCAAGACACAACAGGTAGAGTCAATTACTTTCTTGGAAGCAGTAATGGTCATAGATTTTTCAATTTTAGCTTTTTTCTTCTAGTGTCTTGTTTAGAGCTTCAATTTCAGTTGTGAGCTTAGGACAATTTTCACATGAAGCAGATTTAGAGTAAAGAACTGTTGGACCGAAAAGGCGACTAGAGGCGGGGTGAATAGGAGTATGCTCATTTTTTCACAAATAATGGATCAATAAAAACTTTACTCCAGTAGCTATAGAAGCTATGAAGATCAGTATATCAGTACAGCGGAAGACTAATATTGAATCCAATAAAAACCCCAAAGCAATAGGACAAAATCAACAAAGATTGAAGTGCAGCACCTACTGGCCAGTCGGACCGATTTGTATATGGCGGTCGGACCGATTCCAGGCCGGTCTGACCGGTGGCTATGGGCGGTCTGACCGGCAGCCTCCAGAATAGAAGAACAGCCCCGATAACGAAGATGAAAATAGATGAAACTTTTTATCTACTAATCCAAACTTGATGAAACTTGGAGCATACCTTCTCTATGATATCAGGGACCTATTCCAATCGACGATTGCAATAATTCTTGGATGAACAACGATCATTTTGCGTTTGATCGAAGAAGGGTTCAAAACCGGGTCAAAACGAAAACTTGATCCAAGATCTTGCTCATGGGTGATTGTTGATCAAGATGATCCTAGATATGTTCCCACACTTCACAGCAAGCTAAATCACATGGAGAATTCAATCCAGAACTCACGGATCAAAGAAAGATCCAAAATTATGAAATAGAGAGAAAGAACACAAAGAGGGAAAGCATAATCAAACTTTCTCTAGATTGATTTGATATGATTAGGGCTTACAGCCACTCCATCAATGGAGGACAATGCTCAATCCAAGAGCACGAAAATCACATCAAACACAAAACCCTAGCCTCCACTTTTTGTCATTGCCGGTCCGACCGGCGTTCATGGCTGGTCCGACCGATTTGGGACCGGTCGGACCGCCATGCTATGGCCGGTCAGACCGGTTCTGACCTGACAGCACAGCGACTGTGCCGAAAACACATGAAACGATAAACCGTTAATGCTATTGCCAATTGTCACATCATCCTAAGATCTGGAGCATATCCCCATGATATCCACAAGAACCATTTCTGTCATTTCTTTCATTCTAATACTATTATTCTTATAATGAGAGCAAGTGTGACTTGCATCAAATTTATGCAATTCTTTCATAGCGCTATCCAATTTTAATTCAAGTAAAGCACAGTTCGAGCAAGAAAAAGGGATATCATCTGCAGTAGTCACATCAAGAGAAATGGTATTCGTGCAAACATGACTAGACTTGAGAGATTCTAGTTCATCAAGAGCATCTTTCAATTGATTCACAACAGAGGAATGAGCAGATTTTAAGCTTATCAATTCATTAAGCAAGCTAGTGCAGGAATCACAAATATCATCAGAATTAATGGATTTGAGCCTAACAACTTCTAGGTTCAAGTTATCAATCAGAGTGTCATGTTTTTTAATCAATTTAGCTTGCTTATGCAGTTTCTGTTCAGCAAGAACCAAAGCATGTTTCATATCAGCAAGTGAAGGACATACCTCATCGGGATCGCTGAAAGGATCGTCGTCGTTTGAGGAGTCGATGTCGTGGCTGTCCTTGGCCGTGAAACACATGCCGGTGAAATCCTGAGCCTTCTTCTTGCCCTGGGAGTCATTCTCGTCATCCTCCATCTCCGAGTCCACATCGCTCATGTTAACATTCTCAAGAGCGGCAAGGACGCAGCTGACGAACTTGCGATAGTTTGTCTTCTTGACTTTCGCATCCCTAGCTTGAGGCTGCCTCCGAAAGTCCTTCTCCTCCTTGCCCTTCAGCTTTGGGCACCTGGAGCGAATGTGGTTTTGCTCACCACACTCAAAGCACGTGACAGGGCCACCTCTCCTTCTGTTCCTCACCTTGTTGTAAACTCTCGAGAATTTGGTGGATAGGAGGACTAAATCATCCTCAAGTAGTTTCTCTAGTTGCTCATCGCTCAAAGAATGCAAAGCTGGTAAAGAAAAGCCAGATGAGCTAAAATCCAAAGAATCAGACGAACTACCTTTGGATGAGTCGACCACTAAAGCCATCGACTCTGTCTTGGGGTGACGCGAGATGAAATCGATCTCATGCGTCTTCAACCTCGAGTATAGCTTATCCATGGTAAGCTCACTCATGACAGTGTTATCATTGATGGATGTGATCTTCATTCCCCAGACCTTCACATCAAGAGCACCCAAAAGCTAGCATGCATTCTCAGACTCAGAGAAAACAAGGTCAACAGCGCGGAGATCATGAAGAATCTTAGAAAATCTTTCCCGCAGCTCATCTAAAGACTCACCAGGCCTTTGCTCGATCTTGGAGTATATTTTCTTGAGCTGATTTTGTCTCACTTCCTTGATCGCAGTGGAGCCCTCGTGATAATCACTGAGAGTCCGCCAGATCTCATGAGCAGACCTCAAATGAGTGACACGCTCAAACTCAGATCAACTAAGGCCTTGGATCAGAAAATTTCGAGCCTTGCTATTTGCCTCCACATTTGGAGTGATCACATCATCATCGGCTGGCACAACATAAGGATTTTTTACTTTAAGCCAAATTGCGTGCCCTTGAGCCTCGATGTAGGCCTGCATGCGGGCCTTCCAGTAAGCAAAATCAACTCCATCGAAAATATGTGGTTTGGTCGAATACTTGTCAGTCGTCATGGCTCCAAAGACCGGTTAAGATTTATAAGAAGAGCTAACCGGGCTCTGGTACCACTTGTAGGACCGGAAAGGCGACTAGAGGGGGGGTGAATAGACGCTTTCTTGATTTTCGTCTAAATCAAATTCAACACTAACTTTTCTCCAATAGCTATGAAAGCTAAGAAGATCAGTAATTGCACAGAGGAAACCTTGTGTTGAATCCCATTAACCCCTTAAGTAAAAGACCCAAATATAGAGATTAAACTCGCTGGACCAGTCAGACCGGTGACCAAATGGCGGTCTGACTGCCTGGCGGTCTGACCGCCGTTGTGGAATCGGTCTGACCGATTTTTTCCAGAACCACTGCACACCACCCGAAACCAAAACAAAAATCGGTCTAACTTTTGATTTAACCAATGAAACTTGACCAAATTTGGAACACACCTCCCTAAGGATATCTGGAACCTATTCCTAGCAACGATCGTCCAGATCCACGTCAAAGTGTTGACCTTTTTAAGTTTTACCAAAGGTGGGTTCAAAACCTAGCAAATTGAAAAACTTGATCCAAATCTTGCTCGTAGGGGATTGATGATCTAGATGGTCCTAGGAGTATTCCCACACATCATAGCAAGGTAAAAGAACTCAAGAGACCAACCAAAAACAACTGGATTAAGGAAACACCAAACTCATCAAAAGAGAGAGGAAGACACAAGAGGTCTCATCTTTGAACACACATCCATAGATTGATTCAAGATGTTACTTGGTACAGCCACTCTCTCAAGGAGGACAAGAACTCATTCCAAGAGCACACACACAAATCACCTCTCTAGAACCTAACCTCTCCTCTCCTCTCCAAACCCTAGAAAAAACTAGGGTTTTTACAAATGAATGCTTGGGGGCTGTTTTGGACAACCCCCCCCCCTCTATTTTATAGTGATGCCTTGTTTCTAGAAGGGTTTACTCATGGGCTCCCGTTAAGGTCCAATACAAATGGGACACATACACACGCATTACATTCGAAGCAATCGCCTGCTTCGCCACAAGTAGGTTGATCAGCGGCTCTCATCATGTCGGCAAGTCTCTCCCGTCCGAATCCCATCGGAACCTCCAAGGAACTTGCACCGACCCCAGCGCCGCTTGATCCGCTGCAACAAACTGCCCGTTGAACCATCTTGTCCATTCTGTGCCATGCTTGAGTCACACGACCTCACCCGGCATCGATGATTGATCTGGACCTCGGCTCTCCAAACTTAGTCCCGATCCTCCTCACCGCTGACCGTCGTTGACCTGAAAGCTACCTGCACAGCAATAGACCAAGAATTCGTCTCCGGGAACAAGTTCTTCACAACTTGACCCACGTTAGCTCAACTATGCAATATGAAACATTAAAGCATTGAAACTCATGGAATAGACTTAACCAAAACACAACGATGCCAAGTTGGCCGAAGAACAAGTGGAAATCGGTCTGACCTCCACACTTGTCCGGTCTGATCGATTTCACACCGGTCAGACCGATTTCTATGAGCCGGTCAGACCGCCCGAATAGACTTAGCCAAAATTTCATCCTTGAAATCCGAAAGCTCTCTGGAATTTTCAACTGAATTCAACTTTTGACTGGGAGCTCCAAAAATTATGAGACCAAGTGTAGGAGACTCCTCTCTCTTGTCTACACACTCTATTTTTGGCATAACTCCAAACTCATCAAAATGTCTGGCCGGTCGGACCGGCAACGCTTGCCGGTCGGACTGCCACACGGTCGGTCGGACCGCCGGTTTGGCCAGTCTGACTGGCTGAGACCTGACAGCACAGAGATTTTTCCAAAAACGCGAGATTCGGCAAACAAACAACGCCATTGCCAATTGACTCATCATCCTAAGATCATGTACATATCCCCACGATATCCATAATAGTCAAATAAAAAGTCATGAGAGCTTGGAATTTCTTGGAGGGCTTGCGGAGCTAGCTAGGCAATGCTTGGATATGTGCGGTGACAACAGGCCCTCAATGAAAGAGGTATCTGCGGAGCTTAGCACACTAAGAAAGCTTTCGAAACATCCTTGGACACAGCGTGATACTGAGACAGAGAGCTTTCTTGGCGGACCATCAACCAGAGTATTTGAAATAGACCAAAGCACAGAGTACGCAGGGAAGGTTGAAGAAATGCCCATTAATCCAAGCAGTTCTTACTTTATCAGGTGAAAAAAATGTGACAGGCCTATACTTCAGCATATTCATTGCTCCTTAAGCTTCTGCTCTTTTAGTTCCTGTGACATTTTTTATATTTGCAACTTGCAAGTTTTGTCTCTTGGTAGAAGAATTTGGCTACTTTAGCATGAATAAATGTACTATGTTACAAGTTGGGGGGTGCATTCAGTGCTAACCCATCTCTGCATGTAAACTCGTGCGAACCTTCCATAGAGATTTCCAAAATTTCTCAAAAAATTACCAAACATAGGGATGAATGCCGACGATTGCCCTTTTTCCGTTATCTTGCAAATATCATTGAGTATAATCTTAAAAGGTGTCGTTGAGTAAGCAATTTACTCTAGGGGTGTTTCAATACAAGGAAGTGGCTTCCACTGTTCTGCATTTTTTATACACATTTTGGCTAAACCACTTACCTAATTTGTCTGTCCTGCTCTCAAGATAAATTTATAGACACCCAATTCAATTCAATCAATACTACGAGATTTGGGGCGTGGATACCTGGAATAGTTGGCGATCTGAACCCCCACCGCCCGGACGGGATCGGAGTCGGATAAGGGAATGGGGAACGAGGCAAGTCGCAATCGTTGGTTTTACGGAGGAATTTGGTCGGCAACGAAGCGGATTGGCACACGCGCGCGCTCCCCACCTCGTGGGGTTGATCGGCGCGGATGCGGCGTGGGCACCTGCGACGTTTTGTTTTCGGACTAACAGTGCCTTCATTTTGTTTTTAAGTTTTTGTCAATTCGCCGTTTTGTCACTTAAATTCCAAAAAAACTCCCTGCTTCCTCTAAGCTCAGGTTTTGTGTTTCAAACCTACTTTCAAATCCCAAATTGAAAATTCGATCTAAATTCGAATTTTCATATTTTGGACCCCTTCCAAAATCTTGTGTCTCCTTTATTTCGTTTGGGCCAACCCATTTTTATTTAGCCCACCTAATATCTTCCTTCCCCGGCTCTTTCTCCCCGCCGGCCCAGCCGAGTCCCCTCCGGGCCCACTTCCTCTTTCCCCAGTACGACCTACGTCGGTCAGCTGCTCCCTCCATCTGATTTCTTCGCTCGGCACACCTCCTCTTGTTTTTTCCGCCGGCTCGACTCGCTTGCCCATCTCCTTCTATCCCCGAGTGCTCACCTCCCCCATCTCTCTCTCTCTCCCACCGCCTTGGCCGTTTCGCCTCCTCCCCTACTCGTTTCTCTCCCTCGACCGCATCGCCTCCCCTTCCCCGCTCCTCTCTAGGTTGCCCACCTCCGCCTGGCTCCTTCTCTCCGCCGCCCGGCCCGGCTACGCCTCTCCCCTTGGTCTTCTACGCCGGCCTCTCCTTCTTCCCCTCCTCTCCTCCTCGGCCGGCCTAGCCTCCTCGCCCATCTTCCCGAGCCGCCCCCCCCCCCTCGCCGCCCGCCCCACCTCTCCGCTCCCGCCCCACTGTAACCTACTCCTTTGCGCAGCCCCACTCCTCTGCAGCGCCAGCGCCGCCTACCCCCGTCACCGCCCATACCACCATGGCGTTAGGCGCCGTTCCCTCCGTCCTCGCAGCACAACTTCGCCCGGTCCATGCGGCGAAGCAACCCGGTCCGAGCCGCGCATCATCCTGGGTCACCGCGTGCGTCACCCTCGCCAGAGCCCCACTCCGTGCCCGTGCCGCCGTCCCCTTCGCGCCATGCCACCCGACGTCAGCAACTCAGGCTCCATCCCTTCCTCGGCTATAAATAGCCGGCGCCTCTCTACCTCCCTTCGCCCCGCTCCTTCCCCCTGGTAAGTTCCTCCAAGATCCGATCTTTGTTCTTCTCCTCCCCCACCGGCCTAGTCCCCCCCCTCTACCGCCGGCCGCCCTCGTCGCCGCCTCGGGCCAACTCCTTAGAGCCGGAGCACCTCTGCGGCGACATCCTCGTGCCACCCCAACAGTCGGCCGCAGCTCTCGGCCACCGTGGACCGCCGCCACCAAGCTCCCCTCCCGCGCCGCCCTGGCCATCTCCGGTGCTCCCCCCGCCTCCACCAAATGCTTGGTGAGCTCCCCGTCGCCTCCTTTGTACTTATGGTTGCTTCCCCTGGTGCTTCCCTCCCTCCAGTCGTCGTCGCCGCTGTTGGTTGCCAAGCCCGTCAGTCCCTGGCCACTGCTAGCTCCTCCTCGTCACCGCTCCGTCCCCAGCTTCACCTCCCTCGGCAACCCCTCCCCTCCAGCGTTCCGTTTTGGCCACCTCCGGCACCCCTCCAGCCTCCACCCGCCATCGGCAGCCATCACCCGAGCCTCCTTCCCCCTGCTCCCTTTGCTCTCTGTGCTCTCTCCCCCTCTCAGTGCCTCTCTCTACCTCTGGCCAGTGACCCCCTCTATGTGTCAACGGTTTGATCAGCAGCAGTATAAGTTGATTGAATCGCTGACGATGATCAGTACCAATCTGTGTTCTTCAAGCCATTTTCTGATTGAAGCTGGGACTAATAGCTGTGGTTTAGTGATCTTTAGTATTCAGTAAGCAGTGGCAGTGATCTATGATCCGACAATTGAATCTATGTGTGCACTCTGTCATGTGAAAATTTGTATTGATCTAACAATTGTGAATTGGTGCTTTAGGACAATAGTTGTTTGGTCTGGCAACCCTATTTGGAGTTCATTTGAATTTTTGAATGCAACTTGAATTCATATATGCTTATTTGGATTTTGGGTTATCTTTGCGTATATAGAATCTGAAGCTCCCGAATACCCTCGAGTAGACAAAGAACAAGAACATTAGTAGCCCAACCAAGGCAAGTCAATACTTTGATCATTCTGTACCCGCTTTTTGAAATTATATTGTTTAAATTTATAAAATTGCATTGCTATGGTTTATAAAACTATATTGGTCTAGCTCATAGCTAATGCCATAACTGTAATTGAGTATAAACTTCCAATCCTTGAACTTGGACATGATCCTTGTCACCATAGACTCAATGGTTAACATACTAGTTAATAAGTCAGTATCTAAGTATCATGCTTAGTCTTGCTTAGATATATTATCATTCGAGCAGTCATCTGTCTAACATCATTAAAAACCTCTGCAAATGATATGGGCAGTCGAGGCTGGGAGCCTAGCTGGTATGTTGGAGTAATGGTTATTTTAAAAACAAATGAAAACCTGAAAAACAATTTTCGACCCGGGTGGCTGGAAAGAGTGGCAGGTGCTAGGGGCATGAGAGGATGCGGTTTTGTGGATGTACGACCAGAGTCAAATAAGGACCCAATCCTGTGATGACCTCTCAAGTAAAAACAGTACGACAACAAGTCGGTAACACCTACCACCTAGCTAACTTTTTTTGCCTCGGCGTGGCTTCACCATTGGTGGATGCGGGTGGGTAGTCGAGGGAGATCGAAGCCATGGGAACTGCATGGTGCAGAAGGTAGACTACCCGTGGGTGAGTGGAGGCCCTAGGGAGGTGATACCTAGCGGTGCGAAGTTGCAAAGAGGTGGGACATGGTAAAGACCTTGTGATAATTAACATTAGCCACAAACGTACGGAAGTGTGCCGGGGTAGTATAAGTTGATTTATCACTTGTGGGTAAAGTGTACAAACTCTACAGAGTAAGAAAACTATCTAGATAGCTGTGCCCACGGTCAAGAGCGATGCAAGAACTTGCTGGAGTTAGCTTTCATTTCTTTACAAAACCATTTGTTTGTGTGTGGAATGAAAAGAGTGGGCTGGGAACCAAGAGAACTGAGATGGCAAGGTCGGGGACCATGGATAAATGACTGGAAAGCTGGGATGGGAACCCAAGGATTGAAATGGTCTGGCTGGGGATCAGTGGTAAATACGGGATAGCCTGGGCATTGGGTGGTCGTAGCCACCCAATGGTATAGGAGATGAGATTTACACTAGTACTTTACAAATTGGAAAGTCAGTTTATAAAACCGGATTGTTAAAAATGCTAAGTCGCAAGGTTTTTGACTACTCAATATAATTCAAAATCAGCTTTTTGCAAACAAAAGAACCCTAAACTTCCTTTATCTAGCCTTGCATCTATATAAATTGCATTGTGTATTCACTCGCAAGTACGGTTGTGTAGTCAGGCTCGTTTCATATAATCTTTTAGAGCCACTCGACCAAGACTCATACGACTACTACTGGCGGATGGACCCGTGGACAGAGAAGATGGTGAAGCTTAGACCAGAACCCCCAGTCGCTTGCCTGTGGGCAGAGTTAATGGATCCTCTACGACTTATTTTGCTTCCGCACTTATCCCTTCTTCTGTACTATGAACTCTGTGATGTCGTGGCCTTCGTGCCCTTTTGTAAAACAGTGGGCCGCACGACCTGTTATGTAATATGTTATGCTATTGAATGCGATATATGTGAAAGATTGAAGAATGTATCTGTGTGTGCTATCTACTGATCTAGGGAATTGCACAGTTTGACACAATACATTCTAAATTCCAAATTTGGGTCTGACAACTACAGAATTGCGTGTATTCGCTTGAACACGTACACTTTGGTTAAAAATATAAAAAATTGAGTACTTTTATAATTTGTGTCTATAATGATATCAGTAGTTTCTTCATGGAAACAAATGTCAGATTGGACCCTGGCCGTATGCCTAGGTCCAACCGGGTTTACTCCCGGGCCTCAGGTCTAAACGGGCTTAACACAACTAAGCCCACAGGCTGCTTTATGCAAACCCTATAGCAACAACCTTATAAGTGGTATTGGGTCTTCTCCCTCAAAAGACTAGTCCTATGAGTGAGGTCTCTCTCACACTTATAAGTTGTATTTTTTTTCTTTTTTCCACAACCGATGAGAGACTATTCCCAACATCCTCCCTCTCGCACATCGGCAGTGTATACTTCTGCAACCATGAAGTCCAAAGAGATGTTAGACGTCTGGGCTCTGATACTAATTGTCGGATTAAGCACTGGACGCATACCTAGGTCCCACCGGCTTTACTACCCGGGCCACAGGTCCAAACGAGCTGAACTTGGGCTACCGCATCAAGCCCTATAGTGACAGACTTATAAGTGGTATTGAGTCTTCTCCCCCTAAAAGACTAGTCTTATGGGTGAGATCTCCCTTGTACTTATAAGTTGTGCTTTTTTTCTTTCCAACAACTGATGTGAAGACTATTCCCAACAACAAATGCTTGTACAATGTTATATAAACAAGGAAAGCTAACCATCAAACTTGTGTCTCAGGGAACATGCACAACCAAAAGAAAACATACGTGTCAACCAAGTTGCATTCGTACTAACATATACAGTATTATTTGCTTGGTAACTTCCATGGACAGCCTGGAGTTTGCCGAAGTCTCCATGTTGACAAGGTCCGTATAGAAAAGACTTGACCCGTGCAAAACACGGCCAGCTGAAGAGGTGTTCAGCAGCTGCTCCTCCATCCATTATATCTCCGTGTTCCATTCCATTTCGCCCTCGCGCGCTCCATCCCCTCAGCAGTAGTTCCATAGAGGTTTCCTTGGGAGGCGTCCGTGCTCCCGGCCGGGCACGACTGGATCGTCGTCGTATTTCCGCTTCGGCCATTGTTATCCAAGGTACTTTTGCACCAACTTACTGCTGCAGCTCTTGCTTGATTTCTTGCGACTAGCTGTTCACACCACTTGTGCGTCTGTCTCTGGCTAGCGTTTTAGTTTGGCTTGATAGCTGCACGTAGGCTGTAGCTCAAGCACAAGAGCTAGGAGCGAGAGCTTGGGGTAATTCTGATGTTACTAGTCGCGATCAGATGTTTGAGTAGATAAACACCGATAAGACAGCTTATAATTAAGAGCTAGCTTCTCCTTGGGTAAGCTTTCAAAATGGTTGGGAAACAAAAGATCAATTTTGTTATAGAGCACGGTATACCATTTTGTTTTGCTAATTGCCACTGTTTATGCACCAAACAAACTTTATAATGGGCCGTAGCAAGCACAAGTCAATCGGTAAGTCATCTCGATTCTTTTGGCTAATAACTAACTAAAAGTTCAGTTAATGATAATTGTGAGTCGGACGAAGTCATATACGTGGATCCTCGATCCTCTTGTACAACTTTTTGGGATTAGATGTCATAACCTACGTAATCTAAGCTTTAAAATGATTCTTTTAGAAGACATACTTTTAACATTTTTTTCTTTAAATTTTGGGGAGCTTTCAATTTAGGTTGTGATGTGAGCTCTACTCCACGACCTATCTCGAATCGATTCAGCTATTAAAAGACAAAATTTGCTACATGACACCGTACTTGGATGGCGTTTGATTGAACGCAGTGTAAAATTGTGATTCGGCTGGTGGAGACAACAAAATCGTGTGTATTTGCTTGAACGCACTTTGGTTAATAATATTAAATTTTGAGTAATTTTGAAATTTGTGCCTATAATGATATCAGTAGTTTCTTCGTAGAAACAAATACTTCTACAATATTATATACACAAGAAAAGCTATCCATCAAACTTGTGTCCTAGGAAACATGCACAACCAAAAAAAAACATACATGTGTCAACCAAGTTGCATCCCAAGTGATTAAAAAAAAAGAAGCCTGAATGGAAAAGAAGAAAGAAACTTTTGTGTGGAAGTACGTCGTGAGGATACCCACCTAGTCATTCGATTATGATTCATTCACTCAGATCATGATTGACGGCTATGGAGTGCATCCTCACGCAGGGTACATCTCATATAAAATTTGACAAAGTTTCAGGGAGCACATGCATTCGTACTAACATATACGGTATTATTTGCTTGGTAACTCGGAGTTTGCCGAAGTCTCCGTATTTACAGAAAAGACTTTTGAGATTGGTACAGGCCGTACCAAAAAAAGGCTTTGAGATCAACTGCAACATGACTGCCGATGGAATTGACAAGCCGTTCATTAATTAATTGTTACCATTTGGCATTGGTACGTTCATTGTTTTGCACGTAGGCTGTAGCTCAATGGACGGACTTCCATGGGCAAGGTCCGTATAGAAAAGACTTGACCCGTTCAAAACAAGGCCAGCTGAAGAGGTGTTCAGCAGCTGCTCTATCCATTCCATTTCGCCCTCGCGCGCTCCATTCCCACTTCAGTTGTTCCATAGAGGTTTCGTTGGGAGGCGTCCGTGCTCCCGGCCGGGCACGACTGGATCGTCGTCGTATTTCCACTTCGGCCATTGTTATCCAAGGTACTTTTGCACCAACTTACTGCTGCAGCTCTTGCTTGATTTCTTGCGTCTCTCTCTAGCTAGCGTTCTAGTTTGGCGTGATAGCTGGACGTATCTGCTGTAGCGAGAGCCCAACAAGGGCTAGGAGCGAGAGCTTGGGGTAATTCTGATGTTGCTAGTCGCGATCAGATGTTTGAGTAGATAAACACCGTAACAGGTCTGGGCTAGTGATTACTACTACGGGAGGATTATTTGGCCAAATGTGAGCTTCTCCAATAAGACAGCTTATAATTAACAGCTAGCTTCTCCTTGGGTAAGCTTTCAAAATGGTTGGGAAACAATCAATATATCTGTCTTTTTTTTCTTGCTGTTTTCATATACATTTTATTATTTATTTTCATATACACCACAAAAGATCGATCAAGAGCAAAATTTGATTTTATTGGATTGAATCATTATAAATTAAGATTCACATGTACTTGAACCGATCAGAACTCACAACAACTTTATGAAATCTAGAGATCCTCCGAACAATAGATTGAATGAGCAAATAGTGTTAGACTTTAAATTTGAAATTTGGATTCTTCTGTGTTTACAGCACTAGTTCCTGCACTAGTAGTTAGTGCCCAAAGTTACATCACTTGATATCAAACACATATCGAAAGTGTAAAGCTATTGCATAATAATAAACAAACCGTAAATATACCTTACGACGTTTATCTTTCAGAATGACCAACCAGGCCAAATACCTTTAAAGAATCAATAACGGAAGCAGAATAAAGTATACCATGTTGAACCCTCACGATATACCCACAGACAATCGACTGGGGCCCGCGATCTAGTTCTTGGCCTTCTTGAGATCTTCAGTCTTGACCAATACTCATAATTATCCATGTAGCCTTCTTTTATACTTACTGGCTAAAATAATATAAAGAGCAAGCATGAGTACACAACCGTACTTACGAGCCAACATACAGAATGCAATTATTATATATGCAAAGCTAATTGAATGGAGGTTCATGGTTCTTTTATTTGCACAAATCTAAGTTTGAATTAGAATAATTAGTAAGCAATTCCTAGGACTTAGCATTTTAATTAACACATTTTTTGATAAACCGAGTTTTGTTGTAAAGTACTAGTGGAGGTTCCAAACTCCTATACCATTGAGTGGCTCCATTCACCCAATACTCACATTCTTCTCAGGTCACATCCCGCACTTCTCACTGGTTCTCAACCAGGCTATTTCAAATCTATGGACTCCAACCTAATTTTTCATTCCCTCTCACAAATTGTTTTTATAAAAATGAAAGCTAATTTAAGTAAGTTCTTGGCACCACCCATGGCCGTGGGCATGACTATCTAAACAGTTTTTCGCACTCTGCAGAGTTCACAGACTTTACCCACAAGAGACAATAAACTTATAATATTCCTGACACACTTTCATAGGTGTGCAACTAAGTTAATTATCACAAGGTCTTTAAAATGCTCCACCTCAACGCAACGCACCACTAGGTATCACCTCTTTGGCCTCGCCCCTGGGAGGTCTCCCACTAGTGTCGTGTAATTTCCCTATAACTTCATTACCCTCTACCCCATGCCACACACCCACCAATGGTGAAGTTGCGAGGAGGCGAACAAATTAGTTAGCCAGGTCATACCCATTATAGACTTGTGTTTGCAATGTTTTTACAGGAGAAGATCATTACAAGAACTCGGCCCTTTACTAACTCAGGCGGTACATCTACATACCTACTCTATCATGCCCTCCCAGCACCAGCCACTCTTTCCAGCCACCCGAGTCTAAATCTGTTTTTGGATTTTCGCTTTTGTTTAGAAATACTTTTCTAGGTGAACATGCCAACCAGACTCCCACCTCGACTGCCCAATACCATTTTTAAATGTTTAATGGTGTCAGGGAAATCATTGCCCGCATACCAATGTACCTAAGTAAGACTAAGCATGACACTTAGGTACGGACTTAGTAGCTAGTGTGTATGCCATGTCTAGGGTGATATCGGGACCCAAAAATGCAATT
This sequence comes from Hsuehochloa calcarea, assembly GCA_036346395.1. Classification (NCBI taxonomy): domain Eukaryota; kingdom Viridiplantae; phylum Streptophyta; class Magnoliopsida; order Poales; family Poaceae; genus Hsuehochloa; species Hsuehochloa calcarea. Next base: position 5,645,758 of record CM070593.1, on the reverse strand, counting down.
ATGGACTCTCTGTGTATAATGCACTAGTCCAGGATCAAGCTAGCGCACAAAATATCAACAAAGATGAATATTACTCCACACAAGACGAATATAAGCATAAACGACTAACTTGAATAATAAATAGCAGTTTTGAATACAAATAATAGTTTGAAAGCGTAATTCAAAACAAATAAACAATAATAATTTAACAATTGTTATCACGAAGGACACAAAGCTTAATCAATTCCTTTTACACAGCTGTACCTTCCCAAATGTTTTATGAAAATCTACTCATCGTGTGAAAATCCCCGAGCATTTCCATGACCGCGGACGCAGCTATTTGAATAGATTGTTCAACACTCTACAGAGGTAGTACACTTTACCCACACGATATAACCAGTGTAGCTAGCACTAATCATAACAAAACTATTCTAAAACTTCATCTCGACAGTTGACACTCCCGTTGTGCTTACTGCCAACACCAACCTCCACACAGGTGGTTAGTCCATCGCAAACCGTTGGGCTTGGAAGCGGCGAACCGTCCATCGATGTGAATCGCCACACAGGCAGAAGAACACCTTGACCCTGACACATATGTTAAACTATCTGCCTAAGTAATCAACATCAATACTCCATAGCTTACTAGGTTAGGCTCGTCCCATCAGGCATGTTGTTGTACAGTTGTGACCCAGCTCAATAGCGCATAAAGTTAAATCCTTAATTGACCAAGGCAAGACTGCCAATTTCCAACTACATTACCATGATTCATATTTCCCAATCACACAGCCACCATATTACACAGTACCATCCACCTGCCTCAGTCTAAATATTTGCTCACCCTGTTTGTTAAGTGCAACACATGTCATCAACGAGTAATAGCATACTGCATACATCATTACACAGGTTCCATAATCACTTAGTTAAGTTTATATTTACAACTCAAATGATATCACTGACTCGTTGCATGGCTAAGCAGACTATTCATAATAACCAATACACGTTGGTGCTATGATATTACCAACTAATAATTAATCAAGCTAGGGTGAAAAAAAGATCATCATAATATAATTGGAAAAGTAGATATAAACAAATTGGTATATAACTAACCCCAAAGTATTTAAATAAATACTTAAAGTAAAATACAATAATTGAATCAAAGTAATTCTAGAAAAATGGGTTCAACATTGTCAAAGGAACAACTTGCCTGGGAACAAGTCTTGGTACTAGTCTTGAGCTTGATCAACTTCTCCTCCTTCGGAAACTCCCGAAGTATCAGCGTCTATTCGCAAACGAAAGAAAATAAATAAATACAAAACAAAGAGACAGAAAAACTCCAAAAATTAAACAAAATATCAGGAATGTAGAGCTTAAATTTAGATGAATTTATAAATTTGAATGGGCTCAATCAGAATTTGTATGAGGTGGAACAGGCTTTCGGAAGATTAAACCCTAAAGAAAATAACTAAATTCCAACTTTTGGGATTCCCGAATAATTTTACTCAAGAAAATCCTTTTATGATGTTAGCATGACATCAGCTCTTAATTTCCTTTTTGGATGATTTATTTTCCTACAGGAAAACCTTTTCTCTCTCTGACATGTGTGCGAGAGGCTGTAGACCTGGTCCACATAAAGTCAGAAGTGCACAGTGGACTTGGTTCACAGAACAGTATAGATCCTTGCGTGTGCTGGTGTAGTGTGCCACATGGGCGCTGACTGGGCCAAAGGAGGGTGATGTGGCGCTGACATGGCCGCCACGAGGCTGCCACGTCAGCTCCGAGTAGTGGTGGCGCTCGAAACCCTAGGGTTCTGGCGAACAACGGCTATTGGCCGGCCATCAAGGGTACCAATGCGAAGAGGGTGTCAAAGCCAACCCAGTGCACACGTTTCTGGTGAGATGGCGTGAGGAGATGGCCAGTGGCGAGGAAAACGGCAGTGGTGAGCTTCGGGTCTTGACGGCAGTGAGGCTCTGGTGATGCTCCGGTAGTTCTGAGGGGTGCACCATGTAGAACACACGATGGCAATGGCGATGGTGAAGACGATGACAGTGGGGCATCGGCGAGGTAATCGGCGAAGAGAAGAGCTTCGGTTGGTGAATAAAAAACTCAAAATCTGGTGGCGCTAGGGCTTTAGGTGCGAAGCGATTTGCGGGAATGGGATGGGACGAGAAAGGAGATCCCGAGGTGCCCTTTTTATAGTGTGTGGGGAGACACTAGATGGGATTCGGCGTACGAAGTTCTTTTCAGAACCGACGGGGAGATAAGGAAATTTGGTGACGATTCGGACGAGATAAAAGATAAAACATGTTGCTCGAAGATAAGGGATTAAATTAGCGGTGATAGCGTGAGATATCTGGGCTATTTTTGTCTATTTTTTTGATGAAGCTCGAACGAGCATCAATGGCAGAGCGCTCTGGCGAGAGGAGGAAGAAAGTGAGGAAGGAGAAGGGCGTTGACCCGTGGGCCCCACGCGACAAAGACAGAAGGGGGAAAACGGCTGGGTTCGGCAGAAAAAAGGCCGAGTGGGCTGGGCTAGGCAGCGGGGAAGTGGACCATAGAAAAAGGGTTTGAGCCTAAAGAAGGTTCTGAGATTTTAATTAAGTTTTGCGTTTTAGAACTACCGGTAAATCCAAATAGCAAATGAACTCGAAAAAATTCTAGAAAAATCTAAAAAATATTTCTAAGCACAAAGAACTCAAAAAAATAGTTTTGGAATTAATTAATGTTCAGATTATTGAGATTAAATGGTTTCGACATTTGAAGGTCCATTTAATCTTGATTAAATTGAAATAAAATTTGGTGAATTTTTCGAGGACTAAACTTCTCAAAAGATTTTTAAAATTCAAAAAATTGGGATGTTACAGGTGATAAGGATAGTGTCCAAGTTTAAGGATTGAAAGTTTATACACATTTATCATTAAGGTAGTACCTATGAGCTAAATCAACATACCTATATAAATCATGGCAATGCATGTTCATAATTGAAGACAATATAATTGTATTTCAAATGTAGGCTCAATATGATCAAAGTGTTGACTCGTCTTGCTCAATGTTCTGATAATCATCCAGCTCAATGTTCTGATAATCTTGGTCATGTTCTCGTTCTATCTCGGACTATTGCTTTGTCATAGCTTCATATTCTATCCACACATAATACAATTGAACCCAAGATCTTCTGAAGGCATTCAAATGAAATCCAATAAATCTAAATACATTCAAATAAAAGGAAACACTTCAAATGGAAGTAAAAATATCTAATGACATCTTGAAAGACGAAAGTACTCCATATGAAAACAATCATTCTTAGTGGAGTTGATGAAGGAAATACTTCAGACGTAGTATATCGAAGGAAGTTGATGAAGGAAATACTTCAGACGGAATGAAGTATATCCAAGGATATTTGGAGTGAAGGAAATACTTTAGACCAAGGTAGATAGATCCAAACTATATTCGTTTGGTCCAGTGGTGGGGTTTTGGGTTGATAGTCAGACTTAAGGTTAGGTAATTGTTTGATCCGGTGTGAGGGTGAGAGGGATCGAGCTCTCCAAAAGTTCGCTGGTGCAAGGGGTTAGGACTCCAGCGGGAGGGAGATAATATTCACAGGAATATTCCTCATTGGTGACCGAGATGGCAGAGATCACCTGGCTAGGTAGGACTTTCTGATCCCCATTCAGATCACGAAGGATTCTACTACTGGGAACAGATGACGATGGATAATAGCTAAATTCTATACGATGTCGATTGGTGGTTGGATTGCTATCACCCACTTGGGAACATACCATTGCTACTCACACGTGATGCCTAGCTGATCTAATGGATTCTCTAGTTGTTACTTCCTATTTACCGAGGATGTTCCACGAAAGTCGGGTGAGACATATGTGTGGTACGAGGATTTGCTCAGGGCAGAGTCTCATCGACACATGGGACCTAGTTCATTTAATGGTTTTCTTATAGATTCATATTTATCAAGTATGTTCCATGAGCCTTAGCTGGAACTTCCAAGCAATGGCTAGACATCGGCCTTTGCACCCTCAGCGGTGTCTATGGGTTTGGCTTTGAGCTGTGAGCTGACCTTTACTTAGTTTCACTACTTTCTTTGCTTGGCATGAACTAAAGTAAACCTATTATACTAGGTTGATCCTTACCCATGACATCTGTTGACGACTACTTCTAGTTAAGCAAATAGCCCTTCATTCCCTATGTAAGGCCTATGCGTGTTCATCCACCTACTTCTTGTTCAATGATTTACCTTATTGGCTTGGATTCGGACTTACTAGCATGAAGCTAGGTCATAGCTACTGCTAACCTTCGTGACTATCTAATAGTACTAGTAATCTTATATACTATGAAGTTTATAGTTTAGCTTCTAGTTATAGGTAAGACCTAGTTATGCGTGAGGCATAATTGTCATATCATGTTTTCATTGACCGTGCTTGTTGAATGAGCTACTCTCAACTTAGTCATTGTTGATGACCTAGGGTTAATTGATCGCCTAGATGTTCTTCATACAATTATCTCCTATCAAGGTGTAACCTTATGGTTTAGCCTACAATGCTAACACGTCTTTTGTTAATCCTCTACTCAAGTAGGTCCCGCCTGCCATTGTCATATTCCCACGATTATCACTTACTATTACTACTATATTTATAGACATTTAAGGTAGGCAACTATATGCCAACCGACGTAGCCTACTGACCACTTTGCCATTATGTTTTGTTAGCAATAATGTTCTGTGCGGATACCACTTTTATTCAGGTTAGTATCTTGCACAAAGTCACACTAACTTGACTCAACTAACTTACTTAGGATATTCTTATGTGGGACATAATTGTTTAAAGGATCGCGGGAAGGCTACGATAGCACAAAACAAAATTTTACCGCGTAACCAAGGAACCTCCGCTAGTAATAGATCACGAGATTACCACTAGACGTGCTGACTCATAGCGGAAGTAGAGTCGATGTAGCGAGTTGATGCGGTCGTAGTCGTACTCGCTGCGCGTCTTCTCCTCCGAGTAGTCGTACTCACCGCGCGTCTTCTCCTCCAAGTGGTCGTACTTGCCGTGCGTCTTCTCCTCCGAGTGGTCTTACTCGCCGCGCGTCTCCTCCTCCTGCTCCTGTGATCATCACGAGTTGTGGATCGTCCTAGTGCTGATGCTTCGCAATAACACCTCCAAGGTATCCACACGTACGGGGCAGGGATACCACGCGCTGGTGTGCTACGCCAGCAGCGTGGTATGAGGAAGCTATGGCTGTTAGGGTTTCGGGAGTTCTTCAAAAGATCATATCACCCCTTGCCACCGCCCCTCTATTTATAGGCATCCATAATGGGTCTCGTACTTGAGGCCCATTACGAACTCGTGGACTACAAGAATTCAGATCACCATCCAAATAAAATCCCAACCCTTTAAGTGTGCGACACTATAGGTTCATGTGTAATCGCTTGTGACTCGGAAACTCTTTTCTGACCACTAGTCGTTAGCGGTACCTCGCAGCACATAACGATTCCCAAAACACACATAGAATATATCGGACGAACCTTAATACAATATCATATACGACCAGGTCCATATCACTAACGACCATCTCGTATCTCTATACGAATAGTTAATATTTCATCTCGACCAATTCGTAACACCTTACGACCAGGTTTCGTCCACTTAGTGACTATGTTCGACCAGCCTATAACCAGCTCATATCTCCATACGACTAGTCCATATCTGATTGAACTGAAAGACCTTCTCGTGTATTCTCCCTTTGCCTCACGTTGCCTGGTTGAACTCCAGGTGAGATGTTGTATTATCCATGGACTATTCAATACTTTCTCGATCAAGTGTCGAATAACATCATGTGGTCGACACTTCGACCACTAGTGGCATGGCCATGCACTTTCTTTATCCGACCGCAATGAGTGGCCCAGAGATATCTCTCCTGTTATGTTAGGAGGGGTAAATCACATATCTGACCAGTCACATCCCTCCGCATATTTCATAGCATACTCGAAAGCTACCTTTATGACTACCCAGTTATGAGTAGCGTTTGGCAACCCCCAAGAGTGCTACTACACATGTAGGAAACCATGCAGATATCAGGTCTAAGGATTATACATCATCATTGCTTGAGACCAACTAATGATACATAGAATCATAACAATCTCAATAGTGTCTCAAGGTGAGTGTTTTCCAACACCATGTTCTCTAACATGTGTCCATATTATTGGTTTGATATCTCCATATCCATGACTTGTGAAACATAGTGATCAACCAATACATATGCTAGTCTATTCATATGTGTTCTCATATGTTTCCATCCAGGGAACGTTTAAGAATAATCATCACAAAAATATAGAGTTTCACAATCAAGTCACATACTTGATAATAAATATTATTCTAGGAACAAGATAACATATTATCCAATGTTATGAACATAATGAAATATAATCATCTTTATGATTGCCTCTAGGGCATATTTCCAACACTGTTATGTAGAGTATTACCCTAAACTACCTTACAAAGGCAATATCTATCGGTCGTGGGCTTACCGGTTATTCGAAGATGGATGTGTAGGGGTGGGTATATAAATAGGAATAGTGAGAGTTATGCTACAACAAAAATTACTACCATTCTTACATTCCAAGTTAAAGAATAAGGTGCTCATTACTAGTTAACTCCATGCAATTTCTAACTACAGATACTAACAACTCAATGTCCAACTAACCTGTAACATGCTAACTCGGTACTAACCTAGTCTAGTGGGGCCCACTGCCATACATACGTTCATACACCGAGGGAGAGGACCACAGAGAGGGGAGGGGGCCACTGTCATACGCCTACACACATAGGGAGAAAGTGACTGAGGGGAAACAAGGGACATAATAGAGGAAGGCAGAGCGCCCTCGGGCCTTGCTCGTTAGCGGTGAGGGGACAACAGGGAGGATGTGGCAACCCTAAAAATGGGCTACCTAGTGGGAGGCGGTCCTGCGGGGTAGTGTTGGAGTGGTCGGGCGTGCGCTAGAGTGAGCGCGCAGTGTTCGGTAGTGGGAGAGGAAACGGGGCAGCGGCACTTGAGAGGGAGAGGGGAAGGACGGAGGCGCGCCTGAGCAAGAGGGAGGTGAGGGGAACCTACTGGGGTGGTGTATGGCGGCTAGGAAGAACCGAGGTGGTCCAGCGATGCAAGCCCATAGCGGCGCAAAGGGCTTCATGAGACAGCGGCACTGCGGTAAGAGAGAGGAGGGGTGAGCAGTGGGGAAGAAACGGGAGGGTGTGGAGGTGCTCCAGGAGGGAGGGATTTGAGGATGGCTCACCGAAGAAGGGATGATGATGGCAGAGGAACTTTCAGCTGGGGTTGGAGAAGAAGGGAAACACGTAGCTCTCTGGTGAAGGATCCCAAAATCAGTTGAGGGATTTTGCTCCTGAAGTTGTGGAGCACGGTGTGACGCGGTTGGGTTCAGGTGGAGCTCACCGGATGGCCATAACGGCGAGGTACGCATGGCAGCCGGCGTGGGAGCTGAGTGGCGACGCAACTTGAGGCAAGGTCAAAGAGAATGAAAGCAGGGGAAAGAGGAAGAGGGAGGTCAGGCGCAGCTTGGTGTGCTTTATAGCCGAAGAGGGGGAGCGATTGAGTGACGGCGTAGCGCCAGTGGAAGAGAGGTGATGGGACAACATGGCTAAAACGACGTCAATAGATAGGAGCCTGGGCGACGTGACACTACTATAGAAAAGCTCATCACATACGGTTCGTAACAGTCATCACAGACGGTTTTTGAACCGTTTGAAATTTTTTGTCTGTGATAACAGGCGGTTATCACAGACAGTTTTTAACAAAAACCGTCTGTGAAGGGCAGATATCACAAACGGTTTCAAACAAGAACCGTCTGTGATATGAAGGTATCACAGACGGTTCTTGTTTGGAACCGTTTGTGATTCTTTTGTATCACAGACGGTTCCAACCAAGAACCGTATGTGATATGATACTGTGATTCTTTAGTATCACAGATGGTTCCTACCAAGGAACCATCTGTGATACTAAAGAATCACAGTATCATATCACAGACGGTTCTTGGTTGGAACCGTCTGTGATAAGTCTTTAGACCTAATTAATTTTTGTCGTATTTTCAGCTAGCCTCAGGAATTGCTAGCCATGCCCTCTGAAAACTAACAAGCAGAAACATATCACAGATAATTGTTGACAACTCAAAGTGATCATTTAACTCAAAATCAATTACAAAATAATGTTTCAAGTACTGTCGCTGGAGTTACAAATTGAATTACAACCAGTCAAAGTGAATTACAATATTGAACCAATTGTTTCGAGGTCGTTCATCGGTGTCGACGGTGTGAAACTCTCCGGTGGTGTTAACTATATCTGCCTTGATGAAGCCACAGAGCTCCCCTCGAACGTGCGTGACCTGGTCCATGTCGAGTGCATTTAACCCTATGTTCAAGCCCTGTCGCTAGCAGGAGTAAAGTAGTAAGCATATATATTTAAATTTATAATTAGGAGATAATTATTACGAGATTGACAAACCTAGGGATCGTGCATCCTAGAAGCAATCAATAGCTGCATATCATGGCATACATAGAATGTGCATAGGTGATCTTGTTTTTGCTGGCGGCACTGCAAAAATAGAATTACATATATAAGTACAGTCAGTTCGAGACGTAATATTATGGAGTATGATATATGATTATTGTGTTGTAGCGTGCTGTAAATCGCATCCTCGTGAGTCGATGTGGCGCTGTTCCTTGTATAAACCTCCTCAAAGATAGCCGATGAACGCCCTACATGATTCAAAAAAGTTATCCTCGTCCATTTCAAACGAAAGAAGCTACAATAGAGTTATGTGCAGAGGAAATGAACATACCTGTCGAGTATTCCTTTAAGAAGGGTGAAGTCGTGATTTTTGTTGAGTAGAGAATCAAGGTACAATACCATGTTCCTCTTTGGCACAAGAATCAAAAGAATCCAGTGGAACCTACTCATGTATGTCGCTATATAGTCATAAACCTATGTTGAAACGAAATTTGTATAGCAAATATTGAAGTGCTTACTTCTGGTTGTAGGGCACCATTATGTAGTCCTTGTCGTCCAGAGCAAGCAATCCCATTTTTATGTAATTCTCGAAGTAGGATGCGTCTTGGTTGATTGTTTGCTCAGAGACCACGTGTGGGTCGAGGAAACCCACAGGTTCTTTTATTCGACGGGCACATTTCATAATGTATCTATACATAAGCAATGAGTTATGATATTTATCGGTATTACATGAGTGTAGAAATTGATTGTACACACTTACAGTGTACAGCATCGTAGAAGTGAGGCGTCAAGGCCAGTTCGGTTGTATAGGTCAAATAAGTCTTCGAAGCCCACGACGAAGTGGCCAGGCTCGTGGAGAAAATGCTCCCTCCTGTATCTGACGGTGATTCCACTATGGCCCCCCTCCTCTCGTGTCTTGCGCAAGTACCAATCATGCAAAGTTTGACAAGCTACTCTTGAGCTCTTTATTTCTGCGCCAGAGACCAACGGACTTCCGAGGGAGTATTTCACGGGTTTGGGAGGTACCTTAATATTCTTCGATTTCGATTTCTCCTTAACAAGGCGGCTGAGGGACGTCTTCCCGTGAGACGCCTCAGGGACCAATATGGTGACACACTTTTCTTGTCCCTTCCCCGTCTTCTCGACGGGAAGCGATGTGGCGGCCTTCTGAAGCTTTGCTTGAGTCAGACTCATCGAGGGTCCTATTGGAGAGGCAGGGTCCTATCGATATCGCGTCACTGAAGGGTCCAGTGTGATGTTCTTCTTGGGCCACTGGATAAAAGTGTGTGTGGCATCCCCTAGTGTTCTAATTTCTGCGTTCGGGGGAATCTCCAACGGGATGCTTTGCACACAGGACATACATGCATGTCCACATACTCTTTACCGTAGAGGATACAATCATTCGGACATGCTTGTATTCTTTCTACTTTCATTCCCAATGGACAAAGAACCTTCTTATCTTGGTAGGTCGTGCTGGGCAACACGTTTCCGTCTGGAAGGATGTCAGCTAAGAGACCTAACAACGCTGTAAAACTCTTGTCGGACCAACCATTGCTTGCCTTCAATTTCAGCAGTTCAAGCACGGTTGACAACCTTGTGTATTCTGGCTTGCAGCCAGTGAACAAAGGTTTCCCCGAGTCCTCCATTAAGCCCTTGAATCTACAAAACTCTCTCTCACCGTAGTTTCCTTCTGCATCGCGTAGCATCTGATACAGATTGTCATCATGCGACCTATCCTCATCAAAAGCACATTCCATACCCTGCATATCGTTGACTTCCTTGGCGATGTCTTCATTCATCGACTTCCAGATAATCGCTCTTCACCGTGACTGCTCCAACATGTATATCCTTTTTTGAAACCCCTTCGTATTAAGTGAGATTCGATCTGCGCCGGGTTGTTAAACTTTTTCATATTACCACAATCAATGCATGGACAGTACATAAATTTTATCCCCTTCTTCAACATATCCTGCTCGGCGGCTCTTCTAAAAGCAAACACGCCATTAATATACTCTTCACTCACACGGTTCTCAATGTACATCCAGTTTCGGAGCATCTACACGTATACGCACGTAACAAATTAATTAGTGTTAAATTATATTAATAAACCGCAAGTACCCTTCATAATGACCAAACACATTAGGGATTAGTCTAGAGCAAATATAAAGGGTTACAGATCGTTACACATTAGTGATTAGTCTAGAGTAAAAATAAAGGGTTACAGATCGTTACCCTTCTTTCCAAGGTGGCGCAATGTGGGAGGAGGCAGCAGAGGTGCCGCAATGAGGGATGAGTCAGGGGTAACAGCTCAAAACGGAATGGGCAGCAATGTGCATGGAAGGAGGTAGCAGCAGCAGGGTGGCACAACGGGGGAGGAGGCAGCAGCAGCAGCAGGGTGGCACAACGGGGGAGGAGGCAGCAGCAGCAGCAGGGTGGCCAATGGGGAGGAGGCAGCAGCAACAGCAGGGTGGCGGCGCCTCAAATGGAATGGAAAGGGGGCCTGTCGGGAGCATCTATTTATAGTGCTTGTATAATACAGATGGTTCTTTACAAGAACCGTCTGTGATAGGCAAGTATCACAGACGGTTTTTTTTTCAAGAACCGTCTGTGATACTTTACAGACGGTTCGTATAAAGAACCGTCTGTAATAACACATAGAATCACATACGGTTCTTTATACGAACCGTCTGGGAAGTATCACAGACGGTTCGTATAAAGTACCGTCTGTGATGAGGTACTCATCACAGACGGTACTTTATACGAACCGTCTGTGATACTTCCCAGACGGTTCGTATAAAGAACCGTCTGTGATACTTATTTATCACAGACGGTTAATGAAGAACCGTCTGTGATAATTTTATCACGGACGGTTCCAAAGGAACCATATGTGATGGGGTGTCTAGTATAGCATGTTTTTAGTAGTGCGATGGGTAAGGACAGCCACAACACGAGGTGGCTCGACATGGAGCCAGGGGCGGGTGGGCCAGCGCGGGTGTTGTGCGTGGAGACGCCCCACCAATGCGTCGTGGGGGAGCGGGATGGTGAGGTGAAAGCGACATTGATGCATGATGGTTGGATGCGATGTCAGCATGGCGTCATTAGGTGAGTAGTGATGGGAGCGTGCTGGCAGCATGGCCCCAGTGCAACAGTGGTGTGGATGCAGGCAAAATAAGGGAGGAGGAAGAAATAAAGAGAGGACCAGGTTGGCGCATTGTCCCAGGGAAAAGGAGGAGCCAGGACTGGTGGCAGCTGGCGGAGACGAGATGACTGTCAAGCGAGGATGGCATCGACGTGGGAAGCGGCATGGCGCTAGAGGAACGAGGACGACTATGCACGGCGTGGGTGCCATGGCGACACGTCGGGGTAGAGCAAGTGGTGGTGTCATGCAGACGACATGGCACTAGTGGAGAGATGAGATGGGAGCGACAGAGCGGGTGAGCTCGGCATGGTGCCAGGAGAGCTGGATGGGAGAAGAGGCCAGAGGCCCACAGGTGGTTGGGCCGGGTTCTGGCCCGAGCCATGCATTTCAAGCCGAGGTTTCAAATAACAACCCAGAAATTCGAATATCGACAAAGTGCAACAAAAGTTTTTAAAAATCCCCCATTTTTAAACAATTCCAAACACATGGATTTTTTGGGATGTTACAAATAGAGAGCAAGCAAATTGAACCGACCAGAACTGACAACATATTTCAATCGTCTAGACAAAAATTGAAGCAACAAACATTATTCAATCTATCATCTAATCATCGCCGGTAGGGAGATACTGTTTGGTGTTGTCCCTACCACTCCAGACTCTGGAGAGGTTGTTGCAATGGAGCTCCAACATGTTGTAGACTACAATTTGATGGGTCACGCTGAATCTGCCCATGCATGTGCTAATGCCGCTTCAGATCTGTATTTAAATTTCTCAAATCAAGACTAAATCCACCAAAGTCATTGTAATCTTTCTCGTAATAAGCTACAAGATTAAAAATAAAAAATCTCCCCCTAATCTTGTGGTTTTGATTTTACATCTCTCACGCCAAGTTTCTGTCTCATTGCAATGAATTTTATACATCCAAGTAGCTTGGTGAGAACATCAGCATGTTTCTCATCTAATCTAACATGTTCCACTTCAATCATCCTAGCTTCCACACATTCTCGAATAAAATGACATCTTGTGTCAATATATTTACTTCTCTCATATTATACAAGAATTTTACATAGAGAAATTGTTGATTTATTATTATCAATTCTCAACTCAATCTTCTCTATTTCTTTGTTGAGTAAGTGTGCTAGTAGTCGAGCAAGCTATATACCTTGACATGCTTCAGTAGTTACCGCAATATATTCTGCCTCACACGATGATAGTACCATGATATTTTGTTTAAGTGATGACCAAGTAATCAAACTGGAACAAAAAAGAAAACAACGCCAGAAGTGCTTTTTCGGTCATCTAAGTCACCGAGTAAGTCACTGTCACTATACCGAATGATCCTTGGTTCTATAGAACCTTTCCTCTCATAGTAACACCCAAAATTCAAAGTACCATTGACATACCTCAGAATAAGTTTCACAGCAGCAAAATGTTGAGTAGTCGGTGATTCCATAAATATGCTCACAATCCCAACAACATATGCAATATCTGGTCTTGAGTTCACCAAATCCCGTAAACTACTAACTATACTTCTGTACATGGTAGTATCTACAGCTGGGTCTTCACTCTTCTTTGTTAAACATAAATCGGTTTTCCATTTGTGTTACGCATGGATTACATCCCTTCATGTCAGATTGTCCAATAATATTTGTTGCATAACTAGATTGACATAAAGACATTCCTTGATCATTTTGTATGACTTCAATTCCCAAATAATAACTTAATAAGCCAAGATCACTCATACCGAATTTCTGCATCATTTGTTTGTTAAACCTCCCAATTTCATCATTACTTGATCCTGTGATTATTAGGTCATCCACATATACACTAATCAACAAACATACTTCATTAGTATTTATGTAATACCCTGGCTATGCGAAAGCCAAGATATTACCTAAAGTCAACACCAAGTGTTTCTATGAATGTATTTCAAGAATCTTTCAACTAATAACATAAAAAGAGCGCAGCTATAAAAATAAATATATGGTTTGAATTGAAACTCAACAGCCTATCAAAATTCTAAATATCCAATCATATTGAATTATTTGTGATAAATCTATCATTAGGCTATATGAAGAAATCAACGTAACTTTTAGACCACAACTACGATTTGGGTGATCTTTAAGCCTATGTAAAGCTGAGAACAAGACCTACAATTCTCTATCAGACGGGATTCCCCAATTCGGCTTCTAACTACATGAAAACGGACGCACAAGAAAATTGCAGATCTCTGAATCTAGGTGCAACAGCACAACGAAAATCTAAGCGGTAAAAACTACAAATCAAATCGGCCTCAACCAGTGGGGAGATCATCGTTACCCCTTGAAGGCGTATCGCTGAAACCCCCGGGAGGTGCTCCTCTCCTCCTACACCACCTCTCCTCCTTTTCATCTCTTCTTCTTCCTTCCTCCCCCTTTCTCCTCTTGGCATAGCAGTAGGGGGAATTGCTACAGTACCCGTGTGCTACAGTACCAGGTGGTGGTACTGAGCAAGTGCTAGGGTTCTATCCGCACTCCCTCTTAGGTTGGGCTCCCCCACTTCGGCTATGGCCGGCGGCCCAGTACTCTCCTGAACTCACTAAATTCTGAAATTTTACTCTTAAATACCTCTTCTAATCCCTCAATTATTTATTTAATTAAACGGGATATTATATTCTACCCCCCTTAAACAGAATTCGACCCCGAATTCTACTCACCACTCTACTCGAAAAGAACAACTACAACAGAAATTAATCGCAAGTAACACGTACCCGACGTGAAAAATTCTGAATACAGCTCGCGCGTGCGAGATTCCAACTCCCAAGTCGCTTGCCTCTCGGACTTATGAGACCACATCACTTTGATGGATTCCAACATCTTACACCACCACGCTCGTCTTGATCTTATCTGGTATACTCAACGGACAGGACTCGAACATAAGGTTTAACTCATGGTTCATCGTCCCTAACGAAATCTCACACTCTAGACTCTCAAATACTCTCTCGACACCGGGTCATACAAAACGTTCTATATCCCGCGCGTGGACTCGAGATGGTCCTAGCGAAATGCTAGCATTCAAAATAAAGCCAATGTACCTTGGGCCAACCTTGCCTGTGGTACCAAACCAGACACTCTACATGTAACACATGGAACTCTGGTACCAACTCTCAATCGACCTATTCATCTTAACAACGAGCATCTCCTTTAACCAGGGACATACAAATGAACTTGTTTTAAACAAACTCTTTATAATCAGAACCCAACTAAAAATAAAGGATTCACAATGCAACCCACTCATAACCAACTTCCATCCAAAAGACTCCAATCCAAAATCAAAAGAATCATCATGAAAACGTTTCCACTTTCCAAGTAGGCAACTAGACAAAAACACCATATAAGCCAACTACGAAATCACTCGAATGACCAAAACCATCATTTTCCTTTATTCTTTCTAAACCAACAAGAACCACACATGCCAATCATAAAGTCAAACTCAATCTGCGAATACATCCGTCATTCAAACTCAATTTGCGAAAACATCCGTCATAAAAACGTAGCTCAAACAATAATCAAGAGAGTGTTTCACTACTCGAGAAAACATTCTTTTTCTCAATTTCCCTTTTAGGAATAAAATTTTCCCCAAATTATTGAATTCCAACTCATCGCATATCACACTAACTCATTTCTCTTAAATTGGCGACCTCAACGCTATGCTCAAACCGAATTCACCATCCACACCTTTGTAGAGAGATTCTAATACTTCCACAAAAACATACTCTAGCCAACTCCTATACTGACAGAATTACTTTGACAGATGACTTCCAAATGCATCCCAAAATGGATCTTCACACGTAATCACGTCACCTCAATCCTTTAAGCATGATCAATTTGGAATTCACATCACACATTCTCATGTACTTCATTGAAAGAGTTCTATCAATGATCATTCCACTGTTCGAAATCCACACTAATTCTACTTCTTCTACACATTATCATTTGGCGATCAAAGTTATAGCATAAAAATTCAAAGCCCAAAAATTAACCTCCAAGACTCCTACATCGAACTTCTCATATAAAAGATAGAGAAATCATCATATTAAATCCCTAAAATTCCTACAATCTAAACATACTTACTCATTAACATCAACATGGAAATATTTTTTAGGACCAAATTATCTTTAGAAAGATTTTAACTCTTAGAGGGTTACTCACTAAGCACAAGTCATACCTGACATTAACTCAACATTTCCTACCATCTCCATAGTTTTCATAACGATTAGATTTTTTTTCTTTCACAATTCTATCCTCACTAAACTATACCATCATAATTCTTCTACACATCCGTGTAAGGTACCCAATCGTGGTGCTCTAATAAACTAGCCAAGATTTTCCATACTTTAAATAATTCTAATGTTCCACTTAACATGAACAAAAGATCTTGGACCACAAACCACTATGTAACACCCTGACCCAAAATCGGCTCAATGCCCAGCCCACCGTGGGGCGGACCCGCCTACACATAGCACCTCACTTACACTTTCGTCCTCGCTTCGTGTAAAAGGGTTAACCCGGAGGTGCTACGTTTGGATCCAACAGGCATTATATACCACTACAACTCACTTGAGACAAGCAATGTGGGACTAATCCCACCACACAACTCCTCATGGGCCACATGGGCCATGCTATGAGCAGCGGGTATTACACTCACCCCTTGGAAGTGGCGCCCTCGGCGACATACGCATCTGTGCAAATGCCAGAACCACCCCTCGGTACACGCCCAGGCGTCCGGTCGCAGCACATATGCCATGCTATGTGTCCACTCCGCCCACATGCGCCATCGCCATATGCCCGCCCCTGTCCCGCGCGCCTGCGTGTAAGGTTGATGCTCGATACCAAGCGTAACACCACGACCCAAAATCGGCTCAATGCCCGGCCACCGTGGGGCGGACCCGCCTACACATAGCACCTCACTTACACTTTCGTCCTCGCTTCGTGTAAAAGGGTTAACCCGGAGGTGCTACGTTTGGATCCAACAGGCATTATATACCACTACAACTCACTTGAGACAAGCAATGTGGGACTAATCCCACCACACAACTCCTCATGGGCCACATGGGTCATGCTATGAGCAGGCCGGGGTATTACACACTATAGGTTCTATTAGTTGCAATAATGCCATCAGTTTGGCCCCAAATACAAAACTTTCTATTTAAGTCAAACCCTCTCTAAGGATTACTCCAAGAAATCAACTTATCACTCAATGCTTGTAACACCCTAACTATTCGGAAGCCAAAATGCTACCTAAAGAACTAACATACAACCAAACTGTGGAAGAATTTAAACTGTAACTCCCCCTAGCACATATAGAGACCAACTTTAATAGAAGCATGGCAGGAATAAAGACTGAATTCATCGGAACATAATCAAGGAATAATTAAAATGAACCACTAGCATCATTTGACAAGAAAGCATAACATGGAGATAAATATCATGCAGTAGTAAACTTATTTATTACAGGTCCTCGGTTAACAAATGAAAGACATAATCGACATTATTAATGAAAGTAAATCATGGTGAACGGTGTGAAATGTGCTGGTCTACTCACTCCCAACAAGGTTATGAACAAGTCTATCTCAATACAAAATATGAACTTATATCAAAACACTTATGAGTATGAATGGAATGAATGGATGCATTGAAAGGAAAGGACTGCACACATGCTCATACCGGTATAGTGAGTGACACACCCGTCGGTGCTCACTTAAGCCCGTACTTAACAAAGTCCGGAGACCCCAAATACCGTATGAATAACGTTTCATATGGGTGTCCAAGATTACCCACGTTGGAGTGGTGGGACTTACATGCCCATACTGGAATTGATGGGTCTTATGATTTCCACTTCGGTGGTCAAAACGAAAACATTGCATGAATAGAATGGATGACATGGAATGAACTTTTATCACATGAAAATGAAGAATAATACTCGGCATATGAATATGACTAGTAAGTCTAGCATTACATCCACGTACAATCATCAACATTCAATAGAATAAAACAAAGTACTTGCCTTCTGCGCTGTGACGTACTAGGAGGCAACGAGGGTGCTCCTCCACTCACCGCCTCACCGCCTCCCCAAATATGTATTCGGAATAAAGATTACAAGGTATGACATAGCTACGGTGTCCTACCATAACCCTCTAACTATCCAACACAATCAACGGGTTCAAACTGACAATTAAACTATTCAGCCACCTGACAACCCTACTAGGTAGCAGTACGAGAAAAATCATAATTAGAGATTTGTAATTCGGAATGGTGTGAAACTAGTGCCCAATGAAACTTAATGAACCAGACTACGAAACTCTAGTTGACAAGATTCAGTAAATCTGCCAAAAAAATCGGCTAACCAGCAGTTGAAAATGTATAACAAACATCTGTCAAGACAACAGATCAGCAGCAAAGAACATGGCATATCTTTCATTCTACAGATCTAATGGAGGTGTTCTTTATCAATCTGGAAATATTATTAAAAATTCTACAATAACCTAGTGGGCGGAGATCCTGAATCTTACATTAACAAGGTCAAAATTAAGGAACAAACAGACAGTTCCTTCTCGTAAGACAGACAGAACAGTGCGCAAAGAATAAGTCATATCTCTTGAACAGTTAGGTGGAATCTCGTGATCTCGGCGGCTATGGAAATATAAAAACCATAGCTACAGAACTCTAGGAGACGAAAATATCAGATTCGGCTTCTAAGATGCCGAAACTGGGTGCACAACCGACTGTACAGATTGGATCTAATAACAGAGGCAAAACGATCCAACCAATCGAATCGAATTCTCATCTTTTATGAATTAAACAGCAAGGGGAAGCCATTATTACCCTTGTAGAACCTCAGGGAGTCGCTGAAGGAAACCCACGAAGATGCTCCCTCCTCTTCTCCTCCTTTCTCACCTCTTCTTCTTCCTCCTTGAAATCGGCCAACACAGGGAACCTCCGGGTGATGGCAGCAATGGAGTGGATGACTTGAGAGTGGAGGGTGAGGCACCAGGGAAGGTAGAGAGCTGGAGGAGCCGGCTCAAGGAGAGTTGGGAGGGGGAGCGGCCGCGCAAGAGAGAGAGGCGGAGGGGGCCGGCGGCTAGGGTTAGGAGGGGGAAGGGTGGCGCCTCCCCCTTCCTCATATGGCCGGTTGGGCCCCTCTTGGTCCATCTGAGCAGCGGCCCATGGCCCAAGTTGTCAACGATTCACCAAAAAACCCCTCTTAAATCTATTATTCGCTGGTTGAATACTTTGTTGAAAAGAGAGATTCAAAATTGAACAAAGTCACTCCCTTTAATCGACTTTCGGGGTACTACATTCTACCCCCTTAACAGAATTCGACCTCGAATTCTTACCGACAAAAAGGACACAAGAACGAATTGCCATAGAATTGGAATCATCGAATTTAACACGTACTAGAAGCAAACAGGTCTGGATACCGCTCGCCCATGCGAGACTCTAGCTCCCAGGTGGCCTCTCTCCCGGACTAGAGAAACCACAACACAAAAACATAAAACGACTTCTGACCTAACACTCAACCTGAACTTTCTAAGTTCACTCATCCGAAGAGGATCGAAGGTAAGACCTTACTCGATGGTCAATGCCTTTAACTAAATCTCGAACTTTGAATGGCTTGGCTGCTCACTCAGCACCAGAACACACCAGATGTTGCGTAATTCGCGTATGTACCCGAGACGGTCAAAGCGATATGCCCACCTCCTAATTTCTACGACTGCTGGACACGAACGAGTGTACCTGGACCACCTTCCCTTTTGGTACGAAAGCACACAACATGCTCAAAATTGAACTCTTCATCTAACATGGGATTCCCTCTTTAAACAAGAACGCACAACAGAACCGGTTCTTAAACCACTGACTCGCAAAGAGAATCCAACTGGAAATAGGGAGCCCTCATCGCATCCATGCAATGTTAACTCTCCACCAAAAAAGGTTAAATCCCAAATTTGACAATTCATCTCGGAAACAAATCCATTTTCTAAATAAGCAGTTTATAAATGAACACCATGACAACCGAAGGAGAAATCACTCGAATGCCAAAACCAAATTCTTCTTGCGGTTTGTCTGAATTGGAAAGAATCAAACATGCCAACCCAGCGCCAACTCAAATTGCGGAAGACACCAGTCAACAACACAAAACTTAAACGAGAATCAAGAAAACGCTTCACTATCCGAGGAAATCATCCTTTTTCTTAGTTTCAATTTTTGGAATAAAACTTCTCTCAAACCTTGGAATTCAAAATTATCGCATACCACATGAGCTTAAACCTGTGAATTAAACAACCTCAAATCATGCTCAAACTGAAATTCATCATCCTCACCATTGTGGGGAGGCTCTATTGAATCGACTGAATACTCTAGGCTACTCATCCTACTAATCAACATTGATTTGATAGAAGGCACCCAAAGCACCACAAAATATATATCCCACACACTCACATTACCCCCAATTTTCAAGAACAACAACTCAAAATCCTTAGTACGTACGTTCGTGTACTACATCAGAAAGGTTCTGTCAATGTTCATTCCACTGCTCAGGAAAATCCATTATTCCACTTTTCTCCACACACAAACATTGTATGACCAAAGGTCTAGTATAAACATGCAAAGCCTAGAGTTAACCTCCAAGACCTCTACAACGAATCTCAATTATATCAGCTTGTGAAATCATCGGATTAAATCTCTAACACTCCCACAATTTTAACACACTCACTCATTGACATCATCAGAAATCACCCACACAATCTCGCAATACTATCCAATTGCGTTACTCTATAAAATTAATCAAGGTTTCTATACCTTCGATAATCCCCGACCTTTCAACATGAACTGAAGTTCTGGAATTTTACTATACCATAGGTTTTACTCGGTCGTAACACTATACAGACTTACTTCGGAGCCAAACATTCCATGTGAATTATTTTTTTCCCTCCAAGAGGTACAGATCAAAACCAATTCATCTTCTACTACTTCTCCAATAGCTTGGTAGCAAAATCTCACCACTACCATTACTTAACCACCACCAAACAGTTGCCAATTTACGCTTTGTAAAACCTTACAACAGAAAACTGTTGATTCTTTCTAAAAAGGAAGAGGCGAACAAGGACAAGTTTCGTCACACAAGAAAACGTTGCCCCCCGCAGCGAGCACAAAACTAAAAGAAATAATATGGTAACGAGAATCTTGGAGAAACAAAAGTTGAGTTCACAGCTGAGAGCGCACATACCTCAAAAAGAAATTAACAAGTAACAACCAATAAGAATGCGATATTACGATTAAAACTCGACATCTCCCGAGCGGAAAGAGCAGAAAGTTTAGGCATGATTCAAATAACCAAAAGTTACAAAACTTGACTCAAATTCTCAAATACTTCTACTGCACTCTTTCCTTTAACACCTCAATTAGTCCTTGAACTAACAACACTTTGTCACAACGAACAAGATAAGGTCTTTTAGTCCTACCACAAGATCTAATTAAGAATCAATAAAATTCTTCAACACGTCATATTTGCTCAGAACAGTTCAACCACACCTGAAACATGATATCCAAAATATCACAAAAGCTAATCTTGAAATATTCTCATTGGAACGATATCACCAAAGGCGATCAAATTACTACAAGTATTAACATAAATCTCACAACAACAATTTGAAAACACTTCGAAAGACCCACGTGAAAAGAATGGTTGATTCTTTCTCAAAAGAAGAGGCAAATGGAAACGATGCTCACCAATTAAAAAATCATTTACCACTCGCAATGAACACGGGACCACGGGAAAAACCAATTAAGCAATGAACTCATAAAACATAAGTGGAGTCTACAGTTCAAGGCATAGGCCTCACAAGAAGAGAATATCAGACCTTAACAATTAAGAACAAACGAGTATAGAAGATCAATCGCTTCACTAAAGAACCATTATAACTTTGCAACATATCGCCTTATTCTACACACTTCGCTTACCAGGTAGAACTTGAACCCCAAAAGATCATGAACACAAGACTTGAAATTTGATCATTTTAGAAATTTCACGAAAGGTGGTCAAATTTTCTTTCTCTATAAAATAATCAACATTACACTCATATTACTATTCATATCATTAAGACCAATAACAGTCATTCCTGGTAACAATCAATTTACATTACTATCACATCAATAAACCTTCTAAAGGAAACATGACAAATCGCGTCATCAAAATCTCCAACATCAAATGGGATTGTAATAACAACTTATTCTAGAAAAGAAACCTAGTGTGAAAGCCACAAAGTTGAAACGAACCTCCTTCTAACAAGCTCACTCTAGTACAAGACAAACCTATTAAACAAACCAGATTAAATTACTTATTGGATTTCTCTCATTTGCCCTAACTAATGCCCAACGCCAGTATAACACACACTCATAGCACTCTAACCATTAATACTAACAACCGATGATTATCTAATCATGGAAACATTCATAGTCCTACCTTTGTTCAGAAATTGGAGTGAAATAACTTTAAACTTCAGCAATGGAATATTTATAAGACGAGGTTTTGGAAGTCATTACAACCACCCTCATCCAATACTTCATACCTATAACAACAACTTAGCATGGCCTAATCAGGTGACTTTAGCATTTGTATAAATTCTTCAGGTATCCAAATAGAAAACATATTTAAGGTTAATATTTATCAAGGCAAAATTAACTTCACTTTTGAAGACATTATCTAAGAGTCATTGGTTCACACCAAGATATTAACCCAACCTGATAACCCCTACCATACCACATAATGCTTTTAAATAGAACCTCTTAGATAAAGTATGATCACACAACACAAAATGGTTTTAACATTCTCCATCTCATAAGAAAGGCATAAAACTTCAACCCTCAAATTAACCTAAAAGAAATACGCAAGGTCAATGCACAATTAATAAAGAACTTGCAAAAGAAATCTTCCACTGCCCGAAATTCCAATCGAACAAATAAGTTACATTTTCCAACAGGGGTAAAACAGAACTTCCGTGAAATGATAAATTTTGTAATTTAACTACGCTCACGTGGAACAGAAATATCACAATAATCGAAAGAACAATAATTGTTTCAAAGAATGATTAGAGACTTGTTGGAGCTTGCCCACTTCATTATAACCCCCCATTCAAAAGAAATTCATGAACTGCAAGAAACTACAACCAAAAAACCAGATACAAGCTCGAGAAAGCCAACAACTTCATCAACGAACTCATGCGCAATACATAACTATAGAACATGGGTAGGAACTTCTCTATTTTCATACCATGAACAGTAGTATAGCCTGGCAAAACCCAGGACAACAACCAGGAACTCAACTTCTCAATGTCTGTTACCAATGCGCATAACCAATATAATTAATTATGAATATAAGGTCATCTCATAGTAATCATATAGTATATTTACAGGTATAGAAGATCATAACAGATCATAGTCTAACAACAAGTATGATAGTATAGAAACAATTCAAGAATAGTTCAACATGATGAACCACATCACTGAAAATGCGGATGCAATGGATTTCCCAATCCCCACCTACTGTGCACATGTGTCATTTTAATACTTTGTTTACCACGGACCTAAAGCTCGCTCTGATACCAATTGTAACACCCTGGCTATTCGGAAGCCAAAATGCTACCTAAAAAACTAACATACAACCAAACTGCGGAAGAAATTAAACTGTAACTCCCCCTAGTAAATGTAGAGACTAACTTTAATAGAAGTATAGCAGGAATAAAGACTGAATTCATCGAAACATAATCAAGGAATAATTAAAATGAACGACTAGCATCATTTGACAAGAAAGCATAACATGGAGAGAAATGTCATGCAGTAGTAAACTTATTTATTACAGGTCCTCGTTAACAAATGAAAGACATAATCAACATAATTAATGAAAGTAAATCATGGTGAACTGTGTGAAATGTGCTGGTCTACTCCCTCCCAACAAAGCCATCAACAACGATCACCTAAATAAATAAAGAAAGCAAGAATGAGTCGAAACTCAGCAAGTACAGTAAACAATTGAACATACAAGGTCATGAACAAGTCTATCTCAATACGAAATATGAACTTATATCTGAACACTTATGAGTATGAATGGAATGAATGGATGCATTGAAAGGAAAGGACTGCGTACATGCTCATACAGGTATAGCGAGTGACACACCTGTCGGTGCTCACTTAAGCCCGTACTTAACAAAGTCCGGGGACCCCAAATACTGTATGAAGAACGTTTCATACGGGTGTCTAAGATTGCCCACGTTGGAGTGGTGGGACTTACATGCCCATACTGGAATTGATGGGTCTTATGATTTCCACTTCGGTGGTCAAAACGAAAACATTACATGAATAGAATGGATGACATGGAATGAACTTTTATCACATGAAATTGAAGAATAATAATAGCCATATGAATATGACTAGTAAGTCTAGCATTATATCCACGTACAATCATCAACATTAAATAGAATAAAAACAAAGTACTTGCCTTCCGCATCGTGACGTGCTAGGAGGCAACGAGGATGCTCCTCCACTCACCGCCTCACCGCCTACACAAATATGTATTCGGAATAAGGATTACAAGGTATGACTTAGCTACGGTGTCCTACCATGACCCTCTAACTATCCAACACAATCAACGGGTTCAAACTGATAATTAAACTATTCAGCCACCTGACAACCCTACTGGGCAACAGTACGAGAAAAATCATAATTAAAGATTTGTAACTCGGAATGGCGTGAAACCTGTGCCCAATGAAACTTAATGAATCAATCTACGAAACTCTAGTTGAGAAGATTCACTAAATCTGTCAAAAAATAGGCTAACCAGCAGTTGAAAATGTATAACAGACATCTGTCCAGACAATAGATCAGCAGCAAATAACATGGCATATCTTTCACTGTATAGATCCAATGGAGGTGTTCTTTATCAATCTGGAAAGATTATTAAAAATTCTACAATAACCTAGTTGGGGGGAGGTCCGGAATCTTACATTAATAAGGTCAAAATTAAGGAACAAACAGACAGATCCTTTTCGTCAGACAGACAGAACAGTGCGCAAAGAATAAGTCATATCTCTTGAACAGTAATCTGGAATCTCCTGATCGCGATGGCTATGGAAAGATAAAAACCGTAGGTACAAAACTCTAGCAGATGAAAATATCAGATTCGGCATCTAAGATGCCGAAACTGGGCGCACAACCGACTGTACAGATTGGATCTAACAACAGATGCAAAACGATCCAACCAATCGAATTGAATTCTCATCTTTTATGAATCAAACAGCAAGGGGAAGCCATTGTTACGCTTGTAGAACCTCAGGGAGTTGCTGAAGGAAACCCACGAAGATGCTTCCTCCTCTTCTCCTCCTTCCTCACTTCTTCTTCCTCCTTCAAATCGGCCAACAAAGGGAACCTCCGGGTGATGGCAGCAATGGAGGGGATGACTTGAGAGTGGAAGGGGAGGCGCCAGGGAAGGTAGAGACCTGGAGGAGCCAGCTGCCAAGGAGAGGAGGGAGGGGGAGGGGATGCGCAAGAGAAAGAGGAGGAGGGGGCTGGAGGCTAGGGTTAGGAGGGGGAAGGGTGGCGCCTCCCCCCTCCTCATATGGCCAGTTGGGCCCCTCTTGGGCCATCTGAGCAGCGGTCCATGACCCAAGTTGTCAACGATTCACCGAAAAACCCCTCTTAAATCCATTATTTGCTGGTTGAATACTTTTTTGAAAAGAGAGATTCGAAATTGAACAAAGTTACTCCCTTAAACGACTTTCGGGGTACTACAATGCATCTCAAACAACTTCACTCCCAAAGTCTCACAAAGTCATTCTGTTGATCACCACCAACCAGCTGCCACTATACGCTCTAAATGGTTTTGTAAAACAAATCTATTATTCTTCTCTCAAAGGAAAAGGCAATTGAAAGCTATTTCCAGCACAAAGAAAAACGTTTGCCACTCACAATAAGCATATGACTAAGGGAAATAGTCAATTAGGCAATAAACTCAGAAAACATAAGGGGAGTCCACAGTTGAGGGCACAAATTATGCACGAAGAGAATATCAAACCTCAAATGAGAAGAAAGTTTTGCTTCTGAAAATCGGGAAACTCTTATGGGGCAAAAGTAGAAAGTTTAGGCACCCTTCAAATAAACCACAAGTTACAAAACTTGACTTCAGTCTCAAGTACTTCTACTTCACTTTTTTCCTTTAACAAAGAATGTTATTTTCTATAATTACTACACCGCGTTGCTAGCTTAAACAAGATAAGTTCTTAAGAGCAAATCGCATGGATCACTAAAGAACCAATAAGATCTTTCAACATGTCACTTTGCTTGAAACAGATTCAGCTACCCCAAAAATCATGAGCTCCACAAGATCACGAATGCAAAACTCCAACCTTTTCATTTAACCGATATTACAAAAGGCGATCAAATTACCTTCTTTCCAAAAGAATCATCACCACTCTTACAAGTCACAATCCCTTGCAGACATATTTACTAATATCAAGAATAATTAATTCTTAGCACGAATTGCCAGCGTCTACTCTTCCATTATAAAGCCCCCAAAGGCTGATCAAATTGTTACATACCACTTTATCATCTCATCCTTAAATTGAGAGTATACCAAAATCTTACAACCTCACTACAACCACCAATTTATTTTAGAGGGAATCTACTACATAATATAAAAGGTTATACCAAAACCCTTTCATCAAGGACATGCTATCATCCGACGATTTCCACAGTCATATAGGCATAAACCACCTATTAAATCATGTCAGTTCAACTCGTAGTGATGCTCAACACCAAACCTTAACACACAACAATTGCATCCCAACTATCGTTGTTATCACTGGCTTCATTATAAAGTTTAGTTACTACCAACTTTTCTTTGAGAATCACATGAATACTTACAATCACATATTCAACAGTTCCTCTTCGTGTTTAGATTTTGGCTAAATCACACTAGAATTTCAAGAATCAAAATCTTGCATCGGTCAAAAGTCTTACCAACACTATAACAAATTCATCATGTCATGCTATATAGACGAACTATCTAGAACTCCTCCCATAAATTCTAGATTCACCGATATTCAATCCCTTCAACCTCTTGTACGCAATTCCAACAATTAATCATACTAAGGAATATGTAAATCTAGCAACTATATATGATCGTCAAATAGCCAATTTACGATAATTTATTGATTAATGTCCTTTAAAGCAACGTTCAAACACATCCTTAACATAACCATCACCAATGGTTATATTAATCAATTGAGACCCAATACTCCAAATTATCTAAGAAATTTACCAAATTCCACAATCTTAATGATCTGACGAATTCATCAATATCTCACACATCTTAATAAATCTCGGATTCCTAGTAGGTATAAACATACATTTAATCACAGTTTATCAAGAACTACTAGAAGACAATATCAACTAAATCGATTTCACTTCCAAGGATACTAGTTAAGATTAATCATGTACCATGCATTGACCCAACTTGGTACCCATACCATATCAATTATCTTCCATGCTTACAACTTCTTACTTTAATACAACAAAACGTTACAAAAGAGTTTTGACACTTTCTTTCCTAAAGAAGAAGCATTAAACTCTATTTACTCCTAAAAGAAAGTACACGGGCCGAAACTCCACACGATAAAGAACTTGTAAAATATAATTTCTATTACCCAAAATGCCAAGCAAATAGATGAGTCATGCTTCACAACAAGAAGACAAAACTCACATGAAGGGACCAACCTTGCAAATCAATAACGTTCACGAGTAGCCAAAAGTATCTCAATAGTTGAAAGAACAATATTTGTTTAAAAGAACAAATAGAGACCAATTGAAACCCGTCAATGGCATTGTAACCACCATTCAAGGAAAGTTCATCAACCACAAGAAACTACAACCAGAAAACTAAATATTAACTCAAGGAAGACAACAACTTCCCCAAAGAACTCATCTCTAACTTTGGTAACTAAATTACTCGAGAAAAAACCCTTACTAACCCCACACCATCAACAGTGGCACACCTTGACCATGCAAATGACCACAACCAATCTCTACCCATCGACATCCGCTACCATCACTCATAATAATCATAGAATCATATTATAAGTATATAAGATTATCTCATAACATGAATCATCAATGCAACATAACGGAAATGGAAACGTATTGCTTGACCCATTCCATCCTACTGTGCACCAGTGTGTCAAGTTTTAGGTTAATTAACCATTAACAAATTAAGTCACCTAAGTTGTTAACCCATACACCACGGACCTAAAGCCCGCTCTGATACCAACTGTAACACCCTGGCTATGTGAAAGCCAAGTTATTACCTAAAGTTTAACACCAAGTGTTTCTATGAATGTATTTCAAGAATATTTCAACTAATAACATAAAAAGAGCACAGCTATAAAATTAAATATATGGTTTGAATCGAAACTCAACAGACTATCAAAATTCTAAATATCCAATCATATTGAATTATTTATGATAAATCTATCATTAGGCTATATGAAGATTATTAAGCATTTACTAATTCAACCATATCATAATGAAAGATAGCATAATCCAACAAACTTCATTAATTACAATCCAATATCTATCAAATGAAAGGTAATGACTTATTCATATAACTAAACGAGAAGTAATGTAAAGTGAATGAAGTGATCTGTGACTATCCCCTCCCAAGCATGCTGGCCTCATTGATTACCTAAAACAAATAAACACGTCAAAAATGAGTCCATGACTCAGCAAGTACAATAGAACAATTTGAACAACACTGAATAAGAACATGACATTCACCATATAGAATAGGAATGTGGAATGGCATAAATCATATGAATGAATGAAATGCATAACCTTCTCTTCTGCTGATACCGGTATGGCAGTGAACACCTGTCGATGTTCACTTATGTCCGCATTATCCAAAATGCAGTGATCCAAGGCCCGTTTAATGAACGTTTCATCACGGGGATCCACTTTGCCCACATTAGAATGGTGGGTCTTACATGTCCATGTTGGAAAGATAGGTCTTCACATCCCACTCCCGTGGGTGAAACATGAACAATGAATGAATGTATGAATATGCTGAACGTAAATATATTATCAACGAATCATGCTATAACAATTAGGAAGGGAAAGAAGAAATGCCAGAATTATCCATCGCACATTCATCAATCAAGTGGAATAAATAGCAATCAAGATAATTCAACTGTACTTGCCTTTCACGCTACGACATGTTGGGAGGCAAGGATGATGCCCCTAATCCCGAAGCCTCTTCTCCTACATAATTAAATTACTAACATAAGAACAACGTTATAATAAGCCATTACTCGCATCACTTTAACCCGACTTCCCAAAACCCAGGGTTTAAATATTGGTTCTACTCAAACTACACGACAGTCTAGCAGGAGGTTATAGTGGACAGCGGTATTAAAAATTTCATAACTTTTGCTACAAAGCTCAAAGGAACATGATCTTAGACTCTTTGGAAACATAATAAAATTTTCTACAATAACCTAGTTGGGAAGACATTCCAATTCGGCCAATCTCTGTGTCTAATGATCAGATGAAATTCTGTATCTACAATCGTCAGACAAAAGATACTGCGTTAGAAGACAATTCATAGCTTTTAATCGGTTCAACCAAAATACAATATTTTTACCAATCTGGAAAGCATAATGAATTTCCTACAACAATCATGTTGGGTGAAATTCCTGAATCAGCATCTAACTTAATCTTATTTAATAAACAATTTGGTTGCTAACCTTCGTCCGACTCTTTGTACAGCAGTAAAGAAATCAACGTAACTTTTAGACCACAACTCCGATTTGGGTGATCTTTAAGCCTATGGAAAGCTGAGAACAATACCTACAATTCTCTAGCAAACGGGATTCCCCAATTCGGCTTCTAAATATGTGAAAACGGACGCACAAGAAAATTACAGATCTCTGAATCTAGGCGCAACAGCACAACGAAAATATAATCGGTAAAAATTACAAATCAAACCGGCCTCAACCAGTGGGGAGATCATCATTACCTCTTGAAGACATACCTTAGGCTCGTTGAAACCCCCGCGAGGTGCTCCTCTCCTCCTCCTCCTCCTTTTCCTCTCTTCTTCTTCTTCCTTCCTCTCCCCCTTTCTCCTCTTGGCATAGCAGTAGGGGGAATTGCTACAGTACCCTATGTGCTACAGTGCGGTGGTGTTACAGTGCGGTGGTGGTTGTAACACCCTAGCTATTCGAAAGCCAAGATATTACCTAAAACCTCTACCACCAATAATAATTTAAATAATTTTTAAATATCTTAATAAAAAAGAGCAAACTAAGATCTAATCGAGAGGAATCTAGCAATAATAAACACCTTAAATTCGGCAATAAACTTATAACATCTGAGTTCAAAGGGAAACTACTAATACTAAAACGGGAGAGTATGAATCCATAACGCGTATAACCTAAGCATACCAATATCCAAAAAATGATCATCAAAAGCTACTTATTATTACAGTCCAATCTCATAAATGCGGAATAATATCAAATGATTATTTCAACAATGCGTGCAACTGTGTGTCTACTCCCTCCCATAAATGCCATCATCAAGGTTTACCTAAAAACAAGAAACACAGCACGGGTGAGACCATGAATCAGGAAGTACAAAATAAAACTTTGAACCAAAAACAGGTATAATTCATCAAGCATACAGTTGAGCTAAAATATGAGATGAAAGAAACCACATGATTGAATGTATGCACATGCCCTTCACTTCTACTCATACCGGTATAGCTAGTGAATACCCGTCGGTGTTCACTTATGCCTGCGTTATCCAAAATGCGAGGATCCAAGGCCCGTTTGAAGAATATTTCAAAACAGGGATCGAAATTGCCCACATTGGAATGGTGGGTCTTACTTGCCCAGGTTGGAATGCTGGGACTTCACTACCTACTCCCGTGGGTGTAGCAAGAACAACACTTGCATATATGAATGTATTCGATGAATGAAGAAACATTATTAATAGAACCATGGTAATCAGATACTACTATAAACAAGTACATATCAAACATTATTCACCATGTAATCATCAACCAAGGAAAACACATATCAAACACAAACATACAGTTATACTTGCCCTTTTCGCTACGCCGTGCGGGGAGGCAAGGACGATGCCCCTAACTCCGGAACCCCTTCTCCTACAAAAGAATAACGCTAATATAAGAACACTGAGGAAAATAGACTTCACTCACACCCCCTATCCCGATTCCCAAAGCCTAGGATTCGAATAAGGGTTCTACTTAATTTTTCCGACAGTCTAGCAGAAGATCCCACATGACAGTAGTAGTAAAATACTCATATCTTTTACTACGAAACTCAGAATGGAGTGATCTTGGCCTCTCTAGAAACACGACGACATAATCTACGATAAACTAGTTGGCAAGGCTCTCTGATTCGGCATTCTAATAAACCTAATGATCAGGTCAAGTTCCTGCCCCTTTAATATATCAATCAGAACTACAACGATAGAAGAAAATTCGTATCTTTTGATTGGCTGATCCAAAAATCAAGTTCTCTACCATTCTGGAAATCTTAAAGGATTGCCTACAACTCGCATGTTAGGTGAACATTCTTATTTAGTATCTAACTAAATCATACTAGCCACACAAAGTGACTGCTAATCCTCGTCAGCCCTTCTAAACAGCCGCAAAGAAACCAACATAAATCCTAAACCGTAACTCCAAATTGAGTGATCATTGTGCCTAAAGAATTCTATGAATGAGTACTACAACTTTCTAAGATACGCGATGTCCCAATTCGGCCTGTAACTAGATCATATTGGCCACACAAAGTAACTACTAATCCTCGTCAGCCCTTCTGGATAGTCGAAAATAAACAATCATACCTTCTAAACCGTAACTTCAAATTGAGTGATCTTTGCACCTAAAGAAAGCTATGAATGAGCACTACAACTTTCTAAGAGAAGATATTTCCCTATTCGGCTTGTAACTACGCGAAAATAGACGCACAATAACACCTACATATTCTAAATTCTTGCGCAACAACTCGACAAAAATAAACTATCACTCCAATGGGACTCAGGGACTTACCTTTGGAGACGAACTTACCCGACGTGTCCCCGGCGAGGTGTTGGACCAAGGCGGGGTGGTGGAGGCACTGGCCAAGAAGGGGAAGGGGAGGTGGCGGCTATGGGGAGAGAAGGAGAAGTGGGGGTGGCTATGGTTTGGGGGCGCCCCCCCTTTTGGCCGGCTCCCCCTCTTGGGCCTCTTGGGTCGCGGCCCGCGGCCCAGGTTGTTGAAAATTTATGAAATTCCCCTTCTTTTTTAGAAAATTCCACTCTTTTAATTGGGTTTTCTCCTCCTGGCTTCTTTTCTAATTACCCGATTAAATTTCAGAGTATTACAGTGGTACTATAGCAAGTGCTAGGGTTTTGTCCCCACTCCCTCTTACGTTGGGCTCCCCAACTTGGGCTATGGGCCGGCGGCCCACTACTCTCCTGAACTCACTAAATTCTGAAATTTTAGTCTTAAATACATCTTCTAATCCCTCAATTATTTATTTAATTAAATGGGATATTACAATTTATTTTGTACACAACATGTTCCTGTGAATTTCTCTCAAAACCCAATTCTTCTGAAGTTTCGTTGAGCTTTATATTCCAAGCCCGAGGAGCTTGTCGAAGTCCATAAAGTGCCTTCTTGAGATTTAATACCTTATGTTCACTCCCTTTCTCAATATAACCAGGAGGTTGTACTACATAAACTTCTTCACTCAAATCTCCATTTAAGAAAGCCGATTTTACATCCATGTGATGCACTTTCAAGTTTTCTTTAGCGGCAATTGCAATGAATAATCGAACTATCTCCAATCTCGCAACAGGAGCTAATACTTCCTCAAAATCAATTCCTTGCCACTGTACATATCCTTTTGCAACAAGGCGTGCCTTGTAACTCACAATTAAACTTGCTGACAAGCGACCCGGCTCGCCGGCCCGAGCCCGACAGTGTCTGGGCCGAACTTGGGACTGGAATTCCAACACGAAAGAAGCCCGACTCGGCCCAAAATCCAGAATAAAAATAGTAAAAAATGAAAATCTTTTTTTAATCCTGGGAATGAATTAAATAATACCTTTTTATTAAAAAAAATGATTAAAATAATATATTTAAATGAAAAAAAAGAATTTTCGGGCTGGGTCGGGCTAGGCTCAAGCCTGCCCATTTGCGATCGGACTTTTCAAGCTCGACCCGAAGCCCGACCTAGCCCAGCATTTGAACAGGTCTACTCACAATAGTCCCGTGTGGATCCTTCTTAACTTTGTAGACCCATTTTAAACCATTAGGTTTATGACCCTTTGGTAGATCAACAAGCTCCCATGTATCATTGTTGTTGATAGCTTCCCACTCAGTTTACCTTGCTTGCTTCCAGTCATCAAGCTATATAGCTTCATTAAAAATTGATGGTTCTTCAATTGCTAGCATGCACAAACCACTATAATCTGTCTCGACTTCTTCAGTTACTTCATATATATCCCGCAAAGAAATTAAAATGCAACAGTTCATCCTCAAATGTTTGGGATGTCATCTCTTATGCTTCTGTTTGTAACTAACTTGTGGTAGCTGGTGTTTCTTTTGGAGCCATAACAAATGTAGCATCTTCTGCAGCAATTAGAGCTTCTAGTTGTGAATCGTCATCAATTTGTACATCACCTCCTCCAGATTGGTTGACGCCCTAATCAACCAAAAAAGTGTCGGCTGACCCATCTTGTTCTTCTTCTGCCACCTGATACCAATCCTACTCTCTATCTTCCTCAAAGAACACAACACAACTTACTATTAGTCTACTTGTATTTGGATTATAAAACCAATGTGCCTTTGAGCCAGGTTAATAACCAACAAACACAACTGGAATGCTTATATCCTCAAGTTTCTTGAGATGTGGTGTCGCCACCTTCACATATGAAACACAATCGAATACATGAAAATACTGACCATTGGGTTTTCGTTGATGACAAGCTTCATAAGTTGTCTTCTCTTTGACACTCTGAGTTGGTGCTTGTTAAGGAGAAAAACCGTCGTTGATACAACCTCTCCACAAAATCTCCCAGGGATCCTCTTGTTCTTTAACAAACTTCTTGACATTCCGACAATAGTTCGATTTTGTCGCTCGGCTACACCATTTTGTTGAGGTGAGTAAGGAGTAGTTAGACAACGTTTCACCCCCTTCACAGAATAAAGAAAAGTCATGGGATACAAACTCTCCTCCTTGATCTGTACGTAATGCTTTTATTTTTCAATTTGCTTCATTCTCAATCTGTGCCTTGATCTTCTTAAAAGCTATCAGTACTTCACTTTTATTTTGAAGAACTTCCCACATAAAATGTGAATAATCATTAACCATGAGCAGGAAAAATTTGTTACCTCTGGAAGTTTCTGCAAGACATGCCTCGCAAAACTATTCCATATGATTGATTTGAGGTAGTCCATTGACCATCTTCCTCTGTGATAATAGTTTCAATGCCTGAAAATTGATGTGCCCATATCTGGCATGCCAAAGCCACTCCTTTTCTTCCTATTTGGACATAAGACAAATTGGTTGAGTGTGGTTCAATCGTTAAAGATACAACCTATTCCAGCTCCATTTAGCTCCGACTAGCAGTTTCCTTTCCCAGTCATAAATTCGTAAGTGCCCACTTCAATTATGGTTTTACAACCCGATTCATCGAGTTGCCCCAAGCTTACAATATTGCTCCTAAGTCGTGGGATATAATAAACTATTGTAAGAACTTTGTGTTCACCTAAGAGACCCTCGAGAAGAACTGCACCACGCCCGTGTATTTCTACTACGAGTCCATCTCCGAATTTAACCGATCCCCCTAATGAACCAACCATGTTAGAAAAAACACTCCTGTTGTCGGTCATATGATTACTAGCACCTATGTCCAAATACCACAGGTTACAGTTTCGATTCTCTTCTTCTTCGTCCATCTCGGGCTTGATGCCATTTTCATTTAGCATGACAACCTATGTACCATGTTATGTTTCTTTCAATAGCAAACAAGTTTCAATTTTCAGTAAGGCCGGCTCATCATTTCGATATTTTTCAACATAATGTTTTTGCTCCTTCTTGGGTTTCAAACATTCAGATGCAAAGTGGCCATATTCTGAACAATTGAAACACTTTTTCCTGGATTTTTCAAACTTTCGATATGGCTTTCTTTTTGTGTCATTACCGCATCAATCATTCTGAACACGGCCCTGCCATCGATCACCAGTGGAACCATCACCTTTCTCTGTATCACTGCTATCCCCCACCATTTCTTTCTTTCAACATTAGTACTTCCCATTGTGCCGTGACAGCATGAGTTACTCTCCCTCATTACTGTGATTTCGCTGCCCCTTCAAGCTTTCTTCAAATGCCCTTAGTTGCCCTATTGCTTTAGTGAAAGTCATAGACGAGGTATCTCCCCATTGCTCAATTGCGCCAACGATCAAACGAAATTTGTCGGGATAGCACTGAACAATCTTTCAACATTCACAGTATCTTTTAATTCAGTGCCAAGCAAGTGAATTTCACTTACCGTGCTGGTGAGTTTTTGGGAGAAGCCAGCGATTGTCCCACAATCTTCGATGAGCATGCGATCGAATTGTCTTCTCAGCACCTGTACTCTTGCTTTGTTTACACGATCTTCTCCTATCCACATCTCCCTTATGGCCTCCCATGCCTCTTTTGCTTATTGTTTATCTGCAATTGTCATCATCACACATCTGGCATGGACTGAGAGATAACAGCCAGGGCGCCCTAATCTCTTTCTTCTTTTACCAGTGTTTCCCCTTCTGTTGCCGCCCATAAACCGAGAGCACGCAGGATAATCTTTATCTTTACAGCCCATAAGATGTAATTTGCGTCAGTCGGTAATGGGTGCTGAATTGGAATTGTTCCTCCCTTCGATATTGATCTTCTAGTTGTGGCGATCCTGTTGTGGTTGCTTCTCCTTTCAGCTTTTGAACTTTTGTTTGTGATTGATCGTCATCCATCGCCACCAAATAATAACGCTCTGATACCAATTGTTAGAACAAGGACCAAGATCGATGTTTCAGTCGAATCTAAAACTTACAAATGTCTCAGATTAAAAACTCCTGAAACTTTCTTTAGATCAGAACTGGATATCAGACACAAAACGAAATTAACACAAGATTATTTTGTGCCGTATCTGATTGATACAACCTTTTCACTTTTCTCCTTTTTATAGATTTTCCAGAAGAGTTACAATCAGGTTTACAATCGGACTCGGAACCCTAAACGGACACCTGAAGCTTTCCAACAATGAGGATGATATGGTATACTATCATCATCAGAAACTAACTCTGAACAAAATAGAACAAAAAAAACTAACCCCTTTTAGAACTACCAAAAACAGAAAGAACCCTTCATAAGCTACAAGATTAAAACTAACACTACAAGTGAAACAAGGAATAAAACATATTACTTAGATCTAGAGGCTCTGTGTGTATAGATGGGGAGAGAAGGTAAACCTTAGGGGCACGTTAATAGGTGGAGGCGTGGAGCTATGGGGGACGAGGAGGTAGTGACCTCCAGGATGGCGCGATGCCGTTGCAACCACCAGAATGGTGGCCAACGCCGTCGACGACGCTGACACGCCACCAAATCAGAAGAGCTACAATAGTCCACAAGACAACCCCTGGCCGTCGCGTTTGACTGCCTGCGTCGTGCCGAGCTCACCCCACCATGAGCTCCTTGCTGTCGCACCTGTCCGCCACATTTAGAGAAGAAGGGATCGAAATGGGGAAGAAAATTGATGGAAGGGAGTTGGAAGGGGGGATGAGAATTATCATGGGAAGACATGGTCAAGAACTCAAGATAGGGCCAGCACTTTGTATTTATAATTCAGTGGAGGGAGTTGAAATTTGCTTTCTCTACAGTTTTGCTAGCTTTAGTAGGAAAACTTGACACCATGGCACCCATGTGGCACACCCGCAGGACCTTCCCAATCGTTCTCTTCTAATCAAATTAAACTATAGGGACTATTTTCTTTCCCGTCGGTTTTGGAGATTCTCGTTAGGGACACGAGCTTTCCCATGGGTTACAATTACACCAGTAGGGAATGATTTAAACGGTTGGAAAAATGGGGATTCGTAGCCCACAAAAACCGGAATCGTCCTAGTTCCAGTTTTCAAAGCATGTTTCAAACATGGAAACAAACTATTGTTTGCTGATTTGGTCTTTTGGCCTAGTATGGTACCATTCACAAATAGAAAAACCCTAGTATGGACGCTAATATGTCATCCTTAGCTCTTTTTCTTAACACAATATGTTGTCATGTTCACAAGCTACTAACCTCAACCTAACCTTATATATAATCTAGTACTAGTAGGATGCCCATATGTTGCTACGGAACCCCCAAAGACAGTGATACATATCAACATATGGGGTCATAAACCGAATAATAAATATCAATTTTCTTTCACACACGAATAAATAAAAATATTAACTCCAACTATTACAACACCTGCTACTACTGCTACCCAAAATGAACAAACAGTCACTTTGCATATAAACTGACAATAAGCACCAAGATGATGAATCTCTGGTATATGTTGCACACCTTGGCTATAAAAAATTAAACTTCACATTTTATACGGGACACTAAAAGTTTCAAAACAGCCTATATTCTCCCCTCTTTGGCCCGAGCTTAGGAATCAACATGATCACCAAAATTTTTACTCAAGCAATAAAATTTTCTTCAATGAACAAACCTCTCAGAAGGAAAAAAAAAAGTTATCTAATACTTATAATTTTGCAAAACAAACTAACTCTTTTGAATGAAATACAAAGATTAGGTAAATAAAAGATATGGATGAAGCCATGAAGGTGAAGAGTGATGGGGGATCTAGGAGGGTTCAGTCATCCGTATCGTAAGGAACCGCGGAGAGATGAGAAAGAGGTGGCCATAATCCCTCAAATTATGACCGTTCCAGGCTTCTAGTGGCTGAGTTCATGTGGGGGAGCTCTCTGCACAATGCAGGAATTATGTACATCATAGTGATTATCTTGGTTAGCAAAGCAAACATTTTGAAACAATAATAGACAGCTAACCGAGCCTAACAAGGTTAGACTAATTCTTTCCCATGCCGGCAAACCAATCCATCTAGGATCTAACATATAAACTAATTTGAGACCATAGATGCAATTTTTTTAGTGGAACCATAGATGCAATTAGTAGTTGTAGGATCGTTAATGACAATCAGAGGGGGTGAATGATTGTAATTCACGGTGGAAGCTTTTCTTGGAACTACTGTCTTCTGATTTTGCAACCTATCAATACAGTAAGAACACAAAAACAAAAGATTAGACGGAAAAATAATAGTTAGGGTACTGTAGCAAATTAAAGCATCTTGTCGTGCGCCGCTCTCAATGGTTGACAATATATATGTGCGCGCGCGCGTGTGTGTGTGTATATATATATAAGTTTTTTTAGGTGGTATATCAAAGGTGGGAGTAACTACACAGGAGTAGAAAGTATTAATCCTATATATATATATATATATATATATATATATATATATATATATATATATATATATATAGGATTAATACTTTCTACTCCCCAGTAGTTACTCCCACCTTGATATACCACCTAAAAAACTTGACATACTCCTTTATCACTTTAGGTATACTCATATACTAATTATAAGATAATCCAATGCGAACCACACGAAAAATTTATAAGAGAGTCCATAGTTTTTAGCATATTTTGTAAATACATTCATATTCGCACTAAAAGGAGTATGTCAAAAAATTGTACATACCACCCTAAAAGTGTGAATACCACCTAGGTGGTCTTATATACTAGTATACTACACATACATACTCTCGGTTGCAATAAAATACTCCCTACGTTGTGAGATACGGAATAGGAGTAACTACTCCCGGGAGTAGGAAAAAGGCTTCCTATATATATATATATATATATATATATATATATATATATATATATATATCAATCAGGGAAAACAACCTACTCTCATTAGCTGTTGAAGACAACACATTAATTTAATCACCCTAGCTTATAAGCAAAGGTAAACCAAACCTGCATGCACTAATTAACAGCACCAATACATGTAACAAAAATCTGAAGTGAATTCAATGCTAACAGGAAAAGCACCTATCAACATGTGTCTTATCAACCAAATAAAATATCCCCCTAAACACTTGTACTGTCGAATGCACCTACCATGAAGAAAGCAAAAAAACAGTGGCACGTTTGACCACCCAGCCGATTCATCCTACTGCTGCCGATCTCATCACATCAAAGCATACTACAGCCGGTACAAGCTCTAAGTCCTTCCGCCGTCAGCACCTACAGCCGCCACCAGGAGAAAAGTATTTTTGTCTCGGTCGCCGCGCGAGGGATCGATCTCCAAGTCTCGGCTACACTGCCTACCTTCAAGCACACACCCCCTGATCCTCTCTCCAATCCCCTCTCTCTGATCTCCTCTCCAAGGCTCACCTCCTTCGTGGACAGTAGGTCCTTCTATCCTCACATCCCGTCCTACAAAGAAACTGCAGTTCTCCTTTTTCAATACAGCCGCACCAATCTTCTATATCCCGTAACAACCAAAACTCCGTATCGGTGTGTAAACCGAATCGATTACCTAATACTCTTTCCTAATTCTATCTCTTTCCATACCCTTACAATTCTGGCGAAGCTACAGCCCGCTTGGACTACTGGCAACGTCTAGAGTCTTCCGCGTGTAGAACTCGGACTAGGACTAAGACCCACCAACGTGACCTCCGTAGCCCCAACACGGATTATCCAACTTTAATCTCCATGCACTCCAACTCGAGCTCGACCGTCTCCTCCAGCATCCTCGACCCTCTGGACCATGACTTTGCCCCAAGCTATCTCTCGGTCACTGCCGTAGACCACGATCAGCTCCGAGTTACCCTGCACATGCAAAGACCAAGGCAGCATATTCTCCCGGCACAAGTTCTTCCCAACTTAACCGACATAAGTTCACACAACACAACACACCTCAAATAATATCAGTAAATAACATTGTCAATTATTCATCAGCTAAATTATATTAGACCTAGCCATATGGTCTAACAGTAGTCAAAAATTAGATCATACAACATATCACACTAATAAAATGAGAATTCTATCAATTAAGTGGAATGGCCTAATTTAGCAAGATACAACATGAGATGACATCATCCTAGACCAAACTCTGTATCACCGAGGAGATTATCTTCAAAATAGTGTAAAAGGTTCAAATTTGAAATCCAGAAAAGCATTCTCATCTATTCTGAGTAACTTTTAGCTCATGATAGATAATGATTATTCACGAATTTACTTCTGTAACAATAAAAGGAAGAAAATCACATTTAACTATTTACTTCACAATAAGGGCCAACAGTTTCCCCATTAAAAAATTAGAGCAATGATTCCTTTAGCACTCTCAGAGACCCAATATGTATGTGTATAAACCAGGTCACTCAACAAAATAGATCATGTGTTTCTAAACAAAGCTACTTAAGCAAAACTCTTAACATGGTGTCTAGCTTCAGGCGCATAACATTCTAGCTACTTGATCTCATCTTACATATTTCAATCTCAGCTTTAGTCCTAGACTCCTAGGACAATTATCCACAAAAAAATAAAGAAATATAATCCCAACATGCGAAAAATGAATTAAGTCCCAATAAACTACCAATCCATTAGCAATTTCAGATCACAAGCACACCAAGGAAGAGGCTTTTGAACTACAGAGTGCTAGATCTGTCCAATAAATAAAATCCAATGCTACATTTCGTGAGAAGTAAAACGATATACTGCCAGAATTGAGAGTCACAACCTTAGATCTCTCAATAACCAGCCGATGCAAATCATTGCTCTGCCAAGCAGCTGTGATTGGCGCCAACATGCTATGCACCATACACCTAGAAAGATCATCATACTTTGCAAATCAAGAATAGCTAGTAAAACATATAGAATCTAACTCTGCACACGTTTCAGTGCATAATAGAGCCATACTATGTGCTAATTCTACAAATGAAATGAAAATCTGTATAACCATTTTCTTCAGTTGAGTTAAACCGAGGAGATTGTACTTAACTGAAATAAATGACTGACTATTAAGGCTTGTCAAGTAAGATGGACCCAAATAAGATTTATGCCTATCGAAGAACTTACTAAGATGTTTGAGTAGTAGGGCTTAATCCTGAGCTAGAATGTTGATGACACCCAAGCCTCCTGCTATTTAGGACAAAGAATTCTAAAACGTGAGTAACCAGTGATTCTATTCAACTTTGTACTCCACAAATTCAACTTTCCATTAATGAAGAAACTTTCAACTCGAAAAATTCGCCTAATTTCAACTTTGATTTTGACAATACAGGTCGAATTCAAAGCTTTCAAACCGGATTAAAAATCTTTCCAATGATTCTTGTATACTTTCAATTCGAACTCTAAAGCTTTCAACTCGAGCCCAAAAAATCTGCGAAAATTGGATTAAAAAACATTAAAATTGGGGATGAAAACTTGCAA
Source organism: Hsuehochloa calcarea (assembly GCA_036346395.1). Lineage (NCBI taxonomy): Eukaryota > Viridiplantae > Streptophyta > Magnoliopsida > Poales > Poaceae > Hsuehochloa > Hsuehochloa calcarea. The sequence continues at coordinate 5,604,482 of CM070593.1, read as the reverse complement.
TTGGAGAAGCTTTCAAGTGGGGATTTACAAAACTTTCCACTACAACCGAGCTCAAAAGGGGGGAAAAGAAGTTGCAATTACACTTGCTACCTTAACACGAGAGAAAGAGAAAGAACAATTAGAGAAGATATACCTTTTAGCTTGGACATGCCACATGAGTGGGGGATCTGGCAAGATGCTCCGACGAGCGGATCCTACGTGCCTTCGCCATGTGCAGTAATATTAGCCATTGCCGCCACCGAGAGTCGTCGCCTCGACCCGCATCGCCGATCGTCCGCGTCGCCGGCCGTTGATGCGAACAGGAGCTGCATCGGCAGCTGACTCCTTGACTCAGCTCCCGTGGCGCCGAATGACCCCGCCGACGGGTTCCTCCTCATGTTTGGCCAGAAGTCGTCGTCCCAGTCATCCCATCCTCCGCCACCGCCACCACTGCCCATACCGGAGGCGGGAAGGGGTGGCTTCCTAGCGGGCATAGGTGTGCCAGATTCAGGAGTCTCCTTAACGACGGGCTGGTCGGTGTCGGGACCCAAATATACAAATCTGGACCCTCTGTGTATTCTGCACTAGTCCAGGATCACGCTAGTGCTCACAGTGTCAACATCGATGAAATATCACATCCATACAACGAATATAAGAATAAACGAGTACTTTGAATAACAAATAACTGTTGGGACCTTATGGTCGAGTTTTACATTTATTAAGCCATGCAAGGTGACAATAAGAGAATAAAGCTGCGTGAAGCGAAATAAACTCTGGTGGCTCCCATCAATTTACCACGTGTAACAACCGCGGGATCAAGACCCTAACGCTCAACCTTCGTAGAACTCTTCTTCAAAAGCGGTGACGACTCCTCCACTTCTGTTGATTTGTTTAGCAAGAGTGAGTACACACCGTACTCGCAAGTCATACCACAGAATGCATTTATACATGATGGCTTATTCCAAAGGAATGGCTTCTGTGGTTGTTTTGCAGAAATACAACATTTGCAATTGAATACAAATAATAGATTGAAAGCATAATTGAAAACAAATAGACAATAATAAGTTAACAATTGATTTCACAAAGTACACATAGTCTAATCAAGTTCTTTCACACAGCTGAACGAGTTATCTCACACAGCTGACCCTTCCCAATGGTTTTATGAAAATCTACCCCTCGTGTGAAATTCCCGAGCATGTCCATAACCGAGGACGCGGCTATTCGAATAGATTGATTTAAACACTCTGTAGAGTTTGTACACTTTACCCACACGATACAATCAGTGTAGCGATCACTGACCATAACAAAACCTTTCAGAAACTTCATCTCAAACAATGACACTCTGGTGTGCTTTATGCCGTCAATTTGTACACACTGACCCTTGGGCGACACACACCATTGGGCGGGGATGCGTGAACGTCCCGCGATGTGACCCAAACAACAGAAGACACACCTCCGACCCATCACATAGCTTAAATACAACTGAGTTGTCAATGTCAAGACTCCATAACCTACTAAGTCGAGGCCCGGCCCATACTAGGCATGTGGTCGCATGCAGAAGGCCCATTCAATGGCGCACAAAGTTAAGTCCTTAATTGACTAAGGCAAGACTTCGATTTAACCCAAATCACAAAGTTTATATCACAGATCCACCATTCACACGAATCCACCACTTGCCTCAGTCTAAATCTTTTCCCACCCTGTTGATTAAGTGCAACACATGCCATCAACGAGTAATAGCACACAGCACACACAGTTTTATCACACAGTTACATAATCACTTAGTCAGGTTTATAATTGCATCTTACATGAAATGATGACTTGTGGCATGGCTAAGCAGTCTAATCGTATCTAACCAACCCACGTTGGTGCTACGATAATACCAACTATTAATGAACCAACCTAGGGTGACAAAAGATCATGGCATACAATAGACAAGGTGGTATAACAAATTTGGATTAATAACTATCCCAAAAGCATTTAAATAGATACTTGAAATAGAATGCAATACATTGAAAACAAAGTATTTTGAAAACTGGGTTCAATATGATCAAAGGTATAACTTGCCTTGGAATAGATCTAGATATTGGTCTTGGTCTTGAGGTGCTCCTTCTTCTGCAAAATTCCCCGAAGTATCGACGTCTACTCGCAACCGAGACAAAAGAAACCAAAAACAAATAAATACAGAAGCAAAACAATCTCCAAAATTCAAATAAAATTCATCATTAAATAGATCTTAATTTTATATGAATTTACAAATTTGAATGGGCTCAATCGGAGTTCGGATGCAAAAGATAAGGGCTTTGGAAGATTGAAAAAATAAAATAAACCCTAATTTGGATTTTATTGAATTTCCCGAATTATTTCTATAAAGGAAAATCGAATTATTGCGCAATGCTTGCGTCAGCCGAGAATTTCTGGAAAAAGAAATATATTTAAAAAAATTCTGACATGTGGGCCCCACATGTCAGTGACTGGGCTCACGGTTGACTAAGCTCACCGAGCCACGGGATCTGGGAGCCAGTGGACTGAGCCACGTGCGCGTGTGCTGGCGCTGACACGGCGACACGAGGGCGACACGCAGGCACCAAAGCTGACGCGGCGGTTGCGATGCGGCCAGCAGCTCTGACGGAGAGGCGGCGCTCGGGAACCAATAGCAGCGGTGAGCGGCGGCTCTTCGGCCGGCGGTGAGTGGTACCAATGTGTAGAGGAGATTATTGCGCACATATTGGCACTGGTTTGAGCACCTGGGGTTGACGGAGATGGCCGGCGGCGAGGAAGAAGCGGCGGTGAAGACTCGGGTTTTGTCGGGACGATACTCGGCGATGCTCGACGAGGAGGTGCGCGCGAGGTAGCTCGAGACTTGCGATCACAATGGTGCGGTCGGTGGAGCAAGAGGCGACGACGACGGCGGCGCAATCCACCGGAGAAGAAGCTCGGCGAAAACCCTAAAACTCGAAATCTGTGGCGCTAGAGGCGATCGGGCGGCGAGTGGCGGCTTTGGGTTGCGGAGTCTTTGGCGATGCTAAGGAGGTATTTATAGGCCGGGGACACGGATTTGGAAATCCCAAATCGGGTCAAAGCGGCGGATTTTGAAATCCTCGATTCTCGGATATTGAAACCGATTTGGAAATTGAAAATAACCGGAGCAGGTGCGGAGAGATAAGGCTTCGTAAGGCGTTGTCCGTGCACAAAATCGTATTGGCGCAATTGTCGACGAAGCTCGAGGTCCGAAAATGGCGGACGCGGCGCGGCTTGCGGAGAAGAAGACGGCGAGGCAGCGACCACTGTGGCGGTCCCACTGGCGGCAGCGGCGGCGCGGCGCGAGCGGCGTCGCGATGGCGATCCAATAGCGCGAAGCGAGCGCGGCGGCGAACGGCGAGATCAGCGAAGCGGCCACGCGGCGACAATCCAACGGGTTGAGGCGGCGAGATCGCGAGCGGCGGCGGCCGAGCGATCTTGATCCAACTACCGGGAGTGGCGGTGGAATAGTGTTGGGCTTCGCCCAAAGATCATTCAAGGATTTAAAATAGATTTTTCTTTTAATAAATCCAGAAAATGCAAATAGCAATTAGAAAATAGCAAATGACTTTGGAAAATTTCCAGAAAATTCTATAAAATATATCCAAGCATATAGAATCTAAATAAAATAGTTTTGACAATTGTTGATGTTGGGATTAAGCACATTAATTCAATTTGTCCTTAAAGTCCATATTAAGCTTTTTAAATTAATATTCAAATAAATTCAAATGGTGAATTTTCTTACTACCATTATTCAAAAGATTTTTAAAGCTCTGAAATTTGGGATGTTACAGTCGGTCCACGACCTGCCTTCGACGAGCGCGGCGATGCGGTCCCGGTATGCGGCGGTGTTGGAGTTGTACTTGGCGACGTGGGCTGTCTCCTTGGGCACACCATGCGTGGTGAGGAAGGCGTTGAGACGGTCGTTGCCCCTGGCCTCCATCTTGTGGAGCTGCACCTTGGTCCACGAGTCTAGGGTGATAGAGCAGACAAAACTGATGTGCACACCGAGGCCGCGGTGCTTCTCTCATGGTGTCCCCCCACCTCGCTGTGACCTCCTCGCTCTCGAACTCCACCACCACCGGCGGCGTCAGACGCGGGGAAGAGAGAGGACGGCGACGTCGGCTGCAGGGAAGAGGGAGAGAGGGTGTCGTGGCTGGTGGCGGAGCAACTAGGGAGGTGGGTGAGGGTCAAGGGAGTGGAGCGAGCCGGCGGTGGGGAGGAGTTGGGCGACGGGGGTGGGGCAGGAGCGATGCGAGGATTCAGGGCGAGCGGGGCGATGAGAGGGGAAGCAGTTTGGCGTGGGGTGGGAGGGAAGGGGAAGAGAAGCGAGGCAATAGTTCTTTTTCTATGCGGGCGGCGGTTTGGGGTGCGAGGGGAGGGGAAGACAAGCGAGGCGATTATTCTTTTTTCCATACGTGCGGCAGTTTACCGTGGGGTGGAAGGGGTAAACTCATAATTATAGTAGTTAAGATATATTAGACCAAGAAAACCATGTTTCCAGCTTTGCAGAAGCCAAGCTGTTCTTAGTTATTACTTGATAACTAGTCAATATCATGTCATGAGACATACCAGGTGTCCATTTTTTAAAGATAAGTTTGAGGGAAGTCGATCTACTTTTTGGATAATTTATTATTTAAAATTCTAATTGAAGAAGTGCATTTATATAAGGATCCACCTTAGACACATTCCATAATTAAATTTATACAAAAACAAATGTAAGTCCAAGAATCATCACTACATAACCTCTAATAAATTATTAATATTCAAAGTCCTATATTTCCGCTATCAAAATCCAAAATTTGTACCCCAGTAAGCCATCTAATGGAGTTGGTCGATGGTCGATGAGTTGTTTCTAAAAAAAAAATGGTCATTTTGTAGTGACATGGTGAACCAACACCATGGTACTCCAGTATTGGCTGGTAGGTGGATTGGCCGTTCCCCACCCAACATCTTGCTTTTCTTACCTGACAAACTCAGCTCCACTTACCCTTTCTTTCTTAGTAACATTATTTGCCATAGAGCATTAGGCATAAAAACTGTGAGAGTTTGACCGAAAAAAAAGAGATAAAATGACCCTGACCACAAGCAACTAGTACGGTAGTACCCAGGCTTTTCGCATGGGCCCAAAATGGTGTTTCATGATAATTTCACTCTTTGGAGTGGTACATTCCGATGAAATTAAAGTGAACAAATAATTTTTTTTGTGGTATATATCGCAATCTTGGAATTTTTTAAGGTATATAACCAATTTTATCTTCTTTAACATGCCACTCTTTGGAATGACGCTTCATGAATTTCCATTTTTAGAGCAGCAATATTGTTGTACTATATCACTATAACAACTGATGCAGAGACATAGGATCGGTCACCTTAGCTAATTTATCTCACCATCGCTGTAGCTTTATAGGCATAGATGACATCCAAATCGAACAATTAATCCGATACAACAATTTTATTTTATTTAACGTAATATTTTGCATGAAAGGGACAAACAACCATGCATGTGAATACAGCACCAGCAATTCGAATTCTCATGCAAACAAACATGAAGATACCTTGTAATATATGTTTTATCTAATATCAAGCATGCGATTTAATTGACCTGAATTGTACAGAACATTTCATTTGCAGATTAGAGTGCTTTGACATATATCAAGCGGTTAAAACAATTCAACCTTGATAATCTTTTTTCAGGACAGTTTCTAGCTACAACAAACAAACGTATACTTTGGCAACACCAATTTCGGAGATCCAATATGGCATCAGTGCTACTGCTCGGCTTAGCAGTCATGCTGCACCTAGCATTTATATCAGCACAGCCTGCACCCGGATGCCAGACATATTGTGGCAAAGTCAAAATCCCTTATCCATTTGGCATTGGTAAAGGCTGTGCTATCGAAATAGGTTTTGAGATCAAGTGCTACAAGACTGCCGATGGAATTGACAAGCCGTTCATTGGTAACGTCGACGTTCTAGAGACTGCCGATGGAATTGACAAGCCGTTCATTGGTAACGTCGAGGTTCTAGAGATCTCACTGCCCCATGGTCGAACCCGAGCATTAAACCCCATCTCCGCGTATTGCTACAATAGTAGCACAAGATTAAGGGATGGCTACACTTGGGAGCTTGACTTGTCATCATCGATTTATCGGTTCTCTGCCGTGAGCAACAAATTCGTAGTCATTGGCTGCAACACACTTGCATACATCTACAACAGTAAGTCAGGGTATAGGACAGCATGTGCATCAGTGTGCAACAGTACGATAGACCTGACAAGTAATAACCCATGCTTTGGTATAGGCTGCTGCCAAACTGACATAACCATGGGCTTAACTGGCTATGTTGTCCATTTGCGCACTGTATATAATGATTCAGATAGTTGGAAATTCAATCCATGCAGCTACGCTGCGCTGGCGGAGACAGGGAGGTTTAATTTCAGCACTGAGTACATAACCACTTCGAGTTTCAACAATACCAACAAGGGGCGGCAGCCGGTGTTGCTGGACTGGGCAATTCGTGAAGGGAACCTAACATGTGAGGTGGCCAGGAGGAACATGACTTCTTATGCATGTCGTGGCCGAAACAGCTTGTGCGTGGATTCAACCAACGGCCCAGGGTATCGATGCAACTGCTCCAGGGGATATGAAGGGAACCCTTACCTCCCTGATGGATGCACAGGTAAATTCCTCTGTTTGCTAGCTCCGCATGCATCTTTAGTTCATATAAAATTGCGAGTGCAGTATCCAGTGCTAATCTGAAAGTTGGTTTTAATACAAGATCATTAGGGAGGAGTCTTTGTAAGATAATGGACAAAGGTGCATATTAGATTTTTCTTCCAAACACTGCACATAATCTGAATACAAAATGCACATCAAGGTTAAGAGAGTAAGGATGCAAATAAAGCGAAGAGTTGTTTTATGAGTTGTAATGGAGGTAGACCAATTTCTTTAAATAGTTCGTACGAAAAGTATCAGTACTTATCATGATTTCAGCTGCGGGACCAGGTCGTGCAATGGAGAATTTTTGTAAAATGATGTCAATTTAATAATAAATAACAAAATTAAATAGTAAAAAAAACAATTGCAAAACTAGGCTACTATCACCAGTCCAACAGGCGACAGCAGCCCTGATAGGCCCTTGTCGCCAGTTGAATTGGCGACTGGGTCCTATCGCTGTTTCAATTGGCAACTGGGCCATGTCGCCAATTCAACTGGTTACAGGTCCCGATTGTTTTTTTTTTGTAATTTGTATGTACAAAATCTAGCCTAAAAATTTATTAATTTTCATGGATTTTTTTGGTAATTTCTTTAATTGTCCACATAGTTTGAAATCCAAAATTGAAAAACATAACGAAATATGAGGTAAAGAATGTGAGGTCGGCGGCGCAATAATACAAATAGCCTCCTTCAGAGCGAAATAAAAAAAAATATTTGGGTTTAGGGTTGCCATGTGCGTTGTTATCCCGATTGTATTATTCGTGGAACTAATTCCTTTGGAAAAAGATTACGTAATATTTAATAGCTAAAATATTTGGAAAAAGATATTTAAGTTTAAAAGACTTCGTAATTTAATTGTGAATTACATGGCCCACTGGGTTTGGTTACATGAATTAGAAACGACAACATGCAGGAATCAACAAACCGAAATACACCTGTGATACATGTCCACCTTTTTGGAATTAGAAAAAAAGTTGATTTGAACAAACTTAATTAGTCCTAGTGACCCATCGGTCCATTCTCCTTGTTTCTGGACTGCCCGCAGTGGCGGCCAGTCTCGAGGTCAGCCATGCTCTACAAGACAGGCTGGACGATTGAGTGATGTTAGTATAACAGAACATAGGGCCAAATCAATAATCAGGATGCAAATAAAACATAACTTACCTCTTCAATATGGAGTGCACCCGGGCGATAGGGGGTGCTAGGATAGCTGCTAGTCTCACTAGCAGAAGCCTTCCCCTTGTTCATCGTGCACTTGGCCCGGTCATACTTAGCTTTCTGTTCAGGAGTCCTCCTCCACCACCACCACCCAACTTTCCTAGGCTCCTCTGGTGCCTTTTCAATAGGGTCGAGTACGTAAAGTTTTCAACATTTAAAGGTCTTGGCTCGCTTCATGTAGTTGAACATGTGCTTCTGCTCGATGAACACCCTATCGTACATGTCTAGACCAACGATCCATTTAAAGAAGTTTCATCGCATCTCCAGGTGCCATTATGCGCCCAAGAAGTTAAGGATATGTGGAATGCAATGTAACATGTGAAAATCTTTTAGATTCACTTACGGGGATGTTCCCACACGTGTAGTACACCTAGGCAGCAGTCGCCGGGTGTGTGGATTGAATGATCTTCGCCGGTTCTTCTCACACACATTGTGGATATGGAAACTCTGGTGGTACCGATGCATCCTTCATAGAACAATCGGGGTAGGGTTTAGCCCTCTTGGCATGCTTTTTGCACTTCTGTAGTATCTTCGTGTAGAAGTTCGACGACGAGTCCAACATCTCCTTCCTCTCTGTTGTGTGAACCATATGTTGTAGTGAAGTGTTGGGTATGGTGGTGTAGTGTTGTACTCCAGCTTTCTTCTCCCCCCATTTATGAGCGGACATGGTGTAGTGCTGAGGGTGGATGGAGAAGTGCAAAGACATCGATCTGAAAAGGTGGCTTGGCAGAGTGTGGTTATTTCAGTAAGAAAAAGTAGTATCGTAGTGTGTTATCTTTTCGTAATGAAAAGGTGTCATGGTAGAGTGTGGTCATTTCGGTCTGAAAAGGTAGTGTCGTAGTGTGTTGTCTTTTCTGTCTACAAAGGTGGTATTGTGTGGCTTGACAATGTGCGGTCTTTTCGGTCTGAAAAGGTGGTGTTGCGATGTACTATCTTCTCGATATGCAAAAGTATAATACCGAAGTTCATACGTGAATCCCTTGTGATGTTACATTCATACAGACCTAGTTGCCAAACAACACCGTTCATTCATGAATCCCTTGTGAAGTTAGACTTCTTGCAATTCATAAAAAGCATACAACACCGTTCATTCATGAATCCCTTATGCAGACAACCACCACTACTTAATACATATTGAACACACTGCCAGAAGGATACACACACATAAGTTTCTCAAGCCACTTCAAGTGGTCAAGAATCTTGTCAAAGCGCTCATCTGCAGGTGGCATGTTCACCATTAGACCGTATAGAACTACATGTGGGCATTCAACTGCTCTTTCGACCACGTTACTAATAGAGTCCGCCCACTGGGAGTACTAGCAACCGCTGGCCTAAAAACCATACCGAATAGTGAATAAGAAGTGACAAACAAACCCTAAATCCAAATATCAGTATTCGCGGAAATCGAATTCACTAAGAAATACGGACACTTGTAGAACACATGCCCCGTGTTCTCTTTAACGTTGGAGTATAGGACATTTACCTGGACGTTGTAGTTTGGGCAGTTCACGCGCGTTGCACTTGCCAACACCACCACTCTTTGAATCATTGAACTAGACGACTGAGATATGGCGTCGAGTAGAGTCGTGAGACAAGTGTACATTGGTTAGAAGAGAGAGGTCTGGAGTTTAATTGTTTGGGTGAGCTTTTGTAGTGGTGGGGTTCAAGATGCTGGGTAATTTTTTTAATATTAAAATTTAGGCAAATCGTCATTCAAAATGGCGATAGGGATCCTGGATCCTGCAAGTCTCTGTCACCATTCCAAATGGTAACACAATCTCCCCTATAAAAGATCCCAAAACCCACAAAATTCGGGCAAAACTTACTTTTATTCGGAAACAATAGAAAGAGGGGGAGGGAAGGGGAAGGAGCAGAGAGGAGTAGAGGGGAGGAGAGGTGCTAGCGAAGCGCTGTTGTTCGGTCGTCCATCTTTAGTGTAATTTTTTAACTTAATGAAATACGTAGTTTTAGACCTATGATTATGTAGTGTTGTATGTTGTAGATAGTCCTTTTCAGTGAGTAGTTTAGTCTTAGATATGTTCTTAATCGTGGAGATCTTGTTTATAGTGCAGTATGTCAAATATGTCAGACGAAACCAATTTTAAAATTTACTACAGTGAAGGGACTATTCTGAAGAGTCACGAGGGGATTGATTTGCGTTATTTCTTTAACATTCCAAATTTGGCTTTTAGTTCAAAGGATTAAAAATGTGAGATTTTTAAAACTTTTTGTTTCGCTTCGTCAATATTCGAATTGATGGGTTGTTATTTAAAACCTGAACCCTAAAAATAGAAAATTGAACTCTAACTTGAGTTAAAGGGAATAGAAAAAAGAAAAAAAATGAGACCGTAGAAGCGAGGTCTGGGCCGAAAGCCACCCAGCCTAGCCCGAATTTTCCTTTTTCTTTCTCCTTTTCTTTCCTTCCTTTTCCTTCCTTTTCCTTCCCTTTCTTTTCTCTCTCCTTTCCTCCCAGGCCTACCCACCAGCATCTCTTTCTTCTTCCTCCACCTCTGCTCCCTTTCCACAACCGCCATCGCTGGCGCCAGCCGCGCCACCTACTTCCATCGCCCTCGCCACCTGCTCGCCTGCCATCGCCGCTCTTGTAGCCATGCCTTGCCTGTCGCTCAAGCCTCACTTCATGTTGCATCTGAGCCACTATCGCTCACGCCACTTCACCCACCACCATCCCATCGCGTGACGCTCAGTCCATCGACTCCCCTACCCCTCTCGCCTACTGAAGGGTAGCACCACACTCGTCTCGCCCACTGCCATTCCCCTGCTCTTCCCCTTCTCCACCGAGCGCAAAAGCACGAAGGGCGTGGAGCCTTGCTTCCGGCAGCTAGAGCCGTTCTGGCTGACTCGTTGACCTTCTCCACAAACCAACTGCGTCACGCCGCATTCCCAGACCCCCTCTTCATTTCCCACAAAACAATTTCAGGTTACATCCACCGGAGAGTCACGTGCCATCCTTCTTCGCCACCTTTTGTCGAAAGTGCCTCCGCCATCGTCGTTCCTTCTCTGGTGAGCCATCCCCAAATCCCTCCTTCTTGGAGCACCCTCTATCCTCCCCCCCATCACTCGCCCGAAATCTATTTCTCCATAGCATCACCGTTGCAAGAACCCAGCCGTGCCACCTCGGGCCCATGCTACCAGCCCACTTCGACCCTTCTTCATCGCTGGTAATTACCCAGGTGAGCTCCCCTCCTCTAGCTGGTGCTTGTGCTCCCCCTACTCTTCCCCCTTATCCCATTTCGGCGCCGCCGCCCTCGTCTCCTCCCCACAGACAGCCACCCTGCCACACTACCCAATTGCCACTGCTTCGACCTGCTCGTTCCATTTTTGTCATTCATGGTTGCCGCTGTCGACTACCTAGACAACGTTGAACGGTGCTTCGAGCCGTCTTTGCCCTCCTCAACACAGAACCCCCCTGTGTTTCTTCTCTCTCTCTCTAGCAATGACATGTGGGCCCCCATTTGCATCTCTCTATGGCTCTCCTCTCCCTTGTGCGTGTATGGGAGGTGGCCCCCATAGTGAATAGGTAGCAAGGATACTAATTAAATTAGTAGGTTAATTAGTTAGTTAACCTTAGTGATCAATATGCCTCAGCAATAATATGCATTAGTATGACAGGTGGCCCCCTCTCCCTTAGGTTAATATGCCATAGCAAATAGCATCTGCAATAATGTTAATTAGTCATCAATTGAAATATATCAACTGTAGATAAGTTAAGTGATATCCCATAACATGGGCCACTAAATTGCATTTTAATCAAAGTAGTTAGTGCCTTGGCCTTTAACTTGAAATGTAAGAATGGCAATAAGTTATGTTATAACATAATTCTAAATATTCCTGTTTATATACATACACCCACACATCCATGTTTGAATCATTAGTAAGCCCACGACCGATTGGTATTGCCTTCGCAAGGTAGTTCAGGGTAGTGCTTTGTATAATAGCTGTGTCCCATATAAGCATATGCTAAGTAGTTTAATTAAGTTAATTAGTATGTCATTGTGGGAAGATATTAACTTCAAAAGAAGTAATGTCCACACCAAACATTATCGCTAACAAATCATGATGTCGAAGTGATAAGTAGGCTACGTTGGTAGGCATATAGTTACCTACAGTAAATGGTTATCAAGATAGTACTAATAGTAAGTGATAATCATGGGAATATGACAATGGCATACAGGACCCACTCGAGAAGCGTATTAACCAAAACGTGACAGTGTCGTAGGCTAAACCATAAGTTTGCACCATGGTAAGAACTAGTTATATAATGGTAAGGAATGTATAGGTAACAATTAACCCTAGGTCATTAACAATGACTGAATTGAGAGGTAACTCATTCAACAAGCACAGTTCAAATAAAACATAATATGACGAATGTGCCTAACGCATAACTAGGTTTTACCTGGAACTAGAAGCTAAAATATAAACTTCATAGTATATAAGATTACTAGCACTATTAGTCATGAAGGTTAGTAGTAGCCATGTCACGATCTCATGCTAGTTAATGAGAACCAAAGCCAATAGGGTAATCACTGAACAAGAAGTAGATACATGAAAACATGTAGACCTTACTTAGGAAACGAGTAGTGATCTACTCAACTAGGAGTAATCACTAGTATGTGTTGTAGCTAAGGATCAACTTAGGGTGATAGGTTTACCTTAGTGTATGCCAAGCCACATAAGTAGTAAGACTAAGTAAAGATCAGCTCAAAGATGAAACCCAAACACATAGATACCCCTGATCAAGTTATAAGGTTGATGTCTAGCTAATGCTAGGAAGTTCCACCTAGCTCATGGAACTTCCTTGATAAATATAAAGTCATAAAATAAAGCATTAAGCAAACTATAAGCCATATGTTGGTGAGACTTATGTCTACCCCATGCGAACCCTGAATCTACGCATAGGTATCACCTAACTTTCATAGAACTTCCTCAATAAATAGGAAGTAATACCTAAAGGAATCATTAGATTAGTTAGACACTTTGTATTGATAGTAGTGATAGGTCTCCAGGTGCATGATAGTAATCAACCACCAATCAACCTCATATAGAATCCAGCCATCACCCCTCGCTATCTGTTCCTAGTAGAAGGACAATTTGTGACCCGAAGGTGGATCAGAGAGTCCTACCTAACATGGTGATCTCTCCCATCTAGGTAACCGATGCAGAATATTTGTATGAATATTCTCTCCCTCCTGTTGGAGTCCTAACTCCTTGCACCAGCAGACTTCCTGAGCCCGATCTCTCTCGCCGTCACTCCGGATCAAACGATTACCTAATATCTCTGGATACAGTTTGGATCATCTACTTTGGTCTGAAGTATTTTCTTCATTCCAAATATCCCTGGATGTACTTCAATCTGTCTAAAGTATTTCCTTCATCAACTTCCTTTAGATATATATTTGTCTAAGTATTTCCTTCATCAACTTCGCCAAACAGTTCTAGTTTCATCTAGAATGCTTCCTTCTTTCAAGATACCGTTAGATATGTTTGCTTTTATTTGAAGTGTTTCCTTTTGTTTACTTGCCTTTGTATTTTTTGGATTTCATTTAATTATATTCAGGCGTTCTTAGGTTTGATCGTATTCTACGTAGTTAGAATCTGAAGCTGTGATGGAGTAGCAATCTGAGATAGGAACAAGAATAAGACCAATATTATCAGAATTTTGAGCGAGGCAAGTCAACACTTTGATCATGTTACACCTACTTTTTAAATGCAATTATATTATTTTAAATTATGAAATTGCATTGCTATGATTCATACAAATATATTGACTTAGTTCATAGTTAACACCTTAATGACAATTGAGTATATAATCCCATCCTTGAACTTGGACATTATCTTTTGTCACCCTAGAACTAATGGTATACGTACTAGTTAATAAGTTTGTATCTAAGTGTCATGCTTAGCCTTGCTTATTTACATTGAAATGTGGGCAATGATTTGCCCCTATATTATTAAAAATATGAAATCTGGATTTGGGCAGTTGAAGTTGGAGCTTGGCTGGTATATTGAACTAGAAAAATATTTTAAAAACAAAAAGGAAAGCCAAAAATAGATTTTGATTTGGGCACCTGGAAAGCATGGTAGGTGCTGGTAAAGTGCATGACAGAGTGGGTATAGAAAAGTAACACCCAAGTCAATTAAAGACCTGTATCTTGTGATGACTTCTCTTGAAAAAATAGTGCAACTACAAGTCTATATTGAGTACGACCTGGCTAACTAATTTGTTCACCTCATTTCAATTTCTCCATTGGTGGGTATGGGTAGGAGCCATAGGAAAACTACATAGTTAAAGTGGGAGACATCCTGGGAGCGTGGCCAAAGGAGGTGCTACCTAGTGGGTGGGGTTGGTGGATGAAAATAAACAGCTGAATAATAACAGTAGAAATTTAAATAAAACAATATTAAATATTTAGGCTGAATTCTGCACACAAAAACAAAAAAATTTGCAGAACCTTGTTGCCAGATGAACTGACGACAAGCCAGTCTAAATAGCGACAGAGCCCTATCGCTAGTCCAATTGGCGTCAGGCCGCCTGTCGCCTTTTGGACTGATGATAGTAGCCGAGTTTTACAATAATAAAGTGACTATTTAATTTTGTAATTTGTTATTAAATTATTATTATTATTTTAAAATCGTGAAATGAGGCTTGTTGGCGCGAGCCAGCTATGTACGCTCTCCCAGTAATTTAGTGTGCAGTGTTGTTGGTTGCTTTACGGATTGTATAGTCCCGTATCATGTGCATGTTAGACACTAGACTCATTTCGTATCATGGTTATTTTTCTTTCCAGAGCAATAATTGGTCCGCATATTATCCTTTACGCCTAATTTTTAACTAGATTGCTTAATACCCATTTCTACATAATTGTAGCTCGATCAAATCATTTCATAGTTAGTATTATGTATTAATACTCCAATCTCCATATTTGTTTGATACATTACTTTCCAATAATTGGCCTTGCCCAATTAATTGTTCATTTTTGTGGCAGATATCAATGAATGTAAGCAGAATCCAGAAGCATGCCCTAAGATGGCAACTTGCCACAACACAGTGGGAGACTATATTTGTTCATGTCCTACAGGCAGAAAATTTGCAAAGGAAACAAACTCTTGCAACCCAGAGATAATAATTGGTAAACTACTACAAATTAGAATTATGATTTATTATTTTGTTGTGTTCTAGCTTGCTAGTGCTTGTGGGAATTGATCTAGGGTCATCTTGACCATTTTCTATCTACGAGCAAGCTTTTGGCTCAAATTTTGATTTCCCTCTTTTTGTGCCTTCTTGCCCTCATTTAAGAAAATCGTAGAGCCAAAAGCTTCAATCGTTCTGATCGTCGATTAGAATAGGTTCATGACCTTCTTAATATGCTATATTTGAAATCTCAAGGGATTTGGATATCATAATCAAAAGTTGAATTTTTGGAGATATCTTCAGGCCGCTGTCCCTACAACAACAGAAGACTTCCTTTGTGTTCTTGTACTTTGAATTATCATTGCTTTCATAACAATTGGAGTGATAAAAAAATTAAATATCGTAGGTAGTAAAATGATAGTTGCTCATGTTTACACCCCACTAGTATCTTGATCTGGTCTAACAAAACCACAGCTGTACCGCTGGCCCTCATGGCACGTGTTTTGGTCCTCTATAAAGGCAATGCACTTTCACTAAGAAATACAACCTTCCTTTGTGTATGTAATTAGTACTTTACCTACCCTTTTCCTGTTAGGTCTAATTTTTCTGAGAAACTGTTTAGTCTAGTTGTGAAAATCAAACGAATTTAACTCTGATATTGCTACATATAACTACTTGATGTAGGTGTTGCCGTTGGGCTTGGCTGTGGTTTTGGAGTTTTAGCCCTGACATTATGTGCAATTGTGTTAGTTCGACGATCTAAAACACACATCCAAAAGAAAGTTCGGAGGACATATTTCAGAAAAAATAAAGGACTACTGCTAGAGCAATTGATCTCTTCTGGTGAAAGTGTTGCACATAGCACAAAAATATTTTCTTTGGAAGAGCTAGAGAAGGCAACAAATAGCTTTGATTCAACACGCATTGTTGGACGTGGAGGTCATGGCACAGTTTACAAGGGCATTTTAGCAGATCAACGCGTGGTAGCCATAAAAAAATCAAAAATTATGGAGCAGGGTGAGATTGACCAATTTGTCAATGAGGTTGCCATCTTGTCACAAATCATTCATCGCAATGTGGTGAAGCTTTTTGGTTTCTGCCTTGAATCAGAGGTACCTTTGCTTGTGTATGAATTTATCTCCAATGGTACACTTTATGACCTTCTTCACAGTGATTTGAATATCAAATGCTTCTTAACATGGGACGACCGTATTAGGATTGCTCTTGAGGCCGCAAGTGCTCTTGCATATCTCCATTCGGCTGCTTCAATACCAATCTTCCATAGAGACGTGAAATCTGCCAATATACTCTTAAATGACAACTTCACTACCAAGGTATCAGACTTTGGTGCTTCAAGATCAATTTCTATTGATGAAACCCATGTGGTCACCAATATACAGGGGACATTTGGATACTTGGATCCAGAATATTACCATACAGGACGATTAAATGAGAAGAGTGATGTCTACAGCTTTGGCGTGATACTAGTTGAGCTCCTAACAAGGAAGAAGCCAATCTTTCTCAATTGCTTTGGCGAAAAACAGAACTTGGGTCATTACTTCCTTCAAACATTACGAGATAGAACTACAATAGAAATAGTGGATGCTCAGGTCATTGAGGAAGCAAATCAAATAGAAATCGATGAGATAGCCTCACTTGCACATATATGCTTAAGACTTAGAGGAGAAGAGAGGCCTACTATGAAAGATGTGGAGCTTAGACTGCAGCTCCTGAGAGATAAGATAACAAACAAAAATCAACAAGAGATACAAGAGAACATTGAACCTGACACGTTATTACCATACAAGTCAAACTCTACTTTTCAGAACCAACGCATGGAGTTTGACACAGTTGCTAATTCATCAACTCAGGATGGCACTCGATGCTATACCATGGAGCAAGAGCTTGTTTCTTGGACAGATTTACCTCGCTAAATTGTATCTTTTTTCTAATAACAAGCTTTATGTATTATTTTCCTTGTTTGGCAACAACACTTCATTTTCTACTTATTGAATTTTAGATCTAAATATAAACTAATAGAGTAAACTTTGTACACAAGAATCAAAGCTTGAATGTTGATTTCATTTTTTTCTTGTAATTTTCTTTCTTTACCTTAAAAACACTAGTGGATCTAAAGACACTATTAGTGATATGTCGTAGAGGCAATCATAGAGATAATTATATCGCTTCTATGTTTATGAACTTTTGAATAATATATTATTTCATCTCTTGAATCAAATATCATTTATATTGATTGGTATATGACTTGTTGGTAAAACTCTCTATTTGTGTTTATGATGTCATTCTAAACATCCCTGATCTTATGTCATTATATGGGACATGATCAACACATGTATTGATTGATAACCATGTTTAATAGATCATGGATACGAGACATCAAATCAATAATGTGGACATATGTTGGATTGATCCGCCTTGAGACACTGCGAGAATTCTTATATTCTTATTAAGTGTCAATCAGTTGGTCTCATACATAGCGTATGTGGGATTATTAGACCTGAGGTAGTCATGGTTTCTATAACACCTCAATTTTCAATGGACCGTGGGTGGACCTGTTCGAATGGATCGTGGCTCCGCCTGTCAGCCTCTCGGGATTTCCCGAGTAAAATTAAAGAGAAAAGAAAAAACCTAGTGGACCCCACCTGTTAGTCATAATAGAGTTTCTTAAATAAAAAAATCCCAGTGGGACCCACATGTCAGAAATTTCATAATTTCTAGAATTTCTCTCGATTCAAACTTTGGAGAGCTTGTTCTCCCTCATTTTAAATCCAAATCAAGTTATTTTTGTTTCTAAATTTATCTAAATTCAAGATCTTTCCAATAGTACCAAAACCATAATTTTTGGAGTCATTTAAATTTATTTGTGTTATGGGTATTTATGTGAAATCGTCGTTCGCACGCTAATTACATTCGAACGTCGTCGAAGACCTGGTCACTGCTTCAAGTCAAGAACAAGACTAAGACATATCGTATGTGGGATTATTAGTCATGGTCTTTGTAACACCTCAATTTTCAATGCACTGTGGGTGGACCTGGTCGAATGGATCGTGGCCCCACCTTTCAGCCTCTCTGGATTTTTCGAGTAAAATTAAAGAGAAAAGAAAATATAAACCCTAGTGGACCCCACCTATCAATCACAGTAGAGTTTCTTAAATAAAAATAAAATCCCAGTGGTACCCACATGTCAGAAATTTCAGAATTTCTCTCGAGTCAATCTTTGGAGAGCTTGTTCTCCCTTATTTTAAATCCAAATCAAGTTATTTCTGTTTATAAATTCTTCTAAATTTAAGATCTTTCCAACAGTACCAAAATCATAATTTTTGGATTTCATTTGAATTTATTTGTGTTATGGGTATTTATGTGAAATCATCGTCCTCACGTTAATTAGATTCGAACATCGTCGAAGACCTCATCACCGCTTCAAGTCAAGGTCAAGACCACGACATATCCACATTTGAGCAAGACAAGTCCTTATCATTGATTATGTTGAACCTACATTTCAAATTCAAATTATTTCAATTCAAATTATTACTTGCATGCTTATTATTATTTCTGAAATGTTATGTCAAATGTTGATACTTAGGTATGCCAAGTTTGCCACTAAGCAACACTATCTACTACTTCTAACAATATTTTAAAATAAATTGCAGCAAGCAGATAAATAATAAAACCCGTCCACGGACCACAATAAAAACATTAAATTCAACCAAATCTACATAAGAATTAGTATACTAGGTAGCAATACATTAAATGCAACCAAGCTTAGGAAGAGTTTGTGGATGGCTCCTAGTCCAGGATCTTCTTCATTAAGATAGACCATTAATCAACATCAATATTCATTGCAAATGAAATCTGTTGTAAAAAAATGGGTGTTTGAGGTCATTTGAGCAAATTGATTCAATTTAGGACATTTTATCTCTCGGATGGTCGTTGTTAGCTTCTTGATCTCACATTGATATTCTGACATGGCCATTATCACTTTAGGATCTCTGTTGATGAACTTGCTAATTTTAAAGCTTTGCTTAAATTGTTATAATTCATCGCTTTATCTTGAGCATTCTAGCTTAGCTTTGATATATATGTCTTAACATGATCTTGCTAGCGCCTTCAGGCTTGATATATATTGAGTAATAGTAGAAATACTAGATTGTTCTTTTTGGTAATCTCCTAAGCTTCTTGTACTAAAATTTGCAAAATAAAAAAAATTGAAGCCACTACATTGCATTTCATGCATGCTCTTTCTTATGCTTCTTCCTCATTTCTGCTTTTGTAATCTCTGGATGAGAGGGAGGCGTGATTCCTTGATGACTCCATTGTCAAAGAGGGGGAAGAAATAGCAAAAATGTTGAAAAGGGGGAGTTATTTGGAGAAAATAGGAAAAAAAATGATATTTTTTGGACAAATGATGATCATAGTGAGGGGGAGCATTTAATTTGCATTCTTATGATCTTATTGCCATTTCTGAACTTGAATTGCAATTCTTGGAACCTCACAATGATTAAAGGTCAATTTGAATAATTGTTCTTTCATATGGACCTTAAGTGAGATTTTTTACTCTTCTCTGGAAATTGAAGCTTTCTTGCTTTCTTTTGGCTTATCTCGCTTGCCTATACTATTCTGAAGTCAACTTGGTCATTTTCATTGTGTTCTCCTGCTTTTGGACCAAGTTGTGCCTTTGCGCGAAAACGTCGAATACTTTCGTTTTCAAATCTTAAACTTACCGTTTTTGGAAATTGCCAATGTGTTCATCAAGGGGGAGATTGTGAATATCATGGGGGATATGCTCATGATCTTAGGATGATGTTACAATTAGCAATGGCATTGAAGGTTTGTCGAATCACACGTTTTCAGCAAAGTTCATGTCTTTGTCAGTCCCTAGCGGTCGGCCGGCCAAAGCGGTTCGACCGTCGGTGGCGATCGAGGCCGCCAACTCTGGCAGTTCGACCGGCTAGGCTTTGGCCCGAGAGGCTGGCGGTCAGACCGGCCATGTGCGGTGGTCTGACCGGGCAATAAGTAACCTTGAGTTTGTAGGTGGGCAAAAAATACAGGGTATAGGCAAAAGAGATGATTCTCCTACACTTGGTTTCTTTATTTTTGGAGCTTCTAGTCAAAAGATTTATTCGTTTGAAATTTTCAGTCTGGTCTCGGATATCCAGGGTTAAAATTTGGCTAAGTCCCTTACTGGGCGGTCAGACCGGCCATGGGTGGCTGTCTGACCGGTTTTCACTTGTTCGTCGGCCATCGTGGCGACGATTTTTGTTGGTTAGGTCAAGTTCATGGGTTTCAGTGCATATGTGTTGCATGATGCAGGTTTTGACTACTGTGAGTCAAGTTGCGAATAACTTGTTCCCGAAATCGATTTCTTGGTCTATTGTTGTGCAGGAAGCTTGGAGGTCAACGACGGTTAATGGCGAGGATGATCGGGACTAGACTTGGGGAGCTAAGGTTCAGAATGATCGAGGATGCTGGGTGAAGTCATTGGATTCAAGCAAGGCGTGAAATGGACAAAGATGACCGAACAGGAAGTTCAGTGCGACGGGTTATATCAAGCGACACGGGGGTCGGTGCAAGTGCAATGGTCGTTTCGGTGAGAGCCGGATGGGAAAGACTTGCCGACATGAAGAGAGTCGTTGATCAACCTACACGTGGCGAAGCATGGGATTGCTTTATGAAGATTGGATTCGGTCTTTGGAGAAGGATCGAGAAGGGGTATTTTGGTAACTTCACTAAAATACCGCCTTGATTGCTTTTGGCCAAACCGCGGCGCAAGATGGCGCAAGGTGAAGTGGTTTAGGTCAAGATAAGATGAAGATGGCGCTTTGAAATGCGTGTGTGAGTGAAACCCGTTTGTGTGTGGGATTAACGGGTACTCGTTAGGAAATATATTCTAGAAACTAGCTTCCACTATAAATAGGGGAGGGTGCTGGTTGTGCACCTCTCACCTCTTGTGTTTTTGTTGAAACCCTAATTTTGGTGTTTAAGGAGAATAGTAGAGATGTTAGAGTTCTAGAGGTTGGATTGATTGTGTGCTTTTGTGTTGAGTATTCGTCCTCCATGATGGAGTGGCTGTAAACTAACATCTATCTCAAATCAATCAAATCAAGATTCCTCAAAGATAATTTCCTTCTTGTTCTTGCTTTCTATTTTGTGATTTTGTGGCTTTCTTTGATCCATTGCTTTTCCTTTGGTTTATGGCCTGGATCTTGCTTGCTGTGATATGTGGGAACACATCTAGGATCATCTTGATCATCTATAACCCACGAGCAACTTTTTGGATCATGTTTTCGTTTTGACTCGGTTTTGAAGCAACATTCACTCAAACGGAAAAAGGTCAGAACTTTGGCAAAGATCTTCATGATCATTGATTGGAATAGGTTCCTGACAATCTAGAGAAGGTGTGCTCCAAGTTTCATCGAGTTTGGAGTTGTAGATCAAAAGTTAGACTAATTTGTGATTTTGAGTTCTGATTGATTTTACTGTTCATCGGGCTGGAGGTCAGACCGCCCATATAAGAGGTCAGATGGCCTCATGTAAAAGTCGACTCGCCAATTTGAGAGGTCAGACCGCCCAACTCATTGCAAATTGAGTTTTCGTGTTTTTTAGTGTTTTACTTTGAGGTTTTGATTTGATTCAATACAAATCTTCCGCTATGCTTGTACATTGATCTTCATAGCTCTCATAGCTATTGAAGTAAAAATCGTGTTAAATCCGATCTTGATAAAAAAGAGATCGCGCTTCTATTCAAACACCAACCCCCCCCCCCCCCTAATCGCCGTTCGGTCCAGCAGTTTTTGAATTCTTTCAACGATGACTTCTGGATCTGCTAAGCACTTGTTGCAACTCTTCCACACTTTGCCTACTTCCAACCTGCCACTTGAGAAATGGGCACGCTTGGCAGAATTGAACATATCCCAGGAGAAAACAGTGGCCGACCTCATGGGCTCTTTATTTTTATGGCGTCCAGCGCGTAGTAGCGTTTTATACCTCCCCTCTCGGAGCACTTCAAGTTGTCCGATCGTCCCTTCTTAGACGACCTAACGAAGTCACTGCACTTTTCGACAAAAGGAAAAAAACGAATCTGTCGAGTTCACCTAAAAACAATTATTTAAAAACCGGATAGGGGAAAAATATTGGACCCCCTCTGGGTTACCGGTAATTAACGGTTTTAAACCAGCTAAATTTCATCAAAGAAAACTTAAACTCGAAATTTGAATATGGCTGGTTTTCAGTCGATTACCGTCCGGAATTACTGTCCATAAAATTAAATTCAAACTATAAATTTAGAATTTTTCAAACCGATATTCTTTTAAATTTCGCAACGAGATTTAAACCATACGAGGTCTAGTCGTACTTCTATATCTTTTACCAACCAACCAACGTGTGGTTCCTGTCGCCTATCGGTTGGGCGACAGGGATGCCGTCGCTATCGGTTGGGCGACAGAACTTGTCGTCTGACCATTGGCTGATTTCATCTCTGTCACTCAACGGTACAGTTACTATATTTGTGTCGTATAATTCTGTAATTCCGAATTAAAAATAAATTATTTTTTTTAAAAAAAAAACCCTACCAACGTGTGGTTCCTGTCAAGTCTTCGTTTAATGCAAGGTCTTTGTGTGTAATGACTGGTGACACTCGGATGAACATTGGTTCTTTCTGACGGTTGAACCAATTACGAATGACTAGCCGAAAAGGATGTAAGCAGAGAACGAAATGGCATTACTTGGACTTTTGGCTAATAACTGCTAGTTGCTACTGTCTTATGGGCCGTAGAAAGCATAACTCAATCGGTAAAGTCATCTCGATTCTTTTGGCTAATAACTAACTGAAGTTCAGTTAATAATAATTGTGAGTCGGACGAAGTCATTTACGTGGATCCTCGATCTTCTTGTACAACTTTTTGGGATTAGATGTCGCAACCTATGTGTTCTAAAGCTTTAAAATGATTCTTTTAGAAAACATATACTTTTAACGTTTTTTCTTTAAATTTTGGGGAGCTTTCAATTAATTTAGGTTGTGACGAAGTCTGTCTATAAGCCAAAAACACTCGGAGGTTCCGGAGGCCTGCTCTTCCGGTTCGGTCGTACACGCGCCTTGCGGGATGGAGATTGTCAAACACAACAGCAACAGACTCGAGGATTCTTTCTTAGTCTCTCGTGGAGCCATAACTCATTGGTAACTGAACATTCGAATAGATAAAGAAAAACACGCCCGCACCCGACGTGCGCACGCACACACACACACACAATTTAGGTTGTGACGAAGTCTGTCTATAAGCCAAAAACACTCGGAGGTTCCGGAGGCCTGCTCTCCCGGTTCGATCGTACACGCGCCTTGCGGATGGAGATCGTCAAACACAACACACAACAGACCCGAGGATTTTTTTTTTCTTAGTCTCTCGTGGAGCTATAACTCACTGGTAACTGAACATTCGAATAGATAAAGAAAAACACGCCCGCACCCGACGTGTGCGCACACACACCCACCCACCCACCCACCCACGGCGAGGTGAGCGCGCGCGTGTGTTTGCTTTCTCTAATTCCACAATGGGACTACCACGTTCTACCACTACCGGGCTCAGCAGCTTTGTCGAGTGCCGGTGGCACTCGGCAAAGCACGAGAAACACTCGTAGAAGTGAATTTAGATTCCAGGCACTTTGGGCCAGATGCATTAAAAAAAATTCTAAGAGTATAACAAAAGATCAATTTGGTTATAGAGCACAAGATACTATTTTGTTTCGCTAGTTACTCTTGTCTTATGGGTAGTAGAAAGCA
The DNA here is from genome assembly GCA_036346395.1 of Hsuehochloa calcarea. Classification (NCBI taxonomy): domain Eukaryota; kingdom Viridiplantae; phylum Streptophyta; class Magnoliopsida; order Poales; family Poaceae; genus Hsuehochloa; species Hsuehochloa calcarea. The sequence continues at coordinate 5,580,601 of CM070593.1, read as the reverse complement.
TAACTCAATCGGTAAGTCATCTCGATTCTTTTGGCTAATAACTAACTAAAGTTCAGTTAATAATAATTGTGAGTCGGACGAAGTCATTTACGTGGATCCTCCATCTTCATGTACAACTTTTTGGGATTAGATGTCACTGTTAGAGATATATGTATAGTTGTGTTATTCTTTATTGTTATAAGGGGTTATTTGTATATTGTACTTGTCTATATATACTAGCTCATTGGTCTCCTGAGAATATAAGTTGTTATTCCTAACATGGTATCAGAGCCCATTATGGTTACCTCTCCTAGACGCGCAACTCGTCCTCTTCTCATCTGACCTAGCCATGGCGTCACACGGCTTGCCGGTAAGCCTCCCTCCGAGTATAGCCGCCTTGACTTCCTTCTACACACACTGTCGTTTGCATCGACTCCTCGCGTGGGCAGACTGTCGCCTCCAGACGAACTGCGATGCCATTGCCGACCAGTAGCGTCCGCTTTTTGAGTTTTGAAAATTTTAAAAATAGAACCATTTGCTTCTATTTGCCAAAAGCTTAATTTGGAAATTTCAAAATCCATTTGCAGTTTAATATGAGTTAATCAAACTTCAATTAAATTAAAGTTGGTTTAATTGAATTTTCTGGAATTTAAAATCAAAATTATTATTTTAAGAATTTTCTTGGATTTATTGCATTTTAAAAGGGTTTTTTTTTTTCCGAAATTAAAATTAATTTATTTGTAAAAGAAAAGAAAATTTAAAGTTAAAAGTATTTTTATTAAGTCTAGAATAAGTCAAGGAATTTCTGTGAATTTTTCTAGAATTTTTGGAATCTATTTGCTATTTTCTAAATTGCTTTTTGATTTGTTTGAATTTCTAAAACTCAAAAATGTATTTTAATCCTTTTCTGTTTTGGGCCGAAACCCTAGCCGGCCCATCCCTATTCCCGGCGGCCCGTTTCATGCCAGCCCGACCTCCTTCGCTTGCGCTTTCGGCCGTTCTAGGCCGTTGGATCTCCATCCGCCGCTCTCGTTCGCCCGCAGCTCTTTCTTCTCCGCCGTTGGATCTTCATCCGTACGATCCGTCGCCGCGCCTCTTCCGCTTCCACCGTCCGTCGGATCGGACGGCGCCGCTTCGTCTCCTCGCCGCGCCTTTTCTCCTCCTCGCGTCCGTCAAATCGGACGGCCATCCTCACCGCGCTTCTTCCGCTCCCACCGTCCGATCGAATCGGACGGCTCTGTTCGTCGTCTTCGCCGCGCGCGCCGCCTCTCTCTCTCCCGTCGTCCGCGCGCGCCCGCGAATCTCGCTGCGTGCTTGTCCGTCGTCTCGCCGCGCCTCGCCGCCGCTTCGCCACGCCGCGCCCATGCCTCTCCTCGCGTCTCCGCCGCTCCGCGACCTCCTCGCCTATAAACCGCGTCAGTTCGCCTTCCCTCTCCTCTCTTCTTTCTCTCTCTCTCGGCGCGTTCGCCTCCTCCGTCTTCTTCCCGCCTCCCGGCCGCCTCCGTGCCGCCGTCTCCCGGCGTCGCCGCCGTTCCCGTTGCACCGCCACCGTCTTCCCAGCTCCGTGGCCGCCGCATCGCCTCATCTCTCTCTCTCTCTCTCTCTCTCTCTCGACCGTGGGCCCGAGCCCACGTGGCCCACGTGGCGCCACGTCGGCCGCGTCGTGATTTGCCGCGTGGGCGCCACGTAAGCGCGCGCGTGTGTGTTTGCATAGCCGCCAGCGTAAATCGGATTTTTCAGTTGGAAAATAATTCCGAAAATCCGAAAAACCCTAATTCCATCATTTTATGTGATTTTCAACTTCTTTTGGCCATAACTTTCACATCCGAACTCCGATTTGGGTGATCCCAATTTCTAAATTCATATAAATTCATCCTCTTTCATTTGGTTCTGGTTTTGTAATTTTTGGAGTTCATTTGGTGCTGTTTTATTTATTTGTTGCTATTCTCGCGTGTAGATTAGGCGTTTGGAAGATTTCTTGACGACGATCAGAAGACCCTCTCCTCGTCAACGAAGGCAAGTCGTAGGCCTTTGACCATGTTGAACCCATTTTACAAATGTATATTGCTTTAAATTATCATGCATGGCTAGTTTTATTAAAAATGGTTTTGGGAGTAGATAATTACCAAAATGCCACTATGCCTCTTTGATAAATTGAAAACGAAATGTCTCCTTGAATGACATATATCCTTGGACACCATAGGATGGTTAATACTAGTTGGACATAATTGTATTACCAACTTGGGAGCGTATTATTGCTTAGACATGCTTTAGTTACCCGCGGTACTTTCGATCACATGTTCAATGATTATTGAAATTTGACTAATGGAACTATGGAACAGTGGTGTGAGACCACTTTTATTAAAAGATGTTGTGCCATGGCAGGGATTGCCATTTGGTCGGGATTGAACAAAAATGATTTATGCTCGGGCTTGAGGTAGGAAGCTAGAGTGGGTGTGTGATGCACATTGGGTTGTGGTAGACTTGTCTGAGCAGCCAACTAAGGACTTAACTTTGCAAGTCATTGATCTGGGTCACCTCGTGCAACCATAAGTCCGGTATGGGACGGATCTGGCCAACTAATTAGGGAAGTTTTGAGTCGGTTCTGTTAGGGTTGATTATTGGCGCAAGAGGGGGCTGTGATGGCGAAACCTTAGCGAGCAGAACCGAGGCAAAATGGAACTTTGTAAAGGCCTTGTGATAGTCACTTAGTCGCACACCCTCGGAAGTGTGTCAGACGGACATTGCAAGTGATTTATCTCTTGTGGGTAAAGCTGTACAACCTCTGCAGAGTGTCAAAATCTATTCGAATAGCCGTGTCCCCGGTTACGGACATGCCTGGTGATTTCGCACAAGGGGTAGTATTTTTGAAAATTGTGGTTTGGTTCGATAAAGCGTTTGGTTGGAATGGTTGGGAAGTGAGCGGATGTTCTTTGTTTGATTCAAAAGAACTTGGTATCTATGTATTATTCTTTTAAAATCCTGCTTTGCAATCTAATTAATGTATTTATTGTTAAACTTGCTTTCTGCAAATTAACCATAAAGCCACCCTTGCTTAAGCCTGTCATGAATACTATGTGCATACATTTCTCTACGACTTGCTGAGTACTTTATGTACTCACGGCTTCATGCCCTTTGTTGATCGGTCCAGCGAGAAGAACCAGAAATGTTGAGTACTATGAAGAAGGCTACTTTGAAGACTTTGCGAACTAGGTCGCGTCCTCCACTCGATTGCTGTGGGCATGTCGATTGGGCTCCACGTATTTTGAGATTTCCATTGCGGATACTCTGTTGTTGCTAAGCCCCGTGAGGCGACTTTTGTAGAACCTTGACCATAAGGTCTTTCTTTGTTTTAATTAATATTACTTTATGCGCTTCATTAGTTCGTCGTTGAATGGTTATGAATGCATCATTGTTGCAAGCTGTGCAAGCTAGCTCATCGATCATGGGACTAGCTTGGTATGCCGAGAGGGTCTCGGGTTGTGTGAATCCCGGTCCGGCGACTTCCTTCTCCATCGGCCACACCCGCCGCCGGCCTCCGAATCGCGGGCGCCGTAAATCATCTCCACGCGAGCCGCCGTCGTTGCCTCCCGACCTTGTTGCCAAGATCTGAAGTCTTCTCGCGCAAGCCGCCGTCGTCGCCTCCGGACGCCACCGCGCGACCTCCGAATCGCGGGCCGCCATTGTCGTCTTCGTGCGAGCCGCCGTCGTCACCTCCCAGACACGTTTTCGAAGCTACCGCCGCCGTTGCGTCCAAAGCTCCGGCTGTCGCCGATCCGAAGGCTCCGGCCGCTGCTGCTCACTAGGGGAACCCTAGTCCCCCCAGCTCACGTAGCAGGCCGGGCGTCTTGGCCCTTTAAAAAGACTTCGGCCGAATCGGGCGAACAGTGAACCGGAACCGGAAAAAAACGTTGTTCTAACCGCCGCGTCGCCTGGCCCACGAGCAACTTTTTGTATCATATTTTTGTTTTGACTCGGTTTTGAAGAAACCTTCACTCAAATGGAAAAAGGTTAGAAATTTGACAAAAATCTTCACGATCATTGATTGAAATAGGTTCCTAACAATCTAGAGAATGTGTGTTCTAAGTTTCATCGAGTTTGGAGTGGTAGATCAAAAGTTAGATTAATTTATGATTTTAAGTTCGGGCTGATTTTACTGTTTATCGGGCTGGAGGTCAGACCGTCCATATAAGAGGTCAGACCGCCCCATGTAAAAGTCGACCCACCAATTTGAGATGTCAGACCGCCCAACTCATTGCAAATTGAGTTTTAGTGTTTTTGAGTGTTTTACTTTGGGGTATTGATTTGATTCAATACAAGTCTTCCGCTATGCTTGTACATTGATCTTCATAGCTCTCATAGCTATTGGAGTGAAAATCGTGTTGAATCCTATCTTGATGAAAAAAAGGTTACGCTTCTATTCAAACACCACCCCCTCTAATGGCCGTTCGGTCCAACAGTTTTTGAATTCTTTCAACGATGACTTCTGGATCTGCTAAGCACTTGTTGCAACTCTTCCACACTTTGCCTACTTCCAACCTGCCACTTGAGATATGGGCACGCTTGGCAAAATTGAACATATCCCAGGAGAAAACAGTGGCCAACTTATTTTTATGGCGTCCAGCGCGTAGTAGCGTTTTATACCTCCCGTCTCGGAGCACTTCAAGTTGTCTGATCGTCCCTTCTTAGACGACCTCACGAAGTCACTGCACTTTTCGACAAAAGAAAAAAAAAACGAATCTGTCGAGTTAACCTAAAAACAAGTATTTAAAAACAGGACAGGGGAAAAATATTGGACCCCCTCTGGGTTACCGGTAATTAACGATTTTAAACCAACCAAATTTCATCAAAGAAAACTTAAACTCGAAATTTGAATATGGATGGTTTCGGTCGGTTACCGTTCGGAATTACTGTCCATAAAATTAAATTCAAATTATAAATTCAGAATTTTTCAGACCGGTATTCTTTTAAATTTCGCAATGAGATTTGAACCATATGAGGTCTAGTCGTACTTCTATATCTTTTACCAACCAACCAACGTGTGGTTCCTGTCGCCTATCGGTTGGACGACAGGGATACAGTCGCTTATCGGTTGGGCGACACTTTCATCTCTGTCGTCCAACGGTACTGCTACTATATTAGTGTCGTATAATTTTGTAATTTTTTTAAAAAAATAGATTATTTTTTTTTAAAAAAAATCCCAACTAACGTGTGGTTCCTGTCAAGTCTTTGTTTAATGCAAGGTCTTTGTGTGTAATGACTGGTGACACACGGATGAACATTGGTTCTTTCGGACGGTTGAACCAATTACGAATGACCAGCCGAAAAGGATGTAAGCAGAGAACGAAATGGCATGACTTGGACTTGGCATTCGTTTGTCCACACCGATGTGTACTTTTGTAGAAGTGAATTTAGATTCCAGGCACTTTGGGCCAGATGCATTAAAAAAAATTCTAAGAGTATAACAAAAGATCAATTTGGTTATAGAGCACAGTACTATTTTGTTTCGCTAGTTGCTACTGTCTTATGGGCCGTAGAAAGCATAACTCAATCGGTAAGTCATCTCGATTCTTTTGGCTAATAACTAACTAAAGTTCAGTTAATAATAATTGTGAGTCGGACGAAGTCATTTACGTGGATCCTCCATCTTCATGTACAACTTTTTGGGATTAGATGTCACTGTTAGAGATATATGTATAGTTGTGTTATTCCTCATTGTTATAAGGGGTTATTTGCATATTGTACTTGTCTATATATACTGGCTCATTGGTTCCCTGAGAATATAAGTTGCTATTCCTAACATGGTATCAGAGCCCATTATAGTTACCTCTCCCGAACGCGTAACTCGTCCTCTTCTCATCTGACCTAGCCGCCGCCGTCGATGGCTTGCCGCCGCCCGACCTCCTCCGAGTCTAGCCGCGCGCCGCTTCCTTCCCTGACTGTCGCTGCATCGACTCGCGTGGGCGCCGCCGTCGCCTCCTCCGCGTGGGCGCGGTGTCGCTCCTCCGCGAACTGCGATGCAGAGCCGCTGCCGGCTTCCTTCTCCATCGGCCACGCGCCGCCGGCCTCTGAATCGCGGGCGCCGTCGTCATCACCGCACGAGCCGCCGTCGTTGCCTCCGGACGCCGCCGCCAAGATCTGAAGTCTTCTCGCGCGGTGCCGTCGTCGCCTCCCGGATGCCACTTCCCCGGCCTCCCGAATCGCGGGCCACCATCGTCGTCTTCGTGCGAGCCGCCGTCGTCGCCTCCCAGACACGTTTCCGAGGCTACCGCCGCCGTTGCGTCCAAAGCTCATTGTCGCCGCTCGAAGGCTCGGCCGTTGCGCCATTGGGGAACCCTAGTCCTCCATCTCACGTAGCGGTAGGGCGTCTTGGCCCTTTAAAAGACTTGGGCGAATCGGGCGAGCGGTGAATCAGGCGGGAAAAAGCGTTGTTCTAACCGCGCGTCGCTGTTAGACCGTTGCCTTAGTCGTCGCGCCGTCCAGCGCCACCTACCAATGGGCACCGTTTCCCTCCCTCACTGCCCGGTGATCTTCGATAGTGTTAATTACACCGACTTCGTATCTCACATGCACATCCACATGCGTGGTCTTCGTCTCTAGGGTGTTCTTTCTGGCGATATCACCTGCCCGCCTTGCCCTACTCCTCCGATGGAGCCTATGTCTGTTGCGCTGCCCCCGACAGCCGACAAAGCTGCTATTGATGCTGCTGGCCTTTCTGATGAGAAGACTGCCTCTGCCTACCAAGAGGCTCTGGATTCCTATATGGATCGATTGACCGTCTACACTCAGTGGTGCGGCAGCGGCCTTTCGAGCTGCTTCTTGTTTTCATCGCCGATGTCGACCTCGGTTTTCTTACGAGGTTGTGGGACTCCTTCGGTATCGGATGTGGACTCACCTTCGTCAGCACTACGAACCCTCTGGAGATGCTCTCTACCTATCAATGGTTCGCCAGGAACACTCTCTTCAGCAGGGTGATGCTACTGTTGACACCTTCTACGCTCAGAGTTCTGCTGTCTCGCATCAGTTGGACTCTCTTCGCCTTCTTGGCCATCGCTCTGTTCGTGCTATCTGGCATGCGTCTTGACACGGAGTTTCAGCGTGTCTCGAGTTCCTTACTGCGCCCGTCCGAGTTCGAGTAGGCGTGTCCGACTTCTTGCACGCCACCCTCGTGTCACTCTTTTGGATGTTCTTACCGAGATACGCGCAGTAGAGACTCGTCTGAGTGGTGCTGGTCTGATGCCACTCCTCTCCGTGCTGGCCGCTCGTCCACCTGCTACACGATTGCTCCACGTTTCAGTACACTGCCTCCTCCAGCGGCTACCACAGGTGGTGGTGGCCGCCCTCCATCTGGCGGTGACCGTCCTCATTGCTCCCTTTGCGACAAGGTTGGCCACATCGAGTCTCGGTGCTATAAGCGGCGGACATCTTTCACGTCGTTCTTCTCCTAGCACTGGCATTGGTGCTTCTACATCGACGTCTGCATCGACTTCTTCAGCAACTTCTCTCACTGAGCAGAAGATAGCCGGACTTCCATGCCTGCTTGCCGCTTCAGGTTCTCCCTCAACAGGTTCTGCTACTGACTCTTCGGGCAATGAGAAACCACCTCCTACACAGTCAGGTATTATATCATTTTTATAGATGACTTCTCTCGTCACACTTGGATATATTTTATGTCTTCTCGTAGTAAGGCCCTGTCTATCTATAAACAATTTGCTACTATGGTTCGCTTTACGATTTTCCACTCTGTTCGTATCTTTCGTCTTGACTCTGTGGCGAGTACCTCTCTTGTTACTGCGCAGACTTTCTTGCTGGCGAGCACCCTCGCTTCGATTCTCTTGTCCTGGTGCTCATGCTCAGAATGGTGTCGTTGAGCGTAAGCATCGTCACCTCCTTGAGACGGCTTGTACCTTGATGATTGCCGCCTCTATTCCACCTCACTTTTGGGCCGAGGCCGTTTCCGCTGCCACCTATCTCATCAACATTGACCTCTTACGCTCTTTGGTGAGATCCCGATTGAGCGTCTCTATGACCTTTCTCCGGACTACTCTACCCTTAAATGCATTTGGTTTGTGTTTGCTACGTTCTCCTTGTACCTCGAGAATACACCAAACTGATTGCTCAGTCTGTTGAGTGTGTTGGCTGTGTTTGCTACGTTTTCCTTGTACCTCGAGAATGCACCAAACTGATTGCTCAATCTCATTGAGTGTGTTTTTCGGGATCTGATGTGAGCACAAGGGCTATCGGTCTTTGGGACCTGTTGGTCGACAGATCACGGATTTCTCGGGATGTGACTTTTGTGAGTCTCGTCTCTTCTACCCACGTCCTCCTCTCCTTCGGTTTCCTCTATGGAGTCCCTGTCTTTTTTGACTTTTCCAGATATACCCATCTCTGTCTTGCCCTCGTCCACCCATCCAACTGAGTCTCCACATATACCTCTTGAGGCCTCTCCGCCGTTATCGCCGTTTGCCGTGCGCTGCGGCTCCTCAAGCTCCTCCCACTCTCTTTTACACTCGTCGACCTTGTATTGAGGCTCTTCCAGATGAGTCATCTTCCCCTGATGTTTTATCTTCTCCTGGTGCTCCATCTTCCCCCGATGGGTCATCATCTCCTCGCTACGGTCTCCGCGATCGTCAGTTGATTTGGTACATGCGCCCGTTTTGGTTTCTTTGGTGCGACCACTCATGAGCATGTCTCTTACCGGGATGATGTTACTCACCTTGAGTGGCAGAATACTATGACCGAGGAGATTGCTGCTCTCGAGCGTACTGGTACTTGGGATCTTGTTCCTTTTTCATCTCACTCTCGTCCCATCGCGTGTAAGTGGGTCTATAAGATTAAGACTCGCTCTGATGGCTCTCTTGAGTGCTATAAGGTGTGTCTTGTTGCTTGTGGTTTCCAGCAGGAGCATGGTCGTGACTACGACGAGACTTTTGCTCCTGTGGCCCATATGACCACTGTCCGCACTCTTCTTTCGGTGGCGTCTGTTCACCATTGGTCCGTTTCTCAGCTTGATGTCAAGAATGCCTTTCTTAATGGCGAGTTGCGTGAGGAGGTCTACATGCATCCGCCACCTGGGTATTCTATTCCTGAGGGCATGGTCTGTCGTCTTCGTCGCTCTCTCTATAGCCTTAAACAAGCCCCTCGTGCTTGGTTTGAGCGCTTCTCCTCTGTGGTCACTGCTGCTGGCTTTTCAGCTAGTGATCATGATCCTACTTTTTTTATCCACATTTCGTCTCGTGGTTGGACTCTTCTTCTTCTATATATTGATGATATGATCATCACCGGAGATGACTCTGAGCACATTGCCTTTGTCAAGACTCGTCTAAGTGAGCAGTTTCTTATGTCGGATCTTGATCCTCTTTGTTACTTCCTTGGGATTGAGGTTACTTCCACTCCAGATGGTTTCTTTATGTCCTAAGGGAAGTATATTCAGGATCTTCTTGATCGTGCTTCTCTCACTGATCAGCGTACTGTTGAGACTCTCATGGAGCTCAATGTTCATCTCCGGCCTTCTGATGGCGAGCCTCTTTACGATCCAGGCTTCGCTATCGTCATCTTGTTATGAGTCTTGTCTATCTTGCTGTTACTCGTCCGGATATCACTTATCCAGTTCACATTCTGAGTCAGTTCGTCTCTGCTCCCATTCAGGTCCACTACAGCCACCTTATTCGAGTTCTGTAATACCTTCGTGGGACTACCTCTTGCCGTCTCTTCTTTCCACACTCCATTTCGTTCTGACTTGGACTTATTCGGATGCTACTTGGGCGGCGATCCATCGATCGCGGTCTATCTCACGCTTCTTGTGTTTTTCTTGGTGGTTCTCTCATTGCTTGGAAGGCGAAGAAAGCATTGCGATATCCGTTCGAGTCACGAGGCGGAGTTCTGAGCTATGACTCTCTTGTGATAGAGATTATATGGCTACGGTGGTTACTTGAGGATTTTGGTGTTTACGTCACTCGCCAACTCTGTCTTGTCGAACGATACAAGTGCTATCGAGATTGTTCGTGACCCTGTGAAGCATGAGCCCACCAAGCATATTGGTGTTGATGCTTCCTTCATGAGGTCTTGTGTGCATGATCAGGTGATTGCTTTTCAGTATGTGCCTTCCGAACTTCAGATAACAGATTTCTTCACGAAGGCCCAGACTCGAGCACAATATAGCTTCTACCTCTCGAAACTCAGTGTTGTTGATCCACCATGAGTTTGAGGGGGCGGGGTGTTAGAGATATATGTATAGTTGTCTATTCCGCATTGTTATAAGGGGTTATTTGCATATTGTACTTGTCTATATATACTGGCCCATTGGCCCTCTAAGAATATAAGTTGCTATTCCTAACAGTCACAACCTATGTGTTCTAATCTTTAAAATGATTCTTTCAGAAGACATATACTTTTAACGTTTTTTCTTTAAATTTTGGGGAGCTTTCAATTTAGGTTGTGACGAAGTCTGTCTGTAAGCTGTACTCCATGACCTATATCGAGTCGATTCAACTATTAAAAGACAAAATTTGCTAGGTGACATCGTACTTGGATGGCGTTTGATTGAACACAGTGTAAAATCGTGATTCGGCTGGTGGAGACTACAAAATCGCGTATATTCGCTTGAACACACTTTGGTTAATAATATAATTTTTTTTTGCCTATAATGATATCAGTAGTTTCCTCATGGAAACAAATACTTCTACAATATTATATACACAAGAAAAGCTAACCATCAAATTTGTGTCTCAGGAAACATGCATGCACAACCAAAAAAAACATACATGTGTCAATCAAGTTGCATTCGTACTAACATATATCTCCGTGTCTCCGTGTACTAAAAAAAAAACATATTTGCTTGGTAACTTCCATGGACAGACTGGACTTTGCCAAGTCTCCATGTTGACAGGGTCCCGTGTAGAAAAGAGTTGAGCCGTGCAAAACACGGCCAGCTGAAGAGGTGTTCAGCAGCTGCTCCATCCATTATATCTCCGTGTACTATTCCATTTCGCCCTCGCGCGCTCCATCTCCTCAGCAGTTGTTCCATAGAGGTTTCGTTGGGTGGCGGCCGTGCTCCCGGCCGGGCACGACAGGATCGTCGTCGTATTTCCACCTCGGCCATTGTTATCCAAGGTACTTTTGCTCCAACTTACAGCTGCAGCTCTTGCTTAATTTCTTGCAACTAGTTGTTCAAACCTCTTGTGCGTTTCTCCCTAGCTAGCGTTTTAGTTTGGCTTGATAGCTGGACGTATGCTGTAACGAGAGCCCAACAAGAGCTAAGAGCGAGAGATTCGGGCAATAAGACAGCTTATAATTGAGAGCTAGCTTCCCTTTGGGTAAGCTTTCAAAATGGTTGGGAAACAATCAATATATCTGTCTTTTTTTTCTTGCTGTTTTCGTATACATTTTATTTTATTTTTTCATATACGTCAGAAAAGGTCGATCAAGAACAAAAATTGATTTTATTGGATTGAATCATCATTGTACTTGAACCGATCAGAACTCATAACAACATTATGAAATCTAGAGATCCTCCGAACAATAGATTGAATCAGCAAATAGTGTTAGACGCTAAATTTGAAATTTGAAATCTTCTGCGTTCGCAGCACTAGTTTCTGGATAAGTAACTAGTGCCTACAGTTACATCACTGGATACCAAACACATATATCACAAAAGTGTAAACCTATTACATAATAATAAACAAATCGTAAATATACCTTATAACGTTTGCCTTTCAGAATGGCCGACCATATCAAATACCTTTAAAGAATCAACAGCGGAAAAAAGAATAAAGTATACCACATGGAACTCTCCCGATATACCAACATGCAATCGACTGGGACCCGCGACCTAATTCTTGGCCTTCTTAATCTTAAGTCTTGACCAATTTCATAATTGTCCAATTTCTTCCTATTTCCACTATCAAGATCCAAAATTAGTACCCTAGTAAGCCATCTAATGGGGTATCGACAGTGGTGAGTTGTTTCAAAAAAATGGCCGTTTAGTAGTGACATGGTGAGGAATTTTTTTTATTAATTAACTCATTTTTTATTTATTTTTATTATTAACCTTTCGCCAATTTTATTTATAATTCTGACCATTTTGGTCACACCACCACTCACAGCATGGCAAAACAATATTATCAAGCTAGCACCATGGCGTGGTCAAATCCTATCACTCCACCAGCAGTAGCGTAACAGTGTTGTTTGGTCACGGCACTACTAATAGCGTGACAAGAAGTGTTATTTAGCTAGACTTACCCTATAACGTGGAAGTGTTGTATTGACACGTTACATGTAATGGCATGACCAAAAGGATCATATTTGAAAATAAAATTGTCGAAGGGTTAGTAATAAAAATAAATTTAAAAATAGGTTAATTAAGAAAAAATGTTCCATGGTGAACCAACACCATGGTACTCCGGTATTGGGTGGTAGGTGGATTGGCCGTTCCCCACCCAACATCTTGCTTTTCTTGACAAATTCAGCTCCAGAACATTACTGACCATTTACCCTTTCTTTCTGAGTAACAGTATTTGCCATAGAGCATCAGGCATGAAGCAAGATGAAGTGGACAGCCCACCTAGGAGCTTCCGCACCCAAAAAAATGTGAGTTTGACAAAAAAAAAAAAGAAAAAAAAAAGAAAGATAAAATGACCCTGACCACAAGCAACTAGTACCAAGGCTTTTCGTATGGGCCCAAAATGGCGTTTCACGTCTTTGGAGTGGTACATTCCGATGAAATTAAAGTGAGCAAATAATTTTTATATATATCGACATCTTGGAATTTTTTAAGGTATATAACCAATTTTATCTCTTTTTCCCACCACTCTTTAAAATTTGCCACCACTTTTCTTTTTTTTGGAGCAGCAATATTGTTGTATTATATCACTACAACAACTGATGCAGAGACATAGGATTGCTCACCTTAGCTAATTTATCTCACCATCGCTGTAGCTTTATAGGCATAGATGACATCCAAATCGAACAATTAATCCTATACTACAATTTTATTTTATTGAATGTAATATTTTGCACGAAAGGGACAAACAACCATGCATGTAAATACTGTACCAGCAATTCGAATTCTCATGCAAACAAACATGAAGATACCTTGTATTATATATGTTTTGTCTAATATCAAGCATGTGATTTAATTGACCTGGATTTTACAGAGCATTTCATTTGCTAGATTGGAGTGCTTTGACATATATCAAGCGGTTAAAACAAGCAACTAGTACCAAAAAAATGTGAGAGTTTGACCCCAAAAAAGAAGATAAAATGACCCTGAACAAAAAAAATGTGAGAGTTTGACAAAAAAAGAGAGATAAAATGACCTTGACCACAAGCAACTAGTACCCAGGCTTTTCGCATGGGCCCAAAATGGCGTTTCACGATAATTTCACTCTAGGGAGCTCCCGCTCCTCTGTCTACTCAGAATTCAACTGTTTTCTCTGTAAAAAAATAATATTTATTTACAACTTCATTATACATAAATTATTTATGTAATTTTGATTATTGGTTGCTATAATTATTCTTAAAAGTCTTAATAACTCATATTTTCATCACGTGATTCAAAATCTCACATATATACTTTGAGAGATTGTGCAAAAATAAAGATAAAAAATGAAATTATATACCAACAAAATAAGGCAATACAGTGAACCCATTATATTATTCGCATGTACTTTGAGAGGTTGAGCAAAAACAAAGATAAAAAAAATAAAATTATATACCAACAAAATACGATAACGTGGTGAACCTGTTATAATCCGAAGAAAAAAATCATAATAAATTCGAACCCAAATCATCGTATGGGAAAAAGTGCAAATCTCAAAACACATCGGACAAATGATACTTCGACTATTATGATTTTTTCTTATAGCACATCAACAACACGAATCTTATAGCACATCTAACGAACAAAAAAAGTGACAGTTTTGGTTTTAAAAAACTGTTGAAAGTTATATAGCAATTCTCTTGTAATATATGTTTTGTCTAATATAAGCATGTGATTTAATTGACCTGGATTTTACAGAGCATTTCATTGGCTAGATTAGAGTGCTTTCACATATATCAAGCGGTTAAAACATTTCAACCTTGATAATCTTTTTTCAGGACAGTTTCTACAACAAACAAACGTACAATAGATAGGAAGTGTTACTTATAAATTTGTTTGCAAACTTTTCTCTTTTCCTTTAGCGCAGCAGACGCATAACTTTGGCATTACTATGGCGTCAGTGCTACTGCTCGGCTTTGCTGTCATGCTGCACCTAGCATCTACATCAGCACAGCCTGGCCCCAGATGCCAAACACAATGTGGTGGTGTCAAAATACCTTATCCATTTGGCATTGGTACCGGCTGTGCTATCGAAGAAGGCTTCGAGATCAGCTGCAACAGGACTGATGATGGAATTTACAGGCCATTCACTGCTGTTAACGTGGAGGTTCTAGACATCTCAGTGTCCCATGGTCGAACCCGAGCATTAAACCGCATCTCCACGTATTGCTACAATACTAGTACAAGATCAATGGAAGAGAAGCTATGGTATCTGGACTTCTCCACCTCAATTTGGCCGTATCGGTTCTCAGACGTGCACAACAAGTTCGTAGTCCTTGGCTGCAACACGCTTGCATACATCTACAACAGCGAGAACACGACAGGGTATACGACAGCATGTGCATCAGTATGCGGGAGTCCGGAAGCCCTGACAAATGGCTCATGCTTAGGTGTAGGCTGCTGCCAAAATGCCATGCCCAAGGGCTTAACCCGCTATGATGTCTATTTCTACCCTGTATATAATGATTCAGATAGTTGGAAATTCAATCCATGTAGCTACGCTGTGATGGTGGAGACAAAGACGTTTAGTTTCAGCACTGAGTACATAACCACTTTGAGGTTCAACGATACCTATAAGGGGCGGCAGCCGCTGGTGCTGGACTGGGCAATTGGAGATGTAACATGTGAGGTGGCCAGCAGGAACATGACTTCTTATGCATGTCGTGGCCGAAACAGCGTGTGCGTGAATTCAACCAACGGCCCAGGGTATCTATGCAACTGCTCCAGGGGATATGAAGGGAACCCTTACCTCCCTGATGGATGCACAGGTAAATTCCTCTCCTTGCTAGTTCGGTATGCATCTTTAGTTCATATAAAATTGCGAATGCAGTATCCAGTGATAATCTGAAAGTTGGTTTTAATACAAGAACATTAAGGACGAGTCTCTGTAAGACAATGGACAAAGGTACATAATAGAAGACAGTGGACGAGTCTCTGTAAGACAATGGACAAAGGTACATAATAGAAGATTCACATCAAGGTTAAGACCAATTTCTGTAAATAGCTCGTACAAAAAATACCAGTACTTATCATGATTTCTGCTCTGGGGCAACGTCATGCAATGGAAGCTTGCTGCCGCGCGGCAGCTATGTACGCTCTCCCAGTAGTGAAGTGTGGAAATGCGCAGTGTTGTTGGTTGTTTTCCAGATTGTATAGTCCCCTAGCGTGTGCGTGTTAGACAGTGAGCCTTCGAGCTCACTGCTGTTGTATCCAAACAATTTTGCTTTCTTCTAATATACCGACACGAAAGTAAAGTAGGTTGCTAGACACATGGAAATATTGAATAGCATATAAAAGCCGAAGTGCTAGATAGAAATACATGAATGATCAATAACCTAAAAGGAAATAGAAGGGCTAACAATTTTACAATCCATAGTTTTCTTATTTTCATCTCATATTCTAATTACAACACTAGACTCAGTTTGTATCATGGTTATTTTTTCTTTCCTGAGAAAAGAATTGGTGGACATTAGTATTATTTATTAATACTCCAATATTCATTTTTTTTAATACATTACTTTTCAATAGTTGGCCTTGCCCAATTAATTGCTTGTTTTTGTGGCAGATGTCAATGAATGTGTGCAGAATCCAGACGCATGCCCTAGGATGGCAACTTGCCACAACACAGCGGGGGACTATCGTTGTTCATGTCCTCCAGGCAGAAAATTAGCAAAGGAAACAAACTCTTGCAACCCAGACATCAACCTAATAATAGGTAAACCACTAGAAATTAGCATTTTGATTTATTCTTCTGTAGGATTAAATAGTCCAAACTGCGACCGCAGCTGCAAAATCTAAACAGAGAAGGTGGTATTTACCTACAAAACGAAAAAGTATTAAATGTACTCTCACTCTAGTTCAGCTTATCCATAGCACTAGTAGTTGGCAATTTGGCATCACGTATAAAGCACATATCAGCCTATGGATTCAGTGGCACAAATGCATCAGTCCACAAACAAGTGGCGAGCACACATGGCAAACATGCACAACATCATGTGAAGTACAGTTCAGGCAAGCACATATCAGTATGTATGTGTGACACGGGCACGCAACACGGGTATTAGAAAGCTTTAAAAGAAAAGATGAAAAGCAATATAATTACCGAAATTTGACAAAAACCAAGTCTAGATCAGATACGTCAGTCCATTATTTGTGGAATGGCTATTTCATATCATCACCTTTTAGTCTATTTCACCATAACGAATAAACTTAAAAAGCCTTTACTATAAATGAATGTGTGGAGTTCACTTAACACATTTTAATTTAAAATTAATTTATGCAGGTATTTGCATTGGCTCTGTCGTTCTAGTGATTATCATCTTCTGCATGCGTGTAAGTTTTGAGAGAAGAAAGCTTACAAATGTCAAGAAACAGTATTTTCGGCAACATGGAGGGCTGCTATTATTTGAGAAGATGAAATCAGACCAGGGACTTGCATTTACAGTGTTTACTGAAGCAGAACTAGAACAAGCAACAAACAAGTTTGACAAAAGCCAAATTCTTGGACATGGAGGACATGGCACTGTGTACAAGGGAATAATTAAGGATAAAATTCCAGTGGCAATTAAAAGATGTGCATTGATTGATGATAGGCATAAGAAGGAATTTGGTAAAGAAATGCTAATTCTTTCCCAGATCAATCACAAAAACATTGTTAAGTTATTGGGTTGCTGCCTTGAGGTGGAAGTCCCTATGCTGGTGTATGAGCTCATCCCACATGGAACACTGTTTGATCTTATTCATGGCAAGAACCGCACGTTGCATATCCCTTTAGTTCCCTCTTAAGGATTGTCAACGAGGCAGCCGAGGGGCTTGCATTTTTACATTCCTATGCAAACCCACCAATTCTACATGGTGATGTGAAAACCTCTAACATCCTTCTTGATGACAATTACATGGCAAAGGTATCAGATTTTGGAGCCTCCATACTAGCACCAACTGATGAAGCCCAATTCGTGACAATGGTTCAAGGGACATGTGGTTATCTGGATCCTGAATATATGCAAACATGCCGGTTGACAGACAAGAGTGATGTTTATAGCTTTGGTGTTGTCCTCTTGGAGATCCTAACTGGGCAGATGCCACTCAAACTTGAAGGTCCTGAGCTACAAAAAAGCTTATCGTCCAGTTTCCTATCGGCTATGAAGGAAAACAATCTTGATGCTATGTTGGACAGTCAAATAAAAGGTCATGAGAGCATGGAATTGCTTGGAGGGCTTGCGGAGCTAGCTAGGCAATGCTTAGATATGTGCGGTGACAAGAGGCCCTCAATGAAAGAGGTTTCTGAGGAGCTTAGCAGATTAAGAAAGCTTTCGAAACATCCTTGGATACAGCTTGACACTGAGACAGAGGGCTTTCTTGGCGGACCATCAACCAGTATTTTTGAAATAGACCAAAGCACAGAGCACGCAGGGAGGGTTGAAGAAATGCCAATTAATCCAAGCAGTTCTTACTTTATCAGGTGAAAACAATTGTGACAGGCCTATACTTCAGCATATTCAATGGTCCTTAAGCTTCTGTTCTTTTAGTTACCTGTGACATTTTTATATTTACAACTTGCAAGATTTTTCTCTTGGTAGAAGAATTTGGCTACTTTAGCATGAATAAATGTACTATGTTACAAGTTGGGGGTGCATTCAGTGCTAACCCATCTCTCCATGTAAACTCGTGCGAACCTTCCAAAGAGATTTCCAAAATTTCTCTCCATGTAAACTCGTGCGAATGAATACTAACGAGATTTGGGGCGTGGATACCTGGAATAGTTGGGGATCTGAACCCCCACCGTCCGGACGGAATCGGAGTCGAATAAGGGAATGGGGATCGAGGCAAAGCCGCAATCGTTGGTTTTGCGGAGGAATTTGGTCGGCAACGAAGCGGATTGGCACACGCGCTCCCCACCTCGTGGGGTTGATCGGCGAGGATGCGGCATGGACGCCGGACGGCCGAGCACTCCTCCCTCCTGCTGTCCGAGCCCAGCCCAGAAATCCACCGGCGAGTCATGCCACGTTTCACTTACGGCTGGGTTCACTCCGCTCGTTGCTTCCAACGCACGCGGTACAGTCTCAGAAGGAAATAAAATAACTTTAATTTTTTATAAGCTAAATAAAAAAAAGGTACTTTTTTATTGTTTAGACTTAGATTTTTTTTTTTTACTTTTAAGTCATACAAAAATCCTAAACAAACAGGACCTTAGTGTTTAGTTGTCTAGCTTTTACGTAGACTAGCTATAGTTTCTGAGATAGAAAATATCTAAAATACCTTTGAGAACAGTAACAGCATATTTGATGCAGTTTAACGCAATTAACAATATTTAACAACAATTGATGACATTTAACAAGTATTAACAATATTTATCAATATTTAGCAACATTTAACGACTATTAACACAATTGATGAGAAATATCACAATTGGCGAGAACAACCGCATATAAGCGATAACTACATGATTGGTAGTTACAACAAGTAATTATTACATAAATAATTATTGCAACAAGTAATTATTACACAATTATTATCGTGAATAATGAATACACCAATAAGGGGAAAAATAAAAATGCAGACAATTATTATAATAAACATTTATTACAACAAATAATAACTACAAACGATTATTACATAAATGATTCATGCCCCCTCCACTTTTTTCCGGGCTTGGGACTGACATCGGCAGTGTTAGGCATATTGTTCAGATTTAGAATGTTTGTTTATTGCTCTCAGATGTCGAGTTGCATAACATGCAATCTTGGCTCTCACGACACTTGTGTCAAAATTTTAATCATAAATTGAATATGACAATCAATTGTGGTAAATTAGGCCTTGAGCTAAAAAACAAAACCTTGCTTGTCTAATCATTCACTTCATGCAAATTATCAATTCAAAGTATAATAATAACAGACAATTGTAACAAATGAATCACAGTGAATCAGAATGAGCCAAAGGAACCACAGTGAATTAGAATGAGCCAAATGAATCACAAGCATGAATTGCATGACTCGATAAAAACCAAGTAATATCTTAGCTCAAGACCATATTATACTCCATTGTCGTATTCAACCTCAATTTGACATCAATACATCATCGAGCATTAATCCGAGCCCACAACATCAATACATCAGCAAACCATGCCAATTGTCAGTAACCACCAGCATGTGCATCAATCTAGTTAAGAAAGCAAATGATAATCAAATTCAGGAAATAGGATAATCAATTATATACAAGACATTGAACAACAAGCAGATGGCAAGAAGTAAGAACATGTAGTAACATAACAGATAGCTCATGTTAGGATCATTCTCCCAAGTTGACACATCCAGTTAAACATTATGCGAACTATACAGACTAATACAAAATGGAGATTAAGAACTTTGCACCTTCCATTAGTACCATAAGAGGCAATCCCTCCAGAATTCAGCCATTTTTACATAGACACAAACATTGAACATTGTAATAACAATCAATGAAGGCAATTATGAATAATTTGTATCAATTTAGTTGTATATGTACATGAACATGCATTAATAGATATAATTACAATAAGAGTAACTGAACAAATTTTTATAGATGTTGAGGCATCCAGAGTTATTTTATAGTCATTGTAAACTACTTCTGAGTAAGTTTCACTGACCCTCTAGATATCAAGTACACCTTACCAACCTCAATTAGGTCATAAAACTGACAAAGCATCGAATTGAAGTATGTTGCACGAATTTCTCTACCATGTGAATCAAGGAGATCAATAAATTCCATTGCCATCGTTGTAATACTGACACCTGCTCATGGCGTGGTCATTGGACCAAAAAGGCGACTAGAGGGGGGTGAATAGGAGCACGCTCACTTTTTTTACAAATAATTGATTAAATAAGATTTTACTCCATTAGCTATGGAAGCTATGAAGATCAATATACCAGTACAGCGGAAGACTAATATTGAATCCAATTTAACCCCCTAAGCAATACGACAAAAACAACACAAGCCAAAAACAAGTGCACTGGCGGTCTGACCGCTGACCCCTGGCGGTCTGACCGGTGGTCCTAGCGGTCTGACCGCCGGCCTGAAGAACAGATCAAACAGCCCCGATGACGAAGTTGTAAATAGATGAAACTTTTGATCTACAACTCCAAACTCGAAGAAACTTGGAACACACCTTTTCTATGATGTAGGAACCTATTCCAATCGAAGATTATGATAATTCTTGGAATAATTACGATCCTTTTCCGTTTGAGACGAGGAAGGTCCAAAACCGAGTTAAAACGAAAACTAGATCCAAAACCTTGCTCGTGGGTTATTGATTATCAAGATGATCCTACATATGTTTCCACATGTCACAGTAAGCTAGATCACGTGAAGAATTCAAGCAAAAACTCGCAGATCAAAGAAAGACTCAAAATCATCAAATATAGAGAAAGAACGCAAAGAAACAAGACATTGATCAAACTTTCCTTTGATTGATTTGATATGATTTGGGCTTACAGCCACTCCATCAATGGAGGACAATGCTCAATCCAAGAGCACGAAAATCACATCAAACTCCCAAGAACCCTAGCCTCCACAAAAGCTCTCCCTAAGCAAATTAGGGTTTCAAAAAAATAAAAGAGACGAGCGAAGAGGCACCACCACCTCCTCTATTTATAGTGGAGGCTTATACCTTCTAGAAGTTTGACTCAATTGGACTTCCGTTAAGGCCCAAAACAAACGGGTCACACACGCACGTATTTTAATGTGCCGTCTTTATCTCCTCTTGACCTAATTAGCTACACCTTCCGCCATCTTACGCCGCGGATTAGCCAATAGGTCACCCTTGTCCATCTTGCACCACGCTTGAGTTCATTGACCTCACCTGGCATCGTCGATCGTCTGGACCTCAGCTCTCCAAGCCTAGTCCCGATCATCCTCGCCGTTGACCGTCGTTGACCACCAAACAACCTGCACAACAATAGACAAGTAAACCGAATCCAGGAACAAGTTTTCACAACTTGACCCATGTTAGTCAAAATATGCATCATGCAATACATATGCACTGAAACTCATGACTTTGACCTAACAACCGAACATCACCGCCACAACGGACGACGATTAAGTGAAAACCGGTCAGACCGCCGCCATAGCCGATCTGACCGCCCACCCTAGCCGGTCTAACCGCCACCTATTGGCCAGTCAGACCGCCAGTTGGGACTTAGCCGAATTCCCTCTCTGGAAAACCGAAACCTATTAGAATTTTCAAACGAATAGAACTTTTGACTAGAGACTCCAAAAATTATGAGACCATGTGCAATAGAATCCTCTCTGTTGCCTACTACCTCTGTTTTTGGCCCAGCTCAAAATACCACATGCTGAAATTGGCCGATCCGACTGCCGCTATGGCGGTCGGATCGCTATAGGCCGGCCGATCGGCCTTGATTTGGCGGTCGACCGCCAATGGCTTTGACGACTCGATTCTTTCTTTGAAAACAAGTGAAACGATAAACCTTTAATGCCATTGCCAATTGTCACATCATCCTAAGATCAGGAGTATATCCCCATGATATCCACAATCTCTCCCTTGATGAACACATTGGCAATAATCCAAAAAATGTAATTTGGAGGTTTGAAAAGTAAAATACGGTCATTTTCGCATAAAGGCACAACTTGGTCCATAAGCAAGAGAAAGCAATGAACATGACCAAGCTGGCATCAGAATAGTATAGACAAGTGAGATAAGACAAAAGAAAACATAAAACTCTAAATTCCAGAAAAGAGTCAAAAATCTCACTTAAGGTCCATATGAAAGAACAATTGTTCAATTGACCTTTGATCATCGTGAGTATTAAGAAATACAATTCAAATTCAGAAAAGGCAATAAGACGATAAGAATATAATTCAAAAGCTCCCCCTCACTATGATCCTCAGATTTCAGAAAATTTCAAATTCTCCAACTTTCTCCCCCTTTTTATCATTTTTATATATCTTCTCCCCCTTTCTACAACAATGAGATATCTTCACCCCCAACATTTAAATATATTCTCCCCCTTTGATAATGGAGTCATCAAGGAATCACGCCTTCCTCTCATCCAAAGATAACAAATGCGGAATGAAGAAAAAAGCATAAGAAGGAGTATGCATGAAGTGCAATGGAGTGGCTTCATTTTTGTATTTTTTAATTTTTGATTACAAGAAGCTTTGGAGATTACCCAAAAGAACAAGCCAGTATTTCTAATATTGCACAAACAACATATTAAACCTAACAGCGCTGGCAAGATCATGATAAGACATATATATCAAAGCTAAGCACGAAAGCTCAAAAATAAAGCAATAGATTTGATCAATTTAAGCAAAACTTCAAATTTAGCAAGTTCATTAACTGAGATCCTAAAGTGAAACTGGCCATATCGAAATATCAAAGTGAGATAAAAAAAGCTAACAAAGACCACATTAAGACACAATCAGGTCTTGTATTGAATCATTTTGCTCAAATTTCTCAAACGCCCATTTTCAACAATTTTTCATTTGCACTGAATATTGAAATTGGCTAATGGTCTAACTTAGTGATTTGATCCTGGACTAGGAGCCATCCACAAACTCATCCTAAGCTTCGATCAGAAGTTGATTAACGGTATATCTTAGTAAAGAAGATCCTGGACTAGGAGCCATCCACAAACTGTTCCTAAGCTTCTACCAGGGCGAAAAATCTTGAGGTTCATGTCAATTCTGACAAGCAGTCCCCATGAGATTGTCTGGGTCATCAAACTATCTCCAAGTTCATGTCTTTAACATGCAGTCTCGTAAGAGTAGTTTGTCACAGTTTAAGCATAAGACAATCTTGAAATTTGATTTTTCATATTTCACAAGAGCAGTTTTAGATTATCAAGAACACAAGAAGCTCAAGTAATGGTCAATTTTAGATTCAAGAGCTAACAAAGTAATTCTGACAGGGTCAATGTCACAAAAGGAGCACTAATTGCGCAACTAGCTAAAACATCCACAAATTGCAGTTTTTAGTTCGAGTTGTTTTAGAGTTCTAGCTCATATAGTAAAGACTTATCTGTATATGTGAAAGCATGATAATTCTAGTAAGTCAAAGAACTAGACATGGCATTGAGCAAGAATTGGAATACTAAAGCTCCAAAGGGTAATAGGTGAAGCTTCATCAATTTTAAAAGATAAGCAGAAAATCTTATATTACAATGCATCTTTTTGGATTTTTCATATGAATGCAATATGATACAATGAGATGCAATAAAAGCCCAAAAACCTAAAATGTTCAAAAAGATCAACAAGTTCAGAAAAGAACAAGAAAAGATCAGAAAAGATCGAACTCCCCCTCAAACAAACTCATAAGGATAAATTACCCCTAACTCGCTCCTCAAGGTGGAAAACCTAGTTGGGTCTAAAGGCTTGGTGAGGATATCAGCAGTTGAGCCTCGGACTCCACGAAGTGCAGCACAATATCACTTTTTTCGACATGGTCTCTAAGGAAATGATAGCAAATGTCTATGTGCTTGGTCCTAGAGTGTTGCACTGGGTTCTTAGCAATATTAATAGCAGAAGTGTTATCACAGAAAAGAGGAACACTAGCAAAATTTAACCCATAGTCCTTAAGAATAGATACCATACACAAAATCTGACTACAGCAACTAGCAGCAGCTACATATTCAGCTTCAACAGTGGATTGCGCAACAGAGGACTGCTTCCTAGAAGACCAAGAAACAAGAGAAGTGCTTAGGAAGTGACAAGTGCCTAAGGTACTCGTCCTATCTAGCCGGCAGCCCGCAAAATCAGAATCAGAAAACCCCCGAATGGACAAAGATGAAGAATATGAATACCAAATGCCATACAAGAGGGTAGAGTGTAAATACCTGGATATGCGCTTAACGGCTTGGCGATGGGAAGCTCGGAGGCGCTGAAACCTCGCCTGAGGCGCATCGTGAAGTGGAGCACTCGAAGAGGAAAGCATCTCTTCGACCTCCGCAGGTACTGCTGATGACCAAGATGTAGCAGGAGCCTCATCTGAAGGCGAAGTAGTCACAGCAGGTTCTTGTGTTGAAATATCTGATCTAGCTCCAGGGCTTAGCTTGTCCATCATCTCCATATGTGATGAAATCATCACCCGTCGACCGCGTGAAGGAGGTGAACCATCTTGAGTTTCTGGTCATGTGGTGTGAATAGTTAGAGTCGACAAACCACGTGTCGTTCCTCTTTCCGCGGAAATCCTAAAAATCAAGGCACAAAAGAACGATGTGTCTTGATACTGGGGTTAGTTAAACACGACTTAGGAACCTAGTACTGAGCCACACATCTGCGAGTAGTAGGCAAAGCAGAAGTGCTATCCTTGATTTTATTTGAAGTTCTGTTGTGAACAATGGTTAAACTTGTAACACCCTGACCCAAAATCGGCTCAATGCCCTGCCCACCATGGGGCGGACCCGCGCACACATAGCACCTCACTTACACTTTCGTCCTCGCTTCGTGTAAAAGGGTTAACCCGGAAGTACTACGTTTGGATCCAACAGGCATTATATACCACTACAACTCACTTGAGACAAGCAATATGGGACTAATCCCACCACACAACTCATGGGCCACATGGGCCACGCTACGAGCAGGCCGGGGTATTACATTCACCCCTTAAGGGGCGCCCTCAAAGATACCGCATATCGACAAATGCCCGAACCACCCCTCGGTACACGTCAGGTGCATCCGGTCTGCGGCACATATGCCATGCCATGTGTCCACTCCGGGCCCACATGTGCCATGCGCCATATGCCGCGCGCCATCCCCGCAGCGCTCGTGCGTGAGGTTGATGCTCGATACCATCCGTAACACCACGACCCAAAATCGGCTCAATGCCCTGCCCACCGTGGGGCGGACCCGCGCACACATAGCACCTCACTTACACTTTCGTCCTCGCTTCATGTAAAAGGGTTAACCCGGAGGTGCTACGTTTGGATCCAACAGATATTATATACCACTACAACTCACTTGAGACAAGCAATATGGGACTAATCCCACCACACAACTCATGGGCCACATGGGCCACGCTACGAGCAGGCCAGGGTATTACAAAACTAACATGAGAGTTATCCTGTCTGGGAGCATAATGATGAGCATGTGACACAAATGCTAAACCAGGTTTGTTCTTTTCTATGTTATCATGTCTCATAAAAGCTCTAGGTTGATTGGATAAAATTCTAGTAAAAATTTTCTTATCATTTTTCAACCTACGCCAACAGAACTCAACCAAATGCGCATTCTTTTTGCAATAGGTGCAATGGTACTTGATACCACTGGGAGAAGCACCCTTTGACTTAACAGATGGTTGGGCAACACCTGCAGATTTAAAGATAGTTTTTGTAGGTTGGGTTTTGAATTCAACTAACCCATTTTCCAAGACTTGAGTAACTTTTATCTTAGAATTATCTTGGACATAGTTGTATCATAATCCTTGCTTCTTATAAGGAGTTTTAGACTTGTCCAGAATCACGTTTAATTATTTCTTACCTTTAGAGAATTTTTCTAAGGTATTCTTAAGATAAGCATTTTCTTCTTCAAGATTAACACATGATTCACAGGTTTTACCCTTAATGGCTCTAGCATATTTTTCCTTATATAAAGCAGCTTCAAGTTTAAGAGCTGGACATGAAGCACATGTAGCAGACTCAATACTGTCCTTAAGCTTGGCAAATTTAGTTCTAGCTACTTCTAAGATATCTTTGACTTCATATTCGCATTCTATGTAGAAAGTGCAAAGGCTAGAATCAACCACACTAGAAGCAACTAACTTGTTAGACTCTAAGCATTTTTTACATAGAGCAGATTTAACCTTAACTAGCTCAGTCCTAGCATTTTCAAGTTGTTGTAAAGTAATATTATGAGCAGATTGCAGTTTAGCAAATTCTGAGTGCAAAGCATGGCAAGCTGAACATTCATCAGATTCAAGAGTCTTACCATTTGTAAGTTCTAAAGTTAAACTATCTACTTGTGACTCTAAGTCCTTGTTCTTGGCCATGACAAACTCTAAAGGCTTATCCTGACTCATGAGTTTCTCAAATATAGTTTCACATCTATCAGCAAGGACATCATAGGAAGGAGGTACCTCATCGTTGTCGTCGTCAACGGAGTTGGCCATGAAACACAATTCAGTGAAGTCCTTGGCTTTCCCCTTCTTCTTGTTTTGAGGGATCTCCTCCTCCTTGTCCTCCTCGCTCCCGGAGTCCACATCGCTTAAGGATTGTTCCTCAAAAGCGGTAAGAACTCGGTGAGCGGCCTTCGTCAGTTGGGCAACATCATACCTTGAGTTGTTCCATTGAGGCTTCTTCCAAGCTGGCTTTCCCTCCTTATGGTTGCTATTACCTTTCAGCTTGGGGCAATTTGTCCGGATATGATTAAGCTCACCACACTCATAGCAAGTCACGGCACCTCCTCTATTTCTGTTTCTCATATTGTTATAGGCCCGTGTGGCCTTTTTGACTATGAGAGCCAACTCAGCCTCAGAGAGACTCTCAAACTCCTCTGCATGAATTGTAGATAAACCAGCAAGCGAAAATCTAGAAAAAGACTCAAAAGACCCATCAGAAACTCTCTTGAGTGGGTCTGCTACCAAAGCCATATTTTCTTTCTTGGGATGATCAATCCTCTTGATCTCATGAGTCTTGAGCTTGCTATAGAACAGCTCCAGAGTCAGATCAGAAAGGTTGACATTCTTCTCAATGGCGATATCCTTTATCTCCCATTCCTTGGTGTTGATTGCACAGACTAAGAATATTCAATACCAACAGCTTTCATCTGATGAATCACTTTATTAAAGCGACTGAAAATGTCATCGATCCTCTCTGCAGGACGCATCTCGAATTTATTATATTCACGCTTAAAGACTGTTTGGCGTACTTTCTTGAGTTGGGACGAACCCTCATGGTGAGTTTCGAGAGTGTTCCAAATCTCGTGCGCAGTCTCAATATTACAAATCTGATCATACTCCTGTCTACCAAGCCCACCATATAAGAGGTTTTTAGCCTTATTATTGCTAGGCAAGAGGGCTGTTGAAGCCGGCGTAGCAACTTCGGGCACAACGAGCGGGGCTTGAACAACCTCCCATATAGCTTGTCCGTCGCTCTCAAGGAAGACTCGCATGCGATTCTTCCAATAGGCATAGTCGTGCCCATCGAAGATATGCGGCTTAGTGGATGTAACATCCCAATTTTCAGAGCTTTAAAAATCCTTTAAATAGTGGTGGTGAGAAAATTCACCATTTGTAATTATTTGAAAATTTATTTAAAAAGCTTAATATGGACTTTAAGGACAAACCGATTTAATGTGCTTAATTCCAACATCAACAATGGACAAACTTATTTTATTTAGATTCTTTTTGCTTGGATATATTTTATAGAATTTTATAGAATTTTTCCAAGATCATTTGCTATTTTCTAATTGCCATTCGCATTTTCTGGAGTTATTAAAAAGAAAAATATATTTAAATACTATTCCAGCCACGCCAGCCCATCTCGCCGCTCGGCCGCGCCCTCGTTCGTTGGATGCTTGATGCGTGCCCCTCGTTTTCGATCGGACGCACGCGCTGAACCCCGCCTCCCTCCGTTGGATTCTTTGCCGCGTGGCTCGCGTGATCTCGCTCGCTTCGCTCGCCTCGCCGCATTGCATTGCCGGTGGGACCGCCACAGGGTCGTCGTCTCCGCGCCTTTCTTCTTCCTCGCGTCCTCGGTTAGCCGCCATTGCCGAAGCTTCGAGCTTCGTTCGAAAATCGCGTATCCGTTGCGGATTCTTCGCGCCGACGTTACCAAAACAAATACCGTGTTATCCCGTACCTATTTCTGTTGGAATCAAACCCGAATTCGGCAAATATCTCCGAGATTCAAGGATTTCAAAATCCCGGCCGTTACGGACCCGAATTGGGGGTTTCCAATTCCGGCGTCCCCCGGGCCTATAAATACCCCCTTAGCACCGCCCAGACCTCTGCAACCCAAAGCCGCCACCCTCGACACCCCGATCGCTCTAGCGCCGCCGCATTTCAAGTTTTAAGGTTTTCGACCGTGCTTCTTCTCCTGCGAATTGCGCCGCCGTCGTCGCCGCCCTTGCCTCGTCGACTCCACCACCGTGCTCAGCAAGTCCCAGGCTACCTCGGGCGCACCTCCTCATCGCCGGAGTATCACCGAAGCCCTCGTCCGACAACACCCGAAGCTCCACCTCCGCTTCTTCCTCGCCGCCGGTCGCCACCGTCGTTATCAGCCTTTGGTAAGGGCACTAACGGGTGCGCATTTGCACCAAAAATCCACCGGTACCCTCCACCACCGGCGAGTCACCACCGTTCGCCGACGACCATCGGGTCCCGAGCGCCACCGCCGCCGTTGTCGTCGGCTCGGCTCGGCGTCGGCCTTAGTCTTTGGTGTGGTAGCCGCGTGGTGCGGATCAGCCAAGACACGCGCGTCGCGTGGCTCAGTCCACCGCGCCAGATCTCCCTCGGCTCGGTGCACTCGGTCCACCGTGAGCCCCGAGACTGACATGTGGGGCCCACATGTCAGATTTATTTTTAAATCTATTTTCTTTTCCGAAAATTCTCGGCTGACGCAAGCATTGCGCAATAATCCGATTTTCCTTTATAAAAATAATTCGGGAAATTCAATAAAATCCAAATTACGGTTTTATTTATATTCAAAATTCGAAAGCCCATATCTTTTGCATCCGAACTCCGATTGAGTCCATTCAAATTTGTAAATTCATATAAAATCAACATCTATTTAATGGTGAATTTTATTTGATTTTTGAAGTTTGTTTTGGCTTTGTTATTTATTTGTTTTTGTTTGTTTTGTCTCGTTTGCGAGTAGACGTTGATACTTCGGGAAATTTTACTGAAGAAGGAACACCTCCTCAAGACCAAGACCAATATCTAGATCTATTCCAAGGCAAGTTATACCTTTGATCATATTGAACCCAATTTTCAAAATACTTTGTTTCAATGTATTGCATTCTATTTCAAGTATTTATTTAAATGCTTTTGGGATAGTTATTAATCCAATTTGTTATACCACCTTGTCTATTGTATGCCATGATCTTTTGTCACCCTAGGTAGGTTCATTATTAGTTGGTATTATCGTAGCACCAACGTGGGTTGGTTAGATACGATTAGATTGCTTAGCCATGCCACGAGTCATCATTTCATGTGAGTTGTAATTATAAACTTGACTAAGTGATTATGGAACTGTGTCAAGAAACTCTGTGTGTTGTGTGCTGTTACTCGTTGATGGCATGTGTTGCATTTAATCAACAGGGTGGGAAAAGATTTAGACTGAGGCAAGTGGTGGATCTGTGTGATTGGTGGAGCTGTGTGCTATAAACTTTGTGATTTGGGTTAAAACTGAAAGTCTTGCCTTGGTCAAATAAGGACTTAACTTTGTGCGCCATTGAACTAGGCCTTACTGTACGACCACATGCCTAGTATGGACTGGGCCTAACTTAGTAAGTTATGGATTTGTGATATTATTACTCAGGTTGTATTTTAAGCTTTGTGATGGGCTGGAGGTGTGCTACTATGTGGGCACAACGCGGGACGGTTCGCCGCTTCCCTGTCCAACAGTGTGTGTTATGCCAAAGCGCTGTGTTTGGGTTGGTATGACGGTAAAGCACACTGGGAGTAATAATACTTGGGATGAAGTTTCCGAAAAGTTTTGTTATGGTCAGTGCTAGCTACACTGATTGTATCGTGTGTGTAAAGTGTACAACCTCTGCAGAGTGTTTAAACCAATCTATTCGAATAGCCGGGTCCTCGGTTATGGACATGCTCGGGAATTTCACACAAGGGGTAGATTTTCATGAAACATTTGGGAGGGGTCAGCTGTGTGAGATAACTTATACAGCTGTGTGAATAACTTGTTTAGACTGTGTGTCCTTTGTGAAACAAATTGTTAAATTAACATTCTTTAATTGTTTTCAATTATGTTTTCAATCTATTATCTGTATTCAATTGCAAATGTTGCATTTCCGCAAAATAACCACAGAAGCCATTCCTTTGGAATAAGCCATCATGTATAAATGCATTCTGTGGTATGACTTGAGAGTACGGTGTGTACTCACCCTTGCTAAACAAATCAACAGAAGTGGAGGAGTCATCACCTGCTTTCGAAGAAGAGTTCTACGAAGGTTGATCGTTAGGGTCTTGATCCCAGTCAGTTGCCTGTGGTAAATTGATGGGAGCCCGCTGAAGTTTACTTCGTTTCCGCTGCAGTTTATTTCATTATTATCAGCCTTGCATGGCTTAATAATTGTACAACTCGACCGTAAGGTCCCAACAGTTATTTGTTATTCAAAGTACTCGTTTATTCTTATATTCGTTGTATGGATGTGATATTTCATCGATGTTGACCTTTGTGTGCACTAAGCGTGATCTGGGTGGTGCGAGAATACAGAGGGTCAGATTTGCATATTTGGGTCCCGACAGAGGTGGTATCAGAGCCATACTGACTGTAGGTCTTGACCATAGTTAGATCGGCCGTTGTAGTATGTCCAAAATTATTTTCTAAAAGCAAACATTCACTTGCAAGATTAATTGAACTCCTTAACTCATCTCATGTCTCTCTTGACTCAACTATTGCTGAAATTCTTTCTTTCCCCGCTGTTTTTAAGCTGTTTTCATCTCCTTGTCCATCTTGACAAATGCCTCGTCTTCAGAGTTATGGAGAGCGTAAGGTAGGACTTGCCGCTGAACTTTGGAAGTTGTTACAAGTACTTGCAGGATTTGACCGTCCAATGTACCGTGGCAGTGCTTGGATCGTGAACGACCGAGATCGTGGAGTGATCTGCCATTTGACCATTTACGCCAGGAAGAACACCAAGGCGAACAAACCCCTGAACATCTCAGCTCGAAGGAGTGTTTGGATTGAAGCAATCCAGGAGTCTTCGCGCCTTGCCATCCTGAGGATCTACAACATCTACGCTCGAGAGCTTCGAGACACCATTTTCCATTACCATCCCTGCTCTTCCGACGTGGATCTTGCTGCACGCTACCCGTCTACGGAGGGAGAAGGCAACGCCACCATTGTGCATCTTGCCCAGTTCACCGCTGCTCAGGAGGAATCATTGGAGTTAGCCGCCACAGAGCTAGAGTGTGCATACGAGACCCTTCAGAGAGCCGAGGAGAGGATCGCCATGCTGGAAGAAGCTCTGTATGGACAGCACGATCACGAAGAAGACACTAAAGAAGAAGACATGAAGAAGGCGATGAACCAATTTGGACGGAAGAGCCGCAGAGGTAGCGAGCAGTACAGTTGTACTGCACGAGAGACACTGCTCTGTTGCACTGCCGGGACATCAAGATCAGTTTGCAAGGATGTCAGCTCACTTTCAGGTCTATAGCAGGCGGGAGCACCGTCAAGGCTACGGAGGCTATTTAATCGAGTAGTATGTTCGAGTTCGTTTCAGGCTTAGCCAATATTAAGTCTTGAGTCGCCCTTTAGGCGGTAGTTTGTGTGCTTACGTTCGTCCTTATTTTTGTGTGCAAGTATGAGCTGCAGAGGCCCTTAGGCATTTGTTGCAAGCCATACTATTATCTTAATTAATATAAGAGTTTCAGTTGAGCTTTCTTAAATTTGTGTTGTTGGGTTTTACCTACCCCGCTTAGTTCTACAACTCATCTTGTACTTGCTATCTTATCTAACCCCTGGAGATTCACCAGATGGTTCAGACTCGTCAAGCTGCTGCAAGTGGTTCCGATACTCCAGTATCAGAAGGACAGGAGCAGACCCCCGCAGAAGCAGTTCCACCACAAGCACCTTCAGTGGATCTGCAGAATTTTGGAGCATTCATGGCAGCTCAGACCCAGCTGATGTACACCATGATGAATCAGATGCAGTCTATGAGTTACCAGAACAACAACAATCAACATCACAATGGAACCCCAGTTGCTCATGGTCACAATGGATCATCCAAGTTGGCCGAGTTTATGAGAACCCGTCCACCAACTTTCTCTGGACATGTCTCACCAGTAGAAGCTGATGATTGGCTTCGTGTCATTGAGAGAAGCTGCGATCACTCAATGCGGCGATCATGAGAAAGTCTGTCGCACTCTCACGGATGGAAGGCATTGTTGCCGAATGGTGGGAAAACTTTTGTGCAGCGCGTGGAACGCCGCAAGACATTACTTAGGAAGAGTTCACGGTACCGCCGCCCAATATCATGTGCGGAAGGAATCATGGATCTGAAGAAAGATGAATTACGTGCTCTCAAGCAAGGAGGAATGTCAGTGACTGACTACCTCAACAAATTCTCTCAACTTGCTCGATATGCTGCAGAAGATGTCGCCACTGACAAGGCTCGCCAGAGTCGTTTTCTGAAAGGATTAAACACTGGACTTCAAGTCAACTTGATCGCCCACACCTTTCCTAATTTTCAAGAGATGATCAATAAAGTTTTGATTCTTGAAGATAAGCGCACAGAACTAGAGGATCACCGTAAGCGCAGAATAGCCCAACAAGGAAGTCACCAACCCCAGCTGAAGGCAA
This sequence comes from Hsuehochloa calcarea, assembly GCA_036346395.1. Classification (NCBI taxonomy): domain Eukaryota; kingdom Viridiplantae; phylum Streptophyta; class Magnoliopsida; order Poales; family Poaceae; genus Hsuehochloa; species Hsuehochloa calcarea. The sequence goes on along the minus strand of CM070593.1, from coordinate 5,547,826 downwards.
GGATAATTCCACCGCAGTTTAGTCATTTTTCACCACAGAGTTCTTTTAGAATACCTGCACCACCTTGACCGCCTAACTGCTTGTAATTTTCGCAACCACACTGTCAACCCCACCCCGGGAAACAATCAGCAGAATGTACCCAGAGTTTGTTATACCTGCCGTCAACCAGGACATTTCTCCAATCAGTGCCCTCAGAAGGGGACAATCACTCCATTACGATTCAACCTTGGGAACACACCAGCCAAGACACCAGTACAGAACAACAATCAAGGAACTTCCCATGCTGCCGGTCAATCCGGAGGAGCACCGCAATCGGTGGTCAGAGGCCGTGTCAACCACGTCACTCTGGAAGGAGCTCAGGAAGCACCCGACGTGGTACTGGGTAAGTTTCTAGTAAATTCAGTACCTGCATCAGTTCTATTTGATTCTGGAGATTCGCATTCATTTGTTTCTGAAGTTTTTGCAACCAAGAATAATTTGGGAGTTATGCATCTTAAGCATACTCTGTTAGTTCAATCTCCTGGAGCAGAGCTAAGCTCTAAAGTGGGATGCTTAGGAGCTAGGTTACTCATAGTTGGAGTTGAGTTTCTAGCCAACCTAATAGTTCTAGACACTCAGACCATAGATGTCATCCTGGGTATGGATTGGTTATCCAAACACAAAGTAGTGCTAGATTGTGGCCGAAGAGCTGTAACAATAGAGGATACCACTAAAAAGAAAGTGGAATTTCTAGCCACCTCAGTACGTGATGGACATTTGGTAGTCCACAGTCTGAAGACAGTTTCCTTAAAAGATGTACCTGTAGTCAGAGATTACCCAGACGTATTTCCAGAAGAATTACCAAGAATGCCACCGGACTGTGACATTGTGTTTGTCATCGATCTAGTGCCAGGAACAGCACCAATTTCCAAAAGACCCTATCGGATGCCAGCCGATGAACTTGTGGAAATGAAGAAGCAGATAGAAGAACTACTGGAGAAAGCTTTTGTAAGGCCTAGTTCGTCGCCATGGGGAGCGCCAGTTTTGTTTGTTAAGAAGAAAGATGGAAGCATGAGGATGTGTATCGATTATCGTTCTCTCAATGAAGTTACCATCAAGAAAAAGTACCCATTGCCCCGAATCGATGATTTATTCGACCAGATGAAAGGAGCCGGAGTATTCTCCAAGATCGATCTACGATCAGGTTACCATCAGTTGAAGATTTGTTCTAAGGATGTACCTAAGACCGCTTTCTCAACCCGGTATGGACATTACGAATTTCTAGTCATGTCGTTTGGTCTGACTAATGCTCCTTCCTATTTCATGAACATGATGAACAAAGTATTCATGGAATATTTGGATAAGTTCGTAGTAGTGTTCATTGATGATATTTTGGTATACTCAAAGTCAGAAGAAGAGCATGCAGAACATTTGAGATTAATCCTAGAGATGCTCAGAGAGCATCACTTGTATGCCAAGTTTAGCATGTGTGACTTTTGGAAAAAGAAAGTTGATTTCCTCGGTCATGTGATGACAGCCGAAGGAGTAGCAGTTGACCCCGGAAAGGTTAAAGTTGTAATGAATTGGGAGCAGCCCAAGACGGTTACTCAAATTCGTAGTTTCTTGAGAATGGCAGGATACTATCGTCGTTTCATTGAAGAATTCTCAAAAATTGCTAAGCCTCTTACGCAATTGTTGAAGAAAGAGAAGAAGTTCATTTGGACCCCAACTTGCGAAGAGAGTTTTCAAGAATTGAAAAAACGTTTGACTTCAGCCGTAGTACTAGTTTTGCCGGATATCACTAAGGATTTTGATATCTATTGTGATGCCTCGCGTCAAGGATTAGGGTGTTTCCTTATGCAAGAAGGAAGAGCTGTCGCTTATGCGTCAAGGCAATTAAGGCCTCATGAAGAAAATTACCCTACCCATGATTTGGAATTAGCTGCTGTAGTGCATGCTTTGAAGATTTGGCGTCATTATCTCATCGGTAATCGTTGTGAAGTGTACACAGATCATAAAAGTCTGAAATATATATTCACTCAGTCTGACCTGAATATGAGACAGAGAAGATGGCTGGAATTAATAAAGGATTATAATCTTGGAATCCATTACCATCCTGGTAAGGCCAATGTAGTTGCAGATGCACTGAGTCGTAAGAGCTACTGCAACGCTCTGGAAGTAAAAGAGTTGTGTTCAGAACTTCAGGAGGAATTCCAAAAGCTACAGCTAGAAGTTGTTTCTAAAGGATTTGTGGCCAGTCTGGAAGTGCAATCTACTCTAGAGAAACAGATTCGTGAAGCTCAACCCCAGAATTTTGAGTTTGCCGACCTCAAGAAGAAGATGGCAGAAGGAGAATTTAAAGACTTTACCGTGGATGATCAGGATATACTGTGGATCAATGGACGTATCTGTGTACCGGATATTGATGGATTAAGACAGCTGATTCTGAAGGAAGCCCATGACTCAAAGTATTCGATTCACCCTAGAAGTACTAAGATGTATCAGGATGTTAAGAATAGGTTTTGGTGGCCAAACTTAAAGCGAGACGTCGCAGAGTTCGTTGCCTTATGCGACGTGTGTCAGAAAGTAAAGGCAGAGCATCAGAGACCAGCAGGTTTGCTACAACCGCTGAAGATACCAGAATGGAAGTGGGAAGAGATCGGTATGGATTTTATTACCGGTTTACCCAAGACTCAATCAGGATTGATTCGATTTGGGTAATCGTAGATCGTTTGACTAAAGTTGCCCTTTTCTTGCGAGTCAAAACCACTTACTCAGGAGACCGCTTGGCAGAGTTGTATATGTCAAAGATCGTTAGTCTGCATGGTGTGCCTAAGAAGATAGTGTCAGATCGAGGATCTCAGTTCACCTCTCGTTTCTGGCAAAGTCTACATGAAGCCCAGGGAACTCATCTCGAATTTGATCGCTTATCATCCACGCATGCACAGACGGTGAAAGAGTCAACCAGATATTAGAAGATATGTTGAGAGCACGTGCCTTAGCAAATGCTACCGTTGGGATAAGAGTTTGCCGTATGAATTCTCGTACAACAACGATTATCAAGCCGTTTATGAGATGTCACCATTTGAAGCTTTGTATGGTCGTTTATGCAGAACTCCATTAAATTGGTCAGAGACAGCTGAACGTGTAGTGTTCGGGCCAGATATTATTCAGGAAGCCGAAGAACAAGTTGCTATGATCAGAGAAAGACTAAAGATAGCCCAGTCCCGGCAAAAGAGTTATGCCGATAATCGTCACCGTGACCTCAGCTTTGAACTAGAGGATTTTGTGTATCTTCGAGTTACTCCGCTCAGAGGTGTTAAGAGATTCCACACCAAAGGGAAGCTTGCCCCAAGGTATGTGGGTCCGTTCAAGATTCTGGAACGCCGAGGAAAAGTTACGTACCAGTTGGAGCTACCACAGTTGTTGACAGGAGTGCATGATGTCTTTCATGTCTCTCAGCTGAAGAAGTGTCTTCGTGTGCCAGAAGAGCAGACTCCGTTGGAGTCAATTGAACTGAAGGAAGATCTCACGTACAAAGAACAGCCTGTCAGGATTTTGGATGTCGCAGAGCGCCGCACCAGAAGCAAGATCGTTCGTTTCTGCAAAGTCCAGTGGAGTAACCACTCAGAAGGAAAAGCAACGTGGGAACGTGAAGAAGAGTTGAAAGCCGAGTTCCCCAGCCTCTTCTCTAGCTAGCCTGAATCTCGGGGTCGAGATTCCCTTAAGGGGGGGAGGTCTGTGACATCCCAATTTTCAGAGCTTTAAAAATCCTTTAAATAGTGGTGGTGAATAAATTCACCATTTGTAATTATTAGAAAATTTATTTAAAAAGCTTAATATGGACTTTAAGGACAAACCGATTTAATGTGCTTAATTCCAACATCAACAATGGCCAAACTTATTTTATTTAGATTCTATTTGTTTGGATATATTTTATAGAATTTTCTAGAATTTTTTCAAGATCATTTGCTATTTTCTAATTGCTATTTGCATTTTCTGGAGTTATTAAAAAGAAAAATCTATTTAAATCCCTCGGAACAGTGTTGGGCCGAAGACCAACACTATTCCAGTCGCGCCAGCCCATCTCGCCGCTCGGCCGTGCCCTCGTCCGTTGGATCCTTGACGCGTGCCCCTCGTTTTTAATCGGACACACGCGCTCAACCCCGCCTCCCTCCGTTGGATTGCTACCTGCTCAACCTCGCCCGCTGATCTCGCTCGCTCGCTCGCCCGCGCCTCGCTGCCGCTGCCAGGTGGGACCGCCACAAGGTCGTCGTCTCCGCGCCTTTCTTCTTCCTCGCGCCCGCGCTTCGCAGCCATTGCCGAAGCTTCGAGCTTCGTTCAAAAATCGCGTATCCGTTGTGGATTCTTCGCGCCGACGTTACCAAAACAAATCCCGTGTTATCCCGTTCCTATTTCTGTTGGAATCAAACCCGAATTCGGCAAATATCTTCGAGATTCAAGGATTTCAAAATCCCGGCCGTTTGGACCCAATTGGGGTTTCAATTCGGCCCCCGGGCCTATAAATACCCCCTTAGCACCACCCAGACCTCCGCAACCCAAAGCCACCACCCTCGTCGCCCCGATCGCTCTAGCGTCGCCGCATTTCAAGTTTTAGGGTTTTCGGCCGAGCTTCTTCGAATTGCGCCGCCGTCGTCGTCGCCCTTGCCTCGTCACTCCACCACCGTGCTCAGCAAGTCCCAGGCTGCCTCGGGCGCACCTCCTCATCGCCGGAGTATCACCGGAGCCCTCGTCCGACAACACCCGAAGCTCCACCTCCGCTTCTTCCTCGCCGCCAGTCGCCACCGTCGTTGCTCGGCCACGGTAAGGGCACCAGCGGTGCGCGTAGCACCAAACAATCCACCGGTACCCTCCACCACCGGCAAGTCGCCGCCGTTCGCCGACGACCATCGGGTCCCGAGCGCCACCGCCGCCGTTGTCGTCGGCTTCGGCGCGGCCGTCGGCCTCGATCTTTGGTGTGGCGGCCGCGTGGTGCCAAATCGGCGCAAGACACGCGTCGTGGCTCGATCCACCGCGCGGATCTCCTCGGCACTGCGCTCGGTCAGTGAGCCGAGACCGACATGTGGGGCCCACATGTCAGATTTCTTTTTAAAACTATTTTCTTTTTTGGAAATTCTCGGCCGACGCAAGCATTGCGCAATAATCCGATTTTCCTTTATAAAAATAATTCAGTAAATTCAATAAAATCCAAATTAGGGTTTTATTTGATTTTCAAACTTCCAAAGCCCATATCTTTTGCATCCGAACTCCGATTGAGCCGATTGATTTTTGGAGTTTGTTTTGGCTCTGTTATTTATTTGTTTTTGTTTCTTTTGTCTCGTTTGCGAGTAGACGTCGATACTTCAGGAAATTTTTCTGAAGAAGGAGCACCTCCTCAAGATCAAGACCAATATCTAGATCTATTCCAAGGCAAGTTATACCTTTGATCATATTGAACCCAAATTTCAAAATACTTTGTTTCAATGTATTGCATTCTATTTCAAGTATTTATTTAAATTCTTTTGGGATAGTTATTAATCCAATTTGTTATACCACCTTGTCTATTGTATGCCATGATCTTTTGTTACCCTAGATTGGTTCATTATTAGTTGGTATTATCGTAGCACCAACGTGGGTTGGTTAGATACGATTAGATTGCTTAGCCTGCCACGAGTCATCATTTCATGTGAGTTGCAATTATAAACTTGACTAAGTGATTATGGAACTGTGTGAAGAAACTGTGTGTGTTGTGTGCTGTGTGTTGTTACTCGTTGATGGCATGTGTTGCACTTAATCAACAGGGTGGGAAAAGATTTAGACTGAGGCAAGTGGCGGATCTGTGTGATTGGTGGAGCTGTGTGCTATAAACTTTATGATTTGGGTTAAAACTGAAAGTCTTGCCTTGGTCAATTAAGGACTTAACTTTGTGCGCCATTGAACTAGACCTTACTGTACGACCACATGCCTAGTATGGACTGGGCCTAACTTAGTAAGTTATGGATTTTCGATATTATTACTCTGGTTGTATTTTAAGCATTGTGATGGGCTGGAGGTGTGCTACTATGTGGGCACATCGCGGGACGGTTCGCCACTTCCCTGTCCAACAGTGTGTGTTATGCCAAAGCGCTGTGTTTGGGTTGGTATGACGGTAAAGCACACTGGGAGTAATAATACTTGGGATGAAGTTTCCGAAAAGTTTTGTTATGGTCAGTGCTAGCTACACTGATTGTATCGTGTGGGTAAAGTGTACAACCTCTGCAGAGTGTTTAAACCAATCTATTCGAATAGCCGCGTCCTCGGTTCTGGACATGCTCGGGAATTTCACAGAAGGGGTAGATTTTCATGAAACATTTGGGAGGGGTCAGTTGTGTGAGATAATTTATACAATTGTGTGAATAACTTGTTTAGACTGTGTGTACTTTGTGAAACCAATTGTTAAATTAACATTCTTTAATTGTTTTCAATTATGTTTTCAATTATGTTTTCAATCTGTTATCTGTATTCAATTGCAAATGTTGCATTTTCGCAAAATAACCACAGAAGCCATTCCTTTGGAATAAGCCATCATGTATAAATGCATTCTGTGGTATGACTTGAGAGTACGGTGTGTACTCACCCTTGCTAAACAAATCAACAGAAGTGGAGGAGTCATCGCCTGCTTTCGAAGAAGAGTTCTACGAAGGTTGATCGTTACGGTCTTGATCGATCGGTTGTTCGTGGTAAATTGATGGAGCCATTGAGTTTACTTCATTTTCGCTGCAGTTTATTTTATTATTATCAGCCTTGCATGGCTTAATAATTGTAAAACTCGACCGTAAGGTCCCAACAGTTATTTGTTATTCAAAGTACTCGTTTATTCTTATATTCGTTGTATGGATGTGTGGATATCGTGAGGATATGTGTATGATCTTAGGATGATGAGTCAATTGGCAATGGCTTTGTTGGTTTGCAAAATCTCGCGTTTCGGTTTGCTTGATCTGTTAGACCACGTGCGATCGGCCGGTGACATGGGTGGTCGATCGCCCGTGGGAGGTCCGACCGCAGATGATGGCGTCTGACGACCGTCTTGGTTCAAAATGGTTTTTGGAGCTGAGCCAAAAATAGGATGTGTAGGCAAGTGAGGGGAGTCTCCTAGATGTGGTCACATTATTTTTGGAGCTCCCAGTCAAAAGTTCTATTCATTTAAAAATTCCAGGAGGTTTCAGATTTTCAAGATGAAAATTTGGCTAAGTCATTTCGGGCGGTCGGACCGCCGTTATGGAAACGGTCGGACCGGCCTGAAATCGGTCGGACCGGCTGTGTGGGGCGGTCAGACCGCCGATCACTTGGAGGTTAGCCTTGTTGGCATTGTTGTGATTTGAATGTGGTTATTGTATGAACTTCAATACTTTATTGTTGCATATTGCATTGTTGAACTGACGTGGGTCAAGTTGTGAAGAACTTGTTCCCGGAGACGATTTGTTTGTCTATTCTTTGTGCGGTGGCTTTGAGATCAACGGCGTCAATCTGTGAGGTGGATCGGGACTACGCTTGAGAGCCGAGGTCGTAAGCGATCATGGATGCCGGGGTGGTCGTGTGACTCAAGCATGGTGCGAATGGGCAAGATGGATCGAGCAGGTAGTTCGGTCGGTTGGTTGGATCGGCGGTGCGGAAGTCGGTGCAAGTCTCTAAGAGTTTCCGATGGGATTCGGACGGGAGAGATTTGCCGACGTGATGAGAACCGCTGATCAACCTACACGTGGTGAAGCAGGCGATTGCTTCAACAGATATGTGTGAGTGGGTCCCATGTGTGTGTGGGCCTTCATGGGAGCCCATTAGTGGAAACCCTAAGCCTCTCCTATAAATAGAAAGGGGGGAGAGGAAAAACCCCCCGAGCACTTTGGAGCCCTCATTTGCAAAGCCCCTTGTTAGGGTTAGGGTTTGGAGAGGAGAGGAGAGGAGAGGAGAGGAGAGGAGAGGAGAGGAGAGGAAGATTGTGTGTGTGCTCTTTGTTGAGCTCTTGTCCTCCTTGAGGGAGTGGCTTTGTAAGCATATTGTTGGATCAATCAATCTTGTGATGCTTGCTTAAGAGATCGATTGTCTCCTTTGTGTTCTTCTCTCTTTTGGATGATTTTGGTGCTTCCTTGATTCAGGTGTTTATGCTTGGTCTCTTGACCGATTTTATCTTGCTTTATTGTGTGGGAATACTCCTAGAATCATCTAGATCATCAACCCCCAGAAGCAAGTCTTGAATCAAGTTTTTCATATTTCTAGGGTTTGTGCACTTCTTTGGTAAAACCTTAAGAGATCGTCTCTACGAAGTGGATCTGAACGATCGTCACTAGAAATAGGTCTTAGATATCCTTAAGGAGGTGTGCTCCAAATTTGGTCAAGTTTCATTGGTTGAATCAAAAGTTAGACCAAATTTCGTTTTGGTTTTGGGCTTGGTATTTTGGTTCTGGACTAAATCGGTCGGACCGATTTATATACGGCAATCGAGACCGCCAAAGATTCGGATCTTTGTTAACGGCGGTCGAACCGATTTCAATCGGTCGGACCGCCCTTTGCTAGCCGGCCGGTCGGACCGTCCGTGTCACCGGCCGGTGAGATCATTTCTCCACATTTGTGTATTGTGGGTAAGGGGGTTATCGAATTCAGCACAAGGTTTCCTCTGTGCGTGTAGTGATCTTCTTAGCTTTCATAGCTAAAGGAGAAAAGTTCGTGTTGAATTTGATTAAGGCGAAGAATTTGAGAAAGCGTCTATTCACCCTCCCTTGTCGCCTTTGCGGTCCTACAGGATGTGATATTTCATCGATGTTGACACTGTGTGCACTAGCGTGATCCTGGACTAGTGCCGCCAAGTTCAGTGACCGGTGAAGATCAAGATTGAGCTAACCGGACTATGATACCACTTGTTGGACCGAAAAGGCGACTAGAGGGGGGGGTGAATAGGAGCACGCTCACTTTTTCACAAATAATTGATTCAATAAGATTTTACTCCAGTAGCTATGGAAGCTATGAAGATCAATATACCGGTACAGCAGAAGACTAATATTGAATCCAATTTAACCCCCTGAGCAATAGGACAAAAACAACACAAGCTAAAAACAAGTGCACTGGCGGTCGGGCCGCTGGGTCCTGGCGGTCTGACCGCTGACCCCTGGCAGTCTGACCGGTGGTCCTGGCGGTCTGACCGCCGGCTTGAAGAACATATCAAACAGCCCCGATGACGAAGTTGCCAATAAATTAAACTTTTGATCTACAACTCCAAACTCGATGAAACTTGGAATACGCCTTCTCTATGATGTTAGAAACCTATTCCAATCGAAGATTATGATAATTCTTGGAATAATTATGATACTTTTCCGTTTGAGACGAGGAAGGTCCAAAACTGAGTCAAAATGAAAACTAGATCCAAAACCTTGCTCGCGGGTGATTGATGATTAAGATGATCACAGATATGTTCCCACATGTCACAGCAAGCTAGATGACATGAATAATTCAAGCAAAAACTCGTGGATTAAAGAAAGACTCAAAATCATCAAATATAGAGAAATAACGCAAAGAGACAAGACATTGATCAAACTTTCCTTTGATTGATTTGATATGATTTGGGCTTACAGCCACTCCATCATTGGAGGACAATGCTCAATACAAGAGCACAAAAATCACATCAAACTCTCAAGCACCCTAACCTCCACAAAAGCTCTCCCTAAGCAAATTAGGGTTTCAAAAGAATAAAAGAGACGAGCGAGGGGGGCAGCCACCACCCTCCTCTTTTTATAGTGGAGGCTTAGACCTTCTAGAATTTGACTCAATTGGGCTCCCGTTAAGGACCAAAACAAATGGGTCACACACGCACTTATTTTAATGTGCCGTCTTTATCTCCTCTTGACCTAATTAGCTACACCTTGCGCCATCTTGCACCGCGGATTAGCCAATAGGTCACTGTAGGACCGTAAAGTTGACTAGGGGGGTGAATAGGCGCTTTCTCAACTTTCTCGCCTAAATCAAATTCAACACGAACTTTACTCCTTTAGCTATGAAAGCTAAGAAAATCAGTAAGCGCACAGTGGAAGCCTTGTGCTAAATTCGATAACCCCGCTCAACCACACGACACACAAGAGGAGAAATGAACTCACTGCTCGATCGGGTATCGACGGCCGTCGGGGCAGAGACAAAGTGATCGACCGACGTTCAACGAGCGGTCGGACCGGCTACTAACTGGTGGTCGGACCGGTGGATATCGGTTCGACCGGCAGATTTAGCGGTCGAAAGCGGCGGTCGGACCGCCGTTATAAAACCGGCCGACAGTGCATACCCGATCTTGAAAAATCAAGCCCAAATCCAAAACGAAATTTGATCCAACTTTTGATTCAACCAATGAAACTTGACCAAATTTCGAGCCCACCTCCCTAAAGATATTAGAGACCTATTTCTAGCGACGATCCTTCAGATCTACTTCGCAGAATCGATCTCTCAAGGATTTAACAAAGAAGTGCACAAACCCTAGAAATAAGAAAAACTTTGATTCAAGACTTGCTTGTGGGGGTTGATGGTCTAGATGATTCTAGGAGTATTCCCACACATCAAAGCAAGACAGAAAGGGTCAAGAGACCAAGCTTACACACTTGAATCAAGGAAGCACCAAATTCATCCAAAAGAGAGAAGAACACAAAAGGGAGACAAATGATCTCTCAAGCAAGCATCACAAGATTGATTGATCTCACAAGATGCTTACCAACCCACTCCCTCAAGGAGGACAAGAGCTCACACAAGGAGCGCACACTTTTTCCAAACCCTAGCTCTCTTCTCCTCTTCTCTCCAAACCCTAGAAAAAGCAAGAGAGGCTCAAAATGAATGCTTCAAGAGGGTTTTACATCTCCCCCCTTCTATTTATACTAGTGGCCTAGGGTTTCACTTTTGGGACCCACTCACACATGGGACCCACACACACATAACTATTGAAGCAATCGCCTGCTTCACCACGTGTAGGTTGATCAGCGGTTCTCATCACGTCGCCAAGCCTCTCTTGTCCGAATCCCATCGGAACCTCCTGAGACTCGCACCGACTTCCGCACTGCTCGATCCAACCACCGCAGAACTACCCGCTCGATCCATCTTGCCCATTCTCGCACCATGCTTGAGTCACACGACTCAACCGCATCCATGATCGCTCGGACCTCACCGTCCAAGCGTAGTCCCGATCCACCTCACCGCTGACGCCGCAGAAGCGCAAGCCACCGCATAAAGAATGGACAACCAAATCGCTTAGGAACAAGTTCTTCACAGCTTGACCCACATTAGTTCCACAATGCAATATGCAACAATAAAGCATTGAACTCCATACATAATACCCATTCAAATCAACTCAATGTCAATTTGGCTAACCTCCAAGTCATCGGCGGTCTGACCGCCCCACTCCACCGGTCCAACCGATTCCAGGCCGGTCCGACCGATGACACAACGGCGGTCGGACCACCCGAAAGGACTTAGCCAAAATTCCAGCTTGAAAATCCGAAACCTTCTGGAATTTTCAACTCGATAGAACTTTTGATTGGGAGCTCCAAAAATGATGAGACCACATCCAGGAGACTCCCCTCACTTGCCTACACAACCTATTTTTGGCTCAGCTCCAAAAACCACTTTTCAATTTACCGGTCGGACTGGCCACCATGGCCGGTCGGACCTCTCCATGGGCGGTCTGACCGCCTGTGGTCTGACAGCCTTGGAGCAACCCCGAAAACGCGAGATTTTGCAAACCAACAACGCCATTGCCAATTGACTCATCATCCTGAGATCGTGCACATATCCTCACGATATCCACAGTCACCCTCGTCCATCTTGCAGCACACTAGAGTTCATTGACCTCACCCGACATCGTCGATCGTTCTGGACCCTAGCTCTCCAAGCCTAGTCTCGATCATCCTCGCCGTTGACCGTCGTTGACCACCAAGCAACCTGCACAACAATAGAGAAGTAAACCAAATCTGGGAATAAGTTCTTCACAACTTGACCCATGTTAGTCAAAACATGCATCATGCAATACATATGCACTGAAACTCAAGACTTTGACCTAATAACCGAACATCGCCGCCACAACGGACGACGATCAAGTGAAAACCGGTCACACCACCGCCATGGCCAGTCTGACCGCCCATCCTGGCCGGTCAGACCGCCTGTTGGGACTTAGCCGAATTTCCTCTCTGGAAAACCGAAACCTACTTGAATTTTCAAACGAATAGAACTTTTGACTGGAGACTCCAAAAATTATGAGACCAAGTGCAATAGAATCCCCTCTGTTGCCTGCTTCCGCTATTTTTGGCCCACCTCAAAATACCACATTCTGAAATTTGCCATAGCGGCGGTCGGACTGCCCTTAGGCCGATCTGACCGCCAGTTTGGCTGGTCAGACTGCCAATGGCCTGACATCCCTGATTCTTTGCCGAAAACACGTGAAACGACAAACCTTTAACGCTATTACCAATTGTCACATCATCCTAAGATCAGGAGTATATCCCCATGATGTCCACAGTGACCCATGTGGCCCATGAGGACTTGTGTGGTGGGATTAGTGCCACATTGCTTGTCTCAAGTCAGTTGTAGTAGTATATAATGCTTGTTGGATCCAAATATAGCACCTACGTGTTAACCCTTTTACACGAAGCGAGGACGAAAGTGTGAGTGAAGTGCTATGTGTGCGCGGGTCCGCCCCACGCTGGGCTGGGCATTGAGCCGAATTTGGATCAGGGTATTATAGATGGTATCAAAGCATCAACCTTCGCTGCACGAGCGCGTGCGGGATAGGGGAGCGGGCATATGGCGTTTGGCACATGTAGGCCTGGAGTGGACACATGGTGTAACACCCTGACTATAAGGAAGTCAAGATGTCACCTACATCCACTACTTTTCAAATTAATAACATCAAAACACATGATAAGATGAAGCAAGTATTAAGATTATAAGGAAACAAGTATTCATCATCCAGTTTTAATCAACGAAATGGAAGAAAACAATTCAGCAAGATAAGGTAGTCAAGGCCATGATGGCTTATTACAATGCAACACAAGTCATAATTAACGACAATAAAAGTCCTCAAATGGTTTGATATATGATAGTGAGTGCAACGTGATGATCTACCCTCCACAAGATCATTCTTCCTTGTCATTTACCTAAATAAGACAATAAAGCAAGAATGAGCCAAAGACTCAGCAAGCAACTGTATGTAACAATCAAACATACAAGGAGCAATATATCACAAACATAATTTGAACAATTACTGGAAACGAATTTATGAATGGATGAAGTGGAATGGTGCATTGAAGGAAATGGACATATTGTTGCATATACCGGTATAGCGAGTGAATCACCCGTCGGTGTTCACTTAAAGTAATCGTATGAAGAACGTTTCATACGATCGTCAACGTGGCCCACATTGGAATGGTGGACTCACGTACCCATCTTGGAATTGATGGGATTTCAAGTGCCCATACTGGAATTGATGGGTCTTACCAAAATAATGTATGCATGTCATGATGATCCCATGTCAATATTGAATAGTATTCATAAATGAAAAGAACACATGGCATTCATCTACAAATATGAGCAAATGTAAGCATTCATTCACACAACATACATGACATCAATCATTGAATACAAATTACTTGCCTGCCGCGCTGCAACGGGTTGGGAGGTAATTGAGATACCCCTCCACTCACCGCTTCACCGCCTACAATATAAAATAATGGAAATGAGGACAAGCGAGTATGGAAATGCTACACGTGTCCTCCCTCAATCTCTAACCAAACTAACCAAATAAAAGTTCAATTTGATCAATTTACCCAACCATTTCAATTATCCCTAATCTGGCAGTTTTACTAGAAAATTCACCAATAAAAAACCGTAAGTCCAAAAGACCTGAAACTAGTGCTCAAATTTTCTTAACTTAACTGGCTACAAAACTCTAGTTGATGGTAAACTCTAATTCGGCCAATACAGAGGTCTAACCATCCAATGAAAAACATTGCTCTGCATCTACCGAATCTGTAAGCAGTCCTAAAGAAAAGGCTCTAACTTTTAAATCACTGATCCAAATAAAGTGATTTTTATCAGCCTGGAAAGCTGGTGAAATTAGCTTCAAAAACGTAGTTGGGTGGTTCTGACTCTAACTAGATCAAAACCTAGGTGCAACCGACTATACCAGCAGTTTCGACAATGACCAGACGTAGTAAAACAGTCATAACTTTTAATCTACTGGGTGAAAATTCGTGATCCAGGTGCCAAAAGAAATCTAATGAAACCAGGAACAATTCTCCAGAAGGCGAAGACATCCAATTCTGCATCTAAGATACCCAAAACCGAGTTACAACGTACTGGACAGAATCAATCTATTAACGACGAAACTACAAATCCAATCGGATCCTCAATTCTAATGGAATCAAACAACGAATCGGAGGTCTAATTACCCTTGTAGACCAGTAAACGACGAAGATCCATCGCACACGGTCTTCCTCGCTTCTCCTCTCTTTCTTCTCTCGGGGCCGCCACCGGAGACGAACGAGCGGCGTCGACGGCGGCGGGGAACGGAGTTGATGGAGGGGACCTTGAGGAGGAGCGACGGGGTTCACCGGAGTTGGAACCACCGCTGCGAGGGAGCACCAAGGGGCAGCAAGGAGGCCGGTTTGGGGGAGAGGAGGAGGCAGCCAAGGGGGAGGGGGAGATGCAAGTGGCAGCTAGGGTTTGGGGGAGGGCGCCTCTTTGGCCGGCCTCCTCATGGGCCGCCGCCCTCTTGGGCCTCTGGTCGCGGACGCCCAAAGTTGATTTAGAATTAACAATTACCCTCCGCTGATTGGAAAATTCGATTTAAAACCGATTCTTTTACTCTCTCCGACTTCTTTCTTTTTACTGATTCGGTTCCGGAAAGTTTTAAATCTCGATTTCGAATAACATTCCTAGACAATCGAAATGATACAACCTAACTGGTTATATGAGGTATTACACATGGCATGTCATATGTGCCGGTATTGGATGCACGGACGTGTACCGAGGGGTGGTTCTGGGCATTTACCGTGTATGCGTTACGCTGCTGAGGGCGTCAGCCCTTAAGGGGGGTGAATGTAATACCCCGGACTGCTTCTAGCGTGGCCCATGTGGCCCATGAGGACTTGTGTGGTGGGATTAGTCCCACATTGCTTGTCTCAAGTGAGTTGTAGTAGTATATAATGCCTGTTGGATCCAAACGTAGCACCTCCGGGTTAACCCTTTTACATGAAGCGATGACAAAAGTGTAAGTGGGGTGTTATGTGTGCGTAGGTCCGCCCCACGGTGGGCTGGGTATTGAGCCGAATTTGGGTCAGGGTGTTACAATTGCCATGCCAAGAACTGTCAATAAGTTGATCCTGCAATAAGTAGGAGTAGTAATTCACGGAGAGGATGGAGGCTTGCCTGGTGAGCGTGGCAGGTGAGGTCGAGGTCGTGCTTGTTCAAGAACTCGACGACCTTGTCGGCACCGAAGGTGAAGGAGACGCCGCGGTCGTTCTCTCCCCAATCGGAGCTGTCGCGGTCGGGATCGGACCAGAGGAGGTCACAGAGGAGGAGGAAGAGCGGCTCGAGGAAGCTTGGGGCGGTAGGGGCTTGGGGAGGAGGAGACTGGGGGAGGATGGCGGTGGTCGCTGCGGGGAGAGGAGGGGGACCGAGGGTTAGTAGTAGGAGGAGGTTGGCGTCAGGGAGGAGACGCTACATCAGTGGAGGAGGCACCGCTTCGGGGGTGGAGAACGGCGGCGGAGGAGGAGGCTGGAGGCAACGCGGAGGCACCGCGATGGAGGAGTTGGCCGTCAGGGCGGACCCGTCCACATCTGGGCAAATGCAGATCTGGGTGGGGGAGAAAGCGGCAGCAGCTCAGGGGGGAAGAGGGGAGCGCGGCGCAGGAGGAGGAGGGGAGGGCGAAGGCGAGTTAGGGCTAGAGGGAGGAGGAGGGTAGCGTGGTCTCGCTGGCTCGGGAGGAGGGAAGCGCACAGGCTGAGTCGGGGTTATATGTGAATGTATTTTGCAGGTAATTACCCCCGAACTTTGGGGTAATTTGACAATGGAGGTAGTGGGAAGCCACGGCAAGCACCCCCACTTCTGGCTTTCGGCTTCCACCCGTTGAACGAGGAAGCGGCTTTGGCAAAAACAATTGCAAAAAGCCAGGCCGTTTAGAACGGCTTCCGGCTTTTCGGGACGAAAGCCAGAAGCCGAAGTCGTTCCAAACAGGGCCTTAGATAAACGTGTTACTATTTTTTCTCTTTTGCAGTACGCTTAATACAATACATCTGTCTATTTATTTTGATTCTATGATTTAGATTAATTATGATTTAATTATACTATATCTAGTATTATGGGTAATAGAATTCCAAGAGGATAGAATTGTAATTGTCCATATGAAATCACATGACATAAGAGTAATATTTTCAACCCTAGTTGGAAAAGTCCATAATACCGTCATGAATAAAATTATAAAGACAAAGAAAAGTACATTATACCCTTAATAAATCAATGATCAGATAGCACACTATGCGCGATCCAGGTTAGGTGTGATGCGGGCATGCGGAATCCCATACGACCTGCTCACCAACTGCAAAGGCGGCCCTGAAACGTCCGCACCCGTGAGGGTCTCGATCTGATGGTAAATATCAGATGTCGTAACAGTAATACGCGTATACCTTTTACTACATGTTTCGGGGGAATGTGTTTTTTTCTAAGCTCCTACGTCGGTCAGTAAAACTTAACGTCGTACACAATAATCGGCTTCCCTTTTTTACCACCGCTTTTTTGCAATCTTTTTTTTTACAGTCAAAAGTTAGTTTCGTGATAGTAAACCATAGCTATCTTGTAAGGTTATTGTGTTGGGGAAACGAGTAGGTCCAATGAAGTAAATATGCTTTTGTAGAACAGCAAATGGTTTCATCGTAGACATTAAACGACTTTACCATAGACAGTAAACACAAATTAAAACCATATATACCGTGAAGGTAGTAATATAAAACATACCACAAAATAAACGGTTCCATCCTACACAGTAAATACAAATTCAGCCGAGTTTTTTTTTGTATTTATATATGGCCAAATAGCGTGGCCCATCGATTCTTACAAAGATTTAAAAAAAGTAGAAACCTAAATAATCAAAGTTTTTATAGTGATGGAGTTAGCCTGCTATCTCCGTCTTCAAAACTTCATTAGCGACGTCGTCGGCATTGGACGGTTCGGGATCAGCGAATGAAGCCCGAAATGCGTCCACCCATTGACGTGCCCCGTTCGAGTGTCTCCCAAAGACGCTCCCACTGAAGAATCAAGTCGAATTGTGCCCATAGGCTCTCTTCCCTTATTCGAGAGATCTCAGCAAGGTAGACTCGGTCGTCCGCTACCTCGATAAAGCAGTCGAAGCGACGATAATCCTCTAGAAGACGTGCAACGTCATTCTGAAGGACCACATCGATGGCGAGGTTAGCTCGTTGCAAGCTGGAGAAGACACGGAAGACGCCGCAGAGGAGTATGTAAAGATAGTGGAACGTCGCTGACACGTGCCTCAGCATAATAATGTCCGGCGGAGGAGGTAGGACACTATTAGTATAGTGCCCCTCCGTAGCATCCATTAGCGCATGGACGGAGATGTGCTCGTACAGAATGGCTAGGTAGGCCATCAACGTAGGTGTCAAGGGACAAGAGTGGGGAGACAATTTTTTAACTCTTCTAGTTGTTGATGGAGGGTGCAAAAGAGAGTAGAGCGACGTGATAATCCATCTTTCGGTGGCAGATGATCTTTCTTATAAAACAAAGAGTAATGTTGGTGCACAAGACGAAGAGATGCATCGGGAGCCAAAGTAGCATTGATGCGCTTAAGGCATCAGTTGGTACACACATAATAGAACCTTGTGCTGACACGCAACGTTGACAGTAAAAACGTACTCGCAACTTAGCAAACCTAGTCGACCATATAGTACTTAAGAAAACCAAATGCGTAATAGTAATGTTACTAGCATCATATAGTAAATGCATTAAACCATTGCAGTAAAAGTATGAGGCAGTAATATCAACCTTATATGCAGTAATTGATACCAGAGCTTATTGCGTATAATAGCTTAGGTTT
Organism: Hsuehochloa calcarea; assembly: GCA_036346395.1. Lineage (NCBI taxonomy): Eukaryota > Viridiplantae > Streptophyta > Magnoliopsida > Poales > Poaceae > Hsuehochloa > Hsuehochloa calcarea. Next base: position 5,529,744 of record CM070593.1, on the reverse strand, counting down.
TTCTTCTTCTTTTTGAATGAGCTCAGAAGTCACGTATATTACGTGTGTGGGGCCGCATTGTCCGGGTCGTTTCCCTATACTATAGAAAATCGTATTTTTCTCTTTCCGATAGCGTGCTCAACCCTCAAAGAAATAAAAAAGTAAGGTCCCTAGCGAGCTATACCAGCCCTCATTCCCTTCAAGAGAAGAGGCGATATTCGTTTTCAGCACCCTACGACCCACCTGCATCCCGAAGGTTAGGGAATATGAGTGTTTCTTTTATTTTGGATTGCTTCATCTTTCTCGAAGTGGGATTTTCTAAGATTCTCGCATGCATTTACCCCCAATTTTCATAATTTCTCGCTATACTAGGGTGATTTCTTCCTCCATATTTTTGGAGCATTTTTTTGGATTGTTTTTTATATCTAGATTTTAAGTAAAACAACTCCTGACATGCAGTCGTAGGATCCACTTTTTTGTTTATCTTCTTTGCATTTTTTGTATATCCCCGCTCTGGACAACAAAATGAGGACAACTAGCGATATACCCTCCATGCTGAGGAAGATCACCATTGAGGGAAGCCATTCGGTGTTGGAGATTTACTGTGACCCCTCCCAATCCAAACCCATCACCTTAAGAGCACAGGTCACATCTTTTGCAGACGATCGTGCAGGTGTTTCTCGGAAGAAAGAACAAAGCAAGAAGAGGAAGGCAGTGGTGCTCGCGATAGAGGACGTCATCGCGTGTCACCTCGTAATGAGACCGCCCACGGGACTGCAACGGTACATTTATGCACATATAGCAGTAAACACACAGCATTTCTTACAGTAATTCAATAATATTATAGATTGTTATCTTTTTCCCCATCAACAGTAAACACAAGTCATGCCTGAAGTAATTAGTAAACATATTGTTAGTAAAAATGTTGTTACATCAAATGTAGGCTCCAAGCGATGGGAGGAAGGGACCTTGGACGACGTGCATCAGGTACGCTCCTGCACTCGTCGTCGCAACCATCAGTGAGCTGACAATAGAGCAAGGGAATGAGGTCAAAAGGATGGAGTTCGACGGTCTGTTGAAGTTCAACTTCGAGGGTTTGGAGAGGAGTCATATGTTGTTCTTCCTAATGGATAGGACTGACCCAGTCGAGATGGTCATCAGCACCGGCGGTGGAAGGAGCATCCCAATCACACTCACACTGCACAAAAGGTCTCTTGCGGTGGCAACGACACACCGATGGTGACGCATGTTGCAGGGACCTCAGAGCTAGCCGAGCTGAAACATCTACTGGGTGTACAACAGAACTCAAACATCAAGGCATCAATGTTGATCATGCAGATTAAGACCAAAGGCACAGACGCTCTCACGAAGAGCTATTTCTTCATCATCGTCTTCAGCAAGCACCTTTTCCCTATTGGAAATATGCCCTAGAGGCAATCATAGAGATTATAATATTTCATTATATTCATATTTTTGATAATATGTTATCATATTCCTTGAATGAATCATTTGTTATAGATCAATAAGTATGTGACTTGTTGGTAGAACTCTTTAACTTATATAATGTCATTCTAAATATATCCCTAGTCGGAGGCCACTGGTCGGAACACCAGTGACTCTATGACTAGCACATATATGGAGATATCGAATCAATAATGTGAGCACATGTTAGAGAACATGGGGTTGGATAGACCTATCATTGAGACACTATTGAGATTGTTATGAATCTTTGTGTCATTAGTTGGTCTCAAGTAATGATGATGTATAATCCTTAGACCTGAGATCAGCATGGTTCCCTACATGTGTAATAGCACTCTTAGGGGTTGCCAAACGCTACTCGTAACTGGGTAGTTATAAAGGTAGCTTTCGGGTATGCTATGAAACATGCGGAGGGATGTGACTGATCAAGATGGGATTTGCCCCTCCTAACATAACAGGAGAGATGTCTTTGGGCCCCTCGTGGTGAGCGGATAAAGAAAGTGCATGGCCATGCCACTAGTGGTCGAAGTGTCGACCACATATAGTTATCCGACACTCGATCGAGAGAGTATTGAACAGTCCATGGATGACACATCATCTCATCCGGAGTTCAACCAGACATCGTGAGGGAAAGGGAGAATGCTTGAGTAGGTCGCTTAGTTCGATCAATTACGCGCTAGTCGTATGGAGATACGATCTGGTCGTAGATTGATCGAACGTAATCACAGAATGGTAAGAACCTGGTCGTAAGGAGTTACGAACTAGTCGTGACCAATTACAACCTGGTCATATAGAGATACGAACTGGTCGTAAGTGATGAGGACCTTATCATAGATCATATTACAACAAGGTTCGTCCGATATATTCTATGTGTATTTGGGAATCGTTATGTGCTGCTAGGTAACGCTAACGACTAGTGATCAGAAAATAGTTTCCGAGTCATAACCGATTACACATGAACCTGTGGGTCGCACACTTAAAGGGCAAGGATATTTTTTCGATGGTGATCTGAATTCGTATAGGCCACGAGTTCCTAATGTGCCTCAGGTTCGAGACCCATCATGGATGCCTATATAAAGAGGGGCGATGGCATGGGGTGAAAAAGAAGGATGACCTTAGGAAGAACTTCTGAAACCCTAAAAGCCACGCCTTCTCAACCACGATGTCGGTGTTAGCACTCCAGCACGTGGTGATCCTGCCCTGTACGTGTGGATACCTCGGAAGTGTTGTTGCGAAGCATCAGCATTAAGACGATCCGCGACTTGTGTTGATCACCAGAGTCGGAGGAGAAGTCGCGTGGTGAGTATGACCACTCGAAGAAGCAGACGCGCGTCGAATACGACCACTCGAAGGAGGAGACGCGTCATGAGTACGACTACGACTGCATCAACTCGCTACAACAACTCTACTTCCGCTACGAGTCGGCGCGTCTAGCGGTAGTCTCGTGGTCTATGACTAGCGGTGGTTCCTTGGTCACACGGTAAAATTTTTGTTTGTGCTATCGTAGCATTACCGCGATCCTTCAGTGGTATCAGAGCTTGCCGTCTAGTTCTAGATTCGGATTGGACACATATTGTGATATGTGGCAGTTATATATATGATCTATCTCTGTTTTGGCGGTGGTCGATATGATCGTCCATGTGCATTGGTGGTAAGATGGGTTTTATTCGTTATTCCGTGATCGTGCTTGCATGGTCCTATCACGACTTGCCTCTACCGGTCGATTTCTGTCATCGGGGTAGACAGTGATCTTAAATCCATTGGAGCACGCGAAGATCAATGTGGTTGATCGAATCGGAGTTACGATCGATCAGTACCGGATGTTTTATTGCGCTTGTTCACGATCACTTTGCATGATACTCCTACCGGTCGGAATTCCGCCATCGGAGTATGCCGCAGTGTGTGGTCGTATTAAGGCAATGATCAGATCGGTTCGGAATATGGTTAATATGATTAATCTGATGATTTCCAAGGCTCGGTTTCTGATGATTCTTGTTCTGGAATAGGGACCGCCGTGCTGGGTAATCGGATCGCGCTTTTGAAGTGTGTGTTCTTGTTGCCCGGTAGAATGCTATTATGTGCCTAACTTGTTTTTGCAGGTTGATGTGGATAGTATGACCCATGATGTATGTGATGCATGCATGTGTGTAATGTTCATGACCTGTGTGTCATGTTTATAGCGCCCAAGGCTGTCTATATTTGTATAACGGCCTGCGTGTCGACTTGTGGTGCTCATTTACTCCTTGCATTTTATCCGTAGTGCTGTTAGGTGTAATGGCTTAGTGGGAGTACTTGGAAGTTTTGGCAACTTGGAGACATAGCGAATAGGATGCTTGGCGATGGAGATCACCACAAGAAAGGGTCATATTATATCACAATGTAATTTGATTGTCTATGAATTCCCTTATATTCCTGTTCATTTATTTCTATGCATGTTATTTAATTGCTTGATATGCTTTTAACAAGGTGGAAGTAAATTCTCCCTCAGGTAATATTAAGTTAAATTGATGCCCGCCCAATTAGCTGCACCATCCATAGTCTTGTATTTTAATGGTAGGTCTTGCTAAAGCAGAGTGCCATTAATATTCTTTGACTAGATGTGTTTGTGTCGGACACTTACACGCAAGCATTGGCTTAACTTAACAAGGTCATCATAACGGTTATGAACTTTGGGGCATAGGGTTGGGTGCCGGAGCATAGAGATGCTGCCCAACAACAAGCACTACTACAGAACACGTCATCACAGACGGTTTCCGAACCGTCTATATTTATACGTCTGTGATAACAAGCAGTTACCACAGACGGTTCAAAACCGTCTGTGATAACACTTATCACGAGCGGTTTTTAACGAAACCGCTCGTGATAACCACTTATCACGACGGTTTACGTTAAAAACCGCTCGTGATAAGCAATAATCACGCAGCGGTTTTTAACGTAAACCGCCTCGTGATAGTGATATCACAGACGGTTTACGTTAAAACCGTCAGTGATAATCACTTATCACGCACGGTTTACTTTAAAACCGCTCGTGATAGTGGTTATCGCTGCACGGTTTTTAAAGAAAACCGCTCTGTGATATGTCTAGTATCACGACGGTTTTCTTTAAAATCGTCGTGAAAACTATTACCACGCACGGTTTTATGTTGAAACCGTCGTGGTAATAGTTTCGCGCACGGTTTCAACATAAAACCGCTCGTGGTACCGAGCGACCTAGCTACATTGTTTGTTTGTTTTTGGCCACTCAGAATTGCTAGCCATGCCCTCCAAAACAAGCATGTACAAAAAAATGATACATCGCAGAGAATCAATTGTTGACAACTCAAATTTACCATTACTCAAAATAAATTAATAAAGATCGAATTTGTTGAAGTATTTTTGCTATAGTTGTACAATTGGATTACAATTAAATCAATTGTTTGCGTGAATCTACGGGTCGGCGATGGAGTGAAACTCTCCTTTGTTAACTATTTCGTCATGATAAAGGTGCATAGCGCCTCGAACTTCCACGAGCTCTTGCGCAACGAGTCCATATAAATCTATTATCAAACCCCGCCGCTAGGTCAAGAAAAAATGGTAAGGATATATATTTGAATTTACAATTACAAAAAATTATTTCGAGATTGACAAACCTCCTGATTCTTCATCTTAGCACTAATGATTTGTCGCATATGATGGCAACGAGAATGCACATAGCTCATCATTTTTTTGTCAAGCAGACCTTTGCAAAAATAGAATTACATATGTACGTATAGTCATTGAAGACAAATTTTTATGAAGTATGATATATATAGGATTATTGTGTTGTAGCGCGTCTCGAAATTTCGTCTGTGTGTTAGTTGGTATTTGGATCCATCAGATCTTCCTTGTTGGCTAACATAGGAGATGAACGAACTACATAATTGAAAAAGTTATCCTCGGGCATTTCAAACGAAGGAAGACTACAATAGAGTTATGTATGGAGGAAATGATCATACTTGTCGAGTATTCCTTGCGAGAACGTCAAGTCGTGATCGTTTCGACTAGGGAATCAAGATATATCACGTTGTTCCTCTTGGGTATAATGACTAAAAGGATCCAAATGGTACCTACTCATGTATGTCGCTATAACTATTAAACCTAAGTACAAATGAAATTTGAATAGCAAATAGTGAAGCACTTACCCCCGGTTGTAGGGCACCAAGATGTAGTCCTTGCGATTCGAAGAAGCAATGACGTCGTTATATAGTTCTCGGCGAAGGTCGCTCGCTTGGATGGTTTGCATAGATACCACGTGTGGGTCGAGGAAACCCAGGTTCTCGCCCTTCCCGCATTTTTCATCATGTATCTATACATAAGCAATGAGTTGCGATATTTATCGGTATTACATGAATGTAGAACTTGATTGTACACACTTACGATTGTCCAACATCGAGAAGCGGGCGCCGAGGGCTTCGAGATTGAATAGGTTGAATAAGTCGCTGAACCCCACCACGGTTGCCCGGCCCGTTGAAGAAATGCTCATCCTTGTATGCGACGGTGATTCCAAAGATCGCACCCTTCTTTGCGGTATTCGCAAGTACCGTGCATGCAAAGCGACAAGCAAATCCAGGTGGGCTAATTGTGCGTTAGAGCACAACGGTTTTCCGATGGAGTACTTCCTGCTTCGGGACTTGGGAGGCGGCTTAATGTTCGTCGATTTCGATTTGGCCTTAACGATTGGCGGCGTTTTCCGCGAGACGACTCGGAACCGACACGGTAGCACGCTTTTGTTGTTCCTTGGCGTCTTCTCCACGGAACCGGCGAGGTGGCCTTCGAGGCGAAATATGAGGTGGAGTCATGGAGGGTTCCGTTGGAGAGGAATGGTCCTGCCGAGATTGCGGCATCGCTGGGTCGGGGACGATGTCCGCCTTGGGCCATCGGATAAAGCTGCACGGCATCCCCTAGTGTTGTGATCTCTTCGTTCGCGAATGTCCAATGGGACGGCCATGAAATGTTGATGTACCATGTCCACCTCCACCCTTGCGTAACCATGCGCCACCGACACCGTCTTCGCATCGCTCCTTCCTGGTATGGATGCACCATCCCCCGCGCAGCCTCAATAGGAATGGACCCAACTAACCTCAGTTGGAGCTTGCAGGCTGTCGGCTCCTACAAAACGATACGCAATTAGCTAAGGCATCCTATAGGTCTATCTTTGGTGCATTCCATAGATGTACATTACCTTGATGCGGTCTATCGGTAATTGGTCGTCGCCATGTTCAAAATTATGCGTGGACGCCGACACTACTCCGATGTCGAGGACTTGTTCCCACAATAACAGGGGCGGCTTGCGACTGGTTGCGGAGTACTTGATTCAATTGATCCTGCAAACTTGCTATCTATCCTTGAAATTCGCCTAAGCGGTTCCAACCGATTGTCGACTCGCCTTGGATCTCTTCCTACTTCTATACATGAAGTAGTCGTGCGAATCCATGTACCCAAGGTACGTTAACCCCTTGCCTCGCGTGCGACCGGGTGCTCCTTGTTTCCTAGGGCCGTAGATAGTATATCCTTCTCCTGTGTTCTTGGAAGGAGCCTTCGAAGTTTGGGCAATCAATTCACGCCGCAAGAGGTCATCATGTTATTATAGTCACTATGAAGTTATGGACTTATAAACAAGTAGGTAGTTCGACATATTTACCACACGCTGGGACACTTCCCGTCCGCCGGGTTTGGGAAAGTGACGCCATCGACGAGACTTTGCCCTCGCTTAACCAGTGCACGGAACGGGTGTGTGATATCAGAAATAGATTCTCCTCCTCCGCCTCCCATTGCGCGGATTTAGCCGCGTACCAGCCGTGCCGAGTCCGTGGGGGTGAGTGTTTCGTGCTCGATTGCTTTGTGCGCCGCACTTTGCTCCTTAAATTCATCCGTCGCCTTCATAGCCACAAAGGCGCTCCATGTTTCCGCGTCAAGAATGGAAACTTCGTGAAGGGCGCCTCACTCTTGTTCACGCATCGCGTGACAAGAACGCTCTTGAAGGTCCTCCACGCGTGACACATGGAGAGCAAGGCATGCCGCTCGACGCGTTTCATGTCTATTTCGGGATAGTGAACTCGCTTGAAAGGTCTTCCCACAAAGACGCCGCCTCTCGATCTTTTGTCGAGACTTCCACTTTGGTATGGTGATAGGACCTTTTCCTTGCAAGTATCCGCAGATGGTCCGGAATCGCCACGATGCCGGGACTCATAGGGACCCCAACGTCACTGACCTCCGTGATGGTCAGTCGGCCAGCAGGCAATTTCGATATTCCTCTACCATCTCTCTTATGTATCTGCGGCGTCGGTGACGGCGGCGAAGACGGCGCTCGCCATGTCCAAGGTCGGTGACGGCGGCGAAGACGGTGCCTCTGCCATCTCGCTTACTTCCTATCTATATAAGTTACGTACGCAATTATTACATAGTATATAATATATGGGAAATTGCACAAAAATCAATGCGAGATGGTTTTGCACACAAAATACATATAATTTCTTAGCAAACTATGCACTAAGGATATCTTGAACCCTTGCAAATAGAATCAACACCTAGCTCCCAAAATAGGAATTTATCACAAGATGTGGCTTTCCATTCCTATCATCATAAATAATACAAAATGTCAACACGCATAACCACAAAAGCTATATCTTCCATGCGAAAACTATATGATCATGAGATTTGTTGTTAAAAATACTTCCATAACATTATAATTTTACTACTATATCTTAATGTTAAGTTATAAAAAGTAACGGTCAAAGCCGCATCTCAGAGACCGTAAAAAATCAAAATGGATGGATGATCCCGTAGGCGCTAAGAGCTAGTCGGGTGACAGACCAGCGTCTAACGCCTAATCGCCACCTAGGCGAGGCTAAGTAGTCATCTAGTCGAGATAAATCGGCTACGCGGGCTAAGAGGGAGGGTTGCGTCTAGCGCCTAGGGGAACAATGTGACTAGATGTCGCATATTAATCTGTGATATGAATCAAATGATGAATTGATTAGGCTTAGATTAGATGCAAGCAAGTCGAGATCGATTAACCAAATGCTCCAACAAGTCTTATGGAGTATCGGTGTGCAACTTACTATTATTATTAAGGGCAATCAAAGCGTAGTACTCTATTTGGCAAGTGGCACTCTAGCAAGCTAGGATCCAAATTGAAACAAATTTAGTAGTACACTTAATTGGGACATGTCGACCACGCTTAAACTAACGCCAGGTGAGCTAACTTGCAAACAGCGAAAAGTAGAGCTACTAGGAGTATTAATTAACTTGCATAATTGAATAACACGAAATAAGTATGGAAAATAAATATGCAATTTGTGTATGTGCCTTGTGGTGGTGAGCATGTCATCCTCCCCGCCTGCCATTATTGTTTCCCTAATCAAGAATTAATTAGGAGTAACTGCAAGCGCTACTCCTAGCAATCGTTGCTTTGTGATGTCATGTCCATTGGTTAGCACTACAATTTATATGATGGGAACAAAGATGGACATTGTTGGTCCATATCAACATAAATCCAACATTGTTTGACGATCGATTTAATACATCGTGAGCTACTTCAAGATCGATCGATCGATCAATTGCTTCCTCATATACATGCACCACATGTTTGTCGAATAAATCTCATGTACCGTGGATTACATATATGTATGTACACTAGTTTGTGTGGGTCGATCGATGTATATGTGCATGCTTATTTGGAACTCATGATCATTATTCATGAGAGATGTATTGTTGTTGACAAATGAAATTAATGCCTAGTGGCACACCGATGACAAGGCTTCCTACACGCATGCATGTGTTAGTGACACATCGATACAATTTGCCAACTCACAACATGTGTATAGTGTTACATATATACTAAGCAATCTTTCTTCCATTTGCATTATTCACTTTACCGGCCTCTTTCATTGCACTATAGAGACCATGATATCTAGGGTGATATCATTGTCTCATCACTTCATGGGTCAAAAGTAAGTCTGTCCAAAACGGTTTTTGCCTTTACATATTCACATGAATTGCATGCTTTGTAATTGCAAAAGTCCGATCGACTTCAATAATTCATTTCACTTACACTTTACGTATTAGTTCATATGAACATGGTACTATTCTCGACAACCGTGAATAATTTTAGGTTGCATGAACGACTTCACAAATCCCATGGTGATGAGGTATTGAAGGCAAAAGCAAGTGCAAAGATACACAAGTTCACATAATGGGCTCAAGTTCATTGGACTACACTCGCATGTTCGAGGATACTAAGGGCGAGGAAAGCATGGAACGCCATTGAGGTCTAACTTCGGTTATGCCTTTGGGACATTTCGATCTTACCGATAATGACCTTACTAGGAGGATTTCACTAAGGCATTTGATGCTACATGCTTTCCTCTTACACTATTTTCAAGCACCTTTGACCTGTGATGGGCATCGTGGATCTCAACATCCGCAATACAAAGGCTTTTAGAATTGTTGGTAGAGGTTTTCGCATAATGTGAACTAATGTTTTCTTGAAGTTGCACACTATGGAATCATTGAACTCGTGTGCATCTTACTTGTGTAATAATAAATCATAGTCCCGTGTGCATCATATTACTTTCAGCAATAATAATCATTGTCATACAATTTAGGTTAATGACTCTATTGAGCGTACATTATAGATGCAACACAACTAAATGGTTCTTAATCGCTTGCTCCACACAATGGTCCCAAGAGTAACCAAATCACATAGACATGTATATGGAAACTTTTTCCGGCTTGCACGATTTCCTTTGTGCGAGTAATTCATACCTTTTCTTTTCTTTTTTTATCGAAATCGCCCTTCCTAGGACCAAATGTCACGGATCACCTGACAAGTCTCTAATGCAATTCAACATTACCCGAGCAGGTGGAATCGAGCTTACCCGAGCGGGTGGCGGTGGCGGAGGTGGCCGGGCTCGGGAGGCGCGGGTCGGGGAGGAGGCGCCGGGTCGGGAGGCGCGGGTCGGGAGGCGTTCGAGACGAGGCGGCCGGGCTCGGGAGGCGCGGGTCTGGGGGAGGGGGCGCGGGTCGGGAGGCGTTCGAGACGAGGCGGCCGGGCTCGGGAGGCGCCGGTCGGGGAGGAGGCGCGGGGTCGGGGAGGAGGGGCGCGGGGTCGGGAGGCGGCGAGAGGAGAATCGAGACAATAGGGTTAGATCAAACCCTATCGCCTCTCAACCTTATATAGTCAACACGCATCACAGACGGTTCTAGAGGGAACCGTCGTGATGCGCATATCACAGACGGTTTTAAGAACCGTGCGTGATGCGTAAACATCACTGACGGTTCTTGAGAAACCGCTCAGTGATGTGTACGCATCACGACAGTTCTTGGGAAACCGCTCGTGATGTGTACGCATCACGCAGTTGCCTCTAGAACCGTCTGTGATGCGTAAACATCACGTAAGGTTTAGACTTACACGTAAATCCCGACATTCCACAATATTGCCAACATAATTTCTACCAATCGTCACTTTCGGGATGTACCGCAAACATAATAAGTATGCATTTGGTCTTCATAGATAGTGTTAATTTATTTGTTGATGCTGCACATCATGCAAGCTATTCTTGTTATGAATATGCAAAGCATTGTAAAATGTCGTTTTACCTCAATCTGACATTTGTTCCATTATATTCTTGAAAACATCTAATTCACGCACTACATAGACAAAAAGAGCACTTCAGGTGATGAAATAGATTTACATATAAACAATAGCTAATTTAAATGAAATAGTGCTAAGTTATATGTCATCATTTTTAGTTAAGGGGTCACATGAATAAACCTTGGGCACTTCACTAATGCTTTAGTGAGCATATTATACATAAAATAGCGCAATATTTCAGAAGGCGCAGTTTTTGGATGAACTTCCAAGATGGTGTTTTTAACATTAGTTAATTATAATGTAAAGCCCAAAAGTTTAGCAAGATTTAAAGCATGCTAGGCAAAAAAAGGAAAAAGGAACAGACAACAAGAATTCCAAAAAGCTACACGAATATCTCAACGGAAAAGTTATTGGCATATCGTGCAATAGTATGTTCAAAATGACTCCAAGAGAGAACCTACCCAATGAAGTGAAGTCGAGAAGGGTCAGATCCTAAGGAAGATAGACCTATCTCGTAACTCGCAGACGATGCAATTTGGCGATGCCTCCTAATCTCCAACACTATCTTTGTATTCTAACAAGTTTGAAGGTCACATCCCAACTTCCCTAGGCAATGCAAGGGACAACCAAGGCATGTATGAACTGTTGGATAAGCAGTATGATGACAAGTTTGAGTTCAAAAGTTCATATCTAATTCAACTCAACATTACCATGAATATCCACATTGACATCAATATTAAAGATCACAAGTCCATAACACATTAACACATGACAATGGAATAAATAAATTAATTACAATGGAGTAATTAAATTCTTAATTAAAATACAGACCCTTCATGATGATCGACGCGATATAGCTAGCTTCCTCACTGGGTTCTTCCTCGAGCCTGATGCCGTCTCCGAAAGGTGGCAACTCGTCAAATTGATTGTATTCTTCCTCGTCCACTACATTCTCAACTCCGACAATCCTCCTTTTTCCATGAAGAACTACGTGGCGCTTCTTATTTGCCGGGTCGGTTACATAGAAGACTTGAACAACTTGGTTAGCCAAGACGAATGGTTCGCCTTTGTATCCGACACGCTCGAGGTCCACGGTAGTGACGCCGCATTTGTCGACCTTCACCGTGGGAGATGGACCCAACGGCACCGAAAAGGGGATCTTGAAAAGCACGAGTCGATCTCCCATATCTCCTCTATTTGCCCATAGTACGAGCTCCTCAACCATCGGCATCGAATGCATCTATGCGGACACCGCTGCTACGACTTGTGCTCTTCCTATCCCGAGCCGCCAGATAAAATGTGTACCCATTTATGTCGATCCTTGCCATGTGACAATTGTAAAATGTGGCCCTCTTGCCAACCATAGCAACAGATCATCACTTGATGACCTCCGAGTGATTCGCACCTTTAACCATTCGTTGAACCGATTGTTGTGCTCTCGTGATCCAAACCTCCGACCGGTCCGATTACATGCGTACCATGTCTTTGTGCTCGCCGATGTATGGGGACACTTGGGTCATGTGTTGCAAGACCGTGAAATGGGCTTGAGCGCACGATCCAGATCGGGAGTGATTGATTTCTTCCGATGGTCCCGATACCATCCGGTCTCCCCTCATGACGAGATAGAGGCACACCAATCGGATCCACCGAGCCATGTAGTCGACGCAGAACTCAATGACCTCTTCCGCTGCATAACCTTCGATGATGCCGCCCTCCGGCCGAGATCGATTCCGACGAGGACTTGAGAATTCCCATGTACCTCTCGAACGGGTACATATGACGAGAAACACAGAGTCGCATATCTTTATCTCTTTCACAAGGTGAACAATGAGATGGACCATGATATCGAAAAATGACGGAGGGAAATACATCTCAAGATGACACGAGTCGCCACTACCTCGGCTGCAGAGCATCTAGTCCTTGGGGATCGATGACCTTCTCGAGCAATTGAGTTGAAGAAATAACACGCCTCAAGATTGCCACTGACCTTGTTCGCAAGATACTCCTAATTGCAACAGAAGCATTTGTGTCATCAAGACACGACAATCATGCGACTTCATACCAATTAATTTCAAATCTTGCATAGAAACAAGTTTCTTAATGTTAGCGGAGTAACCAGACGGACTTTCACACCGCAAGCTCGCACGCGATTCATTTCTCGGCCTTGGACAGAGTGTAGCAAGTCGGGGAAGGTACGCTCGTCTCAGATCGGTCTCTTTCGGTGCTAACTCGGTCCTTATGTTCATATCGACCAAGTCACGCCGTGCGTTAACACCATCCTTTGTTTTGCCACTAATGTTCAAAGAAGAGACCAATCAAGCTATCACATACATTCTTCTCTACGTGCATAACGCCGATGCAAAGGGCGAACTTCTAAGTACTCCCAATAAGGCAAGTTCCAAAAATTGACCGCTTCTTCCGATGTTCTTCTCACGGGTTCTTAATTTACGCCCTTCCCAAGCACAACATCGATATCCTTAACCATATCATAGACCTCTTTCCCACTAAAAGCCCTTGAAGTCGAACCGCCTTCCTTATTTCCGTCGAATTGTTTCTTCATCTTGCGGTATGGGTGACTCCTCGGAAGGAACCTACGGTGACGATATATACGCTTTATGCGAGTTGTTCACCATACACTCTCCGTAGCATCTAAGCAAAGGCGGATGACAGCTTTGGCTCCTTTTGTATCAAGCCCGACAGTTACCAAGGGCGGGAAAATCATTGATGGTGCGTAACAACATGGCGCGTAAAGTGAAGTTCTCTCGCTTGTACGCATCCCATACCTGCACCCTTCGCTCCACAGTGTCACAAGATCTTCCAAAGAATGGTGCTAGGTACACATCAATATCATTCCTGTGTTGCTTCGCCCTTGGATAAGTAGTGACATCAAAATGTACTTCCGCTTCATACAGAGCCAAGGAGGAAGGTTGTACATACATAGATTCACTGCCAGTGCTATGTCACGCTCATGTTACCGAAAGGATTCATTCCATCCGTACTCAACCCTAACCTTATGTTCCTGTTCGACCGAACTCTTCAAGCTCCGATCAAGTTTCTCCACCGCGTAATCGCAGGTGTCTTAGCTTTCCATCTCTTACGCTCCTCGAGTGCCAACGCAGCAATCTTGCCTCCTTTGGGTTCGCAAATAAACGCTTCAAACGTGGGATTATAGGTAGATACCACAACATCTTAGCAGAGGTCCTTGCTTCACCTTAGCGATATTTTGACGCTTGTATCGGATGCTTTGCACACGGACAATAATGCATGTCTGCATACTCTTTACGGTAGAGGATACAATCGTTCGGACATGCATGTATTCTTTCTACTTCCATTCCCAATGGGCAAATAACCTTCTTTGCTTGATAGGTGGTGTCGGGCAACACGTTTTCTCGGAAGGATGTCCGCTAGAGACCTAACAACGCCGTGAAACTCTTATCGACCAACTATTGCTTGCCTTCAATTTCAGCAGATTCAAGCACGGTTGACAACCTTGTGTATTCCGCCATACCAGGAACAAAGGTCTCACCGAGTCCTCCCTTAAGCCCTCGAATTTACAAAACTCTCTCTCATCGTAGTTCTCTTCGCATCGCGTAGCATCCGATCCAGATTGTCATCGTGCCCCTATCCTCATCAAAAGCACACCACATCCGCAAATCGCTGACTTCCTCGGCGATGTCGCCATTATTAACTTCGTATAATCGCTCTTCACCGTGGATCGGTCCAACATGTATACCCTTTTTGAAACCCTTCAATCAAGTGCGCTCGATCCGCGCGTGTTGTTAAACATCTTCGATTACCGCAATCAATGCACGACAAGACATAAAATTTATCCCTTCTTCAACATATCCCGCCAATGGCTCTTCTAAAAGCAACCACGCCATTAATGTAATCTTGACTCACACGGTTCACACCGCACATCCGATTCGATCCATCTACAATACGCATGTAAAAATTAGTGTCAAATTGATTAGCGATTAATTTATAGCAAACGAAAATGTGCAATATAAACTCATTCTCCAACATTTGTATCTAAGGTTATTGAAAGAAAACTCTTCACTAGCTATGTACCACACGGTGGCATAGCGTAGCCATGCCTACGCCACAACCATGATCCCTACCTCTCGACATCGATATCTATCTCAATTGAACAATCATGCAACCCAAATATAGGCATCACCTCATACAACACTTATTAACCTAAAATACCGGAACCAGTAAATGCAATATTGCTTGACCCAAACCCCACCGCATCGTGAACAGGTGTGTAAATTTTATTTTTTAAGCCAATTAATTATCCTAACTCAAATTTTAGTGATTATTAGACCTAATTCAATTTTATAAAGTTACCACTCCTAAGTCAAATTTTAGTTCATTAGTTATAAGGTTTCAAAACTAAGATTTGCAGAGCTAATATTATTTATTCCAACATTGACTGCAAGATCATGTGCTCATACCAAGATAGAGGAGGAGCTGCAGGCGAGGAGCCGCAGGTGGAGGAGCTAGGCAGGGAAGTGGCGCTGGAGCGGTAGACACACAAAGCAGTTGAGGAGCTAGGCAGGAAGTGGCGCAGTTGGAGGAGCTAGGGTGGAAGTGGTGCTCGAGCGGTAGACACAAGCAGCAGTGAGGAGCTAGGGCGGGAAGTGGCGCAGTTGGAGGAGCTAGGCGGGAAGTGGCGCTGGAGCGGTATACACAAAGGCAGTTGAGGAGCTAGGCAGGAAGGGAAGTGGTAGACACAGTGCAGCAAAGGGCAGAGGAATGTCTCGGCCAATTTATATGAAGCACAGAATCGCTGCACGGTTCTATTTCGTAACCGCTCGTGATGGGCATTATCACGCACGGTTCAAAATAGAACTGCTCGTAACATCACGCATTTTCTATTTCGTAACTGCTCAGGATATATCTGCACGGTTCTCAAATAGAACCGTCAGTAACATCACGCACGGTTCTATTTGAGAACCGCTCGGATATTGTTTCATCACGCACGGTTCTATTTCGTAACCGCTCGTGATAGGCCCGCCGCGCCAAAGATAACTCCAGACAGATTTAATACGCACGGTTCCAAAGGAACCGTCTGTGATGGGCCGTCTGCTATAGCCTCTTTTGTAGTAGTGAAGAGTCGTATAGAGATATGATTAGCAAAGGGTTGCTTACCATATTCACTAATCTTCTAGTAGTGATGCCAAAGCTCACTAGTAGATTAACTGATTGTGGGTCTTGAATCACTAAATGTCATAAGAGATATATAGTATTCAGTGGGAGTATCTTCATTAAATTGTTTAATAGAAGTTACTTTTCTTGAACATATATCTTAGTGTTGTATATTTCTATTGTAGATCATGGCACCATCTGCTGTACCTACATCCAGTTTTGGTTTACGTTCAATACTTGATAAGGAAAAACTGAAT
This sequence comes from Hsuehochloa calcarea, assembly GCA_036346395.1. Classification (NCBI taxonomy): domain Eukaryota; kingdom Viridiplantae; phylum Streptophyta; class Magnoliopsida; order Poales; family Poaceae; genus Hsuehochloa; species Hsuehochloa calcarea. Next base: position 5,513,268 of record CM070593.1, on the reverse strand, counting down.
GGAACAAATTTTGCGGATTGATCCCGCAACCGGAGAATTGTTCTTAGGCAATATGAAAAGGAACATGTTCTAGAGGAACCAATTCCTGATGTGCCTACTGAGAATGCTGCTGCTGCTCTTAAAACAGCCTATAAAAAGGCATATGATGAATCCCTTGAACAAGCTGTCTCATGCTTGCTGCGATGAACTCAGACCTTCAGAAGTAGTTTGAGAACATTGATGCCTATGATATGATCGTGGTGCTCAAAGGCATGTTTGAGACACAAGTAAGGACTGAGAGATATGAGATCTCAAAGAAATTGTTTGGATGTAAGTTAGCTGAGGGTAGTCCAGTGAGCCCTCATGTGATCAAAATGGTTGGTTACACTCAGAGCTTGAAAAATTTTGGTTTTCCACTTAGTCAAGAGTTGGCTATAGATTTGATTCTTGCTTCGCTTCCTGCAAGCTATGGGCAGTTCATTATGACTTTGCATATGAATGGCTTAGACAAGAATCACACCAAACTGCATATGATGCTTAAGACTACAGAGGACAGTATTAAGAAAAGCAACAGTCATGTGATGATTGTGCAAAAGAGTACTACCTTCAAGAAGAAGGCTAAAACTTGGGTCAATGGTAAAGGCAAGGTTTCGGATGGGATCCAAGCTGTCAAGCCTAAACCCGAGACCAAGTCTGGTCCGACTCAAGAAAATGAATCCTTTTACTGCAAGGAGACAAGCCACTGGAAGAGGAACTGCAAGAAATACCTGGTTGATCTGAAAAGGAATGGTGGGACTAAAACTTCCACTTCAGTTATTAATGTTATAGATATTTTTCTAGCTGATTCTTATGTTAACTCATGGGTATTTGATACCGGATCAGTTGCTCATATTTGCAATTCGATTCAGAGTCTAACAAGGAGTAGGAGATTAACAAGGGGTGAGATGGATCTTCGCGTCGGGAATAAAGCAAGAGTTGCTGCATTAGCCGTCGGGACTTTGCCATTACTTTTGCCTTCAGGATTTATTATGGAACTAAATAATTGTTATTATGTTCCAGCCATAAGTAGAAATATCATCTCTGCATGGTTGTTCATTATAAGTTCATTTATGATGGCAGAGGGTTATAAGTTCATTATAGAGAACAATGGTTGTTCTATATATTTGAATGAAATGTTTTATGGCTATGCTCCCATTTTGAACGGGTTGTTTATTTTAAATCTTGATGATGCACCCATCTATAATGTTAATGCAAAGAGGCTTCGGCCTAATGATATGAATTCCACTTTTATCAGTGAGAAACGCATGAAAAGGCTCCATAATGATGGAATTCTAAACTCATTTGATTTGGAATCATTTGAAACGTGTGAATCTTGCCTGATCAGAAAGATGACCAAGACACATTTCACTGGTCAGAATAAAAGAGCGTCCGACTTATTGGCACTCATACATTCTGATGTGTGTGGACCAATGAGCACGACAGCTAGAGGTGGTTTTCAGTACTTCATTACTTTCACTGATGACTTTAGTAGATATGGATATATCTATTTAATGAGGCACAAGTCGAAAACCTTTGAAAAGTTCAAAGAGTTCCAGAATGAGGTACAGAATCAACTTGGTAAGACAATCAAGTCTTTACGATCTGATCGTGGAGGAGAATTTCTGAGCCATGAGTTTGGTGATCATTTGAAATAATATGGAATTGTCCCACAGCTTACACCACCGGGTACTCCACAGTGGAATGGAGTGTCCGAGCGGCATAATCGGATCTTGTTGGACATGGTTCGGTCAATGATGAGCCAATCGGATCTGCCATTGTATTTTTTGGGTTATGCTTCAGAAACTGCCGCTTTCACTTTGAATAGGGTACCATCTAAATCAGTAGATAAGACACCATATGAGATATGAACTGGGAAGAGTCCTAGTTTGTCTTTTCTAAAGATTTGGGGCTGTGATGTCTATGTTAAACGTTTGACGTCTGACAAACTCACACCCAAGTCAGATAAATGCTTCTTCATAGGATATCCTAGGGAAACCAAAGGATATTATTTCTACAATCAAGAGGAGGGCAAAGTGTTTGTTGCCCGAAATGTTGTCTTTTTGGGGAAAGAGTTTATTTCAAAAGGAGCCAGTAAGAGAAAGATGCAACTCGAAGAAGTTCAGGAACCATCTGAAAGTGTTTCAACTCCTACTGAACCTCTACAGGACGAACAAAGCGTTGTTGAACCTGTAGATGAGACATCAGCCCCGCGTAGATCTAAAAGGCCACGTCAATTGCATATAAGGTATGGGCATGAAGTGCTATTGTTGAATAATGGTGAGCCTAAAACTTATAAGGAAGCAATGATGGACCCAGACTCTGAGAAATGGCTTGGAGCCATGAAGTCCGAGATAGACTCCATGAGTGTCAATCAGGTTTAGAACCTGGTCGATCCACTTGATGGTGTTAAAACCATTGAGTGCAAATGGATCTATAAGAAAAAGATTGATATGGATGAAAATATTCACATTCATAAAGCTCGACTTGTTGCAAAAGGTTTTCGACAAGTTCAAGTAATTCACTACGATGAGACTTTCTCACCAGTAGCGATGCTTAAATCTATTCGGATCATTCTAGCTATTGCTGCATATTTCGATTAAGATGTGGCAGATGGATGTCAAGACGGCTTTCCTTAGTGGAAACCTAAGTAAAGATGTGTACATGATATAACCTGAAGGTTTTGTCGATCCAAAGAATGCTAGTAAAGTGTGCAAACTTCAGAAATCCATTTATGGGTTGAAGCAAGCATCTCGGAGTTAGAATATGCGTTTTGATGAGGAGATCAAAATGTTTGGTTTCGTCAAAAACAAAGAAAAACCTTGTGTTTACAAGCAGGTTAGTGGGAGCGCACTTGTAATCTTAATCTTATATGTGGATGACATATTATTGATTGAGAATGACATTCCTATGCTGGAATCCGTTAAGGTATCATTGAAAAATAGTTTTTCTATGATAGACCTAGGAGAGGCAGCATATTTCTTGGGAATAAAGATCTATAGAGATAGATCAAGAAGGCTAATTGGATTATGCCAAAGTACTTACATTGACAAGGTGTTGAATAGGTTCAACATACATGATGCCAAGAAAGGGTTCTTGCCTATGTCACATGGCATAAGTCTTAGCAAGAGTCAGTGTCCTTCGACCACTGATGAGCGAGATCGTATGAATAGTATTCCATATGTTTCAGCCATTGGATCTATTATGTATGCCATGATTTGTACCCGACCAGATGTATCGTATGCTCTAAGTGTTACGAGTAGATACTAGGCTGATCCCGGTGAAGGTCACTAGACCGCTGTGAAAAACATTCTTAACTACTTGAGAAGTAGTAAGGATGTGTTCCTAGTTTATGGCGGTGATGAAGAGCTCGTTGTAAAGGGTTACACCGATGCAAGCTTCCAAACTGACAAAGATGATTATCGTTCTCAATCTGGTTTTGTCTTCATTTTGAATGGAGGAGCAGTGAGCTGAAAAAGTTCCAAGCAAGAAACGGTTGCTGATTCTTCGAAAGAGGCCGAGTACATTGCGGCTTTGGAAGCTGCAAAGGAAGGTGTTTGGATAAGGAATTTCATTGCTGAGTTGGGTGTAGTTCCGAGTGCCTTGTGCCCAGCGGATCTCTATTGTGACAATAATGGAGCCATTGCGCAGGCTAAGGAGCCGAGATCCCATCAGAAGTCTAAACACATACTCAGGCGTTATTATCTCATTTGCGAACTGATCGATAGAGGAGATGTTAAGATATGCAAAGTTCATACGGATTCAAATGTTGCTGATCCGTTGACTAAGCCTCTCGCACATCCAAAGCATGAGGCGCACACAAGAACTATCGGTATTAAATACTTAAATAATTGACTCTAGTGCAAGTGGGAGACTGTTGGAAATATGCCCTAGAGGCAATCATAAAGATGATAACATTTCATCATGTTCCTGTTTTTGATAATATGTTATCATGTTCCTTGAATGAATCTGTTGGACCGAAAAGGCGACTAGAGGGGGGGTGAATAGGAGCACGCTCACTTTTTCACAAATTATGAATTCAACACAATTTTACTCCAATAGCTATGAGGAAACTATGAAGATCAGTATACCAGTACAGTGGAAGACTAGTATTGAATCCAATTTAACCCCCAAGCAATACGACAAAAATCACTAAAGATTGAAACAATTTAAAGCACTGGCAGTCTGACCTCTGGCCTTTAGCGGTCGGACCGATTCCCTGGCGGTCGAACCGCTGTTATAGTAGCGGTCAGACCGCTGCCAAATCGGTCGGACCGGTGGTGTGGGGCGGTCGGACCGCTAGGCTCCAGAACAGTAAAAACAGCCCGATGACGAGGTTGCAAATAGATCTAACTTTTGATTCTCAACTCCAAACTTCACGAAACTTGGTATACACCTTCTCTATGATATTAAGGACCTATTCCAATCAATAATTATGATAATTCTTGGCTAGATCCTGATCAATTGCCGTTTGAGTAAGAGAAGGTCTAAAACTGGATAAAAGCAAAAACGTGATCCTAATGCTTGCTCGTGGGTGATTGATGATCAAGATGATCATAGATGGGTTCCCACATGTCACAGCAAGCTTTACCACGTGAAGAAATCAATCAAAACTTCGCGGATCAATGAAAGCCCTAAAATCACGAAATTGAAAGCAATAACGAAAAAAAGACTTATCTCAAGCAAATCTTGCATAGATTAAATTCGTGATTGATGCTGGATTACACCTACTCTATCAAGAAACGGTGGTCAATCCAAGATCACGAAAAACCAATCAAACCTTCAAGAACCCTAGCCTCCACGCCTAGCTCTCCCTAAACAAAATTAGGGTTTTCTAAAATAAAGAGGGTCAAAGGGTGGTGCAGCCACCACCCTCTCCTATTTATAGTGGAGGCTTAGACCTTTTAGAAGTTAGATCCTATTGGGCTTTCGTTTAGGCCCACTAACAACTGGGTCACACACGCACACTTCGCAAAGCGCCGTCTTTAACCTGACCTAAACAGCTTCACCTATCGCCATCTTGCGCCTCGGATTTGCTAATAGGTCACCCTTGTCCATCTTGCGTCACGCTTGAGTCATTGATGTAACATCCCAAATGTGGATTTGTGTTTTAAATGTAAGAAAATGAGAAGAAATTAAAACTTTTCATGCATCCTGAAGTCCTTGATCATTTCTGTAATTCTTGTAAAGGAGTTGTGGAAATCAAAAATCAAAATCCTCAATTGACTCCAATCAAAAACCCCCTAACAAAGATCTTGTGCCAAACCCATGTAAATATTTTCCTGAGTTCTAGGGAGGCTTGGTAACACCTCTGAATTATCTCATGATTTTTAGAAATTATTTGATAATTTTGGAGGCAAGTAAAACCAAGTCAAAGCTTGGTCAAACCCTAATTCACACCTTCCGGAATTTCTTGAGAAAAATGCAGTGCATTAAAATCTCTGGAAATTTTATGTGAGGTTTATTCTACAGTCAGCAACCTCCAGTTAAAATCTCATAATTTTTGGAGCTTATTTGCTATCTTAAACAAATCCTCTAAAAATCAGATATTAATTCAAACCCTAGTTGGTTTTCACTGTTCTTTGGGTTCGAGTCAGACTCGGGGGCTCGGGCCACTTGACTTGGTGCGATCAACTAACTGCACCACCTCGGTCGCTCGAGTGCGAGCGTTGTGGTTCGTTGTATCGGCACCGAACGGCCCACGATTGCGTGAACGTTCGAACCATCCGAGCGCGCCGATCCATGTGAACCGTAGGATTCTAAATCAAGGGCTCGGATTCGCGTGAACGTTTGGACCGTCTGAATGCCTCGCGCAACGAGAACCGTAGGATCCAGATCCACGGCCTAGGTTAAAGTGAGCGTTCGAACCATTCTAATCGCCCCGTTTCATTTGAACCATTCGATTTAAATCCAACGGTGGATGAGTTGTCTCCTTCCTCGGGTCGAAGCGCGCGTCTGAGTCAAGCAATGGCGTGAGCAGAGGAGAAGAACGCAGCGTTGAGTCACCTCCGTGGTCACCTTTAAACGGCTCTCTCTACTCGCATTAAATGCCCGTCGTGCACCGCCCTTAGAAGTCCATGGTTCAACTGCTCCCGTCGCTCTCAAGTGCTCTCATGGTAGTATTGACCCGAGGAGAAATATCGTCGTTGCTCTCGGCCATTCTCAGCTACATAAGCTCCATTTCTCCACTCTTGGCTTCCTTTACCACTTCCGCAACTCTAGCTAGCACCCACGGGCTTGTTTGAGCTGCAATCACTCGAAATCGTTTCGGCCGCCATTGCCGAGCTTCAAGCTTACGGTGAAGGCGGTACCACATTGGCTCTCTTTTTGCCAATTCTTGCTCCCTCTGCTCCCTCTTTACTCTCTTGAGCTTAACCCTCGCTCAATTTTGTTCATCTTGCTCAGGGCTTGACTGGATTGGAGTTTTCCCCTTTTCGGCCGAAAGCCCCATTTTTCATCACCGGAGCAGACCCAACCTTCTCTACGTCCTCCCCGTGCTCATGTAACTCCACATTAGTCCCTAGCTACTTGGCACACGCTTACTTGGACCGCAGCAGAGCTCTTTTGCATTTTTCATTTTCGGCCGTTTTGGTCATCTCTGTCAACTTCGGCTTGCCGGCGTTCTAGACCGTCACAGCTTTAATTGTTGGTCCCATTGGGTGCGCAAAACTTTTGAGAACCCATTTTGGGTATTTACTCGCACCACCATGACCAGAGTCGCCGGCGGTGAGCCTCCTTTCGCCGTCATTTTGTCGGATGAAATCGGGCGTGAGCGTTTGAACGTGGTTCGCTGTGGACTGTCGATCTTTAGATCTACGACCCAGGATCGTGCGAACGTTGGATTGATCGCACGCCTTGATCAGTGGACCGTTGGATCCCAGATCGATTCGATCCACGTGAATCGTTGGATCCAAAATCAACGGCTCATGTGCGTGTGAACGTTCGGACCGCTCGAACGCTCTGGTCCACGTGAACCGTTGGATCCAAATCCAACGGTGAGCGTATGGGGTCGTGAGCCGCACGTGCGCGCGTTATCCCTTGGACTTGGACCGTTAGATCCAAGATCAACGATCCAAGTTCGTCCACGTCGTTATAATTTCGGATTTTCCCGAAAGGATTAATTGTTAACTAAAAAATGTAATTAATTTGTAAAATACATAACTTTTTCATCTTATTTCCTTTTCGGTTGGTTCAAATTTTGTTAGTTATGTTTTTAACTAAACTTTAATCTAAAACTACTTCTAACCTCATTATATCTCCAGAAAATTTTAATAAAATGTTAGTGCAATGAATAGTAGCATTTATGATTTATAAGGCTGAGCAAAATTGTTTTGCTCATATCTTTTGCATTAAGAATCCAAATCAATTGGTTCTTATTGATAAATTCCCTAAAAATCATGCTCTTGCTTCTGTAAAATTTTCAAAATATTTGGAGAAAGTTTGTTGTTGAGTCTTTGTGTTTTCTTCGTTCTTATCGGTTCATTCTTGCTTTCTCGCTAGGTTCCGAAGAGCACGTTGATAACTTAAGTGATCCTCCGCAACATCTTGAACCACAGCAATCAGGCAAGCAGTTTGATCATGTTAATCCCAGTATTTTTCAAGTCTAATATATTGATTTCAACTTGTATGTATGCATTGCTTTGTTGTTGTTAAATTATGGTTAGTATCCTATAGTTGCATAATCTGTAGGAATTGATTATCCTCTACTACGACGAGCCTAGGTTATTTGTTGTGATGTGAGTTCGATGCATGAGCTCTTGTCACTTAGTAGATTGCGAATTGTAATTGCTTATAAATGCTTAGTTTCGGTAGTAATGGGCAATCATCGATTTTAGTCGATGATCTTGATCACACATCTAATTATTATTCCATTATGTCCAGCACTTGTGCTTTGGGTATTTTGTAAAGACAAAATCTGAAAATGAAAAATTGATTTGGATTTGGGCAAGAGGATGGATGGTGGGTTATTGGGTTTGTAGATGTCTTGCCTAAGTCAACAAGAACCGAACATCCTGTGTCACACTCTCCAAGTATTTTTGCGTGCTAACCACGTGAGAGGGATATGGGACCTCTCTTGACTAAGTACTTTGGCGTGTGTTATCTCCGAGTCGCAGGAGGGGGTTGTGTGTGTTGTGTGAAAAAGGATATGTGTTCTTGTGTTGGGTGTGCGGTGGTGGAGGTTCCGGCTACGCTCTCCACCTCGAGGGGCATCGTAGTTGTCCAAGGCGTTACCTGCGATGGGTAGTTGACCGAGGCTTTACGATGACTCCGACACAACGTATGGGTTTCTATCCATACGGGCGGCTCGTAGTTAATGCATAATATTGAAAATGTCTCGAAGGACTTAGCTGTACCGGCATACCAAAGGAAGTATGCTAATCATGTGGCAAAAACGAGGTCTGACGTGTGGGTACATTGGTACACCCCTGTAGGGATAAAACTATTCAAATAGCCTCGTCCTAGGTTATAGACACGCTTGGTTAGGTTTTGCAATAGTTAGACTGCAACCTTTTAATTAAAATTTGACATGGTTGGCATGAATGGCTAATTCATGCTATTGTTGTGGTGACTATGGGTTTAGTCACTTCCAGGATTGTTGTTGTCATCTATCTACTATTATATTGTTGTCATATACTGTTATTTGAGCATTAAAAACAGATTTATCAACTTGCTTTTAAATGTACTACATTATTGCAAATAAAGGTTGTTTTGTGCGAAAAATGAAACATACAGCCTCCACTTAAATAAGCTTGCATGTAGCATATGTATAGGTATGTTATCCTACACGTAAGTCTTACGGAGTACAATTTTTGTACTCATTTGCTTTGCTTAACTATTTGTTGCAAATGAGGAAGGTGAGCCCCAAGGGCCTCACTTTTGCGAAATGTGTTGCGGGTTCGACGACTAGCTTGGTGGTTCGGTCGGTTGCCTTGTGGGTTAAAGGCACACTGATTGGCTCTTTTGTTTATGGCCATCTTATGGTACTTTTGCTTTCGCTGTTTAATTTTTGTATTTATATGTATTTGGCCGGTCGGCCTCTGTTTTGTAATAACTATCCTTAATTTATTTCAACTTCTGATTTGTTGCTGTGTTTCGGTTCTATGTGAATGAATGGAATTGATGCATGAATTTTGTAAAGGGTGTATATCTTGCATTGGAAGTATACATGTCTCGAAGACACGGGTTATTTTGTTTGTGATGCTAGGGTCAATTGGTGACTAAGCATTACAAGCCCAACAATCCGGGGTCCTCACAATTGACATCACCCGAAATCGTCGATCATTCTGAACCTCAGCTCTCCAAGCCTAGTCCCGATCTTCCTCGCCGTTGACCGTCGTTGACCACCAAGCAACCTGCACAACCATAGACATGCAAACACGAATTCGGGAACAAGTTCTTCACAACTTGACACATGTTAGTCAAAACATGCATCATGCAATACATATGCCATGAAACCAGTGAACTTGACCTAACAAATCAACATCACCACGAAGTTGGCCGATGAATAAGTAGAAATCGGTCCGACCGCCTCGGGGCGGCCGGATCGCCCTCCGCCGGTCGGACCGCTCGTGAGCGGTCAGACCGCCACAAAGGACTTAGCCGAATTTCAAGCCCTGAAATTCCGAAACCTTCTGAAAATTTAAAACGAATAGAACTTTTGACTGGAGACTCCAAAAATTATGAGACCAAGTGCATTAGAATCCCCTCACTTGCCTACACCCTCTATTTTTGGCCCAGCTTGTTCTGACACTTTTTGGCCACGGCCGGTCCGACCGCCGATCATGGCCGGTCCGACCGATTTGGGACCAGTTGGACCGCCATGCTATGGTCGGTCGGACCGCCCCTTTCCAGACAGACTGAACTTTGTCGAAAACCCGTGAAACGACAAACCATAAATGCCATTGCCAATTGTCACATCATCCTAAGATCTGGAGAATATCCCCATGATATCCGCAATCTCCCCCTTGATGAACACATTGGCAATAATCCAAAAAATGTAATTTGGAGGTTTGAAAAGTAAAGTACTTTCGTTTTCGCACAAAGGCAGAACTTGATCCATAAGCAAGAAAAAGCAATGTAAATGACCAAGTTGGCATCAGAATAGTATAGGCATGTGAGATAAGGCAAAAGAAAGCATAAAAACTCTGAATTCCATAAAAGAGTCAAAATTCTCACTTGAGGTCCATATGAAAGAACAATTGTTCAATTGACCTATGATCATTGTGAGCATAAAAGAATGCAATTCAAGTTTAGAATATTCAATAAGATAATAAGAATGCAACTCAAGAACTCCCCCTCACTATGATCCTCAAATTTCATAAACTTTCAAATTTTTAGTTTCTCCCCCTTTTTATCATTTTTATATATCTTTTCCCTCTTTGAAAACAATGATATATATCTCCAAAAAACTCTCCCCCTATGCATAGCATTAATACATTTTAACACATCTTCTCATTAATACATTTTAACACATCTTCTCCCCTTTGACAATGGAGTCATCAAGGAATCACGCCTTCCTCTCATCCAGAGATAACAAATGCAGAATGAAGAAAGAAGCAAATCATAAGAAGCATAAGAAGGAGTATGCATGAAGTGCAATGAAGTGGCTTCATTTTTGTATTTTATTTATTTTTGATTACAAGAAGCTTTGGAGATTACCCAAAAGAGCAAGCTAGTATCTTTAATATTGCACAAACAGCATATCAAGCCTGACAGCGCTAGCAAGATCATGGTAAGACATATATATCAAAGCTAAACACAAAGGCTCAAAAGTAAAGCAATATATTTGATCAATTTAAGCAAATCTTCAAATTCAGCAAGTTCATCAACAGGGATCCTAAAGTGAAACTGGCCATGTCAAAATGTCAACGTTAGATCAAAAAGCTAACAAAGACGACATTAAGAGACAATCAGGTTCTGTATTGAATCATTTTGCTCAAATTTTCTCAAATGCCCATTTTTCAACAAATTTTTATTTGCACTGAATATTGAAGTTGCCTAATGATCTAACTTAGTGACAATATCCTGGACTAGGAGCCATCCACAAAATCATCCTAAGCTTCGATCAGAAGTTGATTAAAGGTATATCTTAGTAAAGAAGATCCTGGACTAGGAGTCATTCACAAACTCTTTCTAAGCTTCTACCAGGGCGACAAATCTTGAGGTTCATGTCATTTCTGACAAGCAGACCCCATGAGACCGTCTGGTTCATCAAACTATCTCCAAGTTCATGTCATTGACAAGCAGTCTTGTAAGAGTAGTTTGGGACAATTTAAGCATAAGACAATCTTTTGATTTTTCATGTTTCACAAGAGCAGTTTTTAGAATCTCAAGAACACTAGAAGCTCAAGTAATGGTCAATATTAGATTAAAGAGCTAACAAAACAATTCTGACAGGGCCAATGTCACAAAAGGAGCACTAATTGCGCAACTCGCTAAAACATCCACAAATTGTAATTTTTAGTTCGAGTTGTTTTTAGAGTTCTAGCTCATATAAAAAAGACTTAGCTACACATGTAAAAGCATGATAATTCTAGCAAGTCAAAGAACTAGACATGACATTGAGAAAGAATTGAAATACTAAAGCTCCAAAGGGTAATAGGCAAAGCTTCATCAATCTTAAAAGATAAGCAGAAAAACTTATATTATAATGCATCTTTTTGAGTATGACTTGGATTTTTCATACCATTTGTTGAATTTTTCATATGAATGGAATATGATACAATGAGATGCAATAAAAGCCTAAAAACCTAAAAAGTTCGAAAAGATCAAAAAAATTACCCCTAACTCGCTTCTTAAGGTGGCAAACCTAGTTGGAATATGATACAATGAGAACAAGATAAGATCAAAAGGACAAGGTAAGATCAAAAAAGTTCGAACTCCCCCTCAAACCAACCCAAAGGGATAAATTACCCCTAACTCGCTTCTTAAGGTGGCAAACCTAGTTGGGTCTAAAGGCTTGGTGAGGATATCAACTAGTTGAGCCTCGGACTCCACAAAGTATAGCACAATATCACCTTTTTCGACATGGTCTCTAAGGAAGTGATAGCGAATGTCTATGTGCTTGGTCCTAGAGTGTTGCACAGGGTTCTTAGCAATGTTAATAGCAGAAGTGTTATCACAGAAAAGAGGAACACTAGCAAAATTTAACCCATAATCTTTAAGAGTGGTTACCATCCACAAAATCTGACTACAGCAACTAGAAGCAGCTACATATTCAGCTTCAGCAGTGGATTGTGAAACAGAGGACTGCTTCCTACAAGACCAAGATACAAGTGAAGTGCCTAGGAAGTGACAGGTGCCTGAGGTACTCTTCCTATCTAATCGACAGCCCGCAAAATCAGAATATGAAAAACCCCTAATCGACAAAACTGAAGAGCAGGAATACCAAATACCATATAAGAGGGTAGAATGTAAATACCTGAATATGCGTTTAACGGCTTGGCGATGGGAAGTCCTTGGAGACGCCTGAAACCTTGCACAAAGGCATACCGTGAAGTGAATGTCCGGTCTCGAGGCCGTCCGATACAGAAGGGAGCCGATGATGCTGCGGTACTCGCGTCGATCCACGGCTTCTCCTTCCTCATCTTGATCTAAAATAGTCGAAGTTGTCATGGGAGTGGAGATTGGCTTGCAGTCACCCATGTCGAAGCATTTGAGTAGATCTTTACTGTACTTTGTCTAATGGATAAAGGTTCCTTCCTTGCATTGCTTTATTTGAAGCCCCAAAAAGTAATTGAGCTCTCCCATCATACTCATCTCAAATTCCCTGGACATAGTCTCAGAAAAGCTGGAAACAAGAGCTTTAGAAGAACCACCAAAAATAATATCATCAACGTAAATTTGGGCAAGCAGGAAGTCATTACCACGCCTAAGAATGAATAAAGTCTTGTCTACCTTACCCATCTCAAAATCATTCTTAAGCAAAAAAGTCTAGAGTCTATCATACCAGGCTCTAGGGGCTTGTTTAAGGCCATACAAGGTTTTGGATAGCTTGAATACATGATGTGGGTACTTGGGATTTTCAAAACCTGGGGGTTGTTTAACATAAACCTCCTCTTCTATGAAACCATTTAAAAATGAACTTTTAACATCCATCTGATATAATCTAAAGCCCTTAGATGCAGCAAATGCAAGCAGAATGCGAATGGCTTCTAGTCTAGCAACAGGAGCAAAGGTCTCATCAAAATACAAACCCTCAACTTGGCTAAAGCTCTGAGCTACCAACCTAGCCTTGTTTCTAACCACAGAACCATCCTCACTTTGTTTATTTTTGAACACCCAACGGGTTCCTATAACATTATGGCCACTAGGAGGTTCTACTAAATTCTAAACGTTATTCCTCTCAAAATTCTCTAACTCCTCATGCATGGCATTAACCCAGCTAGAATCCGATAAAGCATGTGTTATATCGTGAGGTTCAAAAGAAGCAACAATTGCAGAATGAGAGTAGAGATTTGGATCATTATACCTGGAGCGAGTGACTCACTCATGGAGATTACCTATTATCTGATCCGGAGGGTGCTGCCTTTGAATATGAAGTGGTGCACACGGAGAAGAAAGCATATCTTCGACCTCCGTAGGTACTGCTGATGATGAAGATGCAGCAGGAGCCTCATCTGAAGGCGAAGTAGTCACAACAGGTTCTTGCGCTAAAGCAGGAGTGTTAACAGCAGCAGGTGGAGGACAAATATCAGCTTCGTCCACATCTTTCCCCACAAAAATTCTCTCTATCAACTGTGTATCACCTGAAATATCTAATCTAGCTCCAGGGCTAGTCTCATCAAAAGTGACATTGCATGTCTCCTGAACAAGGTTAGTCTCAACATTAAAAACCCGAAAGCCCCTCGAATGTGCAGGATAACCTAGAAATAAACCATCAAAAGTTCTTGACTCAAATTTATCTAGATTTCCTGTCTTAAGAATAAAACATTTAGAACCAAAGACTCGAAAGTGCGAGACAGAAGGTTTTGTACCAAATAAAAGCTCATAAGAAGTCTTGCCCAAAGAGGGTCTTAGGAAGACACGATTTGCAATGTGGCAAGCAGTAGCAACAGCGTCAGCCCAAAATCTCCTCGGTGTGCTATACTCATCTAGCATCGTCCTAGCCATCTCGACTAAGGTCCTGTTCTTCCTTTCCACCACGTCATTTTGTTGAGGGACGTGTGGTGAAAAGAACTGATGCTCAATACCGCGCTCAGCACAAAAAGAGGCAAACGAGGAATTCTTGAACTTCGTGCCATTTTCACTGCGGATCGCTCTCAAGGCACCAAGAAGTTCAGAAGCCAAACGAAGAACAAGATCATGATAATGATCAAAAGCTTCATCCTTCGAAGCAAGAAAGAACACCCAAGTGTATCTCGAAAAATCATCGACTATGACCAGAATTGTAACACCCCAGCCCAACACTGAGCCTGGAATGCCACCAAACTACTCTTATCATCTATTATACATCAACACACTGTGAAATTTCAGCAAGCATAACAACATTAAAACCCATCCACGGGTCACATTAACACAAGCATAACACTATGACAATCATAAATAAATTAGACCTAGGAGCATAGCAAAATAATAAACCAAGATTAACATAAACCAAGTATCTATGGTTATTCAATACCATCATGTCCTAGATATAAATATTCATGTTATTCTAAAAGTTTCTCATGTCCAATGAATCAAATAATTGGGTGAAGTGCATGATTCCAAGTGCGCTAGCCCTTCCCGAGTAAAACGTCATCACTGGTCACCTAAAAATAACAATAGAGCAAGAATGAGTCCAAGACTCAAAGAATACATAATAAAGCCATAAACAATAGTTTATTAACCAAAATCAAAGTTATCATCATCATCCATTTAGTTAATGTCATTGTCATTCTCAAACAAACAAGCCATATTCCATATAGGTAAAGTTGCACAATTTAACAATTTACTTAGATATGCGAATGCACCAACATGCTCATGCTCATATGCATCTCATCACCGATACTGGGGATAGCGGAGTGTTCACCCGTCGATGACACACTCTATCCTTCACTCCCGTGAAGTCCCCACCAAAGTAGGATTTTATCTAGAGCTCTCCTGACTAGTCATGTATCTTTCTCACCGACCTCACCGAATAGTTACATGACTTTCTCACCGACTGCTCATGCAACCCCGTCATAATGAATGTAAATGATGCGACATCTTTATTTATTCATCAACATAGTCCGTCTCATTAACTCAATATCTCCTCATTTTCTCAATATCATAATCTCATTCACTCAAGGTCATCAATATCATGTATAAGAATAAGCTGAACTAAAGCATAATAAATAGCATGATAAATAATAACACGATCATGGTGAACAACCCATTGTTCACCACTCTACCATGTACTTGCCTTCCGCTACCGTGACGAGTTAGGAGGCAACGACGAATTTCTCCACTCCCGCCCCACCGCCTACACAAATATTTATTCAAATAAGAATAATAAGTTATGACGTGGGTACAAGCGCTTTACCATAACCTCTATCTAATCAACATAACCAAAAACTCAAAATGACGAATTAACTAATCAGCCAATATCGGCCATTCTGATCAGCAGTACGAGAAAAATCGTAATTAAATATCTATAACTCCGAATGACTTGAAACCAGTGCTCAAATACTTTTAACGTAACAGGCTATGAAACTCTAGTTGGTGGAATCCTTTGATTCGGCCAAAACAGTGGCCTAAACAACAGTTGAAAACACTAACAGATATCTGCCCAGATTTCAGAACAGCAGTAAAGAACATGGCATAACTTTCACTCTACAGATCCAATTGATATGATCTTTATCAAATCGGAAAGATAATTTCAAGGGCTACAAAAACCTAGTTGGGTGGAAGTTCTGAATCTGACTCTAACTAGATCAAAACCGAGGGGCAAACCGACAGTTCCAAATTCTCAGGCAGACAGGACAGCGCGCGATTAAAAATTCATATCTCCTAAACCGTAAGGTGGAATCAAGTGATCTCAGTGCTAAAAGAAATATAACGACATCAGAAACAAAACTCTAGAAGACGAAAATACCAGATTCGGCCTCTAAGTAAATCATAATGGCCCGACAAGAAAATCTGCTAAATCACGTCAGCTCTCCTGGACAGTCTCGGTAAAACTTCCATATCTCCTAAACCGTAACTCCAAATCAGATGATCGTGGTGCCAAAAGAAAGCTAAGACCAAGGGCTACAACTTTCTAAGAGGTGAGAAGATCAGAAAACATACGTAACTTACCCAAATCTGACGAACAAAATTGCTGTACTGCAGGGACGAGGGTGGCGGCCGGTTGGAGAGGGGGAGGAGGGGGTGGCGGCTTGGGGAGGGAAAAGGGAAGGGGAAGGGTTTTAGGGTTTAGGGGAGAGATACCCCTTTGGCCAGCCCCTCATGGGCCACCCTGGCCGAGGCCCGAGTCCAAAGTTCTGAAAAAAACACAGAAAACCCCCTGAAGAAAAAAACGATTCAGATTCTCCCATTAGCTCCTTCTTCTGAAACTTCTTCTAGTACGCCGATTTACTTTTGGGGTATTACAAGAATATACCATTTGCCACCGACTGACCGAACCCTAGAAGGACCAACAATATCCATATGAAGTAACTGTCCCGGTCCGTCAGTCATGACCATAGTCACTGAGGGGTGTGAGGTGGCAACTTGCTTGCCATGCCTATAGGGCGCACATACAACATCTTTGACGGCTTTGAGTATGGGCAAACCTCTCATAAACTCAAGGTTGCTAACTCGCGTCAGATGATCAAAACCAATGTGCCCCAAACGTCGGTGCTAATGCTAGAAATCAGAAGAAGATGTAAGCAAATATTTGAGAGATCCAGTAAGAGATTTAGAAAAATCAGCTCCAAAAATTCTACCAACTCTAGAAATCCCAAAAACAAGCTCACCAGCAGAATTAAGCACCCGACATGTATTTCTCTTAAATCTAGTCTCATATCCATCATCAAGAAGCTGTGAGACAGAAAGCAGATTATACCTAAGCTTGTCCACAAGAGCGACGTCCTTCAGGATGAATTTGTCATTCACCCTGATCAATCCTGTTCCTTCAATTCGCCCTTGTGTATCATCTCCAAATGTGATGAAGTCATCACCTGTCATGTGGCGTGAACACCCGGAGTCGACGAACCACGTGTTCTTCCCCCTTCCGCGGTAATCCTGAAAATCAAGGCACAGAAGAACGATGTGTCTCAATACTGAGGTTAGTTAAAGAAGATTTAGGCACACAGTACTGAGACACACGTCTACGAGTATTATGCAAAGCAGAAGTACTATCCTTGATTTTATTTCCATTCCTATCATGAGCGATGGTCACACAAACATGAGAATTATCCTGTCTAGGAGCATGATGATAAGCATGTGAAACAAATCCTAAACCAGGTTTATTCTTTTCAAAATGACCATATCTCGTAAAAGCTTTAGGTTGAGTGTATGAAATACTAGCTGAATTTTTATTATCATTTTTCAACCTACGCCAACAAAACTTAATCAAATGCCCACTCTTTTTGCAATAAGTGCAATGATACTTAATACCACTAGAAGAAGCACCTTTTGTTTGAACAGATGGTTGAGCAAAGCCTGCAGATTTAAAAGAAGTTTTTGCAGGTTGAGTTTTAAATTCAACTAAACCTTTTTTCAAGACTTGAATGACTTTTGGCTTTGAATTGTCTTGAAAAGAATTGTATCCTAATCCTTGCTTCTTATATGGAGTTTTAGACTTGTCTAGAATTATGATTAATTATTTCTTACCTTTAGAAAAAATTTCTAATGTGTCCTTAAGTTAAGCATTTTCTTTTTCAAGATTAGGACAAGATTCACAAGTTTTAGCCATATATTTCTTCTTATAAAGATGAACCTCAAGCTTAAGAACTGGACATGAAGTGCATGTAGCAGATTTAATACTGTCCTTAAGCTTGGTATATTTGACTCTAGCTGCTTCTAAGATATCTTTGATTTCACGTTCTCGTTCTAAGCATGAAGTGCAGGGGCTAGAATCAATCACATTGGAAGCTACCAATTTGCTAGACTCTAAGCATTTTTCACAAGGAGCAGATTTAATTTCAATTAACTTGGTTCTAGCTTTTTCAAGTTGTTGCAAAGCAATATTGTGAGCAGATTGCAGTTTAGCCAATTCTGAGTGCATAACATGACAAGATAAACATTCATCAGGTTCAAGAGTCTTAACATTTGCAAGTTCTAATTTCAGTTTACCAATTTTGGACTTTAGTTTCTCGTTTTTAGTCATGACAAATTCTAGCGCTTCATCTTGACTAAGAAGTTGCTCACATATGGAATCATATTTAGCAGAAAGGACATCATAAGAGAGAGGTACCTCATTGTCATCAATGTCGTAAGTGTCGGCCATAAAGCACATGTCGGTGAAGTCCTTTGCCTTCCCTTTCTTTTTGTCTTGAGGGATCTCCTCCTCATTGTCCTCCTCGCTCCCGGAGTCCACATCGCTCAAGGATTGATCCTCAAAAGCGGCAAGAACCCGGTGAGCGGCCTTCACAAGCTTATTAGCCTCATACCTTGATTTGTTGAATGGAGGCTTCTTCCAAGCTGGCTTTCCCTCCTTATGATTGCTCTTACCTTTCAGCTTGGGACAATTTGCCCGGATATGATTGAGCCCACCACACTCATAGCATGTCACCGGACCACCTCTCTTTTTGTTTCTCATATTATTGTAGACCCGTGTGAATTTTTTAGCAAGGAGAGCTAACTCAAACTCAGGGATACTCTCAAGCTCCTCTTCATGAATAGCAGATAAACAAGCAAATGAAGAACCATAAAAAGATTCAAGAGAACTATCAGAAGCTCTTTTGAGAGGATCTACTACCAATGCCATGTTGTCTTTCTTAGGATGATCAACTCTTTTAATTTCATGGGTCTTGAGTTTGCTATAAAGCAACTCCAATGTAAGACTCGAAAGATCAAAATTCTCCTCTATAGCAGTAGCTTTCATCTCCCACTCCTTGGTGTTGATTGCAGCCAAGAGATGGGTGGCATTTTCAGATTGAGAGTATTCAATATCAACAACTTTCATCTGATTAATCACTTTATTAAAGCGACTGAAAATATCATCAATGCTCTCTCCAGGACGCATCTCGAATTTATTGTATTCGCGCTTGTAAACTGTTTGGGGCACTTTCTTGATTTGGGAGGAACCCTCATGATATGTTTCGTGGGTGTTCCAAATCTCGTGCGCAGTTGCAAGATTGCAAATTCGATCATATTATTGTCTACCAAGCGCACCATATAAAAGGTTCTTAGCTTTGTTGTTGTTAGCCAAAATAATTACAGAAGCAGGCGTTGCAACCTCAGGAATAATGAGCGGGGATCGAACAATGGCCCATATAGCTTGTCACTCGCTCTTAAGTAATACCCGCATATGATTCTTTCAATAGGCATAGTCGTGCCCATCGAAGATATGCGGTTTAGTGGAGAACTTATCCATTGCCTAAGTTCAGTGACCGGTTAAGATCAAGATTGAACTAACCGGGCTCTGATACCACTTGTTGGACCGAAAAGGCGACTTGATGGGGGGTGAATAGGAGCACGCTCAATTTTTTCACAAATTATGAATTCAACACAATTTCACTCCAATAGCTATGAGGAAGCTATGAAGATCAATATACCAGTACAGTGGAAGACTAGTATTGAATCCAATTTAACCCCCTAAGCAATACGACAAAATCACCAAAGATTGAAACAATTCAAAGCACTAGCGGTCTGACCTCTGGCCTTGAGCGGTCGGACCGATTACATTAAGCATCATACTGCCGTTTAGTTCTGTTTCGTGTGTATATGTACCTTCATTTACTTGTGAACATGCTCTCGTTTTCCTCTTCGTGTATGTACACCCATTTCATTGTAAATATACTTCTTTTCATATATACTCCCATTTCCGAGATACCTTTACACTCCTTTCCATATATACTCCTTTTATTATACGAGACACTATCATGCAAACGTTATATACTTCCCATACAACTACTTTTAAGATATAGTATACTCCTGTGCAAACGT
This sequence comes from Hsuehochloa calcarea, assembly GCA_036346395.1. Classification (NCBI taxonomy): domain Eukaryota; kingdom Viridiplantae; phylum Streptophyta; class Magnoliopsida; order Poales; family Poaceae; genus Hsuehochloa; species Hsuehochloa calcarea. The sequence goes on along the minus strand of CM070593.1, from coordinate 5,493,201 downwards.
TACATACTACCATACACCTAGATACACCTTTAACCGTATATATACTCCCACGCGGACATGACATACTCCCATGCACCTGCATACTCTTTTCTTTTGTTGATCCACAGCCAGACCTTTCTCCTTTTTTCTCGCTTGAGGATCTCGAGCGTAACGCAATGGAAAGAAAAACGAGCAGCGAATCTGTTGAGAAACCGTCACTGGTGAGTCCAGTCCGAGCGATTACCTCGTAGACAAACTCAGAATCGTAAGAACAATACAACAACATAAGAACAGAATAATAGTTTGAACACAGAGATATGAGGAGACTTCAGGGTCTGTTTTATTGCTTCTCAATTCAACCACAATACAATGAGGGAGTCTCCCTCTATTTATAGGCATCAGGGGATGAGGAGTCCAATTGGGCCAGGACTCTCCGGAGTCATGGGCCCGGTTTCTTTGGACACTCATCCAACATGTTCATGTCTCGTCAAAACTCTATAAAAACCAAGTGGGAAAAATTTGAAGAAAGAGTACATGACATGCGTTCCGCTGTGTTGCACGAATTGCCTCATTAAAAACCCTAGCCGAGAAACTTCAGGAAAACTCGTAAAGGGAAAAAGAGTACAATTCACCCAATTTCATTTAATCTCCAGATTTTCTCTTTGGGTACTCGATCTTCGTGACCAAGATTCAATAATGAGTTCGTGAAGATTCTTTCCCTGAATTCCGCACTTCTTTAAGTCTTATCATTCCAATTTCACATATGCATCTTTCAAAGCTAGATGTTGGAAGCGACTTAGTGAATAAATATGCAAGATTTTCACATAATTTAGTATGCAGTACTTTAATTTTGTCCATCCTTTGCAATTCATGAGCATAGAAGAACTTGGGGTTGATATACTTTGTGAGGGGACTCTTCACATAACCCATTCGCTCTTGTGCAACAAAAGCTGTATTATCTTCATTGATAATACCTGCATTCTCATATAATGTACTTTATTAATATGTAGCAGAAATCCAGCAACACATAAAATAAAATACTTCAGATATCAGAACATAACTTGCTATCATAAATACGGGAATATAAGTCTTGCAGGACTCATCATAAGAATTCTAATGCTTAGCTCTCCTAGAGCTTACAACCATTATTCAAATAAAATAATTTAATGTTCTGCTCCAATTGCAAACTGAAATTTATTATAAAAGATCCAAGTGCAATGCGTGCACTAGATCGAATCAGCGAAGTATTCATAAACTTCTGCCTCAATCTGCTACATGGTGATCTTCTCCTTTTGGGCAACTACTACCGTGGCGCTACTATGTCCAAAGGAGGGATGATGGGGCTGCTACTAGGCTGTCCACATCCATAAGTGCAACTAATGGGCGTGGATCTTCCGTGCCTGCAATGGTGAGGTGTGCCTCATGCTATCCTTTGCCCCTTTTCTTAGACTGTAAAATACTAATTACGTGCGACTCACGACCTTACCCTTCTTGCCCCTCTCTTTCGTGAGAGACTTCATTACCTTGTAGCTACTAGTATTGACTTCATGGCCAACATTGCTACTAGGTGGCTGTGAGATGTAGTTCTTCCTTAGAATATCATCTTGCGCTTTCCCAATTTTCATGATGTCAATCACTGCGGCATACTCCTTGTAGCCATTTTGATAATAATTGCATGCGGATTGCACCACATTCGGGTGAAGGTAGAGAGGGTATTGTCAATCTTCTGCTCATCTGTTATTACCTTATCATAGAGTTGAAGACTGTACAAATTCTAGCCATGCTGGGTCAGTTCTTCGAACTCCTGGTTCGTGATGCCAGTCATTTTTCATATTCATGCAAAAAGCCCATAAGATCACTGCTGGTAATTTACATAAAATGGTTGCAAAATTCTCATAAGCCTCTTCGAACTCCCAATTCGTGATCCTGTATTTTTCCATGCATTTTCATGATTTACTGCTATTTCCTGTGATTAAAATTAATATAAATAATCACAGATAATCAAAACAGTAAATACAATAAGTAAATTGCATTAAAATAATAATAACAAGGTGAAATATGCTTCAAATGCAAAAACAGATTCAAAATTTGAATTCCCGAGGCTCTTTTCTACTGGAATATGAATTTTCGGTGAATTCTGCAATTTTCAGGGGTTAGAATGTGAAAATTTCAATTCTGATAAATTTCTGACGCAATTTACAGAAAATCCGAGGGCCTTTTTGCAAAACAACCTTTTTTCATTTTCCTTCTTTTTCTTGTTTTTTTCGTTTTTCGTCAGGTTATATGGGCCGGCCCAAAGGCCAGCCCATTCCGCCGGCATAAAAACCGGCGGAGGGGGGGGGCTAAACCCTACCCCCGAGTCTCCTCTCGGGTGGCGGCGGCTCCCTTCATGGGAGCCGCCGCGGCCGAGCTCGCCGTGGCCGGCGGAGGAGTCCCGCACTTTTTTTTCTTTCGCGCGGCGCTATTGGCGCGTGGGGTGGCGCTTCGAGGCGGGTGGGTTGGGTTGCTTGCGTTGTTTACCGCTCGAGCGGGCGGAGGCGGGCGACGAGCTTCTCGGGCGGCTACGGCGGCGGGCGCGTGAGAATCACAGACGGGCGGCGCTGGCGGGCCTTTCGGCGATAGGGCACGCCGGCGGCGCAAGGGGAGGCCGGTTACACTACGCGCGGCCGATGCTATAGAGGCGGCTGGCGGCGGCGGTTGGGCCGGTCGCCCTTCAGGCGCCTGCGGCAGCCAGGGCGGCCGCGCCGGGGTGGCGGCGGCGGCGGCGGCGCCGGCTTCGAGGAGGTGGCGCCATCGGCGGCCATGGGGGTGGCGACGGCCTCGGCCGCAATGGGCGAGGAGGTGCGGCCGGCTCCATGCGTGGTGCGAACAAGGCGACTGCAGGCCGGGGCTCAAGGCGTGGCGCGGCGAGGCGAGGCGAGCAGGCAGCCGGTCGATTCAATGGTCGGCAGCGGCAATTCCCCTTCTCCCCTTCACCCTGTGATGTTGCGCAGCCGGAGATGGAGGGTCATTCTTTGGCGCCGTGGGGTGGGTCGGCGGCGGCCATGGGAAGGGTGGTGGCTTCAAGTCGGTCTCGGCGGATGGGGTGGTCATTGGTCGGAGAGGCGAGTCGCGCGCGGCGATGTCGGCTCTCTAGGCCGCCAAAACTGTTCATGTGTATTTACTGTGCATATGTGATTACTATTCATATATAATCACTGTTCATGCGATGCAATTTTTGTTCGTGTAATTACCGATTGACGACTTCGAGTCGACTCACGGTAGATTAGAACGAATTGGCAATTTTAATTTACGGTACAATCAACGTTCGATCTTTCATGCAATCTCCCGATCGACATTATGTCGGCGACTTCAAGTCGGCTCGCGGTAGATTAGAACGGATTTGCACCGTAGAAAATCAATCTAGAAAGCAATTTTGCATAATTGATAGAAATCTAGAAAATACGATTCAATCTACGAGTGTCGTTCTTCAACGGTTACCTTTCGATGCGAGGAGAGTTGATCGTGCTGATAACGTGTTGAGAAACCGTCGCTGGCGAGTCCAGTCCGAGCGATTACCTCGTAGACAAACTCAGAATTGTAAGAATAATGCAAGAACATAAGAACAGAATAATAGATTGCACACAGAGATATGAGGGGATTTTAGGGTCTGCTTTATTGCTTCTCAATTCAACCGTAATATAATGAGGTGGTCTCCCTCTATTTATAGGCATCAGGGGATGAGAAGTCCAATTGGACCAGGAGTCCTCGGCCCAGTTTCTTAACTGAATCAACTATCGCTTCACGAAGAAAACGACAATGACTAACCAACAAGATATATACGGGAGTGGTTGCTAAAAACAAAAGTCAATTACTAACCAACGCGACGTATGCAGGAGTGGTTGCCAAAAAACCAAATTCAATTACGTAGTATCAGGGATTTGGATATTAATATTGATTTTCTTTTGCAAGGCAATAAATTACGTACACTGTTAGCAGGTTGCTAGTGAATTGTTATGGAATGGTATCCGACCCAATAATCAAAGAAAGTATGCGGTATCCGACCCAATAATCAAAACAAGTATGCGGTATCTGACCCAATAATCCAAACAAGTATGGGGTATCCGAGACAGATGGACAATAGATACAATGGGAGTAACTACACCTGAGAGTAGCAATATATATGTATACATGAGAATTGCTATATAACTTTCGATGGTTTTTTTTACAAAATTATCACTTTTTTGTTCCTTAGATGTTCTATAAGATCGTGTTGTTCATGTGATATAAGAAAAAAAATCATAATAGTCAGATTTTGATTCGTCCGATATGCTTTGAGATTTGCACTTTTTCATATCTGATAAATTTGGTCCGAATTTATTATGATTTTTTCTTCGAAACATAACGGATTCACTATATTTGCAGAAATACTGATCCACAACAGCAGGGTACTAATATGACTTTCGGCGACAAATCACATATAAAAGAATTGCAATAACTAATGGGGAACATGAATTTACCAACGAATTCTCCGTTGGACCTCACTGAAGTCCTCGCGAAGATCCCCCTTCTTCCACCTCTTCCTCTTCCTCTCTTACTCTCTTCCTCTTCTTCTTCCTTCCTCTCCCTCCTTTCTCCTCTTCTCCTCCTCTTTGAAGAACAGCAAGGAAGGGGCAGCTGTTGGGGAACACGGCAATGCTACGATAGCACAAACAAAAATTTTACCGCGCAACCAAGGAACCACCGCTAGTAATAGATCACGAGATTACCGCTAGACGCGCCGACTCGTAGCAGAAGCAGAGTCGTTGTATCGAGTTGATGCAATCGTAGTCGTACTCACGACGCGTCTCCTTCGACTAGTCATACTCATCGCACGTCTGCTCCTCCGAGTGGTCGTACTGGTCACGTGACTTCTCCTCCGACTCCGGTGAGCGTCACGAGTTGCGGATCGTTCTAGTGTTGATGCTTCACAACAACACCTCCGAGGTATCCACACGTACAAGGCAGGATCACCACGCGCTAGAGTGCTAGCACCGGCAGCGTGGTTGAGAAGGCGTGGCTATTAGGGTTTCGGGAGTTCTTCCAAAGACCATCCTCTCTATCTCTGTGGATATCGTGAGGATATGTGCACGATCTCAGGATGATGAGTCAATTGGCAATGGCGTTGTTGGTTTACAAAATCTCGCGTTTTCGGGTTTTGCTCCAAGGTCGCCAAAGCCATCGGGCGGTCTCGACCGGCAGCCGCGGTCGATCGATCTTTGTGGAGAATCCGACCGCCATGGTGGCGGTCCGACCGCTAAAACAAAAAGTGGGTTTTTGGAGCTGAGCCAAAAATAGGTTGTGTAGGCAAGTGAGGGGAGTCTCCTGGATATGGTCCCATAATTTTTGGAGCTCCCAGTCAAAAGTTCTATTCGTTTGAAAATTCCAGAAGGTTTCGGAATTTTGAGTTGGAAATTTGCTAAGTGTCTTGGACCGGTCCGACCGCTGTTGTGGGAGCGGTCCGATCTGCATGAATCGGTCTGACCGCCCGTACAATGGCTGACCGGCAATACTTGGAGGTGAGCCATGTGTTGCATTGAGTTTGTTCTGAGTGTGTTATTCTATGAACTTCAATTCTTTATTGATGTATATTGCATTGCGGAACTGATGTGGGTCAAGTTGTGAAGAACTTGTTCCCGGAAACGGTTTGTTTGTCTATTGTTGCGTGTGGTTTGCGTGTCAACGACATCAACGGTGAGTGGATCGACTACGCTTGGAGAGCTGAGGTCCAGAACGATCAGGGATACCGGGTGAGGTCGTGTGACTCAAGCAGGTGCAGAATCGGCAAGACGGATCGAACGGGTGGTTCGACATACCGTTGGATCGGCGGTGCGGATATCGCGCGAGTCTCGGGAGGTTCCGATGGGATTCGACAAGAGAGGCTTGGCGACGCTGATGAGAACCGCCGATCAACCTACACGTGGTGAAGCAGCGATTGCTTCAAGAGTTACTTGTGTGTGGGTCCCATGTGTAAGTGACCCAAAAGGAAACCCTAGCTCTTTAGTATAAATAGGAAGGGAGATGGAAAATATGTCAAGCATTCATTTAGCCCCTTCTTCCTTTTTCTAGGGTTTGGAGGAGAGAGAGGAGAACTAGGGTTTGGAGTGTGCTCCTTGTTGAGCTTTTGCCCTCCTTGGTGGAGAGGCTTTGTAAGCATCTATTGTGAGTGAACAATCGTGTGATGCTTAATTGAAAGATCAATTGCTCCCTTTGTGCTCTTCTCTCTTTTGGATGTTTTTGGTGCTTCCTTGATTCAAAGGTTCATGCTTGGTCTCTTAGCCCACTTTATCTTGCTTTGATGTGTGGGATTACTCCTAGAGTCATCTAGTTCATCAAACCCCCACAAGCAAGTCTTGAATCAAGATTTTCTCATTTCTAGGGTTTGTGCACCTCCTTGGTAAAATCTCAAGAGATCGATTCTGCGAAGTGGATCTGACGGATCGTCGCTAGAAATAGGTCTCCAATATCATTAGGGAGGTGTGCTAGAAATTTGGTCAAGTTTTATTGGTTGAATCAATAGTTGGATCAAATTTCGTTTTGGATTTGGGTGGAGTTTTTCAGTACTGGACTCTACCGGTCCGATCGCCCTTCAACGGCGGTTCGACCGCCGCGTATTCGCATCACCGGTTTGCCGGGTCGAACCGCTCATCCACCGTCCGACCGCTAGTTAGTTGTTGGTCGGATCGGCTTGTTGACCGTCGGTCCGACCGCCGTGGTAGCCGGTCGACCGCCAAGATCAAAGTGAAGAACAAGTGAGTTCTTTTCTTCATTTGTGTAGTGTGGTTGAGGGGTTTATCAAATCCAACACAAGGCTTCCGTTGTGTGCTTACTGATCTTCTTAGCTTTCATAGCTAAAGGAGTAAAGTTCGTGTTGGTTTTTGATTTAGGCGAAAAAGTTTTGAAAGCGCCTATTCACCCCCCCTAGTCGCCTTTCCGGTCCTACAAGTGGTATCAGAGCCGGTTAGCTCTTCTCATAGATCTTAACCGGTCTTTGGAGCCATGGCGACTGACAAGTACTCAACCAAGCCACACATTTTGAAGGAGTTGACTTTGCATACCGAAGGCTCGATGCAAGCATATATCGAGGCTCAAGGGCACGCTATTTGGCTAAAGGTGAAAAATCCTTATGTTGTGCCACCGATGACGATACGATCACTCTGATGTGGAGGCCAACAAAGAAGGCTCGAATTATTTGATCCAAGGCCTTAGTCGATCCGAGTTTGAGCGTGTTGCTCACTTGCGGTCCGCTTCACGAGATCCGCGACTCTTTGTGACTATCATGAAGGGTCCATCGCGATCAAGGAAGTGAGACAGAACCACTCAAAAGGTATACTCAAAGATCGAACAAAGGCCCGTGAGTCTTTGGATGAGCTGTGGGAAGATTTTCTAAGATTCTTCATGATCTTCGCACGTTGACTGGTATTTCGAGTCGAGAATGCACGCCACTTACGGGTGCTCTTGATGTGAAGGTCTGGGAATGAAGATCACTTCCATCAATGACAACATCATCATGAGTGAGCTTACCATGGATAAGCTCTACTCGAGGTTGAAGACGCATGAGATTGACTTTATCTCGCCTCCCCAAGACAGAGTCGATGGCATTAGTGGTCGACAAATCCAAGGGTTGTTCTTCAGAGTCTCTTGATTGTAGCTCATCTGGTTTTTCATTATCTGCCTTACATTCTTTGAGTGATGAGCAACTAGAGAAACTGCCTGAGGATGACTTAGCCTCCTTTCCACCAAATTCACAAGAGCGTATAACAAGGTGAGGAATAGGAGGAGAAGTGGACCTATCACATGCTTCAATGTGGTGAGCCAAACCACATTCGCCCAGATGCCCCAAGCTAAAGGGCAAGGAGGAGAAGGAGACACGAAGACATCCCAGAGAGGATGCTAAACCCAAGAAGACAAACTATCGAAGTTTGTCACCGGTCCTGCCGCTCTTGAGAATGTAAATATGAGCGATGTGGACTCGAAAACGGAGGACGACGAGAGTGACTCTCGTGGCAAGAAGAAGGCGCATGACTTCACCAGCATGTGTTTCATGGCCAAGAACACCACGACAATGACTCCTCCAACAATGAGGATCCTTTTAGTGATCCTCGATGAGGTATGCCCTTCCATTGCCGACATGAAAAGGGCGTTGGTGCTTGTCGAATGTAAATTGCATAAGCAAGTAAAAATGATTAAGAAGGTGACATTATGATTGATAATTTGAACCTAGAAGTGGTTAGGCTAAAATCTATTAATCCCGATGATTTGTGAATCGCACTAGCTTGCTTAATGACTTGACAAGCTTGAAATCGCTCATTCCTCCGCACTAATCAACTTAAGGATGCTCTCGATGAACTAGAATCTCTCAAGTCTAGTTCTCGCTTGCTTAGATGCCATTTCACTTGATGTGACCGCCATGGAAGCTATCCCTTTATCTTGCTCAAATTGTGCTTTGCTTGAATTAAAACCTGGATAGCTCCTTAAAAGAATTGCAAAAATTTGATGCTAGTCACACATGCTCTCATTGTAAGAATAATAAGATTAAGATGCAAGAGATGAAAGAAATGCTAGTTTACTCTAGAGTTGCATCTTGTGAAAATTGTCCCAAGCTTACAATTGAGATTGAAGCCTTAAACAAGACCCTTGAAGAAAAGGCGAAAATTGAAAGATCCATGTCTTTATCGCTTCTAAGAAAGTTATTGATTCTAACTCTTGTGCTTTAAATGTCAAGTTGAAACCATGATTAATCGATTCAAGAGGCATTTAGAGTCAAATTTAAGGAGCAGTTGAATAGGATTAGAGAATCCTATTGTGTGTCTTGTGAGGCCTTCAAGGTGGAAGTGGCCCTTCTTAAGAGTAAGAACAATGAGGTAATCAAGTCTAGCAAGTGCACTAGATGTGAGGGTTTAATGAAAGAAAATGATTACCTCAAGGTGACTCTTGAGAAGTTCTCGAGTGGGAAAAAAAAACTCAACATGATTCTTGATCAATCCAAGGTGAGCGTGAAAAATAGTGGTCTAGGTTTCAATCCCCTAGAGCATTCCAAGAAAAACCCACCTAGGATTGCCAGAGTTGTGAAGAATGGTTTGTTTGAGCTAGAACCTCCTAAGCCATCCAGGGTTGTTTTCAAATCCGCTGGTTTTGCTCAAACTCTTTCTGGCAAGAAAGGTGCTTTCACTCATGCGGTACAGGCCTCTCAAAAGGTTCAGTACCATTGCACCTTTTGCAAGAAAGAAGGCCATACTGTTGAGTTCTGCTTCCGGAGAGCAAAACTTGAGAGAAAAGAGAGGATGAGCGTCCTAAGATCCATTAGAGGAGTCCCTTCTCCAGCTGTAGTCTCTAGAGCTAGGCAGCCTGTTTATCACACCACACATAGACCTAGATTTGTAGAGAACTTTGTAGACTCTTTTGGTGGGTCTAGGCAGCATATTGGATTAGGACATCGTGAGGAGAGACCACGGGTAGCACCTAGACAGGGGGAGTATCGATCTTTTGGTAGATCGTTTCGGAGAGGTCTAGGTGGTTCTCATGTGCATTCTTGTGATTTTATTCCCGATCATGTTTCGCTATTTCTATCGCCGCTTCCTAGACATCGTGCTTCTCAAGATCGATCCTCGATTATTTATCACTAACCCCAAGATCGAGGCACGGATGTTTTTCGATTGTGCTTTTAGGTCCGTCGTGCGAGGAAGGAGGACATATGGCTTGTTGACTCGGTGTTATCGACATATGGTGGAGATTCTAGATGGTTCTCTCCTCACACGTGCATCCGCAATGAATTGATTACATTTAGGATGCTTCTACCGGACCGGATCGAAGGGCACCTTGCGCACAACGACAAGTTTACGCTAAAAGACGCCGCTTGGTAAGTAAGTCGAGGTATAATCTTCTATCTGCTTTCACCGCTTGATGAGGGTCTAGAAGTGAGGTTTAAGAGAGGTGAGTGCAGAGTTCTAGATCCTCGGGTGAGCTTGTTTTTGAGATCTCCAGATTTGAGAAGATCTTCTGTGCAAATTTCAGTATTTCTTCAGCTTCCAGTCCTAGGTGTCTTGTAGCCTCTGATTCTCATGACCTTGTTTTGTGGCATCGTAGACTTGGGCATATAGGTTTTGATCATTTGTCTAGAGTCAGTTGCAAGGACTTGATTAGAGGTTTGCCTAGGCTGAAGGCTGTTAGAGATCTTGTGTGCTCACCCTGTTGCAGACATGGTAAGATGGTGTCTGCTTCCCACCCACCACTTACTTTGGTAATGACTGATGGACCTGGACAGCTTCTTCACTTAGATACAGTTGGTCCTTCTAGAGTTCAGTCAGCTGGTGGGAAATGGTATGTGCTGGTGGTTGTGGATGATTACTCCAGGTATTCATGGGTTTATTTTCTTGCTTCTAAGGACGAAGCATTTGGATTCTTTAGAGATTTGGTCCTTAGAATTGCTGTTGATATACCTGGAGCTTTGAGAGCCATTAGGAGTGACAATGGGACAGAGTTCAAGAATTCTTCTTTTTCTACCTTTTGCACTGATAGGGGAATTGAGCATAAGTTTTCTTCTCCTAGAGTGCCTCAGCAGAATGGTGTTGTAGAAAGGAAGAACAGAACCCTTGTAGAGATGGCTCGGACCATGCTAGATGAGCATTCTACTCCTAGGAGATTTTAATGAGGCGATCTCATCGCTTGTTATATTTCCAACAGGTTTTCTTGAGATCTGTGGTTGGAAAGACTTCTTATGAGCTTAGATTTGGTCATTCTCCCAAAGTCTCTCATTTCAAGATTTTTGGTTGCAAGTGCTTCATTCTTAAACATGGCAATCTTGATAAATTTGAGTCTAGATGTTTTGATGGCATATTTCTTGGTTATCCTGCTCATTCTCGTGGCTATCGTGTTTTTAATGTTGACACTAACAAAATTGTTGAGACTTCGAAGTCACTTTTGATGAGGCTAGTCCCGTACTAGACCCGATGCTTTGTGCACACGGTGTTCCGAAATTCAAGGAAGCATTTTCGCCGATGATGATTCGAGGATGAAGAACCAAATCATCCTCCACCGCTTCGAGAGGGTGGAGAGCCTGCACTACTACGTCGGCCAAATTGAAATTGACCTCCTCCTATCCCCACCGACGATCCGAGTGGCTCTGCTCCTACCTCCACAACTCATGAGGTAGAGGCCACGCCTGCACTCAGAGCACCACTGCGATACAAATGACAACATCCACCGAGCAGATGATTGGGGATCTTCAAGAGCGAGTCACTCGCCTGTGTTTATGTCTCCGATTCTCATGCACATTCTCGCTTTGTCGCTTCCTTCAACCCCGAGATATCACCCATGCTTTATCCGATGCCTCTTGGGTAAATGTCATGCATGAAGAGCTTGAAAATTTCAAAGAAACAAAGTCTGTTTTTAGTTGAGCGACCTTCCGATTCTCATGTTATTGGAACAAAATGGGTTTTTAAAAATAAGCAAAGTGAGGATGGTTTGGTTGTTCGCAATAAGGCTAGACTTGTAGCTCAAGGTTATTCCCAGGTAGAGGGCATAGACTTTGAGGAGATCTTTGCTCCAGTAGCTAGATTGGAGGCCATTCGCATTCTTTTAGCATTTGCAACATCCAAAGGTTTCAAGCTTTTTCAAATGGATGTTAAAAGTGCTTTCTTGAATGGCTTCATAGAAGAAGAGGTCTTTGTCAGGCAACCTCCTGGTTTTGAAAATTAAAAATTTCCGAATCTTGTTTTTAAACTCTCTAAAGCCCTGTATGGATTGAAACAAGCTCCTAGAGCTTGGTATGACAGGCTTAAGAGTTTCTTGCTTGAAAATGATTTCAAAATGGGAATGGTTGATAAAACCTTGTTCACTCTCGTGCATGGGCGTTGATTTCTTGTTGGTTCAGATTTATGTGGATGATATTATTTTCGGTGGTTCCTCTCATGCTTTGGTGTCTAGATTTTCAGATTCTATGAGCAGTGAATTCGAGATGAGCATGATGGGAGAACTGACATTCTTCCTTGGTCTATAAATCAAGCAACTGAAAGAAGGCACCTTCGTTCACCAGAGTAAGTATACAAAGGACCTTCTTCGGCGCTTCAATATGGGAAGCAGTAGGCCAATGTCTACTCCCATTGCTACGACCACCGTCTTTGGACCTCGATGAGGATGGAGAGTCCGTGGACCGGAAGGAGTACCAAAGATGATTGGCTCCTCCTCTATCTTACAAATACGAGGCCGGACATACAATCGCCGATGTCCGGCGCCGATTTCGAGCTTCCTCGTGCTTCTCATCGTCAAGCAAACGCGCATCTTCGTGTATCTTCAAGATACGCTTGACTTTGGACTCGTATTCTTCTTCTTGGCTCTTTCAATTCGAGCATTTTACGATGCCGATTTCACGGTGTAGAGTTGATAGGAAGAGTACTACGGCACTTGTCATTTCTTGGGCACATCTCTTGTTTCTTGGTCTTCTAGAAAATGTCTTGCTGTACGCCCATACCGAGGCCGAGTATGTAGCCGCCGCTGATCGCGCTCTCGTGTTCTCTCGATTTTGTCCACGCTGCGAGACTATGGGTTATCTTTGGGAAGTGTTCCTCTTTTCGGACAACACTTCGCAATTAATATTGCCAAAACCCAAAGGCAACATTCCGTGACTAAACATATTGACATTCGATTTCATTTTCCGAGAGACCATGTTGAAAAGGTGATGTTGTGCTTCACTTTGTAGAGTCCGAGCAACGACTTATGATATTTTCACTAAGGCTCTTGACTCTTCGCGTTTTGCTACTTTGCGGGGAGAGTTAGGGGTTATTAGTCCTATTGGGCTGTTTTGAGGGGGAAGTTGCTCTTTTTTGCATTCATTGTATCATAATGCATGTTTCCATTCATCTTTCTTGCATTGTATAATAAAATTAGTGGAGCTTTGATTATTATCCTTGTATGACTTGATTTCATCTTCTATACCTTGTCATATCAAGTGATAGTCTGCTAGACTTCTTTTATGGCTCTTCGTGTTTGGCTTAGCCTTTGCCTTGCTAGCTTTGTATCTGTGAGAAATTTGAATCAAATCATGTCTTGTTGGATCTTGTGACTAGTTTTGCTCTAGTGATCCTCTTATGATTCTCGCCATGTCTTACAAAGTTGAATTGAGTCTTGAACTTATTCTCGAGTTGAAAATGAGCTTTTTATCTTATTAAGTCAAGCAAATGAAAAATAAGATTTTACGCGAAAAACCGATCTCACCAATCCTTTCTCATGAGACGGCTTGCCATTGCACTAGGCATGAACTCAGGGGGAGTTTTGGATGACCTAGATCATTCTTTTAAGCTTATCGCTTGAGATGGTCGCGGCAAGGCTTGAGATCTAGCACAGCAAAAAAAAACGAATTGCCCAAAAAGGGGCTAAGTGCTTGAGCTTTGCTTCAAAAGAATTCTCTTAATGCTCAAAATACCTCAATTCTTGTTTTGAGTCTCTTTTACTTATAAGACATGGCTTGACTCATTTTTGGTTGCTTGGAGTGAATCTATGATATTGAGCAACCTTTCATGATTTTAATTCTGTTAATCTCAGATTCCTGCTATCTTGGTTTTAGCTTTGCAGTACATGTTTTGCCATGATTGAATATAGCGTCTACTCTTTATATGGCTTGGTATAATACTTGTACTGTCTCCATGTATAATGGTCATGGCTCCTTTTTACTAAAGTTCAAAAATTAAAGTCATTCCTTCATGCTCTTTCTTTTTCATGCATCTTGATGAATTCATTGTCAAAGGGGGAGAAAGATTGTGAAGAAAATGTTTGGAGTTTGGAGCTTTTGGTAATATACAAGGTTTCATATAAAAGAACATACAAAAAAATGTGTGAACCTTTTAAAAATTTGTGATCATAGTGAGTTGAGTCTCTGGGTCTTATTGTCTTCTTCTGATCTGATTTGCAATTCAAGAAGACTCACAATGATCAAAGGTCAAATAGAAAAATTGCCTTTCATTTGGACCTAAGTGAGATTTTTGGCTACTTTCTGGCAATTGAATCCTTCGGTGCTTTCATTGCCTTATCTCACTTGCCCTACTATTCTGAAGCCAGCTTGGTCGGTTCCTAAGCTTTTTCTTGCTTATGGACCAAGTTGTGCCTTTATACGAAAACGGCGAATTTTTACTTTTCATTTCGAAAAACCACATTTTCTTGAAAATTGCCAATGTGTTCATCAAGGGGGAGATTGTGGATATCGTGAGGATATGTGCACGATCTCAGGATGATGAGTCAATTGGCAATGGCGTTGTTGGTTTGCAAAATCTCGCGTTTTTGGTTTTGCTCCAAGGTCACAAAGCACCGCGGTCTCGGCCGGTTGTCTTGCGGGCGGTCGATCGCTGATGGAGCGATCCGACCGCCATGGTGGCCGGTCCGACCGCTAAAACAAAAAGTGGGTTTTTGAGCCGAGCCAAAATAGGTTGTGTAGGCAAGTGAGGAGTCTCCGGATATGGTCCCATAATTTTGGAGCTCCGGTCAAAAGTTCTATTCGCTTGAAAATTCCGAAGGTTTGAATTTTGAGTTGGAAATTTGGCTAAGTCTTTGGACCGGTCCGACCGCCGCTAGGGAGCGGTCCGATCGGCATGAATCGGTCGGACCGCCCCTGGGCTGGCTCGACCGGCAATACTTGGAGGTGAGCCATGTGTTGCATTGAGTTTGTTACGAGTGTGTTATTCTATGAACTTCAATGCTTTATTGATGTATATTGCATTATGGAATCGATGTGGGTCAAGTTGTGAAGAACTTGTTCCGGAAACGGTTTGTTTGTCTATTGTCATGTGGTGGCTTGCGTGTCAACGACGCCAACGGTGAGTGGATCGACTACGCTTGGAGAGCCGAGGTCCGTAACGATCGTGATACCGGTGAGGTCGTGTGACTCAAGCAGTGTATCGGCAAGACGGATCGAACGGGTGGTTCGACATACCGGTTGGATCAGCGGTGCGAATATCGGTGCGAGTCTCTGGGAGGTTCCGATGGGATTCGGACAAGAGAGGCTTGGCGACGCGATGAGAACCGCTGATCAACCTACACGTGGTGAAGCAGGCGATTGCTTCAAGAGTTACTTGTGTGTGGGTCCCATGTGTAAGTGACCCAAAAAGGAAACCCTAGCTCTTTAGTATAAATAGGAAGTGGGAGATGGAAAATATGTCAAGCATTCATTTAGCCCCCTTCTTCCTTTTTCTAGGGTTTGGAGGAGAGGAGAGGAGAACTAGGGTTTGGAGTGTGCTCCTTGTTGAGCTTTTGCCCTCCTTGGTGGAGAGGCTTTGTAAGCATCTATTGTGAGTGAACAATCGTGTGATGCTTAATTGAAAGATCAATTGCTCCCTTTGTGCTCTTCTCTCTTTTGGATGTTTTTGGTGCTTCCTTGATTCAAAGGTTCATGCTTGGTCTCTTGGCCCACTTTATCTTGCTTTGATGTGTGGGATTACTCCTAGAGTCATCTAGTTCATCAAACCCCCACAAGCAAGTCTTGAATCAAGATTTTCTCATTTCTAGGGTTTGTGCACCTCCTTGGTAAAATCTCAAGAGATCGATTCTGCGAAGTGGATTTGACGGATCGTCGCTAGAAATAGGTCTCCAATATCATTAGGGAGGTGTGCTAGAAATTTGGTCAAGTTTTATTGGTTGAATCAATAGTTGGATCAAATTTCGTTTTGGATTTGGGTGGAGTTTTTCAAGATCGACTCTACCGTCCGATCGCCCTTCAACGGCGGTTCGACCGCCCGTGTATTCGCACCGCTAGTTTGCCGGTCGAATCGTCGTCCACCGGTCCGACCGCTAGTTAGTTGTCGGCCGATCATTGGTTGACCGCCGGTCCGACCGCTCGTGGTAGCTGGCCGACCGCCAAGACTCAAATGAAGAACAAAGTGAGTTCTTTTCTTCATTTGTGTAGTATGGTTGAGGGGTTTATCAAATCCAACACAAGGCTTCCGTTGTGTGCTTACTGATCTTCTTAGCTTTCATAGCTAAAGGAGTAAAGTTCGTGTTGGTTTTTGATTTAGGCGAAAAAGTTTTGAAAGCGCCTATTCACCCCCCCTAGTCGCCTTTCCGGTCCTACAATCTCTTTACCCCATGCCACCGCCCCTCTTTATATAGGCATCCATGATGGGTCTCGACCTTGAGGCCCATTAGGAACTCGAGGCCTATACGAATTTGGATCACCATCCAAATACAGATCCTTGCCTTTTAAGTGTGCGACCCCACAGTTTCATGTGTAATCGGTTATGACTCAGAAACTCTTTTTCGACCACTAGTCGTCAGCGGTGCCTAGCAGCACATAACGATTCCCAAATGCACATAGAATAAATCGGACGAACCTTGATGTAATATGATCTATGATTAGGTCCTCATCACTTACGACCAGTTCGTATCTCTATACGACCAGGTTGTATTTCGTCACGACTATTCAGAACTCCTTACGACTGTGTCCTTACCATTCGTGATTACGCTCGACCAATATACAACCACTCAGATTCCATACGACTAGTCCAGAATCGATCGAACTAAGCAACCTACTCATGCATTCTCCCTTTGCCTCACGATGTCTGGTTGAACTTCAGGTGAGATGATGTGTCATCCATAGACTGTTCAATAATTTCTCGATCGAGTGTCGGATAACTTCATGTGGTCGACACTTCGACCACTAGTGGCATGGCCATGCACTTTCTTTATCCGATCACCACGAGGGCCCAGACATCTCTCCTGTTATGTTAGGAGGGCAAATCCCATCTCGACTACCACATCCCTCCGCATGTTTCAGAGCATACCCAAAGCTACCTTTATAACTACCTGCATTATTTGAGTAGCGTTTGGCAACCGCTAAGAGTACTATCACACATGTAGGGAACCATGCTGATCTCAGGTCTAAGGATTATATATCATCATCACTTGAGACCAACTAATGACACAAAGATTCATCACAATCTCAATAGTGTCTCAATGATGGGTCTATCCAACCCCATATTCTCTAACATGTGTTCACATTATTGATTCGATATCTCCATATCTATGACCGGTGAAACAAGGTCATCAATCAATACATGTGCTAGTCATAGAGTCACTGGTGTTCCGACCAGTGACCTCCGACCAAGGATACATTTAGAATGACATCATATAAGTTAAAGAGTTCCACCAACAAGTCACATACTTATTGATCTATAAGAAATGATTCATTCAAGGAACACGATAACATATTATCAAAATCATGAACATAATGAAATATCATCATATCTATGATTGCCTCTAGGGCATATTTCCAACAGTAGCTACAGTACCACATGCTAAAGTGCTACACGGTACTGTAGTAGGGGTGCTAGGGTTTTGGGGAACGGGCACCCCCTATCTTGACTCCACTAAATGGCCGGCCCACTTGGCACGGACACCTTGGGCCGAAAGCCCAAGGTCCAATCCTCCCACAAATCTTGAATTTTCTTTTAATTTCCTCCTCTAAATATTATTGTACTCACTAATGAATGATTAGGATATTGCAACCACGAAGGAGTGCAATGGCATTGATCTATCCTGGAAGAAGACATTGACCCACGAGGAAGCGCAGAGCCAAGGCGGTGATGACAGAGATGAGGATAATGTTGTACTACTCACCTTAGTCGTTCAATGAGAATAATGTTATGTTGCTCGCCGAAGCCATTTAAGAGAAAGTCTAGTCTTGGAGGAGCCAAGGGTCACGATGACAAGTGGTGTGAATCAGTATTATTGAAGAAGTTAGTGGCCAAAGAAACTTGGGAAAATCGTAGCAGAGAGGATATGAAGCTTTGCATTGAAGACAAGCTATATTTGATATGGGGCCATCGGGTAGCGAGAAGCTTGCCATCACTGGTGAGGAGCACGTCGGCGGCGGCGATGGCGATTGCGAAAATATTCTCCATATGAGTAGACAACGACTAAAGCAAACATTTTGACATCAATGATGATGGGAGGTTGTCGTGGTTAGTGAGGAAGTCACAACGTTGAGTTGGCCAACATCGAAGAAGAAGAACGACTGACATGAGAGAAGAGGATGTGAAGCATCTATAACATTATGCGTGCGTATGTACATGCATGCATCCGTAAAAATTGAAGCTTGGGTGTACAAAGGCAGAAGAGCAAAAAACTTAGAGTAGAGATGGTGCAGTCATATATAGGGAATATGCTTGGGGTCACCAAAGAGATCATGACACGTGCCCCCTATTGGGATCGGTGACAGTTGCATGTGTATTCGTGTTGATATCACAACGGTTAGCATTAAGAAATAATTAGAAAGAAGTAGAAGATAAATATGTGGTACAGTATAGCATTGGAAGGGGTAGTAGCTAAGAGGGATCGATCATGATTTGGGCTTATTGTTGCAGGTTGAACAAGGAAAAAAAAGTTGTGACGACGAGAAGAAATAGAAGACACGCGGTTCGGTGGAGCAGCCGACGCGTGAGGGATGATAAGTTCAATGTAGGTCACCCATGCTGCAATAGTGTACGTGTGAGCAAGGTACTCTAATAACATATAAACTAATAAGATAATTTTTTTGCACACATAATCAATGTATTGCTTGAGGTTAAATAGAAGTACATGTGCATGCATACAATTTGAAAAAATTAAGTAATAGAGCAAGAATAGGGGCATTGTAGGGACCTAAATATGTAAATCTAGACCCTCTGTGTATAATACACTAGTCTAGGATAACACTAGTATATACAGTGTCAATATATTTGAATATCATTCCACACAAGGCAGTTATAAGGATAACCACTAATTTGATTAATAAAAGTGTTGGTGATATGCCCTAGAGGCAATCATGGAGATGATTGTATCACGTATATGTTTATGAGTTATCGCATAAGTGTTATTCTATTCCTTGAATGAATCATTGGTTATAAAGATTAACAAGTATGTGACTTGTTGGTTAAGCTCTTTTAACTTATATGATGTCGTTCTAAAAGTATCCCTGGTCGGATGTTACTAGTCAGAACACTAGTGAGTTATTGAACAACACATGTATTGATTGATGACCATGTTTCACCAGTCATGGATACGGGGATATCAAATCAATAATGTGAACACATGTTGGAGAACATGTTGTTGGATTGACCCACCTTGAGACACAGTTGAGATTGTTATGATTTTATGTGTCGTCAGTTGGTCTCAAGCAATGATGATGTATAATCCTTAGACCTGAGATCAGCATGGTTCCCTACATGTGTAATAGTACACTTAGGGGATGCCAAACGCAACTCCATAACTTGGTAGTTATAATGGTAGCTTTCGGGTATGCTATGAAACATGTTGAGCGATGTGACTGGTCAGATATGGTATTTGCCCCTTCTAACATAACATGAGAGATATATTTGGGCCCCTCGATCTGGTCGGATAAAGAAAGTGCATGGCCATGCAACTAGTGGTCGAAGTGTTCGACCACGTGAAGTTATCCGACACTTGATTGTGAGAGTATTGAACAGTCCATGGATGACATAAATCTCACCTGGAGTTCGACCAGATATCGTGAGGCAAAGGGAGAATGCATGAGCAGGTGTTTCAGTTCGATCAGATACGGACTAGTCGTATGGAGATACAAGCTAATCGTAGGCTGGTCGAACATGATAATTACTAAGTAGTCGAAACCTGGTCGTAAGGAGTTACGAACTGATTAAGACCAAATATGAGCTAGTCGTATAGAGATACGAGCTGGTTGTTAGTGATAAGGACCTGGTCGTAAATCATATTGCATTAAGGCTCGTCCAATATAATTCGTGTGTATTCAGGAATCGTTATGTCCTGCTAGGAGCCACTGACAACTCATGATCAAAAAAGAGTTTCCGAGTCACAACCGATTACACATGAACCTAATGGGTCATACACTTAATGGGTTGGAACAAACGTGTTCGGATAGGATCCGTCATGGGCACTATATAAGGAGATGCTTGAGGCTATGGGTAAGTGAGACGATGCGATACACGTGAGTTAATCCACCGAAACCCTAGTAGCTATCTTCTCAAGAGATCCATACTGTGCGAGTTGGTGCTAGCATACCAGCGTACGGTGTTCCTTTCCTGGATGTGTCGATACCGTAGAGGCGCTACTACGGTTCCTGTTGTGCTAAAGGACGATCAACAATCTTCACAAGGAACTGCGAAGGTTGTTGGAGGAGACGATCGACTCACAAGGACGCTGGAGGATTGACTACGACCACTACATCGACGTGCTCGACGTTGGACGATCGACCACAACCACTACATCGACGCTCTCTTCATTGGATTAGGCTACTCCAACTCTTCTTCTGTTGCATTGCGTGTCTGGTGGTAATGATCTATGATCTCTTGCTTGCATGGCTTCCTGGTTTACGTGGTAGAATTTTTGAATTGTCTGCTAGCGTAGCATACACGTATCCCTTCAATAGTATCAGAGCCATCCTGCATAGTTTTTGATCTAGATCGACTGCACATGCTTGATATGTGGCAGTAGTAGATTGGATCTCTTACTAGTTTGGTCTGAAAACCCAAATAGCTCTATATGAATGGAACGGTCCAGGCACTGGTCCATAAGATTGATCGAGTTTTCAGCGGTAGAAGATAGGTTACGAGGATGTATGAGCTAAAAGGACCAGATGGTTAATTGCACGCGTTTACGATCACATTGCATGATACTCCTACCGGTCAGAATTCTTCTATCGAAGTATGCCGCAGTATGTGGTCATATCAAGACAATGATCAGAGCGTTGTCCTTGACCAGCGAGGGGTGCTGCCCTTCGAACCCCGCCCGCTAACCGTCTAGTGGGACCGTCGTGGTCGTAGCCGCGTTATATAGTATTATGTGTTCATGTCGCCCAATAGAATTGGATTCTATGCATAACTTATTTTTGTAGGGATTGATGTGAATAGTATGGCCCATTATGCATGTGATGCATGAATGGATTTCACATGGTCTGCGTGTCATGCTGTGTGATAGCCATCGAGCTATATATTATTGTATAACGGTTTGTGTGCAGACATGTGATGCTTGATATTCTTGTATGTAATTCATTACTAGCTTTTAGGAGTAATTGCTTAGTAGATGATTGCGGGCGGAGATTTCAAGCATGATGGTCGAAGGATGGGAAGCATGGTGGTGGAGATCATCATGTTAAGGGCCAGACTATTTCTTAGTTTAATTTGATTATCTGTGAATGTTTATTCCTGTCATGCTATTAATCATGTTTTATCATTAGATGTTTTAACATAGTAGAATAGCATCCCTCAAGAAATATTAAGTTAATTTGATGCCTTTCCAATTGCTGCGCCTGTCACGATTTTGATCATTAACTAATTGGTAGGTCTACCAAAGTAGAGTGCCATTAACTATCTTAATAAGATAGGGTGGTTGTCGGACACCGACATGCATAGTATTGAATTAGCTTGACGAGGCTATCAAAACAGTTTTGGGCCTTGGGGCATAATGTTAGTCACTGGGGCATGGAGATGCCGCCCAAAAAACAAGAGTCATATGTGTTATGATTGGCAAGATGTTGCCTACCTAAAATCACTAGGTTTCTAGTATTGATGCGAAAACTCACTAGGACTTAATGATTTTTGGATCTTGAACTCACTATATGATGTTATAGGAAAACATGGTTTAGAATATATAGTGGGAGAATCTTTTATTAACTGTTGTTGATTAAGTCCGACCAGATATGGACATGTCGTATGGAGATACGACCAGATCCGGACTACTCGTATGGAGATACGAGCTGGTCGTAAACTGGCCGAACAATAACCACCAACATGAGTGTCTAATAGAAGATCTTACATAAATATAGTGCTGAATTTTTGCATATTCTGTTGTAGATCATGGCACCTACTACTTCTTCTGCACCCATCTTTAATTTGCGATATATTCTTGAGAAAGAAAAGCTAAATGGAACCAACTTTATTGACTGGTTTCGTAATCTGAGAATTATTCTCAAATAAGAAAAAAAGGAATATGTTCTAAAGAGTTCCTATCTCGAGGATCCGAATGCTGATGCTACTCAAACTGAAAATAATGCTTATGAGAAGCATTGCAATGATGTAGTCGAAGTGCACTGCCTTATGTTTGCAACCATGAACTCTGAGCTTCAGAAGCAATATCAGACCGCAGACACTTACAATATAATTGTGGGTCTGAAAGGTATGTTTTAAGATCAAGCAAAGGCAGAGAGGTTTAATACCTCTAAGGCATTGTTTTATTGTAGGGTGTCGGAGGGCAACCCGGTCAGTTCTCATGTGATCAAGATGGTTGGTCACATTGAGAGCTTGAAAAAGCTTAGGTTTTCCCTTAGCCAAGAGTTGGCTACTGATGTGATTCTCCAATTGCTCCCTGCAAGTTTTGAGCCTGTCATATTGAACTTTCATATGAATGATATTTAGAAGTCAATGACCGAGTTGCATGGTGATTCAAAAGGCAACTAGCTTCAAGAAGAAGGGTAAGTAGGGAAAGGGAAAAGGTAAAGGAAAGACTCAAGATGAGATCGAGAGTCTCAAGGCTAAGCTTAAGAAGCTTAAGCTGGGTCTTAAGCCTAACACACGATGTTACCATTATCATGAGACTGGGCATTGAAAGAGAAACTGCAAGAAATACTTAGCAGAAATGAAATAGAACAAGGAAGTAAAACTTCCAGTTCAGGTATAAATGTTACAAAAAATTAATCTTGCCACTTCTCCGACCAGTTCTTGGGTATTTGATACCGGATCGGTTGCTCATATTTGTAATTCGATGCAGGGACTGATAAGGAGTAGAAGTTCAGCAAGAGGAGATGTTGATCTTCGTGTGAGCAATGGAGTAAGAGTTGCTGCATTAGCTATTGACATTTTACCATTAGCTTTACCCACAGGATTAGTTATGGATCTAAATAATTGTTATTATGGTCCATCCTTAAGCAAAATATTATTTCTGCTTCTTGTTTAGGAGCGGAAGGTTATGAGTTTAGAATAAAGAATAATTATTTTTTAATTTATTTTGAAGATATACTGTAGGATTTTTAATTGCAATAAGAGGGGAGTGCATGATTGTAATTCGCAGCGAATTTTTTTTCCTTTCAATCTACTGTCTTCTGATTGTTCAACCTACAATATTAGATGTTACAGTATACTCCGCAGACATAGTGCGCAGAGAGTGTCTGTAATTGAACGCTGACATAGCTACCAGCATCATGCGTGCATTCGTAATGTGTTGATTCGATTGTACTAGTATATGCATCCATCGATCGTGTCAGTAATTAGACCGTGCTGCTAAGTCGGCAATCGCAGGTTGCATCTGGGATTCGATTGATAATCCATCCACTACAATCCGCCTACTGCTGGTCCAAACAAAATGAAAGGCAATGCCAAAAAGGGGCCGAAATTTATATGCATGCACGCCTGCCGCTTCGCTAAAAAAAAACGTAATGCGTAGTGCCCTTTAGTTTCTGAGAGGCCACCGGCCCACCCGCTCGCACGCCCCACCTATCCACTCACGGTAAGTTACACCAGTGAATCCATTTGGAACGTGGGGATTTTGCAAAAAAATTTAAAAAAGAAGTACAATCACCTTAAAAACAGGGAAATTCCCGTGTTCCAAACGAGGCACTTGTCGGAAACCAGATGAGTATCTAGGCGACGTAACATTTCAATTTGAGTATGTCCTAAGGAGAGTTGATTTTATGATTTAGGGTTCTTCCTTTTCTTCTGAATTCTTTCCTCACCCGATTGAAAATTCAATGGTAAGGGAGAAGGAGCGGCGGGGTAAGGACTCGATGCACTAGATATTTCAGAGGCATGCAGTAGGCACATATAAAAGTGACAGCCCAAAAAAAAAGAAAGAAGAAGAGGAAGTGGTACCACTACCACTCACTCTGACTCTGCAAAGATCGAACGGTAGCATATATTATAACAAATTAGCAATGCAGATGGCGACAAGCCAAACCGACCTTTCTGTCCACTCCCAGTCGTTCCTTCATCAGTAACTAACTGTAAAGATTTATCAGTCTTAGATGTAAAATTTTAATCTTATAAGTTTTTAATTTAGAGATAATATCATTCATGGTTAAAATATATAGATTGACAGTTTGATTGATAGTTGTGACTACCATCAACCACTCAAAACCTAAAGATCTCAAGATTTTAGTTGCATTATCTTCATCAGTGGAAATAACATTAACACCACGTAAATTACTTAGTATTTTTTTCAAATCGGGCAAAAAGATCATCAATAGTTTCACTATGCTTCATAGCAAAATCAGAATATTTTTTTAACAAAGATTTTTACGTATTTTCTTAATTTTTTGGTTTCTGATAACCACAAAGAGTTTTCCATATTAAGTGAGTAGAAATTAATATAAGCTACACGATCAAATTCTTTACAAGAGATCTCTTGAAACAGCAAGTTACGAGCTTAAACATTTAAATCAACATCAGTTTTATTTAAATTAGTAATAGTAACCGGAACCTCATAAGATCTAGAAATTTTTTTCCACACATCACTACTTTGAGCATGTGGGACGATTCATATACCTCTAGCATTAGTAATAGTCATCAATATATGTTTTTCACACATCACTACTTTGAGCCTCAATACATGTTTGCGTACGACACTTTCAAAAAGCAAAATCAGTACCATCTAGCATGGGGGACGATTCATATACCTCTTTAATACCGTACCAACCTTGCTTTCATACCACTTGTAATATCGTTAATTGCAACCAGAAAGATAAATGATTATAATTCACAGCGAAATTTTTTTCTTTCAATCTACTATTTTCTGATTATTCAATCTACGGTACACGCTACCGAAGCGAATTAAAGAACGAAAGTACTGCTTGCAAAACAAACAAAAAAACAATCTGCAGTTTTCTTTCTGCTGCGTTGCTCTGTTCTTCTTGGTGTGTGTGCTTCATGTTTCCCGGTCCTTGCATCAAGTAGCCACAGGTTCTTGCATCAAGTACAGCGGTCACAAGTACGCACATAATGCACCCAAAAAAAAAAACTCACGTGTAGGAGCCAAAAAACAGCCATCCTATGCAGCACCTAGCGCATGAGCAGTCGCAGCACAGACAAAAGAAACCCCGGTCGTTGGTCCTGATCCTCTCCTGCGCTCAAGTTACATTCAACAATTAATGCACACAGCTCTACTCCAAGCAAAAAATCTTGCTACTCAAAATGTCAAGATCCACATCAAAATCTCACGTAAGAGTAGTCGTGAGAATAGTCTTACCCCATCAAATCATCTTGCATAAACAAAAACAACAGCACCTTCTATAACATAAATGCTAAGAGACTTCGATCTATAAATACGAATTCCACTTTTATTTGGTATTATCGTCTAGATCATATAAATGAGAAACGCATAATAAAGCTCCATAAAGATGATCTTCTAAACTCATTTGATTTTAAATCATTTGAAACACGCGAATCTTATTTACTTAGCAAGATAGCAAAGATACCCTTCATACCTCGTTGGGCAGAGCCAGAGGAAACACAACTAAAATAGCGATAACAGGACAACATATCATTCCTCGTTGGGCAGAGCCAGAGGAAACACAACTTGCATGCATCATGTTACGTATATCTGGGTGACTTTTATTTTTGACGAACTTAGTCACAATATAAAACGGCTAAATCAAGACAATAAAGGGACAACATACCTATTTTGTTTTTAACGAACTTAGTCACAATATAAAAATGTGAAGACATGCTTTCTGGGTGACTTTTATCACACTCCCTTGCTTTCTCAGATGAACTTAACAAAACGGCTAAAGCAAGACAATATATGTGTACTGTACACTGTGCTGTTTCCCTGGTGTGAATATGTTTTGCAATTGCAGGCATGCATTTTTCGATCCCTTTCAACTCACTTATGTACTCTAGAATATCAAACACTATGATAGGCATCTCTCGGAGGCTCAGATCCATGGACGGAGCAGGATGGTCCATCTACATGTTGTGTCCCGATTCGGCACCATCCATTCATCCAATCCATTCAAGACATTAAGCTCATACAACTGCACACGTAAGGGCCTACACCTGTTCAGCTGATCTAATTGGCTTGGCCGTATTCCCCCTGTGCTCTAAGTCGTGGGTCATCTTCAGAGTTCAGACACTGCTCCGGTTCTTAGTCAATAAAATGTGAGTGGTGATCGAATGAGACTAGTCTTGCTGTCTGCTTACCAAGTCGGCATTAAAAACTACGAGATGTGCAGCCTCCAGATCCTTCGTGCCTGAGTAGGTCTCTCTGTCTTGTAATTAGATGTCTCACTTCTTTTTTTTTAAACACGACTAAAAAAAATAAACTAGACTCAAATAAAAAGTAACGCAAAAGAATTCAAGATCAGCAAACTAAACTTGATTCTAATGGACAAAAACTTAACAAAACTCACTAGAATTACAAATTAAATACTACGGCGGATTTTTTTTGTATGACTTTTTCGTGTATAGGGAAAAAAAAATTAGATAACTGGATAAAGATTCTACCGAGTGCACCTGACGCTCTGATACCATCTGATGCGGGGTGCCCGATCTTCTCAACGTAGAAGCTCTTGATAACTTGTGTATCCTGACGAACCACCAGCTGATCCCCCGCGCCAATGCACGGACTTGCAACTCTATGAAAAATTCGCCCAAACACACACTTGATTGGATTCTCACGCTGACCAAGCGAAGATCGTCGAACCCTCAATTCCCAGCGAAAAAGCAAGAACGACCCCTTGTTCTCAACGCCCAATTCCCTCTGTTTTGGCTATAACCACAATAGGGGAATCAAGCAAAAGTTTTGAAAATATATTAAACGTGATCTGAGGTTACAACGGGGGTCTACCCCTCAATATATAGTGCCCCTACTCCTCCTCATGGCTGGCCAAGTGGCCCTACTCCTATTCTAATTCGGAATTAAACTCCTACTCCAATTCCGACTCAATCTAAAACAAAAAGGAAATTCTAATTTTACAATCATCATATTGTTTCGGTCATATCTTTTGATACGGGATGAATTTCGAAGTGACGGAGGATCCGTTGGATCGGGCTTGAAGTTAGCTTGACAACAAGTCCAAAAACACTCAAATCCGACTTCGTATGAGAAAGTTATGACCTTTTTACTCTGGACTGTTCTGCTGATTCCGAATCCGAATTTGAGGCTGATTCCGAATCTGAATTGAATTATGAGTTGATTCTGAATTTGAATTTGGTTGTCACAAAGAGTTTTCCATATTAAATGAGTAGAAATTAATATGAGCTACACGATCTAATTCTTTACGAGAGATCTCTTGAAACAGCAAGTTACGAGCTTTATCATTTAAATCAACATCAGTTTTATTTAAATTAGTAATAGTAACCGGAACCTCATAAGATCTAGAAACTTTTTTCCACATATCACTACTTTGAGCCTCAATACATGTTTACGTACGACACTTTCAAAAAGCAAAATCAGTACTATCTAGTATGGGGGACGATTCATATACCTCTTTGATACCGTACCAACTTTGTTCTGATACCACTTGTAAGATCGTTAATTGCAACCAAAAAGATAAATGATTGTAATTCGCAGCGAAATTTTTTTCTTCCAATCTACTGTTTTTAATTGTTCAATCTACGGTACACGCTACCGAAGCGTGAACGAAAGTACTGCTTGCAAAACAAACAAAAAAAACAATCTGCAGTTTTCTTTCTCCTGCGTTGCTCTGTTCTTCTTGGTGTGTGTGCTTCATGTTTCCCGGTCCTTGCATCAAGTAGCCACAGGTTCTTGCATCAAGTACAGCGGTCACAAGTACGCACATAATGCACCCAAAAAAAAAACTCACGTGTAGGAACCAAAAAACAGCCATCCTATGCAGCACCTAGCGCATGAGCAGTCGCGGCACAGACAAAAGAAACCCCGGTCGCTGGTCCTGATCCTCTCCTGCGCTCAAGTCACATTCAACAATTAATGCACACAGCTCTACTCCAAGCAAAAAATCTTGCTACTCAAAATGTCAAGATCCACATCAAAATCTCACGTAAGAGTAGTCGTGAGAATAGTCCTACCCCATCAAATCATCTTGCATAAACAAAAACAACAGCACCTTTTTCTTTCCCTCCGGCCGCCCGTCCAGCACACCTACAGCCGCCGGCCTTTTCTTCTCGGTTATTCAAAAGTTAAATTATTTTAGACTTAGTCAAATGGTCTACATATACTTTATGGTCATGCTCCATTGATGAATGGATTGTATGTTTTGAATTTTGGGGATATGCCTGTCTATAACATAAATGCTAAGAGGCTTCGACCTATAGATACGAATCTCACTTTTATTTGGTATTATCGTCTAGATCATATAAATGAGAAGCGCATGATGAAGCTCCATAAAGATGGTCTTCTAAATTTATTTAATTTTAAATTATTTGAAACACGCGAATCTTGTTTACTTAGCAAGATGACAAAGATGCCTTTCATAACTAGAGATGAGAGGGCGAGCGATCTACTAGTAGCGATAACAGGACAACATATCATTCCTCGTTGGGCAGAGCCAGAGGAAACACAACTTGCATGCATCATGTTACGTATATCTGGGTGACTTTTATTTTTGACGAACTTAGTCACAATATAAAACGGCTAAAGCAAGACAATGAAGGGACAACATACCTATTTTGTTTTTAACGAACTTAGTCACAATATAAAATTGTGAAGACATGCTTTCTGGGTGACTTTTATCACACTCCCTTGCTTTCTGAGATGAACTTAACAAAAGGCTAAAGCAAGACAATATGTGTGTACTGTACGCTGTGCTGTTTCCCTGCCGTGAATATGTTTTGCAATTGCAGGCATGCATTTTTCGATCCCTTTCAACTCACTTATGTACTCTAGAATATCAAACACTATGATAGGCATCTCTCGGAGGCTCAGATCCATGGACGGAGCAGGATGGTCCATCTACATGTTGTGTCCCGATTCGGCACCATCCATTCATCCATTCCATTCAAGACATTAAGCTCATACAGCTGCACACGTAAGGGCCTACACCTGTTCAGCTGATCCAATTGGCTCGGCCGTATTCCCCCTGTGCTCTAAGTCGTGGGTCATCTTCAGAGTTCAGACACTGCTCCGGTTATTAGTCAATAAAATGTGAGTGGTGATCGAATGAGACTAGTCTTGCTGTCTGCTTACCTAGTCGGCATTAAAAACTACGAGATGTGCAGCCTCCAAATCCTTCGTGCCTGAGTAGGTCTCTCCGTCTTGCAGTTCATGGTGTCCAAGTAGGTCTGTGTGTTGCAGTGATGGGTTAGCACCAAAATGACAGGGTCACTACCGTGGTGATAACTATTGCAGAATCATTTAAACTGTCCAGTGGTATCTAAAAAGAACCAGCAAACAATGTGAAGAAATATTTAAACGAAATGTGGTAGTTACGCTAATGTGATAGTCTACTGGCATGGCTTTTCCTCCAAGATGTAAAATTGTGTTGTTGTAGCTTACTGTCTAGGTTGAACATGTGGATGCGTATAAA
Organism: Hsuehochloa calcarea; assembly: GCA_036346395.1. Lineage (NCBI taxonomy): Eukaryota > Viridiplantae > Streptophyta > Magnoliopsida > Poales > Poaceae > Hsuehochloa > Hsuehochloa calcarea. The sequence continues at coordinate 5,463,758 of CM070593.1, read as the reverse complement.
AGAAAGAGGTAATTCAACGGAAATATAAAAGGTGTTGTCTGTTTAAAAGGTCTTATTCTTTTGTTCTTAATTATTACTCACATTTTTGCCCATTCCATGGACATCAAATCAGAAAGTACATTGTTCTCCATGCAAATCCAATGGTCACGAAATTTAACTTGCAGTTAAGAAGATATTAGGCAATGTACAAATAGCAAAACCAAATGTAAAGAGGAATTCCACGGAGAAACTATCAATATCACAAGTCCCCTTAAATGTAAGGAGGGAGGTGCTTAAGGCTAGGCTTGGGACTATACCTGTTGAAGTCTCGGGCTGGGTCTGGCTTCGAGCCAGGCTTGGAAAAGTCCGGCCCAACATACGACTGGAGTTAAGCCATAACAAGGTAGCCATACTGGAAGGTGCAGCTGGATCACATCTTTTCAAGGAGAGCTAATATATCGGATTGAGTATACAGGTTTGTTTTTTAAAGTCGATTGTTCTAACGAGATGTGAGTGTATCTTATTCTGATTCAATGGTTTAAGAATAATGGCAAAAATAATGTGCATGAACAGAGGCTGCTTTGCCAGTTCAATGTACATCTTAGTTTGACACTAACAAGCAACAGAGGAGCAGAACACTGTAAACAAACAAGCTTCATCGAGTGGCGACTGGATTACCGATCTGATTGCTAAAGCTTACGCGACCATCGAAAGGCGGCCCAAGGAAGATAAGGCGAACATCGACGAACCGTCAAAGTAGACAAGATCGTGGACTCCTTCCTCTGCTAGTTGCGGATCATTTACTTTTTGTTTTTGTTTCCTGTGTAATCACGATTATAGCTGTTTTTTCAGATCGTGGACTTCCAGAGTTCCAGAAGTGCAGTAAGTATGGGCAAGTCAAAACGGAAGCGAAGTCGATAGATACGAAGGAACAAGGGTTCATATATATTACGTCAGAAGCTTGATTTCTTGAGTTTTTTTAGGGAAAATCACGAGATCTTTATTAACTCATAGTGGGATTACGATCATGGGTGACTATGTTCGTAAGGAAATTAAGAGCACATTTCACCCGAGTACACATCATCCTACCCTCGGAAGCTTTCTTCGCGCAACAATGAGCCGCTAAGTTTGCCTTGTTAGAGTTAATCTTGATGTTTATTAGTAGTTTTTTGATTAACATATATAATTAGAGAGTTAATTATTTAGTGGAGTTAGTGGCTGTATGCATGTATAAGTTAGTGGGAGATATGGCTTCATGGCTGCATGTGCACCTAGTGTATGTATAAATATGTACTTAGTCATTGTATTCGTTGAGTCGAGTAACTAATAGAACAAGCATTTTGTGCTCAGTTGTTCTACCGTGTTCATCCTCTCCACCGTGCAAGTGTGTGTTCAAAGCCATGAGTGAGTGTTCTCCTAGGTAAAGCCAACAATTGGTATCAGAGCCAGGTGCGAGGAGGTGGTACTCGGTGATGGCTCGCCGAGCAGCGGCGTGCGGCGCAAGGTGCGGAGGTACACATGGCACGGAGCGCGTCGCAAGGCGGCGGCGCGACAGTGGCAACGTCGGGCCGACGGGGCCACACGCGGGAGCATGCGGCGTGACGCGGCGCACAAGGAAGGTCGACAGGCGGCTGCAGGCGCAGGAGCATGCTGGCAGCCGGGAGCAGGCACGTATGCATGAGACGCGCAGCGATGCGTGGGTGCAGGCGCAGCAGCACACGGGCAACGGGCGTGGCGCGATGTTGGTGTCTTGAGAGGTGCTGAGCTCATTTTTCATGGCCACGTCCTGTGTATATGGCACAGTATGAGTGTTGCATGTGTCATTTATTTCATTTGCACGTAGGAGGTGTGTTACATACGTGCATATATTTGTGTTATGGTCATGCATGTTGGTGAGTCAGTGCATGATGCATGTGTGTGCGCATGAGTTATTGTAGGTGTGTCCAAGTTCTCATGTGTGTAAGCTCTAGTAAGAGTCTCCGTCGCCGTCTAGTTGTGTTACCGGCGAAATACGGTGTTACCGGCGAAAGATAATTGGAGCTGAGGTAAGCAAAAGACACTAGCAAGTTGTTACTGGCGGCATGGTCAGCAAGAAGGCAGCAAAACTCCTTGGAGATGCGTCAGAAGACCGGACTTCGATTTGTGTATCAATGCATCAAGATTAATGGGGAGAATGTTAGAGTTAATCTTGATGTTTATTAGTAGTTTTTTGATTAACACATATAATTATGGAGTTAATTATTTAGTGGAGTTAGTGGTTGTATGCATGCATGCATGAGTTAGTGGGAGATATAGCTTCATGGCTGCATGTGCGCCTAGTATGTGTATAAATATGTACTTAGTAATTGTATTCGTCGAGTCGAGTAACTAATAGAATACGAATTTTGTACTCAGTTGTTCTACCATGTTCATCCTCTCCACCGTGCAAATGTGTTCAAAGTCATGAGCGAGTGTTCTCCTAGATAAAGCCAACATACCTCCCGCCGGGTATGAATGACAAGAGAAAGTACTAAACATCATGCTAAGCTCTTGCATTTCATGCCGGATACCGTCTGTCGCTGATCTCGCACTATCCTGCGATTTGATCATATCAACAAGAGTCAGGTTGTCCGATTCAAGTATCACATCTCTGCAGCCCTGTCGCTCAGCTATTAGTAGCCCATCTCGAGCCGATAGAGCTTCGAAGTCAGGACGTCAGGGAGATTATTATACCATCTAGCCTCCGCAGCCAGGAAACTTACTGAAACAGTGATATTATAGTTCCAGAACCTCCAGTATGGTGATTCCCCGAAAAGGCGCCGTCAGTCTATACATGACACACAACCCGGACTCGGTGGCCGCCATCTTCCCGGAGTGGAAACAGTGATTACCCATCAGGTTTTGACAACAGAAGGATAAATTCCACTATCACTACTACACAAAAGCTCATCACAGACGGTTCGAAACCGTCATCACAGACAGTTTTTAAACCGTCTGAATTGGTATGTATGTGATAAGAAGCGGTTATCACAGACAGCTTCACAGACGGTTTTTGAGCCGTCTGTGATAAGGCTCAACACATACGGTTTTTAGTTCAAATCGTCTGTGAAGGGCCACTATCACAGATGGTTTCAATTAAGAACCGTCTGTGATAGATCACTATCACAGACGGTTCTTGGTTGAAACCGTCTGTGATAGTGATTGAAACCGTCGGTGATAGTGCCTTTCACAGACAGTTTTAAACAATCTGTGATAGTTCCTTATACCTAATTAATTTTTGTCGGATTTTCGGCTAGCCTCAGGAATTGCTAGACATGCCCTCTGAAAACTAACAAGCAGAGAAAACAGCTACCTCACACATGAATCAATTGTCGACAACTTAAAGTGATCATTTAACTCAAAATCAATTACAAAAGAATATTTCAAGTATTGTCGCTAGAGTTACAATTGAATTACAACTACTCAAAGTGAATTACAATATTGAATCAATTGTTTCAAGGTCGTTCATCGGTGTCGACGGCTTGAAACTCTCCGTTGTCGTTAACGATGTCCGTCTTGATGAAGGCGCAGGCGCCCCTCGAACCCATGAGACATCTGTCATGGCGAGTGTAACTAACACTATATTCAAGTCCTGTCGACAGTAGGAGTAAAGTAGTAAGCATATATATATTTAAATTTATAATTAGGAAATAATTATTGCGAGATTCACAAACCTCAAGATCATGCACCTTAGAACCTATCATTAGCCGCATATGATGGCATACGTAGAATGCACATAGGTGATCTTGTTTTTGCTGGCGGCACTGCAAAAATAGAATTACATATATAGGTACAGTCAGTTCGACACACATTATTACGAAGTATGATATATGATTATTGTGTTGTAGCGCGTACCGGAAATCACATCCTGTGATGCAGTGTGGCACTTGATCCCTTGTATGCCCCTCCCTCGGCAACATAGGCGATGAACGACCTACATGATTCCAAAAAGTTATCCTTGTCCATTTCAAATGAAGGAAGACTACAATAGAGTTATGTGTTGAGTAAATGAACATACCTGTCGAGTATTCCTTGAAGAAGGGTGAAGTCGTGCTTTTCCCTGAGTAGGGAATCAAGGTATATTACCTTGTTCCTCTTTGGTACAATGATTATAAGAATCCAGTGGAACCTACTCATGTATGTCGTTATAGTCATAAACCTATGTTCAAATGAAAGTTGTATAGCAAGTAGTGAAGCACTTACTTCTGATTGTAGGACACCATTATGTAGTCCCTGTCATACAGAGTAAGCAATCCCCTTTTTATGTAATTCTCGAGGTAGGATGCGTCTTGGTTGATTGCTTGCTCAGAGATCATGTGTGGGTCGAGGAAACCCACCGGTTCTTTCATTCGACGGGCACATTTTATAATATATCTGGATTCTAGCAATGAGTTGTGATATTTATTGGTATCACGTGAGTGTAGAACTTGATTGTACATATTTATAGTGTGCAGCATCGTAGAAGTGAGGCGTCGAGGGCATTGAGATTGTATAGGTCGAATAAGTCATAGAAACCCACGACGAAGTGGCCCGGCTCGTGGAGAAAATGTTGGGTAACGCGGCAAGGCTACGATAGCACAAACAAAATTTTACCGCGCAACCAAGGAACCACCGCAAGTAATAGATCACGAGATTACCGCTAGACACGTCGACTCGTAGCGGAAGTAGAGTCGTTGTAGCGAGTTGATGCAGTCATACTCACGACGCGTCTCCTCCTTCAAGTAGTCGTACTCGTCGCGCGTCTGCTCCTCCGAGTGGTCGTACTCATCACGTTACTTCTCCTCCGACTCCGGTAAGCGTCACGAGTTTCAGATCGTCCTAGTGCTGTTGCTTCGTAACAACACCTCCGAGGTATCCACACATACGGGGCAGGATCACCACGCGCTGGAGTGCTAGCACCGGCAGCGTGGTTAAGAAGGCGTGGCTATTAGGGTTTCGGAAGTTCTTCTAAAGATCATCCTCTGTCGTTACCCCAGGCCACCGCCCCTCTTTATATAGACATCCATGATGGGTCTAGATCCTGAGGCCCATTAGGAACTCGTGGCCTATACGAATTCGGATCACTATCCAAAACAGATCCTTGCCCTTTAAGTGTGCGACCCCACATGTTCATGTGTAATCGGTTATGACTCGGAAACTCTTTTCCGATCACTAGTCGTTAGCGGTACCTAGCAGCACATAACAATTCCCAAAGACACATTGAATATATCGGACGAACCTTGATGTAATATGATCTATTATCAGGTCCTCATCACTTACGACCAGTTCGTATCTCTATACGACTAGGTTGTAATTGGTCACGACTAGTTCGTAACTCCTTACGACCAGGTTCTTACCATTCTATGATTACGTTTGACCAGTCTACGACCAGCACGTATCTCCATACAACTAGTCCGTAACTGATCAAACTAAGCGACCTACTCATGCATTCTCCCTTTGCCTCACGATGTCTGGTTGAACTCCAGGTGAGATGATGTGTCATCCATGGACTGTTCAATACTTTCTCGATCGAGTGTCAGATAACATCATGTGGTTGACACTTCGACTACTAGTGGCATGGCCATGCACTTTCTTTATCCGATCACCACGAGAGGCCCAGAGACATCTCTCCTATTATGTTAGTAGGGGCAAATCCCATCTCGACCAGTCACATCCCTCAGCATGTTTCATAGTATACCCGAAAGCTACCTTTATAACTACCCAGTTACGGAGTAGCGTTTGGCAACCCCTAAGAGTGCTATTACACATGTAGGAAATCATGCTGATCTCAGGTCTAAGGATTATACATCATCATTACTTGAGACCAACTAATGACACAAAGATTCATAACAATCTCAATAGTGTCTCAATGATGGGTCTATCCAACACCATGTTCTCTAACATGTGTTCACATTATTGATTCGATATCTCCATATCTATGACCGGTGAAACCAGGTCATCAATCAATACATGTGCTAGTCACATAGTCACTGGTGTTCCGACCAGTGAGCTCCGACCAAGGATACATTTAGAATGACATCATATAAGTTAAAGAGTTCCACCAACAGGTCAAGTACTTATTGATCTATAACAAATGATTCATTCAAGGAACACGATAACATATTACCAAAATTATGAATATAATGAAATATCATCATCTCTATGATTGGCTCTAGGGCATATTTCCAACAGAAAATGCTTCCTCTTATATCTGACGCTGATTCCAGTATGGCCCCCTCCTCTTGTGTCACATCCCCAAAACTAATAAAGGGAATTATTATGCATCACATCAGCATGCATCATGATTTCAAGTATTTATATTAAATATTGCACCAGGAAAATCTTATACAATTGTATAAACCTACACTTACAAAAGTAGCTCATAAAGAAAATAGTAACAAAAGCATATGAACTTCATCTGGAAATAATTTATTCAAATACTATAATAATTATCATGAATTAATATAATTTTTGCCAAATTTTTGGAAACACATAAAATTCAAACTCGATCAATAACCTATGTTAGATTGAATTTAAAATATACCAAGTAAAAAATGAACTGTGGGTATTCCAAATTTATATGGATACTAGGACACCCCAGGATTCCCTATGATTTATTTCATATTTTTATGAATTTGTTTGCTATATTTTAGAGCTCAGTCAAACAGGAAGGATTAAATTCAAAATCAGTCAAATGGGAATACTGTTCCTCGGGCTCGAACCCAATGCACAGTACACGACCGAGCCATATGGCTCAGCCCAACCACCCAATGCGCGCTCTGTCCGATCTTGATCGAACGGCCCACAACTGACCGGTGGGCCTGGCGTCGTGTCGTCTTCTTCCTCGCGCTGGCGCGCGCTCAAGAGCGCAGCACCACGCGGTCGCAACACCCTGCCACACCTGGCAATCTTTGTCTCCCACCGCCTCGGTGACTGGCCCCGAGCACGCGCCTTAACGTCGCCTCCACTCCGTCTTGTTCCCGGGCTTAACACCCCCTCCAGCACCACCTTCTCCTATCTTCAGCCGAGGTGGAGGACGTGGGTTCTAGCTCCATTCTCGCGTAAGCTTCGAGCTCTCGGCGTCCATCTGTCCTACCTTGAGTTCCTTCTCCATTTTGCCTAACGCCAGCATTCGCCTTTGCTTGTAGCTCCCGGAACACCGTCGCAACCTCTGTTGCTCCGGCTGCAGCGCTGACCGAGGCCACCGCCATGTCAACCGTTGCCATCTTCATCTCCGGTGAGCCGTTTTCCCTTGGGTGTGCGTCACCTTGTGTCTTAAGTGTTAAGTGACCTTTACCCTCACTCAATTTGCCGGATGCTGCATAGGAGCTCAGGAATTGGGAGTTTCCTTGTTTTCGGCCGAAGAGCACCGTTCTTCGTCCTCGTCGCCGTTTGGTGAGGCATTTTCTGATTCCTCGCTATTGGAGCCTCTACTGGACCTCCTTGAACTATCCTGATGCCTCATTGTCGTCCTCCTTGTGTAGAACATCATCTCCTAGAAAAGCCGTAGCGTCGCCGCCACCTCCTCCGACGCCGGCCGAGCTTCGAGCTCCACCCCACCTCTCTAGTGCCCATGTACCTTTCCAGTAGTCCCTAGTAGCTTGGGCACCTGCTATCTTGGACAATACGGAGTGGCTTTGTGATTGTTGTCGTGTCAGAAGAACACCGCCGCCGCCTCCGACGCCGCCGTTATTACCGCCATAGAGGCTGTGAGCACCACCCTTAGGTACGCACTGTTATTGCGCACCCATCCCTGCCCTTGGCCGGCTCCGCCGTGGCGCGCAGCGCCAGCGAGTCGCCGGGGAAGCCACGCGGGCGCGTTGTCGAACGCGTTCGGTACGTTGTAGTTGTGCCATTAGGCGCTAATCTAGCCATTAAACGTTAATCAGTGATTACTGTAGTTAATGACCGGTTTTAAGAATAGATGAGTCTATTACATGGGCCACACGCACGTAAATCGAAGGGTTTAGCGATGATCGACAAGTGGGCCTAGCCACTTAAACGCACTTGCACTATGCTGTGGGCTGGTGAACCCTCCCCCGTGGACTAGCAGTCCATGCACTATGCGGTGGACCTAGTTACTGATAGGCGGGCCCCACTTGTCAGCTGGGGAAATTAAAATCCCAGGGTAAAAGAAAAATGGCACTATTCATCAGGCTCGCATGTCAGCGACTGTGGCTAGCAGCGTTGTCGGTAAGAAAAGTAATAAAGAATTTATGAAATTCGAAATACCTTTATTTATACACTAAAAATTATGATTAACTTCACAAATGCATAACTAATTCATCTTAACTCCAAATTGGATGAAACCAGTGCTGGTAATTTTCATTTTTGATGAACTTTATTTCAAAATAGGTCGCACACTTTTCTCTATAGTAGAAAATATAGTTTTGAAAAATGATCATTAAATCGATTATTTTTACAATATAAAAATGTTGATAACTTTGAAAATTCATAACTTTGACATAGAAATTCCAAATGAGATGAACCAAGTGGCAGTGGGATTATAATAATATTCTTAATTTACCTATGTAACCCTTTGTCTCCTCACTATTCTATAAATTTTGGCCAAACCTTTAAATTGAATAAATTGTATTTTCACAGAATTGAAATTCAAACTATTGTAACTCTCACATACTAAATGCAAATGAAATTATTCTTTCACCTAAATTTATCTAAAATCAACATCTAGCTACTGTAGAAATATCATGCATTTTAAGCATTTTGTGTTTCATACCTTTTCTCGATGTTTATTCGGTATTGCCTTTATATTGATCCCGAAGCAAATTTTATTGACTCATACGCCACCGAGGCAGAACAATTTGAATGCCAGCAAGGCAAGCATCATTTGAAATTTCTTTTGCATCATATTGCTCCCAGTTTTTGTTAGTTACATGCAATGATATTTTTTTGCATGCTATTTTTGGTTATATCGCTATTTTTGTGATGTGTAGTTAGTTATATCCTATTCATGAGGTTATCCTTGAATTATTTCCAGTACCTACATGCTTAAGCTAGGTTGTGTGAAATATATGGTTTGGGTTTGCTTAGCCATGCAAGTCTAGTACGGTAGTTCGATTGTCGGGGATAACCCGACAATCATGGGAGACACAACTTTCGTATTATCCTTCTATTCCAGCTCTTCGTATATATTTCTAAAGTTAAAGTTTATCATTTTAAAAGTGTTTTGGGTCCCGACATCAATTATTGTTAAAACTATTTTATTTGGGTTATATGTGCTTGGATATATTTTCTAAATATTTCTAGAATTTTTCTGAGTTCATTTCCTAATTTTCATTTGTTATTTGCATTTTCCCATATTTATAAAATAGAAAAACTATTTAGAATCTCAGTTAATCGAACGGGCCTAATCTTCCTTCGCCCGGCCCACTTCCCTTCCTTCCCGGCCCAGCCTGCGCGGCCTTATTTCTGTGCTAACTGCTGGCTACTCGCTTGCTCCCACGGACGGTGGGCCCCACCATCGCTCTCCTACCTCCGCTCGTCTTCTTCGCGTGAGCTATGTCCTACAACGCCATGGTCTGCCGTGTCCGAAGTTTCGTCCGACAACAAAGATTTCCAATGGCAAAATCTCATGCAATCAAGGCCATTTGGATTCCTTATCTCCCTGCATCTTTATTTGTCAAAATCTTATCCTCTATCGCATCCAAACTCCGAAATTGTCCCGTGACCAAAACAAACTTGATTTGTGGATTTCCAAATCTAGCTCGCCTCCAGGGTATAAAAGGGGCCCTAGGGTTCGCCCTATCCCCCTCATCCCAAATCCTCACCATGTTCCCCTCCTAAAGCCCTAGTGTCGTCAAGAATTGAGATTCTACTTCACCGTAGCTTAGGGTTTTGTAAATTGAGCCACCATCGTCACCGCCTCATTGACATCAATTGCACCACCGAATCCACCATCACCAGAGCTACCTCAGGCACCTCTTCGCATCGCCGGAGCGTCACCGAAGGACTTTCCCGACAACAGCCAAGCTTCACCGCCACTTAAACCTCGCCACGGCCGCCTCGATCGTCCTCCACTGGGCCGCGAGTGCACCAACGAGTGCGCAATAGTGCCTCTACCCGCCAAGACCACTCACCGCTTCGGTGGCACGCTTTCACCGGGCCTTGGTTCCTGAGCCCTTGTCGTTGATCAGTGACGTGTCACCTGCCACGTCACTAGCCACATCAGCCCCTGTGCCTACGTGTCGCCCACGTGTCCGCCTCGTTAGTGCGTGTGTGGCGCGTCAGACCCAAACCCAATCTTGAATAGATCTAGTCTACCCTAGACCAAGTCACAACCAAGTGGGTCGCCTAGTCAGTTGACTATTCTCTAGACCCATGCACTAGTGGACCTTTGAACTAGTTGCGTGAACTGGGTCTACAGACCCTAGGCCCACATGTCAGTCCCTAAACCCTCTTTCTCTTATTTTCTTTTATTTCCTAAAATCAGTGTTGACGTCAGCATGATGTCATTATTTCGTAATTTCCAATAGGAAAATAATTCAGAATATTTCATAATTCCTTTTTGAGTATTTTCTTAGGTCTACATCTTCTAAAAGCCATATCTTCTTCATCCAACGTTGATTCTTCGGGGAATTTTGAAGAAGAAGGAGTTCACCAAGACCAAGACCAGTACCAAGATCTATTCAAGCCAAGTTATACTTTTGATCATATTAAACCCAGTTTTCAAAATAATTTGATTCAAATATTGTATTTATCTTAAGTAATTATTTAAATGCTTTGGGATTAGTTATTCATCCTATTTGTTTATATCCTCCTTGTTTATTGTTATGTTCTTTTGTCACCCTAACTTGGTTAAATATATAGTTGGTATTATCGTAGCACTAACGTGGGTTGGTTAGATACGAGTAGATTGCTTAGCCATGCAACGAGTTATCATTTCATGAGAGTTACAAATATGAATCTGACTAAGTGATTGTGAAACTTTGTGGTAAAATTGTGTGTTGTGTGTCATTACTCATTGGTGTCATGTGTGCACTTAGTCAACTGGGTGGTAAAAGATTTAGATTGAGGAAGTGGTGGAAACTATGTGACATGGTGGAGCTTAGTGCTTGGGATTTGAAAATAATAATTACTTAGTTAGAAATTGGAAGTCTTGCCTTGGTCAATTAATGACTTAACTTTGTACACCATTGAAATAAGCCACAACTGACGACCACATGCCTCCAAGATGGGACGGACTAACTTAGTAAGTTATGGAATCTCAACATTGACTACTCGTAGTAGGTTAAGCTCTGTGATAGGGTAGAGGTGTGTTTATGCCTCTGTGGCGAATCACATCGATGGACGGTTCGCCGCTTCCAGGTCGAACGGTGTGCGATGGACTAGTTTCCTATATGGGCATTGGTGTCGACTGTTAAATTACTATTGTTTATGTAATTGGAATTATATTTTCAATCTATTATTCGTATTCAATTGCAAATGTTGCTTTTATGCAAATGAACCACAGAAGCCATTCCTTTGGAATAAACCATCATTTATAAATTGCACTCTATGGCATGACTTGTGAGTACAGTTGTGTACTCATACTTGCTATAATCAATCAACAGAAGTGGATGAGTCTTCACATGCTTTTGAGGAGGAGTTCTACAAGGTGCTGATCACCAGGTCTTGATTTCAGTCGGTTGCCTGTGGTGAATCGATGAGTTTCCGCTAAAGTTTATTTTGTTCCACTACTGCTTAATTAATCTTTGCCAGCCCTACAAGATTTAATAAATATAAACTCGACCATAAGGCCACAACAGTTATTTGATATTCAAATTACTCATTTATTCTACTATTTCGCCTTGTGTGGATCGATATTCACCTATGTTGACACTATGTGCACTAGCTTGATCCTAGACTAGTATACACAGAGGGTTCATAATTGTATTTTTTGGTCCCGACAATATGTGCACAGTAGCTCGTGCAATTCAAGCAGCTTTGTCCATTATGCTAGTTTGATTTAGACATTTGTGTAGAAAAGACCATTCAACACCATCACCAGAAATTGAGTGGAACGGTAGGTTGAGAAGGAATACATTCAAACAACCTTTGTGCATAATGGCTGAAGATTAATCAACTTCAGGAGCAAATAGATGTATGGTATTTTAGCAATAAATGGCATCCACTATATGACATAAATGTCCTCAAATAGTCAAAAGAAGCAATCTTGTCCATTTTCGCTTTGAACATTTTCTCCATTATCCATGGGAATAAGAGCAATCTTAGTCTAGTTAAATAGTGCAGTCTGCAATTGTCCATAGAGGGAAATACATTATATGGAGAATTGCTTTTTTGTATTTGAGATGTATATGCCAATGCAGCCAATCACTAAGATCTTTTGTGGCATAATAAAGGATATGTTTTTTTCGAAATGAACAGGATAAGTGCTCATGCAGTTATACTGAAATGCAAAGAGGTTCTTAAAATGTATGGAAAAAAAATTAAGAATCTACATCTGGCACATAAGGAAGCAATTAATCCACGAAAGATAGACTAATTTGGATAAGTGCTTCTTTCTATATTTCGTAGATCAGCAGATATGTTATTTCCTAGTATTAAAGCATATGTGTTGTATGCTGTTGTGATGCATGGTTTTGTTGTGGTATTTACACTGTAAATTTTATAACGCTTGTATGATCAGACATTTATATGCAAACGGTACAATATAATGATGTCTGAATATAAGCTGGCCACAAGGGAGATATTTAAAAAGTACATACGAAATGTAACAAAGTAAATCCTTGCTTGCCGTAGAAGTTAGAATCAACTCCCTGCCCAATGTTGAACGTAGGAATCAAGATGACAAAAATAAGTATGTAATATCTCGTTTAAGCTTTAGAGTGTATAATGAATTAGTAAAGGAAAAGAACTTGGGCCTTTGGCCCACGACCCCTTGGCCCAAAGGGGACCGGACGGCATATAGAGCCCAGGGGTGCAGTAGCCTTGACCTACCTGCCACCAGCCCCTGCGCCATCCCCTCCCAGCCACCTCCCCCCGTGCGCCTCCACCCCAAGCCGCCCCTCCCCTGCGCCATCTCCTCTTCGCTGCCCATCTTGGTGCTGCCCCTCCTCCTTCGCTGTGGCATCCCCTTGCTACCAGCCAAGGAAGCAGAGGACCAGAAGGGAGCTGGCCAGCAAGGAGAAAGGGAAGGAAGGAGGAAAAGGGAGAAGGAAAGAAGGGGAGAATAGGAGGTTTCGAGGGGAATTTGTGATTTCATTGTGATTTTCAAGGGTAACGATCTGAAACCCTTTAGATTACCCTAGTTTAGTCGTTGTTCAAGTTATAGGTTGTTTGGTGAATAGGAAGAGTAGATGTTGTTCTGCCTTGGTCAATCGAGTTACAAAGTAGAACCTTGCGGGGTGATTAGGATATCTAGACTCGGATTCATACATCTGTCCAATTAGAGAAACGTTATATAATCTCATTAGCTTTCCAGGAAGGTTTGGCTCATTATAATCGGAGTAGTGAGTGAAGCGATTCATGACCTCAAAGAAGGTCGTCATCACGAATTTGAACGTAGCTAGCAGACGTTGTGAAGATAGGTTAGTTTCTTATGGTAAATAGCAGAATCAAAATTAGGTGATAACTTCAATAAGCTAGGAATTTTTTTGTAGTTTCCAAAACTGGTATCGCGCATACTTTTTTAAGTTTTAAAATTAAAGATACGAAAATGGGAAACGGGCTGTCCTAATAGATTCTGGGACAGTCTTCGGGAAAGGAAACGGAGAAGAAAATAGTAGAATCAAAGATTTGTCACAACTAGGAAGTTGTAGATTTTTTCGTGGGGATTCCATAAAGGTCTTAGTTTGCTGGATTTGGGGTTCAGATGTGAAAGTTATAGTATTTTTAGTATTGAGACAGCGAGTATGTCGATCGGTATAATCAAGTTTTTAGATCATTTTTGCGTGATCATGTTAGGGAGAATTATGTGATGTTTTGGTACTATATTTATCATGTTTTTGAATGTATGTCAATTCGTTGTTCAGAGAGTGTTGCCTCAAGCGTCGTGCCGCCTTTGCATCATCCGGCTCCTAGAAGCTAAAGAGGCAAGTGCTTGGTATAATGGTGAACAACGGGTGGTTGCCATTGTCATGTGGGTTATTTTCTATGAGTTTTATTTATATTGTGTTAAGTTAATATTTTTCATGGTAATATTGATGAAAAAAGTTATATTATGATATTGGTGCAATTGTGATATTGATGCAACTACAATGGGGATGACACGGTAAGGATGGTAATGTTTAATGAATTGTGTCATCATTCACTTGCATAAGGGTCAGGATGGTGAGTACTGCCATGTTTATGGTTAATCCGGCGTGTCCCATGTTAAATCCTATAAAGGAAGGGACCCCACCCTCAAGAAGGTAGGGGGAGAAAAGTGTGTTATGAATGGGTGAACACTTCACTATACTGATATCAGTTGAAAGAGGTGCATCATAGCATTCGCATACATGAGAATTACATTGCTGAGAATGATGAGATTTATAATAATGCATGGATTGTTAATGAGCTTGTGATTTTACCATTGTATCTAGTGCTTGTTGAGTCATGCACCCACCCTTATTTATTTTGTTGCTTTAGGTGGTGGTTGACGGCATCTTGCATGAGGACAACTAGCACACATGGACAATCGTACTTTCTTCACTCAAATGAATTAATTGTCCATGTGAACGTTTATTTTGGTATGATGAATAATTCCTTCTAGGACTTGATAATTGTTGATTAGACTTAGGTGATAGTTATAAGATGATTATTCATTCATTGGCTTGTTTATCCTCTATTTGGTTCCCTGTTCATTTGAGGAAGCAGTGCTGATATTCTGCCGCATAGGATCATTAGGCAGATGCACACCTAAACCAAATGTTGATAAAATGGATTATCATCTAGCTTTATAGGTGTGGATTATGGTTTCGGTGCCTCACATATGCACAAAGCATTCCACATTTGCACTCAATTGCTGCTGCAGTTTGAACTGCCGAATTTTTCATAGACGACAAAGCATGGTCGTTACCCAATTCAATTTTAAAATGAGTCATTTGCACTAAAACGCCCAAGCGATCTCGACATCGACACCCCATGGCTGTTGCATCATACAGGGCAATGGTAGTTATGTAGGCAAAGCAAAGCTGCTTACTTCTAAACAAAAAATTAGTGAGTGCATATCTAAAAACCCGGCAAGTAAAGGGCATCCAGCCTTATAAGAATAAAATTCACTAATTGCTGAGGTCAAACAGGCGGTGCCTGAAACTAGGAAGCTTCCAAAGCGATGGAGTCTTAGGTCGGGAGAGAGTGGCTTGGCCTGGAGCTTGCATCACACGGAGAAGGGCTCAATGGTCTGCAGGACGGCGAGGGGTGGGCACCTCTCGCTCGACGGCGAGAGGTGACTGATGTGGATGTCGCTGCTTGGGAACAGCAGGCTCGCCTCAGTCCGCTGCTGCTTCATCGGGAACACCTCCGCCTCGTCATGCTGGGAGGGATTGGATGGGGTGGAGTGGATGAGCAAGAGGGGCGCGGGGTAGGGCGTCGGAGAAGGTGCGGAGGTGGGAGGGAGTGACGTAGAGCAGAGAGCGGGCGCGGTGGTGCAGGGGAAGGTGGAGGATGGGGCGAGGCCGAGGAGGGAAGGGAGGAGCGGCGACAGAGAAATCCGGGAGGGAGTGGATGGGGTGGAGGGGATGATGAAGACGACGATGAGGAGGAGCACCCCTGGCTCGTCGCACTGGCAGGGGGTGGACGTGGTGGATGGGAGAAAGAAGAGAGGCGCGGGGGAGGGCGTCAGAGAAGGATGCAGAGGCGGGAGGGAGCAACGCGGAGCGAACAGCGGCCACGGGGGCACGGGGGATGGTGGAGGGGATGGGGATGGGGGTGGGGCCGGGAGAGGGGAAGGGGAGGGGCGATGATGGAGAAAATTGGGAGGGAGTGGATGTGGTGGAGGGCATGAGGAAGAGAAGTGCACCCCGCATGCCGACCTAGTGCCGCGGGGACGAGGGGAACTACATCCGACGGCTCGCAATGAAAGAAATGATCGGACTGGCGGAAAAAGCACCAGTGTGCATTGTACAGCATAGATAAAAGAGCTGATGTGGCCACCCTGAGAAGCCCCAAATGCGAGTACATATCGTGTGCACATACACCATTTCGTGGACATATGCATATGAGACATCTGAGCCGTCCATCCAGCGATCCACGATCGTCCTTGCACCCACCTCCCACTTATGCCACATTTGCGAAAACCCCCTTCTAGTCAGATTTCGGGCGAGTGGGTTTTAGCAAATGTGGCATAAGTGAGAGGTGGGTGTGAGGACGGTCGTGGATCGTTGGATAGACGGCTCAGGTGTCTCATGTGCATATATCCATAAAATAGTGTATGTGCACACGATATACCGCCCCAAATGCTGCCTCCTTTTATATATAGAGAAGTGAGCACCATGCACATGCATGACTCATGTATACATACAACATGCATGCATGCAGTTTACTTGAGTGCATGCATGTGCCCAGACCCGTCTACTTCGCCATCTACCCAAAGTGTACCCAGAGTCCGGTCTGATCGGATTTTTCAAGTCATCGTGATCAACTTCCTTTTCTTCTCCTAGAACAACATCTGCTGCTAACCGTTCTCAATTGCCAACATATATTTGTCTGTTAAGAGTACATGTTTGGCAAGTTTATAAGAGATAGAATAGAATCAATTAGGATGATTTGTATCCTATATGATTCCTTCCATATCTCTAGTAGATTGACTTGATCTCCAAATCAGTTTCCACTCTATATATCTACCTCCAACACTCAAGCAATCATCCAACAATTATTCTGGCTATTCTATTATCTAACTGCTGAGCTCGGCAAGGAACGGGGTCACCTGAGTGTTGGAAACGAAATGGGCAGGATCTACTCAATGGGGAGTGTCGGTGTATTAGAACCGATCTTACGTAAAGATTGTTTGATTCGGGGGGTCTCCTAGAGATAAGATCACGCAGAGTGGATTGACACGGGATGTTTAGACGAGTTCAGCCTTCTCCGAGAGAATAATAACCCTAATCTCGTGTGTATGGTATTCTTGATGATCAAGTAAAAGACTAAGACTATTACGAGAATAGCACTTGTGTTCCTACTTGATCGCTCTTGTTCGCCCGCCCCTATCTCTCCGATCGATGCCCTTATATAGTCGTGAAGAAGTAGCCGCTTTGTTCTGCGGAGATGCGCCGATTAATCCGAAGAACGCGCATGATGGCGGCAAGAATTATCGCGGCGCGGCTTCTTCACGCCGTCTCGCAATTATCTTCCGTAGATAATGGGGTAATTACGCACCATTAATAAGCGGAATAATAGTGCGTGCGGACTGTTCTCGATTCCTTAATCAATTGGACCCACTACTGTAGGTTTGATTATAAGGTGGTCGAGTTTACCCGGTCGTAGAAGAACTTACGACGGTAGCGATCGTGAGAAGGACTTACGACTGGTAGCAATCGAGAAGGACTTACGACTATGTAGTGGTCGTAGAAGAACTTACGACCATGATATAGTCGTAGCAAGACTTACAACCACTTATTGGACTTCTCCCTTTTAGATAAGGGTACCCTGGGACTATGTGACATCATATTTACCCATAATAAGAATTATAGATAAAAGATAAAATGAGGATTATTAGATCCTCGCCATCTAGCCCCGACTTCAAGTGAAAGTAACTTACTTGATAAAGGTTTCAGAATGGACTTACGACCATGAGAATGTCGAGAATGATAGTCGAAGGAAAAACTCTTCGACATTTGAGTGTTGCTTTGACCAGAATTTGCTTTATCAGAAGGTTGCTTACGACTATCAAAAGTCATAAAAACCCCTATGACCGTCGATGGTCGTGGTAGGGAATCGGAGAAAAGCTCTTCCGATTGATACTTCCTTCGACTAGAAAGACTTGGTCAAGAATGTAATTTTGCTTGGAGGTGACAATACGCACCTACTTTTTCTCGAACGGACCATCCGAGAATTGCAACCGCCTCTCATAGACTTGTCCGATGAAGCGGTTCCGGCGGTACAACCATCTATCATAGACCTATAGCCGGACGGTTTCAAGCGGCGGAGATCGTCTTGGTTATAAAACTTACCAGAGGTAGACTTGGATTTTTACTTTTCCCCAAATCACTCCGCCGTTCTTCGAGCTCTTGCTTTCTCCGTCTTCGACTAGGTTTCATCTTCCGCCGCCAACCCAATCAAAAAACTTCTTGCTTCGGCGAAATGGCCAGAGAGTTTCGAATGGGAGGAATCGGAGATGGATGCGCTAAGATCAAGATCTTGGTCGATGCCGGAAGATCGAGAAGGCTCGTGAAGTGGATTCCGCCATCGGCAAAGATCGCCATCGGGGAAAATGGGCAAATCCCGCCTTCCAAGCGTGACAGAGCGGCCTTCGATTGCTCGCCCACCCCTTTCTTCTGAAGAGTACTCGAACACTTTGGGGTGGAACCGTGAACTTAGGTCCCAATTCCATTACCATGTTGAGTGTGTTCGTATATCGTGCGAGGCGCACTGGGATTCGGCGGATCTCGAGTGCTCCAATATTATTATGGGATGGCTCGACAAACCGAATCGCGGAAGTCTGGTCTCAAGCTCCACGACTCAAGTCGAAGGAGTACATTGAGTTTCACCCGGTCTTCGTGGTCGAGCTGGAGGAAGAGGTGGTTCTACCGAAGGTCACTCAAGACACCTTTCTTTCGTGGGGAAGGTGCTGAAAAGAAATCTTCATGGATTCAACCTCGAAGATATTAGCGGATTAGCCCTTATATTCAAGCCATTAAGGACTTGAAGGAAGAAGGGTTGACCGGATGGCATGTGGTGAAAGATTTCATCACACGCCAATTAGTCCTCAAGAAACGAGCATCTCCTATGTGGAGGTACTGGAAGAGGAGACCCCACCGAGACTACGAGGAGGGTAAGCAATTGTCGACTTAACTCTCCGCTTGGTCTTTCTCAACTTTGTCTAATATTTTTATCTGCTTTACGCATCTTTCACAGCCGAGGTTGACTCAGTCGACTCATCTCGTGAGAAGTCCCCGCCACTCGAGGGGGTTCCTCAAGTCATTGCGGTTTTGTCCGCAGATGAAAGGATAGAGCGCCTAAAGGTAATCGTAAATCGATTCTCTCTTTAGGACTTTATAGTCGAGAAGATACTTACGACTAATGGTGATCGAGAATATCTTACAATCAAGAAAAGTCGAGAAAACTTACGACTTGGTACTAGTCGAGAAAAACTTACGACTAATTAGTGATTCTTCTTTTTCGCTTTGCTTTACGTAAAGTAGGCATGGAAAATCGCCAGACGACGAAGAAGTCGCTCGATGACTATTGGCGCCGGGTTGTCGAAGACAAAGACTCGCTCCTCCTCAAGAGACGCCGACTTGTAAAATCTGCGACAAGGGGGAGCAAGTTCGAGTTCGTCTTCGACCAAACCCTACAAGAACCGCGGCAATGTAGTTGTATCAAGCCGAGGCCGCGGCCGCCGGCCGAGGAGGTTGAAGCAGTTGAACCTCTCAAGCGCAAACCTCGCAAGGCTAAGGTACCTTCTATTATGACACTAATCTTTCGCAGCTTGGTGCCACTCCTAGTTTTATTAAACAACCGGAAAGGGAGAACTGGAAGGATTTTATGTCTTTTATGAAGGACGATGCTGCATCAGCACAACCTGCAACTGAGGGCAGTGCTGCTTCTGGAATGGTCGAGACACCTCTCGTCCATCTAGAAGATCAGAAACCGAGCTCGTTCTGTTCAAACTCTACGACCAGACGTGGTCGTAGCTGAGCCAAATGTTGAACCTCGACCAGACGTGGTCGTGGAGAAGAAGAGGTCCTCCGTTGGGAGGATTGCTCCAAAATTCCTGGTTAAGACCAGGGTGCAGAGGTATGTGAAATGTATCAAGTGTAAGAAGGACATTTACCTTTTCTTTTCACAACCCGATTTGCTTTTCTTTATTTCACCGACTCCTTCAAATTTCGGGAATGCTTCACGAGAAGTCCATTGCTATCCCTTCACCATCGGAGAGGTAGCAACGGAGGTGGTCAAGCATCACCCTTGGCCTGTGGCCGATGAAGTCGAGACTCCCTGAGTGTCTCCCACATCTCTCAAGTCGAATTCACGACTCTTGAGGTAGCGGTACATCGTTGAGGTGGCCGCCACGACCATCAAGTCGAGAAACAACAGAGGCACTGTGGAAGCCTCTCGTCAAGGTGGTGACCACCTGCGCACCGCCTGGGAAGGAAATCGAGGAGGCGTTCCTTCCCTACCCAAAGAGAAATCACGTAACCGAAGGAGAAAATTTCAACTTCGTGGTGACTTCTTTGGGCCGCCTCCGTCAGAGGGTCTTCGCACAAATCTCGTGACCGAGTCCCCATCCCAAAGATATTCCCAATACGGATAATACTTTTGACAACGAGCGCTCGAGAAGGTGTGGTGGGACAAAGTCGCGAGGATAGATAAGCCGCAAAGACCTGACCTTGTATATTCGATTTTGCTAGAACGACTATGAATGTAAGTATCTTCGAATACTTATATATGTGGCTTTCCTTCCTTCTCACTGTTTTCTTTTTGCGTAAAGCTCGAGTAAATTGTCGTTGTCGGTGAGTATCATCGACAACTTTTAGAGCTAAGACAAGAGAAGGAACTACTCTGCAGAGGCGAGAGGTGGTAAGTCAATTATCATTCATAGTTGTTTTTGACTTAAATACTGTAAAAGTTTCACGAGAATAGTCATGGAAGAAACTCATGATTTAAGTATCATCGAAAAGAACTTACGACTATTTACGCACTGTGGTGGTCATAGAAAGACTTACAACCATATCTTAGTCGCAGAAAAACTTACGACTAGGTCGGTGGTTGTAGAAGTACTCACAACCATTCGGTGATGTTTATCTTCGTTCTGTTTTTGTAGGTTAAACAAAGGATACGAAGACCTTAGTGACTCACTCGATCGTGAAAAGAGGAGTCGAGAAGGCTAAGGAATGAAGTATTAGTTCTCTCTGATAGACTTCGAGAGACCTCTCAAGATCTAAAAGATTGCAGGAAAAATAAACAAGAAGTTCAACTTAAGATCGCTTTTGATCTTTAACCTTTACTCGACCCTCCTTTCTTCTCCGGATAAAGAAAAGAGATGCGAAGCTCCGCATCAAGTTCAAGAAAAATCTTTGGTTATTCAGAGTTTTCCGCATTACGCGAATAAGGATCAAGAACTCGAGGGTTTTAGAACTCGATTAATGTAAGTAAATCTTTACTGTTATTCTTTTTGAGTATTTTCCTTTTCTAATGCCAATTTTTGTTCGAAATTGTCGCCCAATTGAGAAGCCTCGAGGTCAAATCCAAGCAAAGACCTTAACTGCAATGAGTCCGTCCGCATTGCTAAGATGAATGCAGAGGACATCGAGCATGGGAGCAAAAGCATGTCAAACTATTGCTTCCCATCGAGAAGAGGTCAAGAAATTGGATTCTCAATTAGTAGGTAAGAAAAGCTTTTACCTATAATTATCTTTGTGTTATCTTCCTCTAGAAGTATATCTTTGTTTGACCGATATTATTCTTTTCGTAACAAGTGGTCGAAAACAAGAAGCTTCATGAGGCTTCGACTTGTATCCAACAGAGATGGAGTCGATGAAGACTAGTCTTCAAGGCAACATCACTCTCTGAACAATGTGCTTAATGAGCTACATTCGAGGGAAAACTCCTCGAGAAGATACCATAGCCGCTCACACAAGTACCATTGGGGAACAAGTCGGAAAATTGCAAGAAATGGTGACCACTCAAGACTAATCTGTCAATCGATAAGGGAAGCAATAAGTCTGCGAGAAGTTACGCTTTGGCTAAACTTAAAGCTCAAGACCCCGCCTTAATGTTAAACCAATTGAAGCCGACTTCGATCGTCTCCGAATCGAGGCAAGTCGTGCGATTGAGGAAATGATCGATTGGTAAAAGGTGGCGGAGGAAATGCACTAGGCTCTCCCTTGAGTAATCTTGTAACTACCTTGTAAGGCGCATAATTTTGTTAATGAGTAATATATGATCCGCTTCATTTCCTGAAAATCATCTTGTCGAGTAGTTAGTAACTCAAAAGATAATAAACGAACGAAAGACTAAGAATTGAAGTCAAATTAATAACTTTATCCTAGCCCCCGACTATTTGCTTAGATTGTTTAGACAATCTAAATAAATAGTGTTTAAAATGGGGTTTCTGAAAACAAAGAGAGGTTTATTTAACTTATAGCTTTTGTTACGGTTGTTAAGCACTGGTCGAAAAGAGTAGAAACGACTTGACACTAGGAAGTTCCTTCTAGTGGGCAGGACCACGTGCAGAGAGGAAAGACTTCGACTAGGTGATGTTCCCATCTCCGACTAGTTTAATCAAACCAAGAACAGAACTTGAGTTAAACAAACGCCTTAGAGTACTTTAGTCATTCGCTCGTCCTTTTTGGTGGACTTGATAAGTCTTTTCCAAAGAGCAAAAGTAGGAGCGAGCGACACTAGGAAGTTTCCTTCTAGTGGGCAGGACCACATGCAGAGAGGAAAGACTTCGACTAGGTGTGTCTCTTCCTTCACCAGCTTAAAACAAATCGAGTACACCAAATGTGGTCGAACAAATGTAAGAAAGTGCACTCTACTTAGAATATTTTTGAATTTATGGAAAAATAGACTAAGATTGAGAGAGTTGGCTTTGATAACATTACGACTAGATAAAACCCAGCTCTTTGTATTGGCGTAAAAGTGAGTAACGAGTCGATGCTAGGAAATTCCTTCTAGTGGGCGTAACCACATGCAGAGAGGAGAAGTTTCACCAGATGATGTTTCTCGCGCCGGTGTAAAGAAAAGCTGCGTGTTTTCATATCATAGTCGAAAGATTAAAAAGCACTACTCAAAAATTAAGGCAAAAGAGGTAGAAAGAACTCGGACTTTTATTGCGAGAAACCGTCACACATAGAATTTGCGTGAATCGGTCGATGTTCCAAGAGTTTGAGAGAACTCGTCCATCTTCCATTGCTAGTCGTCGACTCGCCGCCGAGTTACTTCGACCCATCGTAAGGACCTTCCCATTTAGGGAAAGTTTATTCCGATTAGACTTGGATTGGCGAGCCTCAATACTAAGTCACCTACAAAGAAGGTGCGAGGTTGGACCTACGATTATAGTATCTGCGCAGGCTTGTTGGTAGACCGCCGAACGGATTAAGGCTAGGTTTCTCCTCTCTTCGAGTAGGTTAATGTCATCCTCGAAGTTGTTCCTGGTCCGAGTTGTTGAAGGTTTCAACTCGTGTCGACCGCAATTTTAGCTCCGAGGAAGCATGGCTTCGCCCAAAACTAGAAAAATGGTGTTTCTCCTGTTGCTCGATTGGTGGTCGCATTTAACCGCCCATAATATGGAGGGTAATTCTTGTACCCAAGCCCCGAGCGCTAACAAGTCGGGTCAAGACTCGAGTTTTAATTCCTCGCATTATTTGGCCGCTTGCACGCTCGACCGCCCCATTGCTTTGGGGATGTGCAATGAAGCATAGCATAGCTTGGTACCCAACTCGTCGCAAAATTCCTCAAATTTTGCACTTGTAATTGTTTACCATTGTCTCGTAATTATCCGACTTAACTCCAAATCGACTAATTACGCTTCTCATCATGAACCTTTTGTCGCTCGCTGTTATCCGATTCATGTGTTCACTCGATCCATTTTGTGAACGTGTCAATAGCCACAAAAGGAATTCAAACCTCCCGAGCTTTGGGAAACGGTCCTAGGATATCAAGCCCTGTGTCGCAAAAGGCCAAGAAAGAGGTATTGTTTGTAATGCTTGAGTGGTTGGTGTATCCGCTACCATGGAATTGGCATCGACACACTTTTAACCACCTCCATAGCATCGCATGTGGTCAGAGGCCAAGAAAACCTTGTCGAAAGGCTTTACCAACCAATGTTCTCAGAGGAGGCATGCGCCCCACAGATGCCATGTGTATATCGTGAAGGAGTGTTATTCCTTCGTTTTATGGAATGCATCGCATGAGTATTCCTTGGGTTCCTCGCTTATAGAGGACTCCTTCAACCAAAGTATACATTTTGGCTTTTCGGGATAATCGACCGCCTCAAGATCATCTTGGCTGGAACCCTTGTAAAGATACTCGTAGATGGGAGTCATCCGTATCCTCGTAATCTAATGAGGCCATCTCAAGAGGAGGTGTTTCGATTCTTCGACTGAGAGACGGTTTTGGAGTTGCTCCAAGAAAACTCCTTTGGTATGCGTGGATCGGGAAGAAGCCATCCGAGCAAGTTGGTCTCATGAGAAATTATCCTTCGAGGGATAAATTGTACCTCGAAACCTAAAAATGTTTTTCTAGCTTACGATTCTCGATAAGTACCGAGCCATTGTTGAGTTAGAGCACCGTACTCTTTCCGATTTGATTCACGACTAGTTGAGAGTCTCCTCTCACGAGTAGTCGATTTAATTGAGAGTGCTTTGCACTCGTATGCCGCCTAGCAAACCTTCGTATCGCCACATTGTTAGTAGCCGAAAGTTTAATTGTATGGCATACTTTAAGGTTTCTCGGTAGAGGAGATACCAGACCACCCGACCCGAGCCACTTAAAGTAAGTGACCGTCAAAGTACATCATCCACGGTCGTGGGAATCAGATCGGGATCCCGAATGAGTTCAGATTTGTCCATTCGCGACAAAGTCCGCCAAGATCCGGGATTTTATGGCCGTCGACACGAATGGAGGTCGAACTCCCAAGTTCGATTGACCATTTTGCCATGCGCCCCATTGCTTCCTTATTATGGAGGATTGCTCCCAAAGGAAACTCGACGCACATGACTATTTTGTGCGCTCAAAATAATGCCGCAGCTTCTCAAGACATGAGGAGGGCATATAGAAGTTTTTGACCCGAGGGTAACGCTCCTTAGGCCCGTAAAACTTCGCCGACGTAGTAAACCGGTCGTTATGCGTTTTCACGCTCTACGACTAGTATCGCGCTTGTCGCTCGTGGCGTGGCGGCTAGGTAAATTAAGAGCGTCTCTTCCGCTTTGGAGAAACCGAGCAGAGCACTCGAAAGATACCTCTTGACATCCTCAAAGGCAACGTTTGCCTCGCTCGACCACTCAAAACCTTCATGTCTCCCGAGAAGTTTAAAGAAAGGTAGTCCTTTTCTCCTAGTCGTGCGATGAAACGACTTAAAGCCGCCATGCACCCAAAGTGAGTTTTGGACTTCCTTTTTGTGTTTGGAGGACGATCCGAGGATGGCTTTTATTTTTTCAGATTTGCTTGATTCCTCGCTCGGATACTAGGAATCCAAGCAATTTTCCAAGAAATTCCAAACACACACTTCTCTCGATTGAGTTTTAAGCGGTGCTTTCGAGGTTGTCGAATGTTTCTTGTAGGTCGGTGATATGATTAAGTCTCTTAATGCTTTTACGACTAGATCATCAACATAGGCTTCCAAATTCGGCCTAATTGAGATGAAAAGTCGATTGCATTAAGCGTTGAAAAGAAGCACCGCATTCTTTAGACCAAATGGCATTTTGACATAGCAAAAGGTACCAAATGGAGTAATGAATGCGGTCTTTTCTTCATCGCTTAAACACATATTGATCCGTGGTATCCGAATATGCATCTAAAAACTTAATATCTCACAACCGCAGCTTGAATCAACCGGTGATCAATACGAGGTAAAGGGAAATCATCTTTTGGACAAGCTTTATTAAGATCAAGAAAGTCCACGCACATACGCCATTTGCCGCTTGACTTTTGACCATTACAGGTTAGCCAACCACTGGGTGGTTGACTTCTCTTATAAAGCCCGCTTTAAGTAGCTTATCCAACTCGATTTAATAGCATCTCGCCGATCAGGGCAAATCTCGTAATTTTTGTTTTACGGTACTTTATCGGCCGTAAAGCTAGCTCGTGCTCGATCACCTCCACGGGACTCGGGCATGTCGGATGCTTGCCACGCAAAGACATCTGCGTTAGCTCTGAGGAAGGTAATGAGGGCGCCTTCCTATTTGGGGTCGGAAGTCTCCCGATGAGCAATCTTGAGGGTTCTCTGCGCCCGAGGAACCTCTTTGACTTGGTCGTTCGGCTTTGGTGCGTGCTTTTAGGCTTCGACTTGCTAGTCGGTCGACTTTCATCTCGAGTTGGTATTTGACCAACCATCTCGAGGATCGACGGCCGCAGACTATACGCCATCTTTTGTCACATTGAATGGTGATCACTCCTTTGGGACTCGCATCTTAAGACATTGATACCCGTAATGAGTAGCCATTAAGAATTTTGCCAAAGTTGGTCGTCCGAGTATGGCATTATATGCCGATCGAAATCGACCACATCAAAGGAGACTTTCTCGTCTCCGAAATTACTTGGTGAGCCAAATGTTAAAGGAAGAGAAACTTGGCCAATAGGTTTGGTCAAGACCCCTGTACAATTCCATGAAAGGAGTATCGCATCGCCTTACCTTTGTCCCGGTACTTGCATCTCGTCCGGGGCATTAGTAAATAATATGTTCAAAGAATCGCCACCATCAACCAACACTCGATTGACCCGACAGCTTGTTGATGGTGGGTTCGACCACAATCGGATATCGACTGATCGACTCAGAGTGATCGGACATCATCCTTCTCAAAAGAGATGGTAACTTCCGACCACTTCGTAATTTATTGACGAGAGGAGTATGTAGAGAATTTACCTCTCGTCCGCAGCCTTTAAGTTGTCGCTTGGAGTCGATGTCGATGATCCTCCGTAGATGTGCTCAACGGTATGTTTGGATCTTGGAACGGCATCTCCTCATCATCCGACGACTTTTGGCCACTCGTATGTCCCACCCGCCGAGAGTAGGGAGTGGTGCTTTGCCGTTGTAGTAGTCTTGAGCTTTCTTTGGAAAACTTCGGCGAGCTATGGAGGTCATGTCCTTCCTTTTATGAAAAGGACACCACCTTGGTTTGTCGCTCCTACGATCGTGGCGCTTACCTTTGCCTTGATCGAGTACGACTTGGTGGTTTGGGGCTCTCCATCTTTCACGGCCGAACCTCCTTGGAACCACCGGCTTGTGGTTTTGATTTTTATTTTCTTCTTGGACTTTTTGCTTTTTATCTTTACCAACTTCACCGGCTCTCGAGGAGTATATGTTTCTCGATCGATAGTGTTGTTCCACTCGACCGCCTCGAAGCGCTTGCATATCGATCGCCATCTCAAGAGTTCTAACAGCGATGTTGGGAGGATTCAGAGCAATGTCCTCCGTTATTCTTCATCTGCGGACTCCTTGCTTAAAAGCCCCGATCACAGAGGAATCGAAATTTCCGAATTGAGTTACGAACCCGACTAAAGCGCTTGATGAATTGACGCAAAGTCTCGTTGTTGTTCTCGCTTTATCCGGCAAGTCGTCTTCTTTTCCGTATGTTGTATGTGCCTTGGAAATTCGCTGTAGAAGATCACAGAGGTGTTGCCAAGAGTAGATCGACTCGAGTGGTTGGTTTAATAACCACGATCGAGCGGATCCTTCGAGCACGATCGGAAGGTAATTCGCCATTACATGCTCTCCTCCTCCCGCCGCTCGGATAGTGTTGTATAGATCTCAAGAAATTCGATGGGATTTTGAGATCCATCAAATTTCTCCATGTTCACCGGTCGAAAATGAGGTGGCGTGCGCTGCGCTCAAGGTCGGCGAAAATGCCCAGATCCAGTAATCACTTCTTGACGCCTTCTTTGTAGAAAAGAAGGGTTAATGTCACCAGTGATCGTATACGACGATACCCCCGAACAGTGACTGCTCGTAGTAGGCCTCGTTCTACGAGGAGAATACTCCTCGTATTCCACTCGCTAGAATTTCTTTGTCAAGTGGTGAATGATCACCTCTTCGAGGGCTTCTTGATCTTCACCGATCGAAAGGTATTTCTCGAATAGGGAATCGATTCGACTTATGGTCGTGTCGATTCCTACGAGAGAAATATTCGATTGATCAGTAGTCGAGGAAGTCGATTACTACGACTACCGAGTGTTGTCGATGAGGTACCTCGGCCTTGTCATTCTGATTCGAAGTCTTTGCGTAATCTCTTCAAAGAAAGAGATCCACTCGCGCTCGAGCAAGCTCTTGATGGGATTCTCGAGCAAGTCGTTGATGTTCGGAGTTCTTGTACCTCCGATCGATGTTGAATGCGCCGAGCAAGTTCTTCCGATCGCAATTTTCTTTCTTCGACGACATCAAAATCCTCCTCCTCGTGTCTTTGAGGCCTTCTTAGTGGAGTGCGAGAATGTCGAGGATTTCTCGCTCATCGAGTGTTGGTCCTCTCTCGCCAACGGTGGTGCCCTTGCCATTACCACGAGGGGCGGTGTGTGATCTTCGGGAGTGTCCTTATCTCGGCCTCCATGAGGTGACCACGATTTGGGGAAGGACGAAGACCTCCGCTGATGATTCTCACTTGCGCCGAGGCCTCCCGCTGAGGAGTGCTCGAGGACACCATCTGGCGACTTGGAGTAATCCTCCGTAGGGGAACTCGGGTTATAATCGTCTCCATTCGCAAATGAGATATGCGGGAGACGGCCGAATTTGCAGAAAAGCATGCTTGATCCCACCCTCTCTGGAGTTACCCCGAGAGAGAGAATCACTAGATGCCGTGGAGTCCTGGAATGGTGGCTCCTGAACTTGACTTACCAAGTCGGACCGCCTTAAGGGACTTGAACACTCGAGAAAAACTCGTCGCGTTGTGAGTCCTCCCGGGGCGGTCTGGTCGGATTGACCCTTGTCCTTTGAGGGAAATGGCTCCTCTGTTGGACGATTGTTGTGGGGATAAGGATCCTCCTCAACTCTATTAATGGGATGGTTTCTGGAGAATAATCTCCAAGGCAACATCACCATCACGGATGCATCACTCGGTTCATAGTCGAAACCGCATCCATGTCGACGTCTGCAGAACCGCCAAGTCAAACCAGTTCTCCTCGCTCCATTCTCCCGCCATGATTGCATGAGATTGGAAAAAGAGAGTATGTTGACAAGAGATTAGGAAGATCCCACGGTCGGCGCCAAGCGCCGGTGTATTAGAACCGATCTTACGTAAAGATTGTTTGATTCGGGGTCTCCTAGAGATAAGATCACGCAGAGTGGATTGACACGGATGTTTAGACAGTTCAGCCTTCTCCGAGAGAATAATAACCCTAATCCTGTGTGTATGGTATTCTTGATGATCAAGTAAAATACTAAGACTATTACAGAGAATAGCACTTGTGTTCCTACTTGATCGGCTCTTGTTCGCCGCCTATCTCTCGATCGATGCCCTTATATAGTCGTGAAGAAGTAGCCGCTTTTGCCTGCGGAGATGCGCTCGATTAATCCGAAGAACGGCGCATTTGGCGATAATCGGCGCCTCGGCTTCTTCACGCCGTCCGCAATTATCTTCCGAGATAATGGGGTAATTACGCACCATTAATAAGCGGAATAATAGTGCGTGCGCACTGCTCGATTCCTTAATCAATTGGACCCACTCGCTGTAGGTTTGATTATAAGGTGGTCGTAGTTTACCCGGTCGTAGAAGAACTTACGACTGTGCAGCGATCGTAGAAGGACTTACGACCGGTGTAGCGATCGTAGAAGGACTTACGACTATGTAGTGGTCGTAGAAGAACTTACGACCATGATATAGTCGTAGCAAGACTTACAACCACTTATTGGACTTCTCCCTTTTAGATAAGGGGTACCTCTGGGGACTATGTGACATCATATTTACCCATAATAAGAATTATAGATAAAAGATAAAAATGAGGATTATTAGATCCTCGTCAGGGAGCATGTGCAAGAAGCTTGTAAGCTCAACCTCGGTACAGGATCAAAGTGAACCGATTAGAATCGGCTTTGGCCTCCTCCCTCTGTTTCTTCTGTCTCGTTCCCAGTCCCTCCTACTCTTCCTCCAACCCCTCCAATCCTCCTCTAATCATCCCTCTATTATCCTCAATTATTTCTAATCTCTACATATCCACCCTTATTCCAGTGTTATTTGTATCCAACAATGTCATTTGCATCCAACAGTTTAGGAATGTTTTCTCTGCATGGTGTGAGGATTTAATGCAAATAACCCTCAATTGCATTGGAAGCCGTCAACATTGACTAATGTCTTGGGAGCTAAGCATAATTATTAGGGGCATCGCTGGAAAAAATTCACAAATTCTACATTCACTATTGAGTGCGCCCAACAATTTTGAAAAACAAAAGGAAAGTGTGTCTTAGATAAATGAATATAGGGAGTATTTAGTACCTCCACCATACTAAATCCTAGAAAAAACTTCTATGCAAATCTTTGGTGTTTACACCCTCAGTTCAGCAGCCTAAAGAACACTGCGAGAAAGAAACATTGGTTTGCCACAGTAGCCAAGTGAATTTGCTTACCATAGCCAGAGTACATGATTCAATGTTTGAGGATCGCTTGGATACTGGATTTTCCAAATACATTTGTTGGAACAATTTTTAGTTCAAGTTTTGAAGAAACAAAAGTTTATTCTACTAGTTGGTTATGACAAGAACATTGCGCTGATGTAACAAAATAATTGAGACCAAAATCATGTTTTCCTTCTCCCGGGCTAGGAACTTTGTTTGTCAAAGCATAGCAGGTAATGGCATATTTCCAGATGTATTCAAACAATAAATGGAAATGTCTAATACAATATAGGAAAAATAATTCAGAAAATGTTGACAGTAAAATACATTTAGCGAGGTAAACTGGTCCAAGAAACAAGTTCTTGCTCCATGGTATAGTTCCGTGTGGCATCCTGAGTTACCAAATTAGCAGCTGTTCCAATCTCAACATACTGGGTCCGAGAAGTATAGTTGGATTTAGACAATAATAGTGGCTCCATTTGATTGTCCCTTTGTAATTCCTCTTGATTCTTCTTTTTTATATTTCCTCTGAGAAGTTGCAGCCTTAACTCAACTTCTTTCATTGTAGGTCTCTCTTGTCCTCTAAGCGCTAAACATATTTCTGCAAGTGAGGCCATCTCATGAATTTCCTTATGGTTTGCTTCTTCCACAACCTGAGCATCTACTATTTCTATTGTGGTTTCATTTTGTTGTCTCTGAAGGAAATGATGGCACAAGTTCTGCTTCTCTCCAATGGAATTGAGGAAGATTGGTTTCTTTCTTGTTAGGAGCTCAATAAGTATTACACCAAAGCTGTAAACATCACTCTTCTCATTTAATTGGCCTGTATGGTAATATTCAGGATCCAAATACCCAAATGTACCCTGCACAATTGTGACCACATGAGTTTCATCAATGGAAACAGATCTTGAAGCACCAAAGTCTGAAACCTTTGTAGTGAAATTGTCGTTGAGGAGTATATTGGCAGATTTCACATCTCTGTGAAATATTGGTATTGAAGCAAAGACAATGGAGATAGGCAAGAGCACTTGCAGCCTCAAGAGCAATTCTGATGCGATCGTCCCATGTTAGCAAGCATTTTTTACTCAAATTACCATGGAGAAGGTCATAGAGTGTGCCGTTGGAGATGAACTCATACACGAGCAAAGGTACCTCGGATTCAAGGCAACAACCAAAAAGCTTAACCACATTACGATGAATAATTTGAGACAGGATGGCAACCTCATTGACGAATTGATCAATCTCAATTTGCTCTACAATTTTGGACTTTTTGATTGCCACCACCCGTTGATCTGACAAAATGCCCTTGTAAACCGTGCCATGACCCCCATGGCCAACAATACGTGTTGAGTCAAATCTATTGGTTGCCTTCTCTAGTTCTTCTAAGGAAAATATTTTTGTGTTGTGTGCAACACTTTCATCCGATGAGATCAGTTGCTCCAAGATCAGGCCTTTGTTTTTTCGGAAGCACGCCCTCCTAACTTTCTTTTGGATATGTCTCTTCCACCTTCGGACAAATGTGGTTGAACTTATCGTGAGAGCTAGAAGTCCAAAACCGCAGCCAAGTCCCATAGCAAGTCCTGAATAGTTCATATAGATATATTATCTGAATGAACAAACTGTTTTTTTATAACTGAGAAATATGAAATAAAATAAAAAGGTTAAGTCAGAAGACATACCCAGAAGAAGGTGATGTGGATTAGTGGAAGTATGTTTCCTTTCTGCAAGATGAAAAGGTGTTAAAAAGAAGAAGAAAAAAGCAAGATCAACACAT
Source organism: Hsuehochloa calcarea (assembly GCA_036346395.1). NCBI lineage: Eukaryota > Viridiplantae > Streptophyta > Magnoliopsida > Poales > Poaceae > Hsuehochloa > Hsuehochloa calcarea. The sequence goes on along the minus strand of CM070593.1, from coordinate 5,431,650 downwards.
ATCCCATGTGCGCAACCACTGCCATCATAGCTTCATCCGCAGTTACAGATAAGATAACACATTAATTTGGTGGTCATGTTGGCCTTTTACTATCTTTTTCTTCCTCTTTTGTTTTGTGCAAAGCCTTTTACTTCTGAAATGACCATTTTGCAAATGTTCCCCTTATTGAAGTAGCCGTATTTCATTTAGTCCTAGCCATTGCATATACCATTGGAGAGCTTATTTGCTATTTTTCATATATAGCTGACTAGCTAGGTAGGGATAAATTGGTGACAAAATGACCCTATGAAGGGTAATATAATGGTAAAATGACTTGTATTTGTGTCAATAAATGAAAATAAGAAGGATGCGATAAGTGGCAAATAAAGAGGGTTTGTTGGAATTTTCCCTATATTTATATTTGGGTGCAAGGAAACGACTCGAACACAAATTCCCTTGTTAATTTGTATTCCCTTCCATGTTTCCTGGCGCATGAACACAAAATCTCCTTCGTCCGCATGAGCACTTTCAACGTGTGACAAAGACTACATCCTATCCTTTTGTTTTCAATTGAAAGTGAGTTTTCTAATTGAAATTTTCCAGTTGAAAGTTCCCATGTTCAAAGTTTTGAGGCTCCAGTTGGAAGTTTCTCTAATTCCTATGTAGATGATATCCTCTAAATAGCATCCCTTCTGTTGCTATAATTTATAACCATCTGTAGTGGGAATTAAATGAACTAGCTCATCGTATTTCTGAAACCAAACAAGTTTAGATTCAGATGATCCTGGACCAACCTCTTCTTCATACCAAATGCATGATACTTTTCATGGATTATTTTTATTATTCTCCCGTGTGTGGATGGGAAAATTAATGTGTATTATGTGTTATATTAACATATATCATCATGCACGAAGTACTAAAATCATCTTTCCGACTATCCAAACTAACCATAGCACTAATATTGACACGGCTATAAAATTAGAAGTGTGAATTGGTTATTTTCGAATAGGGAGTACAAAATGAGCCCGAGAGTTATTAAAGTAGAGAAAACGAAAGAATCGTGCATCCCCTCCTTTTCATGTTATAGGTCGATATTCCACTTCTCGTCAAACGTGTTGACCCATGATTTTTCCTAGGGGCTGTATACATTTTAATGGGGCGTTAAATTATGAAACGAGTGAATAAGAGTTGTGTACCTTTACAGTCATTCTGGACATAAGGATTTCCCTGGTAGCCGGCAGAGCACTTGCAACGATAACCAGTTCGGATATGCCCGGGGACATCAAAACACTCACTTTTAGCGCTGACGCAAGCATATGCAGTAATGTTGCTTCTCGCCGTTTGACAAGTTATATTTGCGACAGCCCACTTCCAAACACCATATTGCTCTGAAAAGTCAAAGTTTTCGAAGTCTTCGACTAAACCTCCCATCCATCCGCCAGCAGCAGTGGCCTGTACTTCATACATATGTGTTTTATCATCTCCAAGGTTGGAAGGCTTGCTAACGGTCAGAGATCCGTCCTCTACTGAGATATTTGTCACTTGGTATTGTGTGGGTGGTGCTCCAACAAGAGTTTGATTGGCTGTGCAATTCAGTTGAAACTTCTTATTTCCAGAACAGCCATCCTCAAGGCCAAATGGAAAAGGAATACTTGTATTGCCACACATTCTAGAACAATTCTGCCTGTTCCGAGTGGGATCATAGTCTCTTCCTATTAATAAATATTAAAATAACAAAATCACGTATATTAATGAAAAACAAATATTGATAAAAGTTGAAAAATAAATGTTTCACTAAGTACTTATAATTGCTGCTCCGGCAATATCAAGCTATCAGACGGCCTTACATCTAAAATTTTTAAGAGGCAGTTTCTAATTTTCCATCCAAAGTTTGTATCATCCTTCATGTGCTAATTATTGTGTTATCAACATGTCAGTGATAAAATCAGGGATTTTAAAAAAAATTCATTGTTATATAAGAAATTAAACTAATTTTTAAACGCATATGTAGACACCATTCATTTTATTTATGCTAAACTAGATGCACTGACATTACATTTATATTGCCAGCTACTTACAGATTGTAAGGGCATTTTGGGCAATAGAACAAAAAACTAACATGGATAACGGTTGGCCATTAATACGAGGATAAACTTGTGAAAACTGTCATCCAGAGGGAATCCTCCACCACAAATAGCCTTCCCTCAGTCGCAACCATTCCATTTTTATAGGTCGGTGTATGCCCGCCCAGCCCACCGTGGCTGTCCTCTTTTTTTCCAGCCGAGGAGGAAGGATTTATGTCCCCTCACTCACCGTATAACAGGAGGACCTACCCACAAGAACTTTTAAACAAAGTTGACTAGTGACATGTGGACTAACCCCTTCAAAATTCTTTACAAAATATTTTTAAAATAGAGTCATTGGCACATGGACGATAGGTCAGTGAAGCCATACTAGTACATACCATGTTAGCAAAACCGGGTCATTGTAGTCTTAATGGGTAAAGTGAACGGTTTTAAGATTTAAATTAAAGGTGTCGAATGTCTTTTTTTGTAGTTCATGATAGATTTCTATACTTTGCAAGATGGACTTTTTTCATAACATATAACAAGACATAGAGGAGGATTTATTTTTGGTCGGATAAAACATCATCATTTACAAAAGAATCTATGCACTAAAATTATTAGTCATGACACCTAGCTAGTATAGTTACTAGTTACTACATACTAGTACTACGCCATGCACGCAAGCAGAATTTTTTTATTATTAATTAACTCTTTTTAAAAGTTTATTTTAAAGTTAATCCATGCGAACTTTATTTCCAATTATGACCCCTTTGGTCATACAATCATCCGTAGTGTGACAAAACAACATTATCACGTCATATGATAAATCCGCTAAAATAACACTTTTGTCACGCCACTGGTGGTAGCGTGACCAAACAACACTATCACACCACGGGTGGTGATATGACAAGAGCTTACCTAGATACGGGCTGGCGTGATATTATTATTTTGTCACGATATGGGTGGTGGAGTGACCAAACAGATCAGAATGTAAATAAAGTTTGTGGGAGGTTAACTTTAAAATAAAATTTTAAAAATGGTTAATTAATTAAAAAAATTCATCCAAGAATACATAGTAGAAGATGTAAACAAAAAATCCAATAAATAAGTACATGGATGTTTGGACTGAAATTTTTCGCAGATCTGCAAAGTTCGTGATGAAACGTAACAACGTGAAGGTGGAAAAAAAATATAGAACGCATAGCAGCAAATCTGTACTAGTTTCTAGGTTGGGACATTAGGTACCAATTTTTTTTTTCTCATTTTCAGGTAATGATTGTCACGTAGCGTTGCACGTTAAACTCACTGTAACTTAACTCCAGCTTGAAAGTTGTGCAAACTAAGTAGAGCAACTACCTATAAGTTGAGATTAACAAAAGTATACCTTGGATACAGCCATCCTGAAGGTAGGGATTGACATCATCGAAATTATTGAAGCAGGTACAATGGTAGCCTCCGTTTTCATCATCATCATCCACGCAATCGTTACTACCACATGCGTACGACTTCGGCTCCGACTGAGCTCTTCGACAGTTTGGTTGATCTGTGATAACTGTAGACAGATAGGCCGAAGTATTACCAATGGTGCTTGCGTCTATCTTGTCGGACAGGAGATCTGCTATGCTAAAATTATACTGGTCCGGACCATAACGAGATCCTCTTGCTAAGAAAGCCTTAAGAGTAGCATTAGCAGCTTCAATAGGCTGTGTTGCTTCTTTCTGTACGATGGAAATTCTAAAGGCCCGAACAGGTCTCTGGAAGGTGATGGTACAGCAGCCCATGCCACTGCAAGCTCTTCCGTCTGCTTCCTTCTTCATGATCGCCATGTCAGCACACATGCTTGAACAATACCCCCAGACTTCGTGATCGGTGTCAGGATTGAGCATGTAGACATCGATTCCGCAGCCGACAATCACCAAATTAGTATCATCATAGTAAGAGTAGTAGATGTTAAGGCTCTTCCGAGGCGACTCCCATGACCTGTTGTAGGTGCCGAGTACACCGGGTGTGGTGGCGATGTTGAAGACGATCGAGACGACAACACCAGAACGAGATGGATCTTGGTCAACAATCTCAGTGGTGGTGTTACCCAAGAAGAGCTTCGGAGGTCGGGAGCTATGGTTGCAGGTGACCTCGAATCCCGGTCGGAAGCAGTCGGCCCCGATGCCGAAGGGATAGCTTATATTCACGCCACCGCATAATTTAGGACAGTGCGCAAGATCGGTGGGGGAGGGCGGCGTGGCGGATGCCCACCGCGCGGCGGCGGCTAGGCACGTCAACACGGCCCACATGCTGGCTCGGACAATAGTTGGACCCATTTATAACAGAGTGAGGATGCTTTGTGTTGCTGAAGGACGAACTTAATCACCTAGGTTGTGTTATATACTACTATACTAGCGTAGAGGTAGAGCGTTAGAACTTAGAATGCATTGCCCGCGCTGGCTGACAGTTACTTGTGAGACTTGGAAGAGTCTAGTCGACGCGCGCGATGGTGAAGAATTGACAGTACTGTGACATAGGAATCTTGATCCTATCCAACGTGTAAAACATGGCACCGACCGATGTAGACGTATCACCACAGAATGCTGTTTGCAATTTACTCTGGAAGCTTTGCCATTAAAGTATCTTGGCCCTCGTAGGAAGTTTACACCACCAAATATCCATCATCCTAGAATATAAATCTGTAAAGTGATCTTGATGTAAAAAATACCATGTCAATCCAAACCCCAGCAGCACATCTGATCATCTTCTCCCTCCTGTAGCTTTACACTGTCCAACTTAGCTAATAATTCATTCCAATCCTTCAATTCATCCTCACCAAAAGTGCTCCCGAAGACCACATCCCACTCCTCTGTTATGAATATTGCGTATATATTCATAAGGCTCGAAGAGCAATATATGTATAGAGAGTACAAGGGGATATATCATATACAGATAAAAAAAATACAAAATGCAGATAAGAAAATACAAAAGGATTTCTATTCTAACACCCCCAACAAACTCATGGTGGATCACACGCACTGAGTTTGGATAGAAAATACAAATGTTGTACCTAATATGTGGCTTCGTGAAGAAGTTGGCAATATGTAACTCTGAGGGCACGAACTGTAAAGCAAATACTCCCTCCTGCATCTGTGAACGAGTGTATGAAGCATCCACACTAATGTGCTTAGTGAACTGATCCTTCACTAGGTTACAGCAAATACTGGTAGCATCTGTACTGTTAGACAAAAGAGTCATAGGTCCCATCACAGGCACTCCAAAGTCTAAAAGTAGCCACCTCAACCAAGTAACCTCTGTTGTCACTGCTGCCATAGCTCTCAACTCAGCCTCTGCACTCGAACGGGAAACTACAGTTCGCTTCTTTATCTTCCAGACAATCAGGGATGAGCCAAGAAAAACACAATAAGCAAAAAAGAGAACGACGATCAAAAAGATCACTAGCCCAGGTCGCATCAAAGCATGCCTGAAGCTGTAGTGGGGTGGAGCTAAGAAAAAAACAAACGACTAGATATAGTTCCACGCAAGTAGCGAAGAACACGAAGAAGGTGACTGTAGTGAAGATGGGTAGGACAAGCCATGAACTAACTCGAGATATGGACAACATAAGCAATATTAAGACGAGTACTCACAGGATACACCAAACTCCCATCAAGATGGCGATATCGAGTAGGATCCTCAAGAAGCTCACCATCAGTGGCACGAAGCTGCAGAGATAGCTCCTTGGGAGTCTCAGCAGTGCAAGTGTTAGTCAGACCAGACCGATAAAGAAGATCCTAGACATACTTCTGCTGGGAAAGGTAGTAGCCATCAGATATGGAAGAGACCTCAATCCCAAGGAATTACGTAAGAGAACCAAGATCAGTCATCAAAAACTGCTGACTGAGATGCTTCTTCACACATGTGATGAATGAAGAATCATCACTAGTGATGAGCATATCATCAACGTACAAAAGAAGCGGTGTCCTACCCCTAGATGAGACATGGACAAAAAGGACATGATTGAGGGAACTGATACTGAAACAGATAGCAAAAACAGGTAGACTACACTAGTTGGCAATTCAAAAATTCTAGCACGTAAACTAAGAAGCCAACCAAGCAAGAGATTATAGATCATTACCACTAGACATGCAGTGCAGTGGAAGAAGAGTTGGAGTAGCGTAATCCAATGTAGAGCGCGTTGATGTAGTGATCGTGGTCGATCGTCTAGCGTCCTCGCAACCGATTGTCTCCCCAGCAACCTCCAACGTTCCTTGTGAAGATTGCAGATCGTCCTTAAGCGCAACAGCAACCGTAGTAGCACCTCTATGGTATTCACATGCCTAGGGAAGGAACACCGTACGCCGGTATGCTAGCACCAACTCGCATGGTAGAGTCCCCAAGAAGATAGCGGCTAGGTTTTTGATGGAACAACTCACGTGTATTGCATACATCCTAGTAGCCTCAAGCATCTCATTATACAGAGCTCATGACAGATCCCATCCAAACTCTTTTGTTCCAATCCGTTAAGTGTGTAACCCTGTACATTCACGTGTATTCGGTTGTGACTCGGAATCTCTTTCTTGAGTAAGAGTCGTTAGCGGCTCCTAGCAAGACATAATGATTCCCGAATACATATAAATTATATCGGGTGAACCTTAATGCAATATGATCAACGACCAGGTCATCATCACTTACGACTAGCTCGTTCTCTATACGACCAATTCGTATTTAATCATAACCAGTTCGTAACTCCCCACGACCAGGTTTTGACCACTCTATGATTACGTTCGACCAGTTATGACCAGCTCGTATCTTCATACTACCAGTTCATAACTGATTGAACTAAGCGACCTTCTTGTGTATTCTCCGTTTGCCTCACAATATTTGGTTGAACTCCAGGTGTGATATTTTGTTATCCATGGACAGTTCAATACTTTCTCATGCAAGTGACGGATAACTTCATGTGGTCGACTCTTCGACCACTAATGGCATGGTCGTGCACTTCCTTTATCCGACCACATCGAGGGGCCTAGAGATATCTCTCCTATTATGTTAGGATGGGCAAATCCCATATCCAACCAGTCACATTCCTCCGCATATTTCATAGCATACCTGGAAGCTACCTTTGTAACTACCCAGTTACAGAGTAGCGTTTGACAAACCCTAAGTGTGCTATTACACATGTAGAAAACTATGCTAATATCATATCTAAGGATTATACATCAACATTGCTTGAGATCAACTGATAACACATAAAATTATAACAATATCAATCATGTCTAAAGGTTGGTCAATCCAACACCATGTTCTCTTACATATGTTCGCATTATTGATTCGATATCCCTATATCCATGACCGGTGAAACATGGTCAACAATCAATACATGTGCTTATCGATAAGTCACTAGTGTCCCGACCAGTGACGTCCGACCAGGGATACATTTAGATTGCCACTGGGGCATATCACCAACGCTTCACTAATGTGATGAATGAAGAATTATCATCAGTGATGAGCATACCATCAACATACAGAAGAAGCAGTGTCCTACCCCGAGATGAGACATGGACAAAAAAAGTAGGAACGTGGGAACTGACAGTGAATCCGACAGCAGTAATCACTGAGGTAAAACGCGTAAACTAGGCACGAGGAGCCTGTTTGAGGCCATAAAGAGCACGAAGAAAACAACAGACATGCCTATCGGGACCAGAATGCCCAGGTGGTGGCTGCATGTAGACCTCCTCATGGAAAACACCATTAAGAAATACATTATTAACATCCAGCTGAGAGACAAACCACCCGCGAATAGAAGCAACTGCAATACGAGTGCGAACAGTGTCCATATGGGCAACAGGGGGAAAACTCTCATCATAGTCACGACCGAACTCCTACTGAAAGCTACGAGCCACAAGACAAACCTTGTAGCGCTCAATAGTACCATCAGACTGGGTCTTAATCTTATACACCGACTTGCACGTGATAAGATGAGTATGCATAGTTATCGATACAATATCCTAAGTCTCTGTACGTCGAAGCGCATCAAGCTCCTCTGCCATAGTAAGTTGCTACTTAGAATGAGGAGCAGTCTCACGATAAGAACTAGGCTCAATGACAGAGAGAGCATGAGCTATCGGAACAAATCCAAGAAAATCTGCAGGTCGAAGGGATGTCCGGTCACGAAGGGCGTAACGAGGAGCATCATTAGGAGGATTAGATGTGGGTGTCGGCAAGATACTAGGAGAGAATACTGGTGAAGGATGAGCATGCCTGGAGTAGTGAATACTAGAGAAACAAGACGATGGTGCTGCAGTAGGCAACACCGGAGGTGGAGGTACAGAAGGATCAACTGGAGACAGGCTAGTGGATTACTGTGATAGTGGAGAAATGGGTGAAGAGTCAAAAAGAGACAACCATGAAACTGACTCAATAGTGGAAATAGGAGAAGGAGCCGAATCTCGATAGAATAAGGTAAAGATTCGTCAAAAATAATGTCTCGTGAAATCATGATCCGTCGAGCAAAAGGATCATAGCAAAGATAACCCTTATGCTTAGAATTATAACTAAGAAATGTAACACCCCAGCCCAACTTGAGCCTGGAATGCTACCACCATAACAAGACTATAAATGAAACTAAGACATTTCTTTCTAATTTCCGGCATAATCTCCTATGTAAATTGAACCAACTGGACATCCGCACAATTAACAGTAATATTAACCAATTATCCAAACACGCATACTAAACAAGTTCATGAAAGAAACGACCATAAAAACACTATCCAACTCCAAGAGATATTGTCCACGACATAGGACGTAAAGAAGTAAGCCTCACATAAAGCTATTCAAAATCAAAGCTATGACTTAAATGTTTTGTTCAACTTTATTCGTGCCAGTGTGTAACCATGATAATTTCTACTCCCGCCCATGCATGCCGTCCACAACAGATGTACCTAAAAAAACAACACGGCAAGGGTGAGTCCAAGACTCAGCAAGGCCAATGATACAAAACATAACAAAATCATTCATTATCCAACAGTGTAACAACATCATGAATCGAATCAACATATGAATGAATGAATGCATATGCACTTCTCTTTTGCTCATACCGGTATAACGAGTGAACACTCGTCGGTGTTCACTTATGCCCGCGTTCTACAACACGCGGGGATCCAAAGCCCGTTTGAGAACAAGTAAATCGGGGATCCATAATGCCCAATTTGGAATGGTGGGTCTTACAATCACCACCCACTCCCGTGGGTGTTGCAAGTCCACAACTTGCGTTCATGAGTACACATGATGAACAATAAAATGACAGTAATCAAATTTTAGTAATCCAGCCATCATGAACAAATACATATCACCATAAATCAGTACATCGAACAAGCATATGTTGCCATGAATCATCATGTAGAACAATCACATAACAATCACAATATAGATGCACTTGTCTATTTCTTTCTTTCCCGCTACGGCACACGAAGAAGCAAAATTGGTGTCTCTACTCTGGAACTCCGCCTCCTACACAAGCATAGCAGTAACAATAAATACGATGAAAGATGGACTCTGTTTACACCCCTTAATCCAACTCCTCAAGACCTATCACTCAAAGAGAGGTTCTACCCAAATTTCCCGGCAGTCTAGCATAATGCTTCCCGGGATAGCCGTACGAGAAAAATCGTAATTAAATATCTATAACTCCGAATGACTTGAAACCAGTGCTCAAATACTCTTAACGTAACAGGATACGAAACTCTAGTTGGTGGGGTTCTTTGATTCGGCCAAACTAGTGGTCTAAACAACCGTTGAAAACAACTGACATACGTCTGTCCAGAATACAGCACAGCAGTAAATAACATAGCATAACTTTCACTCTACAGATCCAATTGGGATGATCTTTACCAATTTGGAAATATTATTAAACAGGCTACAATAACCTAGTTGGGAAGGACTCCTGATTCGGCCTTCTATTAACCCTAATGTTCTGGTGAAGTTTGTTGTTCCCTCAGTGAGACAACAGCGACGGTAAAAATTCAATAACTTTTGATTCACAACTCTAAAAAATATGTTCTTTATCATTCCTGAAAGCTTACTGTAATGTATACAACTTTCATGTTGGGTGACCCTTCAGATTCGCCCTCAAAAAAATGCAAATTGGCTAGACATGCAGACTGCCAAATCTCGTCAGCTTTCCTATACAGTCGTAGCAAAACGGCCATAACTCCTAAACTATGACTCCAATTCAGGTGATCTCGGTGCCAAAAGAAATATAAAATCAAGGGCTACAACTTTCTAAAAGGTGGACTGATCAGAAAATGTACAAAACTTACCCAAATCTGACGAACAAATCTGGCGCAGGGGAGAAGGTGGGGAGAGCCGGCGGCTGCTTGGGGGAGGAAAGGGGGAAAAGGGTGGGGCACTAGGGTTTTGGGGGGGTGGGCACCCCCCCTCTTGGCCGGCCACAAGGAGGCCTCTCCTGGGCCGCGGCCCAGGCTCAGGTTGGCGAAAAATATCAAATGACCCCCTGACGTTTTATGTTTTACTCTCTTTAGATCCTGCAGGAGGGGGAGACCCAATATTATACCAGCATCTCTTTTGGTTCTTCGGTCATCCAGAGGTGTATATTCTCATTCTGCCTGGATTCGGTATTATTAGTCATATCGTATCGACCTTTTCAAGAAAACCGGTCTTCGGGTATCTAGGCATGGTTTATGCCATGATAAGTATAGGTGTTCTTGGATTTCTAGTTTGGGCTCATCTTATTCCCTTTTCTCCTCCCGGCTAATTCTGTGATTTACCGATTCGATTTCCAGTGTATTACATTCTACCCCCCTTAAACAGAATTCGACCCTGAATTCTACCAAGGTTAACACGCCAGAGCAGAAGCTACTAAAAGCATAGTATCACGTACCTGTGGTAAATAATTCTGAAAATTGCTCACGCATACGAGATTCCAACTCCCAAGTGGCTTCCCTCTCCGTTTGGTGAGTTCACAGTACTTTGACATATACAAGCGTCTTGTGCCTCAGCACTCGCTCTGACCTTTCCAAAATACGCACTGGACGAGACTCAACTGTGAGGTCTTGCTCAATTGTCAATGGTTCTAATGAAATCTTATCCTCTGGGTCCTTCAAAAACTTCCTCAGCATCGAAACGTGAAACACGTTGAGGACTCCTCGCATGGACTCTGGAAGGTCCAGGCGATAGGCTAACTTCCCAATCCTAGCCATAATCGGGAACGGTCCGACGTATCTTGGGCTAAGCTTCCCTGCGGTACCAAACCACACACTCTACACATAACACATGGGACTCTGGCTCCAACTCTCGATCAACCTTTTCATCTTAACAATGAGCACATCCTTTAACCAGGATCACACAACAGAACTTGCTTTAAATAACTCTTTTATAACCAGAACCCCATTGAAAATAGCGGATCCTAATCACAATCACAAAATGGCAACTTTACCCAAAAAGGATCGAACTCAAAAGCGAAGAGTCATCATGAAATCCCTTCCACTTTCCCGGTAGGCAATTTACAAATAAACACCTCACAAGCCGAAAGAGAAACCACTCGAATACCCAAATCAATTACTTTCTCTATTCTTTCGGAACTGATAAGAATCATGCATGCCAATCATAAGGCCGCGGCCCAGGCCCAGATGGCGAAAAATATCAAATGACTCCCTGACGTTTCATGTTTTACTATTCCTCTTATTCCCTTTTCTCCTCCCGGCTAATTCTGTGATTTACCGATTCGATTTCCAGGGTATTACAGGTGAATAGGGGTTTTCTCAGTTTTTCGCCATAATCAAATTCAACACGCACTTTTCTCCTTTAGCTATGAAAGCTAAGAAGATCAGTAAATGCACAGAGGAAGCCTTGTGTTGAATCCGATTACCCCCTTAACCACAAGACTCAATAATGGAGAGTTGATCTCACTGAACCGGTCGGACCGGGTAGAAATTTGTGATCGATCGCTCGCGGTCGGACCGGCGATCAAATGGCGGTCTGACTATTGTGCGGTCGGACCGGCAGTGTAAAATCGGTTAGACCGATTTAGTCCAGAGGCAACGCAAAATGCCCAAATCCAAAACGAAAATTGGTCCAACTTTTGATTCAACCAATGAAACTTGACAAAATTTGGAGCACACCTCCCTAAAGATATATGAGACCTATTTCTAGCGACGATTGTCTAGATCCACTTCAAAGAATCGATCTCTCTAGGTTTTTACCAAAGACGTGTTCAAAACCTAGAAATATGAAAATCTTGATCCAAAACATGCTTGTGAGGGATTGATGATCTAGATGATTCTAGGAGTATTCCCACACATCATAGCAAGGTAAAATCGATCAAGAGACCAAGCATAAACGCACAGATCAAGGAAGCACCAAAATCATCAAAAGAGAGAAGAAAACAAATGAGACTTCATGCTTGAACAAACATCCATAGATTGAATGATTCAAGATGTTGCTTGCAAAGCAACTCCCTCAGGAAGGACAAGAGTACACACACAAATTTTCTCTCCTCTCCTCTCCTCTCCAAACCCTAACCCTAACTAGGGTTTTCGCAAATGAAGTGCTTAGAGTGCTTAGAGGGTTTTTTCCATCTCCCCCCTTCTATTTAGAGGAGAGGCTAGGGTTTCTCTCATGGACTCCCACTAAGGCCCAACACAAATGGGACCTACACACACACATCTGTTGAAGCAATCGCCTGCTTCACCACGTGTAGATTGATCAGCGACTCTCATCAAGTCGCAAGTCTCTCCCGTCCGAATCCCATCGGAACCTCCAAGGCACTTGCACCGACCCCCGTGTCGCTTGATCCAACCAGCTGCAATGAACTGCCCGTTCGATCCATCTTGTCCATTCTGCACCATGCTTGAGTCACACGACCTCACCCGACATCCAAGATCGTTCTGGACCTCAGCTCTCCAAGCGTAGTCCCGATCCAACTCACCGTTGACGTCGTTGACCTGCAAGCCACCTTCACAGCAATAGACAAAAAAATCGTCTCCGTGAACAAGTTCTTCACAACTTGACCCATATTAGCTCAACAATGCAATATGCAACAATAAAGCATTGAAACTCATACAATAGATATCATCAAAACACAGCAATGCCAAAATGGCCGAAGTCCAAGTGAAAGCCGGTCTGACCGCCCTACCATGCCGGTCGGACCGATTTCCGAGCGGTCGGACCGATTCCATAACGGTGGTCTGACCGCCCCAAAAGACTTAGCCAAATTTCAACTTGAAAATCCGCAACCTCTCTGGAATTTTCCAATGGATAGAACTTTTTACTGGGAGCTCCAAAAATTATGTGACCACATCCAGTAGACTCCCCTCTCATGCCTACACAACCTATTTTTGGCCTAGCCCCAAACTCCATCATCAACTATGGCCGGTGGGACCGGTAAGCATCGCCGGTCGGACTGCCACACGGCCGGTCCGACCGGCGGCTTCGCCGATCGGACCGCCAATGACCTGATAGCACTGAAGTTTTTCGAAAATACGAGATTCGTCAAACCAACAACGACATTGCCAATTGACTCATCAGTCTAAAATCACACACATATCCCCACGATATCCACACATGCTCAATTGATTGAGCCAATAGTTTGACGTGCCCACGAGGCTACAGTAGTGCAAATATTTTCAGTTCAAATAAAATATTAATTTTTAAAAATATTAATTTTATTATTACACCATAATTATTTTTATAATATAAAAATACTTTCTAAACTTGGAAAAATAGTAATATGGCTCTAAAATTTTTATAAATTTTTAGAATGGTTCAATAATGTATTTTTAGCTTAAATAAAATAATTTTTAATTGCGAATAAAATTCATTTTTAATTGCTAGATATTACAAAAACCAAAAAGAGACTTTTAGAAAATAACAAATAGAGTCCGAAAATTCTAGAAAATTTCACAGAAATTCCTTGAATTATTTTGAACTTAATAAAAATAATTCCAACTTAAATTTGACTTTTATTTTTGTACATCAATTATTTTTATTTTTTGAAAAATAGGATAAGTCTTTTTAAATACCAGAAAATTCCAGAAATTAATTAAAATTTTATTTTTCACTATAAATCGAATAAAGTCCCAGAAAATTCTAGAAAACTCAATAAATTTTCTTTTTGTCCTAAAAACCAAGAAATTAAATAATTGATTTTTTTCCCCATTTAACATAGAAAGCTTTTTTAAAAATTACAGAAAATCAAGAAAAATCTTTAACAACCAGAAAATCGAACAAAATAATAACTTTATTTATTTTTATTTTGGTAACGGAACTTTGGGATGTTACATACTGCCACACGCTAGCTGTCATCCTCGCCCCTACGTTGCTGCCCCCACGTCGCCCCCATGCACGCCACCAGCTCGCATCCACGTGACGCGCGTGCCATGCTGCGATCGCTGGCACTATACGCACCACTAGAGAATACCACTAAACGCACCGACTCGTAGCGGAAGTAGAGTCATTGTAGCGAGTTGATGCAGTCGTAGTCGTACTCGCGACGCGTCTCCTCCTTCGAGTAGTCGTACTCGTCGCACGTCTGCTTCTTCGATTGGTCGTACTCACCACGCGACTTCTCCTCCGACTCCGGTGATCAACACAAGTCGCGGATCATCCTAGTGCTGATGCTTTGCAACAACACCTCCGAGTTATCCACACGTATGGGGCAGGATCACCACGCGCTGGAGTGCTAGCACCGGCAGCGTGGTTGAGAAGGCGTGGCTATTAGGGTTTCGAGAGTTCTTCTAAAGATCATCCTCACTCTGACCCCATGCCACCACCCCTCTTTATATAGGCATCCACAATGGTTCTCAATCTGGAGGCCCATTAGGAACTTGTGGCCTATACGAATTCGGATCACCATCCAAAACAGATCCTTGCCCTTTAAGTGTGCGACCCCACAAGTTCATATGTAATCGGTTATGACTCAGAAACTCTTTTCCGACCACTAGTCGTCAGCGGTACCTAGCAGCACATAACGATTCCCAAAGACACATAGCATATATCGGACGAACCTTGATGTAATATGATCTATGATCAGGTCCTCGTCACTTACGACCAGTTCGTATTTCTATACGACCAGGTTGTATTTGGTCACAACCAGTTTGTAATTCCTTACGACTAGGTACTTACCATTCTATGATTATGTTCGACCAATCTATGACTAGCTCGTATCTCCATACGACTAGTCCGTAACTGATCGAACTAAGCAACCTACTCATGCATTTTCCCTTTGCCTCACGATGCCTGGTTGAACTCTAGGTGAGATGTTGTGTTATCCATGGACTGTTCAATACTTTCTCGATCGAATGTCGGATAACATCATGTGGTCGACACTTCGACCACTAGTGGCATGGCCATGCACTTTCTTTATCTGATCACCACGAGGGGCCCAGAGACATCTCTCCTATTATGTTAGGAGGGGCAAATCCCATCTCGACCAGTCACATTCCTCCGCATGTTTCATAGCATACCCGAAAACTACCTTTATAACTACTCAGTTACGGAGTAGCATTTGGCAACCCCTAAGAGTGCTATTACACATGTAGGAAACCATGTTGATCTCAGGTCTAAGGATTATACATCATCATTACTTGAGACCAACTAATGTCACAAAGATTCATAACAATCTCAATAATGTCTCAATGATGGGTCTATCCAATACCATGTTCTCTAACATGTGCTCACATTATTGATTCGATATCCCCATATTCATGACCGGTGAAACCAGGTCGTCAATCAATACATGTGCTAGTCATAGAGTCACTGGTGTTCCGACCAGTGAACTCCGACCAGGGATACATTTAGAATGACTTCATATAAGTTAAAGAGTCACACCAACAAGTCACATACTTATTGTTCTATAACAAATGATTCATTCAAGGAACATGATAACATATTATCAAAAATATGAACATAATGAAATATCATCATCTCTATGATTGCCTCTAGGGCATATTTCCAACAGTCTCCCACTTGCACTAGAGTCAATCATTTAAGTATTTAATACCGATAGCTCTTGTGTGCGCCTCATGTTTTGGCTGTGAGAGAGGCTTAGTCAACGGATCAACAACATTTGAATCCGTATGAACTTTGCATATCTTAACATCTCCTTTATCGACCAGTTCGCGAAGGAGATGATAACGCCTGAGTATGTGTTTGCATTTCTGATGGGATCTCGACTACTTAGCCTGCTTAATGGCTCCATTATTGTCACAATAGAGATCCAATGGGCACAAGGCACTCGGAACTACACACAACTCAGCAAGGAAATTCCTTATCCAAACACCTTCTTTCGCAGCTTCAGAAGCTGCAATGTACTCGGCCTCCGTCGTAGAATCAGCAACCGTTTCTTGCTTGGAACTTTTCCAGCTCACTACTCCTCCATTCAAAATGAATACAAAACCAGATTGTGAACGACAATCATCTTTGTCGGTTTGAAAGCTTGCATCGGTGTAACCCTTTACAACGAGCTCTTTATCACCGCCATAAACTAGGAACACATCCTTAGTTCTTCTCAAGTACTTAAGAATATTTTTCACAGCTGTCCAGTGACCTTCACCGGGATCAGCCTGGTATCTTCTCGTAACACTTAGAGCATACGATACATCTGGTCGGGTACAAACAATGGCATACATAATAGATCCAATGGCCGAAGCATATGGAATACAATTCATATGGTCTCGCTCATCAGTGGTCGAAGGACACTGATTCTTGCTAAGATTTATGTCATGTGACATAGGCAAGAACCCTTTCTTGGCATCATGCATGTTGAACCTATTCAACACCTTGTCAATGTAAGTACTTTGGCTTAATCCAATTAGCCTTCTTGATCTATCTCTATAGATCTTTATTCCCAAGATATATGTTGCCTCTCCTAGGTCTTTCATAGAAAAACTATTTTTCAATGACACCTTAACTGATTCTAGCATAGGAATATCATTCCCAATCAATAATATATCATCCACATATAAGATTAGGATTACAAGTGCACTTCCACTAACCTTCAAGTAAACACAAGGTTCTTCTTTATTTTTGACAAAACCAAACCTTTTGATTTCCTCATCAAAACGCAGATTCCAACTCCGAGATGCTTGCTTCAACCCATAAATGAATTTCTGAAGTTTGCACACTTTACTAGCATTCTTTGGATCGACAAAACCTTCAGGTTTTGTCATGTACACATCCTCACTTAGGTTTCCATTAAGGAAAGCCGTTTTGACATTCATCTGGCATATCTCATAATCGAAATATGCAGCAATAGCTAGAATGATCTGAATAGATTTAAGCATCGCTACTAGTGAGAAAGTCTCATCGTAGTCAACTCCTTGAACTTGTCGAAACCCTTTTGCGACAAGTCGAGCTTTATGAATGTGAACATTTCCATCCATATCAATCTTTTTCTTATAGATCAATTTGCACTCCATGGTTTTAACACCATCAAGTGGATCGACCAGGTTCCAAACCTGATTGACATTCATGGAGTCTATTTCGGATTTCGTGGCTCCAAGCCATTTCTCAGAGTCTAGGTCCATCATCACTTCCTTATATGTTTTAGGCTCACCATTATTGATCAATAATACATCATGCCCATACCTTATAGGCAATTGACACGGCCTTTTAGATCTACGTGGGGCTGATGTCTCACCTACAGGTTCAACAACACATTGTTCGTCCTGTAGAGGTTCAGTAGGAGTTGAAACACTTTCAGATGGTTTCCGAACTTCTTCGAGTTGCATCTTTCTCCTACTGACTCCTTTTGAAAGAAACTCTTTCTCCAAAAAGACACCATTTCGGGCAACAAACACTTTGCCCTCCTCTTGATTGTAGAAATAATATCCTTTGGTTTCCCTAGGATATCCTTTGAAGAAACATTTATCTGACTTGAGTGTGAGTTTGTCAGACGTTAAACGTTTAACATAGACATCACAACCCCAAATCTTTAGAAAAGACAAACTAGGACTCTTCTTAGTCCATATCTCATATGGTGTCTTATCTACTGATTTAGATGGTACCCTGTTTAAAGTGAAAACGGCAGTTTCTAGAGCGTAACTCCAAAACTACAATGGCAGATCCGATTGGCTCATCATTGACCCAACCATGTCCAACAAGGTCCGATTATGCCGCTCGGACACTCCATTCCACTGTGGAGTATCCGGTGGTGTAAGCTGTGGAACAATTCCACATTGTTTCAAGTGATCACCAAACTCATGGCTCAAAAATTCTCCTCCACGATCAGATAGTAAGAACTTGATTGTCTTGCCAAGTTGATTCTGTACCTTATTCTGGAACTCCTTGAACTTTTCAAAGAATTCCGACTTGTGCCTCATTAAATAGATATATCTATATCTACTAAAGTCATCAGTAAAAGTAATGAAGTACTGAAAACCACCTCTAGCTGTCATGCTCATTGGTCCACACACATCAGAATGTATAAGTTCCAATAAGTCGGACGCCCTTTCATTCCGACCAGTGAAAGGTGTCTTGGTCATCTTTCCGATCAGGCAAGATTTGCACGTTTCAAATGATTCCAAATCAAATGAGTTTAGAATTCCATCACTGTGGAGCCTTTTTATGCGTTTCTCACTGATGTGACCCAAACGACAATACCAAATAAATGTGGAATTCGTATCAATAGGCTGAAGCCTCTTTGCATTAATATTATAGATGGGTGCATCATTAAGATTCAAAATAAACAACCCGTTCAAAACGGAAGCATAGCCATAACACATTTCATTCAAATATATAGAACAACCCTTGTTCTCTATAATGAACATATAACCCTCTGCCATCAAACATGATGCAGAGATGATATTTCTACTTATGGCTGGAACGTAATAACAATTATTTAGTTCCATGATAAATCCTGAAGGCAAAAGTAATGGCAAAGTCCCGACGGCTAATGCATCAACTCTTGCTCTATTCCCGACGCGAAGATCCATCTCACCCCTTGTTAATCTTCTACTCCTTGTTAGACTCTGAATCGAATTGCGAATATGAGCAACCGATCCGGTATCAAATACTCACGAGTTAACATAAGAATCCGCAAGAAAAACATCTATAACATTAATACCTGAAGTGGAAGTTTTAGTCCCACCATTCCTTTTCAGATCAGACAGTTATTTCTTGCAGTTCCTCTTCCAGTGACCTGTTTCCTTGTAGTAAAAGCATTCATTCTCCTGAGTTGGGCCAGACATGGTCTTGGGTTTAGGCTTGACAGCTTGGATCCCATCCGAAACCTTGCCTTTACCTTTGACCCAAGTTTTAGCCTTCTTCTTGAAGCTAGTACTCTTTTGCACAATCATTACATGACTGTTGCTTTTCTTAATGCTGTCCTCTGCAGTCTTAAGTATCATATGCAGTTCGGTGATATTCTTGTCTAAGCCATTCATATGAAAAGTCATAATGAACTGCCCATAGCTTGCAGGAAGCGAAGCAAGAATCAAATCTGTAGCCAACTCTTGACTAAGTGGAAAACCAAGTTTTTCCAAGCTCTGTGCGTAACCAACCATCTTGATCACATGAGGGCTCACCGGGCTACCCTCAGTTAGCTTACACCCAAATAATTTCTTTGAGATCTCATACTCAGTCGTTGCTTGTGTCTCAAACATGCCTTTAAGCGCCACGATCATATCTTAGGCCTCAATGTTCTCAAACTGCTTCTGAAGGTCTGAGTTCATCGCAGCAAGCAGAGGCAACTAACATCAAGGGATTCATCACAAGCCCTTTTATAGGCTGTTTTAAGAGCTGCAGCAGCATTCTCAGCAGGCACATCAGGAATTGGTTCCTCTAGAATATGTTCCTTTTTATCTTTCCTAAGAACAATTCTCAGGTTGCGGGACCAATACGCAAAATTTGTTCCATTCAGTTTTTCCTTATCAAGTATCGAACGTAAAGCAAAACTGGATGTAGGTACAGTAGTTGGTGCCATGATCTACAACATAAAATATGCAACACTAAGACATATGTTCAAGAAAAGTAACTTCTATTAAACAATTTAATGAAGATACTCCCACTGAATACCATATCCCTCTTATAACATTTAGTGATTCAAGACCCATAATCAGTTAATCTACTAGTGAGCTTTGGCATCACTGCTAGAAGATTAGTGAATATGGTAAGCAACCATTTGCTAATCATATATCTATATGCCACTTGTTGTTGGGCAGCATCTCTATGCTTCGGCACCCAACCCTATGCCCCAAAGTCCATAATCGTTATGATGACCTTGTCAAGTTAAACCAATGCTTGCGTGTAAGTGTCCGACACAAACCCATCTAGTTAAGAAATATTAATGGCACTCTGCTTTAACAAGACCTACTATTAAAATACAAGACTATGGATGGTGCAGCTAATTGGGAGGGCATCAATTTAACTTAATATTACCTGAGGGAAATTTACTTCTATCATGCAAAGCATTTCAATCAATAAAAACAGGCATATAAATAAATGAACAGGAATATAAGGGCATTCACAGACAATCAAATTGCATCGTGATATAGTATGACCCTTCATTATGGTGATCTCCATAGCCAAGCATCCTGCTCGTCATGTCTCCAAGTTACCAAAACCCCCAAGTACTCCCACTAAGCCATTACACCTAACAGCACTAGGGATAAAATTACAAGGAGTAAATTGAGCACCACAAGTCGACACGCAGGTTGTTATACAAATATAGACAACCTTGGGCTGCAATAAACATGACACGCATGTCATGAACATTACACACATGCATGCATCTCATACATCATGGGTCATACTATTCACATCAACCTGCAAAAACAAGTTAGGCATGGAATAGCATTCTAACGGGCAACAAGAACACACACTACAAAATCGCGGTCCGATTACCCAGCACAGCGGTCCCGAACCGATCTGATCATTGCCTTGATGTGACCACACACTACGGCATACTCCGATGGCGGAACTCCGACCGGTAGGAGTATATGCAAGGTAACCGTGAACAAGCGCAATAAAACATCTAGTACAAAATGATCGTAACTTCGATTCGATCAACCACATTGATCTTTGCGTGCTCCAATGGATTTACGATCACTGTCTGCCCCGATGGCGGAAATCGACCGGTAGAGGCAAGTCGTGATACGACCATGCAAGCACGATCACGGAATAACGAGTAAAACCCATCTAACCACCAATGCATATGGACGATCATATCGACCAACGCCAAAACAGAGATAGATCACATCTAAAACTGCCACATATCACAATATGTGTCCAATCTGAATCTAGAACTAGACAGCATGGCTCTGATACCACTGAAGGTTAACGCGGCAAGGCTACGATAGCACAAACAAAATTTTTACCACGCAACCAAGGAACCACCGCAAGTAATAGATCACGAGATTACCGCTAAACGCGCCGACTCGCAGCGGAAGTAGAGTCGTTGTAGCGAGTTGATGTAGTCATAGTCGTACTCGCGACGCGTCTCCTCCTTTGAGTAGTCGTACTCGTCGCGCGTCTGCTTCTTCGAGTGGTCGTACTCACCACACGACTTCTCCTCCGACTCCGGTGATCAACACAAGTCGCGGCTCGTCCTAGTGCTGATGCTTCGCAACAACACCTCCGAGGTATCCACACGTACGGGGCAGGATCACCACGCGCTGGAGTGCTAGCACCGGCAGTGTGGTTGAGAAGGTGTGGCTATTAGGGTTTCAGGAGTTCTTCCAAAGATCATCCTCACTCTCACCCCCATGCCACCGCCCCTCTTTTTATAGGCATCCATGATGGGTCTCAACCTGGAGGCCCATGAGGAACTCGTGGCCTATACAAATTTGGATCACCATCCAAAACAGATCCTTGCCCTTTAAGTGTGCGACCCTACAGGTTCATGTGTAGTCGGTTATGACTCGGAAACTCTTTTCCTACCACTAGTCGTCAGCGGTACCTAGCAGCACATAACGATTCCCAAAGACACATAGAATATATCGGACGAACCTTGATGTAATATGATCTATGATCAGGCCCTCATCACTTACGACCAGTTCGTATTTCTATACGACCAGGTTGTATTTGGTCACAACCAGTTCGTAACTCCTTACGACCAGGTACTTACCATTCTGTGATTACGTTCGACCAATCTACGACTAGCTCGTATCTCCATACGACTAGTCCGTAACTGATCGAACTAAGCAACCTACTCTTGCATTTTCCATTTGCCTCACGATGCCTGGTTGAACTCTAGCTGAGATGTTGTGTTATCCATGGACTGTTCAATACTTTTTCGATCGATTGTCGGATAACATCAAGTGGCCATTTTGTCATTGTTATGTTTTGATGATATCTATTGCATGAGTTTCAATGCTTTATAGTTGCATATGGCATTGTTGAGCTAACGTGGATTAAGATGTGAAGAACTTGTTTCCGGAAATGATTTCTTTGTCTATTACTATGCAGGTGGCTGGCTGGTCAACGACGTCAACGGCGAGGAGGATCGGGACTAAGCTTGGAGAGCTGAGGTCCAGAATGATCATGCATGTCGGGTGAGGTCGTGTGACTCAAGCATGGTGCAGAATGGACAAGATGGATCGAACGGGCAGTTCGTTGCAGCTGGTTGGATCAAGCGACGCGGGGGTCGGTGCAAGTGTCTTGGAGGTTCCGATGGGATTCGGACGGGAGAGACTCGCCGACATGATGAGAGCCGCTGATCAACCTACACGTGGTGAAGCAGGCGATTGCTTCAACAGATTTGTGTGTGTGTAGGTCCCATTTGTGTTGGGCCTTAATGGGAGCCCATGAGAGAAACTCTAGCCTCTCCTATAAATTGAAGTGGGGATGGAAAAACTCCCAAGCACTTAAGCACTCATTTGCAAAAACCCTAGTTAGGGTTAGGGTTTGGAGAGGAGTGGAGAGGAGAAGAAATTTGTGTGTGCTCTTGGATTGAGCTCTTGTCCTCCTTGAGGAAGTGGCTTTGTAAGCAACATCTAGAATCAATCAATCTATGGATGTTTGCTCAAGGGTGAAGTCTTATTTGTTTTCTTCTCTCTTTTGGTGATTTTGGTGCTTCCTTGATCCGGGTGTTTATGCTTGGTCTCTTGGCCGATTTTACCTTGTTATGATGTGTGGGAATACTCCTAGAATCATCTACATCATCAATCCCCACAATCATCTAGATCATATTTCTAGGTTTTGAACACTTCTTTGGTAAAACCTAAAGAGATCGATTATTTGAAGTGGATCTGGACGATCGTCGCTAGAAATAGGTCTTAGATGTCCTTAGGGAGGTGTGCTCCAAATTTGATCAAGTTTCATTGGTTGAATCAAAAGTTGGACCAATTTTCATTTTAGATTTGGGCTTTGTGCGCTGCCTCTGGACTAAATCGGTCTGACCGATTTCTCAGCACCGGTCCAACCGCCCGACAATCAGACCGCCAATTGAGCGCCGGTCCGACCGCCAGGCAGTCAGACCGCCAGCACTACACCGGTCCGACTGGTCTAGTGAGATCAATTCTCCATTATTGTGTCTTGTGGTTAAGGGGGTAATCGAATTCAGCACAAAGCTTCCTCTGTGCATTTACCGATCTTCTTAGCTTTCATAGCTAAAGGAGAAAAATGCGTGTTGAATTTGATTAAGACGAAAAATCGAGAAAGCGTCTATTCACCCCCTCTAGTCGCCTTTACGGTCCTACAATGGCCATGCACCTTCTTTATCCGATCACCACGAGGGGTCCAGAGACATCTCTCCTGTTATGTTAGGAGGGGCAAATCCTATCTCGACCAGTCACATTCCTCCGCATGTTTCATAGTATACACGAAAGCTACCTTTATAACTACCTAGTTACGGAGTAATGTTTGGCAACCCCTAAGAGTGCTATTACACATGTAGGAAATCATGTTGATCTCAGGTCTAAGGATTATACATCATTATTACTTGAGACCAACTAATGACACAAAGATTCATAACAATCTCAATTGTGTCTCAATGATGGGTCTATCCAACACCATGTTCTCTAACATGTGCTCACATTATTGATTCGATATCCCCATATTCATGGCCGGTGAAACCAGGTCATCAATCAATACATGTGCTAGTCATAGAGTCACTGGTGTTCCGACCAGTGACCTCCGACCAGAGATACATTTAGAATGACATCATATATGTTAAAGAGTTCCACCAACAAGTCACATACTTATTCTTCTATAACAAATGATTCATTCAAGGAACATGATAACATATTACAAAAAATATGAATATAATGAAATATCATCATCTCTATGATTGTCTCTATGGCATATTTCCAACAACTACGTCACGCGGCGTTCCACGACACAACAAGCGAAAGCCCTCAATCAATTGGGAACTTCCCCCACTGGAATGTCGTGTGCCACCGTCTTCCCCGACTCCGGCCAAACAACACCCCCGTCGCCACCATTCCCTCTTCGGTGAGCCTCTCCTCGATTCGCTGCACCTGGAACACCTCCTCGCCCTCCCCGTTCTTCCCCCGCCACCCACTCCGACTCCCCCTTCCTGTAGTGCCGCCCCCACGGTGAGCCGCCCGCACCGCCATCGTCTCTCACCGCTGGGCCCACTCAGCCCTCCTCCACAGCCATTGACCACCCCAATGGCTTCCCCTAGCCTCTCCCTTGCTCGTGCTCCCCCTACTTTTCTCCCTCTTCCACCCAAGCGCTACCACCACTCCTTCTTCCCCGCGTCCTGCCGCCGCTTGTTGCCGTCCGGCCGCTCCCTTCCACTCACAGCCGTGCCGTCACCGCCCTCGGGATTGCCTCGGCATCTCGGTTCCATTTTTGGCACTCACGGCTGCCATCGTCGCTTCCCTCACCGACGTTGAGCGCCGCTTGAGCCACCCTGTGCCCTCCCCTGTTTTCCCCTCTCTCGCTCCCCCTTCGTGCTCTCTCGCTCTGCTGTGTGCTCTGTGAGTCAATGACAATAGGCCCACCAAGTTAGCAGAGATGGTATTTAACAGAGACCTGCTTAATTAGAGTTGTGGGCTCCGCAGGCATCTGCTTCCACGCGGTTGTGACACGACGAGACAACGGCCCGACGGAGGATAAGCCTTGCTTTGTTAGCTTGGCTTCCCACACACAAAAGATGAATGGCTCGTGACAGGAGATTCTGAGCGAGACGAGGAGAGATTAAAGGCAAGGGGACATCATCTGCATCATGCGCACTAGCACTGGTAGAGAGAAAGGATTGGAGGAGGATACCCTACTGGCATACATCCTTGTCAGGGAGGGACCAATCAAATAGAATTTTACAAAGTAGTTAATGCAGTCAAAATTCTTCGTTTCAGTTTAAATAAACATTATTAAACTTCTCAATATTTCAAAAACAATAGGTTGCGCCTTTATTAGCCTTGTAATTAAGTAATTCAGCTAACTTAGGAATAAGACTAAAGAGTCATATAAAAATATAAACACAATCAATAGGCCATTACTAAAATTACAACGAGTCATGATTAACTTGTCCATGAATCATTATATAAAGATGTTAATAAATGATACCACATGGTTAATGATCTGTAGACTATGCCGATTAGGAAATAGGTTAAAATTGTTACCCTTGTCATTAAGTCAACCCTTGTATAAGAAATCACGTAGTAAGTAAACTTACTAAAGAATACAGCTAAAGTGATCAACTCAGGTGGTATAAACATGTTTAGACATACACACGCATGATCCAACACCGGTAAACCCAAGACCTCGTTAATCGGAATAGTAAAGCAATTGGGTAATATTCAAGTATCAGTAACATACAGCCTTATGTCTAGGAATACTCAAATGAACATAACCCGGGTTATATGCCATGATCTAGCAACATCATGTTTAGGGTTAATCTTAGTATAGTAACCTTGTAGTAGGACATATAAGCTCCGATATGCTTACATAGAATAAGCAATAGGCCTTACCAAAAGAACGAATGGCTATTTGCTTAACAAAAAGTAGTCGCCTGCAATTGTCATGGCTAAGAATCAATCTAGTGTAATAGGTTTACTTTAGTGTGTGCCAAGCCACGTAAGTAGTGAGACTAAGTAAAGATCAACCCAATGATAAAACCCACAATCATAAACATCACTAAAGATGTATGGTTGATGTCTAGCCAATGCCTAGAACTTCCCTAACGAATATAAAATGATAAAGGCAGTCATTAAGTGGTCTAGGCCCCATGCGTCAGTGATACTTATGCCTACCCTATGCGAATCCTCGCACCTACACATAAGTCTTACCTAACTATCATGGAACTTACTCGGTAAATAGGAAGTAATAACTAAAAGAATCATTAGAGTAGCTAGGCGTCGCGTGAGCAACAGTGATATGTTCCCTGGTGGATGATAGAAGTTCATCCACCAAACAACATCACCGAGGCTCTAGCTTTCATCTGTCACTATCCGCTCCCGTTAGAAGTACAATTCTTGATCCGAAGGTGGATCAAAAGAGTGCAAGGGTCGCTGCCTGAACTGCACTTCGTATTGGTGTGGATTTTTTTTTGCCCTCTTCGGTTCCACCGGAGGAGAGTTCATACTCTTTAGTTAATTTGCTATGTCCCTCTAGTATTTTTTTATTGTAAATATCTATATTCTGTTTGCGTGAATTGAGCACAGTTTTGTGTTTCATTAAATATAGAGTAAATTATACCAACTCCATATTTTCCAAAATTTTTTTACAAAAGAACCCATGTATATTGGCTAATGGCATGACCACGGAAATGGATCATTTGCATTGAAGGGTTCAATGTAGAGGATCTACAGTGCTACGTGTTTGAAACCGATCTCCACTGTCCGATCAAAAAGAAACGCCCATATCGGTTGCTACAGTATTTTCCACTGTAGTATTTATTTTACTATTTCTGCATTGTGCTACAGTGTGGTTGTGGGGGTGTTGTTTATGAAAGGTGAACAGGTAGGCTACGCTAGCTACAACAATTGATCTTCTACCGTGTTCAACCAGAAAACATACGTGTAAGGGAGTCATGGATAGTTACCACTAGATGCGCTACGCAGCGGAAGAAGAGTTGGAGCAGCCCGGTCCAAC
The DNA here is from genome assembly GCA_036346395.1 of Hsuehochloa calcarea. NCBI lineage: Eukaryota > Viridiplantae > Streptophyta > Magnoliopsida > Poales > Poaceae > Hsuehochloa > Hsuehochloa calcarea. The sequence continues at coordinate 5,404,606 of CM070593.1, read as the reverse complement.
GTAGATACGTGTTGATGAAGAAGGAACAGTCGATCGTTTCATGAACTGAATGTCTCCTCCTCGAGTCCTACGCAATAGCCTTGCGCTTTTCGCCAATCAAAGACAAAGAAGAATAAAGAATGGCGCCTCCACGGAGTCCACACGTTCGGGATGGAACGCCGTGTGCTGGTGTGCTAGCACCGCGCGCCCGGCTAGGGTTTCGGGATACGGCTAACGGGAGGTGGCGGCCAGGGTTTTGTCCAATTGTGTCTGCAGCCCCGCCTCCATATTTATAGAGCATGCTAATGGGCTTCCACGTTGTAGGCCCAATAGAACCCTAGTCCCATATGGATCAATATCTCTCTTAGCCCATAAACCCGAATTGTTTATGATTGCCTCTTGGGCACATCACTAACAATTTCCCACTTGCAATAGAGACAATCATATAGGCAAGCTCTCCAATTCCAACCCCTTAAGTGTGTGACCCGTTAGGTTTATGTGTAGACAGCCATGACCCGAAAACCCTTTTCAAGCCATAAGTCAATAGTGGCACCTAGCAGGGCATATTGACTCCCGAATACACATAAAGATCATATCGGCTAAACCTTGATATACACATACTTGGATCCCTTTTCCACACGATACCAGTCGAACTTTAGGCAAGATTCGTGCCACCCTTGTGATAGCTCAACCATTTACTCGATCTTGTGGAGGATTACAACTTATGGCTAACCCTTTAGTCACATTGTGATTAACTCTTTAATCACCTTGGCATGGCCATGCACTTCCCTAATACAACCACATCGAGGGGCCCAAATATATCTCTCCTGTTATGTAGGAGGGGCAAATTCCATCTTAATCCGCTCACATCCGATTCCATGTTTCATGATACACCTGAAAACCACTTTTATAGCTACCCAGTTACGGTGTAGTATTTGGCAGTCCCAAAGTGCACCACTACACACAGTGAGAAACAATGACGATTTCAGGTCGAAGGATCCAGTAGGTATACCACTCGAGATCGCTTGATGGCACATATTAACATAACAATCCCAGCAACGTCTCAGAGTGGGTCAATCCAACACCATGTTCTCTAACATGTGTCCACATTATTGATTTGATATTTCTATATCCATGATCCGTGAAACATGATCATCAATCAATACATGTGCTAATCCATAAATCATTGTTGTCCCACGTAATGACATAAGACTAGGGATCTTTAGAATAACATTAAATAAAACAAAGAGTTTCACGAACAAGTCACATACTTGTCAATCAATGCATATAATCATTATTCAAGGAACCAAATAACACCTTATTCAAAATTTCATAAACATAGACTTGATATAATTATCTCCCACTCACACTAGAGTCAATCATGTAAGTATCTAATACCCATTGCACTCGTGTGTGTCTCATGCTTTGGTTGTGGGAGAGGCTTTGTTAACGGATCAGCAACATTTAAATCCCTGTGCACCTTGCAAATCTTCACTTCACCCCTATCAATGATCTCACGGATAAGGTGATAGCGCCGAAGTATATGTTTGAACTTTTGGTGTGACCTAGGCTCCTTTGCTTGCGTAATGGCTCCACTATTATCACAATAGAGATCCACTGGACTAGACACACTAGGGATCACACCCAACTCAAAAACAAATTTTCTAATCCAAACAGCTTCCTTTGCGGCTTCAGAAGCTGCAATATACTCGACTTCAGTTGTCGAATCAGCTACCGTCTCTTGCTTGGAACTTTTCTAGCTCACCACCCCTCCGTTGAGGCAGAACACAAAACCAGACTGCGATCTGCTATCATCTTTATCAGTTTGGAAACTAGCATCGGTGTAACCTTTTACAACGAGCTCTTCTTCACCTCCAAAAATAAGGAACATATCCTTAGTCCTTCTAAAGTACTTAAGAATATTCTTTACAGCCACCCAGTGTGTTAGACCGGGGCTAGATTGATACCTGCTCGTAATACTTAGAGCATATGAAACATCTGGGCGCGTACAAAGCATAGCATACATGATGGATCCGATGGCTGAGGCATATGGAATCGCACTCATCTTCTTTTGCTCATCAAGTGTTGAAGCACACTGAGTCTTGCTAAGACTAATGCCATGTGACATAGGCAAGAAACCTTTCTTGGAATCTTGCATATTGAACCGTTTCAATACCTTGTCAATGTATGTACTTTGGCTTAATCCAATTAGCCTCTTTGATCTATCTCTATAGATCTTTATGCCCAAAATGTAAGCTGCCTCTCCGAGATCTTTCATTGAGAAACTTTTTCTTAATGAAGACTTCACAGCTTCTAGCATTGGAATATCATTTCCGATCAATAATATGTCATCTACATACAAGACCAGAAAAACAAGTGCGCTCCCACTAGACTTCTTGTAAACACAAGGCTTTTCTTCATTCTTGATGAAACCAAACTCTTTGACTGCTTCATCAAAACGAAGATTCCAACTCCGAGATGCTTGCTTCAATCCATAAATGGACTTCTGAAGCTTGCATATTCTCCCAGCATTTTTCGGATCAACAAAACCCTCAGGTTGTGTCATGTACACATCCTTGCTTAGATTTCCATTTAGGAAAGCCGTTTTGACATCCATCTGTCAAATCTCGTAGTTGAAATAGGCAGCAATCGCTAGGAGGACCCGAATAGACTTTAGCATAGCGACGGACGAAAACGTCTCATCATAATCAACACCTTGAATTTGCTGGAAACCTTTCGCCACCAATCGTGCCTTATAGATATGAACATTTCCATCTATGCATTTCCATCCATGTCTATCTTTTTCTTATAAACCCATTTACACTCAATTATTTTTACACCATCAGGTGGATCCACCAAGTTCCAAACTTCATTATCACGCATGGATTCTATTTCGGACCTCATGGCTCCAAGCCATTTTTCAGAGTTTGGTCCCATCATTGCTTCCGTGTAGCTCTTGGGCTCATCATTGTGCAATAACAATATGTCGCGTTGTCCCGTGGTTAGGAGCGTGAAATTTTCAGTTACACGACGTGCCCTTGTAACGTGGGGGCGGTGCCTCCATAACCGGTTGTACAACATCTTGTATATCCTGTTGAGGTTCAATAGGAGCTGAAATATTTTCAGATGTTTCCCGAATTTCTTCAAGCTGCACCTTGCTCCTACTAACACCTTTTGAAAGAAACTCTTTTTCCAAAAGGACACCGTTCCGAGCGACAAACACTTTGCCTTCTTTCGATTGTAAAAACAATATCATTTGGTTTCCCTAGTGTGGATATCATGGGGATATATTCCAGATCTTAGGATGATGTGACAATTGGCAATGATGTTTACGGTTTATCATTTCACGAGTTTTCGACAAAGCTTCAGGCATTCTGGACAGGGGCGGTCCGACCGGCCATAGCATGGCGGTCCGACCGGTCCCAAATCGGTCGGACCGGCCATGTGCGGCGGTCAGACCGGCTGTGACCTAAAAGTGGTCAAAACGAGCTAGGCCAAAAATAGGTGTTGTAGGCAAGTGAGGGGATCCCAATGCACTTGGTCTCATGATTTTTGGAGTCTCCAGTAAGAAGTTCTATTCGTTTTAAGTTTCCAGAAGGTTTCGGAATTTCAAGGTATGAATTTCGGCTAAGTCCCTAGGGGCGGTCCGACCGGCTCACAGGGAGCGGTCCGACCGGCCAAGGGGCGGTCCGACCGGCTCACATGGAGCGGTCAGACCGGTATTGACTTGAACGTCGGCCGACTTCATGGCGATGTTGTTTTGTTAGGTCAAAGTCATTGGTATCGTGGCATATGGTTTGCATGATGCATGTTTTGACTAACATGGGTCAAGTTGTGAAGAACTTGTTCCCGAATTCGTGTTTGCTTGTCTATGGTTGTGCAGGTTGCTTGGTGGTCAACGACGGTCAACGGCGAGGAGGATCGGGACTAGACTTGGAGAGTTGAGGTCCAGAACGATCGACGATGCCGGGTGAGGTTAATGACTCAAGCGTGACGCAAGATGGACAAGGGTGACCTATTAGCAAATCTGAGGCGCAAGATGGTTTACCTCCTTCACGCGGTCGACGGGTTTCAAGCATCTCCGAGAACTTCCCATCGCCAGGCCTTTAAGTTCATATTCAGGTATTTACACTTTACCCTCTTATATGGCATTTGGTATTTCTGCTTTTCAGCTTTGTCCATTCGGGGGTTTTTCTTATTCTGATTGTGCGGGCTGTCGGCTAAATAGGAAGAGTACTTCAGGCGCTTGTCATCCACTAGGCACTTCTCTTGTCGTTTGACTTTATCCTCATCAAGCTTTTAGACCCAACTAGGTTTGCCACCTTGAGAAGTGAGTTAAGGGTAATTTATCCCTATGGGTTGGTTTGAGGGGGAGTTTGATCTTTTCTGATCTTTCCTTGTTCTTTTGATCTTTTATTGTTCTTTTTCTGAACTTAGTGATCTTTTCGAACTTTTTAGGTTTTTAGGCTTTTTATTGCATCTCATTGTATCATATTGCATTCATATGAAAAATACATCAAGTGGTACGAAAAATCCAAAAAGATGCATTGTAATATAAGTTTTTCTGCTTATCTTTCAAGATTGATGAAGCTTTGCCTATTACCCTTTGGAGCTTTAGTATTTCAATTCTTGCTCAATGTCATGTCTAGTTCTTTGACTTGCTAGAATTATCATGCTTTTACATGTGTAGCTAAGTCTTTGCTATATGAGCTAGAACTTTAAAACAACTCAAACTAAAAATTGTAATTTGTGGATGTTTTAGCGAGTTGCCCAATTAGTGCTCCTCTTGTGACATTGGCCCTGTCAGAATTGCTTTGTTAGCTTTTTGATCTAAAATTGACCATTACTTGAGCTTGTGTGTTCTTGAGATTCTAAAACTGCTCATGTGAAAAATGAAAATCAAGATTGTCTTATGCTTAAATTGTGTCAAACTATTCTTACGAGACTGCTTGTCAAATGACATGAACTTGGAGATAGTTTGATGAACCAGACGATCGCATGGGGACTGCTTGTCAGAAATGACATGAACCTCAAGATTTGTCGCCCTGGTAGAGGCTTAGAAAGAGTTTGTGGATGGCTCCTAGTCCAGGATCTTCTTTACTAAGATATACCGTTAATCAACTTTTGGTCGAAGCTTAGGATGAGTTTGTGGATGGCTCCTAGTCCAGGATCTTGTCACTAAGTTAGATCATTAGTCAACTTCAATATTCAATGCATATGAGAAAAATATTGACAAATGGGCTTTTACAAAATATTGTGCAAAATGATTCAATACATGACCTGATTGACTCTTAATGTGGTCTTTGTTAGATTTTTGATCTCACTTTGACATTTTGACATGGCCAATTTCACTTTAGGATCCCTGTTGATGAACTTGCTGAATTTGAAGCGTTGCTTAAATTGATCAAATCTACTGCTTTACTTTTGAGCCTTTGTGCTTAGCTTTGATATATATGTCTTACCATGATCTTGCTAGCACTGTCAGGCTTGATATGCTGTTTGTGCAATATTAGAGATACTAGATCTTTTGGGTAATCTCCAAAGCTTCTTGTAATCAAAAATTGAAAAATACAAAAATGAAGCCACTCCATTGCACTTCATGCATACTCATGTTTATGCTTCATTTGTTTTTTCTTCTTTCTTTATCATCTAATTGTTATCTCTGGATGAGAGGAAGGCGTGATTCCTTAATGAATCCATTGTCAAAGGGGGAGAAGATGTGTTAATGAGAAGAGAAGATGTGTTAATGAGAAGATATTTCATTGTTGGGAGAGAAGATTATACAAAGGGGATAAATTTGGAGATATATATATATATCTTTGTTTTACAAAGGGGGAGAAACTGAAAATTTAAAAGTTTTTAAAAATTGAGGATCATAGTGAGGGGGAGTTCTTGAGTTGCATTCTTATTGTCTTATTGTATATTCTGAACTTGAATTGCATTCTTTTATCCTCACAATGATCATAGGTCAATTGAACAATTGTTCTTTCATATGGACCTCATGTAAGAATTTTGACCCTTTTCGGGAAATAAAAGTTTTTATGCTTTCTTTTGCCTTGTCTCACATGCCTATACTATTCTGATGCTAGCTTGGTCATTTACATTGCTTTTTCTTGCTTATGGACCAAGTTGTGCCTTTGTGCGAAAACTGCGAGTAAACTCGTTTTCAAATCTCTTACTTACATTTTCTGGATAATTGCCAATGTGTTCATCAAGGGGGAGATTGTGGATATCATGGGGATATATTCCAGATCTTAGGATGATGTGACAATTGGCAATGGTGTTTACGGTTTATTGTTTCACGAGTTTTCGACAAAGCTTCAGGCATTCTGGACAGGGGCGGTCCGACCGGCCATAGCATGGCGGTCCGACCGGTCCCAAATCGGTCGGACCGGCCATGTGCGGCGGTCGGACCGGCTGTGACCTAAAAGTGGTCAAACGAGTGGGCCAAAAATAGGTGTTGTAGGCAAGTGAGGGGATCCCAATGCACTTGGTCTCATGATTTTGGAGTCTCCAGTAAGAAGTTCTATTCGCTTTAAGTTTCGAAGGTTTGAATTTGTGGTATGAATTTCGCTAAGTCCCTAGGGGCGGTCCGACTGGCTCACAGGGAGCGGTCCGACCGGCTCACATGGAGCGGTCAGACCGGTATTGACTTGAACGTCGGCCAACTTCGTGGCGATGTTGTTTTGTTAGGTCAAAGTCATTGGTATCGTGGCATATGGTTTGCATGATGCATGTTTTGACTAACATGGGTCAAGTTGTGAAGAACTTGTTCCCGAATTCGTGTTTGCTTGTCTATGGTTGTGCAGGTTGCTTGGTGGTCAACGACGGTCAACAGCGAGGAGGATCGGGACTAGACTTGGAGAGTTGAGGTTCAGAACGATCGACGATGCCGGGTGAGGTTAATGACTCAAGCGTGACGCAAGATGGACAAGGGTGACCTATTAGCAAATCTGAGGCGCAAGATGGCGCTAGGTGAAGCTGTTTAGGTCAAAGGTTAAAGACGGCGCTTTGCGAAGCGTGCGTGTGTGACCCGTTTGTTAGAGGGCCTTAACGGGAGCCCAATTGAGTCAAACCCTAGAGAGTTCTAAGCCTCCACTATAAATAGGAGGAGGTGGTGGCCGCACCTCTCTCTCTCGCTGTTTTTCACCTCTTTTGTTGTTTTCAAAACCCTAATTGGCTTAGGGGGAGTTGAGGTGGAGGCTAGGGCTTTTCATGGTTTGAGGTAAATTTCGTGATCTTGGATTGACCACTGATCCATGATGGTGTGGGTGTAATCCAGCAACGATCACGTTCTTAATCTATGCAAGGTTTGCTTGAGATGAGTCTCTTTTCGTTCTTGCTTTCAATTTCGTGATTTTAGGGCTTTCTTTGATCCGCGAGTTTGTGATTGATTCTTTCACGTGAATTAGCTTGCTGTGATATGTGTGAATCTATCTAGCATCATCTTGATCATCAATCACTCACGAACAAGCATTAGGATCAAGTTTTCGTTCTTGCCCGGTTTTAGACCTTCTGTTAATCAATTGGCAATTGTTCAGGATCTATCCAAGAATTATCATAATATTCGATTGGAATAGGTCCTCAATAGCATAGAGAAGGTGTGCGCAAAGTTTCGTAAAGTTTGGAGTTGAGAATCAAAAGTTTGACCTAATTGCAACTTCGTCATCGGGCTGATTTTACTGTTCCAGATCGGTTTGAGCCGCCGGTCGATCGCTCGTCATCACCGGTCAGACCGATTTTGGAGCGGTCCGACCGCCAGTACAACAGCGGTCAGACCGCCCGGCAATCGGTCCAACCGGCTGGGTCCAGAGGTCAGACCGCCCATGCTTTGTGATTTTGCAATCTTAGTTGATTTTGTTATTTTGCTTAGGGGTTTTAATTGGATTCAATACTAGTCTTCCGCTGTACTGGTATATTGATCTTCATAGCTTCCTAATAGCTATTGGAGTGAAATTGTGTTGAATTCATTATTTCGAAAAAAGTGAGCGTGCTCCTATTCACCCCCCTCTAGTCGCCTTTTCGGTCCAACACCTAGGATATCCAACAAAGAAGCATTTATAAGATTTAGGATGGAGCTTATCAGATGTCAAACATTTCACATAAGTCTCACAACCCCATATCTTAAGGAAAGACAATCTAGGACGTTTCCCGGTCCATTTCTCGTATGGTGTCCTTTCCACTGATTTAGATGGAACTCTGTTTAGTGTAAACGCAGCAGTTTCTATAGCATATCCCTAGAAGGACAATGGAAGATCGGATTGGCTCATCATTGACCGAACCATGTCTAACAAGGTCCGGTTCCTCCGTTCAGATACCCCGTTCTACTGAGGCGTGCCAGGCGGAGTCAGCTGTGGAATAATTCCACACTGTTTTAGATGTTCACCAAATTCATGGCTCAAATATTCACCTCCACGATCAGATCGTAGAATTTTAATTGTCTTGCCTAGCTGATTTTGTACTTCATTATGAAATTCTTTGAACTTTTCAAACGATTCAGACTTGTGCCTCATTAAGTAGATGTATCCATATCTACTAAAGTCATTAGTAAAAGTAATGAAATACTGAAAACCATCTCTGGCTATTGAGCTCATTGGTCCACATACATCGGTATGTACAAGTACCAACAAGTCACTTGCCTTCTCACTATGACCGGTGAAAGGCGCCTTTGTCATCTTGCCAAGTAAACAAGACTCGCATGTCTCAAATGATTCAAAATCAAATGAGTTGAGTAGACCATCTTTATGGAGCTTCTCTATGCGTTTCTCATTTATATGACCTAAGCGACAATGCCAAATAAAAGCGGGATTCAAATCATTAGGCGCACCTCTTTGCATTAATATTATAGATGTGCTTATCCTCAAGATCAAGAACATATAACCCATTCAACAATGGACAATGTGCATAGAGTATATTATTCAAATAAATAGAACAACATTTGTTCTTTATTACGAACTCATAACCACCATCTTCCTCCAAACATGAAGAAGAGATGATGTTCTTACTCAATGCTGGAATGTAATAACAATTATTTAATTCCAAAACTAATCCTGAAGGTAATGACAAGTGATAAGTGCCGACAGCCAGTACAGCAACCTTTGCTCCATTACCGACACGCATGTCCAACTCGCCTCTCGCAAAACTTCTAGTCCTTCTTAGACCCTGCAACAATTTGCAAGTATGAATCATCGATCCGGTATCAAATACCCAAGATTCATCAGAAGAAATTGCAAGATTAATTTCTATAACATTTATACCTGAAGCAGAAGTCTTGCTTCCCTTTGTCTTTTTCAGATCCTCCAAGTATTTCTTACAATTCCTAGACCAATGACCCTTGACATGGCAGTGGTAGCATTCATCATCAGGAGATGGACCAGATTTGACCTTCCCATTTGGCTTTGGCTTAGAGCTAGGGTGCTCATTAGGAACCTTTCCTTTTCCTTTGCCTTTGCCTTTGGGCGTCCAACTCTTCCTTTTTTATTCTCCTTCTGAACTATCATCACATGATTGGTGTTTTTCTTAATGCTTTCCTCTACTGTCTTAAGTATCCCATGCAATTCAGTCAATGATTTCTCCATGCTATTCATATGAAAAGTCATAATGAACTGCTCATAGCTCGGAGGGAGAGATTGGAGAACAACATCCGTAGCCAGATCAGGATTAAGGGGAGAACCAAGCTTCTCCAAGCTCTCAATGTAACCAATCATCTTGATCACATGAGGACTGATTGGACTACCTTCCGCCAGCTTGCACGCAAACAAGGACTTTGAGATGTTAAACCTCTCGGTCCTAGCTTGGTTCTCAAACATGCCACGCAGTCCTTCAATCATAGTGTGAGCATCTGCATTCTCATAATGTTTCTGAAGCTCAGAGGACATGGTAGCAAGCATGAGACAGCAAACGTCGAGTGAATCATTGTAGTGCTTCTCATAAGCTTTGTGGGTGGCAACGTTTGCACCCTCAGGGAGTTCATCGGGGTAGGGTTGCCCAAGAACGTATTCCTTTTTTTCTTGTCTGAGAACAATTCTCAGGTTGCGGTACCAATCAATAAAATTCGTTCTATTGAGTTTTTCTTTCTCAAGAACAGATCGCAAGTTAAAACTAGAATTGTTACTAGAAGCAGCCATAATCTACAACAGAAAATAAACAAGCAAAGTTCAGCACTATGTTCATGATTGATCTTTCATTAAACAATTTAACAAAAGACACTCCCACTATATGTTTTGTAATCGTCTTCCCTCTAACGACATATAGTGGTCAAGATCCATGTTCATCTAAGTTCTAGTGAGCTTTGGCATCACCGCTAGAAACCTAGTGACGTAGGTAAGCAACACTTGCTAATCACATCTTATGTGACTCTTATTTGTTGGGTGGCACCCAATGCCCCGGCTCCCAATACCATGCCCCAAGGCCCAAATACAATTTGATAGCCTTGTTAAGTAAACCAACACTATGCATGTGGATGTCCGACATCCACCCTATTAGATCAAGAAAATTGGTGGTACTCTGCTTTGGCAGACCTACCCAACAATGATCATAATTCTTATAGGCGCAGCAATTGGAAGGGCATCAAATAAATTCTTAATTTTTTTTTCCGAGAGAAGCTATTCTGTCATGAAAAATACATCATCTACAGGTATGGCATGAAAGAATAGTATGACAGGAAATAAACATCACATGCATATTATCACATTAAACTGTGAATGGTATGGCCTTTTGAATCGTAGTGGTCGCCATCACATGGTTCCACAGTGATGTCCTTCGCCACACTTCCTGTCCTCTTTTTGTCATCATGCTTGAAGCCTCCATGGTAAAGAACTAAACTATTACAACTAATAGCTAGCAAATGAATTACATGAGGAGCTCAAGCATCACAAGTCGAGGGGGGAGCCGCCCCCCGCGGGTTTCAGGGCAGCGCCCTGAAAACCTCACGGAATTACATAGATCGTATCTATGAAATCGCTATGAAAATCTCATCGGGCCGATAAAATCAACCCAAATCCGAGCCATTCAAAATGTCTCAATTTTCATTAGATCAATCACATTGATCATCGCAATCGGTATTCTTGAGGAGACCGCAACACAAGACATCGATCTGTTGGCTCGATCTATTGACTGTGCGCGCAGTTAGCCCCGATGGTGATTCCAGCCGGTAGGGGCAAGTTGCGCGTACATCAAAAGAAGGAGCACAAACTAATCTTTTTGGCCATATGATGCTATCAACTCATACATATTTCAACCCCTTATGACCGATTGATCTAATCAACCCGTGCACCGAAAGATCCATCACATGAAACTAGCATAAGAACGGTAATAGATCGCATCTACTACAATCAACACATCATCTACAAGCGCATGATCCAGACCACATACTACGTAGTTTCGCTCTGATACCACTGAAGGTGAACAGGTAGGCTACGCTAGCTACAACAATTGATCTTCTACCGTGTTCAACCAGAAAACATACGTGTAAGGGAGTCATGGATAGTTACCACTAGATGTGCTGCGCAGCAGAAGAAGAGTTAGAGCAGCCCGGTCCAACGTAGATACGTGTTGATGAAGAAGGAACAGTCGATCGTTTCACGAACTGAATGTCTCCTCCTCGAGTCCTACGCAATAGCCTTGCGCTTTTCACCAATCAGCACAGCAACAACAGCAGCGGCGCCTCCACGGAGTCCACACGTTCGAGATGGAACGCCATGCGCTGGTGTGCTAGCACCGCGCGCTCGGCTAGGGTTTCGGGATACGGCTAAGGGGAGGTAGCTGTAATATTCTGAAAATCATATTAATAGCAATAAAAATAATAAGTTAAGTAATTAAAGAAATTAGGGTTTTTGCGTAATTAAATAAAAGGGATTTATGAAAATAGAATTTTCGGATTTTTGTGAGCTGTATAAATAGTGGTGGAATTATTTTAGAAAACCATAGCCACTTTTTCCCAAGCCAGCCGCCAGTTTTTCTTTTCTCGAAATCACCATTGCCGCTTTTTTTTTCCAAGAACTTCTGCGCGCCGCTCCCCTGTGCGTGGCGCTGCCTTCGCTGTTGTTCGTTGCTTTTCAGCCGCCCGGCCAAACGCGGCGTGTAGCGTGATTCTGCTGTCTTGCTTTGCTGCGCCGACCCAAGAGCCGATCTGCGGTGAGTCGCCGTTCTTTGTGCGCGCCGCCGCTAAGCCTGCGCTGCTGCGCGCCGCTGCTCACTGGTGTTGCGCCGCTCTCTGGTGCCGCTTTGTGCCGAGTATCGCTGCATTGCTTGTTTCGTGCCGAGCCGATCAAGAATCGCTGATCAAGATCGCCGCTTTGCCGCGTTGATTTTCCGTGGGCCGCCGCTTTGCGCGGAAGCCAGCCGAGTCCGAGAACTGCTGCCGCACGTCATCCGTTCCTTGATTGGCCGACGTGTTTTAGTTGGTAATTCTTTACCGATTTCCTTGTGCTGTTAATTAGAGATTATAATCGAGATTATTTAGAGAGGTCGATTAATAGATCCGTTAGCTTCGCTGTCCGTTGTACGATTTATTCGGATATCTTAATGGCAAATTTTGGAAATCTCGTTTACTAGTTAATTGTAGATAATTGCGATATCTTTCTATAGCATATTTTATCATGTCAATCGGACAAGTAGAATTCGAGTTTTGATTTTCGGAAGACCGCTGTTTTTACGGTTGTCGTCTTTCGGCGCTGTTTTGGTAGACTGTAGATTAAAAATAGTAAATAGCTTAATTAGAGTTTTTGATCTACATGAAAGTTGTAAATAATTGTCCAATGGTTCTGTAGAATCTGAGAACGCGAATTTTGGTTGAGTAAAACAAAAGTTATGAATTTAGTAAGACTGCTGTTCCGAAGCGGACAGATCGGCTTTCTGGGCTAAATACGGAGGGTTAGATGATTTAATTAGAAGACTTTGTAATCTAAGAAAATGTGGATAATTTTATAAAGAATCCAGAATGGGGTGGTTTGTGGTGATCGGACTTTCGAGTCAAAAGTTACGCTCTTTTTAGTAACAGGACCGCTATGGGTAACTTTTCGATACCGGCGTAACGTGGTATATTTGGGGACGTGTAGGAGCGTTGTCGATTGATTGCTATTCTTGTTGCTGTAGCTTGTATTGAAGTTTGTGTATTTAATATAGGAGAGGCGTCGTGCTTGTTGCCATCTTCTAGTCAAATCGTGCGTCGCAACTAGTAAAGGCAAGTGCATGGTAGACAGCGATCAATGATTGATCATTGTTTTCTTTATCTTCTATTACCATTATTGTTGTGCTTTTATTTTGTGTAATTGCAAGCAATGGAATGGTATGGATTTATATTGTTAATGGACATGATGAAAAGTTGGATATGATGTTTATGATGGAGTTTGCATGTTTGCATTCATAAGCATCTTTGCATAAGAGAAGGTGATCATGATTGATCACAACTCCACGGGAGTGGAGGAGGTCCCCGATCCTTAAGGAGGAACGGGCTTGAGAGTGAATGTTGTCGCGAGCATTCACTCACGCTATACCGGTATACGCGAAAGAAGTGCATGTGGACATGTAGAATAGAGTTGCATTCATAAAGGAGATTAATGACTGAGAATATTAATGAAAGTACCTGTGATGATAATGAAGTTATTGAATGCTGTTGATTTATTATTGTTCGTTGTTTATGGATGTGTTTGCTGAGTCGTGGACTCACCCTTGCTCTATTGTTGTCTTTAGGTGACCTTCGAGGATGCCGTAGCTGAGAGCGAGTAGAGCACATGGACATCACCTGATCATTCGCCATAATAATCTATTCATTCAATAATGGTTTATACTTGGACATGTTAGTGGTTGAATAAAGTTTAGGACATCATTTGGACTAGACTATTTGCTTTATTAATTTGGATTCATTGGTTGATGCTATTTTGGATTATTTACTTGGTTATAATTCCCATTGCTTATTTATTATCACTTGATCCATAATTATGCATTGTTCTTTTGTGGTCCATTTGATATGTTTGTTGATGTTTTCTGGCTGTAATTTTATAGTGTGTCGATAATTATTAGTGTAAAGAGTAGTGTGGTGGCATTCTAGGCTCAGTGTTGGGCTGGGGTGTTACAGTTGGTATCAGAGCGGGCTTTAGGTCCGTGGTGAATAGATTAACAACTTAGGCAAACTAAAATTGTTAAAATTTGTTTTAGATTAGTAAATCAACTAAAATTTGCTAATGGTTAACTAACCTAAAATTTGACACACTAGTGCACAGTAGGTTAGAGAGAGGTACGAATATAGTTTTTACGCTTCCGTTATGTTGTTCATTGATGGATGAGTTTATTTTGAGCTTTGAACTCATTGTGTATTGTTGATTGTGGTTGATAGCTATGCCGAGGGGTAGAGGACGTGGTCGTGGTGGCCGCGGTCGTGGAGGTCGGGGCCGCGGGCGAGGTTCCGTGGAGCCACCTCTGAGTGGCTGAGTCGATGGGCGAGGGGTTCTTTGTTGACCCGCCTCGGTTGGGGCCTGTGATGAGACCCCGCTTTCTTGAGAGAGTTGGTGGGAGAGATCCGTGCCCTTCGTCAACAGCGCGCGGCACTCGTTGTCGCGGCATCTGTTGTTGCTCCTGTCGCACATCCACCGGTTCCTGAGGCGCGGATGACACTTCGAGAGTGGATGGGGTTGAGGTTGGATCCGTTTGACGGGTCAGGCACACCGGTCCAAGCAGCGGACTGGTTGCGCTACATGGAGAGGCAGTTTGGAGCTTTAGAGATGTCTTCACATCAGAGGGTCCGTTTTGTAGCCTTTCAGCTGAAAGGGCAAGCAGATATTTGGTGGGAGGGCGTGTTGTCTTCGAGGACCGCCACTCAAGGTCCGGTCACTTGGGAGGATTTTGTTGATCAGTTCAAGGGAAAGTTCTACCCCTACTCTTTTGTTGAGAAGATGGAGGTTGCCTTGACGACCTTTGCTCAGGGGAAGAGGTCTATTGCTGAGTATGAGGCCGAGTTCAACAACTTGGTTCGCTTGTCCCTTGGTAGCTAACGATGATCTTCGAAGCCAAGAGGTTCCGCTGGGTCTCACTCGAGTACCGACATGTGTTGGGAGCTACTCCACTCCGTGACTACACTCTGTTGTGGAGCAAGCTAGAGGCATGGAGTTGGAGATGCACTTACAAAGGCGACAAGCCTCGGTGGATCGGTAGTTTCGTGGTGACCGTAAGAGGAGCTCGTGAGGGAAGTGGGTCTGCTCAATGACCGCTTTCAAGAATTTCAAGGAGGACCGCATCTTTCAGTCTAGCAATGAGGCCGTTCTCTTCTTGGCGCCTCGCCCTTTGCGTGTACTCAGCTCTTCGTCCCGTCCCTGTAAGCGTGGCATGCTTTGCTTTAAGTGCGGTGATGGACACCGCACTGCCGAGTGCACTTGGACGGAGATTGCCGTCGCTGTGGCCGACCGGTCACAAGGAGCGGTGTGTCGCCGTAACCCCGCTTAGCGTGATCAAGTGGGAGCTCGTGCCATCTTCTTCTTGATGGGTCCCGCCGAGGATCTTTCCAGATGATGGTCGCTCCTCCAAAGAATGCCATTTCTTCAGCTTGGGCGCCCAGAGGGTACTCATCGGCACCGCCACCTTCGCACCGCTCAGTTGCACGACCGGCTTTACTCGCACCGCCACAATAGATTGTCGGGCTCGCCGCCCGGCTGTCGTTTTCTATCGCCATGGCGCCACCGAGTGTACGCCATGCCCACAATGAGTCCGTGGGTCGTCCCGACGTGGTGACAGTACTTTGCTTGTGGATTCGTTTGATGCTTTAGTCCTTTTTGATTCGGGGCTACCTTTTCGCTTGTTTCGACGGCGTTTGCTAGAAGAGCGAACTTGAGTATGCGATGGATTTCTCATCGGTGTTAGTTAGTTCTCCGGGGTATTATTGCTAGTTCTACCGCTTGTCCCGGGTGTTCTATTATTATTGATGGAGAGAAGTTCACGCGAATTTGATAGTTATTCAAATGGAGCCGTTCGACGTTATCTTGGGTATGGATTGGTTGCACTCTTATCGAGCCGTGATATCCTGTTTCAGAGAGCGGTCTGCGTGCGCACCTCGCCCTGGGAGACTTTGACTTTTCAGGAGTGCGCCTCGCGCTTCTTTCAAGATTACGGACTGCTCCGGTCGCGGCAATGAAAACTGGACTTCTTTTAGCTCTTGCTGAGAAACCGAGTGTGGCTTCGCAGATTGAGGAGATTCCAGTGGTTAGTGACTATGCCGATGTGTTTCCGGCTGAGCTTCCGGGTTTGCCACCTGTGCGAGACGTGGAGTTTCGCATTGATCTTGTTCCGGGTACTCGTCCCATCTCGATGTCTCCATATCGATTAGCACGTCCGTTTCAGGACGAGTTGAAGAAGCAATTGGATGAGTTGTTGGCTAAAGGTTTGATCAGGCGTAGTGTATCACCGTGGGGAGCTCTGCTCGCTCACGTAAAAGAAGGATGGGAGTTGGCGTATGTGTATTGATTACCGTGCGCTTAATGCAGTCACAATCAAGAACAAATACCCATTGCCCCGCATTGAGGACTTGTTTGATCGGTTGAATGGAGCTCAAGTATTCTCCAAGATCGATCTCCAGTCAGGGTATAATCAAATCCGTGTGCGTGAGCAGGATGTAGAGAAGACTGCTTTCTCAACCAGGTATGGGCATTATGAGTATAAAGTTATGTCTTTTGGATTGACTAATGCACCTGCCATCTTTATGGAAACCATGAACAACATGTTACACGAGTATCTAGATGATTTCGTGGTGGTGTTTATCGATGACATTCTTATCTATTCCAAGACCAATGAGGATCATGAGTGTCATTTGAGGCTGGTTTTAGATACCTTGAGAGAGCACAAGTTCTATGCTAAGTTAAAGAAGTGTGAGTTCTGGATTTCAGAAGTGGGTTTCCTGGGTCATGTGATTAACCCTCAGGGTATTGCTGTTGATCCTAGCAAGGTCTCCACAGTGGTGGATTGGAAGAGGCCGACTAATGTGAAGGAGGTGAGGAGTTTCCTGGGATTGGCTGGTTATTATCGGCGTTTTGTGCAGGATTTCTCTATCATCGCCAAACCGATGTCTCAGCTTACTCAAAAAGGTGTGAGATTCCAGTGGACTGATGAGTGTGAGCGCAGTTTCTGCATTTTGAAGGACAGGTTGGTGACCTCTCCTATTCTCACTCTTCCCGAGCCAGGAAAGCGGTTCACGCCTTTTCGAGATCGTCTCGAGTGGGTCTTGGCTGTGTTCTCATGCAAGACGGTAAGGTGATTGCTTATGCGCCGAGACAGCTTAAAGAAGCACTAATGTAATTATCCCACTCATGATTTGGAGTTGGTGCGGTTGTTTTTGCTCTCAAGATTTGGAGGCATTATCTATACGGCGAGCCTTGTGATATTTTCACGCATCACAAGAGTCTCAAGTATATCTTCACTCGAAGGATCTGAATTTGAGGCAAAGGAGGTGGTTGGAGTTGATCAAGGATTATGATCTTACTATTCAAGATCATCCGTGCAAGGCCAATGTAGTTGCGGATGCTCTTAGTCGCAAGGCGACTCTGCTACTCTAGATTGCCTCATTGCTGATTTTGATCGCATGGGTATATCTTATTGTTATGCAGCACATCACATGTTGAGACACGCTTGATTCTTGAGTCGGCTATTCCGCACGCAAAGGGAAGCACAACAGAGTGACAAAGTTATTACAGGAGGTTAGGAAGCGTCTGGATGAGGGTAAAGAGGGTGATTTTAGCATGGACGATTCGGTACTTTGAGGTTTAAAGGCCGCTTTTGCGTGCCGCAAAAGGCGAGGTCGGGATGATATCTTGAGGAGGCACATCGCACTCCATACACTATTCATCCCTGGTGAGACTAAGATGTATCGAGATTTGAAATGAATTTTGGTGGAAAAGAATGAAGGTGGACATTGCTAATTATATGGCTTCTTGTGGTGTTTGCCGCAAGTGAAAGTGAGCACAAGCGCCCCGCAGGTTGTTGCGCCTTTGGAGGTACCCAGTGGCCTTGGGATGATATCTCTATGGACTTTGTGGTGGCGCTACTCGCTCACGCGAGGGAAGGATGCGATTTGGGTAGTGGTGGATCGATTCAGCAAATCTGCACACTTCATTCCTATTCGCACGACAAATTCAGCGAGTGATCTAGCTCCTATTTATGTGCGAGAAATAGTGAGACTGCATGGTGTGCCAAAGACCATCATTTCGATGTGGATGCTAAGTTTGTCTCCAAGTTCGGGAGAGTCTGCAGAGTGCATTGGGCACACAGCTCACCGAGTACAGCTGCTTCACCCATTGCATGATGGGCAATGAGCGGACTATTCGGACTTTGGAGGACATGTTGCGATCTTGCGCTTTGTCTTGGAAGGGTAGTTGGGAGGACCATTGCCACTTGCGAGTTTGCTTATAATAATAGTTACCATTCCAAGATTAGAGCCGCGCCATTTGAGGTTCTCTATGGGCGAAGTGCGATCGCCGCTTTATTGGGATGCATTGGAGAGAAGGCAATTTTGGGTCTGACCGATTCAAGACCGCTGAGCGTGTGGCCATGGTGAGACAGAATCGTTAGCGGCTGAGCGGACATAAAAGTTATGCCGATTTGAGGAGGCGTGACTTGAGTTTGCGGTGGGTGACCAGTGCTCTTGAGAGTGTCTCCCATCAAGGAATTGTTCGGTTCGGTACCAAAGGGAAGCTTAGCCCGAGGTACGTTGGACCGCTCTCGATTATTGCGAATTGGGAAGTTAGCTTACCGCTGGACCTTCCCGAGTCCATGCGTGGAGTTCACAATGTGTTTCACGCCTCGATGCCGAAAGTTTTGAGAGATCCAGAGCATAAGATTTCATTAGAGCCACGACTATTGAGCAAGACCTCACAGCTTGAGTCGCGTCCGTGCGCAGATCTCGAGAGGTCGGAGCGAGTGCCGAGGCACAAGACGCTGGTATACGTTAAGGTGCCGTGGACGATCATCCGAGAGAGGCGACTTGGGAGTTGGAGTCTCGCATGCGCGAGCTATATCCGGAGTTGTTCACGTCTGTATGTGTTATTTTGTTGTTTAATTTCAGTGTGTGCTTTTTTCTTTGAGTAGAACGGCAGTAGAATTCGGGTCGAATTCAGTTAAGGGGGTAGAATGTAATATTCTCAAAATCATATTAATAGCAATAAAATAATAAGTTAAGTAATTAAAGAAATTAGGGTTTTATGTAATTAAATAAAAGGGATTTATGAAAATAGAATTTTCGGATTTTTGTGAGTCAGATAAATAGTGGTGGAATTATTTTAGAAAACCCTAGCCACTTTTTCCCAAGCCACCGCCGCTTTTTCTTTTCTCGAAATCACCGCCGTCGATTTTTTTTCCCAAAGAACTTCCTCTCGCGCCTCGTGCGTGGCGCTTGCATCGCTGGGCTTGTTACTCGCCGCTTTCCACCGCCGCCAAGCGACGCGTAACAGCGTGATTCATTGTTTTGCCGCCGCGCCGACCCAAGAGCCGATCCGCGCGAGTGCCGTTCTTGCCGCGCCGCCGCTAAGCCTCGCGCCGGCCGCTGCCGCTCTCTTTGGTGTTGCGCTGCTCTGCTGGTGCTGCTTTGTGCCGAGTATCGCTCGCTGTTTCCTCAGGCCGATCCGACCAAGAACCGCCGATCAAGATCGCCGATCTTTGCGTTGATTTGTCTTCTTTGCCGCCGCCGCTGCGTGGAAGCCAGCCGAGTCCGAGAACTGCTGCCGCACGTCATCCGTTCCTTGATTGGCCGACGTGTTTTAGTTGGTAATTCTTTTACCGATTTCCTTGTGCTGTTAATTAGAGATTATAACTGAGATTATTTAGAGAGGTCGATTAATAGATCCGTTAGCCTGCTGTCCGTTGTACGATTTATTCGGATATCTTAATGGCAAATTTTGGAAATCTCGTTTACTAGTTAATTGTAGATAATTGCGATATCTTTCTATAGCATATTTTATCATGTCAATCGGACAAGTAGAATTCGAGTTTTGATTTTCGGAAGACCGCTGTTTTTACGGTTGTCGTCTTTCGGCGCTGTTTTGGTAGACTGTAGATTAAAAATAGTAAATAGCTTAATTAGAGTTTTTGATCTACATGAAAGTTGTAAATAATTGTCCAATGGTTCTGTAGAATCTGAGAACGCGAATTTTGGTTGAGTAAAACAAAAGTTATGAATTTAGTAAGACTGCTGTTCCGAAGCGGACAGATCGGCTTTCTGGGCTAAATACGGAGGGTTAGATGATTTAATTAGAAGACTTTGTAATCTAAGAAAATGTGGATAATTTTATAAAGAATCCAGAATGGGGTGGTTTGTGGTGATCGGACTTTCGAGTCAAAAGTTACGCTCTTTTTAGTAACAGGACCGCTATGGGTAACTTTTCGATACCGGCGTAACGTGGTATATTTGGGGACGTGTAGGAGCGTTGTCGATTGATTGCTATTCTTGTTGCTGTAGCTTGTATTGAAGTTTGTGTATTTAATATAGAGAGGCGTCGTGCTTGTTGCCATCTTCTAGTCAAATCGTGCGTCGCAACTAGTAAAGGCAAGTGCATGGTAGACAGCGATCAATGATTGATCATTGTTTTCTTTATCTTCTATTACCATTATTGTTGTGCTTTTATTTTGTGTAATTGCAAGCAATGGAATGGTATGGATTTATATTGTTAATGGACATGATGAAAAGTTGGATATGATGTTTATGATGGAGTTTGCATGTTTGCATTCATAAGCATCTTTGCATAAGAGAAGGTGATCATGATTGATCACAACTCCACGGGAGTGGAGGAGGTCCCCGATCCTTAAGGAGGAACGGGCTTGAGAGTGAATGTTGTCGCGAGCATTCACTCACGCTATACCGGTATACGCGAAAGAAGTGCATGTGGACATGTAGAATAGAGTTGCATTCATAAAGGAGATTAATGACTGAGAATATTAATGAAAGTACCTGTGATGATAATGAAGTTATTGAATGCTGTTGATTTATTATTGTTTGTTGTTTATGGATGTGTTTGCTGAGTCGTGGACTCACCCTTGCTCTATTGTTGTCTTTAGGTGACCTTCGAGGATGCCGTAGCTGAGAGCGAGTAGAGCACATGGACATCACCTGATCATTCGCCATAATAATCTTTTCATTCAATAATGGTTTATACTTGGACATGTTAGTGGTTGAATAAAGTTTAGGACATCATTTGGACTAGACTATTTGCTTTATTAATTTGGATTCATTGGTTGATGCTATTTTGGATTATTTACTTGGTTATAATTCCCATTGCTTATTTATTATCACTTGATCCATAATTATGCATTGTTCTTTTGTGGTCCATTTGATATGTTTGTTGATGTTTTCTGGCTGTAATTTTATAGTGTGTCGATAATTATTAGTGTAAAGAGTAGTGTGGTGTCATTCTAGGCTCAGTGTTGGGCTGGGGTGTTACAGTAGCGGCCAGGGTTTCGTCCAATTGTGCCTGCAGCCCCGCCTCCATATTTATAGAGCATGCTAATGGGCTTCCACGTTGTAGGCCCAATAGAACCCTAGTCCCATATGGATCAATATCTCTCTTAGCCCATAAACCCGAATTGTTTATGATTGCCTCTTGGGCACATCACTAACAGTTTACTCACCCATAGATCGTTATTGCAGCAGAGGATCCTGATCCCACGACCACATCTATTACAGTCTAACAGTTGAACAAACCACATGTATATAGAATGTGTGGGTGCTAGGATACCGATTCAAGAATGGTATAAGCAGATTGAACAGAGAAATCAATGCAATGATGTCCTTTATGCCAAGACATAGGTTGTTGGAGATTGTTTTTTTTAATAATTAACCTTTTTAATTTTATTTTGAAGTTAAGCATGTATCTCGACAAGGTTTTGCCACGTGTGATAGTATTGTTTTGTCACGCCACCATCAGCGGCGTGACAAAAAGTGCTATTTTAGTGGGCTTATCCTATGGCGTGATAATGTTGTTTTGTCATGCCACGGGTGGTGCCGTTACCAAAGTCAGAATTGGAAATAAAGTTTGTGGTGGATTAACTTTAAAATAAAATTTTAATAAATATTAATTAATAAAAAATATTCGTTGTTGGAAGTGTACGTATATCGAGCATACTAACATTCTACATGATAGAGGTGGGGACAGTAGTGCAGTGATGTGTGTGGAGAGCGCTACTATTTCATATCCACATGCCCAAAGCAAACAATGGAGCATTTCTTTTCTAGGAAAAAAAAACAATAGGAAAGCATGCCATACTGTAAAAGTAATTGGGGCACCATGGTGCCCAGAGTGGATGATCTAAATTAATAAATTCCCCTTTGTATCGTGAGTGTGGCAATCTTTTCGATTTTGGTTTGTCTTATATTTAATTTTATTTGAAATAACCCTATTTAATAAATAGGTTTTTGCTATCAGAAATTCTGTTAAACTCGGGGAAAATATAAGAAATCATATAAAATTCAATGAAGGCCATGCAAGGTTTTAAAATATGCAGAAATCCGAGGTTTTAGAATGGCGTGAATTTTGGGAAGTTACATTCAGGTACTAATGCTTATACTGTTCTGAGGACTACTGATGCTGAATTAATTGATATTGCTATTAGGAGTTAGTCTTTGTCATTCTCCGGATGTAAATGCTAATGTGAATGCCATCAAAACTGTGGAACAAGCCAGAGCAACTTTGTATTTTTCAGACTATGAAACAACAGAAGCACAAAGGAATTGAAGATAACTTCAGTCAAGTGGGTCTTGACTCTGATGTTCTTCACGACCTCATGTCAGACGAGGAGTTGAATGTTGCAGACCTTGATGAAGCTGTGATGGCCAAGATCCATCTTGCTTCTCTTGGTAGAATTTTTTTTTAAATAAAGTTAAAAGATGTAAGGACTTATATGGAATAGCACGGGTGCGGGCTGACCCGAGAAACAAATTATAAGGGAAATTATTAATGAACAGAATGTGAATTTCATTGGTCTGCAGGAGACCATGAAACAAGATTTTAGTGATAGATGGTTGATAATTTCCTGTGGCAATTGTCTCCTTCCAAATGTTCAAGAATGAATGCCATGATGCAATTTGAACTTCACAATCTCAATCCAACATGACAGTACGATAATCAACGTCAATAGCATAAAAGAAATTCTCATAAGTAAACCATGGTGTATATTATGAAGGTTGTAAACCAAGTCATTCATTACTATGTGTACTTGCCTTAACCGTGCGAAGTTTGATGACGTGAAAAGGCGGCGCCTCAAACCCCACCACAGCCTAAACATTTTTAACAATTATAGTAAAAGAGTAATTCGGGACAAGACATTGCTATAAACAATTATAGACAAGCTACGCTCCCTAGCGCAGCAAAAAAATCAACTCCCATAAAACAACAAACTGTCCCAGAATGGGACAGTCCCATTCTAAAAATTATAACTTTCTGTAGGGTTAACCAAATTTAGTGATCTTTAATCTCTTGGAAAGCTTACAAATTTTTCCACAAAAACCTAGTTGACAAGGTTCCCAGATTCTACCATATTCTGCCCCTACTAAACAGGTTAAGCAACCTATTAAATCTCATCAGAGGTTCTGGACAACGAAACTAAACCATACGTAACTTCCAGTACATACCTCAAAAAAATGTGATCTTTAGTTCTCTGGAAAACCAACAAAAATATCTACAACTTTTGTATTTGTGCAATTCTCTACAAATTCATTATCTAATTCCTATTAACCAACTTCTACGATCTGTCAGAATCCCGACAAGAACCTGGAACAGCAACAATGCAAAATTCATAACTCGAGATCCCCAACTCCAAATTAAGTGATCCAGGACTCTATGGAAATATAATAAAATTATCTACAATAACTTAGTTGGCGAGATGCTCTAATTCTGCCATTAACATGATCTAATCGACAATTGAAAAATTAAAGTCAGAACCTGACAATTTGAAAGAACAACAGTACAAGAAAAATCCGTATATTTTGAATGTCTTATCTTTATCAATCTAAAAAGCTAATTATGAGGACCCTGGATTATTAAGCTTGCAATGCTTAGTCACCAATTGATCCTAGCATCACAAACAAAATAACCCGTGTCTTCGAGATATGTATACTTCCCAAAAATACGGTATACACACCCTTTTACAAAATTCATGCATCAATTACATTCAAGACATAGAACCAAAGCAACACTTAACAAATCAAAAGACATACATAGTAGAGTTATTACAAAAGGGAGGCCGACCGGCCAAAAGACATACAATTAATTAACTAATTAGACAGCGGAAGCGAAATGCCATAAGATGGCGATAAACAAAAGAGCCAATTAGTGTGCCTTTACCCACAAGCCAACCAACCGGACCGCCAAGCTAGTCGTCAAAACCGCAGCACAACTCACAAAAGTGAGGCCCTTGGGGCTCACCTTCCTCCTCTGCAACAAATAGTTAAGCAAAGCAAATGAGTACAAAAATTGTACTCCGCAAGACTTACGTGTAGAGTATCAGGCCTATATAATTAGCTACATGCAAGCTTATTTAAGTGGAGCTGGCTCTAGACTCATTTTCGGTGGTTATATAAATAGCTACATGCACAGCCTTGGTGGTTTAAGAGAACTGGTGGCTCCACAAGCTGGGGAAGGGGAGCATGAGCAAGAGAACATCATTGTGAACTCACTAGGACAAGAAAGAAGACCGGGGATGGTCGGTGGACGGAGATCGACGACGGGGAAGATTGCGGCCGAAGCGGGAGGAGAAGAGCAATTCCGGGAGCGTTGATGGTCTAAAAGCAAATCAACCTCAGGGATGACTTCCTTGGCTCCAGCGATGGAGGATGGGGGAGGGAGAGGGCCGTTGGGGCTCGGTTGAGGGCGCACAGTCCCGAGGCGGTGGCAGAGCGGCGAGGACGGGGTAAGTGCGTGCACAGCATGGGGGGGTGACGAGGGCAATGACTTGGAGGTGCGAAGCAGGTATGTGCCGACAAGACTGGGCGCTGACGAGGGCGACTGCGGGTGCATGCAAGCGGAGCAGGCAACACGATGGGGTAGGGCTTGCTGATGCGAACGAGCCTTGGCAGGTGCACGGCGACATCTTGGAAGGCTGGGGTGCTAACGAGTAGGTGAAGCGATGACGGAGCGACGGGACTGGACGGCGAGTAGGCGAGGTGGCGTAGGCATGGTGATGCGGGCACGCGTGCACAAGCGTATGGCGCAGGGCAGGGCACAGACCGGACGAGCTAGAGCGCTCTCTGGCGCGGCTCGGCTGACAGGAGGAGGGCAGCTCAGGGCTGACTTGGACCGAAAAGAGAGAGGTTGGCCGGGACAGAGAGAGGGAGAAGCGGGCTGAGCCCAAACACGATACATGCAGTCCAACTCAAACAGAGCGAACGTTGGGCCTGGAACAATGACGTCGCCGTAGTAGACCTTGGTACATGGGCAGCATAACAAAATCAGCAACCGTAGGTACATGGGCAAAAACAAACGATAATACGAACAATGAGAGCAAAAAAATACCAAACAACGTCAAAGCGACATACACTAAACCTGGCGACCAACCTGAACCTAAAGGTCGATCATAACCGTACACCGACGCGGACGAAACCGCGAGCCGGTAAACATGAACTGTAAAGTAAACATAAAATCAGCATCGGTAGAAGAAGGAAAATACGAAGGTAAACGATACCGCCCAGACGTACGGAGTGAGAGTTTTTGTCGGACGGCTCCTTTCCCTTCTCTTCCCATCGTCTCTTCTCCGTGTCGTCCTAGCTGGTCAAATTCATTCGCATCCACGCGCACACGCTGGAGCCGATTCGTCAAGGAGAAGCGCCTCAACGCCGGGGACACCGTCTCCTTCTGCCGTGGCGCCGCCGAGGCCACGCGCGACCCCGCCGTGTCCAGCTCTGGCTCGTCGCTCCAATCAAGAACCTGCTATTTCTGCTGATGTTGCGCACATTTACGAATAATGTTATGGCCCATTCAAAAGAATGTTGTGTACTGTTCTTTTGCATGTTGCAGATGTACAAAAAAAATGTTGCATCTGTTGTAAAATAATGTTTCATCAGTACAAAATAAATATTGCGCACTGTTCACAGTGATGTTGTAATTTTTTTCCTTCCCTAAATTGATTCAGGACGTTCCAGAAGTTCATGTTTCTTTTTGAACAAAACGAATATTGCGGATCATTGCAAAAAATGTTACCGTCCATTCAAAATAATGTTATGTACTATTCTTTTGAATGTTGCAGATGTACAAAAAAATGTTGCATCTGTTGTAAAATAATATTTCATCAGTATAAAATGAATGTTGCGCACTGTTCACGGTAATGTTGTAATTTTTTTCCTTTCCTAAATTGACTCTCCCACCCAGCCCGCTCGCTCGCTCTCGCACATGTTCGACAAGGTGGTGACGCCGAGCGACGTGGGGAAGCTGAACCGGCTGGTGATCCCGAGCGACAGCAGGGGCGGAGGAGATCGGTGAGGGGAGGACGGCGGGACGATAAATCGCGAGATGAACGACGGATCGTGCCGTACGAACCTAGCGCTCGGACGTCCGAGTCTGAATAGCAGCGCCATATGTTGTAGATCACGAAAGTACAAGGGAAGCTGGTGCGAATGATTAAGCACGAGAACATGCGTGCCAAACAGCAGCGCACACCGTGAGCACAGGGTCAAGAACAGCGAGTAACAACTGTAAAAAAAAAACTAGCAAGGATGAAACAAATAGCCTGGACAAACAGCCCTACCTGACCTTCACCTTACCGAATCGCGTGTATGTACTGACTCCATAAATAGCTGCACAGAACAGTGCACTGAACTGAAGACCATAATCCAATGAATATGCAGGAATATCAAAATGCTGATACGTAGCACCAAATGGTTCATTCAAATACATTCAGAAGTTTCAAGGCCAGGCAAGACGAACGGAAGTTTGAACAATATGACTACCGTTGTTTGTCACATAATGAAGTCAAAAAGGTATAGGGAATTAGATGCAAGAGAAACGCGCCAAAATTGCAGAAGATAAATTTGTAACGTCAATATAACACAATACCAAAACCGCACACAAACATCTGAAATAATTAGGCTGAATGTTGAGGGACAGTAATTTAGGGAATTGGACCTAAGAGAAAGACCATGCAAGTTAAAAGGCTAGATAGAAAGTTTCTTGGAACGACACAATATATGACAAACAAAAGTCAATACAAAAAAAAACGAAAGGGAACGTTTAAATTTACTACATCATCTGGAACCAGAAGTGGATATATGACAAACAAAAGTAACAATTTTGATCCAAACGCGACTATTCTACGCAAAGGAACTATCTTCTACTAAGTCAATAGATGGAAACTACGAACGACAGTTTGGCCTAGTTTTCGGTCTCAGCGAAAAGGACCAGCAGCAGAAAGATTGGCTGAGATGAGCAATCAGTAGGAATCAAGCAGACCAAATGCATCTTCTTCATCCAACCTCTGAAGCACGGACACTCCTGTAAACCGCCGTATCCGACACGACACGGATACGTGTCGGACACGTCGCGGACACGTGTCGGCGGCGTATCGGCTACTTTAAAATTGAATTTTAATTACGAAAAATCCCGACACGTGTCGGACACGGCACAACCGCGTGTCCGACACGGTCCAGGACACAGCCCACGCCCCAGCACCTAATGCCCTAACCCTCATCCCAAATCCCACACCCCAGCCAAAGCGCACTGCCTCCCTCCCTCTCTCTCGTTCTCCCTCGCGACCATCTACCTCGATGTGCCGCCGGCTCGCCGCACCGCCGGATCAAGCTCCCTCCCTCGCACCGCCGGATAGAGCTCCTCCTCCTCATGCCGCTAGATCGAGCGCCTCCTCCGGTCCCCTCGCGCGCGCCGCCAGACGCACTGCTGGCTCACCGCACCGCTGGATCGAGCTCCCTCCTCCCTCGTGCCGCCGGATTGAGCGCCCTCCTTCCGTCCTCCCTCGCTGCGCCGCTGGCCCCAGATCCTCCCTCGCGTCGCGGCTCAGCTCGCAGGCTCCTCTCGGCTCCCTCTCGCGGCCGGCTGGCTCGTTGCGCCTCGTCGGACCTCCTCGC
This sequence comes from Hsuehochloa calcarea, assembly GCA_036346395.1. Taxonomy (NCBI): domain Eukaryota; kingdom Viridiplantae; phylum Streptophyta; class Magnoliopsida; order Poales; family Poaceae; genus Hsuehochloa; species Hsuehochloa calcarea. The sequence goes on along the minus strand of CM070593.1, from coordinate 5,376,591 downwards.
ACCTCCAACCTCTCCTGCCGTCCTGCGTGAGTCACCTCTTATCTTCTTCACTTGTCTTCTTGATGGATGTCTGCCGTGTCTGGACGTCTTGTTGATGCTAATGAGTGATAGCCACTGCCAAAGCCGAGATGCTGATGGCCATTGGCCAGTGCCCAGATGCTGATCATGTTATTTCTTTTCCTAGGTTTATGGAATTATGATTTCTGAAAATGGTATTCATATGACCAATTGAACATATCATGATTCATGAATTGACTGCAAGAAGAATGAAGAGGCAAGGGTCATCTTTGAGAGATACATATTCCGAGTTTACTTTACACTTTACAACATTTTTGGGAACATCTTTGAGAGATACGTATTTTTGGGAAAATGGTGAATTCCTGTGTCGGTGTCGTGTCGTGTCGTGTCGACGTATCCGTGTCCGTGCATCATAGCATCCAACTCAAACAAGTGGTGGTTTTGTATGAAATTTCGATAAACTGTTGAGAAGGATAGTATAAAAATTAAGGCAATAAAGCTGGAGAGAAGGAAAGGAATACGAGGCTTACCTCAATAGATATGGTGCTTTTATGTTTTTTTAAATTTGCAGCAGCACAATAGTTCAATAACCTACTAATTGAGTGTACCAAGATCAGAGAGAGGACGGTCCGATGTCGGCACCTTACCTTCCTTGTTAGAAAATCCGTAGGCTGCAGTAGTAAAGACAATTCATCTACAAAGAAAATGGTACAGGGCAGATATAGTTTAGTTTAGCATAGGAAGGTAAGGCTACAAACATATCCTTAGCAAAATTCAACACATAAATGTTTTACCTTCTACACATATCCATCGGTAAGTTTAGCCAATGAACCAAGCATAGTACAATGTGGTGTCCTGACCCTACTCTCACGCTACTACTACGGTAACTTGCGAAACGAGCTTCCGGACCATGCAAGTACGCATGCCTTTAAGGGATAGTTAGAAACATGGCGAATAGAAGTGGGGACTACTACGGAATGGCCCGACCCCGACCTACTGCGTGGACCGGGGCCATTTGCCCTTTCTTGCGAGCTCGGCGTTGTACTCCTCGCCTGCCGCCCTGGCCTCGGCCGCTATTTCCCGCTTTTTCTCACGCTCCCTCTCGCGTGCCTCGCACTCGCTACGCCTGCACGCCTCGAGATGGGCCTGCGTCTCCCGCCGGATACGTTGTTTGTGCTCTTCAGTTCGACGCTCCTCCTCCCGGATCTCACGTCCCCTTTCGGCATTCCACTCCTCAAAGTCGAGCTACCATCGGTGGTGGGTGGATCTCTAGGTCGATCCACTTGCGGAAGCCACATAGCGGCTCCGGGGACTACGGGTAGATGGGAGAGATTGTTAGTGCGTACTCTGAAAGAGAATTGGTACAATAACTTACTGTAAGTACTCCTTACTGGCTGCCGATAGCTGCTCGTATCCCAACGACGGTCGGGATAGTCAGAGGAGTAGTTAGGACAACCCCAGTAACGCATGCCGAGGCTGAGCTGGTGCTTCGATTTGAAGAACTTGCATGTGTCCCTACACCAACAGAGGGGCGGCGTCTCCCCCTTTGGCGGGTGTTGCGGTGAAGGCTCAGTTGGAATATTCGCAGGGTTGTTTGCTCTGGGGCTTCATTGCGGAGAGCTTCCATCCTAGCAAGCTGCTCTTGCCGGACCCGGGCCTCAGCAGCCCTAGCTTGTTCGGCCCGTGCCGTTGAAGCCCTTGCTAGATCACGGATCTCGTCCCATTGCTTCTTGAGGTTGTCCATCCCAGCATGGTGAAGCAAGCTCTGGTGTAGCGTTGGGTTTGGTTGTGTGGTTTTCTCTCGTAGATGACTTGCACCTCCTTTTAAAAGCCAGAGGGTTGGCATGGCGTGGTTGGCAGAGTGTTGTCTAATCTTTCCGCAGAGAGAAGTCATGTCCTATTTTTTGGAGTGCTGTCTATTCGGTAGGAAAAGTTGGGGAGACAGAGTGTTGTCATATCTTGTTTTGCAGAGTCTTCTCTCGTCCTGGTTTGCAGAGATAAGTCATGTCTTACTCTGCAGAGTGATGTCATTTCGGTCTGAAAAGCTGGCGAGGCAGTGTGTTGTCACGTCTTACTCTGCAGAGTGCTGTCATTTCGGTCTGAAAAGCTAGCGAGGTAATGTGTTGTCACGTCTTACTCTGCAGAGTGCTGTCATTTCGGTCTGAAAAGCTGACGAGACAGAGTGTTGTCACGTCTTACTTTGCAGAGTACTGTCATTTCGGTCTGAAAAGCTGGCGAGGCAGTATGTTGTCACGTATTACTCTGCAGAGTGCTGTCATTTCGGTCTTAAAAGCTAGTGAGGCAGTGTGTTGTCACGTCTTACTCTGCAGAGTACTGCCATTTCGGTCTGAAAAGCTAGCGAGACAGTGTGTTGTCACTTAAGTTTGTAAATTTATTTTGCAACTGAAGTTGTTTTGAAAGTCATCTGCTGCTTTGTTAGGATAATCGGTAGTTCCGGCGATATAGGTGCGGAACTACCTGTCGGTAGAACTTCCGAAAATCCCACGGAACGTTTTTTCCAAAGAGTACCCTTTTGGGACTTAGCCGATTTTCTACAAGCGTGGTAGTACCGCCATGTTGGGAGCGGAACTACCGCACCGCGGAAGTTCTGATTTTCGCGCGGAACGTTTTTTCCAAAGAGGGTCTTTTTTGCGCTTCATTTAAGAGCGGTAGTGCCGCAAGAAATTTGCGGTACTTCCGATAAGCGGAAGTACCGCAAATTAGTTGGCAGTAGTTCCGCGCTGATTTGGAAATTATTGTTTGATTAATTCACACGCAAAGTGTTCATAACGGAATTAGATAGAGGCATATATGATACAAACTAGTACAACAACGCCGCAAAGGCATACATCACGTAGTGCAGGGATGCATAGATAAAGAGTGGATATTACAATCTTATTAAAACTGAACTTCTACTTAGCAATAACAAGAAATAATAGAAGAAAAATTACCAAACTGGCTATGTTAACTAATTTCTGTAGCGATTTCTCGACCCTTTCCATCCTTTCATCCAATCTTTTAAGAACATTATCTTTATTTTTTGTCGGTTGATCCGATGGTTGAGGCACTTGATTTAAATGCAGCCACACGACGGTGTCCTCTTGCAAGGTCGCAAGTTGCATTGCAATGCCTCGAACCTCGCACACCTTCATCATTACCACGAACCGACATGTTGTGTTATGTAAAAATAATTAGAACTGCAAGTGAAAAAACATGATGTTTGGAAAGAAGTTCATTGGGGATGATCAGGCACAAGTTACCGTAAGATTTGAACACTTCATGAGCACTCGGGATGGATTCACATGGCGTATGGGTGGTGAACACATTCACCGAATCCCTGCAACAAGGGCAATCCAAGTGCTGTCATAGTGCTTCTAATTGCCTGCTCACTCAAAAGTTTGATGAGGTCGTAGACATCCCGTTTAAGACTGGAAGGAAGGAGAAGAGGAACTCAAGAGTGAGGGGAATGGCAACCAAATCATGCATATATATAGCCTCGGGTAAATTGTAATTTGTTAAAGAAAATTCAAGGTCCGCGAGGTAGCAGGGCCGAGGAGGTATCGTGGGACAGCATTGTGTTATGTCTTTAAGTTTTAGTAAGTTAAAATCGGAGGTACAGCTTGTTGTTAGTACTAAATATTTTGGAAAACATTTTGTGCACATAAATATCACCGTCAGAACGCATACGTGCACATTGCATAAATCAGAAAGACGGGATGCACAATAGCATTACATAACAAGTTTTACACGGTCATGAAATTAGTTAGGGCGCATCGTCGTGTCGCTTGCCGGGACGGCGTAGTTGATCCTCAGGGAATGTGAACTTGTCCGGAGCGCGACGCCTCAAGGCCGTAGTAGGGTCCCCGTGCGGGAGGCGAACTGGGTGATCTCATCGTGGCGGTCCTACCGAGGCTCGAGTATATCTTCAACCCATCGTGCTCTTCTGCGGAAGCGACAGGTGAGTTTGTCATTGGATTTGTGCGACGGGAAAATCGGTGTAAGTACGTTCACGTGTACCTGAGTAGGCTATTGTGTTGACGAGGATCCTCCTGGCCAGTCTGAGCCGTAGTGCTACACGGTGTACCATCCGTACGTGTCGACGAACCACTGGTCGCGCTCCCGTAGGTGTGATTGAACGCCGTGCGAGGAAGTCCAGTCCTGCGCCTCCCTCCGTGATGACGATGGTTGCAGCAGAGTGCTGTCCCCTCGCAACTGCTGCAAGAACAAAGGGTAATGTTAGATACGTCTGAAATGAGTGCATGAAAAGGTACTCACGACAAGAACCGGTTGATAGATGACATACCTGTGGCCCGAGGCGGGTCGAGGCCGAGCAACCGTAGCTCCGACGACTCCCGGAGTGCGACGGGAGTGCGGAGGGCGGTGCCGACGGAGGTGCAGAGGGCGGAGGTGGTGGAGGGTGCCCACCGCGTACGCGATGCTGTGCGTGAACGTCGCTGTGGCGACCACAAGTTACGGATCTAAACGCAGAAATCGCATCCTCGCGTATCGTGCGTATCACGCCTAAGAGACGATCCAATGTGTTGCTGTTTCCACGGTGTAGAGCTTCAGTAGTCTCATGGCGGATATGCTCCAAGCGGTAGTACTATATGAAAACCAATAGTAAGTGCGAAAAGTGTTGCCAGACGAAAATTATGCGAAGAATGTTTTACCGTCTCATCGAGGCGGGCCGCCCGGTGACGGTTCAGGCCAGCTAGTACGACGTCATCCTGCATGGCGTCCACTGGACACTGCGCCGCTGGCCCAGTAAGCCTGCACCTAGTGCATGGAACATACCACCGCAAGTACGCAGCGTACGTCTGGATGGCGTAGCCGCGAAACTCCAGCACCATGTCCGTCGTAACCCTGTCGATCCACAGCGCCGCCTGTGGCTACTACGCTCGCCTCCGATCGCCGCTCCCGCGCCTCTCCTCATTTGCCTACAATTGAATTTATATGTCAGAAAATCTTATTCAAACATGCCCCCAAAATGACACCAAAGAATGACATACCGGTAAGCCTTTACTGTGAGAGGTCCTCCCGTGGGCGGTGGCATATCCTGGTAAAGGCCGAACTGCCTCATGACCCGCTGCGGATTGTACTGCTCGACCATGTGCGAGAAGACCAGGTGGCAGGTCTTCATCCGGAGTGCCTCGTCCAGAGTGCACTGGGACGATAATTCGTAGGGGGCCGTGTCGTGAAGGAACTGTGCTGTCCATGGCCACCAGATGACCTCGTCCTCGTGGAGAGTCTCAAAAATGTTATAGAACTCTAGGTACACGCGCCTTGGTCTCTCGCTAGCCCACCCTAGGGTAGCACGTGTCCAACGTGGTCCCATCGTAGGCCCGTCGACGGGGTCGTCCCCTGCAGTGTTCCCGTAAAGCTCGATGGTCACCTGGTAAGGGTGCACGCTGGTGCGGAAGTACGGTCGACCGACTGGAAAGTGCTCTCACGACCATAACTTTAGCAGAGCGTAGCAAACCGCGAGGACTGGCTCCTCGCCCGTGCTGCGCTGACAAGCATCGCACAACCCTCGGTAGGTGGCGTAAAGCACTGCAGAGCCCCAACTGTACTGTGGAATCTCCTCGGGCCAGGTATCCGCCAAAGACTGTGCCAGATGGATGTAGCTGGGGTACACGTAGTCTCCTTGCGTGGTAGGAAATAGGATCCATCCGAACAGGAACAAAAGGTACGCGACTAAGTATGTCCTCACTTCCTCCGCAGTCGCATGCTCGGGGCAGATCATGTACCGCCGCAGCCAGGAATGTGGCACACCCGACGCGTTCGCAGGAATCGGGTGACCAAATCTGTCGGCCCAATGGACCTTCCAGTCTACTACCCTCGGAGGGGGCACTACTGGAAGACCACGCAGAGGTAGACCTGTAAGCAGAGCCACGTCCTCCAGAGTAATGGTCGTCTCCCCCCATCGGAAGTGGAAAGTGTGAGTCTCCGGTCTCCAACGGTCCACGAGCGCAGACAGGAGTGCCACGTGAAACTGCAGCGCGTGCGGGAGGTCCAACATCCGGGCAAGGGGCAGGAGCCCGGTCTCCTGCAGCCTGGGGATGTACCCCTCGTCAAGGGGCCAGCTTTCTCTGGGGGCGCTCAGGACCAGGCTCGGAGGGACGACGCCGGCGGACCATGCCCGGCAACAATGACCCACATCCCAGCGTGGGTCGAGCAGCAGACTGCGTCGCCAAGCTGGAGCTGCGCCATCTCCTGCCAACAGGGAAACAACATGTCAGTGCACGCATGTAAAACATATTGGAAATATACCCTAGAGGCAATCATAGAGATGATGATATTTCATTATGTTCATGATTTTGATAATATGTTATCATGTTTCTTGAATGAATCATTTGTTATAGATCAATAAGTACGTGACTTGTTAGTGGAACTCTTTAAATAAGTTAAAGAGCCGAGATCCCATCAAAAGTCCAAACACATACTCAGGCGTTATCATCTCCTTCGCGAACTGGTCGATAGAGGATATGTTAAGATAGGCAAAGTTCATACGGATTCAAATGTTGCTGATCCGTTGACTAAGCCTCTTCCACAGCCTAAGCATGAGGCGCACACAAGAGCTATCAGTATTAGATACTTAAATGATTGACTCTAGTGCAAGTGGGAGACTGTTGGAAATATACCTTAGAGGCAATCATAGAGATGATGATATTTCATTATGTTCATGATTTTGATAATATGTTATCATGTTCCTTGAATGAATCATTTGTTATAGATCAATAAGTATGTGACTTGTTGGTGGAACTCTTTAACTTATATGATATCATTCTAAATGTATCCCTAATCGGAGGTCACTAGTCGGAACACCAATGACTATGTGACTAGCACATGTATTGATTGATGACCTAGTTTCAGCGGTCATAGATATGGAGATATCGAATCAATAATGTGAACACATGTTAGAGAACATGGTGTTGGATAGACCTGTCATTGAGACACTATTGAGATTGTTTTGAATCTTTGTGTCATTAGTTGGTCTCAAGTAATGATGATGTATAATCCTTAGACCTGAGATCAGCATGGTTTCCTACATGTGTAATAGCACTTTTAGGGGTTGCCAAACGCTACTCCGTAACGGGGTAGTTATAAAGGTAGCTTTCGGGTATGCTATGAAACATGCGGAGGAATGTGATTGGTCGAGATGGGATTTGCCCCTCCTAACATAACAGGAGAGATGTCTCTGGGCCCCTCGTGGTGATCGGATAAAGAAAGTGCATGGCCATGCCACTAGTGGTCGAAGTGTCGACCACATGATGTTATCCGACACTCGATCGAGAAAGTATTGAACAGTCCAAGGATGACACATCATCTCACCTAGAGTTCAACCAGACATCATGAGGCAAAGGAAGAATGCATGAGTAGGTCGCTTAGTTTGATCAGTTACGGACTAGTCGTATGGAGATACATGCTGGTCGTAGACTGGTCAAACGTAATCACAGAATGATAACAACCTGGTTGTAAGGAGTTACGAACTGGTCGTGACCAATTATAACCTGGTCGTATAGAGAAACAAATTGGTCGTAAGTGATGAGGACCTGATCATAGATCATATTACATCAAGGTTCGTCCGATATATTCAATGTGTCTTTGGGAATCGTTATGAGCTGCTAGGTACCGCTAACGACTAGTGATCGAAAAAGAGTTTCCGAGTCATAACCGATTACACATGAACCTATGGGGTCGCACACTTAAAGGGCAAGGATCTGTTTTGGATGGTGATCCAAATTCGTATAGGCCACGAGTTCCTAATGGGCCTCAGGTACGAGACCCATCATGGATGCCCATATAAAGAGGGGCGGTGGCATGGGGTAAAATATGACGAACAGGATGATCTTTGGAAGAACTCCTAAAACCCTAATAGCCACGCCTTCTTTACCACGCTGCCGGAGCTAGCACTCCAGTGCGTGGTGATCCTGCCCTGTACGTGTGGATACCTCGGAGGTGTTGTTGCGAAGCATCAGCACAAGGACGATCCGCAACTTGTTGATCACCGGAGTCGGGAAGAAGTCGTGTGGTGGGTACGACCACTCGAGGAAGCAGACGCGCATCGAGTACGACTATTCGAAGGAGTAGTCGCATCGTGAGTACGACTACGATCGCATCAACTCGCTACAACGACTCTACTTCGCCACGAGTCGGTAGCGCCTAGCAAGAATCTCGTGATCTATTACTTGCGGTGGTTCCTTGGTTGCGCGAATTTTTTTTGTTTGTGCTATCGTAGCATTGCCGCGTATGCCAACAATGGTATCAGAACCATACCGTCTAGTTCTAGATTCGGATTGGACACATATTGTGATATGTGACAGTTATAGATGTGATCTATCTCTATTTTGACGGTGGTCGATATGATCGTCCATGTGCATTAGTGGTAAGATGGTTTTCTATTCATTATTCCGTGATCGTGGTTGCATGGTCGTATCATGACTTGCCTCTACGGTCGATTTCCGCCATCGGGGTAGACAGTGATCGTAAATCCATTGGAGCACGCGAAGATCAATGTGGTTGATCGAATTGGAGTTATGATCGATTATGTACCAGATGTTTTATTGCGCTTGTTCACGACCACACTGCATGATACTCCTACATGTTGGAGTTCTGCCATCGGAGTATGCCGCAGTGTGTGGTCGTATCAAGGCAATGATCAGATCTGTTCGGAATAGGGTTAATGTGATTAATCTGATGATTTCCAAGGTTCGGTTACATGAATGAGACCGCCGTGCTGGGTATTCGGACCGCGCTTTTGTAGTGTGTGTTCTTGTTGCTCGTTAGAATGCTATTCAATGCATAACTTGTTTTTGCAGGTTGATGTGAATAGTATGACCCATGATGTATGAGATGCATGCATGTGTGTAATGTTCATGACCTGCATGTCATGTTTATTACAGCCCAAGGCTGTCTATATTTGTATAACGGCCCGCGTGTCGACTTGTGGTGCTAAATTCACTCCTTGTAATTTATCACTAGTGCTGTTAGGAGTAATGGCTTAGTGGGAGTACTTGGAGGAATTGGCCACCTGGAGGCATGTTGAATAGGAAGCTCGGTGATGGAGATCACCATGAGGAAGGGTCATACTATATCACAATTTAATTTGATTGTCTGTGAATGCCCTTATATTCCTGTTCATTTATTTCTATGCATGTTTTAATTGCTTGAAATGCTTTTAACATGATAGAAGTAAATTTCTCTCATGTAATATTAAGTTAAATTGATGCCCTCCCAATTAGCTGCACCATCCAAAGTAATGTAGTTTAATGGTAGGTCTTGCCAAAGTAGAGTGCCATTAATACTCCTTGACTAGATGGGTTTGTGTCGGACACTTACATGGAAGTGTTGGTTTAACTTGAAAGGTCATCATAACGCTAATGGACCTTGGGGCATAGGGTTGGGTGCCGAAGTATAGAGATGTTGCCCAACAACAAGAGTCATATAGAGATATGATTAGCAAAGGGTTGCTTACCATATTCACTAATCTTCTAGCAGTGATGCCAAAGCTCACTAGTAGCTTAACTGATTGTGGGTCTTGAATCACTAAATATCATAAGAGGGATATGGTATTCAGTGGGAGTATCTTCATTAAATTGTTTAATAGAAGTTACTTTTCTTGACCATATGTCTTAGTGTTGCATACTTCTGTTGTAGATCATGTCACCATCTTCTATACCTACATCCAGTTTTGCCTTACGTTGGATACTTGATAAAGAAAAACTGAATGGAACAAATTTTATGGATTGGTACGCAACTTTGAGAATTGTTCTTAGGCAAGATAAAAAGGAACATGTTCTAGAGGAACCAATTCCTGATGTGCCGGATGAGAATGCTGCTGCAGCTCTTAAAACAGCCTATAAAAGGGCTTGTGATGAATCTCTTGATGTTAGCTGTCTCATACTTGCTGCGATGAACTCAGACCTTCAGAAGCAGTTTGAGAACATTGAGGCCTACGATATGATCGTGGCGCTCAAAGGCATGTTTGAGACACAAGCAAGGACTGAGAGATATGAGATCTCAAAGAAATTGTTTGGTTGTAAGCTAACTGAGGGTAGTCCGGTGAGCCCTCATGTAATCAAAATGGTTGGTTACACACAGAGCTTGGAAAAACTTGATTTTCCACTTAGTCAAGAGTTGACTACAGATTTGATTCTTGCTTCGCTTCCTGCAAGCTATGGGCAGTTCATTATGACTTTTCATATGAATGGCTTAGACAAGAATCTCACCGAACTACATATGACGCTTAAGACTGTAGAGGACAGCATTAAGAAAAGCACCAATCATATGATGATTGTGCAAAAGAGTACTAGCTTCAAGAAGAAGGCTAAAACTTGGGTCAAGGGTAAAGGCAAGGTTTTGGATGGGATCCAAGCTGTCAAGCCTAAACCCAAGATCAAGTCTGGCCCGACTCAAGAGAATAAATGCTTTTACTGCAAGGAGACATGCCACTGGAAGAGGAACTGCAAGAAATATCTGGCTGATCTGAAAAGGAATGGTGGGACTAAAACTTCCACTTCATGTATTAATGTTATAGATGTTTTTCTTGCTGATTCTTATGTTAACTCGTGGGTATATTTTTCTTGCTGATTCTTATGTTAACTTGTGGGTATTTCATACCGGATCGGTTGCTCATATTTGCAATTCGATTCAGAGTCTAACAAGGAGTAGGAGATTAACAAGGGGTGAGATGGATCTTCGCGTCAGGAATAAAGCAAGAGTTGCTGCATTAGCCGTCGGGATTTTACCATTATTGTTACCTTCAGGATTCATTATGGAACTAAATAATTGTTATTACGTTCCAGCCATAAGTAGAAATATCATCTCTGCATCATGTTTGATGGCAGAGGGTTGTAAGTTCATTATAGAGAACAATGGTTGTTCTATATATTTGAATGAAATATGTTATGGCTATGCTCCCGTTTTGAACGGGTTGTTTATTTTGAATCTTGATGTTTCACCCATCTATAATATTAATGCAAAAAGGCTTCGGCCTAATGATACAAATTCCACATTCATTTGGCATTGTTGTTTGGGTCACATCAGTGAGAAACGCATGAAAAGGCTCCATAGTGATGGAATTCTAAACTCATTTGATTTGGAATCATTTGAAATGTGCGAATCTTGCCTGATCGAAAAGATGACCACGGCATCTTTCACTGGTCGGAATGAAAGGGCGTCCGACTTGTTGGCACTCATACATACTGATGTGTGTGGACCAATGAGCACGACAGCTAGAGGTGGTTTTCAGTACTTCATTACTTTCACCGATGACTTTAGTAAATATGGATATATCTATTTAATGAGGCACAAGTCGGAATCCTTTGAAAAGTTCAAGGAGTTCCAGAATGAGGTACAAAATCAACTAGGCAAGACAATCAAGTCCTTACGATCTGATCATGGAGGAGAATTTTTGAGCCATGAGTTTGGTGATCATTTGAAACAATGTGGAATTGTTCCACAGCTTACACCACCGGGTACTCCACAGTGGAATGGAGTGACCGAGCGGCGTAATCGGACCTTGTTGGACATGGTTCGGTCAATGATGAGCCAATCAGATCTGCCATTGTATTTTTGGGGTTACGCTCTAGAAACTACCGCTTTCACTTTGAACAGGGTACCATCTAAATCAGTAGATAAGACACCATATGAGATATGGACTGGGAAGAGTTCTAGTTTATCTTTTCTAAAGGTTTGGGGTTATGATGTCTATGTTAAACGTTTGATGTCTGACAAACTCACACCCAAATCAGATAAATGCTTCTTCATAGGATATCCTAGGGAAACCAAAGGATATTATTTCTACAATCAAGAGTAGGGCAAAGTGTTTGTTGCCCGAAATGGTGTCTTTTTGGAGAAAGAGTTTCGTTCAAAAGGAGTCAGTAGGAGAAAGATGCAACTCGAAGAAGATCGGGAAACATCTGAAAGTGTTTCCACTACTCTTGAACCTCTACAGACTAACAAAGTGTTGTTGAATCTATAGAAGAGACATCAACCCTACGTAGATCTAAAAGGCCGTGTCAATTGCCTATAAGGTATGGGCATGACGTATTATTGGTGAATAATGGTGAGCCTAGCACTTATAAGGAAGCGATGATGGATCAGACTCTGAGAAATGGCTTGGAGCCATGAAGTCCGAGATAGACTCCATGAGCATCAATCCGGTTTGGAACCTGGTCGAGCTTCTTGATGGTGTTAAAACCATTGAGTGCAAATGGATCTATAAGAAAAAGATTCATATGGATGAAAATGTTCACATTCATAAGACTCGACTTGTCGCAAAGGGGTTTCGACAAGTTCAAGGAGTTGACTACGATGAGACCTTCTCACCAGTAGCGATGTTTAAATCTATTCGGTTATTCTAGCTATTATGGTTCCACAAGGGCAAGACCAAGGTCTTGCCCTTGGGACGGCAACTAATCTGAGCGAGGAGGCTATTTTTGGAAATTTTAAATTTTAGAGGTTATTTTTGGAATTTTTGTGGTGTAACGGGGCTAAAATAGTCCACAAATCAATGAACCAAGCATAGTACAATGTGGTGTCCTGACCCCACTCTCACGAAACTACAGCCACCAAAAGAAGTAAGAAAAAACCGGTGAGTATAAGATACACAAGATCCTTATAATATGAAACAAGATCTCAACATGAGAATTTGGGTCAAAATCTATGATTTAACAAAAAAATTTAACAAGGTTGGCACATCAATTCCGTAGGCAAGCTAATCACCCTTGCTACTTACACCTGTTTTGAAAAAAAAGAAGCGCAAAATGCATTTGAAAAAAAGGACAATACTGAAGGTTCAAATCTGAACCAAAGAACTTATATGGACAGGTTGGATACCTCATACGCCGAACCATCTTGCTAGCCAGTTGGACTGCTGATGTGCTTTCCTCCTGAAAGTAACCAAGATCATTCGCATTCATAGACCTCTATTGGCCATGTTAATTAAGCAAAGCCATATAACTAACAAGTACAAAATTATCAAAATCTCCACTGACTTATGAAGGAAACGAAAACAGCTAACAGTGTATGAATGCTAGGCTTCTCTCAGTTGTTACTAACAACTACACAATAGATATTGTAGTACCTATCCATTTGAAAGGTATGCGCAAGAACACGTCAGTTATAAAGATCTGAAGACCAAACAGCGTAGCAATGTAATCAGCACAAATAATTAACAGAACTATATAGGATTCAGGTAGATCTAAAGAGGAAAAACAGGAGAAAGACGTGATTTAGTTTTGAAGTCCACACTACATGTGCATCCCAAAACAGGTTGTGGACTGAGCGGAGGGTTATTTACGAAGTCCGCACTTCGGTTTCCTCTGATACTCAGAAACTGTGAGCCATATTTGTATTTGTATCTTAGTTCCGAAGCAATGCAAGGGCCACGAAAAGAGGGAAATGATGAGACATGTACCATGAAAAATGTTAAGTATGTTAGGCAGACGACAAGACGGGCTGCATTTCGTCACCGTACGGTGAGGCCTCCCGTGTGGCGTCCATACTCATCAGGCCATGTAAGGTATATAGCATGTACTATACAAAAGTAGTAGTTTATCAAATGTTAGAACACCAGTATGACAGTCGAATTAATTTGGAAACTATCTGGTGAAGCAACTATACTATGCTCTCCTCTACAACAACGAAAAAAAAACTGATCGATATGTTAAATGTGTATTGTACAAGGGGCTCTTTGCATATGTTTAACACCCAGGTACTTGTATATATATTGACCCATTGACCCGTATTGAATACAAGTGCTATTCATAGCGAGATTAGGGTTAGAGTCTTATCGTTGCCGCCGCCGGTCTTTTTGCCGGCCGCCGCCGCCGCCGCCGCCCTTCCCGTGCCCTCTGCCTCGTGCCCGTCACCTCCAGATCTGATCTTCTCGGATCCGAGCGTGCCGTCCACCACTGCCATCTCTGCCCGACGTCTTCGAGCCTCCTCACCGCGGATAAGATCGCCTCGCTCGAGTCGCCCTCCGCCACGAGCTCACATCGCCGCGGCTCGCCTCGTTGACGCCACCCGAGATGTCGCCGCCGCTGAGCTCTCAGACCATGGAGCCGCCCGAGCTCTCGAACCACCGAGCTGCCTGAGCTCTTGGACCGCCGAGCTCGCCACCGGGGGGAGCCGCCGTCATCGGGGATCGTGGCCGCCTCCACCGACCGAGAGGTCGCCGCCGCCGATCTCCCGGACCACCGAGCCGCTTGAGCTCTCGGACCGCCTGTTGCCGTCGGAGGTCGCCACTGTCACTGGGGAGAGCTGCCGCCGTCGTCACCGGGGGAACCCTAGTCCCCATGAAGAGATAAGAGAAAAAAAGAAAAAAAACAGTACGTCGTTCTAACTGCCGCGCCGTCCAGCGCCGCCTGTTAGACTTCGTTGTCATTGGTCGTCGCGCCATCCAGCGCCGCCTACCAATGGGCACTGTTTCTGTTCCTCGCTGTCCGGTGATCTTCGATGGTATCAACTATTGGGACTTATTTCAGCACATGCGCCTTCACATGCATGGCCAGCGTCTTTGGGAGTTTCTTACCGGCGAGTTGCCTTGTCCGCCTCGCCCTGCTCCGCCTGTTGAGCCTGTGCTTCCGAAGACACTTGTAAGGAAGCAACTGATGCTTTTGAGGATGCTATGGAGACTTTTCGGAGTCAGTATACTGCCTACAAGACATGGATTGATGATGATACTCGTGCCTCTGCTATTCTGGTTGCTAGCATGGAGGTGAAATTCACTGGGGATGTGGTTGGTTTGGCTTCAGCACAGTTGATATGGACGTATCTGCACAATCGCTATGAGCTGTCTGGTGATTCCTTATATCTTTCTGTTGTACGTCAGGAGCAATCATTGCAGCAGGGAGATACCACTGTGGACGAGTTCAATGCTCAATTGTCTGCGGCCTGGCGTCAAATTGACTCTTTGGGATCGGATTCGTGCCAAACTTGTCAATGATGTCAGCGTCAGCAGTCTCACTTGGAGTTTTGTCGCATCTATGACTTCTTGACACATCTTTAGGCTAAGTATGAGCAGACTCGTGCTCAGTTGCTGGCACAACACCATCGTGTGACTTTGTTAGAGGCCCTTGTAGTTGTTCGTGCTGAGGAGATTCGCCTTCGTGTTGCGGGTCTACTGCCGCTTCAGTCGTCTCTTTTGGTTCTGGCAGCTCTTCCAGCCTCTACACCTGCTACAACTACTCCATCACTGGTAATGACTTCACTAGTGACAGTTGCCGTTGGTAGAAGACTATACTGTACTTACTACAACAAGGATGGACATGTACAGCAGACCTGTTACAAAAAGAAGGATTTACGTCGTGGTAGCTATCCTTCACAGGGAACTGGTGCTTCTGATTATCACGAGTTTCTCACACTACTACGTCGCATGGCTGCTCTTGCACCGTTTGATTCTGTTGGTTCCGCTGCACAGTTTTCTAGTGAGAGACCACCTTCTACTTCTTCATCAGGTATCTTACCTTGGATCCTTGACTCTGGTGCTTCCTTTCATATGACTCATGTTTCCACCAGTCTTACTTCTATTCGTCATTTAGCTGCTCCTATCACTGTTCAGACAGCAGATGGTACCTCTCTTTCTGTCGCAGGACGAGGCACTCTTTCAAATTCCTCTTTTCATATTCCTGTTGTTTCTTATATTCCCAAACTAACCATGTAGCTCATCTCTGCCGGTCAGCTCACTGATCATGGTTGCCATGTTATTCTCGACTCTGACTCTTGTTGTGTTCAGGATTGACGCACGAGGAATCTGATTGGTACTGGCCCTCGCCGCCATGACTCACAACATCTATGGGAGCTTGACTGGCTTCATCTTCCTTCTGCTGCCTCTGCTAGTCTTGTTGTCTCTACCAACGCCACCGCTTCTGTTGCATCATCCACTGCATCTTTTGCTCAGTGGCATCATCATTTGGGACATCTATGGGGATCGCGTCTATCTTCTTTACTTCATCTTGGTCTTTTACGGTCTGTGTCTAGTGATATTTCTCTACATTGTCAGGTTTGTAAGCTTGGTAAACAGCTTCAACTTCCTTATTCTTCCAGTGAGTCAGTGTCACAACGTCCTTTTGATCTTGTTCACTCTGATGTCTAGGGTCTGGCCCCTTTTATTTCGAAAGGAGGTCATCGATATTATATAATTTTTATTGATGATTTTTCTCGCCACACATGGATATACTTTATGTCGTCTCGTAGTGAGGTTTTATCTATCTACAAGACTTTTGCCACCATGATCCGTACTCAGTTTGATTCTTCTATTCATGTCTTTCGTGCTGACTCTGCTGGGGAATATTTATCATTGGCCCTTCGTGGCTTTCTCGCTGAGCAAAGCACTCTCTCTCAGTTTTGTTGTCCTGGTGCCCATGCACAGAATGGTGTGGCGAAACAGAAGCATCGTCATCTTATTAAGACAACACGAACGCTCGTATGCTTGCTTCTGCTGTCCCACCGCACTTTTGGGTTGAAGCTGTTTCTACTGCCACTTTCCTGACTAATATTCAGCCTTATTCTGTTCTTCAGGGTGGGATCCCAGTTGAGTGTCTCTGTGGCAAGGTATTTGAGTTGGCTTTCCCCTTCCCCCTTTTCTTTCTTTCTCTCTTTTTTTTTGATGCCTCGTTGGGACAACTCTCTTAACTTTTCTTTTTCTGTTCCTGTTTTGGAGGGGAATGTATTTCTTTGTTGCCCAACTCAAATCATATGAATTTTCGACGGATTCACGCTCTATGAATGGATCTAGGTGCACCGATTATTTTACACATGCAAAGCCAAGCAATCATGGATGAACTAGTCTGACTAGGAGCAAAGGTATTCGCAAAGGTTCGATAAAGGCTTACAAGGCTCAAAGTCGAGGTTGAAACGTTGCAGTTTCCGGAGAGTTGCTGTTCTGTTTCTCCACGGGCGGTCCGACCGGGTGTGTCCAACGGTCGGACCGGTTTGGCCACCGGTTCGAACCGTTGGTTCGGCCGGTCAGACCGATTTCACGAACAGAGCCCAGATCCAGTCGGCCGAAAAGACGAATTTCTTCGATTCCGAACGATTCCTCGGTCCAAATGGCACAAAAATCACAGGGGAAGTAGATCAGCACATAAGCAAAGTATCTATTGGATCCAAATTAGCAAAACTCAACAATCAAACTCGGATCGGAGCTAGGGTTGTCAGATTTGGGGAAGAACACATGAACTCTAGAAACAAAAAAAGAGATAGATCGATCCTACCGTGGCAACCAAGAGCTCTGATACCAAGATGATACGGATTACCGGGTCTTCACGTCGTAGGATCGAGGGGGATAAATAGAGAAAGCCTATTGAGAAGCAAATCTTGGCAACACACTCCAATGAGATAGCCTCCAACAAAGAACTCAATCAACAATCTCTCTAATTGAACGACCGTGTCCATACATCCGTCGCACGATGCTCCTTACAATCCATAGGAAATACAAGGACAAGATGGGGGAACTCCCAACCTAGGGGATCTAACCCTAGGCAAGAGCAAAGCTCAAGTCTTCTTTCTATTCTTCCTCCCCTTTGCTGTTGGGTGGAGGGGCCCCTTTTATAGTGGGGGTCGAGTTGGGGAAGTTCGGTTCGGCCCAGGCGTCGGCCGGTCTGACCGGCGTGGGAGGCCGGTCTGACCGGTGGTCAGACCGCCCGTTGAACTTTGTTCGGCCCGGCGTCGGACCGGTCTGGAACAGCAGGCCGACAGTCGAGTTGGGGAAGTTTGGTTCGGCCCAGGCGTCGGCCGGTCTGACCGGCGTGGGCGGCCGGTCTGACTGGCGTCGGAGGCCGGTCTGACCGGTCTGGAACAGCAGGCAGCCCTTTGTCTCCCGGTCATCATTCCTCTTGCCATCTTCTCCCGCGAAACTGATTAAACATACATATGGAGCATGAGGTAGCATCTAGCTCTCGGAGATATCAAAGCGAGACTCAAATAAGAGCGACTTCACCTCAATGTTAAGTTGTTGCGCTCGCGCTCTTGTCATTGGTCCCTTGGGCGTGATGGAGGTGACTTGGCCCTCGTTGGAGTTGATGGAGTTGGTGTCGATGTCCTCATCAGTGTACGCACTCTGAATAGCAGCGCCATATGTTGTAGATCACGAAAGTACAAGGGAAGCTGGTGCGAATGATTAAGCACGAGAACATACGTGCCAAACAGCAGCGCACACCGTGAGCACAGTGTCAAGAACAGCGAGTAACAACTGAAAAAAAAAAACTAGCAAGGATGAAACAAATAGCCGGGACAAACAGCCCTACCTGACCTTCACCTTGCCGAATCGCGTGTATGTACTGACTCCATAATAGCTGCACAGAACAGTGCACTGAACTGAAGACCAGAATCCAATGAATATGCAGGAATATCAAAATGCTGATACGTAGCACCAAATGGTTCATTCAAATACATTCAGAAGTTTCAAGGCCAGGCAAGACGAACGGAAGTTTGAACAATATGACTACCGTTGTTTTGTCACATAATGAAGTCAAAAAGGTATAGGGAATTAGATGCAAGAGAAACGCGCCAAAATTGCAGAAGATAAATTTGTAACGTCAATATAACACAATACCAAAACCGCACACAAACATCTGAAATAAATAGGCTGAATGTTGAGGGACAGTAATTTAGGGAATTGGACCTAGGAGAAAGACCATGCAAGTTAAAAGGCTAGATAGAAAGTTTCTGGAAACGACACAACATAGAAAAAAAAACGAAAGGAAACGTTTAAATTTACTACTTCATCTGGAACGAGAAGTGGATATATGACAAACAAAAGTAACAATTTTGATCCAAACGCGACTATTCTACGAAAACCTAACAGCAAAGGAACTATCTTCTACTAAGTCAATAGATGGAAACTACGAACGACAGTTTGGCCTAGTTTTCGGTCACGGCGAAAAGGACCAGCAGCAGAAAGATTGGCTGAGATGAGCAATCAGTAGGAATCAAGCAGACCAAATGCATCTTCTTCATCCAACTAAAACAAGTGGTGGTTTTGTATGAAATTTCGATAAACTGTTGAGAAGGATAGTATAAAAATTAAGGCACTAAAGCTGGATAGAAGGAAAGGAATACGACGCTTACCTCAATAGATATGGTGTTTTTATGTTTTTTAAAATTTGCAGCAGCACAATAGTTCAATAACCTACTAATTGAGTGTACCAAGATCAGAGAGAGGACGGTCCGATCCGATGTCGGCACCTTACCTTCCTTGTTAGAAAATCCGTAGGCTGCAGTAGTAAAGACAATTCATCTACAAAGAAAATGGTACAGGGCAGATATAGTTTAGTTTAGCATAGGAAGGTAAGGCTACAAAAAGCAACCAGGAATTTTGCATATCTTTTTCTTTGGGACAGAGGGAGAGTGAGAACGGCAGCCAAACTAACAGGACGTGGCCACTTTTGCTTTACCATCAAATGATTCATTAGTACTAATGTGAATCAGATGTTGTAAACATTTTTTTTAATATAGCAGCTAGACACAAACATAACTGCATAGGTCCACTGTCTAAGAAGAAATTTTATATAGCTCCTACAATCCAAATCTTTCATTACTACTAATATGAATCAGACGCTGTACAAAATTTACTGCTATAGCAGCTAGACACAGACACAACTGCATAGGTGAATTGTCTAAGAAGAATTTCGATATAGCTCTTACAACTCAAACCTTAGTTGTAGCTCTGACCAGGGTTTTTTCTACCGGAGATTATTTTTTACCGGGGGTTGCCGGTAAGGCCGAAAACGACTTTAGATGCAGAGCGGACAAGCCGCCATAACGACGCAATGACCTAACCGTGTGCGAGTGTTATACTATGGCATACCTCTAGATTAGACAATTTCCCATTGTAATCAATCGCTAATTCAGGACTTCAACGCAAACATATCCTTAGCAAAATTCAACACATAAATGTTTTACCTTCTACACATATCCATCGGTAGGTTTAGCCAATGAACCAAGCATAGTACAATGTGGTGTCCTGACCCCACTCTCACGAAACTATACCCACCAAAAGAAGTAAGAAAAAACCGGTGAGTATAAGATACACAAGATCCTTATAATATGAAACAAGATCTCAACATGAGAATTTGGGTCAAAATATATGATTTAACAAAAAATTTAACAGGGTTGGCACATCAATTCCGTAGGTTGGCACATCAATTCCGTAGGCAAGCTAATCACCCTTCCTACTTACACCTGTTTTGAAAAAAAAAGCGCAAAATGCATTTGAAAAAAGGACAATACTGAAGGTTCAAATCTGAACCAAAGAACTTACATGGATAGGTTGGATACCTCATACGCCGAACCATCTTGCTAGCCAGTTGGACTGCTGATGTGCTTTCCTCCTGAAAGTAACCAAGATCATTCGCATTCATAGACCTCTATTGGTCATGTTAATTAAGCAAAGCCATATAACTAACAAGTACAAAATTATCAAAATCTCCACTGACTTATGAAGGAAACGAAAACAGCTAACAGCGTATGAATGCTAAGCTTCTCTCAGTTGTTACTAACAACTACACAATAGATATTGTAGTACCTATCCATTTGAAAGGTATGCGCAAGAACACGTCAGTTATAAAGATCTGAAGACCAAACAACGCAGCAATGTAATCAGCACAAATAATTAACAGAACTATATAGGATTCAGGTAGATCTAAAGAGGAAAAACAGGAGAAAGACGTGATTTAGTTTTGAAGTCCACACTACATGTGCATCCCAAAACAGGCTGTGGACTGACAGCGGAGGGTTATTTACGAAGTCCACACTTCGGTTTCCTCCGATACTCAGAAACTGTGAGCCATGTTTGTATTTGTATCTTTGTTCCGAACCAATGCAAGGGCCACGAAAAGAGGGAAATGATGAGACATGTACCATGAAAAATGTTGAAATCTGGACTTTTTTAGCCCCATTGCGCAACAAAAATCCCAAAAATAGCTCCGAAAATTTCAAAATTCCTAAAATAACCCCCTCACAGTACGAGCTGCCGTCGGGGACGGCAGCACGCACCAAGGTGCTGCCGTCCCCAGGGGCACCACGTGGCAATTTTTTTTTTCAAAAAATTAATTAATAATATTTATTGCATGATTTTTTAAATATAACAAATTTGCTCAAACAATTATGAAATTTTTTGTGGAGCCTCCTGGCATAGTTTTTATGCTTGTGTAATTTTTTTGAAATTTTATGCATTCTTTTTTTTTCTGTAAAATTCTTTAAAGTCTAATGTTTGTAGGAATTTTATAATATAGCAAATGAGGTCCAAACATTATGACAATTTTTTTCCATACTCCCTACACGGTGGACTTGATTGTGTAAATTTTACAAAATTTTATATGCTCTGAAATTATCTCGACAAATTCAGGGTTTAGGTCTCAAAAATTAGGACGAGACGTTTCGAAAATTTAGGTTTCATGATTTCATGTGACTTGAAATGTGCGAAGTTTGGTACGACATGACTAGTCTTGGTCGATATGGTTCTCGATCACATTTCTTCTGTGAAAGTAGAGTACAGAAAAGCAGAGTACGGAAATTAACTTAACTGAAGGGGCTGAGAACGTTGCGATTATGGAGAAACCCTAAAACATAGCAGAATCGATATCGATGTGAATGGCTATCTCTGGAATTCCACCAGAAAAGGCATACTTTGATGGCTCAGCGGAGGCACAGCACCAGAACTACATTGCAGCCCGCGTGCGGACAAAAACATGTTACATGTGGTCACACTACTACAAAAGAGGCTATAGCAGACGGCCCATCAAAGACGGTTCCTTTGGAACCGTCTGTGTTGGGTCTGTCTGGGCTTTGTTTTGGCGCAGCGAGCCTATCACAGACGGTTGTTATTATGAACCGCCTGTGATAGTAAATTATCATAGACGGTTCTAAATTAGAACCGTCTGTGTAATATCACAGACGGTTCTATGTGTTGGGTCTGTCTGGGCTTTGTTTTGGCGCAGCGAGCCTATCACAGACGGTTGTTATTATGAACGCTTTGTGATAGTAATTATCATAGACGGTTCTAAATTAGAACCGTGCGTGATATATCACGACAGTTCGCTTTGAACCGCTCGCGATATCGCTGACGATTCAAAATAGAACCGTCTAGATATTATCACGCAGCGCTCGCTTTCGTAACCGCCTGCGTGATATTTATTATCACGCAGCGGTTCAAATAGAACCGTCTCGTGATTTCTCTCAAATAGAACCGTCGTGATTTCCTCGTGCTTCATATAAATTGAGCCGAGACATCCCTCGGCCCAGACCGCCGTGTGTCTACCGCTCCAGGCGCCACTTCCCTGCCCTAGCTCCTCCAACCTGCGGCTCCTCCTCTAATACTGGTATGAGCTTGGAGATGCTTGTGGACTTGGCATTGTATTGTGTGTTAATGCATTGACTAAGTATATTGATTTATTACATACTTGCTGAGTCTTGGACTTATGCACCCTTGTTTTTTTTTTGTTATTTCTAGGTGATCTTTGAGGATGACACAAAGATTTAGCACATGATCGATCTTGCACCGTCAATGTTGGAATAAATAATATTAGCCCTGCAAATCTTAGTTTTGAATAATGGTTTCCCTTATAACTAATGAACTAAAATTTGACTTAGGAGTGGTAACTTAATAAAATTGAATTAGGTCTAATAATCACTAAAATTTGAGTTAGGATAATTAATTGGCTTAAAAAAATAAAATTTACACACCGGTTCACAGTACGGTGGGGTTTGGGTCAAGAAATATTGCATTTACTGTTCCGGTATTTTAGGTTAATAAGTGTTGTATGAGATGATGCCTATATTTGAGTTTATATTGCACATTTTCGTTCTATTAGGGAGTTATTGTTTCTCCTTGTACATAACTATTTAAGTATGTTTGGTAAATAGGAAGCCCATTGTGCCGCCGACAGAGAGGGAAGGGAGGAGAAGGTGAGGATTATCGAGAGATATTAGATATTTTCTTCGTGAGCTGAGGGTAACGATCTATAACCCTTTATGTTTGCTATAAATTAATCGCTAATCAATTTGACAGTAATTTGTTACATGCGTAGTGTAGATGGATCGAAACTGGATGTACGGTGTGAACCGTGTGAGTCAAGAGTACATTAATGGCGTGGTTGCTTTTAGAAGAGCCGCTGAGCAGGATATGTTGAAGAAGGGGATAAATTTTATGTACCGTCAGGTGCATTGATTGCGATGAATCAAGATGTTTAGCAACGCGCGCAGATCGGCGCACTTGATTCAAGGGGTTTCAAAAAGGGTATACATGTTGGACCATCCACGGTGAAGAGCGATTATACGAAGTTAATAATGACGACATCGCCGAGGAAGTCAACGATTTGCGGATGTGGATGTGCTTTTGATGAGGATAGGGGCACGATGACAACTGGATCGGATGCTACGCGATGCGTAAGAGAACTACAGTGAGAGAGAGTTTTGTAAATTCGAGGGCTTAAGGGAGGACTCGGTGAGACCTTTGTTCCCTAGCTGCAAGCCGGAATACACAAGGTTGTCAACCGTGCTTGAACTGCTGAAATTGAAGGCAAGCAATAGTTGGTCCGATAAGAGTTTCACAGCGTTGTTAGGTCTCCTAGCGGACATCCTTAGAGGGAAACGTGTTGCCCAAAGACCACCTATCAAGCAAAGAAGGTTATTTGCCCATTGGGAATGGAAGTAGAAAGAATACATGCATGTCCGAACGATTGTATCCTCTACCGTAAAGAGTATGCGGACATGCATGTATGTCCCGTGTGCAAAGCATCCCGATACAAGCGTCAAAATACTGCTAAGGTGAAGCAAAGACCTCCTACTAAGATGTTGTGGTATCTCGCTTTGTAATCCCACGCTTGAAGCGTTTATTTGCGAACCCAAAGGAGGCAAGATTGCTGCGTTGGCACTCGAGGAGCGTAAGAGAGATAGAAAGCTAAGACACCTGCCGATTACGCGGTGGAGAAACTCGATCGGAGCTTCAAGAGTTCGGTGCGGAACCGAGGAACATAAGGTTAGGGTTGAGTACGGATGGAATGAATCCTTTCGGTAACATGAGTAGCCGACATAGCACCGCCCGTGAATCTATGTATGTACAACCTTCCTCCTTGGTCGTATGAAGCGAAGTACATTTTGATGTCACTACTTATCCAAGGGCCAAGCAACCGGGAATGATATTGATGTGTACCTAGCACCATTTTGGAAGATCTTGTGACTTTGTGGAACGAAGGGTGCAGTGTATGGGATGCGTACAAACGAGAGAACTTCACTTTACGCGCCATGTTGTTCTCGCACCATCAATGATTTTCCGCCCTTGGTAACCTATCGACTTCAAGACAAAAGGAGCCAAAGCACGTCTGCGACCGCTTAGATGCTACGGAGAGTGTATGGTGAACAACTCGCAAGAAAGCGTATATAGCGCCACCGTAGGTTCCTTCCGAGAGTCACCCATACCGCAAGATGAAGAAACAATTCGACGGAAATAAGGAAGACGGTTCGACTTCAAGGGCTTTTAGTGGAAAGAGGTCTATGATATGGTTAAGGATATCGATGTTGTGCTTGGGAAGGGACGTAAATTAAGAACCCGTGAGAAGAACATCAGGAAGAAGCGGTCAATTTTTTGGGACTTGCCTTATTGGGAGTACTTAGAAGTTCGCCACTGCATCGACGTTATGCACATAGAGAAGAATGTATGTGATAGCTTGATTGGTCTCTTGCTGAACATTAGTGGCAAAACAAAGGATGGTGTTAACGCACGGCGTGACTTGGTCGATATGAACATAAGGACCGAGTTAGCACCGAAAGAGACCGATACAGGACAAACGTACCTTCCCCCAGCTTGCTACACTCTGTCCAAGGCCGAGAGAAATGAACTGTGCCAGAGCTTGCACGGTGTGAAAGTCCCGTCTGGTTACTCCGCTAACATTAAGAAACTTGTTCCCTCAAAGAACCGTCTGTGATGTTGATTATATAAGATTCAGAGAACCGGTAGGGTTTTGCTCTTAACCCTATCGGTCCCCGACCTCTGCGCCGCCTCCCCGAACTCAGCGCCCCTCCTCCACCGAATCCGGCACGCCTCCTCTCCGAACGCCTCCCCCGACCCCGGCGCCCCTCCTCCCCCGA
Organism: Hsuehochloa calcarea; assembly: GCA_036346395.1. Classification (NCBI taxonomy): domain Eukaryota; kingdom Viridiplantae; phylum Streptophyta; class Magnoliopsida; order Poales; family Poaceae; genus Hsuehochloa; species Hsuehochloa calcarea. Next base: position 5,351,481 of record CM070593.1, on the reverse strand, counting down.
CCCCGGCCACCTCCGCCACCGCCACCTGCTCGGGTAAGTTCCCCTAGCTTTCCTCATGCCCATGCGCGCTCCATTTTCCTCCCATCCCACTCCGGCCGCCGCACTGCTCCCCTCCATGGCGGCGCGCGATGCACCTCTGCCGCCGGCACGGGAGCCCACGGCGACGCCCCCGACCGCCGGGTGCAGCCCGGCCGATCGCCGGCGCTTGAGCGTTGTGGCGACGCCTGCCGCCTGGCCGCGGCCGTGGCTCCCGCCTCTCAGTCTCGCCGCCAAGCTCCTCCCCCGACCGGCTCCACCGCCCCACCGCCTCACTCGCTGAGCTCCCACCTCCACCCTTCCACTCCCTCCTCCGCCCTAGCTTCGCCTTGGCTACCGCCACCGGCCGCCCCGAGCCCATTGATGCTCCAGTCGAACCAGTCGCCTTCAGCTTCTCCAGATTGTAGCAATGAACTTCAGTATCAGTATCATTAATTGTTGATTGTTGTGATAATGGTTTCTCTGGTCAATATTTGTTTGGTTGGCAATGGCAGGGTTTGGCAGTGTTTTGATTATCGTTATCGATGGCAGTGAATGGTTTGTAGTCTGTGTCCCTATAATCATTAGTAAGAGATATCGATATTGATGTCAATGATATGTGTTTTGTATTTAACATATGTGTGCAATCCGGCAATTGGAATCCTTTGGTAATGAATTGTTGCGATCGTTGTATGTGATCATAAATCATCTGTATGACATTGATTAGAGTATTATGTCAATTCAAATCTTGAATGTTTAAACTTGCCATTGATATCGTGGTATGCACTCTGCCATTTGAAAGTTTGTATTAATCTAGCAATTGTGAATTGGTTTGTTAAAGTCAATAGTTGTTTGGTCTAGTCATTGAAAGCTTATATGATTGATGTGGCAGTAGATTGAGAGTTGGCATTTGGACTTTCTAGATTGAGTGTTGACACTTGGATTTTCTGTCAATTGAGTTGTTGTGTCATAGAGGTTGCGATCAATCGTTATTCATCTGTTTGAATTGTCAACATTTGATTCGTAGTTACCTTCCCGGATCGTAGTGGTAGCAATAAAAAAACATGACAGTGTTGCATATCTGAAATGGCAACAAAAAATATAAAAGGAAAGGCAAGACTGTTTGAGAGCTTACCTCAACAACTGGTGTTTCTGTACTCAAGCATGGCATTATATTGACTTACAATCCATCCTGCTTGCACAACATTCGCATCATTAATGTGACCTTCTTTGAAATATTGTCTTACTAGAGTTTGAAATTGATCGATATATTGCATACTTGAGTTTATATTATCATATTCATTTCATGAAGTGTATAGACAATAGGATTGAGATGGCAAAGACTTGTTCTTTTGCAACTCTCATCGAGAGCACAAACTATCATCAATCTTTTGCAAATCATGCTAATTACAATAGAATTAATGCTTAATTCAGTAACTTACATAGATAGCAAGTAGCGAGATGGCAGAGGCGCCGTCTTCGCCGCCGCCACCGACGCCTTGACACGTAGCGAGATGGCAGAGGAATATCGAAATTGCCTGCTGGCCGACTGACCATCACGGAGGTCAGTGACGTTGGGGTCCCTCTGAGTCCCCCGGCATCAGCGGCGAGATTCCGGACCATCTGCGGGATACTTGCAAGGGAAAAGGTCCCTATCACCACACCAAAGTGGAAGTCTCTGACAAAAGATCAGAGACGCATGCTGTGGGAAGACCTTTCAAGCAGGTTCACTATCCCAGAAACACACATGAAACGCGTCGAACGGCATGCCTTGCTCTCCATGTGTCACGCGTGGAGGACCTTCAAGAGCGTTCTTGTCACGCAGTACGTGAACAAGAGTGAGACGCCCTTCACGAAGTTTCCATTCTTGACGCGGGAAACATGGAACGCCTTTGTGGCTATGAAGACGACGGATGAATTTAAGGAGCAAAGTGCGGCGCACAAAGCAATCCAGGCACGAAACACTCACCCCCACAGACTCGGCACCGCTGGGTACGCGGCTAAATCCGCGCAATGGGAGGCGGAGGAGGAGAATCTATTTCCTGATATCACACACCCGCGTTCCCTAACCTGGTTAAAAGCGAGGGCAAAAGTCTCGTTTGATGGCAGCGTCACTTTCCCAAACCCGGCGGACCAGGAAGTGTCCCAACGTGTGGTAAATATGTCTAACTACCTACTTGTTTATAAGTCCATAACATCATAGTGACTATAATAACATGATGACCTCTTGCAGCGTGAATTGATTGCCCAAACTTCCGAAGGCTCCTTCCAAGAACACAGGGAGAAGTATATACTATCTACGGCCCTAGGAAACAAGGAGCACCCGGGTCGCACGCGAGGCAAGGGGGTTAACGTACCTTGGGTACATGGATTCGCAGACGACTACTTCATGTATAGAAGTAGGAAGAGATCCAAGGCCGAGTACGACAATCAGTTGGAACTGCTTAAGGCAGAATTTCAAGGACAGATAGCAAGTTTGCAGGATCAACTGAATCAAGTACTCGCAACCACCGCAAGTCGCCTCGTTATTGCGGGAACAAGTCCTCGACATCGAAGTAGTGTCGCGTCCACGCATAATTTTGAACATGACGACGACCAATTACCGATAGACCGCATCAAGGTAATGTACATCTATGGAATGCACCAAAGATAGACCTATAGGACGCCTTAGCTAATTGCGTATCGTTTTGTAGGAGCCGACGGCCTGCAAGCTCCAACTGAGGTTAGTTGGGTCCATTCCTATTGAGGCTGGGCCGGGGATGGTGCATCCATACCAGAAGGAGCGATGCGAAGACGGTGTCGTGTGGCGCATGGTTACGCAAGGGTGGAGGTGGACATGGTACATCAACATTTCATGGCCGTCCCGCCGACATTCGCCCAACGAAGAGATCACAACACTAGGGGATCTTGTACGATTTTATCCAGTGGCCCAAGACGGACATCGCCCCGTCCAAAGAAGGCCGCAATCTCGACAGGACCATTCCTCTCCAACGGGACCCTCCATGACTCCACCTCATATTTCGCCTCAGAAGGCCACCTCATCGGTTCGCGTGGAGAAGACGCCGAAGGAACAAGAAAAGCGTGCTACCGTATCGGTTCCCGAGTCGTCTCGAAGGAAGACGCTGCCAATCGTTAAGGCCAAATCAAAATCGACGAACATTAAGCCGCCTCCCAAGTCCCAGAAGCACGGGAAGTACTCCATCGGAAAACCGTTGTGCCCTAACGCACAATTAGCCCGCGCCGGATTTGGTTGTCAGGCTTTGCATGGCTGGTACCTGCGGAATACCGCAAAGAAGGGGTGCGATACTGGAATCACCGTCGCATACAAGGATGAGCATTTCTTCAACGGGCCGGGCAACTTCGTCGTGGGCTTCAACGACTTATTCAACCTATTCAATCTCGAAGCCCTCGACCCCTCGCTTCTACAATGTTGGACACTGTAAGTGTGTACAATCAAGTTCTACATTCATGAAATACCGATAAATATCGCAACTCATTCCTTATGTATAGATACATGATGAAATATGCCCAGGAAGGGCGAGAACCGGTGGGTTTCCTCGACCCACACGTGGTATCTATGCAAACCATCGAAGGCACGCGACCTCGCCGAGAACTACATAACGGCGGCATTGCTTCTTCAGACTCGCAAGGACTACATACTGGTGCCCTACAACCAGGGGTAAGTGCTTCACTATTTGCTATTCAAATTTCATTTGTACTTAGGTTTAATAGTTATAGCGACATACATGAGTAGGTACCACTGGGTCCTTTTAGTCATTATACCCCGGAGGAACACTGTGATATATCTTGATTCCCTAGTCGAAACGATCACGACTTCAAAGATTCTCGCAACCAATACTCGACAAGTATGATCATTTCCTCCATACATAACTCTATTGTAGTCTTCCTTCGCTTGAAATGCCCGAGGATAACTTTTTCAATTATGTAGTTCGCTCATCTCCTATGTTAGCCAACAAGGAAGATACAATGGATCCAATACCAACTAACACACAGATCTAAATTTTCTGACGCGCTACAACACAATAATCCTATATATATCATACTTCATAAAAATGTGTCTTCAATGACTATACGTACATATGTAATTCTATTTTGCAAATCTTGCCAAAGAAAAAATGATGAGCTATGTGCATTCTACGCTTGCCATCATATGCGACAAATCATTAGTGCTAAGATGAAGAATCCAGAGGTTTGTCAATCTCAAATAATTTTTTGTAATTGTAAATTCAAATATATATCCTTACCATTTTTCTTGACCTAGCGCGGGGTTTGATAATAGATTTACATGGACTCGCTGCGCAAGAGCTCGTGGAAGTTCGAGGGCGACTATGCACCTTTATCATGATGTAAATAGTTAACAAAGGAGAGTTTCACTCCATCATGCGACCAGAGATTCACGCAAACAATTGACTTAATTGTAATCCAATTGTATAACTATAGCGAAAATACTTCAACAAATTCGATCTTTATTAATTTATTTTGAGTAATGATCAATTTGAGTTGTCAACAATTGATTATCTGCGATGTATCTATTTTTTGTACATGCTTGTTTTCATAGGGCATGGCTAGCAATTCCTGAGGCTGGTCAAAAAACAGCAAACAATGTAGCTAGGATCGCTCACTAGCACAGACGGTTTTATGTTGAAACCGTCTGTGAAGGCTATTACCACAGACGGTTTCAACATAAAACCGTCTGTGATAAGTGCTTATCACAGACGGTTTACTTAAAAACCGTCTGTGATATTTCTAGTATCACCGACGGTTTTTAACTTAAACCGTCTGTGATACTAGAAATATCACAGACGGTTTTTTAAAGTAAACCGTTTGTGATAATCACTTATCACAGACGGTTTACTTTACAAACCGTCTGTGATAAGCACTTATCACAGACGGTTTGTAACTTAAAACCATCTGTGATAAAAGTCTCACAGACGGTTTTGAACCATCTGTGATAACTGCTTGTTATCACAGACGAACAAATATAGACTGTTCGGAAACCGTCTGTGATGACGGTTCCGAACCGTCTGTGATGACGTGTTCTGTAGTAGTGTCACATGGCATGATGGTTCGGCTAATTACTTTACCATGGATGCTACTACTACGGTAACTTGCGACACGAGCTTCCAGACCATGTAAGTACGCATGCCTTTAGGGGATAGCTAAAACATGGCGAATAGGAGGGGGACTACTACAGACTAGCCCGATCTACTGCGTGGACCGGGGCCATTTGCCCTTTCTTGCGAACTCGGCATTGTAGTCCTCGCCTGCCGCCCTGGCCTCGGCCGCCATTTCCCGCTTTTTCTCGCGCTCCTCTCGCGTGCCTCGCGCCTCGCGCCGACGCCTCGAGATGGGCCCGAGTCTCCGACGGATACGCTCGTTGTGCTCTTCAGTCTGACGATCCTCCTCCCGGATCTCGCGTCCCCTTTCTGCATTCCACTCCTCGAAGCGGTGCTGATGGAGGTGCGGAGGGCGGAGGTGGTGGAAGGTGCCCGCCACGTACGCGATGCTGTGCGTGAACGTCGCTGTGGCGACCACAAGTTACGGAACTAATCGCAGAAATTATGTCCTCGCGTATCGCGCGCGATCGCGCCTGCGAGACGATCCAATGTGTTGTTGTTTCCACGCCTATAGCTTCACCATCTCTTTGGCGGATACGCTCCAAGCGGTAGTACTGCACGAAAACCGATAGTAAGTGCGAAAAGTGTTGCTGAACGAGAATTATGCGAAGAATGTTTTACCGTCTCGTCGCCGAGGCGGCCGCGATGACGGTCCGGACCAGCTAGTACGACGTCGTCCGCATGGCGCCCATCGACGCCGCGCGCCGCCCGAGAAGCTCGCACCTAGCGCGCGAACGCATCACCGCAAGTACGCGTGGTACGCCCGATGGCGAGCCGCCAAACTCCGGCACCACGCCCGTCAGAACTCGTCAATCCACAACGCCGCCTGTGGGCTGCAGTATGCGCCTCCGCCGCCGCTCCTCCGCCTCTCTCCTCGTCGCCGCAATTTAATTTACATGTCGGAAAATCTTACTCGAACATGCCTCAAAGCGACACCAAAGAATGACATACGGTGAGCCTTTCTTTGTGAGACGCCGTCCGCGGGCGGTGGTACCTCCTGGTAAAGGCCGAATTGCCTCATGACCCGCTGCGGATTGTACTGCTCGACCATGTGCGAAGACCAAGTGGCGTGTCGTCATCCGAGTGCCTCGCCAAGATTGCACTTTGGGGACGATAATCCGCGGGGCCGTGTCGTGAAGGAATCTGGCCGCCCATGGCCACCAGATGACCTCGCCTCGAGAGAGTCTCAAAAGGTTATGGAACTCTGGGTATACGCGCCTCGGTCTCTCCTAGCCCACCCTAGGGTAGCACGTGTCCAACGTGTTCCCATCAGAGGTCCGCCGACGGGTCATCCTCGCAGACTTTCGTAAAGCTCGGTGGTCACCGTAAGGGTGCACGCCGTGCGTAAGTACGGTCGGCCGACCGGAAAGTGCTCCCACGACCATAATCAGAGCGGCGTAGCATACCGTGAGGATGGCGCTCGCCTGCTTCATGCCGACAAGCGCCACACAACCCTCGATGCGTGGCGCAGCACCGCAGAGCCCCAATCGCATCTTGTGGAATTGTCGGGCGAGCATCCGCCAAAGACGTGCGCTGATGGATGTAGTTTCGGGCACACGCAGTCTCCTGCGTGGTAGGAAGCGAGATCCATCCAAACAAGAACAACGGTACACGACTAAATGTGTCCTCACTTCCTACGCGATCGCATGCTCGTGGCGATCATGTACCGCCGCTACCAGGAATGTGGCACACCCGACGCGTTCGCAGCAATCGGGTGACCAAATCATCCACCAAACGGACCTTCGGCCATCGCCTCGAGGGGGCACTCACCGAAGACCACGCAGAGGTAGACTTGTAAGCGCAGACACGTCCTCCGTAGTAATGGTCATCCGACGAACGGGTCCCGATCTTCCAACGAGTTCGGATATGTTCGATTTGGTGGAGGCGCGACACAAATCGATCCGGCCGAACGACACGCCCGAACCCCGCAATCGCAGCACCACGCCTCCTCAGTTATCAACCGTGCGCTGCCCGCTGACCTTGCCAAGAAGGCTAATCCTCGCCTGCGAATCGGAGAACACAAGCAAGAACAAGGAAGAACACAACCAAATTGCAGATATATTGATGAAGCACTCGAAAATTGGGGTTTCACAAACCGATGACGCGAAACTGTTCAAAGACAGAATTAATCTAAGCAAAACCCAACCCTAATGGTGGGGTGGCGGCTGTATATAAAGGAGTAAGGGGTGCAAAACCCTGGACGCGTCCTTAATGGACTCCAACACGATACAAAGCCAAACGGCCCAAAAGACGGTGTCGTAGCACCCTGACAGATTCTGGACGTCCATTTGTTTCGATGATTTCCGTTGACTCAAAAGGAATTTTGATATGAGACCAGAGCCATTGGAAAGGTTATCTTCTCAGCTTTCCATACATATGTGGGACGTCCAAAACGGAGTCGGATGCGATCTGGGCGTCCGCTTTAGTGCGGCCTGGTCCTCGACTCCGAATTGATTCGAAGTCGGCTTGAGTTGGACATCCAACATGATTCGACCACCCTTGCTGGACTCGTGCGCCTCGTAGCCCTTCTCCAAGTACTTCTTGATCCTCTCCATGGTTCCTAATCATAATTAAATCATTAGGTAGTAATCGATTCTCAAATGAACAAAAAGAAGTACTTAGGAACGAGCTCACATGTAAATTCAATTGTCGGGCGCGGGCTCTAGTGATTGGTCCTTGAATATCAAGTGGAGGAGTGTTGTGTATATCCAAAGAAGTGATGTCCTCATCATCCTCCCCCTCTTGAAGCGGAGTTGTCCTCAACTCAGTCTCATCTTCTTCTCTCAAGCATGGCTTCAAATCTGAAATGTTAAAGGTGGGACTAACCCCAAACTCGGGAGGCAACTCAAGTTTATATGCATTATCATTTATCTTCTCAACTATCTTAAAAGGACCAGCAGCTCTAGGCATCAATTTTGACTTTCTTAACTCAGGAAATCTATCCTTTCGCAAGTGCAACCCAAAAAAATCGCCCGGTTCAAGTTTAACTTCCTTTCTACCTTTACTACCAGTAATCCTATATTTTTCAGTCATCTTTTCAATGTTTGCCTTAGTAGTCTCATGCATTTTGAGAATAAAATCAGCACGCTCCTTAGCATCATTATGAACTCTCTCACTAGTAGGCAAAGGTAAAATATCAATAGGGGCACGGGGATTGAATCCATACACTACCTAAAAAGGACTTACCTTGGTGGTGGAGTGTTCCGCTCGATTATATGCGAATTCAACATGCGGCAAACACTCTTCCCATAGCTTCAAATTGTTCTTCAAAATAGCTCTCAACATGGTAGACAATGTGCGGTTCACCACCTCGGTTTGGCCATCAGTTTGTGGGTGACATGTGGTAGAGAACAACAACTTTGTGCCCAACTTGTTCCATAGAGTACGCCAAAAGTGACTCAAGAACTTGGCATCACGATCTGAAACAATAGTAGAAGGCATACCATGCAAACGAACTATCTCTTTGAAAAGAGGTCGACAATATGAACGGCATCATCGGTTTTATGACATGGGATGAAGTGAGCCATCTTAGAAAAACGATCCACAACAACAAAAATGCTATCCCTCCCCTCTTAGTCCCGGGCAACCCTAAAACAAAGTCCATAGAAATATCTTCCCACGGAATCGAAGGAACAGGAGTGGCATATATAAACCATGTGGATTCAAGCGAGACTTAGCTTTTGACATGTAGTGCAATGAGCCACAAACCGCTCAACATCTCGCCTCATCTTTGGCCAAAAGAAATGTGTGGTCGAACGCCCTCCGTCTTCTTAGCACCAAAATGACCCATCAAACCGCCTCCATGCGCTTCTGCAACAACAAAAGACGAACGGATCCAATGGAATGCATAGGCGGTTAGCTCAAACAAAACCCATCATTGATCACGAATTTATTCCATGCTTGACCTCTTTACAATGCAACAACACATCCTTAAAATCAGCATCAAAAGCATATTGTTCTTTAATAGTTTCAAGACCAAAATGCGACAATCAAGTTGAGACAACATGGTATAGCGTCGAGACAAAGCATCAGCAATCACATTATCCTTCCCTTTCTTGTGTTTAATGACATAAGGAAAAGATTCAATAAATTCAACCCACTTAGCATGTCTACGATTCAAATTGGTTTGACTACGAATATGCTTAAGTGATTCATGATCGGAATGAATGACAAATTCTTTAGGCCATAAATAGTGTTGCCACGCCTCTAAAGAACGAACAAGTGCATACAATTCTTTATCATACGTGGAATAATTAAGAACAGGACCATTCAATTTTTCGCTAAAGTAGGCAACAGGTTTGCCTCCTTGCATCAACACACCACCAATACCAATTCCGCTAGCATCACATTCGAGTTCAAAAGTCTTACCAAAATCCGGAAGTTGGAGCAATGGTGCGTGCGTAAGCTTGTCCTTCAAAAGATTAAAGGACTCCTCTTGTGATGGTCCCCAATGGAACACAACTCCCTTCTTTGTCAACTCAATCAACGGTGTCGCAATGGTGCTGAATTCTTTGACAAAGCGGCGATAAAATCTTGCAAGGCCAAGAAAACTCCAAGACTTGGGAGACTGCGTCGTGGGCGGGCCAACTCCATATCGCCTCCACCTTGGCTCTATCAACCTCAATTCCTCGTGGAGTCACAACATAGCCAAGAAAAGAGACTCGATCCGTGCAAAGGTGCACTTCTCAAGGTTACCAAACAAACGTGCATCTCTTAAAGCATTAAAAGCGAAGACGTAAGTGAGTCGAATGTGCATCCATGGACTTACTATAAATCAAGATATCATCAAAGTAAACGACCACAAATTTGCCAATGAAAGGACGAAACCTCATTCATTAATCTCATGAAAGTGCTAGGTGCATTAGTTAAACCAAAAGGCATGACTAACCACTCATACAAGCTAACTTAGTTTTAAAAGCGTTTTCCATTCATCTCCAAGTTTCATTCTTATTTGGTGGTATCCACTACGCAAGTCAATCTTTGTGAAAATTATAGCACCACACAACTCATCAAGCATGTCGTCTAGCCTAGGAATAGGATGACGATACCGTATAGTAAAGTTGTTAATGGCTCTACAATCTACACACATACGCCAAGAACCATCTTTTTGGGAACCAAAAGAACAGAACAACACAAGGACTAAGGCTCTCACGTGACGTACTCAACGGTCCAAAAGGTCTTGGACTTGGCGCTGAATCTCCTTAGTCTCTTGGGATTGGTCCCAGACGCGACGGTTTGGCAAGCTCGCTCCAGAATCAAATCAACTGTGCTCAATCCTCGAATGGGTGGAAGTCACGGAGGTATCTCATCGGGAAAACATCTCAAACTCCCGCAAAAGGTTAGTGACAGAGCGAGGCAAAGTGCAAGGCATATTATCAAGAGAAAATAAAGCATCTTTGCACACAAAAGCATAGCATGTATCATTAGCATCATCAATTGCGGCAAGGTCGATTTTGTGGCAAGCATAATGTAATTTTTCAAATGGGTTACTTGCTGTTTTTCAGATTTATCATGTTCCTTTGGATCATTAGCGTAGCACTCTCGCCCTATCGGCCTCTATAATCTCAATGGGTCAAAGGCGTTAAAGTAACTTTCTTTCCCTTATGCATAAAAGTGTATGTGTTACTACTACCATGGTGTAAAGCATCATTATCAAATTCCCAAGGTCGACCCAATAAAAGAGAGCATGCTTGCATGGGCACCACATCACAATCAACATGATCAACATAAGCACCAATGGAAAAATGTACTGCATGTTTGCGTTACCTTAGCTTTTCCAGAGTCATTTAACCATTGAATATGGTATGGATGTGGATGCGGTCGCGTGGTCAAGCCAAGCTTTTTGACCAAGTCAGAACTCACCAAGTTGTTGCAACTTCCTCCATCAATGATGACACGTGCACGCCGGTTCTTGATCGCAAAGAAGGTGCGAAACAAATTATGACGTTGAAGTTTATCGGGTTGTTGTACTGCGGCCGAGGACTCACGCACAATGATGCTCAGAAGCGTAGCCGTGGACGCCCACCAAGGATGAGGTCGCCATCACCACCGCCATTGTCGTTCGAGGCAAAGAAGAACATCATCATCCTCCTCGACATCCGGCGTCGATGTAGCCTCCATCTTACGTGGCGATGTATGCCCGCTGGCTAGGGCAATTCTTACGCACATGACCAAGCCCATGGCGGTGGCATCAATGCGGAGGAGCGCCCGCTGAAGCCATCAAGAAGAACTCTTGGCTTGACCTCGCAAAGAATTTTTGAAGAATCTGCAAGGCGTGTCGTGGAAGGTGGCCGGTGGCGCCGCCGCCATCTTGTTCACTGTGTGGTGGAGGAGAACGAAAACTCAAGAAGAATTGGGCGATCCGCTGATGTAGTCGTTCGCGGGGTGTAGAAGGGTCGTCCGGCGTGCCTTAGTTGATTACGTGCGTCCTCGCAATTCTTTTCGCAAGCATAGCAAGGTGGAACAAGCGGTTGTGATGAGTAAATTCTTTATAATCAACAATGTCACGAATTTCACGCCAGAACCCCGTAGAAACGATAAATCTTATCCTCCGTGTCCTCAACAACTCCACAACGCACCATACCCTTTTGAAGCTCAGATAATAGTCTTGAACAGAACTATCACCTTGTTCTAAGCGCTGCAATTTTTTTCTCAATTCCAGTTTATATGAGGGAGGAACAAAACGACACGCATAGCTTCTTTTAAGCGCTCCCATGTATCAGGTTGTAAGCGCATGGTACTTAGTTCATTCCACCAGATAATAGCAAAGTCCTTAAACTCACTAGTAGCTTGTCTAACTCTATGTTGCTCAGGAACTAAGTGAGAGTTAAACTTCGCTCTACCGTCATCTCCCAATCTAGATATATTTCAGCATCATAAAGACCCAGAAAAAGATGGAATGGTAAACTTGACTTTAGCAAAAGGATCGTCGTTACCATGACGGTTCTGGTTATTACCTCCCATACCATGTCGGTTTTGCTGAAGACGCCGACGTAGTCGTGCATCTTGTGTCGCCTGCGATCAATGCTGCCATCTGATCATGCAGTGTGTCATCATCATGATGATGGCCGTCATTGACAGGTGGCAGGCGTGCCTCCAATGTGTCTGTCCGACCAGTGAGGTCAGCCATCCGCCGCTCCACCCGCTCAATGCCTTCCGTGGTGTTCAACTGGGTAATGGCGGCGACGATGGTGTCCAATCTCGCGCCGAGATCAGTGAGTGAAGCGTTTTGTTTAGCGGAGCGCACTTGTAGCTGGCGCGACTAACACACTCATTGAAATCGACGGTGTCCGTCCTCTTCGCTTCTGCCATGGTTAGTGGAAATACAGGGGAAAACAAAAGGATGATCCCTATCAACTACAAAGGAAGGGAGTGGAAACCCAAAGGAAGTGGCTTACCAAGCTCTTACAAGTGTGCTTACCAAAGCAGCGGGTGGTACAACCGGTGGCTGGTTCGTGATACCTTGTTGAGCGTGGGTACGATTGCAAGGTCAAAACTGTGCTATCCAGAAGTTGATATATGGAGTTTGGAAGGCCAAATATGTCAGTGGAACACAAATCAATAAGATAGTAATCTGAATAAATGTCCAAAGTATGGTCCTAGTTCTTTGGTCTAAATGTGTCCTATAATGTATGATATGAAGAACAAGGAGTCAAGAATGAATAATGAAGCAAAGACAAGAACAAAGATGGCGCACGAGAAACTTAATTCAAGACAAACACAACACAAATGAGGCTCACACCTAAAACGTGCTCATCACGCTTTTGTTTTCTTCTTTTTTTTTTTTTTTTTGGCCACGGATGGCACTCATGAGACTATCGTAGGTGCGAAATTTTTTATTTTATTTTTATTTTTTTGTATTTTTTCGCAAAGCGAGCACAGGAATAGGAAACACACAAAGTTTCACGTCAACTGATATAAGGTGTGGCCTCTGAGAAAATGATGAATGTGCTAAAAGTCGGTGATGAAATTTGAGCTCGAGTACTACACTTTCCAGGCCGAATTTGGGCAAGATAAATTCGTCAAAACCGACTTTGTCTGTTTGATTCGGATGTAAAATTTAATTTCACCCAACTTGAAAAAAATCGCTGATTTCGAGTCCGTATGAGAAAGTTATGACCGCTTGAAGTAAGGTCTTCGAGTTATGGTTTGTGTGGAGGCCAAACGAAAATCAGGCAGAGTAAATTGGTGGAATTGGGGCGGAAGCTCGAGGAAAGGTGGGTGATGGTTACGGGAGATCACGAGATGCGATGGGTGACTCAAACAGAGGGTGGGATATGGGTGGGAAAACAAAATTGACGGCTAGGGTTTGTATGAAAGGTAGCGGAAGCAAAACAACCCAAACAAAACACGATCTAAACCAAAGAACACGACTCGACTAAGGACACAAACTCAACACTACGGACTCTGGAATCAAATTGTGCAAAAGGCTAAACACGGTCTAGGACAGAAACAACCTATGACTACAATTTTTTGGGCTTTTTCTTGGACTCTAGGATGAAATCGAAACAACAAGATGGGTAAACTTGAACCGGAGGAACACCAAGCTCGATTACCACTTGACGAACGGGTCCCGATCTTCCAATGAGTTCGATATGTTCGACGGTGGAGGCGCGACACAAATCGATCCGCCCGAACGACACGCCCGAACCCCGCAATCGCAGCACCACGTCTCCTCGGGTTATCAACCGCGCTGCCCGGCTGACCTTGCTAAGAAGGCTAATCCTCACCGCGAATCGGAGAACACAAGCAAGAACAAGGAAGAACACAACCAAATTGCGGATATATTGATGAAGCACTCAAAATTGGGGTTTCACAAACCGATGACGGCGAAACTGTTCAAAGACAGAATTAATCTAAGCAAAACCCAACCCTAATGGTGGGGTGGCGGCTGTATATAAAGGAGTAAGGGCGTGCAAAACCCTGGACGCGTCCTTAATGGACTCCAACACGATACAAAGCCAAACGGCCCAAAAGACGGTGTCGCAGCACCCTGACAGATTCTGGACGTCCACTTGTTTCGATGATTCCCGTTGACTCAGAAGGAATTTTGATATGAGACAGGAGCCATTGGAAAGGTTATCTTCTCAGCTTTCCATACATATGTGGGACGTCCAAAACGGAGTCCGGATGCGATCTGGGCGTCCGTTTTAGTGCGGCCTGGTCCTGGACTCCGAATTGGATTCGAAGTCGGCTTGAGTTGGACATCCAACATGATTCGACCACCCTTGCTGGACTCGTGCGCCTCGTAGCCCTTCTCCAAGTACTTCTTGATCCTCTCCATGGTTCCTAATCATAATTAAATCATTAGGTAGTAATCGATTCTCAAATGAACAAAAAGAAGTACTTAGGAACGAGCTCACATGTAAATTCAATTGTCGGGCGCGGGCTCTAGTGATTGGTCCTTGAATATCAAGTGGAGGAGTGTTGTGTATATCCAAAGAAGTGATGTCCTCATCATCATCTCCCCCCATCGGAAGTGGAATGTGTGAGTCTCCGGTCTCCAACGGTCCACAGAAGCCTTGACAGAGTGCGCGTCAAGCTGCAGCCAGCGTCTTGGGAGGTCCAACATCCGGGCGAGGGGTAGGAGCCCGGTCTCCCGAAGCTTGGGGATGTACCACTCGTCAAGCGGCCATCTCTCTCTAGGGGCGCTCAGAACCAGGCTCGGAGGGCCGACGCCGGCGGACCACGCCCGGCAACGGTGTCCCACATCCCAAGCAGGTCGAGCGGCAGACGCAGCGTCGTCAAGCTGGAGCTCGCACCATCTCCTGCCAACAGGGAAACAACATGTCAGTGCACGCATGTAAAACATATTATGTGGCACAGGAAAATAAGGCAAGACATACGATAAAAAATTCAACAATACAATATGATCATAACGAGTTAACAACAAACCCGGATAACTTAACAAGTACTACATAAAGGCATGGATTAACAGCAACTGAGTCCATCAAAGACAATGAAATAAGCAACCGACATCACGACGTAGTAATTATATCTTCCTCGCTACGGCATCGTGCTTGTGCCGGGTCTGCATTGGGCGGCGGTGATGGAGTGTCAACAGCCTTGCACGATGCCGCAACGGGGCGGCGAACTCGCTGTTCGCTACCGCTATCGCCCATGTCGTTCAATTCGTCGGGTATCGCCTTCCACTACCGGGTGCTTTAGTGCGTCGTTGGGCACCCACTTCACCGCCCGACCAAAGGTCCCTGTAGTGCGTGTCCAGCCCGTACGAATAGAACTCAGCACTCCAAGTTGCATACAGGTGGTGGATGTCATAGTACTCGGAGATGTAACGCTCCGAGGCTTGCCGCCACGCCGCGCATGCCGCGTACACATGGGAGCATGGTTTGTGCAGAAGCCGCGGCTTGTTTGCGTGCACGACGCCGCCACCAATCGTCGCGGCACTGCTACGATCCCCTCTAGCATGGCCCATCACGTAGTTCTCCCTGAGCCTAATCTCGAACTTCTGCCTGACGCCATCCATGGTACGAGCGACGTGCGATCGAGCCTTGCTGATCTTATTCTCCATGTAGGCATGCATTACTTCCGAGAATTGCTTCCCGTCCTCCAAATGCTTCTTGGCCATCATGGCTCTGTTAACAAAGTATCCGATGGTACGGTTCCAGCTCTCCTCCACGATTGCAGTGATCGGCAGAGAGCGGACACCATTGAGTACACCGTTGTACACCTCCGACATGTTGGTCATCATGATCCCGTACCTTGCACCGTCCGTGTCGTGCAGCAGGACCATTTCTCCAGTCAGTGCGTGCGAGTTAACCCATCGTGAACTCCCCAACTCGCGACCCTCTAGCCGCTGCCCCTGCCTCGGCATGCGCTGAGTCCCTTACATGCTTCCCGGTCTCCTCATCGAGCTGTCTAAACACCGCTTCAAACTTCCTCCTTTGGTTCTGCATGCAGAGCTTCTTGAACATCTTCATGAGGTCCTTGCTCCGAAACCTTGTGTGAAAGTTGGCCGCGAGATGCCTCTTGCACCAACGGCTCCTAACATCGTTCCACCGTACGGTGGCAGATCCCATTTTGCATCATGCACAACGAGATAACAACCCAAAGATTGCGATCCGAGATGACACACACATCCGGCGATCATGGACCACCGCCTGCTTCACATTGCACAGGAACCACAACCAGCTCTCCGTGTTCTCGCTCTCAACAATTGCGAACGCCACGGGGACTAACTGGTCATTTGCATCGGCCGCAACGGCAGTGAGGATGGTACCCCTGTACTTCCCACATAGGAAGGTGCCATCCATCGTGAGCACGGGCGACAATGTTTGAACCTTCGATCGCTCGACGGAAGGCCCGTAAGACCCTTTCAAGAACAAAACAATTGGGCCCCTCAGTCGGATGCACCCGCTCAAGCTTGTTTACGTACGTCCCGGGATTAGATTCCGCGACTTGATGCAGTAATCTTGGTACTAGGTTGTAAGCCTCTTCGAATGTGCCGAATATTCGCTCCAGAACCCTGCGTTTCGCACACCAGGCCGTCTTGTAGCTGACAGGGAACCCCACCATATTGGCAACATCCGCCAGCAGGAGCTTTGGCGAAATGGACACATCTGCAGCGACGAGGTGGCTTATCAAGCTGGCAACATACGAGGACGTCATGTTGCGGTGCCTGTGTAGCGGCTCAGCTAACTCGCATGTGTGGTCCTTCAGCACCGTTATCCGGAAGCCCATGGCAGCGGTCGTGAACCTCTGCGCACGGACCTTGTCAGCATAGGATTCATCAACACACCTGACGATGTACGTGTCGGGGTTGGACCTCTACACCCGATACGTCCGACCGATGTTAACGGCGTATCTTGCAATAGAATGTTGTGCGGCGATCTTGTTAGGAAAGTGCTGGCCTACGAGCAGGGTGTCCTCATTGAACCCCCACTCGGCACCCTCCGGACGTGGCAGAACCAGCGATGTCGTCGCAACGTCGTCCAATCGAGAGGGGACGTAAGCAATATCAGTGGTCACAAAACCACCAAGTGCACCTCCCCCCGCAGCAGCTTCTCCGTCTTCGTCGTCCTCCGAACTAGTTGTTTCCACGTCCTCCTCGCTTTCCACCTCATCCACCTGGTCGGTCAGGTACTCGTGACAATCAATACGGGCTGACCACCATCTCTCCGCCCCTTCGTTGGGCTCAAAATTGACCGCACGCCTCCTCAGGTTTCCATCGCCCACGTCTCCTCCAACACTGCAGACCAACGCAGGCTCCTTCTCACCAGCAGCTTCACCTTCACCGGAACCACCCGCACCGGATGTCTCCGTCCTCTCCAAGAACTGAACGTAAACCATTGGCCGCGCATATATCGCAGCAGCGGGGTTGCAAACAACCCCCATGTAGTTGGCCCATGAAGCGTCACATGTGACCTTCATCAGTTGCCAAATGGTCTCGCCTGCACCACCCACCACCGAGGCATACAACGCCTCGATGCGCAGCTTCTTCCTTCCAGTGGTGCGATCGAACGCGGAACGCACACACCGCCTTAGCTCCGAGAGGCTCATGTCCTTTAGAGCCGGCGCCCGGATCACGGTGCGGTAACAATTTGACAGGTCCGCACCGTACGGTCCGTCAGCGTCTGAGCGCCCCCGTGGAATCTGAACAGATCTTGAATTTACGCCATAAAGTACCTAACACATGTGCATATGAAACCATAGAATTATTTACGGGATTTTTGTCGAATGAACGCTTCTACAAATTTGGTTATGCCCACTTGCATACGATCGCTTTGTCGCACATGTTTTCAATCCCGATTGGAGTTCGTGATGATTTTTCTATCAATGAAATGTCCAAGCTAATATTATTTCTAGTATAAATAATCCATAGCCTATTCTATGTTACACTTCGTAAATTTAGTGTGGTACTATATAGTTACAATTTTTTAACTAGTTCAATATTACAGTGCAAAAATAATTCACTTCAGAAATTCTTATTGCATTTCTACGTTTCCATACCCGAGTTAGACCTAGCTTACACCAAAGACATGTGGGTCTACGACAACGTACTTACTGAGAGGTGCGTCAAGTTTCTCATTCTAGCGGTGTAATGCGTAGTGCATGCACCGAAAGCGATATGCCCGATCAAGAGTACATATACAAAGCGTTCAGTGGGGCTATTTCTATTTTGCTTAACGACCTCCAAATATTTTGTTATTTTATGACCAAGTTCATGAAACTATACAAATAGTCGAAAGGAAATTTACAACACTATTAGCAACAGGTCTGTTAAGTCAACTAATTACGGCATAATGACATTGTTAACTACTAAGTCTTCAAAATAAACTAACTACACAAATAAAACTAATCTGTTGCTACAATTCATCTAATTGCATCCTAATCACATGGCTAAAACTACCGATAATACTAATCGGATGCGAATGACACTTACCTTTTCTAGGTGCTCGCAGCAGACTTCAAAGCTTATTTTCTAGGTGCTCGTGATTTTTCCTTCGCTTTCGTGCCTGATTTTTTTTTCCCACTCGTAGATTTTTTTGCACAAATTTTTTTTTCGCTCTAACCGCGCGAGAACGGTGAGGAGCAAGCCTCGTGGCTCCCTCCCTCTTATAGCGCGCAAAGCGTTGGTCGCCTTGCTTGCGCTAGCCCCGGGCTCGGCCGGCGACGGCGCAAGCAGCCTTGGCGGCGGTGGTCGGCCTGGGCACGCATCGCAGCAGCCGCAGGGTGGCGTCCGGTCACCGCGCCTGTGCCGCCACGTGAAGGCGGCGCCGCCCGGCCGGGTGGGGCGCGGCAGTCTTGCCGTCAGGGACAGCGGCTTCGCTGCAGGGCCCCACGAGGCAAAGTCTTGCCCACAGGGACGGCGGCACCAACGTCTTCTTGTCGGGACGGCACTGTCATCTGTGGGGGCTATTTTGGGAATTTTGAAATTTTTGAGGCTATTTTTGGAATTTTTGTTGCGCAATAGGGCTAAATTAGTCCAGGTTTCAAAAATGTTAAGTATGCTAGGCAGACGACAAGACGGGCTGCATGTCGTCACCGTACGGTGAGGCCTCCCGTGTGGCGTCCATACTCATCAGGCCATGCCAGGTATATAGCATGTACTCTACAAAAGTAGTAGTTTATCAAATGTTATAACAGCAGTATGACAATCGAATTTGGAAACTATCCGATGAAGCAACTATACTATGCTCTCCTCTACAACAACTGTAAAATACGAATTTCAACTAACACACAAAAAAAACTGATCGATATGTTAAATGTGTATTGTACAAGGGGCTCTTTGCATATGTGTAACACCCATGTACTTGTATATATATTGACCCATTGACCTCATATTGAATACAAGTGTTATTCATAACATGGTATCAGAGCGAGATTAGGGTTAGGGTCTTACCGTTGCCGCACGGTCTTTGCACGGCCGCCGCCTCTTCCGTGCTCTCCGCCTGCGTGTCCGTCACCTCGGATCGATCTTCTCGGATCCGGCGTGCCATCCACCACCGCTGCGTCTCGCCGACGTCTTTGAGCCTCCTCACCCGTGGCAAGATCGCTCGCTTTGGAGTCGCCCTCCTGCCACGAGCTCACATCACCGCAGCTCGTCTGTTGACGCCACCCGAGATGTCGCCGTCGCTGAGCTCTCGGACCATCGAGGCGCCCGAGCCCTCGAACCACCGAGCTGCCCGAGCTCTCGGACCGCCGAGCTCGCCACCGGGGGGAGCCGCCGTCATCGGGGATCGCAGCTGCCTCCACCGACCGAGAGGTCGCCACCGCCGATCTCTCGTACCACTGAGCCGCTTGAGATCTCGGACCGCCTGTTGCCGTTGGAGGTCGCCACCGTCACCGGGGAGAGCTGCCGTCGTCGTCACCGGTGGGAACCCTAGTCCCCCCCTTTGAAGAGATAAGAGAAAAAAGGAAAAAAATAGTACGTCGTTCTAACTGCCGCGCCGTCCAGCGCCGCCTGTTAGATTTCGTTGTCATTGGTCATCGCGTCGTCCAGCGCCGCCTACCAATGGGCACTGTTTCTGTTCCTCACTGTCCTCTGATCTTCGATGGTATCAACTATCGGGACCTGTTTCAGCACATGCGCCTTCACATGCATGTCCAGCGTCTTTGGGAGTTTCTTACCGATGAATTGCCTTGTCCGCCTCGCCCTGCTCCGCCTGTTGAGCCTGTGCTTCCGAAGACAATCGTAAGGAAGCAGCTGATGCTTTTGAGGATGCTATGGAGACTTTTCGGACTCAGTATACTGCCTACAAGACATGGATTGATGAGGATGCCTCTGCTATTCTGGTTGCTAGCATGGATGTGAAATTCACTGGGGATGTGGTTGGTTTGGCTTCAGCACAGTTGATATGGACGCATCTGCACAATCGCTATGAGCCGTCTGGTGATTCCTTATATCTTTCTGTTGTATGTCAGGAGTAGTCATTGCAGCAGGGAGATACCACTATGGACGAGTTATATGCTCAATTGTCTGCGGCCTGGCGTCAGATTGACTCTTTGGGATCGGATTTGTGCCACACTTGTCAGTGATGTCAGCGTCAGCAGTCTCACCTGGAGTTTTATCGCATCTATGACTTCTTGACACATATTCGGGCTGAGTATGAGCAAACTCGTGCTCAGTTGCTAGCACGACACCCTCGTGTGACTTTGTTAGAGGACCTTGTAGTTGTTCGTGCTGAGGAGATTCGCCTTCGTTTTACGGGTCTACTGCCGCTTCAGTCGTCTCTTTCGGTTCTGGCAGCTCTTCCAGCCTCTACACCTGCTACAACTACTCCATCACTGGTAATGACTTCACTATTGACAGTTGTCATTGGTAGAGGACTATACTGTACTTACTACAACAAGGATGGACATGTACAGCAGACCTGTTACAAAAAGAAGGATTTACGTCGTGGTAGCTATCCTTCACAGGGAACTAGTGCTTCTGATTCTCACGAGTTTCTCACACTACTACGTTGCATGGCTGCTCTTGCACCGTTTGATTCTGTTGGTTCTGCTGCACAGTCTTCCGGTGAGAGACCACCTTCTACTTCTTCATCAGGTATCTTACCTTGTGTCGAACCCGGGAACGAAGGATCCCGAATTCTCTGTGTTCATACACTAGTCCAGGATTTCCAGTGTACACAGTCACAAAAATGTTATCACAAACATATCCAGCGTGTATATTTAATAAGCATAGAGTTTATTACAACTCGGGCCGGAGGCCAAATAAAACATTAAGCGGAAGCAAATAATAATGGTAAGCCACACGATACGCCACAGCAATCGTCCGAGGAGTCATTGCCTAATCGTCCTGCTCCTCACCTTACGGATAGCGTCTTCTCTGAATAATAATATTGACAAGAGTGAGCACTACAATCGTGCTCGCAAATTTCACCCAAAACAGAATTTAGAATGCATGCATAAGTTATTCAAAGGAAGGTTGTAGGGTTTATTTGCATAAATCAGCATTTTTGGTTAAATAGTTATACTAAGTTTCAAGGCACATTTTCATTACATAGCTAAAATCAGATTTAAAATTTATCATTTTATAGTGGATAACCTCCATATGAAACATGGTGAAGGATACCCTCCTATCACAAGGCTACCCGCCCAAATTTACCACAAGGATTAACCATCCTCAAATCATGTCCAAAGTTATTTTAAAACCAAAACAAATCTAACTTAGAGTGGCTTTGCTCAGCATGTCCATAACCGTGGACACGGCTATTCGAATAGGTTTACACTCTGCAGAGGTGGTACAACTTTACCCACACGAGATAATTTGCCCGTTATGTCGGCCAATACACGCTTCCTTAGGCGCAGGGTGGGCAATTATCACAAGGCGTTTCAATGCACTACCTCAATACCAATGTGCCCGCTAAGGTTTCACTTCCATTAGGCTAACCACCAGGAAGCCCTCTCTGCGCCAAGTGGGAATAAAGTCTAACCGACACCCACACAACAAAAATGGCATAAACAATAATGAGGTAATACAAATTATTAAGCCTGGTTCTGCCCATACAGAACATGTGGTAGTACGGTGGAGCTTTTGCAAGATGCGGCTCAAAGGCCGGTCCTTAATCTACTTGGGCAACTTTCAATAAAAACCACAGGTCTCGGCCCTAACCGAGACAGGCCGTGCATAAACCTCGCACTCCACCAACGGTCCATGTTTGCCCAAGTACAAACCATTTTCTTTTATTTTTATAATTTTCAAAGACATTTGCAAAAGTCCACCATGACAAAGCAATGTCATAGGCTTTTTATCAATTTATGAAATTTTGGCTAAATTCTCCCAAAGTCAAATATTTCATGGTCTAAGCATTTGCTATGCATATATTTATTTTAAATTCATTTGACTAAGGTTACAAGGAATTGATAATACAATAATCAAATTTGGCTATACAAAGGAATTGGAATAATTAAATATTTAAAACAGGAATTTAAAATAATTAAATACAATTATGCATGCAATAATAATTTAAAATAGGAATTAAATAATTTTAAATATTGGGGGCAAAATGGTCAATGGTGTAACTTGCCTTGTTCAAATTCTGGTATTCTACTTCTTCAATAGGGTCAAGCTCTCCTGAGTCGTCAAAATCTATCTGCTAAAATATTCCAAATTCAAACAGAATTCAAATGAACACAAATAAATTCAAATGAAAATTCAAATTAACTCCAAATTAAATAATTTTGGTTTAGTTAGCTAGATCTTGATTTTATACAAATTTAGAAATTTGAATCACCTAAATCGGAGTTTGTATGAAGAAATACGAGCTCTGGAAGTTTAAAACCTAAATTAAATCCTAAAATCGAATTTCCGAATTTTCAATTAAATTTCTAAAGGAAATTATCTTTATTGCGCCGGTGACGTCGCAGATCTTGCACCGAGACCGACAAGTGGGCCCCCACAAGATGGTTTGAGTCCACAATGAGGCACAAGTCCACGGTGGACTCGGCCACAAAGCCTGATGTGAAGGAGGCCGTGGCCGGCGCAGCGTCTTCTTACCGGGCGCCCACGTGCACGCCACGACGCTGTAACGATGAGGTGGCGCCGAGGTGGTGACCACGCCGGCACAGAGAGGGGAGGCGCCGAACCGAGGTACAGCGACGCGGCGCGGCGAGCTCGGTGAGGTGCGAAATGTTCAGAGGTGATGCCGAGCGCGATGCACTACCGCGACGGAGGAGAATGGCTCAAGGTCGTCGGCGACGGAGAGCGGCGGTGTGGTTCGGTCGTTGGCGAAGCGAGCTCGGCGACGCCCGAGGGTCTTGAGGTGCGCACCCAGTCCATGATCGAGGCGAAGCCGGTGGTGTGATCGAGGCGGCGGAGGTTCACCGTGGCGGCGCTAGAGGCGATGGAGCACGCTCGGCCGGCGAGAGAGAGACCAAATGCGCTGGGGCGAGGGAGGCGAGGGAGCTGGGCGAAGCTTGAGGGAGAGAGGCGCACCCTGCTCCCTTTTATAGGGCGAGGCGAGGCCGGGAGATGGAGATCGTGGGCGGCGGTGGCGGCCGCTTGCGGAGGTGAGGGCGGCGCAAGCATAACGAGTTATGGAAGGGTAATGGCCGAGACGAGCGCGGGTGAACGGCCGAACGAATGCGGTGAATGCGAGGAAAGAGAGGGAGGGAATCACGGGGATTGATGAGCTCCAGTACGGCTTTAATGGCGGCAGGGGCGACGATCGCGCGGAGAGACGAACGCGAGGAAGACGACGCTGTGCAGGCGGGCCCACCTGTCGGCGAGACAGGAGCGGGAGAGAGGGCGCGGGCGGAGTGATGTTGGCCGTCCGATTTTGATCGGACGGCCCGCATTAATCAGGCGCGGGGAGAAAGTGGGCCGAGACGCGCAAGGTCGGGCTTCGCCCAAGATCAGAAATGAGAATTTTAAATTCTTTTTCAATTGATTTAATTCCAGAAATTCAAATAGGCTTTAGAAAATAATAAATGAAGTCCAAAAATTTTGAGAAAATTCACATAAATTCTATGAGGCATTCTGGACTTAAATAAAATAATTCCAACTTTTAGTTGGTAATAGATTTTACACATAAATTCTTTTAGCCTTAATATACTTTAGGGAAAAGTTTTTAAAATTTCCAGAAAATCCACAAAAATTATTGATGTTTTATTTTCAACTGAAATTGAAATTTTGGGCTGTTACACCTTGGATCCTTGACTCTGGTGCTTCCTTTCATATGACTCCTGTTTCCACCAGTCGTACTTCTATTCATCATTTAGCTGCTCCTATCACTGTTCAGACAGCAGATGGCACCTCTCTTTCTGTCGCAGGACAACGCACTCTTTCAAATTCCTCTTTTCATATTCCTGTTGTTTCTTATGTTCCCAAACTAACCATGTAGCTCATCTCTGCCGGTCAGCTCACTAATCATGGTTGTCATGTTATTCTCGACTCTGACTCCTGTTGTGTTTAGTATTGACGCACGAGGAATCTGATTGGTACTGGCCCTCGCCGCCTTGACTCACAGCGTTTATGGGGGCTTGACTAGCTTCATCTTCCTTCTGCTGCCCCTGCTAGTCTTGTTGTCTCTACCAACACCACCGCTTCTGCTGCATCCTGTTGGAGATATGCCCTAGAGGCAATCATAGAGATGATGATATTTCGTTGTATCCATGATTTAATAAATGTTCCTTGAATATTGCCTTTGTGTTGATTAACAAGTATGTGACTTGTTTGTGAAACTCTTTACTTGTATGGTTATTCTAAAGTTGTCCCTAGTCGGAGTTCATATGAGGACACACGTGAATGGTGGATTAGCACATGTATCGGTTGATGACTATGTTTCACAGGTCATAGACATGGAGATGTCAAACCAATAATGTGGACACATGTTTAGAACATGGGGTTGGACCGACCCATCATGAGACATAACAATTATACTTATGGTTCTCTCTACACAATGTGTACGCCTTGTCCTTAGACCTAAGATTGTCGCATGTACTTGAGATGTGAATCGACCTACTTAGGGGCTATCAAACGCTACTCCGTAACTGGGTAGTTATAAAGGTATTTTTCGGGTTTGTCATGAAGCATGATGCGAGGCATGGTCAGTCAAGATGGGATTTGCCCCTCTCTACCTGAGAGAGATATCTCTGGGCCCCTCGAGTGACCAGATCCAGAAATGCATGGCCATGCTACTTAAGGTTAAGAGTTAACCTAGTAAGGGATTCCGGATCACAAGATCGAGAAAGAGTGGTCAGCTTGGAGCTCGACCGAATATCGTGAGGCAAAGGGATTGGCATGTACATAACGTTGTGTTGGTTTGTCCGATATGATCTTTGTGTACGTTTAGGAGTTGGGACGTCTTGCTAGAGGCCACTACCAACTATTGACCAAGTATGTATACTCGTGTCATGTCTAAACATACGTGAACCTAGAGGGTCACACACTTAAGGGGCTGAAGCTTAATTCGGATTAGATCCGAATTAGAGTGGGCATTGAGTCCTAATGGGCCTCTATTAGTAGAAGCCCATTGTAAGGACGTCTATAAAAGGAGGGCAAGGGCGCACAGGTTTGGAGTGCAGTTTTTCAGGACATCCTCAAACCCTGGCCGCCACCTCTCCCACGCCCTAGTCGCTCGCGCGGATCTAGCAGTCTGGCGTGCGTCGCTTCATCCCGTACGTGTGGATACCTTTGGAGGCGCTGCATCTGTAGCGTTTGGACGAACCGCAAGAGGGGAGCTGTACGTGGGACGCCGCGACGAGGACGGGGAAGTAGTACGACTACTCGCCTGACGTCGTCGCATCAACTTAGCACGACTACTCGCCTCGACGTCTTTGCATCGGTTTCGCACTCGCGCGTCTAGTGGTAAGACCGTGATCTATAACTGCAGTGATCTTGGTTTACGAGTAGAATTTTTGTTAATTTGCGCTAGTGTAGCCTACCCTTTAACCCTACTGTGGTATCAGAGCGGTTGCTGTCAAGTTATAGGTTCGGGTGATTTGCATATGGCGATATGTAAGTTGGTATGATCGATATGATCGATTGTATAGTTCTGGTACTAGATTGATAATCGATGTTCTGTGATCATGCTGCTAAGGTTGTGAAAAAACATACCCCCACCGGTC
This sequence comes from Hsuehochloa calcarea, assembly GCA_036346395.1. Taxonomy (NCBI): domain Eukaryota; kingdom Viridiplantae; phylum Streptophyta; class Magnoliopsida; order Poales; family Poaceae; genus Hsuehochloa; species Hsuehochloa calcarea. Next base: position 5,325,295 of record CM070593.1, on the reverse strand, counting down.
GGATTCGCCATCGGGGTAGACAGTGACACGTAAAACCGGTTGCAGAATGCGAAGATTAATATGATTGGTCGAATCAGAACCTAGATTGATAATCGATGTTCCGTGATCATGCTGCTAAGGTCGTGAAACAACATACCCCTACCGGTCGGATTCGCCATCGGGGTAGATAGTGACACGTAAAACCGGTTGCGGAATGCGAAGATCAATATGATTGGTCGAATCGGAATTGTAGGACCGTAAAGGCGACTAGGGGGGGTGAATAGGCGCTTTCTTAACTTTCTCGCCTAAATCAAAAACAACACGAACTTTACTCCTTTATCTATGAAAGCTAAGAAGATCAGTAAGCACACAGTGGAAGCCTTGTGCTCAATTTGATAAACCCCTCAACCACGCGACACAAATGGAGAAAAGAACTTCCTGTTCTGAGCTGGGTACTGGCGGTCTGACCGGCTACCACGGGCGGTCTGACCGACAGTCAACCAGCGGTCGGACCGGCTACTACCAGGCGGTCGCACCGTTGGATATCGGTTCGACCCGGCAGAACTGGCGGTCTGAAAAGCGGGCGGTCGGATCGCCCGCTGCGTAACCCGGTCGACCGGTTCACCCAAGATCAAAATCAAGCCCAACTCCAAAACGAAATTTGATCCAACTTTTGATTCAACCAATGAAACTTCACCAAATTTCGAGCACACCTCCCTAATGATATTAGAGACCTATTTCTAGCGACGATCCTTCAGATCCACTTTGCAGAATCGATCTCTCAGGGTTTTACAACCGAAGTGCACAAAACCTAGAAATATGAAAATCTTGATTCAAGACTTGCTTGTGGGGATTGATGATCTAGATGACTCTAGGAGTATTCCCACACATCAAAGCAAGATAAAGTAGGTCAAGAGACCAAGCATAAACCCTTGAATCAAGGAAGCACCAAAATCATCCAAAAGAGAGAAGAACACAAAAGGGGACAAATGATCATTCAATTAGGCATCATAAGATTGATTGAACACACTAGATGCTTACAAAGCCTCTCCAACAAGGAGGACAAGAGCTCACACAAGAGCACACTCACAATCTCTCCAAACCCTAGCTTCTCCTCTCCTCCCCTCCAAACCCTAGAAAAAGCAAGAAGGAGGCCAAATGAATGCTTTAAGGGGTTATACATCTCCCCCTTCTCTATTTATAGGAGAGGCCTAGGGTTTCACTTTTGGGACCCATTCACACATGGGACCCACACACTCATAACTGTTGAAGCACTCGCCTGCTTCACCACGTGTAGGTTGATCAGCGGTTCTCATCACGTCGGCAAGACTCTCCTGTCCGAATCCCATCGGAAACTCGTAGAGACTTGCACCGACTTCCGCACCGCCTGATCCAACCAGTTGTACCGAACTACCCGTTCGATCCATCTTGCCCATTCTGCACCATGCTTGAGTCACACGACCTCAACCGGCATCCATGATCGTTCTGGACCTCAGCTCTCCAAGCGTAGTCCCGATCTACCTCACCGTTGACGTCATTGACCTGCAAGCCACCTGCACAGCAATAGACAAACAAATCGTTTCCGGGAACAAGTTCTTCACAACTTGACCCACATTAGTTCTGCAATGCAATATGCAACAATAAAGCATTGAACTCCATACATAAAACACATTCAAAACAAATCAATGCAAACTTGGCTATCCTCCAAGTCATCGGCGGTCTGACCGCCCCACAAGGCCGGTCCGACCGATCCCACAACGGCGGTCGGACCGCCCGAAAGGACTTAGCCAAAATTCTAGCTTGAAAATCCGAAACCTTCTGGAATTTTCAACTCAATAGAACTTTTGACTGGGAGCTTCAAAAATGATGCGATCACATCCAGGAGACTCCCCTCACCTGCCTACACAACCTATTTTTGGCTCAGCTCCAAAAACCACTTTTCAAATTACCGGTCGGACTGGCCACCATGGCCGGTCGGACCTCTCCACGGGCGGTCTGACCGCCCGACACAACCGTCGATCGCTGTGGTCCGACAATTTTTGAGCAAACCCGAAAACGCGACAAATTGCAAACCAACAAAACCATTGCCAATTGACTCATCATCCTGAGATCGTGCACATATCCTCACGATATCCACAATCTCCCCCTTGATGAACACATTGGTAATTTCCAAGAAAATGTAGTTTTTCAAATTGAAAAGTAAAAACTTCGCCGTTTTCGCATAAAGGCACAACTTGGTCCATAAGCAAGAAAAAGCCTAGGAACCGACCAAGCTGGCTTCAGAATAGTATAAGCAAGTGAGATAAGGCAATGAACGCACAAAAGGATTCAAATTCCAGAAGGTAGCCAAAAATCTCACTTAGGTCCATATGAAAGACAAAATGTTCCATTTGACCTTTGATCATTGTGAGTCTTCTTCAATTGCAATTAAGGTCAGAAAAAGGCAATAAAACCCAGAGACTCAACTCATTGTGATCACAAATTTTCAAAAGGTTCATTTTTTTATATGTGTTCGTTTATATGAAACCTTCTGTATGACACCAAAAGCTCCAACTTCAAAACAACATTTTTCTTCACAATCCTTCTCCCTCTTTGACAATGAATTCATCAAGATGCATGAGAGAAGATAAAGAAGATGAAATGACTTTATTTGAAATTTAGCAAAAGGAGCCATGACCATCATCGAAGTAGACAGTACAAGAGTTATACCAAGCCATATAAGATGTAGAAACTATATTCAATCATGGCAAAACATGTACTGCAAAGCTAAAACCAAAATAGCAGCAATCTGAGATTAAAAGAATTAAAATCATGAAAGGTTGCTCAATATCATAGTTTCACTAAAAGCAACCAAAAATGAGTCAAGCCATGTCTATAAGTAAAAAGAGACTCAAAACAAGAACTGAGGCATTTTGAGCATTAAGAGTATTCTTTTGAAGCAAAACTCAAGCACTTAACATTTCGAGCATTTTCTAAAAAGGATTTTTCCACTGTGCTATATCTCAAGCCTTGCCGCGACCATCTCAAGTGATAGGCTTAAAAGAGTGGTCTAGGTCATCCAAAACTCCCCCTGAGTTCATGCCTAGTGCAATGGCAAGCCGTCTCATGAGAAAGGATTGGTGAGATCAGTTTTTTCGCACAGAAAATCTCATTTGTTTTTCATTTGCTTGACTTAAGAAGATAAAAAGCTCATTTTTCATCTCAAAATAAGTTCAAGACTCAATTCAACCTATAAGACATGGCAAGAATCATAAGAGGATCACTAGAGCAAAACTAGTCACAAGATCCAACAAGACATGATTTGATTCAATTTACTCACAGATATAAAGCTAGCCAGGCAAAAGCTAAGCTAAACAAGAAGAGCCATAAAAGAAGTCTAGCAGACTATCACTTGATATGACAAGGTATAGAGTATGAAATCAAGTCATACAAGGATAATAATCAAATCTCCACAAGTCTTATTATGCAATGCAAGATATTTGAAATAAAAATGCATTATGATACAATGAATGCAAAAAGAGCAAATTCCCTCAAAACATCCATGCCTCAGTACTGGGATTTGAGGTAAAAGATCTAGGTGTCCAAGATCGAGATGGACGATGCACAGGAAAAGCAAAAGAAGCAAAGCAGAAAATGATCAGCACAAAATCATAAGAATGCCCACGAGCACCACCTGGACCTCTCCAAAACGATCTACCAAAAGACCGATACTCCCCCTGTCTAGGTGCTACCCGTGGTCTATCCTCACGATATCCAAAACCAAACTGCTGCCTGGACCCACCAAAAGAGTCAGCGAAATTCTCTACAAACCTAGGCCTTTGTGTGGTACGCTGAATAGGCTGCCTGGCTCTAGAGACTACAGCTGAAGAAGAGACTCCTCTAATGGATCTCAAAGTGCTCACTCTCTCTTTCCTCTCAATCCTTGCTCTCCGGAAGCAAAACTCAACCGTGTGGCCCTCTTTCTTGCTGAAGGTGCAATGGTACTTGACCTTTGAGGGGTCCGTACTGGTGAAACAGAAGCACCTTTCTTACCAGAAAGAGTTTGAGCAAAACCTGCAGCTTTGGATACAACCTTGAAAGTCTTAGAAGGTTCTTGCTCAACCAGACCACCTTTCACAACTCTAGCAATCTTTGGTGGAAAATTCTTGGAAAGCTCTAGGGACTTAAAACCTAGGCCACTGTTTTTCACACTCACCTTGGATTGGTCTAGAATCAAGTTGAGTTTCTGTTTCCCAGTAGAAAACTTCTCAAGAGTCATTTTGAGGTAATCATTCTATTTTGCCAAAACTCCACAATTAGAGCACTTTTTAGAATTGATTGCCTCAACATGTTTGCTCTTAAGAAGGTCCACTTCCACTCTTAGAGCCTCACAAGACACACAATAGGACTCTCCAATCCTATTCAACTGCTCCTTAAATTTGACTCTAAAAGCCTCTTGTATCTTACCAATAACAGTTTCAACTTCAGCATGCAACATACAAGAGGAAGAATCAATGACTTTCTTGGAAGCAGTAAGAGACATGGATTTTTTTAATTTTAGCTTTCTCTTCAAGAGTCTTGTTTAAAGCTTCAATCTCTATTGTAAGCTTAGGACAATTTTCACAAGATGCAGCTCTAGAGTAAACGACCATTTCGGTCATCTCTTGCATTTTAATCCTATTGTTCTTACAATGAGAGCAAGTGTGACTAGCATCAAATTTTTGCAATTCTTTTAAAGAGCTATCCAGTTTCAATTCTAGCAAAGCACAATTTGAGCAAGTTAAAGGAATAGCATCCAAGGTAGTCACACCAAGCGGAATGGCATCCATGCAAACAGAACTAGACTTGAGAGATGCTAGTTCAGAAAGTGCATTTTTCAATTGATTTTCAACAGAGGAATGAGCATTATTCAAGCTTGACAATTCATTAAGCAAGCTAGAGCATGAATCACAGAAATCATCAGGATTAATGGATTTGAGCCTAACCACTTCTAGATTCAAATTATCAATCATAGTATCCTGTTTCTTAATCAATTTAGCTTGCTTATGCAGTTCTTGTTCAGCAAGCACTAAAGCCCTTTTCATGTCAGGAAGTGAAGGGCATACCTCATCGGGATCACTAAAAGGATCCTCATTTGTTGGAGGAGTCATTTGTCGTGGTCGTTCTTAGCCATGAAGCACATGCCTGTGAAATCACGTGTCTTCTTCTTGCCACGGGAGTCACTCTTGGCGTCCTCCGCCTCCGAGTCCACATCATCCATGCTCACATCCTCTAGAGCTTCAAGGACTCGGCTGACAAACTTGCGATAGTTTGTCTTCTTGGACTTAGCATCCCTCGCTTGAGGATGCCTTTGTGACTCCTTCTCCTCCTTGCCCTTCAGCTTGGGGCATCTAGAGCGAATGTGGTTGGGCTCACCACACTCGAAACAAGTGATAGGTCCACCTCTCCTCCTACTCCTCACATTGTTGTAAGCTCTCGTGAATTTTGTGGATAGGAGGGCTAAATCATCTTCAGGTAGTCTCTCAAGTTGCTCATCGCTCAAAGAATGCAAAGCAGACAAAGAAAAACCAGATGAGCTAACATCAAAAGAATCAGAGTATCTACCCTTAGATTTGTCGACCACTAAAGCCATTGTGGGAGACCATGTGAGAGGTGCTCCCATGTGAGTGATCAGTATTTGACATATTATTGAAAAGTTTGTGATGAGTACTTGAGTTTGTTTTTGGGCTTTCTCTGTGTAGTCGTAGCTAGGAAGTTTTCACCACGCTGGCCGTAGTCGAAGTCCTGCTTCACCACGCTAGTCGAAGTCTGCTCGGCCACGCTTAGTCGAAGTCTGCTTCACCACGCTAGTCGAAGTCCGCTCACGACCACGCTAGTCGAAGTCTGCTCCGCCACGCTAGTCGAAGTCCGCTTCGACCACGCTAGTCGAAGTCTCTGCCCACCACGCTAGTCAAGTCCGCTCGACCACGCTAGTCGAAGTCTGTTCCGGCCACGCTAGTCGAAGTCTGTTTCGACCACGGTAGTCGAAGTCTCTTTCGACCTCGCTAGTCAAAGTCTGTGTCGACCACGTTGCTATGTGATTTGAGGTCGGAAGGTTTTCGACTCCGGCGTATGTGGTCTGAATGGAGTCCGACCACGGAGGAAAGCTTTGGTCGTATGTCCTCCGTAATCGGTCGTTCGAGTTGGGAACCGGTCGTATGGTTTTGTATTGTAGTCATAGACCTTGTGCATTTGATAGTTCATCATTTCGACCGGTCTTGTTGCAGTCTAATCTTATTTCGAGCTCTGTTTGCAGGGTCTGGTTCTTTGTATTTGCCGTGCTATGTGATGCTTTGTGTTTGATTTGGTTGCAAGATCTTGGAGACAAATCTTGGTGAGGTTTGGAGAGGTCGGGACTAGACATAGGAGATGTTGAGGTCCGTAACGATTTCGAAACCACGTAAGACAAGTCTTGCAAGGTGATCGTAACGAGTTGACAAAGAAGGCAAGAGGAAGAAGCTTCCAGAAGACAGCTTGAGGAGTATTTTGGACAAATACCTAAAGTCGCAAAGGGAAGTCGTCCTCCGGGAAAGCAATGGAGTTGTTGGTGCTAATGGGCAAAGCAAAGGAGCCGTTGTCGATAGTAACTGCAAAAAATCGTGCCTCAGGAAAGCACTGTTGTTCGTTAATGGGTTGTCGTTGTTTGAAACCCGTAGTGAGGCTATAACAAGAGATGTTAGGTCTCGTAAGAAGAGTGACGAGAGGAGAGGATGTTCCGTGAGCGGCTCCGAGCTTTTTCTCGCCTAATTTGTGTGAGTTGTCTGGGTAAGAGCATGGATGCTCGTGTATCTTCAATGGAGTGGTCGATGAACCTCTATGATCAATCATACATTTATCAAGATCATTCAAGTTTTGCCTTGCTTGAGATGTTTTGATTGTTTTTTTGAGTCCTCTGCTTTTTCGCTTAGACCATAGCTTATTTGCCGTGCTCTCTCTCACATCGTGATTCACCATGAGTTGGTGATCGACCAAGGCATAAGCTTTTCTGGATCATTGTTCGACCACGGGTGGTTTTCTCAGCTTTCGACCATGGCTATTATTGAATATGGTGATTCGATGTGAATTTTAATAGAGAGTTTCTAAGGCACCATTCACCCCCTTCCCCTCTTTTGCCATTTTCGATCCTTCAATTGGTATCAGAGCCGGTTAGCTCTTCTTTATAGATCTTAACCGGTCAGTTGAGCCATGGCAACGGACAAGTATTCCACCAAGCCTCCGGTCTTTGATGGCATGGATTACTCTTCCGAAGAGCCGAATGGAAACATACATCCGTGCTCGGGTATGCTATCCGAGAAAGGTGAAGGTGAGATTTGCGCCTCGCCGATGAAAACATCAATATGGGAAACATGCCTGATGTTGAGGCCAATGCTAAGGCTAGGAACATCATCATTCGTGGTTTGAGTAGAAGTGAGTTTGATCGCATTTCTCATTTGACTCGCTATTTACATCCGGGTGACCTCGATGCATACCATGAGGGCACCACCTGCATTAAGACGGTTCGACAAGACCACTCAAGCTTGAATACGATGAAATTTGAGATGCTTGTTGGTGAATCTCTTGACGAGTGTTTTTCGCGGTTTCATAAGATTTTGAGCAACCTCCGAGCGGTCGGTCTTACATACCCCGACTTCGGATAACGCCGATGATGCTTTCTCGCACTCGATCTTCGTGTTTGGGAGATGAAAGTGACTACCGTCAAGGATAGCACGGACCTCTCGACCTCGACTCTTGATGCGCTTTACTCACGCCTCAAGACTCATGAGATTGACATTGTCTCTCAAGGTCGAAGTCACATCGATGGCTTTAGTCACCGATCCCACCTCCGATCTTCTTACGAGTCGACACGCTGGTTCTCCTAGCTGCTCTCTCGTGACATAACCGATGATCGCTAGAGCGGCTTGAGGATGAACACTAGCCCTCCTAGCTCGGAAGTTTTCCCATGCTTACAAGAGGAGGAGGGATGGAAAAAGAGGAGGTATTGTGATTTGTTTCGAGTGTGGTGGCCCCAACCACATCCGAGCAAACCGTCCCCAAGTCGGGAAGGGCAAAGGTGACTATGGCGGTTCGAGCAAGAACGACTACATCGACAAGAACTGCAACACGAAGCCCTCAAAGACTGACCAAGGCAAGAAGAAGTTCCGCAACTTTGGGAAGGCAAAGAAGTCATTCCATCAAGCCCCTCACCGCCTCGACGAACCGGACACCAAATGAGGTGGCGGGTGGAGTGACGATGATGGGAAGGACGATCATGATCCCAAGGACGACGGCAACTTCTCCAAGATGTGCTTCATGGCCCTCGGGCGAATCGAGCGACAAATGTACTCCGACGACCGATGAGGTTAGTCCCACTTACGACCAGCCTTAATGATGCTTTTCTTAAGCTAGGTAGATTTCATGCTAAGTCTAGGGCTAAGTGTGCCGAGTTGGAGAAGGAAGTAGCTAGACTATCATGGGAGCTTACTTTACTTACATCCGCTCCCTCCCGGATGATTGTGACACATCTTGTGCCTTGCTTGATGACATGAAAAACTAAGGACCTTGCATGATAGTGTGTCCTCCGAACTTGACATGATTAAAGTAGAGAACATTAGCCTTCTTGCTGAATTAGAGATGAGTAGGGTAGCACCTCCTTCATCTACTACTTGTTGAGGCTCCGCTTGCACCTCATGTGAGGTTAAGGACAATTCGCTTAGAGGTCTTTATACCATGTTGCTCGATCCGCTCGAGACTTGTGAAAATTGTAATAATCTCAAGATGAACCTAAACAGGCAGATCACAAAATTGTTGAATTCAAGCTGCGCTACTAGAGCCTATTGTTTCTTGTTTAAATCTGTCCCTAACTTAATCTGCTTTGAACTAGAATCAGATTCAAGCAAGCCAGAAATGATTGATCACAATAACAAATTGGCTCAGTATGCTTCTAAGGACCTTGTTAGCTCACCATGCAATCATTGTAATAAACTAAAATGTGATATGGTTGCTTTGGACGAAAAATGTGTGAAGCTAACTAAGGACCTTCTAGAGACACAATCATCTGCTTGTATTGTGTGTGCTGGGAAGAAGTCTAAGGGTTTGGTAGAGACGCCTAGTGTGAGACCCCGGTTTATCGGGCTTGTAATGCTTAAGCATCCACTTGGTCCTAGCATCACAAATCAGATAATCCGAGACTCGAGACATGTATACTTCCCATAATGCAGTATACACACCTCTTTACAAAGTTCATGCATCAATTCCATTCATTCACATAGAACCGAAGCAAAAACAACAACCAGAAGATAACATACATAAAGGATAGTCATTACAAAAGAGAGGCCGACCGGCCAAATGACAAATACATAAAGAAATTTAACAGCGGAAGCAAAAGTGCCATAAGATGGCCATAAACCCAAAAGAGCCAATCAGTGTGCCTTTAACCCACAAGGCAACCGACCGGACCGCCAAACTAGTCGTCGAATCCACAGCACATCTCGCAAAAGTGAGGCCCTTGGGGCTCACCTTCTTCCTCTGCAAACAAAAGCAAAGACAAAGAAAAAGCGGGTGAGTACTTTGAATGTACTCGCAAGATATATAAGAATGATAACAGACCTGAACAATAACTATATGCAAGCTTATTTAAGTGGAGCAGGCTAGGACTCAAATTTTTAAGCATAAAGCAGGTTTTATTTGCAATAATGTAGTACATTGAAAAGCAAGTTAACAAATCTGTTTTTAATGTTCAAATAAACGTAAATGACAACAATATAACAGTAGATATATGACAACAACAATCCTGGAAGTGACTAACCCATTAGTCACCACAACAATAGCATGAATTACCCATTCATACTAACCATGTCAAATTTTAATTTAAAAGGTTGTAGTCTAGTTCTTGCACGACCTTACCAAGCATGTCCATAACCTAGGACGAGGCTATTCGAATAGTTTTATCCCTGCAGGGGTGTACCAATGTACCCACACGCCAGACCGCCTTTTTGCCACTAGATTTGCATACTTCCTTTGGTATGCCGGCACAGCTAAGTCCTACGAGACATTTCCAATATTGTGTATTACCTCGAGCCGCTGTATGGATAGAAACCCATACGTTGTGTCGGAGTCATCGTAAAGCCTCGGTCAACTACCCTTCCCGGGTAAAGCCTTGGACAACTACGACGCTCCTCGAGGTGGAGAGCCTACCCGGAATCTCCACCACCGCACACCCAACACAAGAACACGAGAACACATATCATGTTTCACACAACACACACAACCCTCCTGCGACTCGGAGATAACTCACGCCAAAGTACTAAGTCAAGAGAGGTCCCATATCCCTCTCGCGTGGTTAGCACGCATAAGCGCTTGGCTTAGTGACACAAGTAACTCGGTCCTTGATGACCTAGGCACCATTCCAATCACACCAACAGATCACACCAACATACCATTGTGCCCAAGTCTAAAACGATTTTATTTTCAGTTTTTGACTTTACAAAGTAACAAAGCACAAATGCTGGTCATAATGGAATAATAAATAAATGTGTGATCAAGATCATCGACTAAAATCGATGATCGCCCATTACTACCGACATCTAAGCATTTCTAAGCATGACACCGAAAAGACAATAAAAGAGCATAAATAAATCACCGGGCTCTAATTCACCAGCGATATTAATAACTTATGGTTGTGGCAGGGGATAACACTTTAATGGCAACAATGCATTAGGAATAACTACCTCTAAACAGGACAAAAATAATTGGACACAAAAGCAATGCATACATATAATTTGTAAACAAGATAGTAGACTTTGAAAGTAATGGGACATTTATGATCAAATATCTTGCCTGCTTGCTGTGGGTCAAGGTGTTGCTGAGGATCAATAATACTATCAACGTGCTCTTCGGATCCTAACGAGAAAGCAAAAAGCAACCGATAAGAACGAATAAAATGCAAAGATCCAACAGTAAACTCTCTCCAAAAATTCGGAAAATTTTACAGTAGCAAGATCATGATTTATAAAGAATTTAGCAACAAGAACCAATTGATTTGGATTCTTAATGCCAAAGATATGACCAAAACAATTTTTCTCAGCTTTTATAAATCAAAAATGCTACTATTCATTAGCAAAAATTTCTGGAGCTATACTGGGGTTGGAAACATTTTTAGATTAAAGTTCAGTTTAAAACATAACCCACAAAATTTGAATCTACCGAAAAGGATTTAAAATGAATTAGTTATGCATTTTACAAGTTATCACATTTTTCAGTTGATAAATAAATCCTTTCGGGAAAATCAGAATTTTGAAATGACGTGGCCGAACGAGGAGCGTCGATCTTGGATCCGACGGTCCGCGTCCCAGCGCTAACGCGCGCGCACGGGGGGCCTCGAAACCCTGGTCGTTAACCGTTGGATCAGGATCCAACGGTCCACGACCACTTTGGTCGGAGCGCGCGGGCGATCCGGGACACTGGTCGTCCGCCGTTGGATCTGGATCCAACGGTTCACGTGGATCCGAGTGCGCGGGCTGATCCAAACGCGCCCACGGACGCGAGCCATTGATCTGGGATCCGACGCCCCGCGCGGACTTGAATCGGGTCGTTGATCTTGGATCCAACGGTCCACGGATCAAGGCGTGCGTTAGCTCAAACTTCAGCACAAACTTGGGCCATAGATCTTAGGATCGACGGTCCACAACGATTCACGTTCAAACGTTCGTCCCAGATTTTTGTCCGACAAAAATGACCGGGAAGATCGGCTCGCCGCCGGCGGCTCTGGCCGCGGCGGTGCGAGCAAATGCCTAAAATGAGTCCTTAACACTCTTGCGCACACAATGGTACCCGGCGGTTTGGGCAAGGGCGGCCTAGAACGCCAAGAAGCCGGGATAACCAGCGAGCAAAATGACCGAAAATGAAAAATGCAAACGAGCTCAGTTGCGGTCCAAGGAGCGAAAGCACCAACCAGGGACTAAAGAGAGGTTACCCGAGCCCAAGGAAGGCACGGAGGAGAGTCGAATCGGCTCGGGTGAAGAAGAGTGGCGGTTTCGGGCGAAAGGGGCAATCCGAATTGAATCGCTCTCTTGTCAAAAGCAAAATTGACAGAGGGTTAATACTCTATGAGATGCTAAGTAACTGAGGAAGCAAAGGTTTTGAAAGAGAAGGCCCGGAACACCACTTTCACCGAAGGACTTGGATCTTCAACAATGGCGGCCGAGAGAAAAATCCACGAAGGAGCTCACTCGGTGCACTAGAAGTGATGCTGAAGCTCAAGGGTGTTCAAAGGATGCTAAGGAAGCCTCTGGTAGAGTTTTATAGCCGGAGGAGCAAGTGGGGAGCAACGGCAAGGAAAATGGCTTTGCACCGAGTTTAGGTCGGCCGAGGGCGACGGGGGCAGGTAACAGCAGGGGAGACGACGACTGTGGAGGCGGCCGGACGGGAGCATTAAATGCGGAAGAGCCGTTGGCCGAAAGGAGACGCGACTGGGCTCTGCCGAAGGGTACTGTGCACGTCACCGCTGTTGACTTCGGCCGAGCGCGCGCGAGCGGAGGAAGACGAAGACGGACAGCCGTTGGATTTAATCGGACGGCTGAAATAGAACGGGTTGATTACAACGATTCGATCGCGCGCTCGATCTCAGGCCGTTCGATGCTGATCCAACGGCTCACAACTCCCGCGCCTAACTGAGTCGCCCGGTGCGTTTAGTTGGTTGGACCGAGTCCATTGGCTCGAGCCCGAGTCTGGTTCGAACCCGAGGAACAGTGCAAACCAATTAGAATTTGAATTTTAAATATCTGATTTTTGAGGAATTATTTGAGGTAGCAAACAAACTCCAAAATTTATGAAATTTTAACTAGAGCTTGTTGACAGCAGGAGGAACCTCCCATAAAATTTTCAGAGATTTTCATGCACTGAATTATTCTCCAGAAATTCCAGAAGAGGGGAAAATAGGGTTTGACCAGTTTGACTTGCCTCCAAAATTATCAAATAATTTCTAAAAATCATGAGATAATTCAGAGGTGTTGCCAAGCCTCCCTAGAACTCAGGAAAAAGATTTCCAAGGGTTTGGCAAAAGACCTTTGCCAAGGAGGGTTTTTGATTAGAGTCAAAAGAGAATTTAAATTGGATTTTCCATAATTCTTTTGAAAAGAATTACCAAAAATAGCCAAGTCTTCAAGATGCAAGAAAAGTTTTAATTTCTTCTGATTTTCTTACATTTGAAACACAAACCCATATTTGGGATGTTACAAAACCTCCCCCCCTTACAAAAATCTCGTCCCGAGATTTGGCTCACTCGGCAAAGAAAGATGGATAGTCTGCCCGGAGACGATCTTCCCTTTCCCAAGTAGCCTCATCCTCAGAATGGTTCGACCACTGAACTTTGAGGAATCTGATAGGTTTATTCCTTGTTCTTCGTTCAGCCTCATCGAGTATGCGAACAGGATGCTCGCGATAGGTCAAATCTTCTTGGACATCGAGAGTTTCCAACGGAGCTTCCTCAGTTGGAACACGGAGGCACTTCTTTAGTTGGGACACATGGAAAACATTATGTACCCCTTCGAGTGCAGCTGGCAATTCCAACTTATAGGCAACCGCTCCTTTCTTCTCGATAACACAGTAAGGACCGACATATCGAGGAGCTAACTTGCCCTTGACGCCGAAACGCTGATGGCCCTTCAAAGGAGAGACTTTGAGATAAACAAAGTCATCCGGCTCAAAGCTCAATTCACGGCGATGGCGATTCGCGTAGCTCTTTTGCCTGGATTGAGCTGTGCGTAACCGATCACGAACGAGCTGGACTTGGCTCTCAGCTTCATTGATCGAGTCCGGACCAAAGAAAGGTCTTTCGCTTTGCCTCGCACTGATTCAATGGGGTTCGCACTTTCTCCCGTATAAGGCCTCGAAGGTGACATCCGAGACTAGCGATAATCGTTGTTGTAGGAAAACTCGGCAAATGGCAAGCATTTCTCCCAATTCTTTCCATAGGAGAGGACACAAGCACGAAGCATGTCTTCCAACACTTGGTTGACCTTTCGGTTTGACCATCGCTTTGGGGTGATATGTTTGTGCTAAAGGTAAGACGGGTTCCCATAGCCTCTTGCAAACTTTGCCAAAAGCGAGAGGTGAAAAGAGAACCACGATCCGAGACAATTGTCTTAGGTACCCCATGTAAGCTTACTATGCGGGCAATGTAGAGATCACCAAAAGACCTACGGAGATCCGTCTTGGTGGAAGGAAGTGAGCCACCTTAGTTAGCCGATCAATGACAACCCGGATGACATCATTGCTCCTCGGAGGTTCGGGTAGACCGGTGATAAAATCCATACCGATCGAATCCCACTTCCATTCAGGAATAGGCAAAGGCTGAAGCAGTCCTGCTGGACGCTGATGCTCGGCCTTGACACGACGACACACGTCGCACTCGGCAACGAACTTCGCAATTTCCCTCTTCATTCGGGTCCACCAAAATCCCTGACGGAGATCTTGATACATCTTTGTGGCACCGGGATGAATAGACAAAGGCGAATCATGGGCTTCGCGGAGGATCAAATTCCGCAATTCCATGTCCTTTGGAACCACAAGGCGTTGCCCGAATCTTACCACACCATGCTCATCCTCAGAGAAGCACTTAGCGGCACCGTTCTTGATATTTCCCTTGATGTGGTTCACTCCAACATCTGATTGTTGGGCGATCTTGATCCGCTCCACTAAGGTTGGTTGCACAACCAAAGTAGCGAGGGAACCATGCTCCACCAAACCTAAGTTGAGACGCTGAAATTCCTCCAGAAGGGTGGGTTGACGTTCCTGAAACAACAAGACATTGCAATGCGCTTTGCGACTGAGTGCATCGGCAACGACATTAGCCTTGCCCGGATGGTAGTGAATACCCATGTCATAGTCCTTGATCAACTCCAACCATCTCTTTTGCCTGAGGTTCAGATCTGGTTGGGTGAACAAATACTTTAAGCTTTTGTGATCCGAATACACTTCGCAACGATTACCGATTAGGTAATGTCGCCAAATCTTAAGTGCATGAATCACCGACTAATTCCAAATCATGGGTAGGATAGTTGAGTTCATGGGGTCTCAATTGCCTTGATGCATAGGCCACTACCTTGCCTTCTTGCATAAGGACGCAACCGAGTCCTCTACGAGAAGCATCGCAAAAGATATCGAAGCTTTGATGAATATCGGAAGAACGAACGGAGCGGTGGTCAAACGCTTCTTGAGTACTTGGAAGCTTTCCTCACAAGCATCGGACCACAAGAACTTCTTGTCCTTCTTGAGCAACTCCGTCATCGGCTTCGCGATCTTGGAGAAGTTCTCGATAAAACGGCGATAATATCCGCTAAACCGAAAACTCCGCGCCGGTCAAGTAGGTCGACACCAAGAAAGAACATCGCGATCTTACTAGGATCAACGGCCACGCCTCTGCGAAAGAACATGACCCAAGAAGGCCACTTCCTTTAACCGTACGCGACTTGCTGAACTTCGTGATCGGTGATGCTCGAAGCTTGCCTAACACAAGCCTCGGATGCTCATCATGTTCCTCATCGCCCTTAGAATAGATAAGAATATCATCGATGAAGACCACGACAAACTTATCCAAATACTCCATGAATACCGAATTCATGAGGTTCATGAACAAGGCGGAGCATTGGTTAAGCCAAATGACATGACGGTATACTCATACAAGCCATAGCGAGTAGAGAAAGCCGCCTTTGGAATATCCTCGGTCAGATCCGAACTTGATGATATCCCACTCTCAAATCAATCTTGGAGAATACTCGAGCTCGGTTAATTGATCAAAGAGATCATCAATGCGGGCAATGGATACTTGTTCTTTACCGCTACCTCATTAAGCGGACGGTAATCAACGACATGCGCAAAGTATTGTCCTTCTTCTTTACGAAGATTGCGGACAACCCCACGGAGATGAGCTAGGGCGGATGAAGCCTTTCTCCGCAGCTCACCAAGTTGCTTCTTCAACTCCACCAACTCGCTTGGCGGCATCCGATAATGCCTCTTTGAAATCGGGCAAGCAGGGAACCAACTCAATGACAAACTCGAGTTCTCTGATGGTGGCATCCCCGAAGATCTTCAGAAAGACATCAACGGTCACGAACCGTGGGGACTTCACTAATATCTAGAGCGGCTTCGCTCAAGCGCGAAAAGATGCGGACCTAGCGGCCTTGGCGAAAAGCTTAACCCGCTCACGGAAGGACTAGATAGAGACACACTTCTTGGCGCAATCGATTTGTCCCTTATGCCGAGACAACCAATCCATACCAAGAATTACATCTAGACTTGTTGAATGGAGGAGGATAAGATTCGCAAGGAATCATACTCCTCGATTTCAATTGGGACATCCCTACACTCGATTGACTCTCAACTCCGAACCCGAGAGCGAATGAGCAATGGGACCAACAATGGAGTAAAGAGGAGCTCACTAATAGCAGAAAAGACTCGTAAATAAAAGAATGAGATGCTCTGAATCAAACAAAACAAGAGCGTAATGAGAGTTAATGTAAAGTGTACCCAAAGACGACATCGGGTGCCTCTCTGTGCCTCCTCTCACGAGATGAGGTTGACGCGACCACTACCCACGCCTTAGGTAGTAGGGACTATCTTGAGTCCCGAGAAGAACCACCTCCCAGCCCGCGCCCTCCATTAGGACGAGGGCTACTCTGCCTTCTTAGGGCATTGGTTCGCGTAATGCCCCTTCGGTTGCAGCGGCAGTGACTCGGCAGCCGGGTTGCGGGAGCCACCCTGCTGACTCGCAGGTGCACGTGATTGGGGCACGGCCTGCGAAGGACGAGGGCAGTGTGGCGACCTCCTGGGTGCCGGGCTGCGACGCGACCTCGAGACGGATCAAGCGGGATAGCTGGCCCTAGATGACTTCTGGGCCTCCCACTTACGCTATGGAATCCACAAGCGCCTACCCGAGTGCTCACGACAATGGCCTTGTCCACCAAGGCCTGGAAATCTGGGAAGTCGACGATGGATAGCTTGTCCTGAAGCTCCTCAGACAAACCATCCTTGAACTTCTCTTGCTTGGCCTCATCAGTGGCCACCTCTTTCGGAGCATAACGAGCCAAATGGTTAAACTCGCATAAGTACTCAGAATCGAGAAACGTCCTTGTCTGAGCGACAAGAACTCCTTCTTCTTCAGCCTCATTAGGCCGGAAGGAATGTGACTCCGACGGAAGGCAGTGCGAAACTCCTCCCACGTGACGGTGTGGCCGTCAGGCTGCATGGCGAGAAAGCTCTCCCACCAAGACAAAGCTGCACCCTCCAGCTGGTGCGATGCGAACAGCGCTTTCTCGTGCTCCCGACATCGCGCTATCCGAAGCTTCCGCCAACCGCACGGGCGAAGCCGTCAAGCGCCAAGCGGTCCTCGACTGAGAACGGGGGCTGAGTGCGAAGAAACTCCGCGAGTCCCCCACGCGGCTGGTGTCCACCCCCTTGCCCGGATCCTGAAGCACCGGTAAGGGCGGAAGTGTTGCGCGCGATGACGCCCGTAAGAACCTCCCGCCCTCTCGCGGTTGCGCTCAATCAAGAAGGACCTCGCCATGGTCGGAGGAGGAGGAAGATCTCGTCCGACCGGTGATCGCCTTGGCCGCTACGAAAGTCGTCCGGCCATCCTGTTACAAGAAACTTGGGTAAAAAAACTAGATCCGAAAATCAAAGCCGAAATGAAGCAAAAAGCTAACGACTAGGGGAATGGAATATCACTCTAATCGAAAGCCAAAAACAGCAAGTATATAACTTAAGCAGGCTTATAAAAAGACTCCAAAAATCGTAACGAATCACCAACCAAAACTCAACTTCCCAATGCAACTAACCCGTATGGAATGAACGAGTAATTATTTGAGAAGATAAAAATCAAAAGATTAAGGTAAAATCTAATACCACTAAAGATCAAGGTTACCTCAACGAAAATAATGTTAGATACATAGCTAACTAGTATCACACCTTACCCTTCTATCCCCATAAGTTTTAGTTGATTATCCTCTGATTTTCTACCCCATTAGAAACCATCGAGCTTGCTGTCCGGAAATTGAGGTTGCTGTAGTGATTCTGCATCCAAGCTTCCAGTCGAAGTCTTTCATTATAGAAACTTCAAAATCTAGCACACTTCAATTTGCCAAGCTCAATGGTCCTATCAGAAACCGTTGAGCTCGCTGTCTGGAAATTGAGGCGTGCTGTCCAGATTCCGCATCCAAGCCTCTAGCCGAAACCTTCAGTCCAGAAACTTCAAAACCCTAAGTACTTCAATTTGCCAAACTCAGTGGTTCCCAAAACCCATTTAATCGATAACACTATCTTTGAAGGAAGAAGAGGTAAACAATTTTCAAAACTCAAATTAGAGTGAGATGAGAGGAGAAAGCTAAGATAGGTAAGGAATAAAATCTGAGAATTCCTTAAGCTTTCATAAATCATTTGATACTTTGAAATTAGGATTTTCCAAAATACCCTAAAGACGACCAAGCTTGGGTTACTACGGTCAGTATGGCTCTGATACCAAACCTTGTGAGACCCCGGTTTATCGAGCTTGTAATGCTTAACCATCCACTTGGTCCTAGCATCACAAATCAGATAATCCGAGACTCGAGACATGTATACTTCTGAATGCAAGATACACACCTCTTTACAAAGTTCATGCATCAATTCCATTCATTCACATAGAACCAAAGCAAAAACAACAACCAGAAGATAACATACATAAAGGATAGTCATTACAAAAGAGAGGCCGACCGGCCAAATGACAAATACATAAAGAAATTTAACAGCGGAAGCAAAAGTGCCATAAGATGGCCATAAACCCAAAAGAGCCAATCAGTGTGCTATTAACCCACAAGGCATCCGACCGGACCGCCAAACTAGTCGTCGAATCCACAGCACATCTCGCAAAAGTGAGGCCCTTGGGGCTCACCTTCTTCCTCTCAGAACAAAAGCAAATTTCAAACAAAAGTGGGTGAGTACTTTGAATGTACTGCAAGATATATAAGAATGATAACAGACACGAACAATAACTATATGCAAGCTTATTTAAGTGGAGCAAAGCTAGGACTCAAATTTTTAAGCATAAAGGTGTTTTATTTGCAATAATGTAGTACATTAAAAAGCAAGTTAACAAATCTGTTTTTAATGTTCAAATAAACGTAAATGACAACAATATAACAAGAGATATATGACAACAACAATCCCGAAGTGACTAACCCATTAGTCACCACAACAATAGCATGAATTACCCATTCATACTAACCATGTCAAATTTTAATTTAAAAGGTTGTAGTCTAGTTCTTGCACGACCTTACCAAGCATGTCCATAACCTAGGACGAGGCTATTCGAATAGTTTTATCCTCATAGGTGTACCAATGTACCCACACGCTGCATCGCCTTTTGCCACTAGATTTGCATACTTCCTTTGGTATGCCGGCACAGCTAAGTCCTACGAGACATTTCCAATATTGTGTATTACCCCTCGAGCCGCCCGTATGGATAGAAACCCATACGTTGTGTCGGAGTCATCGTAAAGCCTCGGTCAACTACCCTTCCCGGGTAAAGCCTTGGACAACTACGACGCTCCTCGAGGTGGAGAGCCTACCCGGAATCTCCACCACCGCACACCCAACACAAGAACACGAGAACACATATCATGTTTCACACAACACACACAACCCCCTCCTGCGACTCGGAGATAACTCACGCCAAAGTACTAAGTCAAGAGAGGTCCCATATCCCTCTCGCGTGGTTAGCACGCATAAGCGCTTGGCTTAGTGACACAAGTAACTCGGTCCTTGATGACCTAGGCACCATTCCAATCACACCAACAGATCACACCAACATACCATTGTGCCCAAGTCTAAAACGATTTTATTTTCAGTTTTTGACTTTACAAAGTAACAAAGCACAAATGCTGGTCATAATGGAATAATAAATAAATGTGTGATCAAGATCATCGACTAAAATCGATGATCGCCCATTACTACCGACATCTAAGCATTTCTAAGCATGACACCGAAAAGACAATAAAAGAGCATAAATAAATCACCGGGCTCTAATTCACCAGCGATATTAATAACTTATGGTTGTGGCAGGGGATAACACTTTAATGGCAACAATGCATTAGGAATAACTACCTCTAAACAGGACAAAAATAATTGGACACAAAAGCAATGCATACATATAATTTGTAAACAAGATAGTAGACTTTGAAAGTAATGGGACATTTATGATCAAATATCTTGCACGCTTTTGTGGGTCAAGGTGTTGCTGAGGATCAATAATACTATCAACGTGCTCTTCGGATCCTAACGAGAAAGCAAAAAGCAACCGATAAGAACGAATAAAATGCAAAGACCCAACAGTAAACTCTCTCCAAAAATTCGGAAAATTTTACAGTAGCAAGATCATGATTTATAAAGAATTTAGCAACAAGAACCAATTGATTTGGATTCTTAATGCCAAATATATGACCAAAACAATTTTTCTCAGCTTTTATAAATCAAAAATGCTACTATTCATTAGCAAAAATTTCTGGAGCTATACTGGGGTTGGAAACATTTTTAGATTAAAGTTCAGTTGAAAACATAACCCACAAAATTTGAATCTCCCGAAAAGGATTTAAAATGAATTAGTTATGCATTTTACAATTTATCATATTTTTCAGTTGATAAATAAATCCTTTCGGAAAATCGTAATTTTGAAATGACGTGGCGAACGAGAGCGCCGATCTTGGATCCGACGGTCGCGTCCAGCATGCTAACGCGCGCAGACGGGGCGAAACCTCAGTCGTTAACCGCTGGATCAGATCCAACGGTCCACGATTCACTTTGGTCGAGAGCGCGGCGATCCGACATCGGTCGTCCGCCGTTGGATCTGGATCCAACGGTTCACGTGGATCCGAGCGCGCGGGCTGATCCAAACGCGCCCACGGACGCGAGCCATTGATCTGGGATCCGACGCCCCGCGCGGACTTGAATCGGGGCCGTTGATCTTGGATCCAACGGTCCACGGATCAAGGCGTGCGTTAGTTCAAACTTCGGCGCAAACTTGGAAACGTAGATCTTAGGATCGACGGTCCACAAAGATTCACGCTCAAACGCTCGTCCCCATTTTCGTCCGACAAAATGACCGGGAAGATCGGGCCACGGCGGCTCGGCGCGGCGGTGCGAGCAAACGCCTAAAATGAGTCCTTAACACTCTTGCGCACACAATGGTACCGGCGGTTTTGGTCATGGCGGTTTAGAACGCCGCAAGCCGGAGATAACCATGGCGAGCAAAATGACCGAAAACGAAAATGCAAACGAGCTCATTGCGGTCCAAGGAGCGAAAAGCACCAACTGGGACTAAAGAGAGGTTACCCGAGCCCAAGGAAGGCACGGAGGAGAGTCGAATCGGCTCGGGTGAAGAAGAGTGGCGGTTTGGCCCAAAAGGGGCAATCCGCAATTGAATCGCTCTCTTCTCACAAAAGCAAAATTGACAGAGGGTTAATACTCTATGAGATGCTAAGTGGCGAGGAAGCAAAGGTTTTGAAAGAGAAGGCCGGAACACCACTTTCACCAAGGACTTGGATCTTCAACAATGGCGCCGAGAGAAAATCCACGAAGGAGCTCACTCGGTGCACTAGAAGTGATGCTGAAGCTCAAGGGTGTTCAAAGGATGCTAAGGAAGCCTCTGGTAGAGTTTTATAGCCGGAGGAGCAAGAGGGGAGCAACGGCAAGGAAAATGGCTTTGCACCGAGTTGAGGTTGGCCGAGGGCGACGGGGCGAATAACAGGGGAGACGACGATCGTGGAGGCGACCGGACGGAGCATTAAATGCGAAGAGCCGCTGGCGAAAGGAGACGCGTTCGGCTCTCGCCAAGGGTACTGCTGCGCCACCGCTGCCGACTTCTACCGAGGCGGCGCGAGCGGAGGAAGACAAAGACGACGGTACCGCTGGATTTAATCGGACGGCTGAAATAGAACGGGTTGATTACAATGATTCGATCGCGCGCTTGATCTCGGGCCGTTCGATGCTGATCCAACGGCTCACAACTCCCGCGCCTGACTGAGTCGCCCGGTGCGTTTAGTTGGTTGGACCGAGTCCATTGGCTCGAGCCCGAGTCTGGTTCGAACCCGAGGAACAGTGCAAACCAATTAGAATTTGAATTTTAAACATCTGATTTTTGAGGAATTATTTGAGGTAGCAAACAAACTCCAAAATTTATGAAATTTTAACTGGAGCTTGCTGACAGCAGGAGGAACCTCCCATAAAATTTTCAGAGATTTTCATCCAACGAATTATTCTCCAGAAATTCCAGAATAGGGGAAAATAGGGTTTGACCAGTTTGACATGCCTCCAAAATTATCAAATAATTTCTAAAAAACATGAGATAATTCAGAGGTGTTGCCAAGCCTCCCTAGAACTCAGGAAAAAGATTTCCAAGGGTTTGGCAAAAGACCTTTGCCAAGGAGGGTTTTTGATTAGAGTCAAAAGAGAATTTAAATTGGATTTTCCACAATTCTTTTGAAAAGAATTACCAAAAATAGCCAAGTCTTCAAGATGCAAGAAAAGTTTTAATTTCTTCTGATTTTCTTACATTTGAAACACAAACCCATATTTGGGATGTTACACCTAGCAACGTGAACCAATCTGCTAGCAGTAGGACTGTCCCCCCAATGTCGGCTGTGCGTGCACAAGCCAATCTTTCCTCTGCTGTTGGTTCTTCTTCTGCTCCCTTACCTTCTGCTGTTCCTACTTCCCCCCGCTCTTCTTGCACCTCTCTCTTTCGGGAGTGTCAGTATCTTATGAACACTCTCGAGAGGTTTGTAGGAGGCAAGAAGAAGCTCAATCTCATTCTAGACCAATCTAAGATTTGCAGATTTAATCAGAGTCTAGGATATGACTTTCATGATGATATGAGGAAGCATCCACCTGTCGTGCTCAGAACCATAGCACAAGGTGTGATCAAAACTAAGCCCAAGACTGAGAAAGTAAATTTCAAATAAGCGGGTTTTGTTCAAAGGATCTCGATAAAGAAGGTAATTTCACCGTAGCGGCCCCTCGTATATGAAGTATCATTGCACCTTCCGTCGGAAGGATGGACATTTGGTTGATCATTGCTTCAGCGCTAAGATCGCGTAGAGACCGTGTTGAGTCTATTAGGTACATTGTGGTCGCCCTGCATCATGAGTGCACCTAAGACCAACACGAGGTCTAGGTTTGATAGAATCGATGATTTAGGCAAGATCGAGGACTTGGTTTTTCTGAGTTTTATGATTTTCGTCCTCGTGCTTCTTTCAGTCGTAACTTCCGTCGCTTTGAGGGTAGATCTCGGTTTCCCTTTCGAGATGGCTACCCGCGGCGTGATCAGCATGTTGTCAGAATTCCGACTAGCTCTTCCATAGCGATCGGATTCAAAGAATCGACCTTCAGTCCGCATTACGCACCTTCCGACTTGTTGAGTGACGAGAGCGTAGGGTAGATAGAGGTCGGTCTTGCTTGACTACTTCATCATCATTGTGTTACTCAAGATTGGGTGCCAAAATCACCGCTGATTCACCCAAGATCGAGACTTTACTGCTTGACTCGTGGTCACGGGCCGGGAAGGGAAAGGTCCGGATTGTAGACTCGGTTGTTCACGTCATATGGTGGTGAGTCTCGTTGGTTTTCTTCCCTAGCTCGCGCTCCGGTGATGAGACGATCACCTTTGGAAATGCTTCATTTGGGCGTCATCGCTAAAGGTACAGTGAACATTAATAATTCCTTTATTTTGAAAGATGTTGCCTTAGTAAGTAAGCTGCAGTATAATCTGCTTTCAGTCTCTCAGCTTATCGATGACGGTTATGAGGTGAGCTTTAAGAAAAACAATTGCAAAATTCTTGATTCTTCTGTAGTCGTTTATGGATTTTCGATATGGGAGGATCTTTCGTGCTGATTTTTCCGAGTCTTCCGTGATCCTCTCGGTGTTTAGTAGCTTCAATCCCGTGATTTGACTTTTCTCGCATAGGAGACTTGGTCATATAGGATTTGATCATCTGACCCGAGTTAGCGGTCACGATCTCATTCGTGGTTTGCCGAAACTCAAAATGGTCAAGGATCTTGTTTGTGCTCCTTGCGGCCCGGCAAAATGGTTGCCGCTTCACATCCTCAAGTTACAGTGACTATGACAGATGCACCAGGTCAACTGCTCCATATGGACACAGTAGGACCAGCTAGAGTGCAGTCAGTAGGAGGGAAGTGGTACGTACTTGTCATGGTCGATGACTTCTCGAGGTATTCTTGGGTGTTTTTCTTAGCCTCGAAGGATGAGACGTTTTCACTGCTTTGAGGTCTTTTAGTAGGCTTTCGCTGAGCTCCTGTGCATTACGTGTAATTCGCAGTGATAATGGCACCGAGTTCAAGAACTCCTACTTTGAGAGTTTCTGTGGTGAGACAGGTGTAGAGCACCAGTTCTCGTCTCCATACGTCCCTCAACAGAATGGCGTTGTGGAGAGGAAGAACCGTACCTTGGTCGAGATGGCGGGACGATGCTTGGTGAGTACTCTACACCTAGGAAGTTTTAAATGAGGCTATTGCTACTTCTTGTCATGTTTCTAATGAGTCTTTCTTTGGGCACTCTTGCATCGCACTTCTTATGAGTTGAGATATGGGCGAAAACCCGACTTCTCGCATTTTCGTGTGTTTGGTTGCAAGTTTTTATTTTGAAGTCCGGGAACCTAGATAAGTTCAATCACGATCTTGTGATGGGATCTTTCGGGTTACTCGCCTTCTTCTCGTGCCTATAGAGTCCAGAATCATGAGTCTAGCAAAATGTTAGAAACTCAGGAGGTGACCTTCGATGAGGCGGTCCGGGACTAGGCCTGATATCTCAGGTTCTCTAGAGCAGTCTGAGTCCATCTTTGTGGACGATGAGGAGGATGGAGATGAGGGTTGTCTACCCGATCCAGTTCCTTCTCCTCCTCTTGAGGTGCCTTCTTCCACCGCACCTCGAGGAGATCAGCCCTTACCTTCTGCTTCTTCTCGAGCGAGTGGCTCTGTTCCTATCTCATCCGCTCATGAGATAGAGGCCACTTCTTCTTCTCACCCCGACCTCCTAGACACATTCAAAAGGACCATCCTTGAGAGCGATCATTGAGATCTTTTGAGCGAGTCACTCGTTCAAAAACTGGCATGTCTCTATTCTGTCTCCATTCTGCCTTTGTTGCCTCGTTTGAGCCCAAAGACGTTTGTCATGCTCTTTCTGATGAGTCATGGACTAACGCCATGCACGAGGAATTGGAAAACTTTGAAAGAAACAAGGTCTGGTCGCTTGCTGAGCCCCCGCAAGGTCACAATATCATTGGGACTAAGTGGGTGTTCAAGAACAAGCAAAGTGAAGATGGGTTAGTAATTCGAAACAAGGCTAGACTGGTAGCTCAGGGCTATTCCCAGGTTGAGGGTCTCGATTTTGAGGAGACATTTGCACCTGTAGCCAGACTTGAAGCCATTAGAATTCTGCTTGCCTTTGCAGCTTCTAAGGGTTTCAAGCTTTACCAGATGGATGTCAAGAGTGCCTTCCTCAATGGTCTTATTGAGGAAGAAGTCTATGTTAGACAGCCTCCAGGTTTCGAGAACCCCAAATACCCTAACCATGTCTCTGTGCTTTCCAAAGCTTTGTATGGACTCAAACAGTTCCCTGAGCTTGGTATGAAAGGCTTAAGTCCTATCTGTTGAGTCATGACTTTCAAATGGGTAAAATTGACAAGACCTTGTTCATTCGCCGTCTTGGCACTGATCTTCTGCTCGTCCAGATCTATGTGGATGACATTATCTTTGGCGGCTCCTCGCATGCTCTTGTTTCCAGTTTTCGATGTCATGAGCTCGGAGTTTGAAATGAGCATGATGGGCGAGTTGAGCTTCTTCCTTGGCTTCCAAATCAAGCAGACTGGAGGGTACTCTTACGCACCAAGGCAAGTACACTCGAGACCTCTGAAGCGCTTCGACATGAGCGATGGAAAGCCGTTTCAACTCCAATGTCTTCCACAAGATCTCTTGACCTGATGAAGACGGTGAACTGTTGATCAAAAGGAGTTTAGGAGCATGATTGGCTCTCTCTTGTACCTCACGACCTCGAGACCCGACATACATTTCTCTCGTGTGTGCGTGTGCTCGGTTTCAGCTTCTCCTCGCTCTCTCTCACCAAAGCGGTGAAGCGCATCTTCGCACCTTCGAGCTACCATTGACTATGGTATCCGTACTCTTCCTCCTCTTGTCTATCTCTTAGAGCCTTTTCAGATGCGACTTTCTTTGGTCAGAGGATAGATAGGAAGAGCACTTCCGCACTTGCCAATTCATTGGCACTTCTCTTGTCTCTTGGTCTTCAAGGAAGCAGTCCGGTGTTGCACAATCCATCGCAGAGGCCGAGCACGCTGTCGCGATTCTTTGTAGCCAAGTGCTTTGGATGGTCTCGACCCTGCAAGACTTTGGGTTAAGTATTGACAGTGTTCCACTCTTTTGTGATAACACTTCTGCAATTTGTATTGCTAAGAACCCAGTGCAACATTCTCGGACCAAGCACATTGATATCAGATATCATTTTCTTCGAGACCATGTAGAGAAGGGTGACATTGTGCTCAGCCAGGAGAGTGAGCACCAGTTGGCTGATATCTTCACTAAGCCTTTGGATAGCTCTAGGTTTTCAGCTCTGCGGGGAGAGCTTGGGGTGGTTTGTCCGTATGGACTGTTGTGAGAGGGAGCTTATGCTTTACTACTGTATTATATTTTTTTATGCTCTTACTCCTTCTGTTTGCATTGCATATGGGTGCATTGGGTGTAGTCCTTCCAGCATAGGTTAGAGTGGTTCTCTTGCAAGCTGTTTAGACTGCTTATTCTCATCTTGTGCTTCTGGGGTGCTTCTTATTAGCTATTTCTCTTCTTCTAGGTTGAGCTTACTCACTTCTTACAGGTTCTAGCAAGGGTCGGGCCACCCTTGGGTAGACAGGGATAGTGTTTGCTCCTTAGTTTGTTGGATGAATAGTTGATATTCCTGGAGTCATATGGGGAAGATGAGAATCAGTCTGAGCTAGTATCCTTTATATCTTATCTATGCTCTAAGGACTGCCTTTTCTGTTTCTCTTATCAGATTCTCGTTTTTTTGTTCCTTTGGTTCAGGGGGAGTTCATCCTGGTTATTCCAGTTCTTAATTTTGTCATAACTCAACCTGAATTAAAAGATGCATCTCATTCTGAAGGGAATCTGGATTTTCGTGTATTTCATCATGCATTGCATTATAATCAAATGGAGCTTTGTTTATTATCCCTTATGATCTGTTTTCACTGTTTTACATCTTGCCATGATTTATGCTAAACTGCTAGATCTATCATGACTTTTTATGTGTAGTTTAGTCTTTGCCATGCTAAGGTTATTAAAAATGCTAAACTTGAATTAAAATCTTGTCATGATAGCTCTTGAGACTAGTCCGTTGAAGCTATCCTTTATGATTTTCGCCATGTCAAGTAGGTCGAGTTGAGTCTTGTATCTCCTTTGAACTTTTGAGTTAGCTATGTCGGCTTGTTAAGAAACTTGACTTATCTTTAAATCATTTGGTCTAAAAACTTCAAAAGCAAAATGATCTCTTTTGTGCGAGAAAAAACTGATCTCACCAAATCTTTCTCATGAGCCCTTGCCATTGCACTAGGCATGAACTCGTGGGGAGCCTTGGATGACCTAAGATCACCTCCTTAAGTCTGTTGTTTGGAGTGGTCGATAAGGCTTGAGATCTAGCACATGGCTAAGATTTGAAAAATTGGTTGAAGCTTAGGAGGCAGTTGTGGATGGCACCTAGTCCAGAGCTTGCTTTACTAAGATAAAACCATAAAGAGCTTCGAGAAAAAAGAAAATGTGCTAAAATTGCTTATCATTAAAAAGACCAAGTTCGATAAAATGAGTCTTTCTTCAATGGTATCACTCTAAACTGTTTCTATATGAGTCTTCTTGGTTCAACTTAGATTATTTGACATGGCTTGTATCATCCTTGGATACCTTTAGCTAGACTGCAATCTTAGTTTATTTGACTTGCTAAAAAATTGGATCATTAATCAGATTATGGACTTTCTATCTTAGCTATTCTATACATCAATTGTCATGATCTTGATAGCATTCTTCTGTGTTATGGCTTGGTGTAATTCTCTAATAGTCATTTTGGATAATCTACATGGCTCCTAATGCTTAAAATGAACATCATATAGTCTTTTTCTCCCTTTTCTACATCTTGATGATTTTATTGCCAAAGGGGGAGAATTTTGGAGAGAAAAAGCCTTCTGGAGAAAAGCCTTGAGTTTTGTGCGAAAATTCCTCTTTCATCTCATCTCAAGTCTTTCTCTTTTGTCAACATGGTCTTGAGCTTAACTACTCTTGTTTAGACCTTGGTTGATTTTAAACTCAAACTCATCTTATGCTTTTTCGGTGTTTGTCAATATACTCATCAAGGGGGAGATTGAGAGACCATGTGAGAGGTGCTCCCATGTGAGTGATCAGTATTTGACATATTATTGAAAAGTTTGTGATGAGTACTTGAGTTTGTTTTTGGGCTTTCTCTGCGTAGTCGTAGCTAGGGAAGTTTTCGATCACGTTGGCCGTAGTCGAAGTCTGTTTCGACCACGCTAGTCGAAGTCTGTTCCGGCGTATGTGGTCTGAATGGAGTCCGACCACGGAGGAAAGCTTTCGGTCGTATGTCCTCCAGAATCGGTCGTTCGAGTTGGGAACCGGTCGTATGGTTTTGTATTGCAGTCATAGACCTTGTGCATTTGATAGTTCATCATTTCGACCGGTCTTGTTGCGCCTAATCTTATTTCGAGCTCTGCTTGCGTGTGCAGTTCTTTGTATTGTGCCGTGCTATGTGATGCTTTGTGTTTGATTTGGTTGCGGGATCTTGGAGACAAGTCTTGGTGAGGTTTGGAGAGGTCGGGACTAGACATAGGAGATGTTGAGGTCCGAACATTTGAAACCATGAAGACAAGTCTTGCAAGGTGATAAACGAGTTGACAAAGAAGGCAAGAGGAAGAAGCTTCCAGAAGGCAGCTTGAGGAGTATTTTGGACAAATACCTAAAGTCAAAGGGAAGCTGTCCCTCCGGGAAAGCAATGGAGTTGTTGGTGCTAATGGGCAAAGCAAAGGAGCCGTTGTCGATAGTAACTGTAAAGCATCGTGCCTCTGGGAAAGCAATCGCTGCTCTGTTAATGGGTTGTCGTTGTTTGAAACCCGATAGGTGAGGCTATAACAAGAGATGTTAGGTTTCGTAAGAAGAGTGACGAGAGGAGAGGATGTTCCGTGAGCGGCTCGAGCTTTTTCTCGCCTAATTTGTGTGAGTTGTCTCGGTAAGAGCATGGATGCTCGTGTATCTTCAAATGGAGTGGTCGTATGAGCCTCTATGATCAATCGTACATTTATCAGTATCATTCTGAAGTTTTGCCTTGCTTGAGATGTTTTGATTGTTTTTTTTGAGTCCTCTGTTTTTCGTTTAGACCATAGCTTATTTGCCGTGCTCTCTCTGTCATCAGTGATTCGACCATGAGTTGGTGATCGACCAAGGCATAAGCTTTTCTGGATCATTGTTCGACCACGGGTGGTTTTCTCAGCTTTCGACCATGGCTATTATTGAATATGGTGATTCGATGTGAATTTTAATAGAGAGTTTTTAAGGCACCATTCACCCCCTCCCCCTCTTTTGCCATTTTCGATCCTTCACATTGGCTCTGTCGTGGGGAGACGCGAGATAAAATCAATCTCATGCGTCTTCAACCTCGAGTAAAGCTTATCCATGGTAAGCTCACTCATGACAGTGTTGTCATTTATGGCAGTGATCTTCATCACCCAGACCTTCACATCCAAAGCACCCAAAAGTTGGCGTGCATTTTCAGACTCAGTGAAGACAAGATCAACAGCGCGAAGATCATGAAGAATTTTAGAAAATCTCCCCCACAGCTCATCTAAAGATTCACCAGGCCTTTGCTCGATCTTAGAGTATGCTTTCTTCAGCTGGTTCTGTCTCACTTCCTTGATCGCAGTGGACCCCTCGTGATAATCACAAAGAGTCCGCCAGATCTCATGAGTAGACAGCAAATGAGCAACACGCTCAAACTCAGATTGACTAAGACCTTGAATCAAGAAATTTCGAGCCCTGCTGTTGTTCTCCACATCTGGAGTGATCAAATTGTCATCGGCTGGCACGACATAAGGGTTTTTCACCTTAAGCCAAATTGCGTGCCCTTGAGCCTCGATGTAGGCCTCCATTCGGGCCTTCCAATAAGCAAAATCAACTCCATCAAAAACATGTGGTCTGATTGAATATCTGTCAGTCGCTATGGCTCCAAAGACCGGTTAAGATCTATGAGAAGAGCTAACCGGCTCTGATACCAATTGTAGGACCGTAAAGGCGACTAGGGGGGTGAATAGGCGCTTTCTTAACTTTCTCGCCTAAATCAAAAACAACACGAACTTTACTTCTTTAGCTATGAAAGCTAAGAAGATCAGTAAGTACACAGTGGAAGCCTTGTGCTGAATTTGATAAACCCCTCAACCACGCGACACAAATGGAGAAAAGAACTTCCTGTTCTGAACTAGGTACTGGCGGTCTGACCGGCTACCACGGGCGGTCTGACCGACAGTCAACCAGCGGTCGGACCGGCTACTACCAGGCGGTCGCACCGTTGGATATCGGTTCGACCCGGCAGAACAGGCGGTCTGAAAAGCGGGCGGTCGGACTGCGTTACAACCGGTCGACGGTTCACCCAAAGACTAAAATCAAGCCCAACTCCAAAACGAAATTTGATCCAACTTTTGATTCAACCAATGAAACTTGACCAAATTTCGAGCACACCTCCCTAATGATATTAGAGACCTATTTCTAGCGACGATCCTTCAGATCCACTTCGCAGAATCGATCTCTCAGGGTTTTACAACCGAAGTGCACAAAACCTAGAAATATGAAAATCTTGATTCAAGACTTGATACGGCCCCATGTGCTACTCCAATTTTGCGCAGTGTTGTGCACGTGTGCGAGGATGTCCGAGGCAAGCTAAGTCACGAAGCTAAAAAGAATTATTTCTACGTGGGTTCTCATATTATTCCAATTAATTGAGTCAGAGTCCTGTTGTTTATTAAATATAGCTTTCCTTTTTAATCCAAATAGGAGTCTAAGTTTTATTAGAGATTAATATTTGAATGTGTCCATGTCGGACATTACGTGTGTGTTCTCGTCCATATCGGACATTAGCTGCGTGTGTCTGCTTTTTTTAGTTCGCTTCGAGTCCAATTCAAGATAGCGTGCGTGTGTGTGGCCTATAAAGTCGTCCTAAACATCATGGAAGGGGGAGGTTTTGCATTAAGAAAAAGAATCCGTAAAATCGTCATTGATGGCGCCACGTCGTGTGCCTCATTTATGTGAATCCTTCCTAGGATTTCATTGTTGCGTGTGTCATCCAATCGTTTGTGTTGGGTGTTTACCGCAGGATCGTGTGATCCCCTCAATCCGCTCGTGTGTCACAGCGCCGGGTGGGTCGCCGTCAGACGAGCTATTCCCAAACCAAGAAATGCCGTCACGACTCATCTATATTGATTGCCGGCGAAAGCATTAATCACAATTTGGTGTCTTTGTTTTGGATTGGAGTGCCGATTCAAATCAAAATACAAGTCACGAGAGCTAGCTATTAAATGCGAGAGGATGTGTTCGTCCGCACACACATATCAATCCGATTGTTGGCTTGCTATTACGGTACTTGGACAACGAAAGCGAAGGGTTCTTGCTATTTGATTGCGCATAAGGGAAAGGAGTTCTTGTGCGTAATTGTTCCGTGAACGATCGGGCCAACTCGCGCATAAATTAGGGATCTCTAATTTGTGCCGATCGTGGTATCGAGCGCCAAGTTGTTCACGGTGCTGTTTTTGCTTGCTATTCAAGATGGTGAATTCGTTGGTAGTGTGCATGGCTCACATCATGGTGCTTATGAAGAGGTGCTGCAAGTCGAGGGGGAGATGTCAACTGCTGTCCGCACGAACCTTGAGGCAACCAATCGACACTTTACGGGAAGGTGTAACACGCTACAAGAAAGCATTGACAACATGCGTGTCGAGTTGGTGGAGCGCATTGATCGTAGAGAATCACATTAATGTGCGTTCATTGAACAGAGGCAGCCAATGATATTCGGTTCGCCGCTATAACCGACTCACGCAACGCTTGAGCGAGCCTTAGGACCGGAGGTGGTGCCGCGCTTCGCGGCAACCGCCACCACATCATCGGCGCTACGACAATCAACATATCGGGGGTGAGTTATTCAATGATAATTTTGATGAGGTCCGTTCAGATGGTGCTATTGGTAGAAACTACTACAACCAGGAACCAAGACGTGGCTACAACAACCGTCGTGGTGCTGGTCATGCGCCCAATTTCTTTGAGCGCCATGGCGGTGGTGTAGTTCGCAACCGCGACGACGATGGCATGAGGAGGCTAAAAATTTCCATGCCGACATTTAATGGGCGTACAGATCCAGATGTGTACCTAGAGTGGGAGATGCGGGTGGATCAAATTTTTGATAGCCACAATTTCACTGAGGAGAAGAAGGTACGTTCTGCATCAATTGAGTTCACTGAATATGCTCTTGTTTGGTGGAACCAATTGTGCCGTGCCGGAGGACGACCCGATACATGGGAACATATGAAGAACATCATGAAGCGGCGGTTTGTGCCGGTGCACTACACTCGAACTTTGCACACGAAGTTGCAGCGACTTCGTCAAGGTTCCTTGTCTGTGGATGATTACTACAAGGAGATGGAGATTCTTATGATACGTACGGGCGTGAACGAACATAAGGAGGCGACCATGGCTCGCTTCTTTGAGGGTTTGAATGATGATGTGCAAGAAAAGACGGAGTCGTCGGACTACAACAATCTACAAGACCTTGTGCATCATGCGGTGCGGTCTGAACAACGTCTTTTGCAACGTCAAGCCCGTGGCGATCGTGACTACCCACAACGAAGACGTGGAGGCGCCCACAACAAAGAAGGAGATGATATTGGCGCAAGCCCCAAGGTGACATCATCACACCGACGGTAGGGGCTATGTCAATGGAGGTGTCGAAAGCTGCGAGTCATCGAGGTAAAGAAGCCTCTAAAGCTGATTCTAGTGCATTTTCTTCTGCTCGTACTAGTAATATTGAGTGCTTCAAGTGCAAAGGAAGAGGACACATGATGCGTGATTGTCCAAATCCGCGAAAAGTGCTGCTCACTGGGGAAGGTTATGTCACGGAGAGCTCTAGTAGCGAGTCTGAACACGACGAGTCAAAAAAAATAGAGACCGTTGTTTGTTCTCCTGAAAAAGGAATATTTATTGATGCTTTGCCCTTTCCAAGTGGTTTGAATATGCTAGTTCGAAAGGTGCAAAGTGCTGAAATTGAAGCTAAAGGGCAACGGTGGAATGTTTTTCAAACGGAGTGCAAGATCAAGGAGAAAGTATGCAAGCTAATCATTGACGGTGGGAGTTTTACCAATGTGATTAGCAAAGATTTGGTGTACGCTTTGGGGCTGTCCACGTGGAGGCATCCGCAACCGCACTACGTGGAGTGGTTGTATAACTCCGGGAGGTTGAAAATAACTCATAAGGTGCGTGTTCCGTTCGTCGTTGGTGATTATGTTGACAAGGTGGATTGCGATGTCGTGCCAATGGATGCATGTGGGTTGCTATTGGGTAGGCCGTGGCAATATGATCATAATGCTACACATAATGGACGGTCTAACACCTATTCTTTTGCGATCACGGAAGCTTACATGTGCTTAAACCAATGATGGAGAATGCAATCAAAGTGACAAAAATTTCGGCAATGAAGAAGAAAGCTTTGAACATTACCCCAAAGCCGAGGACGGCTTTGCTTCAAGGGGGAGGGGATGATACGGCCCCATGTGCTACTCCAATTTTATGCAGTTGTGCACGCAGCGAGGATGTCCGAGGCGAGCTAAGTCACGAAGCTAAAAAGAATTATTTCTACGTGGGTTCTCATATTATTCCAATTAATTGAGTCAGAGTCCTGTTGTTTATTAAATATAGCTTTCCTTTTTAATCCAAATAGGAGTCTAAGTTTTATTAGAGATTAATATTTGAATGTGTCCATGTCGGACATTACGTGTGTGTTCCGCCCATATCGGACATTAGCTGCGTGTGTGTTTCTTTTTAGTTCGCTTCCGAGTCCAATTCAAGATAGCGTGCGTGTGTGTGGCCTATAAAGTCGGTCCTAAACATCATGGAAGGGGGAGGTTTTGCATTAAGAAAAGAATCCGAAAATCGTCGATTGATGGCGGCCACGTCGTGCCTCATTTATGTGAATCCTTCCTAGGATTTCATTGTTGCGTGTGTCATCCAATCGTTGTGTTGGGTGTTTACCGCAGGATCGTGTGATCCCCTCAATCCGCTCGTGTGTTGCAGCGCGCTCGGGTGGGTCGCCGTCGATCGAGCTATTCCCAAAGAACCGCCGTCACGACTCATCTATATTGATTGCCGATGAAAGCATTAATCACAATTTGGTGCTGTTGTTTTGGATTGGAGTGCTGCTGATTCAAATCAAAATACAAGTCACGTAGAGCTAGCTATTCGTCTGGAGAGGACTGTGTTCGTCTGCACACACATATCAATCCGATTGTTGGCTTGCTATTACGTACTTGGACAACGAAGCGAAGGGGTTGCCGCTATTTGATTGCGCATAAGGGAAAGGAGTTCTTCTTCGCGAATTGTTCCGTGAACGATCGGGTTAACTCGCGCATAAATTAGGGATCTCTAATTTGTGCCGATCGTGGTATCGAGCGCCAAGTTGTTCACGGTGCTGTTTTTGCTTGCTATTCAAGATGGTGAATTGGCCGTAGTGTGCATGGCTCACATCATGGTGCTTATGAAGAGGTGCTGCAAGTCGAGGGGGAGATGTCAACTGCTGTCCGCACGAACCTTGAGGCAACCAATCGACACTTTACGGGAAGGTGTAACACGCTACAAGAAAGCATTGACAACATGCGTGTCGAGTTGGTGGAGCGCATTGATCGTGTAGAGAATCACATTAATGTGCGCTTCATTGACAGAGGCGGGCCAATGATATTCGGTTCACGCTATAACCGACTCATCGCAACGCTTGGAGCGAGCCTTAGGACCGGAGGTGGTGTCTGCGCCGCGGCAACCGCCACCACATCATCGGCGCTACGACAATCAACATATCGGGGGTGAGTTATTCAATGATAATTTTGATGAGGTCCGTTCAGATGGTGCTATTGGTAGAAACTACTACAACCAGGAACCAAGACGTGGCTACAACAACCGTCGTGGTCTTTGGTCATGCGCCTAATTTCTTTGAGCGCCATGGCGGTGGTGCGATTCGCAATCGCGACGACGATGGCATGGGAGGCTAAAATTTCCATGCCGACATTTAATGGGCGCGATGATCCAGATGTGTACCTAGAGTGGGAGATGCGGTGGATCAAATTTTTGATAGCCACAATTTCACTGAGGAGAAGAAGGTACGTTCTGCATCAATTGAGTTCACTGAATATGCTCTTGTTTGGTGGAACCAATTGTGCCGTGCCGGAGGACGACCCGATACATGGGAACATATGAAGAACATCATGAAGCGGCGGTTTGTGCGGTGCACTACACTCGAACTTTGCACACGGTTGCAATGACTTCGTCAAGGTTCCTTGTCTGTGGATGATTACTACAAGGAGATGGAGATTCTTATGATACGTACGGGCGTGAACGAACCTGAGGAGGCGACCATGGCTCGCTTCTTTGAGGGTTTGAATGATGATGTGCAAGAAAAGACGGAGTCGTCGGACTACAACAATCTACAAGACCTTGTGCATCATGCGGTGCGGTCTGAACAACGTCTTTTGCAACGTCAAGCCCGTGGCAGTCGCACTACCCACAACAGTACGTGGAGGCGTCCACAACAGCAAGGAGATGATATTGGCGCAAGCCCCAAGGTGACATCATCACACCGGACAGCCGGGGCTATGTCAATGGAGGTGTCGAAAGCTGCGAGTCATGGAGGTAAAGAAGCCTCTAAAGCTGATTCTAGTGCATTTTCTTCTGCTCGTACTAGTAATATTGAGTGCTTCAAGTGCAAAGGAAGAGGACACATGATGCGTGATTGTCCAAATCCGCGAAAAGTGCTGCTCACTGGGGAAGGTTATGTCACGGAGAGCTCTAGTAGCGAGTCTGAACACGACGAGTCAAAAAAAATAGAGACCGTTGTTTGTTCTCCTGAAAAAGGAATATTTATTGATGCTTTGCCCTTTCCAAGTGGTTTGAATATGCTAGTTCGAAAGGTGCAAAGTGCTGAAATTGAAGCTAAAGGGCAACGGTGGAATGTTTTTCAAACGGAGTGCAAGATCAAGGAGAAAGTATGCAAGCTAATCATTGACAGTGGGAGTTTTACCAATGTGATTAGCAAAGATTTGGTGTACGCTTTGGGGCTGTCCACGTGGAGGCATCCGCAACCGCACTACGTGGAGTGGTTGTATAACTCCGGGAGGTTGAAAATAACTCATAAGGTGCGTGTTCCGCTCGTCGCTGGTGATTATGTTGACAAGGTGGATTGCGATGTCGTGCCAATGGATGCATGTGGGTTGCTATTGGGTAGGCCGTGGCAATATGATCATAATGCTACACATAATGGACGGTCTAACACCTATTCTTTTATGCATCACGGAAGCGACATGTGCTTAAACCAATGATGGAGAATGCAATCAAAGTGACAAAAATTTCGGCAACGAAGAAGAAAGCTTTGAAGATTACCCCAAAGCCGAGGACGGCTTTGCTTCAAGGGGGAGGGGATGATACGGCCCCATGTGCTACTCCAATTTTGCGCAGTGTTGTGCACGTGTGCGAGGATGTCCGAGGCGAGCTAAGTCACGGGTTAAAAAGAATTATTTCTACGTGGGTTCTCATATTATTCCAATTAATTGAGTCAGAGTCCTGTTGTTTATTAAATATAGCTTTCCTTTTTAATCCAAATAGGAGTCTAAGTTTTATTAGAGATTAATATTTGAATGTGTCCATGTCGGACATTACGTGTGTTCCCGTCCATATCGGACATTAGCTCGCGTGTGTCTGCTTTTTAGTTCGCTTCCGAGTCCAATTCAAGATAACGTGCGTGTGTGTGGCCTATAAAGTCAGGTCCTAAACATCATGGAAGGGGGGAGGTTTTGCATTAAGAAAAAGAATCCAGAAAATCGTCAGTTGATGGCGGCCACGTCGTGTGCCTCATTTATGTGAATCCCTTCCTAGGATTTCATTGTTGCGTGTGTCATCCAATCGCTGTGTTGGGTGTTTACCTACAGGATCGTGTGATCCCCTCAATCCGTTCGTGTCTTTGCAGCGCCGGGTGGGTCGCCGTCGATCGAGCTATTCCAAAGAACCGCCGTCACGACTCATCTATATTGATTGCCGATGAAAGCATTAATCACAATTTGGTGCTGCTGTTTTGGATTGGAGTGCTGCTGATTCAAATCAAAATACAAGTCACGTAGAGCTAGCTATTCGTCTGGAGAGGACTGTGTTCGTCTGCACACACATATCAATCCGATTGTTGGCTTGCTATTCTGGTACTTGGACAACGAAAGCGAAGGGGTTGCTGCTATTTGATTGCGTACAAGGGAAAGGAGTTCTTGCTGCGTAATTGTTCCGTGAACGATCGGGCCAACTCGCGTACAAATTAGGGATCTCTAATTTGTGCCGTATCAGGTGGTATCAGAGCGCCAAGTTGTTCACGGTGCTGTTTTTGCTTGCTATTCAAGATGGTGAATTCGGCTGGTAGTGTGCATGGCTCACATCATGGTGCTTATGAAGAGGTGCTGCAAGTCGAGGGGGAGATGTCAACTGCTGTCCGCACGAACCTTGAGGCAACCAATCGACACTTTACGGGAAGGTGTAACACGCTACAAGAAAGCATTGACAACATGCGTGTCGAGTTGGTGGAGCGCATTGATCGTGTAGAGAATCACATTAATGTGCGATTCATTGAATGAGGCAGCCAATGATATTCGGTTCATTGCTATAACCGACTCATCGCAACGCTTGGAGCGAGCCTTAGGACCGGAGGTGGTGCCGCCGCTCGCGTGCAACCGCCACCACATCATCGGGCGCCACGACAATCAACATATCGGGGTGAGTTATTCAATGATAATTTTGATGAGGTCCGCTCGGATGGTGCTATTGGTAGAAACTACTACAACCAGAACCAAGACGTGGCTACAACAACCGTCGTGGTCCTGGTCATGCGCCCAATTTCTTTGAGCGCCATGGCGGTGGTGTAGTTCGCAACCGCGACGACGATGGCATGGGGAGGCTAAAAATTTCCATGCCGACATTTAATGGGCGTACAGATCCAGATGTGTACCTAGAGTGGGAGATGCGGGTGGATCAAATTTTGATAGCCACAATTTCACCGAGGAGAAGAAGGTACGCTCGCATCAATTGAGTTCATCGAATATGCTCTTGTTTGGTGGAACCAATTGTGCCGCGTCGAGGACGACCCGATACATGGGAACATATGAAGAACATCATGAAGCGGCGGTTTGTGCCGTGCACTACACTCGAACTTTGCACACGAAGTTGCAGCGACTTCGTCAAGGTTCCTTGTCTGTGGATGATTACTACAAGGAGATGGAGATTCTTATGATACGTACGGGCGTGAACGAACCTGAGGAGGCGACCATGGCTCGCTTCTTTGAGGGTTTGAATGATGATGTGCAAGAAAAGACGGAGTCGCTTCGGACTACAACAATCTACAAGACCTTGTGCATCATGCGGTGCGGTTCGAACAACGCCTTTTGCAACGTCAAGCCCGTGGCGCCGTGACTACCCACAACAAAGACGCGGAGGCGCCCACAACAAAAGGAGATGATATTGGCGCAAGCCCCAAGGTGACATCATCACACCGACGGTAGGGGCTATGTCAATGGAGGTGTCGAAGTCTGCGAGTCATCGAGGTAAAGAAGCCTCTAAAGCTGATTCTAGTGCATTTTCTTACGCTCGCACTAGTAATATTGAGTGCTTCAAGTGCAAAGGAAGAGGACACATGATGCGTGATTGTCCAAATCCGCGAAAAGTGCTGCTCACTGGGGAAGGTTATGTCACGGAGAGCTCTAGTAGCGAGTCTGAACACGACGAGTCAAAAAAATAGAGACCGTTGTTTGTTCTCCGAAAAGGAATATTTATTGATGCTTTGCCCTTTCCAAGTGGTTTGAATATGCTAGTTCGAAGGTGCAAAGTGCTGAAATTGAAGCTAAAGGGCAACGGTGGAATGTTTTTCAAACGGAGTGCAAGATCAAGGAGAAAGTATGCAAGCTAATCATTGACGGTGGGAGTTTTACCAATGTGATTAGCAAAGATTTGGTGTACGCTTTGGGGCTGTCCACGTGGAGGCATCCGCAACCGCACTACGTGGAGTGGTTGTATAACTCCGGGAGGTTGAAAATAACTCATAAGGTGCGTGTTCCGTTCGCTCGCTGGTGATTATGTTGACAAGGTGGATTGCGATGTCGTGCCAATGGATGCATGTGGGTTGCTATTGGGTAGGCCGTGGCAATATGATCATAATGCTACACATAATGGACGGTCTAACACCTATTCTTTTGCGCATCACGGGAAGCGACATGTGCTTAAACCAATGATGGAGAATGCAATCAAAGTGACAAAAATTTCGGCAACGAAGAAGAAAGCTTTGAAGATTACCCCAAAGCCGAGGACGGCTTTGCTTCAAG
Organism: Hsuehochloa calcarea; assembly: GCA_036346395.1. NCBI lineage: Eukaryota > Viridiplantae > Streptophyta > Magnoliopsida > Poales > Poaceae > Hsuehochloa > Hsuehochloa calcarea. The sequence continues at coordinate 5,285,570 of CM070593.1, read as the reverse complement.
GGGGAGGGGATGATACGGCCCCATGTGCTACTCCAATTTTATGCGATGTTGTGCACGCAAAGCGAGGATGTCCGAGGCGAGCTAAGTCACGAAGCTAAAAAGAATTATTTCTACGTGGGTTCTCATATTATTCCAATTAATTGAGTCAGAGTCCTGTTGTTTATTAAATATAGCTTTCCTTTTTAATCCAAATAGGAGTCTAAGTTTTATTAGAGATTAATATTTGAATGTGTCCATGTCGGACATTACGTGTGTGTTCCTGTCCATATCGGACATTAGCTGCGTGTGTCTGTTTCTTTTTTAGTTCGTTTCCGAGTCCAATTCAAGATAGCGTGCGTGTGTGTGGCCTATAAAGTCAGGTCCTAAACATCATGGAAGGGGGGAGGTTTTGCATTAAGAAAAAGAATCCAGAAAATCGTAAGTTGATGGCGGCCACGTCGTGTGCCACATTTATGTGAATCCCTTCCTAGGATTTCATTGTTGCGTGTGTCATCCAATCGCTGTGTTGGGTGTTTACCTGCAGGATCGTGTGATCCCCTCAATCCGTTCGTGTCTTTCACAGCGCCGGGTGGGTCGCCGTCAGTCGAGCTATTCCCAAAGAACCGGCCGTCACGACTCATCTATATTGATTGCCGATGAAAGCATTAATCACAATTTGGTGCTGCTGTTTTGGATTGGAGTGCTGCTGATTCAAATCAAAATACAAGTCACGTAGAGCTAGCTATTCGTCTGGAGAGGACTGTGTTCGTCTGCACACACATATCAATCCGATTGTTGGCTTGCTATTCTGGTACTTGGACAACGAAAGCGAAGGGGTTGCTGTTATTTGATTGCGTACAAGGGAAAGGAGTTCTTGCTGCGTAATTGTTCCGTGAACGGTCGGGCCAACTCGCGTACAAATTAGGGATCTCTAATTTGTGCCGTATCAAGACTTGCTTGTGGGGATTGATGATCTAGATGACTCTAGGAGTATTCCCACACATCAAAGCAAGATAAAGTAGGTCAAGAGACCAAGCATAAACCCTTGAATCAAGGAAGCACCAAAATCATCCAAAAGAGAGAAGAACACAAAAGGGGACAAATGATCATTCAATTAGGCATCATAAGATTGATTGAACACACTAGATGCTTACAAAGCCTCTACAACAAGGAGGACAAGAGCTCACACAAGAGCAAACTCACAATCTCTCCAAACCCTGGCTTCTCCTCTCCTCCAAACCCTAGAAAAAGCAAGAAGGAGGCCAAATGAATGCTTCAAGGGGTTTTACATCTCCCCCTTCTCTATTTATAGGAGAGGCCTAGGGTTTCACTTTTGGGACCCATTCACACATGGGACCCACACACTCATAACTGTTGAAGCACTCGCCTGCTTCACCACGTGTAGGTTGATCAGCGGTTCTCATCACGTCGGCAAGACTCTCCTGTCCGAATTCCATCGGAAACTCGTAGAGACTTGCACCGACTTCCGCACCGCCTGATCCAACCAGCTATACCGAACTACCCGTTCGATCCATCTTGCCCATTCTGCAACATGCTTGAGTCACACGACCTCAACCGGCATCCATGATCGTTCTGGACCTCAGCTCTCCAAGCGTAGTCCCGATCCACCTCACCGCTGACGCCATTGACACGCAAGCCACCCGACAAAGAATAGACAAACAAATCGTTTCCGGGAACAAGTTCTTCACAACTTGACCCACATTAGTTCCGCAATGCAATATGCAACAATAAAGCATTGAACTCCATACATAAAACACATTCAAAACACATCAATGCAAACTTGGCTATCCTCCAAGTCATCGACGGTCTGACCGCCCAACAAGGCCGGTCGGACCGATCCCACAACGGCGGTCGGACCGCCCGAAAGGACTTAGCCAAAATTCTAGCTTGAAAATCCGAAACCTTCTGGAATTTTCAACTCAATAGAACTTTTGACTGGGAGCTCCAAAAATGATGCGACCACATCCAGGAGACTCCCCTCACCTGTCTACACAACCTATTTTTGGCTCAGCTCCAAAAACCACTTTTCAAATTACCGGTCGGACCGGCCACCATGGCCGGTCGGACCTCTCCACGGGCGGTCTGACCGCCCGACACAACCGGTCAGACCGCCTGTGGTCTGACAGCCTTGGAGCAAACCTGAAAACGCGACAAATTGCAAACCAACAAAGCCATTGCCAATTGACTCATCATCCTGAGATCGTGCACATATCCTCACGATATCCACAGGAACCTAGATTGATAATCGTTGTACCGTGATCGTGCTATCGGGCTCCCTGAGCCGAAAGTTGTCTCGGTTCTCAAACCACGGCATGCTGCACGCAAAGATCAATACAAATTGGTCGAATCGGAACAATAGCTGTTTTGTGGTAAATATGATTTACCGATCAAAATCCTAAGTAAAAATTACATAGATTGGATCTCTGTTTTTTTTACCGCGAGGGGCGCTGCCCCTTCGAACCCCGCTGGGGGAAACCCCCTCGACCCCCTATCTGGTAGATTGCGATTCTATGCATAACTTGTTTTTGCAGGATGTATGTGACCAGTATGGCCTAATGTGTATGTGATGCATGTTTGTAATATTTTCATGACCTGCGTGTCGTGGGTTCGGCAACACGGCTGGAGCCATTGTGTTGTCAAAGTATTGTATTAACGGCCTGCGTGCCGACTTGTGATGATTCCTGGTATCCATGTATTTTATTACTAGCTGTTATGAGTAATAGCTTTTATTAGTAGTCGGAGGACACATCACTTGGAGGGATGGCACACATTAACCATGGAGATGGAGATCAACATGGTGGACAGATTCTATGGCGATGGAGATCACCATGAGAAAATGGGCCATACCGAGTCACAACTGTGAATGCTATTCCTGTTTGTTTTACTCCTATGCATGTTTGAATGGTAGATGTATCACGATCCCTCACAAAATGTTAAGTTAAACATATGCCCTCCCAACTAAACTCTGCACCATCCCGTGTCTTGTAAATTGATGGTGGGTCTATAAAATTAGGGCACCATCGACTTTCCTTAACTAGATGGGTTTGTATCGGATACCTACATGCATAAGGATTGGTGAACTTAACAAGGTTATCATAAAGGTTATGGGCCTTGGGGCATAAAGGTTGGCGCGGGGCATAGAGATGTCACCCAACAACAAGAGTCATATAGAGATATGATTAGTAAGGTGTTGCTTACCGAATTACGGTGTCTCCTAGCGGTGATGCAAAAGCTCACTAGTAGACTCGTTAATTGCGGATCTTGAATCGCTAAGAATCAATAGAGGGATATTGATTTTAGTGGGAGTACATTCTATTAAATTTGTTTAATACAATTTACTCTATCATGGTTTTATTTGTCTTAGTATTTTGCATTTCCTATTGTAGATCAATGGCATCTAGCAACCGTGCACACCCTTTTGCTTTGCGATCGATTCTTGAGAAAGAAAAATTAAATGGAACAAACTATTCGGACTGGGTCCGTAACATGAGAATTGTTCTCGTGGCGTATAAAAGGAAAACGCTCGACACCCCAATCCCAGAAGAGCCTGCTATCAATGCGGCTGCTGCTGTTAAAAATGCCTACAAGAAAGCATGTGATGACTCTCTTGAGATTAGCTGTCTTATGCTTGCATGCATGGAACCTGACCTTCAAAAGCAGTTTGAGGATCAGGAAGCGTATGATATGATCATGGCGCTTAAGGACATGTTCCAGACACAGGCCAGGACTGAACGATTCAATGTCTCTAAGGCTTTTCTGGAATGCAAGCTAACAGAAGGTGCACTTGTAGGCCCACATGTAATCAAAATGGTTGGTTACAGTCAGACTTTGGATAAACTTGGTTTTCCAATTGGCCAAGAGTTGGAACTGATTTCATTTTGGCGTCTCTTCCACCTAGCTATGGACATTTCATTTCGAACTACCATATGCATGGGGTGGAAAAGGGCCTTAATGAGCTTTGTGGGATGCTCAAAACAGCAGAGAGTGACATTAAGAAGGGTGCAGGCCCTAGCCATGTGATGGCTGTGCAGAACAAGTCTAGCTTCAAGAAAAAGGGTAGGAAGCCATGGGCAAACAATAAAGGCAAGGTTAAAGATATGATCTCAAGCCAACGCCTAAGCCTAATGTCGACTCGAGTCGAGACAAGATGCTTCTTTTGTAAAGAAACCGCCACCGGAAGAGAAACGCAAGAAGTACATGGATTCCGAGGAATGCAAGAAGAAGAAGGTCGAAGTAAGACTTCCACCCATGGTACACTTGTCATAAATGTTTTAGACATTTTTCTCGCTGATTCTCCTATTAACTCTTGGGTATTTGATACCGGATCGCTTGCTCACATTTGCAACTCGATGAGGGCTAATAAGAAGTAGAGGAGTCGCAAGAGGTGAAGTTGATTTTCTCGTTTGAAATAAAGCAAGGGTTCTTTGCGTTGACCGTCGGCACCATGCAACTTCACTTCCTTCAAGATTTATTATGGAATTGAATAATTGCTATTATGTTCCTAGTATGAGTCGAAACATTTTATCCCCTCATGTTTGATGAGAGATGGTTATTCATTTGCAAGTAAAGACAATGGTTGTTTGATCTCTAAAATGAAATGTTTGTGGCTTTTTTGCCCATTGTGAATGGGTTATTTATTTTAAATCTTGATGATGCGCCCATCTTTAACATAAATGCTAAAAGACTTCGACCTAATGATTTGAATCCCACCTATGTTTGGCATTGTCGTTTGGGTCACATAAGTGAAAAGCGCATGAAGAAGCTCCATGATGATGGTCTTCTAACTTCATTTGATTTTGAATCATACGAGACATGTGAAGCTTGTTTGCTTGGTAAGATGACCAAGTCACCTTTCAAAGGTTCTTTTGAGAGGCGCGGACTTGTTGGAAATCATACATCTTGATGTATGTGGACCAATGAGCACGATCGCTAGAGGTGGATTTCATTACTTCATAACTTTCACTGATGATTTTAGTAGATATGGCTATGTCTACTTAATGAAGCATAAGTTTGAAACTTTTGAAAAGTTCAAAGAGTTCCAGAATGAAGTTGAAAATCAACGTGCCAAGAAAATTAAGGCTCTGCGATCTGATCGTGGTGGCGAGTATTTGAGTCATGAATTTAGCAATCATCCAAGAGTTGCGGAATTGTTCCACAGCCTAACACCGCCCGAACTCCTCAAAGAAACGGGTATCCGAGCGGCGAATCGGACCTTGTTGGACATGGTTCGATCGATGATGAGCCAGTCAGATCTACCACTATCATTTTGGGGTTACGCCTAGAAACGGCAGCTTTCACACTTAATAGGGTACCATCTAAATCAGTAGTTAAGACACCATATGAGATATGGGTAGGAAGAGTCACGCTTGTCTTTTCTAAAGATTTGGGGATGTGAGGCGCTTGTCAGCGACTACTGATCGGACAAGCTCACACCCAAGTCGGATAAATGCATTTTCGTGGGATATCCAAGGAAACCTTTGATATTACTTCTACAACCGACTAGAGGGCAAAGTGTTTGTCGTCAAGTGGTGTTTTCCTAGAGAAAGAGTTTCTCAACAAGGAGACAAGTGGAAGAACGGTGCAGCTTGAAGAGGTTCAAGATGAACCAATCGGGGAAGACTCGACAAATGATGCCCACGTGGCAGAACAAGTTAAGGAACCCATGGCAAAGGAAGCACCACCACCACGAAGGTCGGAAGGCTCCGCAATACGCGAGATATATTATTGTTAGACAATGATGAGCCTACGACCTATGCGGAAGCAATGATGGACCCAGACTATGAGAAATGGCATAGTGCCATGAGATCCGAGATAGCATCCATCAAGTTTGGAACTTGGTTGACCCGCCTGATGGTGTTAAAACCATAGAGTGCAAATGGATCTATAAAAGGAAGATTGATATGGATGGAAATGTTAATATCCATAAAGCTCGACTTGTCGCAAAAGGTTTTCGGCAAGTTCAAGGAGTTGACTACGATGAGACCTTCTCGCCTGTAGCGATGCTTAAATCTATACGGATCATTCTAGCTATTGCTGCATATTTCGACTATGAGATATGACAGATGGATGTCAAAACGGCTTTCCTTAATGGAAATTTAACCGAGGATGTGTATATGATACAGCCCGAGGGTTTTGTCGTTCCAATCAATGCTAGAAAAGTATGCAAACTTCAAAAATCCATTTATGGATTGAAGCAAGCATCTCGGAGTTGGAACATTTGTTTTGATGAAGTGGTCAAAGGGTTTGGCTTCATCAAAAACGAAGAAGAATCCTGCGTTTACAAGAAGGCAAGTGGGAGCTCGCTTGTATTTCTAATCTTATATGTAGATGACATATTACTGATTGGAAATGATATTCCTATGCTCGAGTCCGTTAAGACCTCACTGAAAAATAGTTTTTCAATGAAGGACTTAGGGGAAGCAGCATATATTTTGGGTATAAAGATCTATAGAGATAGATTAGAAAGGCTAATAGGATTAAGCCAGAGTACTTACATTGACAAAGTGTTGAAACGGTTCAACATGGAGGAGGCAAAGAAAGGGTACTTGCCCATGTCTCATGGCATATATCTTGGCAAGACTCGGTGTCCTTCGACAACTGATGAGCGAGATCGCATGAGTAAGATTCCATATGCTTCAGCCATTGGATCTATCATGTATGCTATGATATGTACTCGCCCAGATGTTTCCTATGCTCTAAGTGTTACGAGCAGATACCAAGCTGATCCCGGTGAGAGTCACTGGACAGCGGTTAAAAACATCCTCAAGTATTTGAGAAGAACTAAGGATGTGTTCCTAGTCTACGGAGGTGAGGAAGAGCTCGTTGTAAATGGTTACATCGATGCAAGCTTCCAAACCGACAAAGACGATTACAAATCGCAATCGGGTTTTGTGTTCATTTTGAACGGTGGTGCGGTCAGTTGGAAGAGTTCCAAGCATGAGACTGCTGTCGACTCTACAACGGAGGTCGAGTACATTGCGGCTTCAAGCAAAGAAAGGAAGGTGTTTGGATAAGGAAGTTCATAATCAACTAAGTGTGGTTCCTAGTGCGTGCGATCCTCCGGATCTTTATCGTGATAACAAGTGGGGCCATTGCGCAAGCCAAGGAGCCGAGGAATCACCAAAAGAACAAACACATATCGCAAGGTTTCATCTCATTCGAGAGATCCTCAATCGAGGAGATTTAAAGATATGCAAAATACACACAGATTTGAATATTTCATATCCTTTGACAAAGCCTCTCCCACAGCCTAGGCATGAGGCACACACAAGAGCTATGGGTGTTAGATATCTTCTAGATTGACTCTAGTGCAAGTGGGAGACTGTTGGAGATATGCCCTAGAGGCAATCATAGAGATGATGATATTTCGTTGTATCCATGATTTAATAAATGTTCCTTGAATATTGCCTTTGTGTTGATTAACAAGTATGTGACTTGTTTGTGAAACTCTTTACTTGTATGGTTATTCTAAAGTTGTCCCTAGTCGGAGTTCATGTGAGGACACACGTGAATGGTGGATTAGCACATGTATCAGTTGATGACTATGTTTCACAGGTCATAGACATGGAGATGTCAAACCAATAATGTGGACACATGTTTAGAACATGGGGTTGGACCGACCCATCATGAGACATAACAATTATACTTATGGTTCTCTCTACACAATGTGTACGCCTTGTCCATAGACCTAAGATTGTCGCATGTACTTGAGATGTGAATCGACCTACTTAGGGGCTATCAAACGCTACTCTGTGAATCGGGTAGTTATAAAGGTAGTTTTCGGGTTTATCATGAAGCATGCTGCGAGGCATGGTCAGTCAAGATGGGATTTGCCCCTCTCTACCTGAGAGAGATATCTATGGGCCCCTCGAGTGACCGGATCCAGAAATGCATGGCCATGCTACTTAAGGTTAAGAGTTAACCTAGTAAGGGATTCCGGATCACAAGATCGAGAAAGAGTGGTCAGCTTGGAGCTCGACCGAATATCGTGAGGCAAAGGGATTGGCATGTACATAACGTTGTGTTGGTTCGTCCGATATGATCTTTGTGTACGTTTAGGAGTTGGGACGTCTTGCTAGAGGCCCTACCAACTATTGACCAAGTATGTATACTCGTGTCATGTCTAAACATACGTGAACCTAGAGGGTCACACACTTAAGGAGTTGAAGCTTAATTCGGATTAGATCCGAATTAGAGTGGGCATTGAGTCCTAATGGTCCTCTATTAGTAGAAGCCCATTGTAAGGACGTCTATAAAAGGAGGGCAAGGGCGCACAGGTTTGGAGTGCAGTTTTTCGGGACATCCTCAAACCCTGGCCGCCACCTCTCCCACGCCCTAGTCGCTCGCGCGGATCTAGCAGTCCGGCGTGCGTCGCTTCATCCCGTACGTGTGGATACCTTTGAGGCTTTGATCCGTAGCGTTTGGATGAACCGCAAGAGGGGAGCTGTACGTGGGACGCCGCGACGAGGACGAGGAAGTAGTACGACTACTCTGCCCCAACGTGCTGCATCAACTTAGTACGACTACTCTGCCCTGACGTGCTGCATCAGTTTCCGCACCTGCGCGTCTAGTGGTAAGACCGTGATCTATAACTGCAGTGATCTTGGTTACGGGTAGAATTTTTATTAATTTGCGCTAGTGTAGTCTACCCTTTAACCCTACACATCCTCCACTGCATCTTTTGCTCAGTGGCATCATCATTTGGGACATCTTTGTGGATCGCGTCTATCTTCTTTACTTCATCTTGGTCTTTTTACGGTCTGTGTCTGGTGATATTTCTCTACATTATCAGGGTTGTAAGCTTGGTAAATAGCTTCAACTTCCTTATTCTTCCAGTGAGTTAGTGTCACAGCGTTCTTTTGATCTTGTTCACTCTGATGTCTAGGGTCCGGCCCCTTTTGTTTCGAAAGAAGATCATCGATATTATATAATTTTTATTGATGATTTTTCTCGCCACACATGGATATACTTTATGTCGTCTCGTAGTGAGGTTTTATCCATCTACAAGACTTTTGCCACCATGATTTATACTCAGTTTGATTCTTCTATTCATGTCTTTCATGCTGACTCTGCTGGGGAATATTTATCATTGGCCCTTCGTGGCTTTCTCGCTGAGTAGGGCACTCTCTCTCAGTTTTCTTATCCTGGTGCCCATGCACAGAATGGTGTGGCGGAACGGAAGCATCATCATCTTATTGAGACAACACGTGCTCGTATGCTTGCTTCTACTGTCCCACCGCACTTTTGGGTTGAAGCTGTTTCTACTGCCACTTTCCTGACTAATATTCAGCCTTATTATGCTCTTCAGGGTGGGATACCAGTTGAGTGTCTCTGTGGCAAGACCCCTGACTATTCTAGTCTTCGCCTCTTTGGGTGTGTGCGCTATGTTCTTCTTGTCCCTCGTGAGTGCACCAACCTGACCACTCAGTGCGTGGAATGCATCATTCTAGGATATAGCGCTGAGCATAAGGGATATCGTTGTTGAGATCCTATTGGTCTACGGATGCGGGTTTCTCGGGACGTCACTTTTGATGAGTCTGATCCTTTCTACCCTCGTCCTTCTTCTTCCACCACTCCAGCATGTCTTGTTGAGACACTTTCTTTTCTGACTTTTCCGGCCACACCCATAGTCACCACACATCCATCACCGTCTTTGGCCTCTTCGGTTCCTCCTGCACCATCTCTTTCGCCACCGACACCCTTTCTAGAGGCTTATCCTGGTCTTCGTCCTTCTTATCCTTTTTACTACACTCGTCATCTTCTTCTGATGGTTCATCTTCTTCGGCCTCTCCTTGATATGCTCTTGGTGATCGCTACCTATTCGCCTTCAGGCGCTTTTGTTTAGCGACTCTTGCCGAACCAACTTCTTACCTTGATGCTGTTGTTCATCAAGAGTCGCAGCATGCGATGGCAGAGGAGATTGCTGCCCTTGAGCGTACTGGCACGTGGGATCTTGTCCATCTTCCTACGCGTGTTACTCCTCTCACGTGCGTGCAAGTGGGTCTACAAGATTAAGGCCCGCTCTGATGATTCTCTTGAGCGTTACAAGGCTCGTCTTGTGGCACGTGATTTTCAGCATGAGTATGGTCGTGATTATGATGAGAATTTCACTCCCGTGGCTCCCATGACCACTGTTCGCACTCTTCTTGTTGTGGCATCTGTTCAGGCTTGATGTCAAGAATGTCTTTCTCAATGGTGAGCTGCGTGAGGAGGTTTATATGCAGCCACCACCTGGGTATTCTGTTCCTGATGGTATGGTTTGTCACCTTTGCCGATCTCTTTACGGCCTCAAGCAAGCTCCTCGTGCTTGGTTTCAACGTTTCTCCTCGGTTGTCACTGCAGCTGGTTTATCTGTCAGGGCTCATGATCCTGCTCTTTTTATTCACACTTCGCGTTGTGGTCGGACGCTTTCTCTTTTATATGTTGATGATATGATCATTACTGGAGATGATTCTCAATACATCACTTTTGTCAAGGAGCGTCTTAATGAGCAGTTTCTCATGTCTTATCTGGGTCCTCTTCACTACTTTCTTGGGATTGAGATTATTTCTACGCCTGGGGGTTTCTATCTATCCCAATAAAAGTACATTCTGGACCTTCTTGATCGTGCTTCTCTTACGGATCAGCACATCGCTGAGACCCCTATGGAGCTTAATGTTCATCTTCGGTCCACTGATGGTGAGCTTCTTACTGATCCTACTTGATATCATCATCTTGTTAGGAGTCTTGTTTATCTGGGTGTCACTCGTCCTGATATTTCGTACCCTGTGCATATCTTGAGTCAGTTTGTTTCTGCTCCCACTCAGCTCCACTATAGTCATCTTTTTCGTGTTCTACGTTATCTTCATGGAACCATTACTCGTCATCTGTTTTTTCCTTATTCTAGCTCTTTACAGCTCCAGGCCTATTCTGATACTACATAGGCTAGTGATCACTCTGATCGCCGGTCTCTTTCTTCCTATTGTTATTTTCTTGGTGGTTCTCTCATTGCCTGGAAGACTAAGAAGCACACAATAGTTTTCGTTCGAGTGCTGAGGCCGAGTTGCGAGCTATGACCTTGTTGACTGCGGAGGTTACTTGGCTACAGTGGTTACTTGAGGATTTTGGTATTTCTGTTTCAGCACTCACTCCTCTTTTGTCTGACAATACAAGGGAAATTAGTGTTGCTACAAATCTTGTGAAGCATGAGCTCACAAAGCATATTGGTGTTGATGCTTCCTACATGCGGACCAAGGTGCAGGATTAGATTGTTGCTCTTCAGTATGTGCCTTGAACTTGGTGATGACTTCTTCACAAAGCGCGCACTGAGCTCAAAGATAACTTCTATCTCTCCAAACTTAATGTTGTTGATCCACCATAAGTTTGAGGGGGTTGTTAGATGTGTATTGTATAAGGGGCTCTTTGCATATATGTAACACCCATATACTTGTATATATATTGGCCCATGGGTCTCATATTGAATACAAGTGCTATTCACAACACGATATACCTTTGTTTCATACAAGGAGACACCCACATGATATCTTTGGCCCTTCGGCAACCCACCAGAGAAGTCAAATGAACTATGTCTAACTAATGAACATGGCAAAACAAAAGATCTAATATGGGCAAAAAACTGTGAATTTATGGAGATTTTAAGTTTAGGTAAATCTGTCGGCTATAAATGCCAAAGAGCGGGGCTATAAACTGATCTAGCGTACAATTACCTTAGCATTGAAGAACTGTACGACCTGGTACGGTAACCTTCCCATTGTCCTACTGAAAGTGTGAAACAAACTACATAGGTAGGTAAGATGGTGGGAATAAAAAACCGAATGAGAACAACCTTTTGCAAATAGACATTGACGCTGAATTGTTGATCCTCTAAGTCATCTTGAAGACAACATTGTACAATACCAAGAGAATATCAATCTATATAACAACAGAACGCAAAAAATATTAGTAATTCTACCTCTAGTTGTTAGCAAAAATTGTAAAAACACAGCATATCTATCTGCAACTACTTCAGTGCGAAATCATTTCACAGGTAACGCAAACAATGGAAGCATCAGTAAAAAAGAGACTCCCATGCTTTCGTTTGTTGTATCATATTAAACTGCAGGCTTCTCGCAGTAGCCGTTGCTTCAGCACGAAATCATTTCATAGGTAAGGCAACCAATCGAAGTATCAGTGAAAAAGAGACTACCATGCTTTGATTTGTTGTACCATACTAAACTATTGGGATGTTGTAGTAGCCACTGTAGTACTTGCCCGACGGAGCCGAGGACAGAGACGACGGCGTTTGCAACCGACTGGGTCTTCTGCAGCGGCTCCCGCAGTAGCACCACGCGCGGCGGTAGCTTCTCCATCTCTGACCAAATGGCGTCGCCACCTCCTGTTGTGGGTCGCCTTCCTCCTCCAATTTTGGTGTAACATCCCGTTTGCAGATGGTGAATAGTAATTTTCTGTTACCATTTTGCCGTTCAAAACTAATTCAAATTAATTAGTATTTTGCAAAATTCTGCCATCAAACTTGATTCAAAATCTGAATTTGAACCTCATTTCAAAACTCAGTTTCGGATTTGAATTTGAATCTTAATTCAAATTAAAATCCCCTCTCTTTGGGCTCAGCCCACTTCCTTTCCCCCTTGAGTCGGCCTATCCTTCCCAGCCCATCCTCCGTTCGGCCCAGCTCCCGTCCTGCCATCTCCACTTTCTTCAGCCCAGAGCGCGCTCCGCCGCGCCCCCGTGCGCCCACCTACACCAGAGGTGGCCCGTAACGGCGGCTAGCCGGACCTAAGCGACGGCACAACAATGGTCAACATGCAACCAGCTATAAGAGCTCCGCAACGTTCAAGTAAGCAAGTGCCTGAGCATCTAGGGGCTAAGGGTGAGCTACCTGAGCGCTGGAGAGAGGTGGAAGTGGCTGGAGGTAGCTCTATGCTGAAGATGTCCACAGCGGCGATAAGCTTCAACGCGGAGAGCACTACAAATTTAGAAATTTGATTCACCTAAATCGGAGTTCATATGAAGAAATACAAGCTCCTAGAAGTTTTAAATCCAAATTAAATCCTAAAAATCAGAAATTCTGATTTTTTTCGAATTATTTTTCTAAAGGAATTTTATTTATTGCGTCAGCGTACGGAATTGAGTCACTGAGATGTGGGCCCCATAGTCATGGACTGAGTCCACGGGAAAGCACGAGTCCACGGTGGACTCGACTCACAACACAGTACAAAGGGGCGGCGTGCTGGTGCGGCTTGCCACACTGGCGCCACGCGGTGCTAACTTGGCCGTCACACACGCAGATGTGCTGAGGTGGCGTCGAGAAGGCGCTGACGCGGCCGAGACACATCGGCCCGAGGCCGGCGATGCCCTCGCCAGCGCTACACGCCACGGCGAGGCAAGGGAACGTGCGCAAAAGAATCAGCGTGACTCACTGAGTCTAGTGCTTACCAAAGGAGTGAGGAGGTGCGGCGGAAAGGTCGTCGGCGCGAGAGTGTGATCGGGGCGAGGAGAGTTGGGGCACTAGAGTGAGTGGAGAGAGACACTCCTGGTGCTCCCTTTTATAGGACGAGGGGAGGCCAGGAGGCGAAGATCGTGCGCGGAGGTCACGGCGGTTGTGGCGGGGCGTCTGGAGCAAATGCGCACGATTAAGAGGGGAAATGGCTGGAATGAATGCGGCAGAAATCGGCGGTTTTAATGCGCGCTAAAACACAAAGAATTCGGGAGGGCATCGCGGAATTGAAAGCTGCGATTTGGGTGTTAGTGGCAGCGAAGGCGACAGGTGCACGGGGAAGAAGGGGGGCGTGGAAGATGGGCGCGGTAGCTGGAGGCCCCACCTGTCGGCGGAAGATAGAAGAGGGAAGAGTGTCGGCCGTCCGATTCTGGAATCGGACGACTCACAGCGATGGCGCACGGGAGGAGGCAGGCCGACGCTCGAGAACAGTGCTGGGCCGGAATGAATTCGGCCTAGCTACTGTGCGGGGATTTTTAATTCCTTTTCTAATTTAAATAATTCCATAAATTCAAAAAGTCTTTAGAAAATAGCAAGTAAAATCCAAAAATTATGAGAAAGTTCATAAATTCTCTAGGGCATTCTGGATTTAAATAAAATAATCCCAACTTACAATGGGTTATAGATTTTGCAAATAAATTATTTTAGCTTTAAAACAATTAAGGAAAAGCTTTTAAAATTTTTAGAAAATCCACAAAAATAATTAAAGTTTTATTTTCAACTGAAATTTAAAGTTTGGGCTGTTACATGGATGGACATTTATTCATTTTGTGCTTGCTGGAAATTAATGTAATATGTGTTTAAAATTGGTAGTTTAGTTAATTTAGTGGTATTCTGGGCTTAGTGTTGGACCGGGGTGTTACAAAGACAAGAAAAGAGAAATTGTATACCCAGTTAAGAAGTTTATTCACAGCTTCAACATCCCCACTTTTAATTGCTTCTCTCAGTCCCTAAGAGGAGTTAAGTCTGAGTTAAAAAAAAAACTCCTACTTTGCAGGTCAGAAATATCATTTGTACCTTATGAGTTGAATAACGTTATAGAAAACGAGAGCAATTAAGCTATTTTTTAAATAAGCTTACCTTCCCACTAACATCGTAATAAGATAGAGCCTTAACGTTCCTATCATTGCTTATCAGGCTAAGAATTAAGAATGAGCCACAACAGCCACAATAATGAGGCACGCTAAGGGATAAGACTATTAGTTCAAAAATCTGTGCGTAATGGAGATATATTAATCTCCCTATTACAAATGTGCAAAAGATGTGGTAGTAAAATAATGACCAAAACATGTTTTCAGATCTTGCCGATCAAAGTTGAGCACACACCATGAAAGTATACTACGAAGATTAGTAGATATATATGACAAAAGTTAAGTGTTCCTCTTAATAATGACTGAAAGTGAAGTCTAACGAACCTTGAGCTGCCGCTGGAAGTAGTCGAAGCCTTGGGTTTGATTGCGCAGTTGAGGAAACAGTGTTGATATTGTGCCGAATAGGATCGTTAGGCAGATGTACACCTAAACCGAATGTTGATAAAATGGATTATATCTAGCTTTATAGGTGTGGATTCTGGTTTCGATGCCTCACATATGCACAAAGCATTCCACATTTGCACTCAACTGCTGCTGCACTTTGAACTGCCGATTTTTTCATAGACGACAAAGCATCGTCGTTACCCAATTTCAACCCTAAAAAGGAGTCAGTTGCGCCAGAAACGATCCCAGGCAATCTCGCATTACCGACACCCCGATGAGGCCATGACTGCAACATCATACATGACAATGGTAATTATGCAGCCAAAGCAAAGCTGCTTACTTCTAAACCAAAAATAAGTTAGTACATAATTAGATTATAGCAATTGCACAAATCGTAAGAAGGTTGGATACCATTAGGATTTGTTGAAGCAATTGTAGTGAACAGTGATGTCAATGTATATCCCACACTGCGGCAGAGCCTGGAACCAATGGAAGCAAATAGTTGAATTAAGCTCGCAATCTCAACTCCCAAGGCACTTCCACAGCTAGAACACACAAATTTCAAACAAGTTCTATATTTTCTCATGTCATAGGTGCTAAAAATCCGGCAAGTAAAGGACATCTAGCCTTATAGGAATAAAAATTCACTAATTACTGAGGTCGAATAGGCGGCACCTCAAACAAGGAATTAAGCTTCAAGAGTGGTGGTCTTGTTGGCCCAAACCGAAGACGAACACACGCGAACACAATGTAACCCTTGAACACGAACACAAGAACACAAGAAAGATTTTTGTGCCGCCGGATCAACAGCAGCTTTTCTTATTTTCTCTTGCTCTATTGCTCTTGATGATTTAGTTACAAGACCATAGGTGCCTTTATATAGGCTAAGCAGTTGGATTCTTTGATCCAATTCGTTTCTTAGTAGGAAACGTACTCGGACTCACATTAGGAAACCAAAGCTAAATATGGATCCTAACACCCTATACTTAGCAAGTCTGGATTAATTTCCAACAATCCCCCCTAATCTAGACTTGCCGACTCTAACTTGTTGTGGCAGTCGGTCTCAACTACGACTTGTCCAACTGGTACTCGGCACAGGATGGCGAACACACCTCCTCAACATCCTGGACACAACTCAGGACGGCGAACACACCTCTTCAACATCCCGGACACAACTCAGGACGGCGAACACACCTCCTCAACGTCCCATACTCAATTCAACAGACTCGACTCAGGACGGCGAACACACCTCCTCAACGTCCCGGACTCAACTTAGCATCAGAGTAACGCCGGCTCATATTCAGCATCGGCCATAATTAAATGCGTCTCCGCTTTCTCCTTTCTGGGATTACGGCATTCAGAAGCGAAGTGCCCATAGTCCTGACAGTTGTAGCAGCGAATCTTCGTCTTGTCGAACTTACGATTCTTGTTGGCGTCCTTTTTATTGGACCTGGATTCCCACTCGTCACGAGTGAGTAGTAGATTTTCACCTTCCTTGTCGTGCCGCCGTCCCTTTGTGCGTTCCTCGTATGCCTTTAGTCGCCCAACCACCTCCACAATCGTCATCGTCTTCATATCAGCAAATTGCTCAATGGTGGAGACGATCGGCAAGAATTTGTCGGGCATGGCACGAAGAAACTTCTTCACGACAGTGCGCTCCTCCATCTTGTCTCCGAGGACACGAATCTCATTGACGATGGTGGTCAGCTTCATGGCAAAGTCATTGATGGACTCAGTCTCCTTCATCTTCATTACGTCGAACTCACTCATGAGAGTCTGCGCTCGTGCCTCCTTGACGCGGTCAGCGCCGACGTGCATCTCCTTCAGAGTTTCCCAAGCCTCCTTGGCCGTCTCATATTCGGCCAAGACCATCATCATGGCCTCGGGCACGGCTTGGAATATAGCGGCGAGAGCCATCTGGTCCTTACGCTCATCGACCAGCTCTTTGCCTTCCACCGCTGCCCACACCCCTTGTGCGCGCATGAACACCTTCATCTTCACCGCCCAAGAGCCGTAGTTGGTCTCAGTGAGCATTGGGTATTGGAAGGTTACCGAACTCACCTTCGCCGGTGCCTTGGATGCCGCCGTGTCCGAGGTGTCATCACTGTCCACGAACTTCTGCGTGGACGGCATCTGCTGCGATATGACGCGCCACACCTCGTGCGCCCGAGAGGTAGTGCCGCAACCGCCGAGAACCGTCGCCGCCTCGACCGAGCCCGCGCGTTGCCCGTCGCACCGCACGCGCCTCCTCTCGCTTCGCCTCCTCGCACCTTGCTCTGATACCAATTGTTGGCCCAAACCGAAGACGAACACACGCGAACACAATGTAACCCTTGAACACGAACACAAGAACACAAGAAAGATTTTTGTGCCGCCGGATCAACAGCAGCTTTTCTTATTTTCTCTTGCTCTATTGCTCTTGATGATTTAGTTACAAGACCATAGGTGCCTTTATATAGGCTAAGCAGTTGGATTCTTTGATCCAATTCGTTTCTTAGTAGGAAACGTACTCGGACTCACATTAGGAAACCAAAGCTAAATATGGATCCTAACACCCTATACTTAGCAAGTCTGGATTAATTTCCAACAGGTCTCAGTTGGGGAGAGAGAGACTTGGTATGGAGCTTGCATCAGACAGAGAAGGTCGTGATGGTCTGCAGGACGGCGAGGGGCGGGCACCTCTCGTTCGACGGCGAGAGGTGGCTGATGCGGATGTTGCTGCTAGGGAACTATAGGCTCACATCGGTCCCCAACTTCAACAGGAACACATCCGCCTCGTCATGCCGACAGGTAGTGGATGGGGTGGAGGGGGTGAGGAAGAGGGGCGCGGGGGAGGGCATCGGAGAGGGATAGGGAGGCGGGAGGGAGCAACGAGGAGCGCAGAGCGGCCGTGGCGGGACGTTGGAAGGTGGAGGGGATAGGGGTGCGGGCTGGGGAAGGGGAAGGGGAGGAGATGGAGGTGCAGAGGAAGAAGCCGTCAGGGAGGGCATCCCATGAGGAGGAGACAGCGGAGAAGGCTAGGAGGGAGGGGATGGGGTGGAGGGGATGAGGAAGAGGGACGCGGGGTAGAGCGCCGGAGAAGGATACGGAGGAGGGAGGGAGCAACACTGAACAGAGAGCGGGCGTGGGGGCGGGGGTGCTGGTGAAGGTGGAGGGGAAGGGGAGTATTGGCGGCAGAGAAATCTGGGAGGGAGTGGATGGGGTGGAGGGGATGATCAAGACGGCGAGGAGGAGGAGCTGGGGTGCATGCAGGGAGTGGATGGGGTGGAGGGGAGAAATAAGAGAGGCGTGGGGTAGGATGTTAGAGAAGGATGTAGAGGCGGGAGGGAGCGACACGGAGTTTACAGCGGCCGCGGGGGAAGGTGGAGGGGATGGGGGCGAGGGCCGGGGAGAGGAAGGGGAGGGGCAGCAATGGAGAAAACCAGGGGGAAGTGGATGTGTTGGAGGGCATGAGGAAGAGAAGTGGACCTCGCATGCCGACCAAACACTTAATCCGATTAGACAGCACTGACGAGCGGAACTGCATCCGACAGCTTGCAACGAAAGATATGATCGGACAGGCGGAAAAAGCACCAGCGCGCATCAGACAGCACAGGTAAAACGCCAACATGGCCACCCTAAGAAGCGCCCAATGCTGCCTCCTTTTATATAGAGCATGCAAGATGCAACATGCATGCATGCAATTTACTTGAGTGCGTGCATGTGCCCAAACCCATCTACATCGCCATCTACCCAGAGCATACCTAGAGTTCGATCTGATTGGATTTTTCAAGTCATCGTGATCATCTTCCTTTTCTTCTCCGAGCACAACATCTCAATGGTCAACATATATTTGCCTGTTAGAGTACATGTTTGGCAAGATTATAAGAGATAGAATATAATCAATTAGGATGATTTGTATCCGATATAGTTCCTTTCATATCTCTGGTAACCTTCCATATCTCCAGTAGATTGACCTAATCTCCAAGTCACTCTGTAATATATATATCTACCTCGAATGCCCAAGCAATACATCCAACAGTTATTCTAGCAATTCTATCATCCAACAGGTGAGCTCGGCAAGGAACTGGGCAACCTGAGTGTTGGAAATGAAATGGGCTGGATCTACTCAATGGACAGCATGTGCAAGGAGCTTATAAACTCAACCTTGGTACAGGATCAAAGTGAACCGATTAGAATCGGCTTTGCCCTCCTCCCTCAATTTCTCCTGTCTCGTTCCCAGTCACTCCTGCTCTTCCTCCAACCCCTCCAATCCTCCTCTAATCATCCCTCTATGATCCCCAATTATTTCTAATCTCTACAAATCTACCCTTATTCCAGTGTTATTTGTACCCAACAGTGTTATTTGCATCCAACAGTTTAGAAACATTTTCTCTGCCGCCAACAGTAGGGGAATCGCTCGAAAAAAATCACAAATTCTACCTTCACTATTGAGTGCGCCAAACAATTTTGAACAACAACAAAAGGAAAGTGTGTCTTAGATAAATGACTCCACCATAATAAATACTAGAAAAAATTTATGTGCAAATCTTTGGTGTTTACACCCACAGTTCAACAGCCTAAAGAACACTGCGAGAAAGAAACTTTGGTTTGCCACAGTAGCCAAGTGAATTTGCCACAGTAAAGTACATGATTCAATGTTTTGAGGATCGCTTGGATACTGGATTTTCCAAATAGATTTGTTGGAACAATTTTTAGTTCAAGTTTTGAAGAAATAAAAGTTTATTCTACTGGTTGGTTATGACACGAACATTGCGCTGATGTAACCAAATAACTGAGACCAAAATCCTATTTTCCTTCTCCCTGGTTAGGAACTCTGTTTGTCAAAGCTTAGTAGGTAATCGCATATTTCCAGATGTATTCGAACAATAAATGGAACTGTCTAACAAAATAAAGGAAAAATAATTCAGAAAGTGTTGACAGTAAAATACATTTAGCGAGGTAAACTAGTCCAAGAAACAAGTTCTTGCTCCATGGTATAGTTTCGGGTGGCATCTTGAGTTACCAAATTAGCGGCTGTTCCAATCTGAACATACTGGGTCCGAGAAGTATAGTTGGATTTAGACAATAATAGTGGCTCCATTTGATTGTCCCTTTGTAAATCCTCTTGATTCTTCTTTTTTATCTTACCTCTAAGAAGTTGCAGCCTTAACTCAATTTCTTTCATTATAGGTCTCTCTTCTCATCTAAGCGCTAAACATATTTCTGCAAGTGAGGCCATCTCATGAATTTCCCTATGGTTTGCTTCTTCCAGAACCTGAGCATCTACTATTTCTATTGTGGTTTTATTTTGTTGTCTCTGAAGGAAATGATGGCACAAGTTCTGCTTCTCTCCAGTAGAATTGAGGAAGATGGGTTTCTTTCTTGTTAGGAGCTCAATAAGTATTACACCTAAGCTGTAAACATCACTCTTCTAATTTAATTGGCCTGTATGGTAATATTCAGGATCCAAATACCCAAATGTACCCTGCACAATTGTGACCACATGAGTTTCATCAATGGAAACAGATCTTGAAGAACCAAAGTCTGAAACCTTCACGAAAAAAATATTATGCAACGAGTGAATAAGAGTTGTGTATCTTCACAGCCATTCTGGACATAAGGATTTCCCTGGTAGACGGCAGAGCACTTGCAACGATAACCAGTTCGGTTAATGCTAACGCAAGCATATGCAGTAATGTTGCTTCTCGACGTTTGACAAGTTATATTTGCGACAGCCCACTTCCAAACACCATATTGCTCTGAAAAGTCAAAGCTTTCGAAGTCTTCGACTAACTGTCCCAACCATGCGTCAGAAACGTCCTGTACTTCATACATATGTGTTTTACCATCTCCAAGGTTGGAAGGCCTGCTAACGAAATATTTGTCACTTGGTATTGTGTGGCTGGTGCTCCAATAAGAGTTTGATTGGCTGTGCAATTCAGTTTATACTTCTTATTTCCAGAACAGCCATCCTCAAGGCCAAATGGAAAAGGAATACTTGTATTGCCACACATTCTAGAATAATTATGCCTGTCCCGAGAGGGATCATAGTCTGTTCCAATTAATAGATATTAAAATAATAAAATCACGTATGTTAATGATAAACAAATACTGATAAATTTGAAAATAAAATGTTTCACTAAGTACTTATAATTGCTGCTTCGGCAATATCAAGCAATTAGACGGCTTTACATCTAAAATTTTTAAGAGGCGGTTTCTAATTTTCCATCAAAAGTTTGCATCATCCTTCCTGTGCTAATTATTGTGTTATCAACATGTCAGTGACAAAATCAGGGATTTTGGAAATTTTCATTGGCATATAAGGAATTAAACCAATTTTAAACGTATATCTAAACACCATTCATCGTGTTTATGCTAAACTAGATACACTAACATTACATTTATACTGCCAGCTACTTACAGATTGTAAGGGCATTTTGGGCAATAGAACAAAAAACTAACATGGAAAATGGTTGGCCACTAACAGGAGGATAAACTTGTGAAAACTGTCCCCCCCCCCCGGGGAGGAAACCTCCACCACAAATAGCCTTCCCTCAGTCGCAACCACTCCATTTTTATCTTTATCGGTACCTCTCCGCCCCTCCTCTAACGTCGGCGTTTGCTCGCGGAACCCATCGTTGCTGTCCTCCTCATTTCCAGCCGAGGAGGAAGGACTTCTATCCCCTCTCTCACCGTTTCCCAAGAACTTCCTTTAAACAAAGCTGACTCAGTGACATATTGGACTAACCTCTTCAAAATTCTTTACAAAATATTTTTAAAATAGAGTCATTGACACATGGACGAAAGTGCAACATTCCCGTTTTCAAAATAGTGAATAGTAATTACTTTCGATTCTTGGTTTCCAAAACTTAATTCAAAATATCGTTTATTCTCAAAATCTTCTAGCTTCCAGCTAAGCTCGGGTTTGTGTTTCAAACCTTTTTGCAAATGCCTGAATTCAAATTTTGAATTTGAATTCATCTTTTCTGTGGGCCTCATCTCATTTCTATGCCTTCCCCTTTTTTGGGCTCATCCCCATCTTTCCTTGGGCCAGCCCAATCGGCCTTCTTCGGCCCACCATCTCCTTTTGGCCCATTTGGCCCAGCAGCTCCACCTGCCTGCCAGATTCTTCCGCACACCGTTTGAGCCGCACCCTAGCCGCTTGCACCATCCATGAGCGCCCTGCCACCACCACACCGCTCCCCTGACGCCGCCTCATGCTTCGCCTCTATACCGCCACCTACTCCGACCACTAAAGTCGCAGCGCGCTTGCCCCGCTCCTGCTCTGCCACCCATGCCCACCTCTAGAGCACGCGTACGCCTGCGTCACCCGCCCGCGCAAGTCGCCGTTTGGTCTGCCCCGTGCCTGCGCCCCGCCAACTACTCCTTGACCCCGGCGCCCGACTCTTGCCCAGTCCCGTCGCCGCTCAGCGATGCCCATCCCCACACCCATGCCGCTCTGGCTGCGCCCCATGCCGCGCCCCTCGGGACCAAGCGCCATCAAGCCGCAACGGCTCCCTCCCAACCCTCTTTGTCTGCCTATAAGAGCCCCAGCCACCTCTTGTCTATCCTCCCCACCAGCACCCTGCCCCTTCTCCCCCTCTTTCCCGTGCGCAAGCCGAAGCCGCCGCCTCGCCGTCGTTGGACCATTCCGGCACCGCCACCACCACGCCATCCCCATCACGAGGTGCTTCCAGTGCCAAGGACTCCATTCCCCACCACCATTCTTCATCCTCTCCACCGAGGCGCTCCACCATCGCCACCCCTTTTTGCTTCGCCCTGGCCGCCACCGCCCCAACACCTCAGCCGCCGCCAAGTTCCTCCGGCCCCCTCTCTAGCTTCTCCCACCTTGGGCGCAGCCCAAGCGTTCCTTACGTCCCTTGGCATGCCAACCCACCGCCAGTGCCGCCGCACGCCTCCACTCACGTGTCGCCGCCTCCGTCGCCACCACTGCCCTAATGCCCTTCCGGCGCCACCGCCCCCTCCAGTAGGGTCCCCACCCTCACGGGATCCCTTTTTTCCCACTCACCCACCGCCTCGCGTCTCCACTGGCTGACGCCGCCGCCGCTTCGTAGCCGCCGCACCTCCCTCGGCTTCCCTTTCTCTATGGCCGAAGGAAGGGAATGGGAATGGGGAAATGGCTCAGGGCCCCACCTGTCACTGGCTTTAATCCCCCTCCCTCTCTCTTTGACAAATGGGTCGCAACAGTAAACCCCAATGGACCAGTGCGCATGGACCTGGTCCATGTACTATGGGGTCCACTAATTCCCTTTCTCCTTTCTATTTTCTTGAATTAATTCAAACCCGTACTTCAAAAGTCTTGTTCTCCCTCGTCGTAACTCCAAAAATTATGAAATTTATTTCTACAATTTTGTAAATTCAAGATATTGCTAATGGAACTGGTCTTGTTTAATTTGGAGTTCATTTGTTATTTATTTAGTATTTATTTGTTGTTTTTGCTTGTTTTTTATTTTCCAGCACATTCGTCCGATTATGGTTCGAAGATGCGGGAGATCTCCACTTCGATCAAGCACAAGAATATCAAGACTCTCTTGCCTTTACTCCAGGAGAGTCAATACTTTGATCATATTGAGTCTACATTTTATGCAAATTATATACCTTTAAATTACCAAAATTGCATACTTTAATTCTTTAAGCAAATGTATGTTAAAAGTTGAGGTAGTTAAATACTCATTTGATGATTAATTAATTATTACACCATCCTTTGATAATTGAATCCATGAATCCTTGTCACCCTAGTAATTATATGGTAACTACACTAGCTATAGGTTGTACTTAAACGATATGCTAGTCTTGCTTAAGTATGGGAACATTAAATGTCCTAATGATCATCTTTTAAACATGAAAGTGGTTTTGGGCAGTCATTATGGGTAAATGACTAAGATGTTGAGATAATGTATTTTTGGTCCTCAAAAACCATAATAACTTCTTGTTACTGTCTGGGCAGATGGTATGATGGGTGGTATGACAGTGGGTGCTAATGTAGCCCAAGAAATGTCAGTTGTGCATGGTATGTGGAAAAACCGCCCAGATAACCCTAAAGACTTAATCCTGTGATGACCTGCCAATGCAAAATAGTGCAACCACAAGTCTGTGAAGTATAACCTGGCTAAATAATTTGCATCCACCAGTACGAGTTGTACCAGGTAGATGACCCGCGATGTCGTAAGCCTTCGTGGCGAAGGGGGTCGGGGTGCACGACGTAAGTCAATATGATGGTGCAAGAGGGAGTCTGGGTAAGGGTTAATAGGTCTATATGAACGTAACCCTTCTCAGACGAAAACTTAGTGAGTGTAACTAATACTGAGGGAGGCATTGTAAAGGCCTTGTGGTGATCTCTCCTTGATTCACATGTATATCAAAACGTGTGTACATATCAAGATGATTATCTCTTGTGGGAAAAGTGTATAACCTTTGCAGAGTAATAAACTGTTCAAACAGCCATGCCTACGGTCAAATGCAGACATGGGAACTTTACTACAGTTAGTTCTATTTCAAAAACATTGTGGTTGGGATAAAAATGTGGTGGTTCGGCGAGGAGACGCAGTCGACAACGAGGAGGAGAAGGGATGTGCAGGAGCACCATTTTTGCCGTAGGAGGCCGACATGCATTCGCAGTACCGCCAGATCTGGCCACCCCCCATCTTGGCCTCAGGTGAGCACGAAGTTTTTCCCCCAAATCCCCATCTAGGTTTCCTTCTCACTCTGATTTCGTCCCCCTCCATCCTCTCATATTTCATTCTCAGTGAGGACCCACATCGGCGGTCAACAAGGGAGGCCGATTCGGTCCGAGATGGACACCTCTACTCGACCTCGTCCTCATCGGATAGTGAGCCATTGATTGAGAGACAGAGAGAAAGAGATATAGAGTATCTTTTAATTATCTTCTTGCAAACTATCGAAAGAGTATACGGAAACTACTGTCCAGCAACTGATTGGTTTGGCTCAAAATTTAAATTTTTTTGCAATAGAAAAAACTATCACAGATGGTTTTTACTTAAAAACCGTCTGTGATAGACTATTTTCACAGATGGTTCTAAATAAGAACCATCTGTGATAATCAATTATTACAGACGGTTCTTGTTCAGAACCGTCTGTGATAGCTATTTTTACAGACAGTTCAAAAATCGTCTGTAAGGACCTCATAGTATTACAGACCCATAAAGTCAGACGGTTCAGAAAACCATCTGTGATGATGATTTTGAACCATCTGTGATGATCTTTTCTGTAGTAGTGACAAGAAAACACCTCATAGATACGCTTTTCAATTTGTCTATAAAATAAGGAGCTATCTAGTCTAGAGATACTTTAAAAATTGCCCCCAAAATTTTGTATGCTAAAGACATTTTTGAGATATTTTCGAGACATATACAAAATTTTATCTTGTAGGGACGTTTTTGAGACGCTGTCTAATTCGCCTAAGGGTTATGTTGTGAAAAGACATTTTTTGAGACACTTTCTAACTCTCTAGAGACGTTTTTTCGGTGGTTGATATGTGTTAAAAAAAACTATATATAAATATTACAACACACAACTAAATACATGAGGTTGTGAGGTTGAGGTGGCTAATGTGACAAGTCTATGAGGAGTATTTCCCATGAGGTCAAGCAGAGACGCTTTAAAAAAACACCACTACTGTCGTAGCGACGATACATGAGAGAGTGTTTATGAGGCGTTTTCGAAAACACGTCTACACTGCCTGGGATTAACATCTAACACTAACTAACTTAATTAACATCTAATTACGTGGGACCTTGTTGTAATTTACAGAGAGTGGGAGGAGAGCACAGAGAGAGAGAGAAAAGAGCATTGACTCCTCTCAATTGGAACAGAGAAGCAGAGGGAGAGAATGTTTTAAGAGTGTCATGTATATGGTCCAGTAGGGCTGAATATGGGACAGGTAATATCCGCCCGATCCTATGTTGTATTAAAAAGCACTCCCATATGGGTTGCCTGTTTTAAGATATGCCCCAAATGCATATTTGTATTTGATGTTTTTTGGGATACAGGATGATCAATATCTTCCATCGTGTTCACATTTGATGGATGCACAATAAAAAATAAAAACAATATGGCTATCTTTTTACTTATAACTTGTTAAAATTTCCTGCACAAATGTCACAGTATTAAGAGAAATATGATAGTTCGAAGTTTTGTCTTTGTTTAATTAACAATAGAAACAAAGTAGAAGGAAAAACACAATAACGGAGGCTACTCTAAGTCTCTAATTCGGAATTTCACACAACACACCTTTACAAAAAAAAAATCACACAACACAGTGTATTTTCGTTCTTAACCATACATGAACTATATTGTAACTTGACAGGCAATTGACTTGTATTCGTATATGACAATATTCGAATTTGTAATTGGGTTATCGGCATCTGTTGCTGGCCAATTACTGTGTTTCGGCCGTAAACAATCCCATTTGGCCGAGAGAAATTCCCACCGTATACATGAACTTAATTTGAACGATATGAATTCGTCGGCCGAGACCAAGGTTGTTAGTTGTTAAAATCGTGATTCTATTCGTATATTGAGTCGTATCAAGTAGAATAACACTCCAAGTAGTAGAATCGTGTAGAATCACATATCATCTCAAATTATAAAAGATTTAGGTATTTGGTTGTGTCCTATCACTCAATTGAAGCTGTATGATGAGTACAAAATCATTAGTAGGTTAGATATTAAGATTTAGATGTTTGAAATAATAACAATTATTTAAATTATCTATTATTTAAATTTTTATGAAAAATGTTCAGGGTAATAGCAAGGTTATTAAAATCAGTATGCTAGCCGTAGCTCTGAATGATATGGAATCTAAACTGCGATTTAGACATTTACTAATCAAATTAGATACCAAATGGCCAAGTAAACACTCATGTCACTCTTGAAATACAAGGCACATAAAAAATGTATTTATCATATAATCAGGTGGGATCTTATATTCTACGATTCGATCATAAAATGTTATCCTACTGGAGTGTCTCCGGTCCGATTCAGAATCATGATTCTGACATCCTTCGTAAAGACTTATAGGGACCCGCATTTCCGAATCTGATACCAGCTGTGTATATCAACACAAGTCCCTGGATTAGTAGCTAGTGCACACACTTGTATCATTGATTATCAACACATATCTTGCAAATGTAAAATTATTGTATAATATCGAACAAAATATTAATGATCTTATGGTCAAAGCTTACAATTACCACCCTTTTAGGTTGAACAACTCAAATAAACAGTAGTGGAAGAAGATAACTCCAAGTGATGGCCCGTCCAGATGCTCATAGGCAATCCACTGGGTCTGAGATTTTTTTATCATACCATGTGAGTACATAAAGTACTTCACGAGTCTTCGGAAAAATGCAATATTGAAGGCTTAATAATGGGGCTCATATAGTTCTTTTGTATAAAGTAATATTTTAAGTTTCAACAGTTTTCATAAAGCAATATTTGACCAAAATAGTTTAAATAATTAAACTAATTATATCATTAGTGGAGGTTCAAGCAACCAACACCTAGTGTCCAGGCTATAGCTGCCAAGGTTCCAAGGATAGGGCTCTAGCTACCAGTATATCAACCCGAGAGTCCCAACTGCTCCCGGATTCCCAAAGTTTATTTCTTTGAAAGCAAAACCAAAATCTACTATGTGAAAATGCACCCTACCCACCCTTAACCATGGGCACAACTATTAGAATAGTTTTACACTGTATAGAGGTTGTACAACTTGACCAACATGAGATAACCAACTTATAATATTGGCCATGACACACTTCCGAAGGCGTGCGACTAAGTGATTATCAGAAGACATTTACAATACCGCATCCTTATATCAACCCACCCGATGAGCTTAACCCCAAGTCATAGACGTTTATTACCATTAACCCAGAGCTCACCGCTGTGGGGATAACCTGTCTGAACATGGACGTCATTTACCATCATCCGGCGCAAGGCCCGATAGACATGGTGGTACATTTACCAATCTGCACAACCCTGGTAATACCTACCAACTACAACCTACGAGCTTAATGCTTGGACTTGGTAAATTATTCGCTCAGGGCTTTCCCATTTGAGCCATGTGGTTGAACAATTAATAGTGCTCAGTTTGGATAGACACAAGCATTAGTCCTTAATCGACCAAGGTGAGATAAACAATCTCATTGCACTCGCCCTATTCTAAACATGTTTTCCACCATTTTATTTTATTTTCTAAATTACTGGCAATACCTATTGCCATACATTTATCAAACTGTTTTGCATAAAGAATATTAGTAATTTCCTCTCATAGGGTGATCATGACCGATAAAGCTTGCTAAGCAATTCTACCATTTTATCTAATCCAACAATATTGTAATAATTATTGTGGATTTTCTATACTAGGGCGATAATGGTTCATGGATACCAACATCAAATGAAGGTATTTTCAAATTAGGATTAACTAACACCCTATGAATTGAATTCATCATTTCATATAAATACCAATGCATAATAGTTTGGAACAATATAAAACTCGATTTGGAGAACGTAGGAGATGCACTTGCCCTTTATCAAAGGTAGGAATCACTCCCTCTGACTACTGCAAGCTCGCTTCGGCAACGCTGGATTTTATATGCATGACATGAAGTAAATAAATGACAATAAATCCAAATAAAATGCAAAAAATTATAAAATTAGTACTGGTAGATAATGAAAGGCTTGTCGCGCTTTCTCCCCACGAGAGATTGTGAGCCGTTCGTGTGTGAGATGGGAGAAAAAATGGGGAAAAGCTGAAGGTGTGACCTTATATACGATGGTATTTGGTGGGTAATTTTAACGAATTTCGATGGCAAATGCCTAAATCCAACCTGCAAAGAGCCAAAAACCATCACTGGGTTGGGCTACGAACTTTACTTATATGGAGGTTTATGGCTTGAAAAAGCACATTTAAAAAAACCATCTATTTGTTTGGGCTTTGGATTTGTGTCTTCTAATTAAGCCGGAGAAAAAATCTAAACAAACATTACCTCAGCGTTTCAAGTGGGAAGAGGGGGCCTTGGTCCCCCTTGCCTCCATGAAGCTCCGCCAGTGCTTCCCTCTTAAGCATAAGGCACAGAATTCACTCCCTCTCCGATGCTTCTTTACTACTTGATCTGCTGTATGCAATTTATTCTGGAAGTTTGCCGAAAAAGTATCTTGATCTTCGTAGTAAGTTTACACCACCAAATATCCAAGTATGCGCGTGCCGTACCACCATAAGATTAATCTGGCCGTCGCGTGCAGTAGAACGGAGAACGCCTTGATTGGTTAATCAAACTTTTCTTTCCTGGCATCGCATGCCTGCCTAACAAAGCAGGTTTCACCCACATCTACTTTTAGCCGGCATGCGCAAGGTTAATTAATTGGCATGCGTCTCGCGAGGGAATATGAAGAATAAAATGCATCTCGAAATTAACTAGACGCACAATTTCCCTAGTTATAGAGTTGGAGTATATACATGCTTAATTGCGATACACGATCGAGTGACGCCACCAAAAGGACTAGGAACATTAACAAATCGTCGAAACTAAAAGCACAGTATCTATACGCTATTCGATCACAACACCACGATATCTTACTATGCGTGGCACATTATTACGCGCCCATCGCTCTAACTAATCATTCTTTATCCTTGTTTTACACACAAAGATAACTTCAGTCCCTTTGAATTCTGATGGCAAAGTAGCTATCTGTGGACAGTCTTTCGATGAAAAAAGTCAGAGTTGTACCTAATTACGACCTAACCTTACGTCGACGGTGGGGGTAAAGAAAACTGGCCCCATCATTGTTGTGTGCAAATTGACCCTTCCATTAGATAGTTATAGTTCTTGGAAAGAAGAATTTACATACAAAACAAGCATCAGCTAGTAGATCAACTGAGCAGCATGTCGGACCTGGATTTTTTAATTTTGAATCCTTTGTGAAAGACACTGGATCAGTAGATAGCACTCACAGATACATCACTGAATTATTTCATACATAGCGTAAAACCATACCATTCATTAATTTAACACATTAGAGTTTACATAGACGACATCGGGTCAAGTTTTACAATAAGGGCCGAACAGGACAAACTGATTACATTACAAAAGTAGCGGAAGCGACAACGGGAGCAAAAAGGGTGAGAGCACATCTCTCCACATGCAAGCGACTGGGGAAACCCGTGTGCGTTCGATATTACCCAAAGACTCGGATAATATAGGATGCACGCAAACACCAACGGAGTCAGCTGGGCTGAGACATGATCTAGACTAAAAGGACTAAACTACTCCTCAGCAACTCCTGGGCTTCCAACTTCTGGATCCTCGTAGTAGTCGAAAGCTCCAAGATTTCCTACTTCTGAGGGTTTTTTTTTGGGGGGCTTCTGAGGGTTTTTTTTGGGGGGGGGGCGAGGATGAGCACAACTTCTGTGCTCGCGAACCAACACACAAGATGCAATAATATACATACAAGGCTTAACAAGGATGACCTGGGTTCTTTTATTTGCTAAAACAATGTTTTCAATTATCATAATTACATATTCCTATCACTTACCATTTTAACCAAATTGTATTTTATTAAAGAGAGTAATTTTGCAATATTTAATAACAGCAGAGGTTCCCTCCGTCAAAAACTCTACCTTATGCTTCTTTTGATTGGGGCTAACCCCATTTATTAACGCTACTGAGTTCGACGACCCAGGAAAATTCAAACTTCAGGCTAGGTGAGCCGACCTGATTTTCATACCGCCCACAATATTTTTGAAATAGAACTAACTCAAGTTAAGTTTCATGTCCGCCTTTGACTGTAGGCACGACTGTTTAAACAGTTTAGACTCTACAAAGGTTGTACACTGTAACCAGAAGAGATAATCATACAGCTCGTTACCCCCACATAATTCCGTAGTCATGTAGTTGAGTGACCGTCATAGTAACCTTTCTGATACGGCCATATCTACAACCAAAGCATTGCAAAAGGTAAAACAAAATGTTGTGAAGGCCGATAGGGTGGATGGGGATGCTGGCCAACGAGAGGGAACGTTCTCTCGGGACAAAACCCTAGCGCGTGCGTGCAGTCAAGAAAGATATGTGGTGGTATGGCAGCAAGGGTTGCATTGGCGTCAGAAGAAGCATCAAGTGCATGGAACAAGTTCGTGCAAGAAGCTAAGAGAAGGAAAGCCCACAACATAAGGAAAACCAAGAAGGAGATTTGGCCATGCATGGAGAGGACGCCAGGAACATGGCATGTGGGTTGGTTCAGTTTGGATCAAATTCAGACAGCCAATTGGTGATTAATATTTTATTCCAAAACTAGAATAGTTTAAATTATAATTAAAAAAAGTATTTTTTTTGGTTCGGATTCTCATTCACGTGAGCGATGAATCGACTCAGTCATTACTCACATGAATAGTATACAGTACGATTCATGTAGTAGCAACTCTGCATCGTTCATCCGATTTTGTGCTTGCGTGGGAGGCTATATAAACCCCCCATGGCCGCACCATATGGGAGGACAAGTTATGATTTAGATAATAAAAAAATCAGAAAAGCCGTTTTGGCGCATATCGTGTGTTCTTGAGTCGTGATATGAGTTGGAGAGATTGAGGGAGAAAGATTGAGAGCAAGATCAAGATATCTATCTCTTGTTTTGGAGTACTATTCACCTAACGCTACTACTTGCAATTCAATCTATTAGATTGGTTTGTTAGTATATTGATTTTCTTACAATTCAATTCACCGAGTTGGTTTGTGAGATTGCTACTGATCTTCGAGTGTACCGTGAAAGATTGGGCCAACAATCAGGATTCATCTAATCAACTAGGTGGATCCGTATCACTTTCAATTTACCTCACCCCTTCCGTCATTTCACCCATATGGGCTTATGACCAAACGTTGTGCGGGATGGGCCGGAAGAAAATGGGCTAGCCCAATAAGATGGGCTGGGCTCAAGAGAGAATTAGGGCTCAAAAATCGAAAAAGGTGAATTCAATCTGAATTTTTAATTTGCGAACTGAAAAGATGTTTGAAACACAAACCCAAGCTTAGTTAGGAGCTAGAGAATTTTGAAAATAACGATAATTTGACTTATGGTTTGAAAACAGGAAACCAAATGGTTATTACTATTTACGTCCGAAAACAGGATGTACACAGCATCAATCGAGCTGGTGTGGTGTGAGCCACGAAACATGAATTAAGCTAACCAAATAAAATCAGGTAAAAGAGAAGGTGAAAAAGACAGGGGAAATAAAGAAGAGAGAGGAGAGAGATAACCTTAAATAAGCTTACCTTCCCACTAACATCGTAATCAGACAGAACCTTAACGTTCCTATCATGGCTCATCAGGCTAAGATTTAAGAATGAGCCACAACAACAACAATAATGAGGCACACTAAGAGATAAGACTATTAGTTCAAAAAAGTGTGCGTAATGCAGATATATTAATCTCCCTATTACAAATGTGCAAAAGATGTGGCAGTAAAATAATGACGAAAACATGTTTTTAGATCTTGCCGATCAAAGTTGAGCACAGACAATGAAAGTACACTACGAACATTAGTAGATATATATGACAAGGAAGTTAAGTGTTCCTCTAAATAATGACAGAAAGTGAACTCTTAACAAACCTTGAGCTGCCGCTGGAAGTAGTCGAAGCCTTCTTGGCAATTCATTCGGCTGGTTGTTGGTTGCTAGTAGATTTTTTTGGCCTTGGGTTTGATTGCGCAGTTGAGGAAGTAGTGCTGATATTCCGCCGCGTAGGATCATTAGGCAGATGCACACCTAAACCGACTGTTGATAGAATGGATTATCATCTACCTTTATAGGTGTGGATTCTGGTTTCGGTGCCTCACATATGCACAAAGCATTCCACATTTGCACTCTAACTGCTGCTGCACTTTGAACTGCCGATTTTTTTCGTAAATGACAAAGCATCGTCGTTTCCCAATTTCAGCCATGAAAAGGAGTCAGCTGCGCCAGAAACGCTCCTAGGCGATCTCGCATTACCGACACCCCATTACTGCAACATCATACAGGGCAATGGTAATTATGCAGCCGTCTCTCCTCTTCTCCTTCAGTTTCGGCTAACCCCGTCACCGCCGTCGCCCTTCGTCGCCGACCGCGCGCTCCCCCACCGTTGTTTCTCCTCCTCTGACGTCTCTATCGTGTGGTGTTCTTTCTTTTGGGGTGGTGTTCTTGTTTTGGGTTTTCTGAGAGAAATCGAGAGAGAGAGAGAGAGAGATTAGGGTTAGGTTACCGTCCGATGTAGAGGAGGAGGAGTTGGCCATCGGTGGAGAAGAAGAGGAGGTCTTCCGGCGGCGGCGTCTCGCGGGTAGAGGCGGTGGCGTAGATCCGGTGACGAAGACGGTGATGGAGCTTCCCGCCGCCTACTGCGCCTCCCTCTTAGATCGGTCTAGGGTTTTGTCCGGGTGGGGCTTGCGGCTCAGGCGAATCTCGTGTTGTGCCGCCCCCACCCTCTTTATAGCCTTGTGTGACGAGGGCCCATCGGCCAAGAGTTGGTGGGCCCCGATCGTATGCAGATCAAGGTGGGGAGGCATTTGGCCGTTGGGCCAAATGCCTCAGATGAGATCATTCTAACATTCTCCCCTTTGATCTCAATCTATGCTTTATCTTTAATTATTTTTGACTTTACTCATTCCATCACAGATTAGTGTATAGAACATGTCTCATCGTCACGGTCAATCGCCGATAGATTCAACAGCTACAACACACCTCTTTGTTCTGAAATAGTTACTTTAATCTTTTTTGGCCATCTTTTTAGTCCAGGATTTTTATAGGCTTTCCCTTAAACCCATGCCGGCTATATGTTCTCTGAACACGTTGGGTGGTAAGCCTTTAGTAAGCGGATCCGCTAACATCTTTGCGGTACTTATATGCTCAAGATTTATAATTTGATCCCGAACTTTATCTTTCACAACATAGTACTTTATGTCAATGTGTTTGGCAGCACCACTTGACTTATTGTTGTGGGCATACATTACTGCGGGTTCATTATCGCAGTACAACTTAAGTGATCTATTGATGTTGTCAACCACTTTTAAACCGGGTATGAACTTCTTTAGCCAGTTCACCTGCCCCATAGCCTCATAACATGCTACAAACTCGGCATACATTGTGGACGATGTAGTGACGGTTTGCTTTGAGCTTTTCCACGATATAGCTCCTCCAGCGAGAGTGAACACATATCCGGATGTCGACTTTCTATCATCTCCGCAAAATCGAATCATATACCCCACTATATGGAGTGAATCGATCTTACAGTATGTCATCATGAGGCCTTTTGTTCCTTGCAAATAACACAAGACTTTCTTTATCAATTTCCAATGTTCTATTCCAGGATTGCTCTGGAATCTACCAAGTAACTCGATAACAAACGCTAAGTCAGGGCGTGTACACACTTGAGCATACTGCAAGCTTCCGACAGCTGAAGCATATGGAACCGATTTCATTTGATCGAGCTCGTACTGGTTCCTGGGGCATTGAAAATCCCCATATCGTAGCCCTTGACTATAGGTGCGGTGAAGGACTACATTTATGCATACCAAATTTCTTTAATACTTTCTCTATGTATGTTTTTTGTGACAGTCCCAACATACCCTTGTTTCTATACCGGTGAATTTCGATCCCTAGAACGAACGAAGCTTCGCCAAGATCTTTCATATCAAAGTTTGAGGACAAAAACTTCTTTGTCTCGATGTGATGACATCACTACTAGCCGATGGATATCATCCACATACGAGATTAGGAAGATAAACTTCCCATCTTTAAACTTTGTATAGACACGATTGTCCTCTACATTCTCTTTAAACCCAAATTTTCTTATTGTACTGTCAAACTTCAAGTACCACTGTCTTGAAGCTTGATTTACCCATAAATCGATTTCTTTAGGCGGCATCCCATTCTTTCATTTCCTTCCACAACAAAACCTTTCGGTTGTGCCATGTAAACATTTTCCTCCAAATCCCCATTAAGAAATGCCGTCTTTACATCCATCTGATGTAACTCTAAATCATAATGCGCTACTAATGCCATTATGATTCGAAGAATCTTTACAGAGGCGGAGAAAAGGTCTCATTATAATCAATCCCTTCTCTTTGCGTAAAGCCTTTTGCCACAAGTCGCGCTTTGTATCTTTCTACATTCCCTTGGGAGTCAAGCTTTGTTTTGTAGACCCATTTACAGCCTACTGTCTTGGCTCCTTTAGGAATAATTTCAAGTCCTGGACTTTATTAGCCTTCATGGACCTCATTTCCTCATCCATGGCCTCAAGCCATTTTGAAGAATTTTCGCTTCTCATGGCTTCTTCAAATGAGGTGGGATCATCCTCCATTTGAAATTCCTCTGTCTGATAAATCTGATAATCATCAGAAATAGCAGATCTACTTACTCTTTGAGACCTCCTGGGCCTCCTCATTTGGTACATCTTACATTTGTGGTCTTTGTTGCTCCCCTCATTTGTGGCAATGGGTTCTATAGGATCCTGAAGAACGGGTTCCTCATTCTCATTCATTGTTGCCACAGGAGGAACAATAACAGGTGCTGACACCACAGTGTCTTGTACTGTCGGTGCAGCGACAGCAGGTAGTGTGAATAATGGCTCTTGAATCATCGGAGTGGGCACATATACCCGCTTCTCTTCAAGATCAATCTCTCGAGCTACCATGCTCCCCTTCATCATTTCATCCTCTAAGAAGACAGCGTGTCTCGTTTCTACAAACTTTGTATATCCATGCGACGGTAGAAGCGAAAACCTTTTGACTTTTCGGGGTAGCCAATGAAATGGCAACTTTTCGTTTTGGGATCAAGCTTCCCAAGATTTGGGTTAAATACTTTAGCCTCGCAGACTCCCCCACACGTAAGTGGTTTAGTGAGGAGCTCTTCACATCCACAACAAATCGCGGTGTTTTGGGCACCGACTTACTAGGCACTCTATTGAGAATATGAATGGCGGTTTTCAACGCCTCCATCCATAAACTCAATGGGAGTGTGGAGTAGCTCATCATGCTTCGCACCATATCCATCGAGAGTGCAGTTGCGTCTTTCATTACTCCATTTTTTGAGGCTCTTGGTGTGTAGACTCTTGGGCCACTATGCCATTTTCTGTAAGAACCTTGCAAAGGTCCAGGAACTTGTCCATATGGGGTATGTCGTAGTAGTACTCCCCACGATCGATCGAACTATCTTAATCTTTAAATCGTGTTGGTTTTCAACTTGACCTTAAATATCTTGAATTTATCCAAGGCTTCATTTCTTTCTTTGATTGGATAAATATATCCATAACGGGAGTAATCATCTGTGAATGTTATGAACGAGTCATATCCATCCACACTTTTCACAGGAAAAGGACCACAAATATCTGTGTGAATAATTTGTAGAACTCATGTGCTTCTTTTTGCGTCTTTCTTAATTTTCTTTACATATTTTCCTTTAATGCATTCTCTGCATTGTTCTAAGTCAGAGAACTCTAATAGAGGAAGAATTTCATTATTAACTAGTCTTTCTATTTCCCCCTCGAAATATGGCCTAAACGACAGTGCCATAATTTCGACGATTCATTATGAGTTCTCTTTCGTTTTCTGTTTACACTCGTAGACGAGGATTCAATCACTTTCTCGCACGCGACGTTCCCATTATCGCATACGACATTCACATCATCACATAATGATAACAAATAAAGCTCATTTTGTAATATGGCAAGACCAACACATTCTTTATTAAATATTATTTCACACTTGCCATTTCCAAAATTACAATCATAACCATCTTTGTCCAAATTTGAAACACTAATCAAATTCCTCTGTAAAGAGGGATCAAAAAGGACATCTCTAAGTAAAAGATTGGAGCCATTAGCTAACTCTAATGAAAGATCACCAACGGCTTCAACTTCAGCTTGGACTCCATTTGTAACTTTAATGCATCTTTCGTTTCTTTGCGTAGTCCTCGTCAAACGGAATCCCTTTCTTTGCCATTATCATCTTTAAGTAATCGGGACAGTTTTTCTTGTAGTGTCCCGTCTTCTTCTGATGAAGACAACGATCTTTGTCTCTGCAAACTTATTCTCTTGAGGCCGATAGGCAGGGCTTTTCCTTGTTCTTTGAGAAGTTCTTTGTTGAAGTTCCTTTTCTTGTTGTCTTTCACATAGTTTATAGAACCACCATGTGAGGATTTAAATCTTTCTTCCTCTTGCACACACATAGCTATGCACTTTTCTAAATCCCATTTCTCGGGCTGCATATTGTAATTGACAACAAAGGTGTCAAACCTTTCCGGCAAGGAAGCAAAAATCAAATAAATAAGGAACTCATCCTTGAGAGCCAAATCCATTGGTTTAAGCTTGGATGCCAAGTTACTCATCCTTAGTATGTGCTCTCTTATGCCACTGCCACCACAGTACCTTTACATCACAAGTCGCTTAATCGGTGTGTAGCATAAGTCTTTGAAGAGCGATGAACCGACTCTTTATTTTCTCAAGGTACTCTGTGACAGTGTCACATTCTGCGATTGAGCCCACAATTGCAGGCTCAATCGTGTTCTTTATCACAGCCATACATTTCTTATGCTCAAGGTCATAAGACATCTGTAAGGGAGCTTGATCCCTCTGTCTTTTCTGCCAAGCAGTATCATCCTTATTTTGATCCCTCACTAGTGCCATAGGCTCAGTGGGTCGTGCTGTAGTGAGGACCCAGTCCACTTCAGCCAAGATAAACGCTAAGTCTATCTTTTTCTTCCACTCTCCATAATTGTCTCCTTTGAGAATCGGGATATCTCTGATGTAGCCCATCAAAGAATATCCTCCTGAAAATACAATCCATATATAGTGAGAACATTTATAATAACAATAACTGCATGCCTTAGTTTCAACGTTGGTTAAAATTAAAACATACAATTTTATCTATACATTAAATCTATATCACCGTTGGGCAGAAATAGAAACAATGCATAAAAATCATCAATAAAAATTATATCTTGTTATTATCAACGTTGGTGGAAAATAACAATATCATAATTCACAACAATTCTTAAAAAATTAAATTCTCCCGTTGGTTCGAATTTAATTAAAAGAATTAATCAACATTTAACTTTTGCAGCGGAAACATTAAATTATTCAAAAATAATTCATTCTCAGAAGCATTATAACTATACACATTTAATCTCTGAAAAATAACACGTTGGTGCAAAAATTTACAGAGATTTTATTCAATTTTTCTTTTGAAATTCATTCAAAATTGCTTCTGAAAACAATTAAATTCAATTTTCTAAGTTACTGTTCAAAACCGGCCAAATTACTGTACAAAACCGGTCGTATTCTTCGTTCAAACCGGCCATTCGCCCATTACCCATCGATTTGGCCCATTCTCGTGCACCTCACGCCGCCGTTAGGGTTTCTTGATTCGTTTGCAGCCGTCGGATTCACATCCGACGGCTGGATTCCAGCGCAGCCGCATCCTTCGGCGGCCCGCACCGCATTGATGCGATCTCAGCCGTCGATTCCAATCGACGGCTGAGCGTTGTTTTCGGCGGAATAAAAACGCGATCGCGCGGCGCCCCCCGTGAAACCCTAACCTCATTCCATCTCCCCCTTCTCTCTGCTTCACATCTCTCTCGCGGAAGAACCGAGGGAGAAGCGGGCCTTGGCGGGAGAAGAAGAAGTCGCCGCCGCCAGTGGGCCCTCTCGCCCGGCGTCGCCCTCCCGAGAGGAGCGCGCGCCGTCAGCGGCTCCGTGTCGGCGGCTCGGCCTCCGTCGCCGCTGGGACCGGACCGCGCCCACCCTCACGTGGGCGCCGTCGAGCACTGCGGCTCGGCCGGTCTCTCACACTCCGTGGCGCGCCACGGCTCGCCGACCCTCCCGCACGACCGGGTAAGTCCCGATCCGGGATTAGGGTTTTGCTTTTCTTTTTCTGTTTGGATCTTCTTTTGCCGTCTAGGCTCTGATACCATTGTGGTGTTCTTTCTTTTGGGGTGGTGTTCTTGTTTTGGGTTTTCTGAGAGAAACCGAGAGAGAGAGAGAGATTAGGTTTAGGTTACCATCCGATGTAGAGGAGGAGGAGTTGGCCATCGGTGGAGAAGAAGAGGAGGTCTTCCGGCGGTGGCGTCTCCGGGTAGAAGCGGTGGCGTGATCCGTGACGAAGGCGGTGATGGAGCTTCCCGCCGCCTACTGCGCCTCCCTCTTAGATCGATCTAGGGTTTTGTCCGGGTGGGGCTTGCGGCTCAGGCGAATCTCGTGTTCGTGTCTTGGCCCCACCCCTCTTTATAGCGCTGTGTGACGGGGCCCATCAGCCAAGAGTTGGGCTGGGCGCCCCCGATCAGGGCGCAGATCAAGGTGGGGAGGCATTTGGCCGTTGGGCCAAATGCCTCAGATGAGATCATTCTGACATATCGGTCTTGGTAAGCCCCCATTCTCTGTGCCCAGTTCTCCCTATTGTCTTTCCATCCACGCCGAGTGGTCGAAAACACTTTTCCAACTACGACTACGACTACTTCCACGACCAGGTAGCTGCATTGTCAAACTCCCTCCGACCATGCCGCATTTTCAAACCTCCTTCAGACAGCACCGCATTGTCGAACTTCCTCTGACTACGCCGCGTTGTCGAACCTCCTTCAGACCACACTGCGTTGTTGAACTCCCTCCGACCACACCGCATTTTTGAACCTCCTTTAGACCACATTGTGCAGTCAATACCCTTTATGACTGTGGATATCGTGAGGATATGTGCATGATCTTAGGATGATGAGTCAATTGGCAATGGCGTTGTTGGTTTGCAAAATCTCGCGTTTTCGGGTTTGCTCCAAAGTTTGTCACAGCCACAGGTGATCGACCGGTTGTCTTGGGCGGTCGAGCCGCCAGTGGAAGCGATCCGACCGCCATGGTGGCGGTCCGACCATAAAACAAATTTGGGTTTTGGAGCTGGGCCAAAAATAGGTTGTGTAGGCAAGTGAGGGGAGTCTCCTGGATGTGGTCCCATCATTTTTGGAGCTCTCAGTCAAAAGTTCTATTCGTTTGAAATTTCGGAAGGTTTGAATTTCGTTTGATTTTAGCTAAGTCCTTTGGACCGGTCCGACCACCGTTGTGGGAGCGGTCCGGCCAAACATGAATCGGTCGGACCGGCCTCGTGGGCGATCGGACCGGCGATCCTGAGTGTTAGCCAAGTGTTGCATTGAGTTGGTTTTGAGTGTGTTATTATATGGACTTCAATGCTTTATTGATGTATATTGCATTGCGGGCCAGCGTGGGTCAAGTTGTGAAGAACTTGTTCGGAAGCGATTTGTTTGTCTATTCTTCATGCGGTGGCTTGCAGTCAGCGCGTCAGCGGTGAGTGGATCGGGACTACGCTTGGAGAGGCGAGGTCCGAACGATCGGGGATACGGGTGGTCGTGTGACACAAGCATGGTGTAGAATGGGCAAGATGGATCGAACGGGTGGTTCGAAACAGCTGGTTGGATCAGGCGGTGCAGATATCGGTGTGAGTCTCCGGGAGGTTCCGATGGGATTCGGACAAGAGAGGCTTGGCGTCGATGAGAACCGCTGATCAACCTACACGTGGTGAAGCAGGCGATTGCTTCAAGAGTTATTTGTGTGTGGGTCCCATGTGTAAGTGACCCAAAAAGGGAAACCCTAGCTCTCTAGTATAAATAGGAAGGGGAGAGGTGGAAAACTAAGCAAGCATTCATTTTAGCCCCCTTCTTCTTTTTCTAGGGTTTGGAGGAGAGGAGAGGAGAACTAGGGTTTGGAGTGTGCTCCTTGTTGAGCTCTTGCCCTCCTTGGTGGAGAGGCTTTGTAAGCATCTATTGTAAGTGTACAATCTTGTGATGCTTAATTGAAAGATCAATTGCTCCCTTTGTGTTCCTCTCTCTTTTGGATGTTTTTGGTGCTTCCTTGATTCAAAGGTTCATGCTTGGTCTATTGGCCTACTTTATCTTGCTTTGATGTGTGGGATTACTCCTAGAGTCATCTAGATCATCAAACCCCCACAAGCAAGTCTTGAATCAAGTTTTGCTCATTTCTAGGGTTTGTGCACTTCCTTGATATAATCTCGAGAGATCGATTCTGCGAAGTGGATCTGACGGATCGTCGCTAGAAATAGGTCTCTAATATCATTAGGGAGGTGTACTAGAAATTTGGTCAAGTTTTATTGGTTGAATCAAAAGTTGGATCAAATTTCGTTTTGGATTTGGGTGGAGTTTTTGATCTTGGACTCTACGGTCCGGCCAAGCCTTTCAGCGGCGGTTCGACCGCCGTGTATTGAGATCATTGGTTTGCGGATCGAACCGCATCCACCGGTCCGACCATTTGGTTAGTTGCCGGTCAGACCGCTGGTTGACCGTCGGTCCGATCGCCCGTGATAGCCGGTCAGACCGCCCGTACCCAGTGAAGAACAGTGTGTTCTTTTCTCTTTTTGTGTCGTGTGCTTGAGGGGTTTATCAAATCCAACACAAGGCTTCCGTTGTGTGCTCACTGAACTTCTTAGCTTTCATAGCTAAAGGAGTAAAGTTCGTGTTGGTTTTGATTTAGGCGAAAAAGTTTTGAAAGCGCCTATTCACCCCCCCTAGTCGCCTTTCCGGTCCTACAATGACCACATGCAGTCGATACCTTTTCGACCACCTGTAGTCGATATCCTTTACGACCACATGTAGTCGATGCCCCTTCCGACTACGTCTCGTAGTCGAAGCTCCTTCCGATTACGTCTTGTAGTCGAAACTCCTTCTAACTACGTCATATAGTCGAACCTCCCTCTAACCGCATCAACTCAAAGCCAACAGTACTCAAAGCTACAATACTCGAAGCGAACAGTACTCAGAACCGTCAGTACTCGAAGCCAGAACTTCAGAAGCTCCGCTCTCCTGCGTTATAACTCCAATTCTAGTGGTTTTGTTTTTAAATTTGTCTAAATTTAAGACATTGCTAATGGCACTGGTCTTATTTAACTTAGAGTTCATTTGATATTTCTTGTATATTTATTTGTTCTCTTTGCCTGTTTATTCTTTTCTAGTGCGTTCGTCCGATTAGAGTTCGAAGAATCTCCAATTTGATCAAACGCAAGACTTTCAAGACTCTCTCCCCTTCACTCCAGGAGAGTCAATACTTTGATCATTTTGAACCTACATTTTATGCAAATTATATTCCTTTAAATGACTAAAATTGCATGCTTTAATTTCTTAAGCAAATGTATGTTAAACCTTAAGATAGTTAAATACCCATTTGATGATTAATTAATTATTATATCATCCTTTGGTAATTGAATCCATTTTTCCATGTCACCCTAGTAACTATGTGGTAATTACAAGTTATAGGTTGTACTTAAACGACATGCTAGTCTTGCTTAAGTACCGAGGCATTTCAATCATCATCTTTTAATCATGAAATTGTTTTTGGGCAGTCGTTGTGGGTAAATGACTGGAATGTTGTGGTAATGTATGTATTTCCCCCAAAACCCTATTAAATTGATGTTAACTCATCTAGGCAGATGGTATGGTGGTGGGTGCAGACGTAGTACGAGAATGTGCGGTATGTGGTATGAACCAGTCGGATGGATTAAGGACTTAATCTTGTCATGACCTCCCATTGAACAACAAGTACAACCGCAAGTCTGCAAAGTACAACTTGGCTTAGTAAATTTGTTGGACTTTGAAAGTCATCTCACAGGTGGAGGGGTGAAGTATTGCAAGCGTAGGCTTGAATGGGACACCGTTGGTGAAGTTGCCAGCTACGCTAGACATTGTGGAAAGCTGTGGTCCATCTGCGTTAGCGACTATGGTGAACATCCTGCACAACTTATGGGCATGGCCCATATGGGTGAGATGGTGGAGGGGCGAGATATTTTGAAAGGTTACTGTGACGATTACTCAACTACATGACTAAGGAATCATGTGGGCAATAAGTATGATTATCTCTTATGGGTACAGTGTACAACCTCTACAGAGTCTAAATTATTTAAACAGCTGTGCCTACGGTCATAAGTGGACATGGGAACTTAACTTGAGTTAGTTATGTTTATAAAATCTTGTGGATAGAATGAAATACTGGTTGGGCTGATGTAACCCTGTTTTTGGTTTTTCCTAGGTCGTTGTACTCAGTGGTGTTAGTAATGGAGGATGTAACCACAACTAAAATAAGCATAAGGTGGAGATAACCTTCGCTGTTATTAATATTGCATAACATCTCTTCAAGAAAATGAGATTTGGTTAAACTGTTAAGTCATAGGAATTTCTAAATATTGTAGTTGAAAATATTGCTTTAAGCAAATAAAACAACCCAAGCCACCCTTGTTAAGCCTTGCCAAGATACTTCCATAGCTAGAGCACACGCTAAATTTCAAACAAGATCTATATTTTCTCATGTCATATTGGTTGGGTACTAAAAATGATGCAAGTGCTAGGATTTGTGGATAGCACCAAGGCACTTTATAGGAATAAACAAAAATTCACTAATCGCCGAGGTCAATTCACAACCGAGTGAAACAACGCACTTTGAAGCTTCTAGAGTGGTAGAGTCTCGGTTGGGAGAGAGTTGCTAGGCATGGAGCTTGCATCACATGGAGAAGGGCACGATGGTCTGCAGGACGGCGGGGGCGGGCACCTCTCGCTCAACAGTGAGAGGTGGCTGATGCGGATGTCGCTGCTAGGGAATGGTAGGCTTGCCTCTGTCCACTGCTTCATCGGGAACACCTCTGCCTCGTCGTGCCGATAGGGGGTGGGTGGTGGTGGAGGAGATGAGGAGGAGGGGCGCAGAGGAGGGCGTATGAGAAGGATGAAGAGGCGGGAGGGAGCGACGAAGAGCAGAGAGTGGATATGGTGGAGGGATGATGAAGAAGATGAGGTGGAGGAGCACCTCCGCCTAGTCGCGCCCGCAGGGAGTGGACGGGGTGGAGGGGAGAAAGAAGAGGGGTGCAGGGGAGGGTGTCAAACAATGATGTAGAGGCAGGACAAAGCGATGTGGAGAGTACAACGGCCGCGGGAGGGAGGGGAGGGCATGAAGAAAAGAAGCGCACCCTGCATGTCGACCCAGCGCAGAATCTGATCGGCTGGCGGGGACGTGGCGAACTGCATTCGACGGCTCGCAGCGAAAGACATGATCGGACAAGCGGAAAAAGCACGGATGCGCATCGGATGGCACAAATAAAAGAGCCAACGTGGCCACCCTGAGAAGCCTCCAATGCTGCCTCCTTTTATATAGAGAGATGCGAGCACCATGCACATGCATGAGCCATGTATGCATGCAACTAGAGTGCATGCATGTGCCCAGACCCATCTACCTAGA
The DNA here is from genome assembly GCA_036346395.1 of Hsuehochloa calcarea. Lineage (NCBI taxonomy): Eukaryota > Viridiplantae > Streptophyta > Magnoliopsida > Poales > Poaceae > Hsuehochloa > Hsuehochloa calcarea. The sequence continues at coordinate 5,241,329 of CM070593.1, read as the reverse complement.
GCCTACCCAGAGTCTGATCTCATCGGATTTTTCAAGTCATCGTGATCAACTTCAATGTTTGAGGATCGTTTGGATACTGGATTTTCCAAATAGATTTGTTGGAACAATTTTTAGTTCAAGTTTTGAAGAAACAAAAGTTATTCTATTAATTGGTAAGGAAGATCATAGAGCTCATGTAACCAAATAACTGAGACCAAAATCATGTTTTCCTTCTTCCCGGCTTCGAACTCTGTTTGTGAAAGCATAGCAGGTAATGACATATTTCCAGATGTATTCGAACAATCAATGGAAATGTCTAATACAATAAAGCAAAAATAATTCAGAAAATGTTGACTGTAAAATACATTTAGCGAGGTAAACTAGTCCAAGAAACAAGTTCTTGCTCCATGGTATAGTTCCGTGTGGCATCTTGAGTTACCAAATTAGCAGCTGTTCCAATCTCAACATACTGGGTCCGAGAAGTATAGTTGGATTTAGACAATAATAGTGGCTCCATTTGATTGTCCCTTTGTAATTCCTCTTGATTCTTCTTTTTTATATTTCCTCTGAGAAGTTGCAGCCTTAACTCAACTTCTTTCATTGTAGGTCTCTCTTGTCCTCTAAGCGCTAAACATATTTCTGCAAGTGAGGCCATCTCATGAATTTCCTTATGTTGTGCTTCTTCCACAACCTGAGCATCTACTATTTCTATTGTGGTTTCATTTTGTTGTCTCTGAAGGAAATGATGGCACAAGTTTTGCTTCTCTCCAATAGAATTGAGGAAGATTGGTTTCTTTCTTGTTAGGAGCTCAATAAGTATTACACCAAAGCTGTAAACATCACTCTTCTCATTTAATTGGCCTGTATGGTAATATTCAGGATCCAAATACCCAAATGTACCCTGCACAATTGTGACCACATGAGTTTCATCAATGGAAACAGATCTTGAAGCACCAAAGTCTGAAACCTTTGTAGTGAAATTGTCGTTGAGGAGTATATTGGCGGATTTCACATCTCTGTGAAATATTGGTATTGAAGCAGCACAATGGAGATAGGCAAGAGCACTTGCAGCCTCAAGAGCAATTCTGATGCGATCGTCCCATGTTAGCAAGCATTTTTTACTCAAATTACCATGGAGAAGGTCATAGAGTGTGCCGTTGGAGATGAACTCATACACGAGCAAAGGTACCTCGGATTCAAGGCAACAACCAAAAAGCTTAACCACATTACGATGAATAATTTGAGACAGGATGGCAACCTCATTGATGAATTGATCAATCTCAATTTGCTCTACAATTTTGGACTTTTTGATTGCCACCACCCGTTGATCTGACAAAATGCCCTTGTAAACCGTGCCATGACCCCCATGGCCAACAATACGTGTTGAGTCAAAACTATTGGTTGCCTTCTCTAGTTCTTCTAAGGAAAATATTTTTGTGTTGTGTGCAACACTTTCATCCGATGAGATCAGTTGCTCCAAGATCAGGCCTTTGTTTTTTCGGAAGCACGCCCTCCTAACTTTCTTTTGGGTATGTCTCTTCCACCTTCGGACAAATGTGGTTGAACTTATCGTGAGAGCTAGAAGTCCAAAACCGCAGCCAAGTCCGATAGCAAGTCCTGAATAGTTCATATAGATATATTATCTGAATGAACAAACAGTTTTTTATAACTGAGAAATATGAAATAAAATAAAAAGGTTAAGTCAGAAGTCATACCCAAAAGAAGGATATGTTGCTTAGTGGAAGTATATTTCCTTTCTGCAAGATGAAAAGGTGTTAAAAAGAAGAACAAAAAAGCAAGATCAACAGATATCCCATGTGCGCAACCACTGCCATCATGGCTTCATCCACAGTTACAGATAAGAGAACATATTTGGTGGTCATGTTGGCCTTTTACTATCTTTTTCTTCTTCTTTTTTATTGTGCGAAGCCTTTTACTTCTGAAAAGACCATTTTGCAAATGTTCCCCTTATTAAAGTAGCCGTATTTCATTTAGTCCTTGCCATTGCATATACCATTGGAGAGCTTAGTTGCTATTTTTTCATATATAGCTGACTAGCTAGGTAGGGATAAATTGGTGACAAAATGACCCTAAGAAGGGTATTATAATGGTAAAATGACTTGTATTTGTGTCAATAAATCAAAATAAGAAGGATGCGGTGAGTGGCAAATTAAGAGGGTTTGTTGGAATTTTCCCTATATTTAAATTTGGGTGCAAGGAAACGGCTTGAACACATAATCTCGCGTAAGCCAGGATACGGCTTCCATGTCTCCGTCTTAATTTGTATTCACTTCCATGTTTCCCTCATCCGCATGAGCACTCTCAACGTGTGACAAAGACTACATCCTATCCTTTTGTTTTCAGTTGGAAGTTTCCCTAGTTCCTTTGTACGTAGATGGTATCCTCTAAACAAGTTTAGATTCAGATGATCCTGGACCAACCTCTTCTTCAAACCAAATGCATGATACTTTTCATGGATTTTTATTTTGAACTAGAGTGTTCTCCCGCGTGTGGATGGGAAAATTAATGTGTACTAAAATAATCTTTCCGACTATCCAAACAAACCATAGCACTAATATTGACAGCTGTAAAATTAGAAGTGTGAATTGGTTATTTTCGAATAGGGACTAGGGAGTACAAAATGAGACGGAGAGTAATTAAAGTAGAGAAAACGAAAGAATCATGCATTCCCTCCTTTTCATATTATAGGTCGATATTCCACTTCTCGTCAAGATTAATTAAAAGATTCAATTCATCAGCTGGATAGGGAAAAATCACCGGACATCCAAAAAAATAATTATGAAACGGGTGAATAAGAGTTGTGTACCTTCACAGCCATTCTGGACATAAGGATTTCCCTGGTAGTCGGCAGAGCACTTGCAACGATAACCAGTTCGGATAAGCCCGGGGACATCAAGACACTCACTTTTAGCGCTAACGCAAGCATATGCAGTAATGTTGCTTCTCGCCGTTTGACAAGTCATATTTGCGACAGCCCACTTCCAAACACCATTTTGCTCTGAAAAGTCAAAGCTTTCGAAGTCTTCGACTAACTGTCCCAACCATGTGTCAGAAACGTCCTGTACTTCATACATATGTGTTTTACCATCTCCAAGGTTGGAAGGCCTGCTAACGAACAGATATCCGTCATCTACTGAAATATTTGTCACTTGGTATTGTGTGGTGGTGCTCCAATAAGAGTTTGATTGGCTGTGCAATTCAGTTTAAACTTCTTATTTCCAAAACAGCCATCCTCAAGGCCAAATGGAAAAGGAATACTTGTATTGCCACATATTCTAGAACAATTCTGCCTGTTCCGAGTGGGATTATACTCTGTTCCAATTAACAAATATTAAAATAATAAAATCAGTATATTAATGAAAAACAAATACTAATAAAAGTTGAAAAATAAATGTTTCACTAAGTAGTTATAATTGCTGCTTCGGCAATATCAAGCAATTAGACGGCTTTACATCTAAAATTTTTAAGAGGCGATTTCTAATTTTCCATCGAAAGTTTATAATGGCATTTTGGGCTATAGAACAAAAAAATGGCATGGATAACGGTTGGCCACTAACAAACACCCCGGGAGGAAACCTCCACCACCAACATCCCGGGAGAAAACTCCACCACCAATAGCCTTCCCTTAGTCTTTATCGGTGCCTCTCCGCCCCCTCCTCCAGCCTCGGCGTATGCCCACCCAGACCACCATGGTTGTCCTCCTTTTTTTCTGAGCCGAGGAGGAAGGACTTGTGTCCCCTCTCTCACCGTATAACAGGTGGACCCACTCAGAAGAACTTTTAAACAAAGGAATAAAAATTGACTCAGTGAAATGTGGACCCAACCTCTTCAAAATTCTTTACAAAATATTTATAAAATATAATCGTTGACACATAGACGACAGGTCAACTAAGCCCTACCACGTAGATGCCATGTTAGCAAAACCTAGGGTGATTTTGATCTCAGGGGTAAAGTGAACTGTTTTAATATTTAAGTTAAGGGTGTCGAATGTACTTTTTTGTAGTTCATGATTGATTTCTAGACTTTTGCAAGAGTTCACAAGGTTAGATGGATTTTTTTCGTAACAAATAACAAGAGGATGATTTATTTTTGATAGGATAAAACATCATCATCATTTACGAAATAATCTATGCACTAGAATTATTAGTCATGAGACGTAGTATAGTTACTACATACTAGTACTACACCATGTATCCAAGAATACATAGTAGAAGACAACAACAAAAAATCCAATAAATAAGTACATGGATGTTTGGACTGAATTTTTTTGCAGATCTGCAAAGTTCGTGATGAAACGTAACAACGTGAAGGTGGAAACAAAAGGAAATAAAACGCATAGCAGCAAATCTGTACTAGTTTCTAGGTTGGCACGTAGCGTTGCACGTTGAACTCCAGCTTGAAAGTTCTGCAAACTATGTAGAGCAACTACCCATAAGTTGAATATGTGCTATACCTAGTTCCGCTCACGCAGAGATTAACAAGAGTATACCTTGGATGCAGCCACCCTGAAGGTAGGGATTGCCATCAACGAAATTATTGGAGCAGGTACAATGGTAGCCTTCGTTTTCATCATCATCCACGCAATCGTTACTACCACATGCGTACGACTTCGGCTCCGACTTAGCTCTTCGACAGTTTGGTTGATCTGTGATAACTGTAGGCAGATAGGCCGAAGTATTACCAATGGTGCTTGCGTCTATCTTGTCGGACAGGAGATCTGCTATGCTAAAATTATACTGGTCCGGACCATAACCACTTGCTAAGAAAGCCTTAAGAGTAGCATTAGCAACTTCAATAGGCTGTGTTGCTTCTTTCTGTACGATGGAAATTCTAAAGGCCCGAACAGGTCTCTGGAAGGTGATGGTACAGCAGCCCATGCCACTGCAAGCTCTTCCGTCTGCTTCCTTCTTCATGATCGCCATGTCAGCAGCACAAATGCTTGAACAATACCCCCAGACGTCGTCGGTGTCAGGATTGAGCATGTAGACATCGATTCCGCAGCCGACAATCACCAAATTATAATAATAAGGGTTGATGTTAAGGCTCTTCCAAGGCGACCCCCATGACCTGTTGTAGGTGCCGAGTACACCGGGTGTGGTGGCGATGTTGAAGACGACCGAGGCTTCCGCAGCAGATGTATATTGATTAACAATCTGAGTGGTGGTGTTACCCAAGAAGAGCTTCGGAGGTCGGGAGCTATCGTTGCAGGTGACCTCGAATCCCGGTCGGAAGCAACCGGCCCCGATGCCGAAGGGATAGCTTATGTCCACGCCACCGCATAATTTAGGACAGTGCGCAAGATCGGCGGGGGAGGGCGGCGCGGCGGATGCCCACCGCGCGGCGGCGACGGCACCGGCTAGGCACGTCAACACGGCCCACATGCTGGCTCGGACAATAGTTGGACCCATTTATAAGAGTGAGGATGCTTTGTGTTGCTGAGGGACGAACTTAATCACCTAGGTTGTGTTATATACTATACTAGCGTAGAGGTAGAGCGTTAGAACTTAGAACGCATTGCCCACGCTAGTTGACGGTTACCTGTAGTGAGACTTGGAAGAGAGTCTAGTCGACGCGCGCGCTATCCAACGTGTAAAACATGGCACCGACCGATGTAGACGTATCACCACGCAGAATGTCGTTTGCCATTTACTCTGGAAGCTTTGCCATAAAAGTATCTTCGTCTTCGTAGGAAGTTTACACCACCAAATATCCATCATCCTAGAATATAAATCTGTAAAGTGATCTTGATGTAAAAAATATCATGTCAATCCAAACCTCAGCAGGACATCTGATCATCTTCTCCCTCCTGTAGCTTTACACTGTCCATCTTAGCTAATAATTCATTTCAATCCTTCAATTCATCCTCACCAAAAGTGCTCCCAAAAACCACATCCCACTCCTCTGTTATGAATATTGTGTATATATTAATTAGGCCCAATGGGTAATATATACATAGGGAGTACAAGGGATATGTCATACACAGATAAGAAAATATAAAAGGCAGATAACAAAATACAAAATAATTCATATTCTAACACCTCCAACAAACTCATGGTGGATCACACGCACTGAGTTTGGAGAGAAAATACAAATGTTATACCCTAATTTGTGGCTTCATGAAGAAGTCAGCAATCTGTAACTCGTAGAGCACGAACTGTAAAGCAAATACTCCCTCCTACATCTGTGGGCGAGTGTATGAAGCATCCACACCAATGCGCTTGGTGAACTGATGCTTCACTGAGTCACAAGCAATACTGGTAGCATCTATACTGTTAGACAAAAGAGTCGTAGGTCTCATCACAGGCACTTCAAAATCTGTAAGTAGCCACCTCAACCAAGTAACCTCTGTTGTCATTACTGCCATAGCTCTCAACTAAGCATCTGCACTCGAACGGAAAACTGCAATCTGCTATTTGTCTTTCAGACAATCAGGGAGGAGCCAAGAAAAACACAATAAGCAAAAAGAGAACAACGGTCAAAAGGACCACTAGCCTAGGTCGCATCGGAGTATACCTGGAGCTGTAGTGGGGTGGAGCTATGAAAAAACAAACGACAAGGATAGCCCCACGTAAGTAGCAAAAAACATGAAGAAGGTGGCTGTAGTGAAGATGGGTAGGACGAGCTATGAATTGACTCGAGATATGGACAACATAAGAAATATCAAGACGAGTGCTCACAAGATACACCAAACTCCCATCAAGATGGCAATATCGAGTAGGATCCTCAAGAAGCTCACCATCAGTGGCACGAAGCTGTAGAGATAGCTCCTTGGGAGTCTCAGCAGTGCAAGTGTTAGTCAGACCAGACTGATCAAGAAGATCCTAGACATACTTCTGCTGGGAGAGGTAGTAGCTCTCAGATATGGAAGAGACCTCAATCCCAAGGAATTACGTAAGAGAACCAATATCAGTCATCAAAAACTACTCACTGAGATGCTTCTTCACACATGTGATGAATGAAGAATCATCACCAGTGATGAGCATATCATCAATGTACAAAATAAGCAGTGTCCTACCCCTAGATGAGACATGGACAAAAAGAACATGATCGTGGGAAATGACAGCAAAAATGGGTAGACTACACTAGCTGTCAATTCAAAAATTCTAACACGTAAACTAGGAAGCCAAGCAAGTAAGAGATCATAGATCATTACCTCCAGACACGCAGTGCAGCGGAATAAGAGTTGGAGTAGCGTAATCCAATGTAGAATGCGTTGATGTAGTGATCATAGTCGATCTTCCAGTGTCCTCGCAACCGATCGTCTCCTCTAGCAACCTCCAACGTTCCTTGTGAAGATCGCGGGTCGTCCTTAAACGCAACAGCAGCCGTAGCAGCACCTCTACGGTATCCATACGTCCAAGGAAGGAACACCGTACGCCGGTGTGCTAGCACCAACTCGCACGGTAGGGTCCCCAAGAAGATAGCAGCTAGGGTTTTGATGGAACAACTCATGTGTATTGCATGCATCCCAATAGCCTCAAGCATCTCATTATATAGAGCTCATGACAGATCCCATCCAAACTCTTTTGTTTCAACCCGTTAAGTGTGTAACCCTGTACATTCACGCGTATTCGGTTGTGACTCGGAAACTCTTTTTTGACCAAGAGTCATTAGCGGCTCCTAGCAGGACATAATGATTCCCAAATACACATAAATTATATCGGACGAACCTTAATGCAATATGATCTACGACCAGGTCCTCATCACTTACGATTATCTTGTATCTCTATACGACCAATTCATATTTAGTCATGACCAGTTTGTAACTCCTCACGACTAGGTTTCGACCACTCTGTGATTACGTCCAACCAGTCGGTGACCAGCTCATATCTCCATACTACCAGTTCATAACTGATCGAACTAAGCGACATGCTTGTGTATTCTCCCTTTGCCTCGCGATATTTGGTTGAACTCGAGGTGAGATAATTTGTTATCTATGGACAATTCAATACTTTCACGTTCAAGTGACGGATAACTTCATGTGGTCGACTATTCGACCACTAGTGGCATGGTCGTGCACTTTCTTTGTCCGACCACATCGATGGGCCTAGAGATATCTCTCCTATTATGTTAGGAGGGGCAAATCCCATATCCTACCAGTCACATTCCTCCGCATATTTTATAGCATACCTGAAAGCTACCTTTATAACTACTCAGTTACAGAGTAGCGTTTGACAAACCCTAAGTGTGCTATTACACATGTAGGAAACCATACTAATCTCAGGTCTAAGGATTATACATCAACATTGCTTGAGACCAACTGATAACACATAAAATCATAACAATCTCAATAGTATCTCAATGTGGGTCAATCTAACACCATATTCTCTTACATATGTTTGCATTATTGATTCGATATCCCTATATATATGACCGGTGAAACATGGTCATCAATCAATACATGTGTTTGTCGATAAGTCACTAGTGTCCTGACCAGTGACGTTCGACTAGGGATACATTTAGAATGACATCATGAACTTCACCAACAAGTCACATAATTGTTAATCTTTATAACTGACAATTCATTCAAGGAACAGAATAACATTTATACAATAACTCATAAACATAAATGTGATACAATCATCTCTATGATTGCCTTTAGGGCATATCACCAACGCTTCACATATGTGATGAATGAAGAATTATCATCGGTGATGAGTATACCATCAACGTACAGAAGAAGCAGTGTCCTACCCCGAGATGAGATATGGACAAAAAGACCAGGAACTTGGGAACTGACAGTGAATCCGACAGAAGTATTCACTGAGGTAAAACAGCGCAAACTAGGCATGAGGAACCTGTTTGAGGTCATAAAGAGCACGAAGAAGACGACAGACATGTATGCGCCACACATGTACGATCATTTGCCTACCTACCGCAGTGATTGATAGAACGAATGTTAGGAAGACATATGCCATTTTTATAAGCTTCCATGTCAATGCAATCTTCGAGCGCCAAATGTTCAGTTCCAACAACCAAACCGGAGCAACCACAGTGATGGAATTACCAGAGTATGGACTCATGGAGAGCGTTAGCCATCGAGATGCTGACGGTAGGTACAAGATAAAACTACCGCCAGGCCGAGGAAACTGACCTGACTTGCCACACGTGTTTTTTCTCATGTGTTACTGTATATACATAAGCACCGGATCTACTTAAGCTTTGATGCTATAACATAGACATCTTATCTATCCCACGTAGTTGCGTATTGCGTGGGATAGATAAGGTGTTTATATTATAGCACAAACACCTCTCTAAACGAGGTCGGTGCAGTCAGACTGCACTAAAAAAATTGACCTCGCTGCGTATTGTGTGCCAAACCAGCTTTCTACTCGTGCACTGTTGGCGATTTTTTTAATAATTTTTTTTAAAAAAAGATATTTACAAAAATAAATAGCCGCCTCAAAAAATTAAAAAAATGAGCCCGCTAGTTGAACTGGCAATAGGGACCCTCTCGCCCCCCCTATTGCCAATCCAGGTATATGTCGCCATGTCAACTGGCTACAGGAAGCCAGACCCTATAAAAACCTCTCTAAACCCTAAAATTCGCCACAAGACTCACTTTTATTTAGAAAAAAAAACAAGGAGAGAAGAGAGAGGAGCAGAGGGGAGGAGAGAAGCTAGCGAAGCACTGCCCGTCGGTTGTCCACCTCTCGGGTAATTTTTTTTACCGAATGGATTATATAGTTTTAGATGTACATTTTACATAATACTTTTCGGTGAGTATTCTGGTTTTAGATATGTGGTTAATCGTGAAAACGTTCTTTATGATGCAGTGCGTTAAATATGTCCGACGTCGTCAATTTCAAAATTTACTGTAGTCAAGGGACTATTATGGAGGGTCCCGAGGGGATTGATTTGCGTTATTTCCAATCGGCGACCGTGCCCCTACCAAGACCAGAGCAACGTACATGGGGTGCTGTGATGCGTTGGTTGTTCCACACATTCCAGGTGGACCGTGATGTGTACAATCTAATATTGAGTTGCCTTGCCCCGCAGGTAGCACAACCCACATATTGGGAGTTAGTGCAACTGAAGGGAACAAATTCATGATAGTCATATGTACGCATGGCGTGGGAGGGAGGGTGAAAATTGGTTCTTCTAATCCAGGCATATGCCAAACCCACTCTTTCATCCGCGACTGAACAAGAAGGGGTTGTTGATGCCGAAGAAGAAGTCGGAGACTCCAGCCACAGCGCGACGCACACAATGGCTGAAGCTCCCAGAGTTGCTGATACTGTCGATGAAGACCCTGTGGAAGTAGCTCCTTTAGTTAGGAAAGCTAGTGGTCTTGCTGACGAGGGTGAGGTGGTGGAAGGCATAGTGCGAAGGATAGATCTCGAAGACCAATACTACATGGCATTGTCTGCAGATGAAGGTTTCAATAAGGAGGATGATGTGGACCAGCAGGCAGTTCCATCCGACTGGACCACATACCAGTTCGACAACCTCGTCGTCAATGAAGGCTCCGGTGTGCCATGGGAGTACGACTAGAGCGAGGTCAGGATAGGATCTATGTACAAATGCAATGAGGTCGTGCAGGACGTGTTCAAATTCTGGGCCTTGCCAGCGCGGCGTACATTCAGAGTCGTCAAGCCTACCCCAAGATACTACGACGTGAAATGCGGCATAGAGGGATGCCCTTGGCTAGTGCACACATTTAAGCATAAATGGGACACCTACTGGAAGTACTCTATAATGGTCCCTCACACATACGTTATTTTCGAGTCAGTGCAGTCCCACCGGAACCTGTCTTCAGGCTTCATCGCCAACCTCATGTATAGTGAGCTCGTGGATAATATAGATTTTAAGTCACGATCCATCATTCGAGCAATTGAGGTTAGGTTCCAATACACAATCAGCTATACCAAGGCTTGGAGGGCAAAACGAAGGCATTGGAATCAAGGCTTGCCACGTTCGAGGATTCCTACCACAACCTTCTCAGGCAACTCCGAGTCATACAAAACAGGAATCCCGACACTCATATCACATTCAAGACGCCACGCATGAGAAGTGGGCCAATAAGAGGGTACTGCAGCGAGCATTCTTTGCGTTTGGTCTATGCATCAATGCATTCCAGTACTGCCGTTCAATCTTGTGCGTGGATGGCACATTCTTCACTGGAAAGTATAAGGGCCAAATACTTACTGCTATAGCGAAGGACAGGGACAATCAAGTTCATCTCGTGGCATTCGCTTTCGTTGAAAGCAAGAACACGGACAGCTGGTTGTGGTTCCTGAAGAATGTGAGGATTTCTGTTGTGCAAGGCTATCCCAATGTATGCCTCATACATGATCGGCATGTAGGCCTGCTGCGTGCAATAACTCAGCTGCAACAAGGAGAGAACGTACCACTTCCATGGTCAGATCTGCAAAGCAGGTGGTGCATGAGGCACTTGGGTGCAAACTTCTACAAGCAATTCCGCAACAAGGACTTAATGAACCTGTTCAAGCGGATGTGCAACCAGAACCAGCAGCGGAAGTTCGAAGCACTCTGGAAAATTCTGGATGAGCGTACCCAGACGCACAGAAGGGAGGCAGCGAGAAGGGTCGCCCTAAGCGCTGACTAGGCCCCCGAAGCATTACCACAGCTACCCACAGATGCTCCCAGTGTGACGAGGAGGACGGGGGCGCAAGTGAAATACTTCTCGGACTGGATTGAGCACGAGTCTAAGGATAAGTGGTAGCTGCTACATGATATAATCAATTGTTGACAACTCAAATTGACCATTACTCAAAATAAATTAATAAATAAATTAATAAAGATCGAATTTGTTGAAGTATTTTTGCTATAGTTGTACAATTGGATTACAATTAAGTCAATTGTTTGCGTGAATCTGGATCGCGATGGAGTGAAACTCTCCTTTGTTAACTATTTACGTAATGATAAAGTTGCATAGCTGCCCTCGAACTTCCACGAGCTCTTGCATAGCGAGTCCATGTAAATCTATTATCAAACCACACCGCTAGGTCAAGAAAAATGGTAAGGATATATATTTGAATTTACAATTACAAAAAATTATTTGAGATTGACAAACCTCGGATTCTTCATCTTAGCACTAATGATTTCTTTGCATATGATGGCAAGCGTAGAATGCACATAGCTCATCATTTTTTCTTTGGCGGCCTTTGCAAAAATAGAATTACATATGTACGTATAGTCGATTGAAGACACATTTTTACAGTATGATATATATAGGATTATTGTGTTGTAGCGCGTCTGGAAATTTAGTCTGTGTGTTAGTTGGTATTTGGATCCTTTGTACCTTCCTTGTTGGCTAACATAGGAGATGAGCGAACTACATAATTGAAAAAGTTATTCTCGGGCATTTCAAGCGAAGGAAGACTACAATAGAGTTATGTATGGAGGAAATGATCATACTTGTCGAGTATTGCTTGCGAGAATCTTTGAAGTCGTGATCGTTTCGACTAGGGAATCAAGATATATCACGTGTTCCTCTTGGGTATAATGACTAAAAGGATCGATGGTACCTACTCATGTATGTCGCTATAACTATTAAACCTAAGTACAAATGAAATTTGAATAGCAAATAGTGAAGCACTTACCCACAGGTTGTAGGGCACCGGTATGTAGTCCTTGCGATTACGAAGAAGCAATGCCGTCGTTATATAGTTCTCGGCGAAGGTCGCGTGCGCTTGGATGGTTTGCATAGATACCACGTGTGGGTCGAGGAAACCCACGGTCTCGCCCTTCGGGCATTTTTCATCATGTATCTATACATAAGCAATGAGTTGCGATATTTATCGGTATTACATGAATGTAGAACTTGATTGTACACACTTACGATGTCCAACATCGTAGAAGCGGCGTCGAGGGCTTGAGATTGAATAGGTTGAATAAGTCGTTGAAGCCCACCACGAAGTTGCGGCCGTTGAAGAAATGCTCATCCTTGTATGCGGCGGTGATTCGATGATCGCACCCCTTCTTTGCGGTATTCGCAAGTACCGTGCATGCAATGCGACAAGCAAATCAGCGTGGGCTAATTGTGCGTTAGGGCTGCGGTTTTTCGATGGAGTACTTCCGTGCTACGGGACTTGGGAGGCGGCTTAATGTTCGTCGATGTCGATTTGGCCTTCACGATTGGCGGCGTCTTCTGCGAGACGACTCGGGAACCGTCTGATAGCACGCTTTTGTTGTTCCTTGGCGTCTTCTCCACGGGAAGCGATGAGGTGGACTTCGAGGAGAAATATGAGGTGGAGTCATGGAGGTTCCGTTGGAGAGGAATGGTCTGTCGAGATTGCGGCCTTCTTTGGGTCGGGGCGATGTCCGTCTTGGGCCTTTGGATAAAGCGTGCACGGCATCCCCTAGTGTTGTGATCTCTTCGTTCGGGCGAATGTCGGCGGGGCGGCCATGAAATGTTGATGTACCATGTCCACCTCCACCCTTGCGTAACCATGCGCCACCTGGACACCGTGCTGCACTGCTCCTTCCTGGCATGGATGCACCATCCCCCGCCCAACCTCAATAGGAATGGACCCAACTAACCTCAGTTGGAGTTTGCAGGCCGTCGGCTCCTACAAAACGATACGCAATTAGCTAAGGCGTCCTATAGGTCTATCTTTGGTGCATTCCATAGATGTACATTACCTTGATGCGGTCTATCGGTAATTGGTCGTCGTCACGTTTAAAATTATGCGTGGACGCGACACTACTCGATGTCGAGGAGGGTGGTTCCCGCAATAACGGGGCGGCTTGCATTGGTTGCGGAGTACTTGATTCAATTGATCCTGCAAACTTGCTATCTATCCTTGAAATTCTGCCTTAAGCAGTTCCAACTGATTGTCGTACTCGGCCTTGGATCTCTTCCTACTTCTATACATGAAGTAGTCGTCTGCGAATCCATGTACCCAAGGTACGTTAACCCCCTTGCCTCGCGTGCGACCCGGGTGCTCCTTGTTTCCTAGGGCCGTAGATAGTATATCCTTCTCCCTGTGTTCTTGGAAGGAGCCTTCGGAAGTTTGGGCAATCAATTCCACGCTGCAAGAGGTCATCATGTTATTATAGTCACTATTAAGTTATGGACTTGTAAACAAGTAGGTAGTTCGACATATTTACCACACGTTGGGACACTTCCTGGTCCGCCGGGTTTGGGAAAGTGACGCTGCCATCAGACGAGACTTTTGCCTCGCTTTTAACCGTGCACGAGCGGGTGTGTGATATCGGAAATAGATTCTCCTCCTCCGCCTCCCATTGCGCGGATTTAGCAGCGTACCAGTGATGCCGAGTGCGTGGGGTGAGTGTTTCGTGCTGGATTGCTTTGTGCGCGCACTTTGCTCCTTAAATTCATCCGTCGTCTTCATAGCCACAAAGGCGTTCCATGTTTCCCGCGTCAAGAATGGAAACTTCGTGAAGGGCGTCTCACTCTTGTTCACGTACTGCGTGACAAGAACGCTCTTGAAGGTCCTCCACGCGTGACACATGGAGAGCAAGGCATGCCGTTCGACGCGATTCATGTGTGTTTCTGGGATAGTGAACCTGCTTGAAAGGTCTTCCCACATGCGTCTCGATCTTTTGTCGAGACTTCCACTTTGGTGTGGTGATAGGGACCTTTTCCTTGCAAGTATCCATGAGATGGTCGGAATCCGCGATCGATGGGGGACTCGGAGGGACCCTAACGTCAGCGACCTCGTGATGGTCGGTCGGCCCGTGAGCAATTCGATATTCCTCTACCATCTCGCTTACGTATCTGCGGCGTCGGTGGTGTGGCGAAAACGGCGCCTCTGCCATGTCCGGCGTCGGTGGCGGCGAAGACGGTGTCTCTGCCATCTCGCTTACTTGCTATCTATATAAGTTACGTACGCAATTATTACATAGTATATAATATATGGGAAATTGCACAAAAAATATAAACAAATATAATCAACTGTGATTTGTGTCTCTTTAGCCCGTCTTTCTTATGTTTAGACAAATGAAAAGCTTGTTGATTTCGTAGTTGTTTGCATGACTGCATCTTTTCGAAGGCTTAAAATTTTCATCCTTACATTTTGCTATGCTTCCATTAATTTTCAATCGAGCACCTCATTTGTATAAGGTGTATTAAGCTATAATGTGTGAAATCGTTTAATGTACAGGAAATGGACGGCAACCATTAAGGAACAAGAAAAGGACAGGTTGACTCCTGTGAGTATCAGTATACCAGTTCCCCACGTTTCTTCCAGATTAATCTTTTAACAACTTTTATAATGCATATTTTTGTTTGGGCAGATTGTTGAAGCATTAAGCAATGCATATTTTGGACCTGATTACTCTCAGGTACAATGTTTGACCTATACTTGCTTTTCCAGATATTGTTAGCTAGATTTGCTTCCCACGCTAATGCTTGCTATATTGCTTAGTTTTTTTTTTGCTTATAATCAATATTTCATCTGACCAAAGGATCTTTGTCGAGATTTCTCTTAAGGATATTGACCAAGCGGCGAACTTCTTTCCCTCTTTGTATGCGCCACATGCTAGTGAAGGTAAGGCACCTTAAAAGTTACATACATTTACTTACGTTGTGATCGGGTTACTTAGTGTTTTCTTTAATTTTGCGGTTGAGAGAAAACCATCATCTCAAGCATGGGGTAGAATTGATTTGGTCTTTTCCTTAAGGTAATAGTTAAATAAATTAGATGAATCTTTGTTTTGTAAGCACCAAAAATTATTTTGTTAGTCACATTAATGTACTTCTAACTTAAAAGGGTATTGGAGTTGTTAATCACTCTTACAAATGGTTGCTCGGATTACACTCCATATTCATGTCAAAGGTCATCTACGCAGCGCTTTGGTGTTGGTGATCACCATGGTTGCCCTTATCGACATTTTGGGTATAATCTCATTCTTATAGTCTCCTTTTAGACAATAATTAATGAGTAGATAAGCACTTATCTTTTTGTGGTTACTCGAACTTTCTGTTAGCATTAGTTGCTTAACGGTGTCTCTCTAATATGTGATAATATGGTAGCCTGGACTTTACATGAAGTTCTTGGGCAAACTGAATAATGACATGTTATACCCAAATGAATTCGGAAAGTTACTAGATTACTCCGAACTTTGAGCTCTGGGTCGATTTTATTTGAAGAGTTTGAATGGAACATTAGCATTCGGACTTGCAATTTTTACGATTACAAAATTAGATCCAACAAAAATGGAAGCAACCGAAAGTACATTTTTATTAACTAATGCAATTCAACATTTGTTAACCATGGTTATTAAGCGATACCGCTTAAAGCTCTTAAGGCCGCGGTACACACGTTCTAGGCGACAAATTCTCCCTCCTCTTCTCTCGCACGCCATACGCCATACTACAAAGCAGAGAAGCGGATACACTGATCTGGAGGTGGAAGCGCAATGGAGAGGCGACAAGCTGGCAGTGGTGATGGCGGAGGTGGCGGGCTCGGGAGGCGCCGGGTCGGGAGGAGGGGCGCGGGGTCGGGAGGCGTTCGAGAGGCAGGCGGCCGGGCTCGGGCCAGCGGGGTCGGGAGGAGGCGCCGGGTCGGGAGGAGGCGCCGGGTCGGGAGGCGGCGAGAGGGCGTTCAGAGGCGATAGGGTTAGATCAAAACCCTATCGTCTACAACCTTATAGTCAACACACATCACAGAGCGGTTCTAGAGGAACAAATGCTGATGATGATAGTTAATTATAATGTAAATCCCAAAAGTTTAGCAAGATTTAAAGCATGCTAGGCAAAAAAAGGAAAAAGGAATGACAACAAGAATTCCAAAAAGCTACGAATATCTCAACGGAAAAGTTATTGGCATATCGTGCAATAGTCAACAAGAATTCCTCCTAAAATAGACTCCTTACCAATCTAGAATATTTGGACCTTGCCATAATAATCTCACGGCACCATGAATATCCACATTGACATCAATATTAAAGATCACAAGTCCATAACACATTAACACATGACAATGGAATAAATAAATTAATTACAATGGAGTAATTAAATTCTTAATTAAAATACGACCCTTCATGATGATCGACGCGCATATAGCTAGCTTCCTCACTGGGTTCTTCCTCGAGCTCGATGCCGTCTCCGAAAGGTGGCAACTCGTCAAATTGATTGTATTCTTCCTCGTCCACTACATTCTCAACTCAGACAATCCTCCTTTTTCCATGAAGAACTACGTGGCGCTTCTTATTTGCCGGGTCGGTTACATAGAAGACTTGAACAACTTGGTTGCTTGACGAATGGTTCGTCTTTGTATCCGACACGTTCGAGGTCCACGGTAGTGACGCGTGCATTTGTCGACCTTCACCTGTGGGAGATGGACCCAACGGCACGAAATAGGGGATCTTGAAAAGCACGTGAGTCGATCTCCCATATCTCCTCTATTTGCCCATAGTACGAGCTCCTCAAATTATCGGTATTGAATGCATCTATCACGGACACACTTGATTCGCCTTTGTGCTCTTCCTATCACGAGTGCCAGTATAAAATGTGTACCCATTTATGTCATTATCCTTGCCATGTGACAATTGTAAAATGTGGCCCTCTTGCCAACCATAGCAACAGTATCATCACTTGATGACCTCCGGTGATTCGCACCTTTAACCATTCGTTGAACCGAGCGGTTGTGCTCTCTCGTGATCCAAACCTCCGACCAGTCGGATTACATTGGCGTACCATGTCTTTGTGCTCATCGATGTACGGGGACACTTGGGTCATGTGTTGCAAGACCGTGAAATGGGCTTGAGCGCACGTATCGGTCGGGAGTGATTGATTTCCTTCCGATGGTCCCGATACCATCCGGTCTCCCCTCATGACGAGATAGAGGCACACCAATCGGATCCACGAGCCATGTAGTCGACGCAGAACTCAATGACCTCTTCCGTTGCATAACCTTCGATGATGCCGCCCTCGGTCGAGATCGATTCCGTCGTAGGACTTGAGAATTCCATGTACCTCTCGAGCGGGTACATATGGCGAGAAACACAGGTCGCATATCTTTATCTCTTTCACAAGGTGAACAATGAGATGGACCATGATATCGAAAAATGACGGAGGGAAATACATCTCAAGATGACACGAGTCGTCACTACCTCGGCTGCAGAGCATCTAGTCCTTGGGGATCGATGACCTTCGAGCAATTGAGTTGAAGAAATAACACGACCTCAAGATTGCCACTCGGACCTTGTTCGGCAAGATACTCCTAATTACAACAGAAGCATTTGTGTCATCGACACACGACAATCATGCGACTTCATACCAATTAATTTCAAATCTTGCATAGAAACAAGTTTCTTAATGTTAGCGGAGTAACGGGACGGGACTTTCACACGTGCAAGCTCGCACGATTCATTTCTCTCGGCCTTGACAGAGTGTAGCAAATTTGGGGAAGATACGTTCGTCTCCAGATCGGTCTCTTTCGGTGCTAACTCGATCCTTATGTTCATATCGACCAAGTCACGCCGCATGCGTTAACACCATCCTTTGTTTTGCCACTAATGTTCACAAGAGACCAATCAAGCTATCACATACATTCTTCTCTCGTGCATAACGTCGATGCGATGGCGAACTTCTAAGTACTCCCAATAAGGCAAGTCCCAAAAATTGACCGCTTCTTCGGATGTTCTTCTCACGGGTTCTTAATTTCGTCCCTTCCCAAGCACAACATCGATATCCTTAACCATATCATAGACCTCTTTCCCACTAAAAGCCCTTGAAGTCGAACCGTCTTCCTTATTTCCGTCGAATTGTTTCTTCATCTTGCGGTATGGGTGACTCCTCGGAAGGAACCTACGGTGGCGCATGTACATTTCTTTTGTGAGTTGTTCGACCATACACTCTCAGTAGCATCTAAGCGGTGCGGATGAGGCTTTGACTCCTTTTGTCTTGAAGCCCGAAGCGAGTTACCAAGGGCGGGAAAATCATTGATGGTGCGAACAACATGCGCGTAAAGTGAAGTTCTCTCGTTTATACGCATCCCATACCTGTACCCCTTCGTTCCACGGTGTCACAAGATCTTCCGGCAATGGTGCTAGGTACACATCAATATCATTCCTGTGTTGCTTGCCCTTGGATAAGTAGTGACATCAAAATGTACTTCCGCTTCATACTGAGCCAAGGAGGAAGGTTGTACATACATAGATTCACGGGCGGAGTGCTATGTCGGTTTGCTCATGTTACCGAAAGGATTCATTCCATCCGTACTCAACCCTAACCTTATGTTCCTCGGTTCCACCGAACTCTTCAAGCTTCGATCGAAGTTTCTCCTTCGGCGCGAATCGGCAGGTGTCTTAGCTTTCCATCTCTCTTACGCTCCTCCGAGTGCCAACGCGACAATCTTGCCTCCTTTGGGTTCGCAAATAAACGCTTCAAGCGTGGGATTATAGGTAGATACCACAACATCTTAGCAGAGGTCCTTGCTTCACCTTAGCGATATTTTGGCGCTTGTATCGGGATGCTTTGCACAGGACAATAATGCATGTCTGCATACTCTTTACTGTAGAGGATACAATCGTTCGAACATGCATGTATTCTTTCTACTTCCATTCCCAATGGGCAAATAACCTTCTTTGCTTGATAGGTGGTCTTTGGGCAACACGTTTCCCTCGGAAGGATGTCAGCTAGGAGACCTAACAACGCCGTGAAACTCTTATCGGACCAACTATTGCTTGCCTTCAATTTCAGCAGTTCAAGCACGGTTGACAACCTTGTGTATTCGGCTTGCGGCCGGGGAACAAAGGTCTCACCGAGTCCTCCCTTAAGCCCTCGAATTTACAAAACTCTCTCTCACTATAGTTCTCTTATCGCATCGCGTAGCATCCGATCAGTTGTCATCGTGCCCCGATCCTCATCAAAAGCACATCCACATCCGCAAATCGTTGACTTCCTCGGCGATGTCGTCATTATTAACTCGGTATAATCGCTCTTCACGTGGTGGTCCAACATGTATACCCTTTTTGAAACCCCTTGAATCAAGTGCGCTCGATCTGCGCGCGTTGTTAAACATCTTGATTACACGCAATCAATGCACGGACATTACATGAAATTTATCCCTTCTTCAACATATCCCGCCTTTCGTGGCTCTTCTAAAAGCAACCACGCCATTAATGTAATCTTGACTCACACGGTTCACACCGTACATCCGATTCGATCCATCTACACTACGCATGTAACAAATTAGTGTCAAATTGATTAACGATTAATTTATAGCAAGCGAAAATGTGCAATATAAACTCATTCTCCAACATTTGTATCTAAGGTTATTGAAAGAAAACTCTTCACTAGTTATGTACCACACGCGGTGGCATAAGCGTAGCCATGCCTACTGGCCACAACCATGATCCCTACCTCTCGACACGATATCTATCTCAATTGAACAATCATGCAACCCAAATATAGGCATCACCTCATACAACACTTATTAACCTAAAATACCGGGACCGTAAATGCAATATTGCTTGACCCAAACCCCAAATGCATCGTGAACCGTTGTGTAAATTTTATTTTTTAAGCCAATTAATTATCCTAACTCAAATTTTAGTGATTATTAGACCTAATTCAATTTTATTAAGTTACCACTCCTAAGTCAAATTTTAGTTCATTAGTTATAAGGTTTCAAAACTAAGATTTGCGAGGCTAATATTATTTATTCCAACATTAACGGTGCAAGATCATGTGCTCATACCGAGTATTAGAGGAGGAGCCGCGAGTTGGAGGAGCTAGGCAGGGAAGTGGCGCTGGGCGGTGAACCTGTGCAGATGAGGAGCTAGAGGCGAGAAGTAGGGGTGGTGCTCGATATGGTGTCATGACAACAAATCTAGCCGAGGTGTACAACTGAGTCATGCGCGGTGCAAAGTGCCTCCCTTTGGTTGGTATTGTGGAGGCAGTTCTCTGCGGTATGACAAAATACTTTGTTGACAGAAGCAACAACGTGTCGCTCACCATGGCTAATGACAGAGTATTCTACTCCGCCATGGTCACCATGTATTTAGAGGAGAAGAGCAAGAAGGGTGAGATGCACCATGCATTCAAGATGGACACAAGGGAGCTTCGCTTCGAGATAATGTGCAGGGACAAAGTACGCCGCGGGACAAACCGCGACAGGGTCAGCCACGAGTACATCCTACGCCGCGGTAGTTGCATATGCACTTGCAACAAGCCCCTTCTTCTTCATAGGCTCTGGTCCCATGTCATAGCCGCATGTTCGACAGTGACGCAGCATCCCGATCAGTACCTCTCTGACTATTTCACCAAGGAGGCAGTGATGCAAACCTGGAGTGGGGAGATCTATGGTTACGCTGTGGTTGGCCATTTTACTAGCCATCCAACCTGGGAGCAACTAATCTAGGCTGCGAACATTGATAGACTCAAGGAAAAGGTTGGCCGGCCATAGGTGCGGCACATCAGGAACGACATGGACGAAGCAGAAACCGGACGTCGTACGAAGAAATGCTCCGTTTGCAGGGAGTCTGGGTACACCTTCAAGAAATGTCCCACGAGAAATCCTCTGGACGAAGGAGACATCGGTGCTCCGGACGTCGCCGCGGGGACCTTATCTGGTCCACCTAGGGGACGTTGAGGTCACGACCACAAGAAAGCACGGACAGTAGTAATATGTTATTGCCAATGTTCTGAATTATCATTTTGATTTCAAGCAAATTAAGTGTTATAACGTTTTGCTAAAATGTGATTTCACCGCACTAGAACAACATAAGACGATCACAAAACGTTATTACGAATCTAACAGATTTTGTACCATTTAAAATCAATAAAAATCACGAATAAACCAATCAGTTTAGGATTTTAGGTATCTGTCGCCAGTTCAACTAGCGACAGAAAGCCTGTCGCCAGTTGAAACGGCGACAGGTACCTGCACTGGCGACAGGGGAGCGAGAGGGTCACTGTCGCTAGTTGGGCTCATTTTTGTATGATTTTGGGGTGGTTATTTATTTTTGTAAATATTGTTTTTTTAAAAAATATTATTTTTTTAAAAAAAATTCCACCGTTAGCACGCCTTAAGAAAAACAGTTTTTAAGTTACTAAACACCTCTCTAAACGAGGTTGGTGCAGTCGGACTGCACTAAGAAAATTTGACCTCGCTGCGTACTGCGCGCGAAACCAGCATACTCGTGCACCGTTGGCACGTCGCGACCTCACGAAACAGATTTAGGTGATCCCGACCGATGAAGGCCGATCGTGTCGTGTTTATCGTGTCATCATGGTGCGCATACGCCATGTCGATCGTGTCATCGAGAGATCACGTGTCTCGCAGGTTTGGTGGTTGTCCTAGTCGTGGCTTTAGACTAGTGACGCGCGCCTGGTGATTGGGATTGTTAAGTTAGTGCTGGGGATTATCCGCACACGGAGGCACGTACACCCTCGGTTAATTCGTCGATCCAATCGGGCAGCGTCGACCAGCGAGCACTCCATGGACTGATGACACGATAAGCGTCCCTCGTATAAAACAAAGACAAACAGATGGAGCGCGCGTCGTCGTCGTCGTCGTCCCTATCAAGTTCTAGAATAAGTTTGGGGGTAAGTGTTACTAATCTAAGCCAGCTGACATGTGCGTGTGTTTCTTTCCGAGGTTTGCTATTTAGCACTCTTAAGTGTTTTCACAATGTTTTGTTTGGTGCAGTATGCGCCGACTAAGTATCCCTTGCCCTCTCTCCTATGTAGATTGTTTTTTTTAAAAAAAGTTATGTGTTATCACGGAGGTGATGAGTGGTAGGATGGTCCAAAAACAAGCAGTTGTGTAACATATAGACATTCCAAACAAAATACATATCCCTAGACGTAGTTTCCACCTTTTCATATTAACTTGGGCATTTGGCTCTCTCGGTTTGTTCTCCTAATGACCATCCGCGTCGTTCGTGTTTTTTTTTTTTTTTGCGTGCGTCGGTGTCTTCGCGTCGTCGTCCACGCTGCCTGCTCTCCGCATCGGCCCGTGTGCGCGTCGTCGTCCTCGCTGCCTAGTATTTCACGTTAGAGCGTAGGCCCTTTTCTTTGGTCCAAGACGACTTGACTCGAGCAGCGAATTTATATGGTTAATGGGCCATTCCTTTGAGCTGGATGACAGCATGCATGTGACCTATCCGACCTCAATCAAGTGCTCTGCTTCTGGGTGTGCACGACAGTGCAGGGAAATGCACCTGTCCTTGGGCTGTTTCCTACGGTGTCAATCCGACACGAATTATTCGTTTTATTCCACTATCATATATTTGATACGATACGGATACGCTTTAAATTTTTTTCATAATTAACAAATTCTTCTATTCGTATTTGTATTCACATAAAAAAAATAGGGATACCAATATAATATGAACTTTTGCCACCCGAAATATTATTTTATCCGCACTATTTGTATTACAATTCGATAAAACAATGTATATATTTTATTGAAGTATGACTAACTAGTTAGATGTGTATTTTTAGTTTAACATGAATTTATATTTTTAGGTGAAATAGATAAACTAGAATTATTCGGTTTCGTTTTCAATCGGTTAACACCTGTTCCCTCCAAAAGGAAGCTTTCCGGCCGTAGGTAGGAACAGAAATCTCCACGTAGTAGTATGTATATGGCTGGAAAAAAAAACTCATCTACAAGAGCACAGATAACAGACCTGTCAATTGAAAATTCAAAATGTTTGTTTCCCTCGAAAGGAAGAGACGAATTATCTTGATCATGGTTTTAGGATTTGATTACTGTGCGCTTGTATGGCCGGAGATTCTCTCAGGCCAAAGGGAAACCATGGCCGCCCTGCCTCTAGAAAAATTGCTGTAAAGTGCTTAGTTATACTACTTCAACGCTAACGCAACACTAAACTCTGGGTGGTGCGCCGCCGTCCAAGAGTGGACCGGTGTGGACGGTCCCATGCCGGCGGTGGTATTGTCGGCGAGGAGGAGGAGGGCGCGGAGATAAGCCATTGGAGTGGAGGGAGGGTTGAAGATGTCGCATCTGCCAGCACGGTTGTCATTATCTTAATTCTAGTCTTAAAGTCCTAAGAATTTATGATCCTATATTGAATGCAACGATCTGATCCTAGGTAGAACATTAATTTGGTAGAATCTTAATATCATTATGATTCTAGCAAAAAGATTTGTTTGTAGGATCTCAAACACAATTAATATGATTCTATCCAATTCTACTATTCTAGTAATTAATTATTAAAATTTACTCAACATATGTCCTTTTTATTGTAAAGTTTAACTATATATCCATTCATATATAATAATTATTTGTATAAACAACAATTAATCTTTTATTTTTGTTATCTTTTTGTAAATAAAAGTTTTGAAATAATAATTTAATGCATGACATTATAATATGTACAAAAAATATGCATTAACATGCCAACTATAAATCTAACTAGGTGTCAAATGATTAAATAAATGGTAAAATAACAATCAAAAGATGTGGTAGATCGAGAAAAGATACTATTTAGTAGAATCAGATAGTATCTTATATTTTACAATTCGATCCAAGATTGGTATCTTATCAAAGCACATCCTAGATTGGTATCCTATCAAAGCACCTCTGATCCGATTAAAGCTCGATTTTGACAACCTTGCCTTTTGTTAAGGATATAACGGTATTAGTGGTATTTTCCTATTGTATTAGGGTTTAGACTTCTGTTCCCTTATACCCTATATATATGGCTCATTGGGTCTCTTCAATATACACAATATTCATAACATAGTGTTGGACCGAAAAGGCGACTAGAGGGGGGTGAATAGGAGCACGCTCACTTTTTCAACTAAGATTAGATCCAATACAAATTTCACTCCAATAGCTATGGAAGCTATGAAGATCAATATACCAGTACAGCGGAAGACTAGTATTGAATCCAATCTAAACCCCGAAGCAAAATAACCAAAATCAACCAAAACTTGATTTCCAAGTGTAGGGCGGTCTGACCTCTATGTTAATGGCGGTCTGACCGGTCCATGGGCGGTCTGACCTCTATGTTAATGGCGGTCTGACCTCTAGCCTAATGAACAGTGAAATCAGCACGAAAAACGAAGTTGCAAATATATGTAACTTTTGATCTACAACTCCAAACTTGATAAAACTTGGTACACACCTTCTCTAGGATGTCAGGAACCTATTCCAATCGAAGATCGCGAAGATCCTTAGAAAAGTTACGACCTTTTTCAGTTTGAGAGGTGGATGGTTCAAAACTGAGTCAAAACGAAAACTAGATCCAAAAACTTGCTCGTGGGTGATTGATGATCAAGATGATCCTAGATGTGTTCCCACATGTCACAACAAGCTAGATCACGTGAAGAAATCAATCAAAAACATGCGAATCAAAGAAAGACTCAAAATCACCAAATAGAGAGAAGAAAGGTAAAGAGACACATCTTTGAGCAAACTTTCCTTGGATTGATTTGATAGGATTTGGGTTTACAGCCACTCCATCAATGGAGGACAAAGCTCAATCCAAGAGCACGAAATCAAATCAAAACTCTCTAGAACCCTAACCTCCACTAATCCTCTCCCTAAGCCAAACTAGGGTTTCAACAATAAAGAAAGGGTTAGAAGGGATGCAGCCACCACCCTCCTCTATTTATGGTGGAGACTTAGACCTTCTAGAAGTTTAACTTAAATGGGCTCCCGATAAGGCCCAACACAAACGGGTCACGCATACACGCATTTTAAAGCACCGACTTCAACTACTCTTGACCTAAACCGCTTCTCTTTGCCTCGTCTTGCGCCGCGGGTTGGTAAAAGGTCACCAAGGTGGTATTTGGTAAGATTACCAAAATACCCCTTCTCGGTCCTTCTCCGAAGACCGAGTCCATCTGCGCGAAGCACTTCGCCTACCCCGCCACGTGTAGGTTGATCAACGGCTCTCTCCATGTTGGCAAGTCTCTCCCATCCAACTCCCATCGAAACCACCATGGCACTTGCACCGACTCCCGCGCCGCTTGATCAAACCAGTCGCACCGAACTATCCGTTCGGTCATCCTTGTCCATTCTGCACCATACTTGAGTTCATTGACCTCACCCGGCATCGTCGATCGTTCTGGACCTCAGCTCTCCAAGCCTCGTCCCGATCATCCTCGCCGTTGACCGTCGTTGACCACCAAGCAACCTGCACAACAATAGACAAGCAAATCGAATCCGGGAACAAGTTTTTCATAAGTTGACCCACGTTAGTCAAAACATGCATCATGCAACACATATGCACTGAAACTCATGACTTTGACCTAACCAACGAACAACGCCGCCACGAAGGCCGACGTTCAAGTGACAACCGGTCAGACCGCCCCTCGGGGCGGTCCTCGATCGGCTCTGAGCGGTCGGGACCGGCCAATGGGACTTAGCCAAATTTTGGCCCCTCAAATCCTAGACCCTACTGGAATTTTATATCTCGAATAACTTTTTACTGGAGACTCCAAAAATCATGAGACCAAGTGCATTTGGATCCCCTCACTTGCCTACACCCTCTATTTTTGGCCCAGCCTGTTCTGACCATTTTTGGTCACGGCCGGTCTGACCGCCGCACATGGCCGGTCCAACCGATTTGGGACCAGTCGGACCGCCCCTGTCCAGAAAGCCTGAACTTTGTCGAAAACTCGTGAAACGACAAACCGTTAACGCCCTTGCCAATTGTCACATCATCTTAAGATCTGGAGCATATCCCCATGATATCCACAATCTCCCCCTTGATGAACACATTGGCAATAATCCAGAAAATGTAATTTGGAGGTTTGAAAAGTAAAATACTTTCGTTTTCGCACAAAGGCACAACTTGGTCCATAAGCAAGAGAAAGCAATGGAAATGACCAAGCTGGTATCATAATAGCATAGGCATGTGAGATAAGGCAAAAGAAAGCATAAAAACTTTGATTTCCAGAAAAAAGTCAAAAATCTCACTTAAGGTCCATATGAAAGAACAATTGTTCAATTTGACCTTTGATCATTGTGAGGAGTAATAAATGCAATTCAAGTTCAGAAGAGTCAATAAGACAATAAGAATGCAATTCAAAAACTCCCCCTCACTATGATCCTCGGATTTCAGAAAATTTCAAATTCTCTAACTTTCTCCCCTTTGTATAATCTTCTCCCCAACATTGAGATATCTACTCCCCCTTTGACAATGGAGTTATCAAGGAATCACGCCTTCCTCTCATCCAGAGATAACAAATGCAGAATGAAGAGAGAAGCAAAAAGAAGAAGTATGCATGAAGTGCAATGAAGTGGCTTCATTTTTGTATTTTTCAATTTTTGATTACAAGAAGCTTTGGAGATTACCCAAAAGAGCAAGCCAGCATTTCTAATATTGCACAAATAACATATCAAGCCTGAGAGTGCTAGCAAGATCATGGTAAGACATATATATCAAAGCTAAGCACAAAGGCTCAAAAGTAAAGCAATAGATTTGATCAATTTAAGCAAAGCTTCAAATTCAGCAAGTTCATCAACAGGGATCCTAAAATGAAATTGGCCATGTCAAAATGTCAAAGTGAGATCAAAAATCTAACAAATACCACATTAAGAGTCAATCAGGTCCTGTATTGAATCATTTTGCTCAGTATTTCTCAAAAGCCCATTTGTCAACAGTTTTCTCATATGCATTGAATATTGAAGTTGACTAATGATCTAATTTAGTGACAAGATCCTGGACTAGGAGACATCCACAAACTCATCCTAAGCTTCGATCATAAGTTGATTAAAGGTATATCTTAGTAAATAAGATCCTGGACTAGGAGTCATCCACAAACTCTTTCTAAGCTTCTACCAGGGCGACAAATCTTGAGGTTCATGTCATTTCTGACAAGTAATCCCCATGAGATCATCTGGATCATCAAACTATCTCCAAGTTCATGTCTTTGACAAGCAGCCTCGTAAGAGTAGTTTGGCACATTTTTAAGCATAAGACAATCTTGATTTTTTATTTTTCACAGGAGCAGTTTTAGAATCTCAAGAACACAAAAAGCTCAAGTAATGGTCAATTTTAGATTCAAGAGCTAACAAAGCAATTCTGACAGGGCCAATGTCACAAAAGGAGCACTAATTGCGCAACTCGCTAAAACATCCACAAATTGTAATTTTTAGTTCGAGTTGTTTTAAAGTTCTAGCTCATATAGCAAAGACTTAGCTACACATGTAAAAGGAAAATAATTCTAGCAAGTCAAAGAACTAGACATGGCATTGAGCAAGAATTGAAATACTAAAGCTCCAAAGGGTAATAGGCAAAGCTTCATCAATTTTAAAAGATAAGCAGAAAATCTTATATTACAATGCATCTTTTTGGATTTTTCATACCACTTGATGTATTTTTCATATGAATGCAATATGATACAATGAGATGCAATAAAAAGATTAAAAACCTAAAAAGATCAAAAAGATCAATAAGTTAAGAAAAAGAACAATAAAAGATCAAAAGAACAAGGTAAGATCAGAAAAGATCGAACTCCCCCTCAAACCAACCTATAGGCCTGGTGAGGATATCAGCCAGTTGAGCCTCGGACTCCACGAAGTGCAGCACAATATCACCCTTCTCGACATGGTCTCTAAGGAAGTGATAGCGAATGTCTATGTGCTTGGTCCTAGAGTGTTGCACAGGGTTCTTAGCAATGTTAATAGCAGAAGTGTTATCACAGAAAAGAGGAACACTAGCGAAATTTAACCCATAGTCCTTAAGAGTGGATACCATCCACAAAATCTGACTACAGCAACTAGCAGCAGCTACATATTCAGCTTCAGCAGTAGATTATGCAACAGAGGACTGCTTCCTAGAAGACCAAGAAATGAGAGAAGTGCCTAGGAAGTTACAAGTGCCCGAGGTACTCTTCCTATCAAGCCGATGACCATAAAATCGAATCGAAAACCCCGAATGGACAAAGAAGAAGAGCAGGAGTATCAAATGCCATACTGGAGGGTAGAGTGTAAATACCTGAATATGTTCTTAACAGCTTGGCGATGGGAAGCTCTCGGAGATGCCTGAAACCTCGCGCAGAGGCGACTGTGAAGTGGATGTCCGGTCTTGAGGCCGTCAGGTATAGGAGGGAGCCGATCATGCTGCGGTACTCGCGTTGATCCACGGCTTCTCCTTCCTCATCTGGATCCAAAGCAGTCGAAGTCGCCATGGGAGTGGCGATCGACTTGCAGTCACCCATGTCGAAGCGTTTGAGTAGATCCTTAGTATACTTCGTCTGATGGATGAAGATCCCTTCCTTACATTGTTTGATTTGAAGCCCCAGAAAGTAATTGAGCTCTCCCATCATGCTCATCTCAAATTCCCTGGACATAGTCTCAGAAAAGCTGGAAACAAGAGTATGAGAAGAACCACCAAAGATAATATCATCAATGTAAATCTGAGCAAGTAAGAAGTCATTGCCACGCCTAAGAATGAATAAGGTCTTGTCTACCTTACCCATCTCAAAATCATTCTTAAGCAAGAAGGTCTTAAGCCTATCATACCAGGCTCTAGGGGCTTGTTTAAGACCATACAAGGCTTTGGACAACTTGAAGACATGATGTGGGTTCTTGGGATTCTCAAAGCCTGGGGGTTGCCTAACATAAACCTCCTCCTCTATGAAACCATTCAAAAAGGCACTCTTAACATCCATCTGATATAATCTAAAGCCCGTAGAGGCAGCAAATGCAAGAAGAATGCGAATGGCTTCTAGTCTAGCAACAGGAGCAAAGGTCTCATCAAAATCTAACCCCTCAACTTGGCTAAACCCTTGAGCTACGAACCTAGCCTTGTTTCTAATCACAGAACCATCCTCATTTTGTTTTTTTTAAAACCCAGCGGGTTCCTATAACATTATGACCACTAGGAGGTTCTACTAGGTTCCAGATCTTATTCCTCTCCAAATTCTCTAACTCCTCATGCATGGCATTGACCCAACTAGAATCAGATAAAGCATGTGATATATCGCGGGGTTCAAAAGAAGCTACAAAAGAAGAATGAGAATAGAGGTTTGGATCATGATACCTGGAGAGAGTGACTCGCTCATGGAGATTACCTATCATCTGATCCGGAGGATGCTGCTTTTGAACGTGAAGTGGCGCACCCGGAGAGGAAAGTACCTTTTCGACCTCCGCAGGTACTGCTGATGATGAAGATGCAGCAGGTGCCTCAACTGAAGGCGAAGTAGTCACAGCAGGTTCTTGTGCTGGAAGAGGAGCGTCAACAGCAGCAGGTGGAAGAGCATCATCGAGTCCATCATCATCTTCCTCCACAAATATACTCTCTGTCACCTGTGTATCACCAGAAATATCTGATCTAGCTCCAGGGCTAGTCTCATCAAAAGTGATATTGCATATCTCCTGAACCAGGTTAGTTTCAACATTAAAAACTCGAAAACCCCTTGAATGCGCAGGATAACCCAGAAATAAACCATCAAAAGTTCTTGACTCAAATTTATCTAGGTTTCTGTCTTGAGAATAAAACATTTGGATCCAAAGACTCGAAAGTGCGAGACAAAGGGTTTTCTACAAAACCGAAGCTCATAAGGATTCTTGCCAAAAAAAACGGTCTTAAAAAGACACGATTTGCAATATGACAAGCAGTAGAAATATCTTCGGCCCAAAACCTCCTCGGAGTGCTATACTCATCTAGCATCATCCTAACCATCTCGACTAAGGTCCTGTTCTTCCTTTCCACAACGCCATTTTGTTGAGGGACGTGTGGAGGGGAGAACTGATGCTCAATTCCACGCTCAGCACAAAAGGAAGCAAAGAGGCATTCTTGAACTCCGTGCCATTGTCACTGCGGATCGCTCTCAAGGCACTCGGAAGTTCAGAAGCCAAACGAAGAGCAAGATCATGATAATGATCAAAAGCTTCATCCTTCGAAGCAAGAAAGAACACCCAAGTGTATCTAGAAAAATCATCGACTATGACAAGAATGTACCATTTTCCACCAACTGACCGAACCCTAGCGGGACCAATAGTATCCATATGAAGCAACTGTCCCGGTCCGTCAGTCATGACCATAATCACTGATGGGTGTAAGGCGGTAACTTGCTTGCCATGCCTACAGGGCGCACATACAGCATCCTTGACGGCTTTGAGTTTGGGCAAACCTCTCATGAGCTCAAGGTTACTAACTCGCGTTAGATGATCAAAACCAATGTGCCCCAAACGACGGTTTCAAAACCAGAACTCAGAAGAAGAAGATGAAATCAAGCACTTGAGAGAACCAGCAAGAGATTCAGAAAAATCAGCTCCAAAGATCCTAGCAACTCTAGTAATCCCAAAAACAAGCTCACCAGTTGAATCAAGCACCCGACAAGCATTTTTCTTAAATCTAGTCTCATAGCCATCGTCAAGAAGTTGAGAGACAGAAAGCAAATTAAACCTTAGCTTATCCACAAGGGCGACATCCTTGAGGATGAACTTGTCGTTCACCCTGATCGATCCCGTTCCTTCAATCCGCCCTTGCCTATCATCTCCAAAGGTGATGAATTTATCACCCATCGACCGTGTGAAGGAGGTGAACCATCTTGAGTCCCGGTCATGTGGCGTGAAAAGCCGGAGTTGACGAACCACGTGTCCTTCCTCTTTCCGCGGTAATCCTGAAAATCAAGGCACAGAAGAACGATGTGTCTCAATACTGGGGTTAGTTAAACAAGACTTGGGAACCCAGTACTGAGACACACGTCTACGAGTAGTATGCAAAGCAGAAGTGCTATCCTTGATTAAGTTTGAAGTTCTGTTATGAGCAATGGTTACTCTAATATGAGAGTTATCCTGTCTAGGAGTATGATGATGAGCATGTGACACAAATTCTAAACCATGTTTCTTCTTTTCTATGTTACCATGTCTAGTAAAAGCTCTAGGTTGATTGGATGAAATTCTAGCAAAAGTTTTCTTATCATTTTTCAACCTACGCCCACAGAACTCAACCAAATGCCCATCCTTCTTGCAATAGGTGCAATGGTACTTGATACCACCTGGAGAAGCATCCTTTGACTTAACAGATGGTTGGGCAAAACCCACAGATTTAAAAATAGTTTTTGCAGATTGGGTTTTAAATTCAACTAACCTATTTTCCAAGACTTGAGTAACTTTTGGCTTAGAATTATCTTGGACAGAGTTGTATCCTAATCCTTACTTCTTATAAGGAGTTTTAGACTTGTCCAGAATCATGTTTAATTGTTTCTTACCTTTAGAAAAAATTTCTAAGGTATCCTTAAGATAAGCATTTTCTTTTTCAAGATTAACACATGATTCACACGTTTTGCCCTTAATGGCTCTAGCATATCTCTTCTTATATAAGGTAGCTTCAAGTTTAAGAGTTTCGCAAGAGATACAAGAAGCAAAATCAATTCTATCCTTAAGCTTAGCAAATTTAGCTCTAACTGCATTTACTACGTCTTGTACTTCATGTTCTCGTTCAATGCAAAAAGAGCAAAGGCTAGAATCAACCACACCAGAAGCAACCAACTTGCTAGAATCTAAGCATTTTTCACAAGGAGCAGATTTAACCTCAACTAGCTCAGTCCTAGCATTTTCAAGTTGTTGCAAAGCAGTATCATAAGCAGATTGCAGTTTAGCAAATTCTGAGTGTAGAGCATGGCAGGAAGAACATTCATCATATTCAAGAGTCTTAGAATTTGCAAGTTCTAAAGTCAAATTATCTACTTGAGACTCTAAGTCCTTGTTCCTAGCCATGATATACTCTAAAGCCTTATCCTGACTCATGAGTTGCTCAAAGATAGTTTCGCATCTATCAGAAAGGACAGAAAACAAGAATGAGTCGGAACTCAGCAAGTACAGTAAACAATTGAACATACAAGGTTATGAACAAGTCTATCTCAATACGAAATCTGAACTTATCTCTGAACACTTATGAGTATGAATGGAATGAATGGATGCCTTGAAAGGAAAGGACTGCACACATGCTCATAACGGTATAGCGAGTGACACACCCGTCGGTGCTCACTTAAGCCCGTACTTAACAAAGTCCGGGGATTCAATCACCGTATGAAGAACGTTTCATACGAGTGTTCGAAATTGCCCACAGTGGAATGGTGGGTCTTACGTGCCCATACTGGAATTGATGGGTCTTAACAATTCCATTCCCGTGGACGGAACACGAACAATGCAAGAATGGAATGAATATATGCAATGAGTGTCACCTCTTTCATTCATATGGATTATCAACTAAGAACGAATAAATATCATGAAGTTTGAATCATGGATCATAGAAATAACATCGCATCAAAAACATTCAACTGTAAAACATTAAGTATGAGAATGGATCATAGAAGTAACATCGCATCAACAACATTCAATAGAAATCATCATGTCTTAACACATTGTACTTGACTTCCGCGCTGTGACGTATTAGGAGGCAACGAAGGTGCTCCTCCACTCACCGCCTCACCGTCTACACAAATATGTATTCCTAATAAGGATACAACGTATGACATAGCTACAGGTATCCTACCATTACCCTCTAACTATCCAGGACAATCAACGGGTTCAAACTGACAATTAAACTATTCGGCCACCTGACAACCCTACTGGGTAGCATTACGAGAAACATCATAATTAAAAATCTGTAACTCGAAATGATATGAAACCAGTGCTCAATGAATCTTAACGAACTAGGCTACGAAACTATAGTTGACAAGATTCACTAAATCTGCCCAAACAATCAGCTAACCAGTAGTTGAAAACGTATGACATACATCTGTCCAGCAATCGATCAGCAGTAAAGAACAAGGCATATCTTTCATTCTATAGATCCAATGGAGGTGTTCTTTATCAATCTGGAAATATTATTAAAATTTATACAATAACCTAAATGGATGGAGGTCTTGAATCTTACATTAACAATGTCCAAATTGAGGAACAAACAGACAGTTCCTTCTTGTCAGACAGACATAACATCACGCAAAGAAAAATTCATATCTCCTAAATCGTAAGGCGAAATCTCGTGATCTCAGTGGCTACGGAAAAATAAAAACTAAGACTACAAAACTCTAGCAGACGAAAATACCAGATTCTGCATCTAAGATGCCGAAACTGGGCGCACAACTTACTGTACAGATTGGATCTAACAACAGAGGCAAAACGATCCAACTAATCGAATCGAATTCTCATCTCTTATGAATCAAACAGCGAGGGGAGGCCATTGTTACCCTTGTAGAACCTCAAGAACAACGTGGATTGGCCTCTCGAAGAACCTCCCTCTCCTCCCTTCAATGGCCGACCAAGGTGAGGAAGACGAACGTCCGGTGGTGACGGCAGGAGAGATCGGCTTCAGGGGAGACCTTGGGGCAGCGCCGGGGATCGCCGGAGGCCAGCACCAAGGGGGAGGGGAGGCGCCAAGGGCAGGGGAGGTGCTGGTTTGGGGATAGGGATGGCGGCTCAAAGGGAGGGCAGTGGGGAGAGAGAAGAGGGGCTAGGGTTTGGGGTGAGAAACCCCTCTTGGGCCCCCTCTGGGCCCTTCTGGCTACTGCCTGAGCCCGGCTTGCGGAAGTTCGCTAACCCCCCATGAGAGGATAATTTCAGATTTTTGTTCTGCTCCCTCTCCCGGGATTTCTTCCGAACAGCCGATTCACTTTCGGGATATTACAAGTAAAATATCATTTATATTTTTCTCCAAGACAACTCTAGGAGAAACAAAAATGAACTGCATAAATTTTTTGAATATATATGGTGACTTATTCACGGCAGTTGCCTATGTCAGTTACCTTTTTCTATTCTCTAAAAAAAATCAGCTACAGATCAATGGAAGTCTAAAATAGAAAGGCAATGACCAATTCTTGATATTTAACATCAAGAGATATTTAGTAGCTAAACTGGTAAACAACAGTTATTCAATTACATACAAAATAGATACTTCATGCTCATGATAAATGATAATATACATTAAACATGAGCAGAAAAAGAGAAAAAAATTGAGCGAAATGCAGAACCAAGTAGATCAAGGCCCAAGCACCCACGGTCCCACCCCAACAAAACTGGAGTTGCTAACAAGGTATTCGTAAAAATCAAAATAGGAGAATGCAAATGGACGTGTAACATATATATGCAGGCTGATAATTAACGTAGAGGTGAATTGTTCTTGTTTGTTTGGTCTTAAATTTGATACGTTTTGTCCTAAATGTGGTATCATCAGTTGGGAAAACAGCAAAGAAAAAGATGAAGAAATTGCTGACCTGTTTTGTGCACGTTGCGGCTTCGAAAAGCCACTTTTGAGTATAAGGCAGTGCCGCTCGGTTCCATGGTCCTGATAATATGGAATAATAGCAATGGTATAAGAACGCGAGAAACATAAATATGAAATATTAGAGTATTAATAAGCAGAGCAATTTCTATGGCTCGTTATTTACAGTAAAAAAATATTTCAGTTTGTGATAACTCTCTAAATCCTAAAAATTACGATGTTTGTAACAAAACGCTTAAATTACAGCCAACAAAATAGTTCGAGATACTAAATTTTTTGCACTAACCATAATATGACAAAATCATAAGAAAACATAAGAACTTGGTATGCTCTTGAGACATGCCCAAAAAAATGTCCATGCCTCACAATATAGGAATCTGATGATATTTTCATAATATAATAGGGATAATAGGTCTGGTCCATACATCAGTTTTCATCATGCAAGTAATAGGTTCAATGGTCCATGCATAACAATGTAGGGCTAGTCTATACATCAGTCTTCATCACGCAGGTAATAGGTTCAATAGTCCATGCATAACAATATAGTGGTGAACAAAAGACTGGACAGAGGCAAGCAAGCCTAGTTGTTGCTCCCCCTCTTGGTCTAGGATTTTGAGACATTCTGGTGCATGTTTGAATATAATTTTTTTTAAAAAAATCTCATTAAATATAACAATTCTCTAACAACTTTCAAGAAAAATTGGTGGAGGAACAGGAAATTCTAGCGATCAAGAATGATCCATCTACACTACGCATGTAACAAATTAGTGTCAAATTGATTAACGATTAATTTATAGCAAACGAAAATGTGCAATATAAACTCATTCTCCAACATTTGTATCTAAGGTTATTGAAAGAAAACTTCACTAGTTATGTACCACACGTGTGGCATGCGTAGCCATGCCTACTACACAACCATGATCCCTACTCGACACCGATATCTATCTCAATTGAACAATCATGCAACCCAAATATAGGCATCACCTATACAACACTTATTAACCTAAAATACCGAACCGAATGCAATATTGCTTGACTCCAAACCCCACCGCATCGTGAACCTAAAATTTTATTTTTTAAGCCAATTAATTATCCTAACTCAAATTTTAGTGATTATTAGACCTAATTCAATTTTATTAAGTTACCACTCCTAAGTCAAATTTTAGTTCATTAGTTATAAGGTTTCAAAACTAAGATTTGGTGTAATATTATTATTATTCCAACATTAATAAGTGCAAGATCATGTGCTCATACCAAGATAGAGGAGGAGCCGCAGTTGGAGGAGCTAGGCAGAAGGGCGCCTGAGCAGAGACACAGAACAGGAGCTAGGGCAGAAGTGGCGCAGTTGGAGGAGCTAGGCAGAAGTGGCGCTCGGAGCGGTATACACATAGTTGAGGAGCAAAGGGAAGGGAAGTGGTGACACAGCCAGCAGTGGCTACAGAGGGATGTCTCGCCAATTTATATGAAGCACAGAAATACAGATTTTGCTCTATTCGTAACCGCCTCGTGATAGGTAATATCACGCATTTCGCTCAAATAGAACCGTCATGAACATCACGCACGCTCAAATAGAACTGTCAGAGACATCGCCGCACGCTTCTATTTCGTAACCGTCGTGATATCGCGCATTTTGCTCGAAATAGAACTGCTTCATACACGCATCGCTTCTATTTCGTAAATCGTCAGATAATTGCCTATCACGTACGCTTCAAATAGAACTGCCTGCGATAGGCTCGCGCTTAAAACATAGCCTGCATAGACTCCAACACAGACGCACGTGGGGTGGTGCTCGATATGGTGTCATGACAACAAATCTAGCCGAGGTGTACAACTGAGTCATGCGCGGTGCAAAGTGTCTCCCTTTGGTTGGTATTGTGGAGGCGGTTCTGCTGGTATGACAAAATACTTTGTTGTGAAGCAACAACGTGTCGCTCACCATGGCTAATGTGAGTATTCTACTCCGCCATGGTCACCATGTATTTAGAGGAGAAGAGCAAGAAGGGTGAGATGCACCATGCATTCAAGATGGACACAAGGGAGCTTCGCTTCGAGATAATGTGCAGGGACAAAGTACGCCGCGGGACAAACCGCGCGAGGTCGATACGAGTACATCCTACGCCGCGGTAGTTGCATATGCACTTGCAACAAGCCCCTTCTTCTTCATAGACTCTGGTCCCATATCATAGCCGCATGTTCGGCGATGTGTGACATCGATCGATCCACCTCTCGACTATTTCACCAAGGAGGCAGTGATGCAAACCTGGAGTGGGGAGATCTATGGTTACGCTGTGGTTGGCCATTTTACTAGCCATCCAACCTGGGAGCAACTAATCTAGGCTGCGAACATTGATAGACTCAAGAAAAAGGTTGGCCGGCCATAGGTGCGGCACATCAGGAACGACATGGACGAAGCAGAAACCGGACGTCGTACGAAGAAATGCTCCGTTTGCAGGGAGTCTGGGTACACCTTCAAGAAATGTCCCACGAGAAATCCTCTGGACGAAGGAGACATCAGTGCTCCGGACGTCGCCGCGGGGACCTTATCTGGTCCACCTAGGGGACGTTGAGGTCACGACCACAAGAAAGCACGGACAATAGTAATATGTTATTGCCAATGTTCTGAATTATCATTTTGATTTCAAGTAAATTAAGTGTTATAACGTTTTGCTAAAATGTGATTTCACCGCACTAGAACAACATAAGACGATCACAAAACGTTATTACGAATCTAACAGATTTTGTACCATTTAAAATCAATAAAAATCACGAATAAACCAATCAGTTTAGGATTTTAGGTATCATGCTTGATTCAACTAGACGACGAGCTGTCGCCGATTGAAGCGGCGGCACTTTCTTAGCGACGAGGGGCGAGAGGTCCTTGCGCTAGTTGGGCTCATTTTTGTATGATTTTGGGGTGGTTATTTATTTTTGTAAATATTGTTTTTTTAAAAAATATTATTTTTTTAAAAAAAATTCCACCGTTAGCACGCCTTAAGAAAAACAGTTTTTAAGTTACTAAACACCTCTCTAAACGAGGTTGGTGCAGTCGGATTGCACTAAGAAAATTTGACCTCGCTGCGTCGCTGCCGCGAAACGACAACTACTCGTGCACCGTTGTACGTCGCGACCTCCGCGAAAGCAGATTTAGGTGATCCCGACCGATGAAGGCCGATCGTGTCGTGTTTATCGTGTCATCATGGTGCGCATCGCCATGTCGATCGTGTCATCGAGAGATCACGCGTCTCGCGAGTTTGGTGGTTGTCCTAGTCGTGGCTTTAGACTAGTGGCGCTGGTGATTGGGATTGTTAAGTTAGTCTGGGGATTATCCGCTGCGGAGGCACGTACACCCTCGGTTAATTAAATCGATCCAATCGGGCGGCGTCGACCAGCGAGCACTCCATGGACTGATGACACGATAAGCGTCCCTCGTATAAAACAAAGACAAACAGATGGAGCGCGCGTCGTCGTCGTCGTCGTCCCTATCAAGTTCTAGAATAAGTTTGGGGGTAAGTGTTACTAATCTAAGCCAGCTGACATGTGCGTGTGTTTCTTTCCGAGGTTTGCTATTTAGCACTCTTAAGTGTTTTCACAATGTTTTGTTTGGTGCAGTATGCGCCGACTAAGTATCCCTTGCCCTCTCTCCTATGTAGATTGTTTTTTTTTTAAAAAATTATGTGTTATCACGGAGGTGATGAGTGGTAGGATGGTCCAAAAACAAGCAGTTGTGTAACATATAGACATTCCAAACAAAATACATATCCCTAGACGTAGTTTCCACCTTTTCATATTAACTTGGGCATTTGGCTCTCTCGGTTTGTTCTCCTAATGACCATCCGCGTCGTTCGTGTTTTTTTTTTTTTTGCGTGCGTCGGTGTCTTCGCGTCGTCGTCCACGCTGCCTGCTCTCCGCATCGGCCCGTGTGCGCGTCGTCGTCCTCGCTGCCTAGTATTTCACGTTAGAGCGTAGGCCCTTTTCTTTGGTCCAAGACGACTTGACTCGAGCAGCGAATTTATATGGTTAATGGGCCATTCCTTTGAGCTGGATGACAGCATGCATGTGACCTATCCGACCTCAATCAAGTGCTCTGCTTCTGGGTGTGCACGACAGTGCAGGGAAATGCACCTGTCCTTGGGCTGTTTCCTACGGTGTCAATCCGACACGAATTATTCGTTTTATTCCACTATCATATATTTGATACGATACGGATACGCTTTAAATTTTTTTCATAATTAACAAATTCTTCTATTCGTATTTGTATTCACATAAAAAAAATAGGGATACCAATATAATATGAACTTTTGCCACCCGAAATATTATTTTATCCGCACTATTTGTATTACAATTCGATAAAACAATGTATATATTTTATTGAAGTATGACTAACTAGTTAGATGTGTATTTTTAGTTTAGCATGAATTTATATTTTTAGGTGAAATAGATAAACTAGAATTATTGGTTTCGTTTTCAATCGGTTAACACTGTTCCCTCCAAAGGAAGCTTTCGGCCGTAGGTAGCAGAAATCTCACGTAGTAGTATGTATATGGTGGAAAAAAACTCATCTACAAGAGCACGGATAACAGACCTGTCAATTGAAAATTCAAAATGTTCGTTTCCCTCGAAAGGAAGAGGCAATTATCTTGATCATGGTTTTAGGATTTGATTCTTAATGGCTTGTATGGCGGAGATTTTCTCGGGCCAAAGGGGCTCATGGCCGCCACCTCTAGAAAAATTCTGTAAAGTGCTTAGTTATACTACTTCAACTAACGCAACACTAAACTACGGGTGGTGCGCCGCGTCAAGAGTGGACGGTGTGGGCGGTCCCATGCACGTGGTGGTATTGTCGTGAGGAGGAGGAGGCGCGGAGATAAGCCATTGGAGTGGAGGAGGGTTGAAGATGTCGCATCTGCCAGCACGGTTGTCATTATCTTAATTCTAGTCTTAAAGTCCTAAGAATTTATGATCCTATATTGAATGCAACGATCTGATCCTAGGTAGAACATTAATTTGGTAGAATCTTAATATCATTATGATTCTAGCAAAAAGATTTGTTTGTAGGATCTCAAACACAATTAATATGATTCTATCCAATTCTACTATTCTAGTAATTAATTATTAAAATTTACTCAACATATGTCCTTTTTATTGTAAAGTTTAACTATATATCCATTCATATATAATAATTATTTGTATAAACAACAATTAATCTTTTATTTTTGTTATCTTTTTGTAAATAAAAGTTTTGAAATAATAATTTAATGCATGACATTATAATATGTACAAAAAATATGCATTAACATGCCAACTATAAATCTAACTAGGTGTCAAATGATTAAATAAATGGTAAAATAACAATCAAAAGATGTGGTAGATCGAGAAAAGATACTATTTAGTAGAATCAGATAGTATCTTATATTTTACAATTCGATCCAAGATTGGTATCTTATCAAAGCACATCCTAGATTGGTATCCTATCAAAGCACCTCTGATCCGATTAAAGCTCGATTTTGACAACCTTGCCTTTTGTTAAGGATATAGCAGTATTAGTGGTATTTTCCTATTGTATTAGGGTTTAGACTTCTGTTACCTTATACCCTATATATATGGCTCATTGGGTCTCTTCAATATACACAATATTCATAACATAGTGTTGGACCGAAAAGGCGACTAGAGGGGGGTGAATAGGAGCACGCTCACTTTTTCAACTAAGATTAGATCAATACAAATTTCACTCCAATAGCTATGGAAGCTATGAAGATCAATATACGATCTGTTGGAAGACTAGTATTGAATCCAATCTAAACCCGAAGCAAAATAACCAAAATCAGCAAAACTTGATTTCCAAGTGTAGAGGCGTCGACCTCTATGTTAATGGCGGTGCCGGTCCATGTGATCGACCACTATGTTAATGGCGGTCGACCTCTAGCCTAATGAGCGAGTGAAATCAACCACAGCGAAGTTGCAAATATATGTAACTTTTGATCTACAACTCCAAACTTGATGAAACTTGGTACACACCTTCTCTAGGATGTCAGGAACCTATTCCAATCGAAGATCGCGAAGATCCTTAGAAAAGTTACGACCTTTTTCAGTTTGAGAGGTGGATGGTTCAAAACTGAGTCAAAACGAAAACTAGATCCAAAAACTTGCTCGTGGGTGATTGATGATCAAGATGATCCTAGATGTGTTCCCACATGTCACAACAAGCTAGATCACGTGAAGAAATCAATCAAAAACATGCGAATCAAAGAAAGACTCAAAATCACCAAATAGAGAGAAGAAAGGTAAAGAGACACATCTTTGAGCAAACTTTCCTTGGATTGATTTGATAGGATTTGGGTTTACAGCCACTCCATCAATGGAGGACAAAGCTCAATCCAAGAGCACGAAATCAAATCAAAACTCTCTAGAACCCTAACCTCCACTAATCCTCTCCTAAGCCAAACTAGGGTTTCAACAATAAAGAAAGGGTTAGAAGGGATGCGCCACCACCCTCCTCTATTTATGGTGGAGACTTAGACCTTCTAAGTTTAACAAATGGGCTCCGATAAGGGCAAACACAAGCGGGTCACGCATACACGCATTTTAAAGCACCGACTTCAACTCCTCTTGACCTAAACCGCTTCTCTTTGCGTCGCCTTGCGCGCGGGTTGGTAAAGGTCACCAAGGTGGTATTTGGTAAGATTACCAAAATACCCTTCTCGGTCCTTCTCCGAAGACCGAGTCCATGTAACTTGACGCCGCCTCCGCCATCGTGTAGGTTGATCAACGGCTCTCTCCATGTTGGCAAGTCTCTCCCATCCAACTCCCATCGAAACCACCATGGCACTTGCAGACTCCGCGCAGCTTGATCAAACGATCGCCTGCCGAACTATCCGTTCGGTCATCCTTATCCATCGCACCATACTTGAGTTCATTGACCTCACGGCGTCGTCGATCGTTACGGACCTCGGCTCTCCAAGCCTCGTCCGATCATCCTCGCGTTGACCGTCGTTGACCACCAAGCAACTGCACAACAATAGACAAGCAAATCGAATCAGGAACAAGTTTTCATAACTTGACCCGTTAGTCAAAACATGCATCATGCAACACATGCCGCCTTTGAAACTCATGACTTTGACCTAACCAGCGAACAACGCCGCCCACGAAGGCGGCGTTCAAGTGACAACCGGTCGAGCCGCCCCTCGGGGCGGTCGGCCGCCCGGCTCTGAGCGGTCGGGACGGCCAATGGGACAGCCAAATTTTGGCCCCTCAAATCCTAGACCCTCTTGGAATTTTATATCTCGAATAACTTTCTCTGGAGACTCCAAAATCATGAGACCAAGTGCATTTGGATCCCCTCACTTGCCTACACCCTCTATTTTGGCCCGACTGTTCGACCATTTTTGGTCACGGTAGGTCAGACGCCGCACATGGCGGCCATGGCCGATTTGGGACCGTCGGACCGCCCACATCGAAAGCTTTGAACTTTGTCGAAAACTTCGTGAAGCGACAAACCGTTAACGCCCTTGCCAATTGTCACATCATCTTAAGATCGGAGCATATCCCCATGATATCCACAATCTCCCCTTGATGAACACATTGGCAATAATCGAAAAATGTAATTTGGAGGTTTGAAAAGTAAAATACTTCGTTTTGCACAAAGGCACAACTTGGTCCATAAGCAAGAGAAAGCAATGGAAATGACCAAGCTGGTATCATAATAGCATAGGCATCTGAGATAAGGCAAAAGAAAGCATAAAAACTTTGATTTCGAGAAAAAGTCAAAAATCTCACTTAAGGTCCATATGAAAGAACAATTGTTCAATTTGACCTTTGATCATTGTGAGGAGTAATAAATGCAATTCAAGTTCAGAAGAGTCAATAAGACAATAAGAATGCAATTCAAAAACTCCCCCTCACTATGATCCTCGGATTTCAGAAAATTTCAAATTCTCTAACTTTCTCCCCTTTGTATAATCTTCTCCCCAACATTGAGATATCTACTCCCCCTTTGACAATGGAGTTATCAAGGAATCACGCCTTCCTCTCATCCAGAGATAACAAATGCAGAATGAAGAGAGAAGCAAAAAGAAGAAGTATGCATGAAGTGCAATGAAGTGGCTTCATTTTTGTATTTTTCAATTTTTGATTACAAGAAGCTTTGGAGATTACCCAAAAGAGCAAGCCAGCATTTCTAATATTGCACAAATAACATATCAAGCCTGAGAGTGCTAGCAAATCATGGTAAGACATATATATCAAAGCTAAGCACAAAGGCTCAAAAGTAAAGCAATAGATTTGATCAATTTAAGCAAAGCTTCAAATTCAGCAAGTTCATCAACAGGGATCCTAAAATGAAATTGGCCATGTCAAAATGTCAAAGTGAGATCA
Organism: Hsuehochloa calcarea; assembly: GCA_036346395.1. Lineage (NCBI taxonomy): Eukaryota > Viridiplantae > Streptophyta > Magnoliopsida > Poales > Poaceae > Hsuehochloa > Hsuehochloa calcarea. Next base: position 5,197,865 of record CM070593.1, on the reverse strand, counting down.
AAAATCTAACAAATACCACATTAAGAGTCAATCAGGTCCTGTATTGAATCATTTTGCTCAGTATTTCTCAAAAGCCCATTTGTCAACAGTTTTCTCATATGCATTGAATATTGAAGTTGACTAATGATCTAATTTAGTGACAAGATCCTGGACTAGGAGACATCCACAAACTCATCCTAAGCTTCGATCATAAGTTGATTAAAGGTATATCTTAGTAAATAAGATCCTGGACTAGGAGTCATCCACAAACTCTTTCTAAGCTTCTACCAGGGCGACAAATCTTGAGGTTCATGTCATTTCTGACAAGTAATCCCCATGAGATCATCTGGATCATCAAACTATCTCCAAGTTCATGTCTTTGACAAGCAGCCTCGTAAGAGTAGTTTGGCACATTTTTAAGTATAAGACAATCTTGATTTTTTATTTTTCACAGGAGCAGTTTTAGAATCTCAAGAACACAAAAAGCTCAAGTAATGGTCAATTTTAGATTCAAGAGCTAACAAAGCAATTCTGACAGGGCCAATGTCACAAAAGGAGCACTAATTGCGCAACTCGCTAAAACATCCACAAATTGTAATTTTTAGTTCGAGTTGTTTTAAAGTTCTAGCTCATATAGCAAAGACTTAGCTACACATCTAAAAGGAAAATAATTCTAGCAAGTCAAAGAACTAGACATGGCATTGAGCAAGAATTGAAATACTAAAGCTCCAAAGGGTAATAGGCAAAGCTTCATCAATTTTAAAAGATAAGCAGAAAATCTTATATTACAATGCATCTTTTTGGATTTTTCATACCACTTGATGTATTTTTCATATGAATGCAATATGATACAATGAGATGCAATAAAAAGATTAAAAACCTAAAAAGATCAAAAAGATCAATAAGTTCAGAAAAAGAACAATAAAAGATCAAAAGAACAAGGTAAGATCGAAAAGATCGAACTCCCCTCAAACCAACCTATAGGCACGGTGAGGATATCGGCCGATTGAGCCTCGGACTCCACAAGTGCGACACAATATCACCCTTCTCGACATGGTCTCTAAGGAAGTGATAGCGAATGTCTATGTGCTTGGTCCTAGAGTGTTGCACAGGGGTTCTTAGCAATGTTAATAGCGAAAGTGTTATCACGAGAAAGAGAACGATGGCGAAATTTAACCCATAGTCCTTAGAGTGGATACCATCCACAAAATCGACTCGACCTTCAACTAGCGGACTACATATTCAGCTTAGATGGATTACAGCAAGAGAGAGGTGCTTCCTAGAAGACCAAGAAATGAGAGAAGTGCCTAGGAAGTTACAAGTGCGAGATACTCTTCCTATCAAGCGAAACTGACCCTAAAATCGAGAATCGAAAACCCCGAATGGACAAAGAAGAAGCGGGAGTATCAAATGCCATCTTGGAGGGTAGAGTGTAAATACTGAATATGTGTTATGACTTGGCGATGGGAAGCTCTCGGAGATGCACGAAACCTCGTGCTGAGCCGTGTGAAGTGGATGTCGGTCTTGAGGCCGTCGGTATAGGAGGAGCCGATCATCTGCGGTACTCGCCGTGATCCACGGCTTCTCCTTCCTCATCGGATCCAGCGATCGAAATCGCCATGGGAGTGGCGATCGACTTCACGATCACCATGTCGAGCGTTTGAGTAGATCCTTAGTATACGCCGTCGATGGATGAAGATCCCTTCCTTACATTGTTTGATTTGAAGCCCCAGAAAGTAATTGAGCTCTCCCATCATGCTCATCTCAAATTCCCTGGACATAGTCTCAGAAAAGCTGGAAACAAGAGTATGAGAAGAACCACCAAAGATAATATCATCAATGTAAATCTGAGCAAGTAAGAAGTCATTGCCACGCCTAAGAATGAATAAGGTCTTGTCTACCTTACCCATCTCAAAATCATTCTTAAGCAAGAAGGTCTTAAGCCTATCATACCAGGCTCTAGGGGCTTGTTTAAGACCATACAAGGCTTTGGACAGCTTGAAGACATGATGTGGGTTCTTGGGATTCTCAAAGCCTGGGGGTTGCCTAACATAAACCTCCTCCTCTATGAAACCATTCAAAAAGGCACTCTTAACATCCATCTGATATAATCTAAAGCCCGTAGAGGCAGCAAATGCAAGAAGAATGCGAATGGCTTCTAGTCTAGCAACAGGAGCAAAGGTCTCATCAAAATCTAACCCCTCAACTTGGCTAAACCCTTGAGCTACGAACCTAGCCTTGTTTCTAATCACAGAACCATCCTCATTTTGTTTTTTTTTTGAAAACCCAGCGGGTTCCTATAACATTATGACCACTAGGAGGTTCTACTAGGTTCCAGATCTTATTCCTCTCAAAATTCTCTAACTCCTCATGCATGGCATTGACCCAACTAGAATCAGATAAAGCATGTGATATATCGCGGGGTTCAAAAGAAGCTACAAAAGCAGAATGAGAATAGAGGTTTGGATCATGATACCTGGAGAGAGTGACTCGCTCATGGAGATTACCTATCATCTGATCCGGAGGATGCTGCTTTTGAACGTGAAGTGGCGCACCCGGAGAGGAAAGTACCTTTTCGACCTCCGCAGTGCTGGCGATGATGAAGATCGGCCGAGTGCCTCAGCCGAAGGCGAAGTAGTCACAGCCGAGTTCTTGTCTTTGGAAGAGGGCGTCAACGGCGGTGGAAGAGCATCATCGAGTCCATCATCATCTTCCTCCACAAATATACTCTATGTCACTGTATCACGAAATATCGATCTAGCTCGGGGCTAGTCTCATCAAAAGTGATATTGCATATCTCACGAACGAGTTAGTTTCAACATTAAAAACTCGAAAACCCTTGAATGCGCGAGGATAACCCGAAATAAACCATCAAAAGTTCTTGACTCAAATTTATCTAGGTTTTACATCTTGAGAATAAAACATTTGGATCCAAAGACTCGAAGTGCGAGACAAAGGGTTTTCTACAAAACCGAAGCTCATAAGGATTCTTGCCAAAAAAGCGGTCTTAAAAAGACACGATTTGCAATATGACAAGCGATGAAAAATATCTTGACCCAAAACCTCCTCAGTGCTATACTCATCTAGCATCATCCTAACCATCTCGACTAAGGTCTGTTCTTCCTTTCCACAGCAACATTTTGTTGAGGGGCGTGTGGAGGAGAAGCGATGCTCAATTACCCTTTCGGCAAAAAGGAAGTAAAGAGGCATTCTTGAACTCCGTGCCATTGTCCTTCGGATCGCTCTCAAGGCACTCGGAAGTTCGAAGCCAAGCGAAAAACAAGATCATGATAATGATCAAAAGCTTCATCCTTGAAGCAAGAAAGAACAACCAAGTGTATCTAGAAAAATCATCGACTATGACAAGAATGTACCATTTTCCACCAGCGGCCGAACCTAAGCGGGACCAATAGTATCCATATGAAGCAAGCTGTCGATCCGTCGGTCATGACCATAATCAGCGATGGGTGTAAGGCGGTAACGCTTGCCATGCCTACGAGCGCACCTCTGACATCCTTGGCGGCTTTGAGTTTGGGCAAACCTCTCATGAGCTCAAGGTTACTAACTCGCGTTAGATGATCAAAACCAATGTGCCCCAGCAGCGGTTTCAAAACCGAACTTCGGAGAAAGAAGATGAAATCAAGCACTTGAGAGAACCGACAAGAGATTCGAAAAAATCAGCTCCAAAGATCCTAGCAACTCTAGTAATCCCAAAACAAGCTCACCGGTTGAATCAAGTACCGACAAGCATTTTTCTTAAATCTAGTCTCATAGCCATCGTCAAGAAGTTGAGAGAGCAAGCAAATTAAACCTTAGCTTATCCACAAGGCGACATCCTTGAGGATGAACTTGTCGTTCACCAGATCGATCCGTTCCTTCAATCCGCCCTTGCCTATCATCTCCAAAGGTGATGAATTTATCACCATCGGCCGTGTGAAGGAGGTGAACCATCTTGAGTCCGGTCATGTGGCGTGAAAAGCGAGAGTTGACGAACCACGTGTCCTTCCTCTTTCGCGGTAATCCACGAAAATCAAGGCACATAAGAGCGATGTGTCTCAATCACGGGGTTAGTTAAACAAGACTTGGGAACCCGATCTTGAGACACTGCCGTCTACAGTAGTATGCAAGCGAAGTGCTATCCTTGATTAAGTTTGAAGTTACATTATGAGCAATGGTTACTCTAATATGAGAGTTATCTGTCTAGGAGTATGATGATGAGCATGTGACACAAATTCTAAACCATGTTTCTTCTTTTCTATGTTACCATGTCTCGTAAAAGCTCTAGGTTGATTGGATGAAATTTTAGCAAAAGTTTTCTTATCATTTTCAACCTCGCCCACAGAACTCAACCAAATGCCCATCCTTCTTGCAATAGGTGCAATGGTACTTGATACCACTGGAGAAGCACCCTTTGACATAATGGATGGTTGGGCAAAACCCTGATTAAAAATAGTTTTTGCGATTGGGTTTTAAATTCAACTAACCTATTTTCCAAGACTTGAGTAACTTTTGGCTTAGAATTATCTTGGACAGAGTTGTATCCTAATCCTTACTTCTTATAAGGAGTTTTAGACTTGTCCAGAATCATGTTTAATTGTTTCTTACCTTTAGAAAAAATTTCTAAGGTATCCTTAAGATAAGCATTTTCTTTTTCAAGATTAACACATGATTCACACGTTTTGCCCTTAATGGCTCTAGCATATCTCTTCTTATATAAGGTAGCTTCAAGTTTAAGAGTTTACTGAAGAGATACAAGAAGCAAAATCAATTCTATCCTTAAGCTTAGCAAATTTAGCTCTAACTGCATTTACTACGTCTTGTACTTCATGTTCTCGTTCAATGCAAAAAGAGCAAAGGCTAGAATCAACCACACCAGAAGCAACCAACTTGCTATAATCTAAGCATTTTTCACAAGGCGCGATTTAACCTCAACTAGCTCGGTCCTAGTATTTTCAAGTTGTTGCAAGCGATATCATAAGCGGTTGCAGTTTAGCAAATTCTGAGTGTAGAGCATGGCAGGAAGAACATTCATCAGATTCAAGAGTCTTAGAATTTGCAAGTTCTAAAGTCAAATTATCTACTTGAGACTCTAAGTCCTTGTTCCTAGCCATGATATACTCTAAAGCCTTATCCTGACTCATGAGTTGCTCAAAGATAGTTTAGCATCTATCGGAAGGAATGAGAAAACAAGAATGAGTCGGAACTTCGGCAAATCTGATAAACAATTGAACATACAAGGTTATGAACAAGTCTATCTCAATCTGAAATCGAACTTATCTACGAACACTTATGAGTATGAATGGAATGAATGGATGCCTTGAAAGGAAAGGGCGCACGCATGCTCATAGCGGTATAGCGGTGACACACCGTCGGTGCTCACTTAAGCCCGTGCTTAACAAAGTCAGGATTCAATCACCATATGAAGAGCGTTTCATCGAGTGTTGAAGATACTTACGATGGAATGGTGGGTCTTACGTGCCCATCTTTGGAATTGATGGGTCTTAACAATTCCATTCCGTGGGCGGAACACGAACAATGCAAGAATGGAATGAATATATGCAATGAGTGTCACCTCTTTCATTCATATGGATTATCAACTAAGAACGAATAAATATCATGAAGTTTGAATCATGGATCATAGAAATAACATCGCATCAAAAACATTCAACTGTAAAACATTAAGTATGAGAATGGATCATAGAAGTAACATCGCATCAACAACATTCAATAGAATTCATCATGTCTTAACACATTGTACATGACTTCCAGTATTGTGGCGTATTAGGAGGCAGCGAAGGTGCTCCTCCACTCACCGCCTCACCGTCTACACAAATATGTATTCCTAATAAGGATACAGCGTGTGACATATCTACTGGTATCCTACCATTACCCTCTAACTATCCGGGACAATCAGCGGGTTCAAGCGACAATTAAACTATTACGTTTGACAGCCTCTCTGGGTAGCGATGCGAGAAACATCATAATTAAAAATCGTAACTCGAAATGATATGAAACGATTGCTCAATGAATCTTAACGAACTGAGCTCTGAAACTATAGTTGACAAGATTCACTAAATCTGCCCAAACAATCGACTAACAGTAGTTGAAAGCGTATGACATACATACATCCGACAATCGATCAGCGATAAAAGAACAAGGCATATCTTTCATTCTATAGATCCAATGGAGTGTTCTTTATTTATCAATAAATATTATTAAAATTTATACAATAACCTAAATGGATGGAGTCCTGAATCTTACATTAACAATGTCCAAATTGAGGAACAAGCGAATGATTCCTTCTTGTCAGACAGACATAACATCACGCAATGAAAAATTCATATCTCCTAAATCGTAAAGTAAATCTCGTGATCTCAAGTACTACGGAAAATAAAAACTAAGACTACAAAACTCTAGCAGATTTAAAATACAGATTCTCGCATCTAAGATGCCAAACCGGAAATATCACAATAGTAGAAAGAACAATAATTGTTTCAAAGAACGATCGAAATCTACTAGAGATTGCCCACTTCATTATAACCTCCATTCAAAAGAAATTCACGAACTATCGTAAACTACAACGTAAAAACGGATACAAATTTGAGAAGGACAACAACTTCATCAATGAGCTCGGACTTAACACGTAACTATGGAACAGGGTAAGAACTTCTACTATTACAACACGAGCAATGGTGTAGCTCGCAAAACCGGGACGACAACCACGAACTCAGCTGCTCGACGTCCGCTACCGATACGCATAACTAATGCAATCAATTATGAATATATAGGATCATCTCATGACAATCATAGAATAATTCATAGATATATAGGATATCGCATCACGTCATAGATTAATAATAAGAAAGATAGTACAGAAGCAATTCTATACCATACAACATAATGAACAACATCACTATAAATGCGGAAACAATGGATTTCCCAAACCCCACCTACTGTGCACAGTGTGTCATTTTAATAACTTAATTACCACGGACCTAAAGCCCGCTCTGATACCAACTGTAACACCCTGACTATAAGGAAGTCAAGATGTCACCTACAACCACTACTCCTTAAAAGAATAACATCAAAACGCATGATAAGGTGAAGCAAGTATTAAGATTATACGGAAACAAGTACTCATCATTAAGTTTAATCATCGGAATGGAAATAAACAATTCAGAAAGATATGGTAAATAATGCCAAGTTGGCTTATTACAATTCATCACCAGGTATAAATAGAAAACAATAATAAGTTATCAAATGTTTTGGATTATGGTAGTGAGTGCATCGTGTTGATCTACCATTCAAGAAACCATTCTTCCTTGTCATTTACCTAAATAAAATAACAAAGCAAGAATGAGCCAAAGACTCAGCAAGTACTTGAAAGCAACAATCAACATCCAATGAACCATAAACATTATCACAGATTGAACATTTATTCGAAACAATTCTTATGAATGGATGTAATGGAATGATGCATTGAAGGAATTGGACATATTGTAGCATATACCGGTATAGCGAGTGAATCACCCGTCGGTGTTCACTTAAAGTGATCGTATGAAGAACGTTTCATACGACCGTCCAACGTGGCCCACATTGGAATGGTGGACTCACGTAACATGGCCCACATTGGAATGGTGGACTCATGTACCCATTCTGGAATTGATGGGATTTTCAAGTGCGATCTTTGGAATTGATGGGTCTTACAAATGTAATTTATGCATGTCATGATGTGATTCCATGGCAATATTGAATAGTACTCATAAATGAAAAGGAACACATGGCATTCATCTACAAGTACGAACAAATATAATCATTCATTCACACATCACATATTGCATCAATCATAGTATACAAGTTACTTGCCTGCCGCGCTGCAACGGGTTGGGAGGTAATTGAGATACCCCTCCACTCACCGCTTCACCGCCTACAATATAAAATAATCGACATGAGGACAAACGAGTAAGGCAATGCTACACGCGTCCTCCCACAATCTCTAGCCAAACCAACCAAACAAAAGGTTCAATTTGATCAATTTACCCAAACCTTTCAATTATCCCTAATCTGGCATTTTTACTAGAAAATTCACCAATAAAAAACCGTAAGTCCAAAAGACCTGAAACCAGTGCCCATCTTTTCTTAACTTAACTGGCTACGAAACTCTAGTTGATGGTAAACTCTAATTCGGCCAATACAGAGGTGTAACCATCCAATGAAAAACTATAACTGCAGTCTGCCCAGAATTCTGAACAGCCCTAAAGAAAAGGCTCTAACTTTTAAACCACTGATCCAAATAAAGTGATCTTTATCAGCCTGGAAACATGGTGAAATTATCTTCATAAACCTAGTTGGGTGGCCGACCTTATTATGATTCTAACTAGATCAAAACCTAGGTGCAACCGACTATACCCAGAATTTCTGACAGACAGAGCAGTACGTGGTAAAACAATCATAACTTTTAAACTACTGGGTGAAAATTCGTGATCTAGGTGCCAAAAGAAAGCTAATGAAATAAGGAACAAAACTCCAGAAGGCGCAAACATCCAATTCTGCCTCTAAGACACCCAAAACCGAGTTACAATGTTCTGGACCGAATCAATCTACTGACAGAGATTAAACGATACTACTAAAATCATTGAATCGACAACTCTAACGCAATCAAACAGCGATGGGGTCTCTCGTTACCCTTGTAGACCCGTAGCACGACGAAGAACCACTCCCCGCTGGTCTCCCTTCTTCTTCCTTGGCCGGCCACACCACAGCGAGCACCCGGCGAGGAAGCGGCCCGCCGGAGGACAGATTGGAGGAGGAACGCTCGGGGATCTTGGAGAGCAACCTCGGGAGCACCAATGGCCGGCGTCCAGGGGGAAAGGCGGCGCCCAACCAGGGGAGGAGGCGCTGGCAATGGAGGGTGGAGAGGGGAGGGGTTGGCGGCAAGGTGGGAGGGAGGGGGGAGAGAGGCCGGCGGCTAGGGTTGGGGGGAGGGGCACCTCCCCCCTTTTAAGTGGCCGGCTCTTCCCTCTTGGGCCGGCCTGGGTCGCAGCCCGCGGCCCAGGTTGGCGATTTTTTTTACAAATCTCCCCTCCGAAGACTAATTTTTCTGATTTAAACCTCGTCTTTCACTCCTTCAACCTTCTTTTCTTACTAATTGTGATTCGGGATATTACATTGTGTGTGGAAGATAAAAAGTTTGAATTACCCTTGAGGGTTTGAAGGATGTCTTTAAGGATGAATTTAAACTTATTTTTGCATGGGATTTGTAAATATGACGATACGTGCAAGTGTACATATGAAACAAAAAATTATTTTGCTCATGTTTACCAAATTATTTGTCTCCTATTCTAATACCACCGATGTCACCAAGAAAATCACATCTACTGAATCTCTCAACAAGTATCTTCTACGCTACATGTGTTGCCCCAGACAACCAGAATGAGTCCATTGGCAATTATCTGTACCAGAAATGAGTCAAGAAGTTATCGACAATCATAAGTACTTAGGATTTTGCATTATTTTCAAAACTACAAAGTTCAAAAAATTTCTAAGAAGTATCATCCAAACGATTGCCGGTCCTCACTGGTCACTCGCGAATCGCACAAATCTGTTTCATTTTTCAGTCCCATATTGATCCTCATCCGCTAGCCGCTTCTTCCGATCTTTGGAATGAACTTGAGTGAGATATTGTTGACGCAGATGTCGCTCATCGAGAGGCGTGTTGAACCCCTCCTTGGAACACATGACCCAAATGCCCCCAAGCAAAGACATGTGATCTCCGTTAAACTTGCCATCGGATCGGATCAATTTGCAAAACAATGTAGCCGTAAGTATCGAGCATGGAATGAATACAAGGGACGACTATCGGAAGTGGATGAGAGAACTGTACCATCCGCCTTATTGCTCCAAGAAATCCTTCATAGAATGCCGCCAACCATACCTCGAGTTGAACTTTCTAGATGAATTGTACAAGGATTCCGCACTCAAAGACAATAATAAATACCTTAACCAAGAAATTGTCATATTCACCTGCTCCGGGATACCGGAAAAATAGAAGATGGAATGAAAATTTATCACAAGTTACACTGTTATTAGTTCAACAGACTACAGATTGATCATGCCACGCACACAATAAATAGGACAACACATCACTCAAAAAAACAAAGGAGAACACAAATGCTAAATTTAAATAGGACATGAACTAGATAGAGTTAGTTCACGATCATTCTATGATCAAAGAACTACATCAATGTATTGGGTTGAATTGCGGGAAGGTTTATAATAATCAATTTCATGACCACTTTAAAAGTATTTGCAAATAAATCATAACTTATACTACGATGAAGGAGGGTGATTTTACTAGTTTTAGTTGGCCTTTGCTTTGATAAAATCATAACCACTTTAAAAGTATTTGCAAATAAATCATAATCGCATGTATGCCCACCAAATTCGTGTTCTTCTTTTAGTGGATCTCCAATAGCGTAATGAGTTCACTTTCCAAGTTTCAAGTGAACAAACTTGTCGTGACACCTCAATAACATTGAAGCTGCTATGTGGGAGCCTCAAATAAGGTTTTGATGATTTTGCAAGAAAGAAAATGTCGTATAAGACCGATGTCACATCAAAAGATAGCCTGAACTAGCTCCTTTACCAAACAAAGATCATCGCTAGTTTTAAAAAGGGAGGTTCAAGGATTTGCCACTATATAGACGTGCATTTTAGGATTTATCACTCCATATCTAATGAACCAAAGCCCCAAGAACAAAGATGTCAACTTTGACATGCACTAATCTAACAACTCTAGCATGCATCAATAATGCAAATCTAGTCACCGATGTCTCATTCGGTCAGTAGTACAGTTCCTATGCTAGGAAATAATAAATGCATGTCACTTTGCATCGGCGGTGTTCAAAATAATCACTTCAGAACGATCTTATGGGTCTCCTAACATTAGCAAGGACACATGTGGCGGATCACGATGCACTTCCTCATCCACAATTTCACTTGATGAAGCCTTAAGCATATACATCAATTTTCTCATATTAACTTGTAATGTAGGTGAATTTGTCCCAATTTTACAGATGTTTCCCAGGAGAGATAAATCCATGTTCCAACGGATTGGGCAGATCAACCCCATCTGGACAAGCCTTATATAATACCCTATGAACTCCTATCAACATTAGTATAACAATACCACGTGAACGTATGATCAATGTAAAGGATTGAATGATCATTATACCCATGGAAATTGCAATCATCAATGAATCAACAAGTAGATAAACAACAATGCAAGAAGAATAGGGGAAGTGAAGAGGATGGTGCGGTGTGGTCGCTGACGAGGCACTCGGCGATCTTGGTGCGGCGGAGGTGGGGATGCGCGAAGCCCTTCTCGAGGATGGTGTGAGCGTGAGGTGTGGCGCGGGTTTAGGGGAGAAGCTTGTCGACAGTGGTGAAGACCGGCTTGCGCAACAGCACGGGCAGGCGGCGGGCGGGCAGCATCGGGGTTGGGGATGGGGAGGGAGGGCGGGTGGGGAGAGGCGGCGGCGGGAGGGGACATGAGTGAGGCGTCGGGGTTGGGGGAGGAGAGGGGAGGCGCCGGTGTTGGGGATGGGGAGGGGAGGCACCGGGTGGGGAGAGGCGGTGGCGGGACGGGACGAGAGTGAGGCGTCGGAGTTCGGGGGGGAGAGTGGAGGCGGTGGGTGGAAGGCGGCGGGAGGGGACAGGAGTGAGGCGTCGGGTGGGAGCGGAGGTGTCGGGGGATGGGAAGAAGGAGGCTACAGCGTCGGGTCGGTGGGAGGGGGGCGAAGGGAAGCAGCAGGCGCCGCGGGGGGGAGGGGGGCGTCGGAGCAACAAAAAAAATGAAAGGATTGAGATTTATATACAATGGCATTTCGTGGGTAATTTCAACGAACATCAGTGGCAGACTGTTATTCTATTTCGCAAAAGCCATAAAAAAGCACCTATCCCACGACTTATAGCTTTTAGGCTTAAATAGGCTTAAGTTTTTTATAAGCTGAATAAAAAAGCCACCTCTTTGTTTAGACTTAGGTTTTTTTTGCTTATAAGCCAAAGAAAAAGCCTAAACAAACAGGGCCTTGGAACTGTGTTTGACATGTTTTCAATGTATATCAATTTATTGTTCAAGGAGTGTTGCCTCAAGTGTCGTGCCGCCTTTGCATCATCTAGGTCCTAGAAACTAAAGAGGCAAGTGCTTGGTATATTGGTGAACAACGGCTGGTTGTGTTGTCATGCTGGTTATTTGCCACGAGGTTTATTTATATTGTATTAAGTTAAATATTTGCCATGGTAATATTGATGAAAAGAGTTATATTGTGATATTGGTGCAATTGTGATCTTGATACAACTACCATGGGGATGACTTGGTGAGGATGGTAATGTTTAATGAATTGTTTCATCATTCACTTGCATAAGGGCCAGGACGGTGAGTACTGCTATGTTTATGGCTAATCCGGCATGCCCCATGTTAAATCCTATAGATGTAGAGACCCTACCCTCAAGACGGTGTGGGAGAGAAGTGTGTCACCGATGGGTGAACACTTGGCTATACTGGTGCTTATTTTCAACTCCCCGAAGCATTTCGTCCCTTGCTACGCCCTTCCTCGTGTCTGGGTGCCTAGGTATCCACCGCAAGCATTTCCTCTTTTGAACCTTGCCATTAACGTTAAGTCTATGCCATCCTATGGTGCTACTAAATGGAAGGATCTTATCAATGTCTACGAATGCTATTGTGCTGATCATTAAGTAGTTCGGACGTCTTTATTATTTCATATGTTGTCCTATGGATAGATTTTATTCATTATGTGGTTGCTGGAATTTAATGTAATATGTGTTTTAAATTGGTAGTTGAGGTAATTTAGTGGCATTCTGGACTCAGTGTTGGACCAGAGTATTGCAAAGACAGGAAAAAGAAATTGTATACCTGACCAAGAAGTTTCTTCACAGCTTCAACATCCCCACTTTTAATTGCTTCTCTCAGTCCCAAAGAGGAGTATAGTCTAAGTAAAAAAAACTCCTACTTTGCCAGGCTAGAAATATCATTTGTACCTTATGAGTTGAATAATGTTATAGAAAATGAGAGCTATTAAGCTATTTTTTAAATAAGCTTACCTTCCCACTAACATCGTAATCAGATAGAGCCTTAACGTTCCTACCATTGCTCATCAGGCTAAGATTTAAGAATGAGCCACAACAACCACAATAATGAGGCACACTAAGGGATAAGACTATTAGTTCAAAAATTTGTGCGTAATGCAGATATATTGTAACATCCCTGCTTTTCTGCTTTTCCTACCGACCCACCTCTCTTTCTCTCTCCCTTATCTCTCGTGTCGCCCGTCTCTCCCTTATCCCTTCTCCCCCAGCCGCCTCGGCCACTCCGTCTTCACTCCCGTCGCCACTTCACCTTCCTCCTCCTCTCTCGCCCGGCCGCACCGCCCCACCTCCCATCTGCCCCGGGTCAGCGTCGCCCCCACCTCGGGTCGCCTTGCCACCGACTCCTCTGCAGCGTCGCCCCCACCAGCGCCAGATCCGCCCCCACACCGAGTCACCTCCATGACGACAGCTCCGTCCGTATGCAAGCATCCGCTCGTCCGAGCAATAAGCCCGGTCCAAGCGTGCACCGCTTGATCGTCGCCTCTCGATCGGGGCCGAGTCTCTTCGTCCATGCCAACTGCCGCCATGGACGCCCACACCGTCGCCCATTCTCCACCGACTCCCCTCCTTCTCGGGCTATAAATGGCCCAGTGCCCTCCACCTCCTCCCCGCCTTGCTCCTCCCTCTCCCCAGGTAAGTCCTCCAACGAGAAAGCCCTGGCATCGGCCTCTTCTCCCCACCGGTCGAAGGTCCGCCCTCTACCGTCGGTCACCCCGTTGCTGCCTCGGCCCAACCACCGGCACCCGGAGCGCCGTGGCAACGCCCCCGAGCTTTTCCCCAGCTGCTGGTCACGGCTCCAAACCTCACCGAGGACCGCTGCCGCCGTGCACCATTCCCCGCGCCGCCCTCGGCTCCGTCGTCGATCCCCCTCGGCATCCCCTCCCCTCCAGCGGCTCGGTAAGCTTTCCCTCCCCTCTCTAATATCTGTGCTGGTCTAGTGCTCCCCTCCCTCTGAATGTCGTGGCCGCCGAGCCCCTCGGCTCTCTCCGCCGCCAATTCCTCCTCATCGCCGCCCCAGCCCCAACTCCGCCTCCCTTGGCAACCCCTCCCCTCCAGCACTCCGTGTGGCCACCCCCGGCACCTCTCCGGCCCTAGCTCACCTTCGGCCGACCGCCGCCCCAAGCCCCTTGTTGCCCTGGTCAGACCGGCTACCAGCCCGGTCAGACCGGCCCAAAGTCCCTTCTCCTCTGCTCCCCTGATTGCTGTCTGTTCTGCGGCCTCTCAGTGCTCAACTCGGTGAAAATGGGTGATCAACAGCAGTGTTGTAGAGTGATGGCTACCAGCATATCCATTATTCGTTTGAACTGAGTTTGATTGTGATTGTGGTATTGAATGGTTGTCTGCGATTAATGATCTTCAATGTCTGTTAGCATTTTTATTATCGTTCTCGATGGCAGTAATTGGTTTGTTGTCTGTGTCCCTATAATCATCACTAAGAGATATCGATATTGATGTCAATGATGTGTGTTTTGTATTTGATGTATGTGCGCAATCTGGCAAATTGAAGTATCAGTGGCAATGTTAAATTTATTAGCAATAATTTTGTTGTGATTATTGCTTGTGATCATAAATCATCTGTATGATAGTGATTAGAGTAATATGTCTATTTGAATCTTGAGTGTTTAATCTTGCCAATGAAACCTCTGTGTGCACTCTGTCAATTGGAACCCTGCTTAGTAATCTTGCAATTGTGAATTGGTTCATTAGGTTAATAGTTAGTATGGCTTGCAATTGGAAAGTCTGTGATCAATCGTTAGTTGAGGTTGTGTTAATCTGTCAATCGAGTTTTTATGTGGTAGAGATAACGATCAATTGTTTTTCATCTATTTCCATTGCAATCGTTTGATTCGTAGTTGCTTCCCAGATCGTAGCGGTAGCAATAAGGTTGCAATCGATCTGTCAATTGAGAATTTATGCAATAAGGATAGTAGGATGTTTTGCTAGTAGTAAATTGATTATTGGGTAATTGCCTATGATTACTGATCATCAGTAAAATATGTTTTGGCAGTAATTTGAATGATTGGTTGTGATCCTGATTATTAGGGATAGCTTTGATCTTCAGTAGCAATATTGTCTATTGGATTTGTTATTCAATTGTTAGCTATTGGTTAGTGTTTCGTTAGTAGGTCAATGATTGTTGGAAGTAATGATATTTGGTGAAAGCTGAAATTATTGATTTGATTACTTTATCAATCCATATTGTTTGGCAATGATTTGTGATTCTGGCATCAATTATTTGGCGATAGAATCTGTGTCTTGATTTGCCAGTAGGTCGTAGTAGTAGGTTGAGTAGCTGGCATTTGGATTGGTGTGTTGTCAGAAATTGAATCGTTGAGTATTATCTGGTAGCTGAGATTGGTATTGAATTGCTATTGGATTTTGTGTTGATCTGGTATTCTAGATTGGAATAGAACCGGTAGTTAAGTTGCCTTGTTGCCTGTAGAAGGATAGTTTTGCAGTCTTCCGAATCCGCAGTAGAGCATTCCGGCAAAAAGCTCCTTCGACCATACTCTCCTTTGTATTCTCCCTCCGGGCAGAAATTCTCCGTCATTCCTCCTTTCACCCAACTGGATGTTTGACTCTGTCAAATCTTCCAGTGTCGCTCAAACCCTTCTCTCAAGCCCATCCTCTGCAATCTTTCTGGGGCCCTTGTGTTTTACTGGTCTTTTGGAGTTCTTTGGATTTATTTGGTTTTTCAGTCATTATTGCGTAATTAGAAATCGAAGTCCAGATTGAACGACGACTCAAGAAGATCCAAGATTCAAGCAAAGACGTCGACCAAGAATTACAATCTTTGTCTACTCAGCCTTTGAGTAAGATCAAGGCCACGGTAAAAATAGCCTAGGCGAGTCAACACTTTGATCATATTGATCCTACATTTTACACAAATTATATTATTTTAAAATATCAAATTGCGTGCTTTAATTTCTGTGCAAATGTATGTCAAACACTCTAAGGTAGCTAAATGCCTACTTGATTATTTAAATAATTATTATTCCATGTCCTTGATAATTGAACTCCCAAAACCCTTGACACCCTAGTAAGTATATGGTAACTGTGGATATCATGGGGATATGCTCCAGATCTTAGGATGATGTGACAATTGGCAATGTCGTTTACGGTTTATCGTTTCATGTGTTTTCGACAAGTTTCAGAACTGTCAGGCAGTAACTGGTCTGACCAGTCGTAGCGTGGCGGTCAGACCGGTCCCAATCGGTCCGACCGGCCATAGGCGGCGGTCGGACCGGTGAACTTAAAAAGTGTTATTTTGAGATGGGCCAAAAATAGAGAGTGTAGGCAAGAGAGTGGATTCTATTGCACTTGGTCCCATTATTTTTGGAGTCTCCAGTCAAAAGTTCTATTGGTTTGAAATTTAGAGTAGGTTTCAGTTTTCAGTGGTTGAAAATTGGCTAAGTCATTGCTGGCGGTCTAACCGGCCCATTTGTGGCGGTCAGACCGGCCCTAGGGGCGGTCTGGCCGGTTTCCACTTGGATCATCGCCCGTCGTGGCGGCGATGTGCGATTGTTAGGTCAAAGTCATGAGTTTCAGGGCATATATGGTGCATGATGCATGTTTTGACTAACATGGGTCAAGTTGTGAAGAACTTGTTCCCAAATTTGGTTTACTTGTCTATTATTGTGCAGGTTGCTTGGTGGTCAACGACAGTCAATGGCGAGGATGATCGGGACTAGGCTTGGAGAGCTGAGGTCCAGAACGATCGACGATGCCGGGTGATGTCAATGTACTCAAGCGTGGTGCAAGATGAATAAGGGTGACCTATTAGCGAATCCGAGGCGCAAGATGGCGCTAGGTGTAGCTAGTTAGGTCAAGACGAGATAAAGACGGCGCTTTAAAATGCGTGCGTATGTGTCCCGTTTGTTTTGGGTCTTAACGGGAGCCCAATTGAGTCAAACTTTTAGAAGGTCTAAGTCTCCACTATAAATAGAAGAGGGTGGTGGATGCACCACTGCTTCACCTTTTTGCTATTTTGTAAACCCTAATTTTCTTAGAGAGAGCTTTGGTGGAAGCTAGGGTTTAGAGAGTTTGATGTGATTTTCGTGCTCTTGGATTGAGCATTGTCCTCCATTGATGGAGAGGCTGTAAGCCCATATCATATCAATCAATCAAAGGAAAGTTTGATCAATGTTTTGTCTCATTGCGTTCTTTCTCTCTATTTGATGCTTTTGGATCTTTCTTTGATCCGTGAGTTTTTACTTGGTTTCTGTAACGTCCCGTTTTTCGGAATTTTTGAAAATTTTAAAAGAGAACCATTTGTTTCTATTTGCCCAAAGCTTAATTTTGAAATTTCAGAAGTTCATTTGCAGTTTAATATGAGTTAATCAAACTTCAATTAAATTAAAGTTGGTTTGATTGATTTTTCTGGAATTTAAAATCAAAATTATTATTTTAAGAATTTTCTGGGATTTATTGGATTTTAGAAATTGATTTTTGTTTTATCCGAAATTAAAAATTAATTTATTTGCAAAATAAAAAGGAAATTTAAAGTTAAAAGTATTTTTATTAAGTCTGGAATAATTCAAGGAATTTCTGTGAATTTTTCTAGAATTTTTGGAGTCTATTTGCTATTTTCTAAATTGCCTTTTGATTTATTTGAATTTCTGAATTGAAAAAGGTATTTTAAATCTTTTCTCTGTTCTTGGGCCGAATCTCTCGGCCCAATCACTGCTTTCCGCGCCCGCCCGCCTCGCTGCCGCTCATGGCGCCCGCCTCCCATCACCTCGGCCGTTGGATCTTCATCCGCCCTCGCGTCCACGCCGCCGCGGCCCGCCGCCGTTCTGGCCGTTGATCGCGATCCGACGCTTCGCGTCGCCGCGCCTCCGACTTCCCACCGTCCGACGGAATCGGACGGCGCCCGCTCACCTCCTCCGCGCCCTTTTGACTCCCACCGTCCGTCGGAATCGGACGGCTCGCTCACCGCGCCCTCGCTCCGCACCGTCCGTCGGAATCGGACGGCTCTCGCTTCTTCGCCCCGACGCCGCCGCTCTTCTCCCACGCCGCGTGATTCGCGCCGCCGCGAATCTCGCGCGTCTCGTCGCCACGCCGCGCCTCGCCGCGTCTCGCCGCCACGCCTGCGTGCCGCCTCGCCCCGCCTCGCCGCGCGCCACTCCACTGCCTCCGCCCCGCCATGCGAGTTCTATAAATCCGCCGCGCCTCGCCTCGCTCTCTCTCTCTCTTCTCTCTCTCTCTCTCTCGCTCGGTCGCTTTTCTCCGCGCCGACGCCATCGTTTTCCCCTCCGGCGCCTCCGCCGCCGCCGTCTCTCGTAGCGCCACCGCCTTCTCCCGCACCGCGCCACCGTCTTCCCAGCTCGCCGCCGCCGCCGCCGCGCTCTCTCTCTCTCTCTCTCTCTCTCGACCAGGCCCGAGCCCACGTGGCCACCCACGTGGCGCCACGTCGGCGCCGCGTCAGCATTTTCGCCCACGTGGCTGCTGCGTCAGCGGTTGCGTGTGCGCTGACGTCAAAATCCGGTTTTTCAGTTGAAAATTAATTCCGAAAATCCGAAAACCCTAATTTCATCATTTTATGTGATTTTGAAACTTCTTTTGGCTATAACTTTCACATCCGAACTCCGATTTGGGTGATCCAAATTTCTAAATTCATATAAATTCATCCTCTTTCATTTGGTACTGGTTTTGTAATTTTTGGAGTTCATTTGGTGCTGTTTTATTTATTTGTTGCTTTTCTCGCACGTAGATTAGGCGTTTGGAAGATTTCTTCGACCGACGATCAAGACCCTCTCCTCGTCACGAAGGCAAGTCGTAGGCCTTTGACCATGTTGAACCCATTTTACAAATGTATATTGTATTAAATTATCATGCATGGCTAGTTTTATTAAAAATGGTTTTGGGAGTAGATAATTACCAAATTGCCATTATGCCTCCTTGATAAATTGAAAATGAAATGTCTCCTTGAGTGACATATATCCTTGAACACCTTAGGATGGTTAATACTAGTTGGACATAATTGTATTGCCAACTTGGGTGCGATATTGCTTAGACATGCTCTAGTTACCCATGAGACTTTCGATCACATGTTCATTGATTATTGAAATTTGACTAATGGAACTATGGAATTGTGGTGTGAGGCCACTTGTATTAAAAGATGTTGTGCCATGGCAGGGATTGCCATTTGGTCGGGAATGAACAAAAATGATTTATGCTCGGGCTTGAGGTAGGGAGCTAGAGTGGGTGCGTAATGCACATTGGGTTGTGGTAGACTTGTCCGAGCAAATCAACTAAGGACTTAACTTTGCAAGTCATTGATCCGGTCACCTCGTGCAACCATAAGTCCGGTATGGGACGGACCGCCAATTAATTAGGAAAGTTTTGGGTCGGTTGCTGTGGTGCATTTATTGGCGCAAGAAATTGTGATGGCGAAACCTTAGCGCGTAACCGAGGCAAAATGGAACTTTGTAAAAGCCTTGTCACGTGCTCTAGACTACTCACCTAAGGAAGTGAGCGGTGGTATCGACGGATGCCAAACAAACTAGAGAATTCGTGTCTTGTGGGTAAAGTCGCACAACCTCTCGCAGAGTGTCAAAATCTATTCAATAGCCGTGTCCCCTGCTACGGACATGCCCAGTGATTTCGCGCAAGGGGTAGCATTTTCAAAATGTGGTTTGGTTCGATGGAAAGGTTCGGTTGGAATGGTTGGGAAGTGAACGGGATGTTCACTGTTTAATTCAAAAGAACTTGGTTATCTATGTATTATTCTTTTAAAATCCTGCTTTGCAATCTAATTAATGTATTTATTGTTAAACTTGCTTTCTGCAAATTAACCATAAAGCCACCCTTGCTTAAGCCTGTCATGAATACTATGTGCATACATTTCTCTACGACTTGCTGAGTACTTTATGTACTCACGGCTTTATGCCCTTTGTTGATCAGTCCCAGCAGAAGAACCAGGAAATGTTGAGTACTATGAAGAAGGCTACTTTGAAGACTTCGCGATCTAGGTCGCGTCCACCACTCGATTGCCTGTGGGCATGTCGATTGGGCTCCACGTATTTTTTGAGATTTCCGCTGCCAGATACTCTGTTGTTGCTAAGCCCTGTGAGGCGACTTTTGTAAGAACCTTGACCATAAGGTCTTTGCTGTTTTAATTATCATTACTTTGTCTGCTTCATTAGTTCGTTGTTGAATGGTTATGAATGCATCATTGTTGCTACTGTGCAAGCTAGCTACTGATCATGGGACTAGCTTGGTATGCACAGAGGGTCTCGGGGTTGTGTGAATCCCCGGGGTCCGACAAGAGATGGTATCGAGCCATATCGATCGTAGGACGAACCTTTAGCTAGATTGGTCGTCTTAGTCAAAGATTCAAAATATATTTTCTAAATCAAACCAAGCAATTAACTTGACTAGATATTCTTCTCTCATCTTATTCTGTTCTTTCTTACCTTGTTCTATTCTTTTCTTATCGTCTTACCCTCTTATATCATTCTTGAGTTCTTTCATCTTATCTTTTCTGGAACTTGGTTTTCAAATTTAAATTGACTCCCTCATCTCTGGATCATCCCTAGGATCGAGCCCTTCAAGATCAAGCAATGGAAGTTTTGGAAGTTTGAGATCCGCAGTCTGTTCCAAGTTGACCCTCCGTAAAGGTTAGAATGGTAGCTGCCTCCTAGTTTTAGAATCGCTTAGTCTGCGTAATAGTGCTTTTGTGCTTAAGTGTCCCTTTTGGTTTGCTTCTTGATAGCTTTCCAGGCTATCCGCTCGTTGGGTAAAACCAATTTTGTCCGCATTAGGTTGATCCATCTATCTCCCTTGTTCCTCGCTCATCTAAATGCTTTCCTCGCATCTAAATTGCTTTCTTCTTCTCGCCTATTAAACCGGTGAAGCTTTGTCGCAGATGGTTCGGACCGCAACTCCGCAAGCCGTGATGAGACTCAAGCGCCAGGTGCCGCCTTCCCAGCCGCCATGCAGATCCGGTTTGAGTCGGTTCATGGCAGCCAGACGCGGTGATGAGCTCTTTGATGCGTAATATGACTCGATGATGAATCGCCAGAACTGCATCGGCCGCCCTCCTCGCAATGATGAATCGTATCAGTCAAGCACCGCCACGCCCACGCCGCTCCACCCCGCTTTTTCCTCACCCAGTTGGCGAGTTTCTAAGGACCCATCCGCCCACTTTCTCTAGCTCCTGAGCCATTGGACGCAGATGACCGGTTACGTTCCATGGAAAGAAGCTCGCTATCACCCGTTGTGATGATCTGAATGGATGTAATGGAATGATGCATTGAAGGAATTGGACATATTGTAGCATATACCGCAGTATAGCGAGTGAATCACCCGTCGGTGTTCACTTAAAGTAATCGTATGAAGAACGTTTCATACGACCGTCCAACGTGGCCCACATTGGAATGGTGGACTCACGTAACATGGCCCACATTGAAATGGTGGCCCATTCTGGAATTGATGGGATTTTCAAGTGCCTATACTGGAATTGATGGGTCTTACAAATGTAATTTATGCATGTCATGATGTGATTCCATAGCAATATTGAATAGTACTCATAAATGAAAAGGAACACATGGCATTCATCTACAAGTACAAACAAATATAATCATTTATTCACACATCACATATTGCATCAATCATAGTATACAAGTTACTTGTCTGCCGCGCTGCAACGGGTTGGGAGGTAATTGAGATACCCCTCCACTCACCGCTTCACCGCCTACAATATAAAATAATCGATATGAGGACAAACGAGTAAGGCAATGCTACACGCGTCCTCCCATAATCTCTAGCCAAACCAACCAAACAAAAGGTTCAATTTGATCAATTTACCCAAACCTTTCAATTATCCCTAATCTGGCATTTTTACTATAAAATTCACCAATAAAAAACCGTAAGTCCAAAAGACCTGAAACCAGTGCTCATCTTTTCTTAACTTAACTGGCTACGAAACTCTAGTTGATGGTAAACTCTAATTCGGCCAATACAGAGGTCTAACCATCCAATGAAAAACTATAACTGCAGTCTGCCCAGAATTCTGAACAGCCCTAAAGAAAGGCTCTAACTTTTAAACCACTGATCCAAATAAAGTGATCTTTATCAGCCTGTAAACATGGTGAAATTATCTTCATAAACCTAGTTGGGTGGCCGACCTGATTCTGAATCTAACTAGATCAAAACCTAGGTGCAATCGACTATACCCAGAATTTCTGACAGACAGAGCAGTACATGGTAAAACAATCATAACTTTTAAACTACTGGGTGAAAATTCGTGATCCAGGTGCCAAAAGAAAGCTAATGAAATAAGGAACAAAACTCCAGAAGGCGCAGACATCCAATTCGGCCTCTAAGACACCCAAAACCGAGTTACAACGTTCTGGACCGAATCAATCTACTGACAGAGATTAAACGATACTACTAAAATCATTGAATCGACAACTCTAACGCAATCAAACAGCGATGGGGTCTCTCGTTACCCTTGTAGACCCGTAGCACGACGAAGAACCACTCCCCGCTGGTCTCCCTTCTTCTTCCTTGGCCGGCCACACCACAGCGAGCACCCGGCGAGGAAGCGGCCCGCCGGAGGACAGATTGGAGTAGGATCGCTCGGGGATCTTGGAGAGCAACCTCGGGAGCACCAATGGCCGGCGTCCAGGGGGAAAGGCGGCGCCCAACCAGGGGAGGAGGCGCCGGCAATGGAGGGTGGAGAGGGGAGGGGGTGGCGGCAAGGTGGGAGGGAGGGGGGAGAGAGGCCGGCTAGGTTGGGGGAGGCACCTCCCCCCTTTTAAGTGGCCGGCTCTTCCCTCTTGGGCCGGCCTGGGTCGCAGCCCACGGCCCAGGTTGGCGATTTTTTTTACAAATCTCCCCTCCGAAGACTAATTTTTCTGATTTAAACCTCGTCTTTCACTCCTTCGACCTTCTTTTCTTACTAATTGTGATTCGGGATATTACATTGTGTGTGGAAGACAAAAAGTTTGAATTACCCTTGAGGGTTTGAAGGATGTCTTTAAGGATGAATTTAAACTTATTTTTGCATGGGATTTGTAAATATGACGATACGTGCAAGTGTTCATATGAAACAAAAAATTATTTTGCTCATGTTTACCAAATTATTTGTCTCCTATTCTAATACCACCGATGTCACCAAGAAAATCACATCTACTGAATCTCTCAACAAGTATCTTCTACGCTACATGTGTTGCCCCAGACAACCAGAATGAGTCCATTGGCAATTATCTGTACCAGAAATGAGTCAAGAAGTTATCGACAATCATAAGTACTTAGGATTTTGCATTATTTTCAAAACTACAAAGTTCAAAAAATTTCTAAGAAGTATCATCCAAACGATTGCCGGTCCTCACTGGTCACTATGCGAACTGCACAAACTGTTTCATTTTTCAGGTCCCATATTGATCCTCATCCGCTAGCTGCTTCTTCCGATGCTGGAATGAACTTGAGTGAGATATTGTTGACGCAGTGTCGCTCATCAGTAGGCGTGTTGAACCCCTCCCCTTGGAACACATGACCCAAATGCCCCCGCAAGCAGCACATGTGATCTCCGTTCGCTTGCCATCGATCGATCAATTTGCAAAACAATGTAGCCGTAAGTATCGAGCATGGAATGAATACAAGGGACGACTATCTAAGTGGATGAGAGAACTGTATCATCCGCCTTATTGCTCCAAGAAATCCTTCATAGAATGCCGCCAACCATACCCCGAGTTGAACTTTCTAGATGATTTGTACAAGGATTCCGCACTCAAAGACAATAATAAATACCTTAACCAAGAACTTGTCATATTCACTGCTCCAGATACCCGGAAAAATAGAAGATGGAATGAAAATTTATCACAAGTTACATCGTTATTAGTTCAACAGACTACCGATTGATCATGCCACGCATCAAGAATAGGACAACACATCACTCAAAAAACAAAGGAGAACACAAATGCTAAATTTAAATAGGACATGAACTAGATAGAGTTAGTTCACGATCATTCTATGATCAAAGAACTACATCAATGTATTGGGTTGAATTGCGTGAAGGTTTATAATAATCAATTTCATGACCACTTTAAAAGTATTTGCAAATAAATCATAACTTATACTACGATGAAGGAGGGTGATTTTACTAGTTTTAGTTGGCCTTTGCTTTGATAAAATCATAACCACTTTAAAAGTATTTGCAAATAAATCATAATCGCATGTATGCCCACCAAATTTAGGTTCTTCTTTTAGTGGATCTCCAATAGCGTAATGTGTTCACTTTCCAAGTTTCAAGTGAACAAACTTGTCGTGACACCTCAATAACATTGAAGCGCTATGTGGGAGCCTCAAATAAGGTTTTGATGATTTTGCAAGAAAGAAAATGTCGATAAGACCCGATGTCACATCAAAAGATAGCCTGTAACTAGCTCCTTTACCAAACAAAGATCATCGCTAGTTTTAAAAAGGGAGGTTCAAGGATTTGCCACTATATAGACGTGCATTTTAGGATTTATCACTCCATATCTAATGAACCAAAGCCAAAGAACAAAGATGTCAACTTTGACATGCACTAATCTAACAACTCTAGCATGCATCAATAATGCAAATCTAGTCACCGATGTCTCATTCGGTCAGAGTACGCTTCCTATGCTAGGAAATAATAAATGCATGTCACTTTGCATCCAAATGTGTTCAAAATAATCACTTCAGAACGCATCTTATGGGTCTCCTAACATTAGCAAAGTGACACATGTGGCGATCACCGATGCACTTCCTCATCCACAATTTCACTTCGATGAAGCCTTAAGCATATACATCAATTTTCTCATATTAACTTGTAATGTAGGTGAATTTGTCCCAATTTTACGATGTTTCCCAGAGCAGATAAATCCATGTTCCAACGGATTGGGCAGATCAACCCCATCCGACAAGCCTTATATAATACCCTATGAACTCCTATCAACATTAGTATAACAATACCACGTGAACGTATGATCAATGTAAAGGATTGAATGATCATTATACCCATGGAAATTGCAATCATCAATGAATCAACAAGTAGATAAACAACAATGCAAGAAGAATAGGGGAAGTGAAGAGGATGGTGCAGCAGTGGTCGCTGACGAGGCACTCGGCGATGCGGGTGCGGCGGAGGTGGGGGATGCGCAAGCCCTTCTCGAGGATGGTGGAGCGTGAGGGTGTGGCCGCGGGTTTAGGGGAGAAGCTTGTCGACAGTGGTGAAGACCGGCGCATGCAACCAAGACGGGCAGGCGGCGGGCCGGGCTTGGCATCGGGGTTGGGGATGAGGAGGGAGGCGCGGTGGGGAGAGGCGGCGCGGAGGGGACATGAGTGAGGCGCCGGGTTGGGGGAGGAGAGGGAGGCGCGGTGTTGGGGATGGGGAGGAGGCACCGGGTGGGAGAGGCGGCATGGACGGGACGAGAGTGAGGCGCCTGAGTTCTGGGGAGAGTGGAGGCGGTGGGTGGAAGGCGTGGGAGGGGACAGGAGTGAGGCGTCGGGTGGGAGCGGAGGTGTCGGGGATGGGAAGAAGGAGGCTACAGCCACGGCCGGTGGGAGGGGGCGAAGGGAAGCAGCAGCGCCATGGGGGGCGCGAGCAACAAAAAATGAAAGGATTGAGATTTATATACAATGGCATTTGTGGGTAATTTCAACGAACATCAAGTGCATCGTTATTCTATTTCGCAAAAGCCATAAAAAGCACCTATCCCACGACTTATAGCTTTTAGGCTTAAATAGGCTTAAGTTTTTTATAAGCTGAATAAAAAAGCCACCTCTTTGTTTAGACTTAGGCTTTTTTTGCTTATAAGCCAAAGAAAAAGCCTAAACAAACAGGGCCTTGGAACTGTGTTTGACATGTTTTCAATGTATATCAATTTATTGTTCAAGGAGTGTTGCCTCAAGTGTCGTGCCGCCTTTGCATCATCTAGGTCCTAGAAACTAAAGAGGCAAGTGCTTGGTATATTGGTGAACAACGGCTGGTTGTGTTGTCATGCTGGTTATTTGCCACGAGGTTTATTTATATTGTATTAAGTTAAATATTTGCCATGGTAATATTGATGAAAAGAGTTATATTGTGATATTGGTGCAATTGTGATCTTGATACAACTACCATGGGGATGACTTGGTGAGGATGGTAATGTTTAATGAATTGTTTCATCATTCACTTGCATAAGGGCCAGGAGGTGAGTACTGCTATGTTTATGGCTAATCCGGCATGCCCCATGTTAAATCCTATAGATGTAGAGACCCTACCCTCAAGACGGTGTGGGAGAGAAGTGTGTCACCGATGGGTGAACACTTGGCTATACAGCTTCAACATCCCCACTTTTAATTGCTTCTCTCAGTCCCAAAGAGGAGTATAGTCTAAGTAAAAAAAAACTCCTACTTTGCCAGGCTAGAAATATCATTTGTACCTTATGAGTTGAATAATGTTATAGAAAATGAGAGCTATTAAGCTATTTTTTAAATAAGCTTACCTTCCAACTAACATCGAATCGATAGAGCCTTAACGCTCCTATCATTGCTCATCGTGCTAAGATTTAAGAATGAGCCACAACAACCACAATAATGAGGCACACTAAGGGATAAGACTATTAGTTCAAAAACTGTATGCGTAATGCGATATATTGTAACATCCTGCTTTCCTGCTTTTCCCTACCAACCCCACCTCTCTTTCTCTCTCCCTTATCTCTCGTGTCGCCCGTCTCTCCCTTATCCCTTCTCCCCCAGCCGCCTCGGCCACTCCGTCTTCACTCCCGTCGCCGCTTCACCTTCCTCCTCCTCTCTCGCCCGGCCGCACCGCCCCACCTCCCATCTGCCCCGGGTCAGCGTCGCCCCCACCTCGGGTCGCCTTGCCACCGACTCCAGCTGGCCGCTTCACACCGGCCAGATCCGCCCCCACACCGAGTCACCTCCATGACGACAGCTCCGTCCCTATGCAAGCATCCGCCCGGTCCGAGCAGCGAAGCCCCGGTCCAAGCTGTGCACCGCCCAGTCCGTCGCCTCTCCGGGCCAAGCCGAGTCTCTTCGCCCTGCTAATCGCCGCCATGGACGCCACACCGTCGCCCAATCTCCACCGACTCTCCTTCTCGGGCTATAAATGGCCCAAAGGCCTCCACCTCCTCCCGCCTTGCTCCTCCCTCTCCCTGTAAGTCCTCCAACGAAAGCCTGGCATCGGCCTCTTCTCCCCACCGGTCGAAGGTCCGCCCTCTACCGTCGGTCACCCCGTTGCTGCCTCGGCCCAACCACCGGCACCGAGCGCCGGGCAACGCCCGAGCTTTTCCTCACCGCTGGTCACGGCCCAAACCTCACCGAGGACCCGCCACCATGCACCATTCTCGCCGCCTCGGCTCCGCTGCCGATCCCCTCAGCATCCCCTCCTCCAGCTGCCTCGTAAGCTTTCCTCCTCTCTAATATCTCGGCTGGTCTAGTGCTCCCTCCTCTCGAATGTCGTGGCCGCCGAGCCTCGGCTCTCTCCGCCACCTCCTCATCGCCGCCCCACCCCAACTCCGCCTCCTTGGCAACCCTCCTCCAAAGACTGTGGCCACCCCGCACCTCTCGGCCCTAGCTCACCTTGGCCGACCACGCCTAAGCCCCTTGTTGCCCCGGGTCGACCGGCCACCACCCGGCCGACCGCCCAAAGTCCCTTCTCCTCTGCTCCCCGATTGTCTTTCTGCATTACTGCGGCCTCTCAAAGGCTCAACTCAGTGAAAATGGGTGATCAACAGCAGTGGTGTAGAGTGATGGCTACCAGCATATCCATTATTCGTTTGAACTGAGTTTGATTGTGATTGTGGTATTGAATGGTTGTCTGCGATTAATGATCTTCAATGTCTGTTAGCATTTTTATTATCATTCTGGATGGCAGTAATTGGTTTGTTGTCTGTGTCCCTATAATCATCAGTAAGAGATATCGATATTGATGTCAATGATGTGTGTTTTGTATTTGATGTATGTGCGCAATCTGGCAAATTGAAGTATCAGTGGCAATGTTAAATTTATTAGTAATAATTTTGTTGTGATTATTGCTTGTGATCATAAATCATCTGTATGATAGTGATTAGAGTAATATGTCTATTTGAATCTTGAGTGTTTAATCTTGCCAATGAAACCTCTGTGTGCACTCTGTCAATTGGAACCCTGCTTAGTAATCTTGCAATTGTGAATTGGTTCATTAGGTTAATAGTTAGTATGGCTTGCAATTGGAAAGTCTGTGATCAATCGTTAGTTGAGGTTGTGTTAATCTGTCAATCGAGTTTTTATGTGGTAGAGATAACGATCAATTGTTTTTCATCTATTTCCATTGCAATCGTTTGATTCGTAGTTGCTTCCCAGATCGTAGCGGTAGCAATAAGGTTGCAATCGATCTGTCAATTGAGAATTTATGCAATAAGGATAATAGGATGTTTTGCTAGTAGTAAATTGATTATTGGGTAATTGCCTATGATTACTGATCATCAGTAAAATATGTTTTGGCAGTAATTTGAATGATTGGTTGTGATCCTGATTATTAGGGATAGCTTTGATCTTCAGTAGCAATATTGTCTATTGGATTTGTTATTCAATTGTTAGCTATTGGTTAGTGTTTCGTTAGTAGGTCAATGATTGTTGGAAGTAATGATATTTGGTGAAAGCTGAAAGTATTGATTTGATTACTTTATCAATCCATATTGTTTGGCAATGATTTGTGATTCTGGCATCAATTATTTGGCGATAGAATCTGTGTCTTGATTTGCCAGTAGGTCGTAGTAGTAGGTTGAGTAGCTGGCATTTGGATTGGTGTGTTGTCGTAAATTGAATCGCTGAGTATTATCCGTAGCCGAGATTGGTATTGAATTGCCATTGATTTTGTGTTGATCTCGTATTCTAGATTGAATAGAACCGTAGTTGTTGCCTTGTTGCTCGTAGAAGGATAGTCTTGCGCCTTCCAATCCGCAGAGAGCATTCCGCAAAAAGCTCCTTCGACCATACTCTCCTTTGTATTCTCCTCCGCGTAAATTCTCCGTCATTCCTCCTTTCACCTAACTCGATGTTTGACTCACAAATCTTCCGTGTCGCCAAACCCTTCTCTCAAGCCCATCCTCCGCAATCTTTCCGGGGCCCTTGTGTTTTATCGGTCTTTGGAGTTCTTTGGATTTATTTGGTTTTTCACCATTATTATGTAATTAGAAATCAAGTCCGTATGAACGACGACTCAAGAAGATCCAAGATTCAAGCAAAGACGTCGACCAAGAATTCCAATCTTTGTCTACTCAGCCTTTGAGTAAGATCAAGGCCACGGTAAAAATAGCCCAGGCGAGTCAACACTTTGATCATATTGATCCTACATTTTACACAAATTATATTATTTTAAAATATCAAATTACGTGCTTTAATTTCTGTGCAAATGTATGTCAAACACTCTAAGGTAGCTAAATGCCTACTTGATTATTTAAATAATAATTATTCCATGTCCTTGATAATTGAACTCCCAAAACCCTTGACACCCTAGTAATTATATGGTAATTGTGGATATCATGGGGATATGCTCCAGATCTTAGGATGATGTGACAATTGGCAATGGCATTTACGGTTTATCGTTTCATGTGTTTTCGACAAGTTTCAGAACTGTCAGCAAGAATCGGTCTCGACCAATCGAAGCGTGATTCGGCCGATCACCTGATCGGTCCGACCGGCCATAGGCGGCGGTCGGACCGGTGAACTTAAAAAGTGTTATTTTGAGATGGGCCAAAAATAGAGAGTGTAGGCAAGAGAGTGGATTCTATTGCACTTGGTCCCATTATTTTTGGAGTCTCCAGTCAAAAGTTCTATTGGTTTGAAATTTAGAGTAGGTTTCAGTTTTCAGTGGTTGAAAATTGGCTAAGTCATTGCTGGCGGTCTAACCGGCCCATTTGTGGCGGTCAGACCGGCCCTAGGGGCGGTCTGGCCGGTTTCCACTTGGATCATCGCCCGTCGTGGCGGCGATGTGAGATTGTTAGGTCAAAGTCATGAGTTTCAGGGCATATATGGTGCATGATGCATGTTTTGACTAACATGGGTCAAGTTGTGAAGAACTTGTTCCCAAATTTGGTTTACTTGTCTATTATTGTGCAGGTTGCTTGGTGGTCAACGACAGTCAATGGCGAGGATGATCGGGACTAGGATTGGAGAGCTGAGGTCCAGAACGATCGACGATGCCGGGTGATGTCAATGTACTCAAGCGTGGTGCAAGATGAAAAAGGGTGGCCTATTAGCGAATCCGAGGCGCAAGATGGCGCTAGGTGTAGCTAGTTAGGTCAAGACGAGATAAAGACGGCGCTTTAAAATGCGTGCGTATGTGTCCCGTTTGTTTTGGACCTTAACGGGAGCCCAATTGAGTCAAACTTCTAGAAGGTCTAAGCCTCCACTATAAATAGAAGAGGGTGGTGGCTGCACCACTGCTTCACCTTTTTGCTATTTTGTAAACCCTAATTTTCTTAGAGAGAGCTTTGGTGGAAGCTAGGGTTTAGAGAGTTTGATGTGATTTTCGTGCTCTTGGATTGAGCATTGTCCTCCATTAATGGAGAGGCTGTAAGCCCATATCATATCAATCAATCAAAGGAAAGTTTGATCAATGTTTTGTCTCATTGCGTTCTTTCTCTCTATTTGATGCTTTTGGATCTTTCTTTGATCCGTGAGTTTTTACTTGGTTTCTTCACGTGATCTAGCTTGCTGTGATGTGTGGGAATCTATCTAGGATCATCTTGATCATCAATCACCCACGAGCAATAGTTTTGACCTAGTTTTCGTTTTGACCCGGTTTTGAACCCTTCGGTGATCAAATAAAAAAGGATCGCTATTCTTCCAAGAATTATTATAATCTTCGATTGGAATAGGCCCCTGATATCATAAAGAAGCTGTGTTCCATGTTTCATCAAGTTTGGATTAGTAGATCAAAAGTTTCATCTATTTTCATCTTCGTCATCGGGGCTGTTCTTCTGTTATGTACACGAGCGGTCAGACCACCGCAATCGACCGGTCAGACCGGCAGTAAATCGGTCTGACCGCCAATGCATTAAGTTGCTTCAATCTTTGTTGATTTTGTCGCTTTGCTTTGGGGGTTTAAATTGGATTCATTATTAGTCTTCCACTGTACTGATATACTGATCTTCATAGCTTCCATAGCTAATGGAGTAAAGTTTTATTGAATTAATATTTGTGAAAAAGTGAGCGTGCTCCTATTCACCCCCCTTCTAGTCGTCTTTTCGGTCCAACAGTAACCTATTAGTTATAGGTCGTACTTAAACGCCATGCTAGATTTGTTTAAGTACTGGGGTATTACTTACCCCAAATCATCATTCTTTAAAACCATAACAATTGTTTTGGGCAGTCATTGGGGAGAATGACTTAATTGGTTGGATAATTTGACTTCTACTCGCAAACCCTAAAAATTTGCTAATACCCATCTGGGCGGATGGTATGCTGGAGGGTATATGGTTGGGCGCTAATGTAGCCCAGGATATTTTGTGGATGGCATGTGGTAAGAACCGCCCAGATGATCTTAAGGACTTAATCCTGTGATGTCCTCCAATTGTAAAACAGTACAGCCACAAGTTCTATAATGGGTGTCGACCTGGCTAATTAATTAGTGACCTCGGTACGAGCTGCACCATTGGAGGGGCACCCCTTCACCGTGAGCCCATGAGGCTACGGGTTGGGGTATGCGACATGCGGAACCTACGCGTAAGTCGTATGTCGCAAGAGGGGGTCTGGGTGTAGTGGTTGTCGGGTCCCACGGGAACGAAACCCCACTCAAGTGAAACCTTAGCGGGTGTGGCAAATATCGAGGGTGCCTTGTAAAGGCCTTGTGATAATCTCCCCTTGATTCACATGTCCAAGGAAACGTGTGTACATATCAAGATGATTATCTCTTGTGGCTAAAGATGTGCAATCTCTGTAGAGAATAAAAACTGTTCGAACAGCCGTGCCCACGGTCAAGGGCGGGCATGCGGAGCTCATAAGAGTTAGTTCTATTTCAAAAACTTTTGTGGATGGGATGAAAATGTGCGGGGCTCACCTAGCCCTTGATTTGGATTTTCCCTGGGTATTCTTACCCAGCATTGGTAATAGATGGGTATGACCACCAACAAAAATATAAGCATGAAGGTGGAGGTAGCCTCTGCGTTTATTAATTATTGCACAATTAATCTCTTTTAAAATGCAATTTGGTTAAAATGCAAAGTGATAGGATTTTCTAATATCTGTATTTACAAATACTGCTTGATGCAAATAAAAGAACCCGAGCCATCCTTGTTACACCTTGCATGTATATTATTGCATCTGTTGTGTTGGCTCGCGAGCACGGTAGTTTTGCTCATCCTCGCTCTTTTCCCAAACCCTCAGAAACAGGAACCCTGGAGCTGTCGACTGCATCAAGGATCCAGGAGTTTGAAGACCCAGGAATCGTTGAAGCGTAGCTTAGTCCTTAGCTGTTCTAGTCTCACCTCACCTAGCCGACCGACGCTTGTGTACCTTCTATATTATCCGAAGTTTTCGGATAATATCGGGCGTACACGGGTTTCCCAATCACTTGCCTGCGGTAAGATGTGCCCTCACTCCTTTACTTCTGTTGTTGCTTCCGCTTTCTTTTGTAGTGTACTCATTTGGCCTGTTCGGCCCTTATTCTTAAAATTGGCCCGATGCGGTCTATGTAAACTCTGATGTGTAAATTAATTAATGAAATTATTTTACGCCATGTATGGTTTGATTCAGCAATGTTCCTGTGAAGTGTTATCTACTGATCCAGGGAATAGCACAGTGGTTTCACAGAGGAATCTGGATGGAGAATTCCGGGGTCCGACATATATTAATCTCCCTATTACAAATGTGCAAAAGATGTGGCGGTAAAATAATGACCAAAACATGTGTTTAGATCTTGCCGATCAAAGTTGAGCACAGACCATGAAAGTATACTGTGAAGATTAGTAGATATATATGACAAGGAAGTTAAGTGTTCCTATTAATATTGACTGAAAGTGAAGTCTAACGAACCTTGAGGCAGTGTTTTACTTTTCGGTGGCAAAAAATTTTCGGAGGGGACCGGTAGGGCCGGTTACCGGTGAAAACCGGTAATTTCGGTCGAAATTTTCAAATTTTTTTTGAAATTTTTGAATTTTAAATTTATAAAAATAATCAAATTTAAACACAATTCATGCAAATTCGAATTTTTTTGAATAAATTTCATCAAAACCAAAATTTCGCTACCGGTTTTAATTTTTACAGGCTACCCTCGAATAACACCGATTATCAAGCAGAATCCGCGAAATTTCGCAGAGCTAAATCATCGCTTTGAGCTACCGAAATAGTCGGTTTCTTGGCCGCTCATTCTATTTGGTTGTTGGTTGCTAGTAGATTTTTTTGTCCCTGGGTTTGATTGCGTAGTTTAGGAAACAGTGCTGATATTCTGCCGCATAGGATCACTATAGGCAGATGCACACCTAACTGAATGTTGATAAAATGGATTATCATCTACCTTTATAGGTGTGGATTCCAGTTTCGGTTCCTTACATATTGTACTCAACTGCTGCTGCACTTTAAACTGCCGAATTTTTTCGTAGACGACAGAGCCCTGAAAAGGAGTCAGCTGCGCCAGAAATGCTCCCAAGTGATCTCGCATTACCGACACCCCATTACTGTAACATCATATAGGGCAATGGTAATTATGTAGCAAAGCAAAGCTGCTTACTTCTAAACCAAAAAGAAGTGAGTAAATAATTAGATTATGGCAATCACATAAACCGTAAGAAGGCTGACTACCTGGAGGATTTGTTGAAGCAATGGTAGTGGACTCCGACGTCCATTTATATCCCATACTGCGGAAGCAAATAGTTCAATTAAGCTAGCAATCCCAACTCCCAAGATACTTCCATAGCTAGAGCACAAAAATTTCAAACAAGATCTATATTTTCTCATGTCACAGGTACTAAAAACCTGGCAAGTACAGGATAGCCAGCCTTATAGGAATAAAAATTCACTAATCGCTGAGGTCAAACAGACACCGAGTGAAACCAGGAAGCTTCCAGAACGGTAGAGTCTCAGTGGGGAGAGAGTTGCTAGGCATGGAGCTTGCATCACATGGAGAAGGGCACGATGGTCTGCAGGACGCCGGGGGTGGGCACCTCTCGCTCGACAGTGAGAGGTGGCTGATGCGGATGTCGCTGCTAGGGAATGGTAGGCTTGCCTCTGTCCACTGCTTCATCGGGAACACCTCTGCCTCGTCGTGCCGATAGGGGGTGGGTGGTGGTGGAGGAGATGAGGAGGAGGGGCGCAGAGGAGGGCGTATGAGAAGGATGAAGAGGCGGGAGGGAGCGACGAAGAGCAGAGAGTGGATATGGTGGAGGGGATGATGAAGATACTGAGGTGGAGGAGCACCTCCGCCTAGTCGCGCCCGCAGGGAGTGGACGGGGTGGAGGGGAGAAAGAAGAGGGGTGCAGGGGAGGGTGTCAAACAATGATGTAGAGGCAGGACAGAGCGATGTGGAGAGTACAACGGCCGCGGGAGGGAGGGGAGGGCATGAAGAAAAGAAGTGCACCCTGCATGTCGACCCAACAGAACTGACGGTCAAGGGACGTGGCGAACTGCATTCGACGGCTCGCAGCGAAAGACATGATCGGACAAGCGGAAAAAGCACGGATGCGCATCGAATGGCACAAATAAAAGAGCCAACATGGCCACCCTGAGAAGCCTCCAATGCTGCCTCCTTTTATATAGAGAGATGCGAGCACCATGCACATGCATGAGCCATGTGTGCATGCAACTAGAGTGCATGCATGTGCCCAGACCCATCTACCTAGAGCCTACCCAGAGTCTGATCTCATCGGATTTTTCAAGTCATCGTGATCAACTTCAATGTTTGAGGATCGCTTGATATCGGATTTTCCAAATAGATTTGTTGGAACAATTTTTAGTTCAAGTTTTGAAGAAACAAAAGTTATTCTATTAATTGGTAAGGAAGATCATAGCGCTCATGTAACCAAATAACTGAGACCAAAATCATGTTTTCCTTCTTCCCGGCTTCGAACTCTGTTTGTGAAAGCATAGCAGGTAATGGCATATTTCCAGATGTATTCGAACAATCAATGGAAATGTCTAATACAATAAATCAAAAATAATTCAGAAAATGTTGATCAGAAATACATTTAGCGAGGTAAACTAGTCCAAGAAACAAGTTCTTGCTCCATGGTATAGTTCCGTGGCATCTTGAGTTACCAAATTAGCAAATTGCTCCAATCTCAACATACTGGGTCCGAGAAGTATAGTTGGATTTAGACAATAATAGTGGCTCCATTTGATTGTCCCTTTGTAATTCCTCTTGATTCTTCTTTTTTATATTTCCTCTGAGAAGTTGCAGCCTTAACTCAACTTCTTTCATTGTAGGTCTCTCTTGTCCTCTAAGCGCTAAACATATTTCTGCAAGTGAGGCCATCTCATGAATTTCCTTATGTTGTGCTTCTTCCACAACCTGAGCATCTACTATTTCTATTGTGGTTTCATTTTGTTGTCTCTGAAGGAAATGCGGGGAGCTAGTACAACTTACATCCAGTCGGTGTGGATCAGGAAGTGACACTTTCAGATCAGGACGGTGTAGCTGAACGAACCAAGCCCAAACCCTGCCCAATAATTGATCGTTAATTAACTATTGCAGAGTTAAAGAGCAGGAATAAATATTTAAAGATCGGTTACCCCGGATAATGTCTATCATATCTTGGTAATCTTCCCGCGTTTTTCAACGAGTCATAGATTAGCAAATGACCGCTTGAGAGATCAAGACAATCAAGATCAAAGAAAGTCGATTTGTTTATAGAGTCAACATATATATCTTTATGTTGGATTGAGTAAGTAAAGTAAAATGTGCACACGATAACAACACTCACCCAAAGTTGTAGGGAAGAGTATAAATCTTTTGTTCTTTTGGTTGATCAAGAACCTCCGAAATTCCTCTCCGTGAGGTCTCCATTGATCGTAGGGAGTGTTTGGGTCCTTGAATACGATATATGGATCAACGAAACCAATGTTCTTGTCGCTTCTACGCAGTGAGGTCTCTCATCATGTCTCTCGCATATGTATAGACATGCTAGCTAGTGTGAGGATAATTACTTATACATATACATATGCTAGAGTGAGATTATTAAAAGAAAGAATCACGCATGCACAAAAGCAAATTGATGAGAGATTTGTCTAGAGCGCTCATGTGGCATAGTGGTGTAACTCATTAAATCGAACCATTATAATGTCATCGCCACTAAGTAATGATGGTTTCTAATTTTGACGCAAATATAGTCATCCGCTTTTCATGACACACGACATGTACCACTTGTTTAACAAGTACATTTGCGCATTTAAGTTCCATGAGCTTCTCGTGGTTGTATAGACTCTTGCCATATACATATTCCTTCTTCCAATGATCAACTTCCGAGCACTTTTGATGTGTGCTCGCCGAGCATTTGGGAAATGCTTAGACCGCTTCGCTAAAAATTCATCAAGTTGATCCAAATGCACATTTCCGGATATCGTTCTAGCACGCTCGTGTTTGAACCATATTCATTCCCAATAACTAGCGGGGCACCGATTGTTGTGATTGTTCCCAGTGCGCAACACCCTTCCGTGCTCTCTTCTCTTTCTTCTTCGCCTCCTCAATTGACTTGGTGAGAGTGCGGTCATAGTCCGATAGTGGCGAATCTTACGAGCATGACGTAACTTTTTCTCGTGAGCGCCCACCCTTTGCCTTAGAACTTTCGGACGATTTAAGAAGTACGACTTCGTGGTTTCGCCGCTTCACTTTTAGCCTTGACTTTCGCCAAGAAACCGCCCACATCTCACATCAAGCATCTATTTCTCGGCAGTCTTCTCATAGGAAAGTTTCGCTGCCTTAGAAATAATGGTGTTCTCCCCGAGGCTTTCTTCTTCGGCGGTGGGGCGACGCTGCTTGTGGGTGCGCCTCTTCTTTGCAGAGGGCGGCGGTGTCGGCGTTGGAGCCCGCCGTGGAGGCGATGGGGCGGTGGCGGCGTTGGAGCCCGCCGTGGAGGCGATGGAGCGGCGGTGTCGGCGTTGGAGCCCGCCGGAGGCGATGGAGCGGCCGGTGGCGGCGTTGGAGCCCGCCGTGGAGGCGATGGGGCTGGGCGGCGTTGGAGCCCGCCGTGGAGGCGATGGGGCGGCGGTGTCGGCGTTGGAGCCCGCCGTGGAGGCGATGGGGCCGGTGGGGATGCAGCCGTGTCTTCCACTTCATTGTCATCGCCCGCAACACTGTGACCATGTGGTGAATGGATAATTGGACTTAGGTTGGGGGAGGTTCTACTGTGAAAACAACGTGGTATGAGTAAACCGTTATTTAAGCCAATACATAATTAGTGAAAAATATTTCGCTCACTTTCATCCGCACCTAGGGTTAGGTTGTTGAGGAGGAGGAGGTGACGCCTAGGAATAATGATATAGCGCTTATGCCAA
Organism: Hsuehochloa calcarea; assembly: GCA_036346395.1. Taxonomy (NCBI): domain Eukaryota; kingdom Viridiplantae; phylum Streptophyta; class Magnoliopsida; order Poales; family Poaceae; genus Hsuehochloa; species Hsuehochloa calcarea. The sequence continues at coordinate 5,160,275 of CM070593.1, read as the reverse complement.
CATATGAATGTCTTCTCCGCTTCTCCTAAAGTCTTCTCCCATCACCTCCTTCAATGTCAAGAGACACATTGCTATTACCTTTCACAACTCTATCCACCGAGACGCTAGCATATCCAGGAGGTATTAATGCCCTATGGCATCTTGGTGTCTTCGTAGGGTCGATACGAGATACAACACCGATAGCCACCATGACCGTGGCATTCCCTCCGAATGTGCACTCACATGTCGTGAGAGAATCGGTGATGTCATCCACGGGAAGCGCACTGCTGCGCCATCTTGAATCACGGCACCTCCGTGGAAGCGCAATCGCTTTTCAACCGATTAGGGGTCGATGTTGACTCCGGCCTCGATGCGCTTTGCCTTTGGATGGAACTTATGCTATCCGCACTTGCCTTTGATTTTCTCATTCATTTTGGCTTCAAGTGCTTTTTTCGCTCTATCGCTTCACGAGCCACTTCCCGTGACTCAAGAACCATTTCCTCCATCCTCGCGAGATCCGCTCCGCCTCCTCGCATTTCTTTCTCTGGCGGCTTCTATAGGTGGCTTTGTCTTTAGGAAGGTATGCTCCACGACACCTCCCCATAGCCTCTTGTTCGCCCACCGTGTTCAAGATTTCCGGCGTATGTCACCATCCTTATCTCTGCTCGTCACACCGCCACTCTCACCAAGCCTCGAGCATAAGCAAATCTTTTCACGCTCTTTTGAGTTTTGCGCCATACACTATCTTTCCTGGCCTCTAGGTCCAGCTTCCCCATGACCGAAAAACCAATACTTGGCGCAAAGGCTTGATTGATTCTCGTTCGATCCTTGGCAAGAATCTCCTGCTCAATTCTTTCCCACTTAGGAATGGCACTCCTGTAGCCACCGATCCCAAGTGATGGTGGTATTGCTTTGTCGGGCATTCTGCTGGTTCCTTCTCACCCATGCCTCACCCTCTTCCGATGTCTTGAACTGCATAAACTCATCCCAAAACGGCCTCAACTTGACGTAGGCATTAGTGTTGAAATCAAGGCCGAGTTCTTCCCGATAAATGTGTTGTACAATTTCTTCTTCCAACACCGAATTGTGTGGCCATCTTCTTCATAGCCCAGATTCCTAACTCTCTCCTTCAAAGCTTCATCTTCTCAGACGAGCGAAATGTTGAAGGACATCTTGCCAAACTAGTGCCTTGTCACGATCAGAGACAAAACTAATATGAGGAGCAACTTTCTTTTGCTTCCATTCACGAGCATTGATCGGGATCCTGTCCCTTACAAGGTACCCACGATGGTCGACAAATTTCGTGCATGTGGTCCAAGTACTTTGCTCAGATCCTCCTCGAATTCGAGAGAATGAACCGACCCTCCAACGGCTTCTTCTGGCCTCGTACATTTCTACTCTTCCCGTTGTTGTCGCCGATCCAGAGGGCTACGAATGTAGAAACACAAAGATTTAAATAAATATATTTATACGACAAATGAAATTATTTCAATTTCATGTATACATAAGAGATTGTAGATAGACTCGCCAAAGATTGTCTTGCTCATCTTCATAATCGGCAAAGCATCGACTCCGCCATCTACTTCTTGATTGTTGTCATCACCTTCGAATTGGGCACCTTGTAAGGCGCCATTGTTGATAATATCCATCATGGCATCGTCCATGTTGTCATTCGGGTCGGCCATTTCTGCAAATATATGTGTAGAACGTTAGAACGGTTCGTGATCGGGTTATGATTTCGCATCAAGTGGCGTGCGGTTCGTGACATGCATCGACAAAAGAAAAACAACATATACATTCAATTCACGGCTCCCCGCAAAATGATTTCTACCGATGGCGGTCACAAAAGAGGGCTCGCCCGGGGTTAGTGTCGTGGTCGCCGCCTCCCGCAGAGAAATGCACAGATACCAGAGGAGAACCCGGCGACGACGGGCTCGGGGGCGACGACTCAGCAAGGGCGGCGAGGAGACGACGACACAAAGAAGGGCCGTGACTCAAAAGAGCGGCGACGGCTCGGGGCGACGACTCGGCAAGCGGCGGCAGGCTCTGGGGCGGAGAAATGCATGATACCACGGATCCGGCCAAGGAGGAGGAGCCGGGCGAGCCGGAGCGGCGAGGGAGGAGCCGAGTGGAGGTGGTGGCGGGAGGGGCGCCACGGAGGAAGGAGGAGGCCGGGCGCGACGGCCGGAGCCGACGAATTGCGCCGCGAGAGACGCGAGGGAGACTAAGGGGTGGAAGAAGGGAAGAAGCCATCGTTGCTTAAGCATCGAGGGAGACCTTAGTCCGGGCGGTATTACCAACCGGGACTAAAGACCTTTAGTCCCGCGTGGTAATACGGACCGGAACTAAAGGCTGGACCTTTAGTCCCGGGTAGTGCCACGGCCCGAGACTAAAGGTCTTGCGCGGGGACATATTTTCCAGAGAACCTTTAGTCCCGGGCTGTGTGACCTTTAGTCCCGGGCGGTAATACGGACCGGGACTAAAGGTCCCCACTATTCAGTTCCCGCCACAGTTTTCACAGTTTGGGTTTTGTATTAAGTTTATTTGTATAAATATGCTAATTCTTGTTAAATGCATAGTAAATTAAATACTAGGCATAAATTTTTTAAAAAATAATAGTTGCATTTCCTTTTATCTTATTGACATTTCAAACGACTTTTATAGTGACCACAAGCTGGGAAGTGAAGAGCCAACTATAAACAAAATGAAGGGCTCAAACCACAAGCTGGGAATTTCATTTGAAGGCATAAATACTTGCTAAAAAAATTCAAGTTATTTTTACACCGGTGGAGAAGACATGCTTCACAGAGGTACATGTGTCCTTTTATCGAATAGGAATTTTATTTGAAACGATAAAAAACAAGAAAAATATGATAGAAACATCTGAAGTTACAATTATTACATAAAATCTCTAATACACACTATTTATTAAACATCACTATATATCAAGCGGGCACAGTGGTGAACTTCTTCTTGACGTATGACCCTTGGTTATGATCATGCCGTAACCATGGAGTGTCCTCGCATTTAGCAGATGCTTGGGTCTTTGGTCACACCAAGGGCGGGATTCGTCATCCCTTTCATAATCTTCCGACTTGTCCGACTTGTCCTCAATTCCCACGATGTTTCTTTTCCCTGAAAGAACTATGTGGCGTTTTGGCTCATTGGTTGATTTGTCGTCGTTTTTCCCTCTCTTGGGTTTTGTAGACATGTCTTTCACATAGAACACCTGATTCACATCAGCAGCAAGGACGAATGGTTTGTCTTTGTACCCAATATTGTTGTGGTCCACCGTTGTCATTCCATACTCCTTGTCGATCGTTACCCCGCCCCGGTCATCTTCACCCATTGGCTTTGGAACAAAGGGACTTTAAAATTAGGTGCGTAGTCTAGTTCCCAAATCTCCTCTATCGCGCCATAATATGTTTGCCTCTTTCCATTTAGGTCTGCATGGCATCTACGCGACACCACTGCTTTGGTTCGTGCTCCTTTTATCTTGGGCTACGATTGTAAAATGTATTTCCATTTATCTCGCACTTTGTACGTGAGGATGTGCCACGATGGTTGCCTAGCCAACAAATACAGCTTGCTCATCAATATTGTCATCACCACGACATTCTTTTCGCAACCAACCGCTTAAAGTTTCCATGTGATGACGCCTAATCCAAGCTTCATTCTTCCCTCGGCTGGGATCGTAGGAACTCCTTGTGTACTCGACATACGGCTCCACCACGGAGGAGTTTTGAAGAACTATGTAGTGCGCTTATTGAAATAATCGCCCCCGCATCGATATATGTTTTCTTCCCTAGTGTTCCTTTCCACTAAGTCTCCCTCGTGTCGCGATTCAGAACACCAATCGGGTCAAGGTCGGGAATGAAGTCAACACGTAACTCAATGACCTCCTCGTCCCCGTAGCCCTTGGCGATGCTTCCTTTCGCCGAGCACGCTGGTGAACATATTTCTTCAGACTCCATGAACCTCTCAAAGGGGAACATGTTGTGTAGGAACACAGACCGAGAATATTAATCTCCTTGACCAGGTGAACTAGGAGGTGTGTCATGATATTAAAGAAGGATGGAGGGAACACCAACTCAAAGCTGACAAGACATTGAACCACATCATTCTGTAGAGTAGCTAGTTCCATTGGATTGATTGCCTTCTGAGAAATTGCATTGAGGAATGCACATAGCTTCACGGTGGCAGACGTACATGTGGAGGTAGAATTCTCTTAAAGCAACCTAAGCAATTGCGTCATAAGCACGTGGCGATCATGGGACTTTAAGTGTAGGAATTTCTTCTCTCGCACATTTATTATACGCTTTATATTGGAGGAGAATCCAGATGGGACCTTGATGCTGTTTAGGCATTCAAACATGCTTTCCTTCTCTTCTTTGCTAAGAGTGAAGCTAGCAGGTCTTAAGTAATGGCGTCCATCGTCTGTCTTCTCTGGATGCAGGTTGTCTCGTTCTTTCATGCGCCGCAAGTCCCGCTGTGCTTCGAGTGAATCCTTAGACTTTCCATACACATCCATGAATCCTAGCAGTTCACACAAAGATTTTTTGTCGTGCATCACGTCGATCGCGTTGCGGACCTCTAGGACTTGCCAATAGGGTAGCTCCCAAAATATGGACTTCTTCTTCCACATGGGTGCGTGTCCCTTAGCATCTTTCGGAACAGGTTCGCTGCCTTGTCCCTTTCCAAAGACTACTTGCACATCCTTGACCATATCAAGTACATCCTCCCCAGTTCGGTTGCGAGGCTTGGTTCGTGTTCGCCTTACCGCTAAAATGCTTGCCTTTCTTTCTTAGTTGGTGATTCATAGGAAGAAAACGACGATGGCCAAGGTACACGACCTTTCGACATTTTTTCAAATATATACTGTCAATGTCATCAAAACATTGTGTGCATGCATTGTATCCCTTGTTTGTCCGTCTCCGAAGATTACTTAGAGCAGCCAATCATTGATTGTTACGAACAACAATGCTCGCAGTCGAAGTGTTCTGCTTGTACTCATCACACACACGTACACCGGTTTGCTCCATAAAAGCAGGAGTTCCTCAACTAATGGCCTCGGTAGACATCGATGTCGCTGCAAAGTTGCCTCGGCCTTGGATGAGCACCGCATCATAATGAACTTCGCTTCATGCATAACCATGGAGGAAGGTTGTAGATACATAGAGTAATGTGCCAAGTGCTATGACTAGTGCTCGTCCCCAAAAGGATTCATACCATCCGTATTTAAAGCTTAACCTTAGGTTTCTTGCGCCATCTACAAACTCCGGAATTCTCTGCCTATTGCTCTTCACTGGGACCCATCGCCAGGTGTCTCAACATGTTGTCTACCTTACGGTCTTCTTTGTGCCATCGCGACAACTTTGCATGGTCCTTGTTTATGAACAGACGCTTCAGCGTGGTATTATAGGAGCATACCACATAACCTTGGCGAGGATTTTCTTCTGGGACGTTCTTCGCCTCAACATCGCCAGTGGTCATCTCGCCGATCTTATACCGCGACGCTTTGCATACGGGCATTCATCCAAATTTCGTAGTCCTTGCCACGATACAGATGCGATCATTAGGACATGCATGTATCTTCCGGATTTCTAATCCCAAAGGGCGACGACTGCTTTGCTTTCAGACGTAGTGGCGTGCAATTCGTTAGGCTTCTAAGCATCTTTTTGGATCTTGAGAATTGCCCAAATGCCTTGTCGGATACACCATTCTGTGCCTTCCATTGTAGCAACTCCGATGTTGCACCCAACTTTTTTGCCCATCTTCTACGGACGGTATAGTAATTTCTTGTGATCCTCTAGCATGCGGTCAAACTTAGCCTTCTCCTTTTCACTTTCGCAATCTCTTTGTGCATCACGAATGACATCACCAAGAGCATCATCTTCGCCGAGTGTGTCTTTCGCCGCCTCTTCTTCACCTTCCCATTGCAAGATCATCAAGTCACCGTATTGAGCAATAATGTCGTTAGGGTCCAATTGTTCTTCTTCACCTTCTTCCATTATAACCCTGGTTTCTCCGTGCTTGGTCCAACAAATATAGTTTGGCATGAAACCCGACTTCAACAAGTATGAGTGAAGACTCCTTGAGCTAGAATATTCCTTCAAATTCTTACACAAAGGCACATGGACAAAGACATGAAACCATCCCGCTTGTTTGCCTCGGCCACTCTTAAGAAATAATGCACGCCATCAATGAACTCTTTGAGCGGCGATCGGCATTGTACATCCAATGGCGTGTCATCGTCTGCATTATATGACATATCACATAATTAAATTTCAAGTTTCAAATTTTTCCCAGATAGTACACATGATAGAGAGGCTACCCAAAAAAATTTAGAATTTTTGAAATTAAGATGAATTTATTTTGAATTTTCAAAGAATCAGACTATTTGATGTTGTTTGCACTAGAGCTTCGCCTTGTCCTAGAATACTGAGTGTCCCTATGGCGACGACGGCGTTCTGGCTCCCCGTGATTTAACGCAAACAGCAAGCTTGAGGAGAAGGGACATCAAGTTAAATGATAATTAATAATTAACTAAATTGCCCAAAGTCATTAAGGGTGAATGACCCTAGGTCAACAATCAATCCAAAAGGCAAACAATAACTAAGTGATTAAGCTAATTAAGAGATTAACTAATTGCTTAATAATTAAATATTAAACTTATTTATTAAAAAAAATTAATATTTATTATTTTTACCCAAGAGGTTGGATCTGATAAGATAAGACTTATCTCATCAAACACCCCTCAAAGCTTAACCTAACTAACACATGTAAAAGTCATTTTTCATTTATTTAAATAATTATTAAATAAGGTGAAAACAAAAGTCTTCAGATTGATCCCAAAATTTTTGTACAGATAGTTCATAGCCTAATTAGATGGAAAAACAATTTTCAGAATTTTTGGATCATTAATTTAGCCTACAAAATTCATGGAATAATAATTAAATAAATAAGCATAAAATAGGTATAAATTCAACTTTGTCCAAATAGTCTTAAAATTTTTATATGGACTGTTCACAGTGTAACTTAGTGGAAAAACAAATTTCATGATTTTTGAAATTTATTGTGGCCTACAAAAATCATGAAAGTTCCATTTATGAATTAATTGGCAATTTTATAACATATAAAAATTATTCAAATTTCACATTTCATATTTTTCATAATGGATGGCAGGTTAGCATCGAGCTTACCGCGAACACGCCGGTGAATACGGTTGAGTGAATGAACGGCTCGGTGGTGACAATGGCAATGGCGTGGCGTGTCCCGGCCGGACGACTGCTGCGTCCTCCTCTGTGATTTAACGCCAAACAGAGTTTAAATAGAAGGACATTTAGTCGGTTGGTGTTACTAATCGGGACTAAATGTTAATTTAGTTCAGTTGGTACTACAACCGGGACTAAAGATTTAGTCCTGCATTGTAGTACCAACTCGACTAAAGGTTGGCATTTAGTCCGGCTGGTAACACCAACCGACTAAAAGTCCTCTCGCAAAGCTCGCCACCGAGCCGCTAGGCGGGGATTTTAGTCCCGGCTGGTGTTACCAACCGGGACTAAAGATCTTTTTGGTCCCGGATGCAATTTTCTCCGAGACTATTGCCCATTTGGCAGTTCGACCAAAGGTCTGTTCTGTAGTAGTGTATATACATAGGGAGTACAAGGGGATATGTCATATACAGATAAGAAAATATAAAAGGCGGTTAACAAAATACAAAATAATACAACCTATATTAGCAATCCAGTCTTCCAACCAAACACCAAGACCGGTAAAAGACTAGGAACACATCCTTAGCCCTAGCTAGTCATGCCTTTGCCTTGCATCTTCTTGAAGCTTGATAACGCACAACATCACTTTAAATCCGGGTCCTTGACTTTGACAATCATCAAAACATGATGATCTTCTTTACTTCGGGATCTTATCTTGAACATCATCAACACATGATTATTTCTTCATCCCGAGTTTTGTCATGCATCAAGACATGATGCATTCTTTCACTTGACCTCCATCAACACATGATGGGCCTTCTCTTGACTGAATGATCAACTTATGATCATCTCCACTTCTTGAACATCATAGACACACGATGATTTTTTTTTCTTCAAGCTCTTCACACGCATCAGCACATGATGCATCCTTTTCTTGAATCTTGACTTGATGACAATCAACACATGATGTCATCCCAAGTCTTCATTATCCTGGAAAATAACCTATTCATCCAACTCATGGAAAAAATGTTAGTTCCACAATATGATTATCATTAATTACCACACCAAACCATTAACTCATAATGGTGGGACAAGATAGTTCAATCTTTCCCTCTTTGGTAATTGATGATAACCACTTCAATTGCACATAAATTGAATGCAGATAAATGAGAGAACAAATGAGTATACATGAACTACACAAGTTATATATACTCTAACATGAGTATACAAGAACTACACAGGTTCTATATACTCACAACATGAGTATACAAAAACTACACATGTTCTATATTGTAACATCCCAAATATGGATTTGTGTTTCAAATGTAAGAAAATAAAAAGAAATTAAAACTTTTCTTGCATCTTGAAGGCCTTGGTCATTTTTGTAATTCTTTTAAAAGAATTATGAAAAAATCACATTTAAATCCTCAATTGACTCCAATCAAAAACCTTTGTGGCAAAGGTCTTGTGCCAAACCCTTAGAAATATTTTTCCTGAGTTCTAGGGAGGCTTGGAAACACCTCTGAATTATCTTATGATTTTTATAAATTATTTGATAATTCTTGGAGACAAGTCAAAATCGGTCAAACTCTTTTTTCCCTCTTCTGGAATTTATGGAGAAAAATTCAGTGCATGAAAATCTTTGAAAATTTTATGGGAGGTTCCTCCTGCAGTCAGCAAGCTCCAGTTAAAATTTCATAAATTTTGGAGTTTGTTTGCTACCTCAAATAATTCTTCAAAAATCAGATATTTAAAATTCAAATTCTAACTGGTTTGCACTGTTCCTTGGGTTCGAACCAGACTCGGGCTCGAGCCACTTGACTCGGTCCAACCAACTAAACGCACCGGCGCGGTCAATCGGGCGCGCGCGTTGTGAGCCGTTGGATCATGAGAGACCATGTGAGAGGTCCTCCACTCTGAGTGATGAGTATTTGACAAGTGTGTTGATTAGATTGAGAGTTGAGGTCTTCGGTTTGGACTGTTTCTGGGCTGAGTCAGGGAAATCGGAACTACCGCTGTGTATGGAGCGGAAGTTCCGATTAATCGGAACTACCGGTGTTGGAAATAGGATCTTCCGATTTTCCTGGGTTTTGAGTTCGGCTGAAGGAAATCGGAACTTCCGCACAAGGGGTAGCGGAGTGTCCGATAATTCTGACATTAAGTGTTCTCTGAGATATCAAATCGGATTTAAATATCTGGAAAGTCGGTTGTTCCGGATATTGGAAGTACCGCAGTGTTGAGCGCGGAACTTCCGATATTCCTGACAAGTGCGGATGTTCCGGAAATCGGAACTTCCGCTGTGGTAAGTGCGGAACTTCCGATTGTGTCCAGAACTGTGCAGAGAAGATTATTTTGTGATTTTGATTTTGTATGAGTTTGAGTCTTATACAAATGTTGATGCTATGTTTTTGTGCAATGCTATGTGATGTGTTTTTGTCTGTGTTGTGCGCAGGCATCAAGATGGAGTCGTGGCGAGACACGTGGACCGGACTAGGCGCAGGAGGCGTTGAGGTCGAACGGCGGGATGTGTCGAAGACGGTGTGAATCTTGAAGCGGTTGCGAGTCGTGCACAACAAGGTGTACGGGAGGCTTCCAGAAGGTGCGCAAGGTGCGAAAGGGTCTTTTCGCAAAGCGGCAAAAGTGGAGGCGGTTCCGTTCGGATGTAGCGGGCTTAATGGGTTGGAGGCCCATTAGCAGAGGCTATAAATAGGGGAGAACCCTGGAGTTAGGGTTAGACCTTGAGAGAGGAAATTAGGGTTAGCTCCACCAAAAGGGTGTGTTTTGCTTTTTGAGTTTGTGGAGTTGATGAACTGAAACCTATTGTAATCATTCCTCTTTGTGTTACCTTTGTAATCCATGTTTCAATCCAATGAAATCTGAGGTTTCGATTACTTGATTTTGCAACTCTCTCTCTCTGTTCATGTTGAATATCTAGGGTTTTGGCATATCTTTTGTTTCGTTTTATGAAATAGCATGAAACTTCATATCTAGAATCGTTTTGGTATTGCTATTACTTCCTCAAAGTTTCATGCTCTAAGAATCTGAGAATCTCGCTTATCATTGGTTTTGGTCTTTCTTGCCCCTTCTTCAAGAAATCCGCTTTTGGTTCGATTATTGAATCTTTGGTTGCAATTCTTTCCATGAGGTCAAGAAGGTGTTTAGAATGATGTCCCGTGAAACTTGACCGAGAAGAGCATTCAAGATTTAGTTTTGGATTTTGAAAAGAAACCCGAGCGCATGTTTTTGGTCGGGACAATCGGAACTTCCGATTGTCCATAGCGGAACTACCGCAGGCGGAACTTCCGCACTGATTCCGGAACTACCGGAGTGCGGAAGTACCGTCGGGTAAAATCGGAACGTCCGATATTTGATGAGCGATACCGAATGTATGATTAGTTCTTCGATTTTGTTTTACTCTTCTTAAGAGGGTTTGTTGATCTTATTTAAATACAGTAGAGGGGAGTTTTTAATTTTAAGGCACCATTCACCCCCCCCCTCTGTTGCCATTTTGGTCCTTCAATTGGTATCAGAGCCGGTTAGCTCTTCTTGATAGATCTTAACCGGTCGGTTGAGCCATGGCAACGGACAAGTATTCCACCAAGCCTCCGCTTTTGATGGTCCGATTACCCCTACCGAAGAGCCGAATGGAAACTTACATCCGTGCTCGTGGGTATGCCATCCGAGAAAGGTGAAGGTTAGATTTGCTGTTCCTGCCGATGAGAACATCAATGCTGGAAACATGGCCGATGTTGAGGAAAATGCTAAGGCAAGGAACATAATCATTCAGGGTTTAAGCAGAAGTGAGTTTGATCGTATTTCTCATTTGATTTCTGCTTATGACATCTGGGTGACCCTCGATGCATACCATGAGGGCACCACTCGATTAAGACGGTTCGACAAGACCAGTTCAAGCGTGAATCTGAAGAAATTTGAGATGCTTGTCGTGAATCTTTAGACGAGTGCTTTTCGGCGTTTTCACAAGATTTTGAGCAACCTCCGAGCGGTCGGTCTTACATACCCCGACTCGGATAACGCCGATGATGCTTTGTGCACTTGATCTTCGTGTTTGGGAGATGAAAGTGACTACCATCAAAGATAGCACGGACCTCTCGACCGACTCTTGATGCGCTTTACTCGCGCCTCAAGACTCACGAGATTGACATTGTCTCTCAAGGTCAAGTCACAATCGATGGCTTTAGTCACCGATCCCACTTCGGATCTTCTTACGAGTCGATCGTGGGTTCTCCTAGCCGCTCTCTCGTGACATAAGCGATGATCGCTAGAGCGACTTGAGGATGAACAGCTAGCCCTCCTAGCTCGGAAGTTTTCCCATGCTTACAAGAGGAGGAGGGATGGTAAAAGAGGAGGTCCTGTGATTTGTTTGAGTGTGGTGGCCCCAACCACATCCGAGCAAACCATCCCAAGCTTGGGAAGGGCAAAGGTGACTATGGCGGTCCAAGCAAGAACGACTACATCGACAAGAACCGCAACACGAAGCCCTCAAAGACTTGATCAAGGCAAGAAGAAGTTCCGCAACTTTGGGAAGGCTAAGAAGTCGTTCCATCGCGTCCTCACCGCCTCGACGAACTGGACACCGGCGAGGTGGAGGGGTGGAGGACGATGATGGGAAGGACGATCATGATCCCAAGGACAACGGCAACTTCTCGGCATGTGCTTCATGGCCCTCGGGCGAATCGAGCGACAATGTGTACTCCGACTCGATGAGGTTAGTCCCACTTATGACCAGCTTAATGATGCTTTTCTTAAGCTAGGTAGATTCCATGCTAAGTCTAGGGCTAAGTGTCTTTGGGTTGGAGAAAGAAGTAGCTAGACTATCACGGAGCTTACTTTACTTACATCCGCTCCCTCCGTGATGAATGTGACACATGTTGTGCTTTGATTGATGATATGGAAAAACTAAGGACCTTACATGATAGTGTGTCCTCCGAACTTGACATGATTAAGGTAGAGAACATTAGCCTTCTTGTGAATTAGAGATGAGTAGGGTAGCACCTCCTTCATCCACTACTGTTGAGGATCTTCGCTTGCACCTCATGTGAGGTTAAGGACAATTCGCTTAGAGGCCTTTATACCATGTTGCTTGATCTGCTGAAACTTGTGAAAATTGTAATAATCTTAAGATGAACCTAAAACAGGCAGATCACAAAATTGTGAATTTCAAGTCTGCGCTACTAGAGCCTATTGTTTCTGTTTAAACTGTCCTAAGTTAATCATTTGAACTAGAATCTGTCTCAAGCGGTTTCAAGAAATGATTGATCACAAGAATAAATTGGCTCAAGATGCTTCTAAGGACCTTGTTAGCTCACCATGCAATCATTGTTATAAACTAAAATGTGATTTGGTTGCTTTGGATGAAAAATGTGTGAAGCTAACTAAGGACCTTCTAGAGACACAATCATCCGCTTGTATTGTGTGTCTTTGGGAAGAAGTCTAAGGGTTTGGTAGAGACGCCTAGCAACGTGAACCAATCTGCTAGCGATGAGGATCGTCCCCCAAAGTCGGCCAGCGTGCACAAGCCAACCTTTCCTCCGTTGTTGGTTCTTCTTCCGCTCCCTTACCTTCTTTGTTCCTTCTTCCCCTGCTCTTCTTGCACCTCTCTCTTTGGAGTGTCAAGATCTTATGAACACTCTCGAGAGGTTTGTAGGAGGCAAGAAGAAGCTCAATCTCATTCTAGACAAATCTAAAATTTGCAGATTTAATCAAGGTCTAGGGTATGATATCCGGGAGGATATGAGGAAGCATCCACCGTCGTGCTCAAAACCATAGCACTGTGTGTGATCAAAACTAAACCGGGATGAGAAAGTCAATTTTAAATCGTGGGTTTTGTTCAAAGGATTTCGACGAGAAGGTGATTCCACCGCAGCTCGCCCTCGTAAGGCGAAGTATCATTGCACCTTCATCGTAAAGATGGACATTTAGTTGATCATTGCTTCAGCGCGCCAAGATCGCGTAGAGACCGTGTTGAGTCTCTTAGGCACATTCGTGGTCAGCCCGGATCTTGAGTGCACCTAAGACCAACACGAGGTCTAGGTTTGTTCCATCCGATGACTTTGGGCAAGATCGAGGACTTGGTTTTTCCGAGTTTTCGAGTTTCGTCCTCATGCTCCCTTTGGTCGTAATCTCCGCCGCCCCGAGGGTAGATCTCGTTTTCCTTTCGAGATAGCTACTGCGGCGAGATCGACATGTTATCGCACTTCGACTCGCTCTTCCATAGCGATCGGATCCAAAGAACAGTCGAGATCTTTGACTTGTTGAGTGACAGAGAGCGAGGGTAGATAGAGGTCGGTCTTGCTTGACTACTTCATCGCTCGCCGTGTTACTCAAGATTGGGTGCCAAAATCTGTTGATTCACCCCAAGATCGAGACTTTACTGCTTGACTCGTGGTCACCGTTTGGGAAGGAAAGGTCCGGATTGTAGACTCGGTTGTTTCGCCATATATTTGGAGATTCTCGTTGGTTTTCTTCCTAGCCCGTGCTCGGTGATGAGACGATCACTTTTGAGATGCTTCATTTGGGGCGTCATCGCTAAAGGTACCGTGAGCATTAATGATTCTTTTATTTTAAAAGATGTTGCCTTAGTAAGTAAGCCGCAGATAATCGCTTTCGCCTCTCGACACCGATGATAGCGGTTTCGAGGTGAGCTTTAAGAAAAACAATTGCAAAATTCTTGATTCTTCTGTAGTCTAGTTTATGGATTTCGATATGGGAGGATCTTTCGTGCTGATTTTTCCGATCTTCCGTGATCCTCTCCGATGTTTAATTGCTTCAATCCCGTGATTTGACTTTCTCGCATAGGAGACTTGGTCATATAGGATTTGATCATCGACCGAGTTAGCGGCCACGATCTCATTCGTGGTTTGCCAAACTCAAAATGGTCAAGGATCTTGTTTGTGCTCCCTGCAAGCACGGCAAAATGGTTGCCGCTTCACATCCTCCGATTCTAATGACTATGATAGATGCACTGTGTCAATCGCCCATATGGACACGATGGGACCGGCTAGAGTGCATCGATGGGAGGGAAGTGGTACGTACTTGTCGTGGTCGATGACTTCTCGAGGTATTCTTGGGTGTTTTCTTAGCCTCAAGGATGAGACGTTTACTCTTTTTCGTGGTCTTTTGGTAGGCTTTCTGTTGAGCTCCCGGTGCATTACGAGCAATTCGACCGATAATGGCACCGAGTTCAAGAATTCCTACTTTGAGAGTTTTGTGGTGAGGCAGTGTAGAACATCGGTTCTCGTCTCCATACGCCCCCAACAAAATGGCGTTGTGGAGAGGAAGAACCGTACCTTGGTCGAGATGGCTGTGACGATGCTTGATGAGTACTCTACACCTAGGAAGTTTTGGGCTGAGGAATTGCTACTGCTTGTCATGTTTCTAACAGAGTTTTTCTTCGGGCACTCTTGCATCGCACTTCTTATGAGTTGAGATATGGGCGAAAACCCAGCGTCTCGCATTTTCGTGTGTTTGGTTGCAAGTGTTTTATTCTGAAGTCTGGGAACCTAGATAAGTTCGAGTCACGATCTTGTGATGGGATCTTTCTGGGTTACTCGACTTCTTCTCGTGCCTATAGAGTGCAGGAATCATGAGTCTAGTAAATTGTTAGAGACCTGTGAGGTGACCTTCGATGAGGCCAGTCCGGGGACTAGGCCTGACATCTCAGGTTCCTTAGAGCAGTCTGAGTCCATCTTTGTGGACGATGAGGAGGATGGAGATGAGGGTTGTTTACCCGATCCAGTTCCTTCTCTTCCTCTTGAGGTGCCTTCTTCCACCGCACCTTGAGGAGATCAGCCCTTACCTTCTGCTTCTTCTGAAGCTACTGGCTCTGTTCCTATCTCATCTGCTAATGAGGTAGAGGCCACTTCTTCATCTCACCCCGACCTCCAAGACACATTCAAAAGGACCATCCTTGAGCAAATCATTGAGACCTCTTGAGCGTGTCACACGTTCCAAAGCCGCTTATCTCTCTTCTCGTCTCCATTCGCATTCGTCGCCTCATTTGAGCCTAAAGACGTTTGTCATGCTCTTTCTGATGAGTCATGGACTAACGCCATGCACGAGGAATTGGAAAACTTTGAAAGAAACAAGGTCTGGTCCCTTGTTGAGCCCCCTCAAGGTCACAATATCATTGGAACCAAATGGGTGTTCAAGAACAAGCAAAGTGAAGATGGGTTAGTCATTCAAACAAGGCTAATTTGGTAGCTCAGGGTACTCTCAAGTTGAGGGTCTAGATTTCAAGAGACTTTTGCCCTGTAGCTAGACTTGAAGCCATTAGAATCCTGCTTGCCTTTGCAGCTTCTAAGGGTTTCAAGCTTTACCAGATGGATGTCAAGAGTGCCTTTCTCAATGGCCTTATTGAGGAAGAAGTCTATGTGAGACAGCCTCCTGGTTTCGAGAACCCCAAATACGCTAACCATGTCTACAAAGCTTTCCAAAGCTTTGTATGGACTCAAGCGAGCTCCTGAGCTTGGTATGAAAGCCTTAAGTCCTATCTGTTGAGCCATGGTTTTGAGATGGGTAAAATTGACAAGACCTTGTTCATCCGCCGTCTTGGCACTGATCTTCTGCTCGTCCAGATCTACGTGGATGACATTATCTTTGGCGGCTCCTCGCATGCTCGCTTCCCGCTTTCCGATGTCATGAGCTCTGAGTTTGAAATGAGCATGATGGGCGAGTTGAGTTTCTTCCTTGGCTTCCAAATCAAAGCAGACTGGAGGGTACCTTTCTTCATCAAGGCAAATACACTCGAGACCTCTCAAGCATTTCGACATGAATGATGGAAAGCCAAGATCAACTCCAATGGCATCTCTGGTGCTGCTCGATCCGATGAAGACGGCGAACTCATTGACCAAAAGGATTTCAGAGCATGATTGGCTCTCTCTTGTACCTCACGGCCTCGAGACCGGACATACACTTCTCTCAGTGTGTCTTTGTGCTCGGTTTGAGCTTCTCCTCGCAGATCTCACCGTCAGCGGTGAAGCGCATCTTCGTACCTTCGAGCTACCATTGACTATGGTATCCGTACTCCTCCTCTTCTTGTCTATCTCTTAGAGCTTTCTCCGATGCGACTTTGTCGGGTCAGAGGATAGATAGGAAGAGCACTTCTCGCACTTGCCAATTCATTGGCATTTCTCTTGTCTCCGGTCGGCGAGGAAGCAATCCGGTGTTGCGCCATCCACCGCAGAGGCCGAGCACGCTGTCGCAGCCCGATTGTTTGAGCCAAGTGCTTTGGATGGTCTCGATCCTGCAGGATTTCGGGCTATCTATCGACTGCGTTCCACTCTTTTGTGATAACACGTCTGCGATTTGCATTGCCAAGAACCCAGTGCAACATTCTCGGACCAAGCATATTGATATCAGATATCACTTTCTTCGAGACCATGTAGAGAAGGGCGACATTGTGCTCCAGCCAGGAGAGTGAGCACCAGCTAATGATATCTTCACTAAGCCTCCGGATGCTCTCGGTTTTCAGCTCTGCGGGGAGAGCTTGGGGTGGTTTGTCCTTATGGACTGCTGTGAGAGGGAGCTTTGTGCTACTACTGTATCATATTATATTATATTATACTCTTACTCCTTTCTGGTTACATTTCTTTTAATATTTCGGGTCGAAGTCCTTCCAGCATAGGTTAGAGTGGTTCTCTTGCCACATTGCTTTGATTGCTACTTCTTGTCTTGTGCTTCTAGGATGTCGCTTATTAGTTGTCTCTTCCCTCTCTAAGTAGAGCTTACTCACTTCTTATAGGTTCTAGCAGGGTCGGGCCACCCTTGGGTAGACAGGATGTTGTTTGCTCCTTAGTGTTTGTGTAGATCACCGATAGTCCTAGAATCATATGGGGTAGATAAGAACCACGTCTGAGCGATAGTTTTCTATATATCTTTTCTATGCTCTAAAGGATCGCTTTTACGGTTTACTTATCGATTCTCGCTTTTGTTCCTTTGGTTCAGGGGGAGTTATTCTTGGTTATTCCATACTCTTAATTTTGTCATAACTCAACCTGAATTAAAAGATGCATCTCATTCTGAAGGGAATCTGGATTTTTGTACTTTTCATCAAGCATTGCATGATAATCAAATGGAGCCTTGTTTATTATCCCTTATGATCTATTTTCACCATTTTACATCTTGCCATGATTTATGCTAAACTGCTAGATCTATCATGACTTTTTATGTGTAGTTTAGTCTTTGCCATGCTAAGGTAATTAAAAATGCTAAACTGGAAATAAAATCTTGTCATGATAGCTCTTGAGACTAGTCTGGTTGAAACTATCCTTTTATGATATTCGCCATGTCAAGTAGGCTGAGTTGAGTCCTGAATCTCTTTTGAACTTTTGAGTAAGCTATGTCAGTTCGTTAAGAAACATGACTTATCTCTAATCACTGGTCTAAAAACTTCAAAAGCAACAATGATCTCTTTTATGCGAAAAAACTGATCTCACCAGATCTTTCTCATGAGACGGCTTGCCATTGCACTAGGCATGAACTCAGGGGGAGCCTTGATGACCTAAGATCATCTCCTTAAGTCTCATTGCTTGGAGTGGTCGATAAGGCTTGGGATCTAGCACATGGCTAAAAAAAAATTGGTTGAAGCTCAGGAGGCAGTTGTGGATGGCACCTAGTCCAGAGCTTGCTTTACTGAGATAAAACCATAAAAAGTCTTCAGAAAAAGAAAAATGTGCTAAAATTGCTTATCATCAAAGAGACCAAGTTCTGGATAAAATGAGTCCCTCTTCAACTGGTAGCACTCTAAACTGTTCAGTATGAGTCTTCTTGGTTCAACTTAGATTATTTGACATGGCTTGTATCATCTTTGGATATCTTTAGCTAGATTTCAATCTTGACTTATTTGACCTGCTAAAGAATTGGATCATTAATCAGATTATGGACTTTCTGTCTTAGCTCTTCTATACATCGATTGTCATGATCTTGATAGCATTCTTCTGTGTTATGGCTTGGTGTAATACTCTAATAGTCATTTTGGATAATCTACATGGCTCCTAATGCTTAAAATGAACATCATATAGTCTTTTCCTCCCTTTTCTACATATTGATGATTTTATTGCCAAAGGGGGAGAATGTTTGTGAGAAAAAGCCTTCTGAAGAAAAGCCTTGAGTTTTGTGCGAAAATTGCTCTTTCATCTCATCTCAAGTCTCATCTCAAGTCTTTCTCTTTTTGTCAACTTGGTCTTGAGCTTAATTACTCTTGTTTAGACCTTGGTTGACTGTAATCTCAAACTCATCTTATGCTTTTTCGGTAATTGTCAATATACTCATCAAGGGGGAGATTGAGAGACCATGTGAGAGGTCCTCCACTCTGAGTGATGAGTATTTGACAAGTGTGTTGATTAGATTGAGAGTTGAGGTCTTCGGTTTGGACTGTTTCTGGGCTGAGTCAGGGAAATCGGAACTACCGCTGTGTATGGAGCGGAAGTTCCGATTAATCGGAACTACCGGTGTTGGAAATAGGATCTTCCGATTTTCCTGGGTTTTGAGTTCGGCTGAAGGAAATCGGAACTTCCGCACAAGGGGTAGCGGAGTGTCCGATAATTCTGACATTAAGTGTTCTCTGAGATATCAAATCGGATTTAAATATCTGGAAAGTCGGTTGTTCCGGATATCGGAAGTACCGCAGTGTTGAGCGCGGAACTTCCGATATTCCTGACAAGTGCGGATGTTCCGGAAATCGGAACGTCCGCTGTGGTAAGTGCGGAACTTCCGATTGTGTCGTAATCGCGTAGAAGATTATTTTGTGATTTTGATTTTGTATGAGTTTGAGTCTTATACAAATGTTGATGCTATGTTTTTGTGCAATGCTATGTGATGTGTTTTTGTCTGTGTTGACTGCAGGGCATCAAGATGGAGTCGTGGCGAGACACGTGGACCGGACTAGGCGCAGGAGGCGTTGAGGTCAGAACGGTCGGGATGTGTCGAAGACGGCGTGAATCTTGAAGCGGTTAAGTAGTCGTACACAACAAGGTGTACGGAGGCTTCGGTAAGGTGCGCAAGGGGCGAAAGGGTCTTTTCGCAAAGCGGCAAAAGTGGAGGCGGTTCCGTTCGGATGTAGCGGGCTTAATGGGTTGGAGGCCCATTAGCAGAGGCTATAAATAGGGGAGAACCCTGTAGTTAGGGTTAGACCTTGAGAGAGGAAATTAGGGTTAGCTCCACCAAAAGGGTGTGTTTTGCTTTTTGAGTTTGTGGAGTTGATGAACTGAAACCTATTGTAATCATTCCTCTTTGTGTTACCTTTGTAATCCATGTTTCAATCCAATGAAATCTGAGGTTTCGATTACTTGATTTTGCAACTCTCTCTCTCTCTGTTCATGTTGAATATCTAGGGTTTCGGCATATCTTTTGTTTCGTTTTATGAAATAGCATGAAACTTCATATCTAGAATCGTTTTGGTATTGCTATTACTTCCTCAAAGTTTCATGCTCTAAGAATCTGAGAATCTCGCTTATCATTGGTTTTGGCCTTTCTTGCCCCTTCTTCAAGAAATCCGTTTTTGGTTCGATTATTGAATCTTTGGTTGCAATTCTTCTCCATGAGGTCAAGAAGGTGTTTAGGATGATGTCCTGGTGAAACTTACCCGAGAAGAGCATTCAAGATTTAGTTTTTGGATTTTTGAAAAGAAACCCGAGCGCACTGTTCTTCGGTCAGGACAATCGGAACTTCCGATTGTCCATAGCGGAACTACCGCAGGCGGAACTTCCGCACAGATTCCGGAACTACCGGAGTGCGGAAGTACCGCCGGGTAAAATCGGAACGTCCGATATTTGACAGAACAGTCTGGAATGTATGATTAGTTCTCTGATTTTGTTTTACTCTTCTTAAGAGGGTTTGTTGATCTTATTTAAATACAGTAGAGGGGAGTTCTTAATTTTAAGGCACCATTCACCCCCCCTCTGTTGCCATTTCGGTCCTTCAGATCAGCATCGAACGGTCCTTGATCAACCGAACGGCGGAATCGTTTCAACCCACCCGATCTAACTCAGCCGTTCGATTTCAATCCGACGGTCGAAACGTCGTCTCCTTCCTCCGTCCGGCACGCGCGTGAGCTCAGCCATGGCGTGCGCAGAGGAGAAACGCCGCGCGTGCAGTCCACTCCACGGTCGCCTTTAAACGGCTATCTCTGTGCGCATTTAATGCTCGTCGTGCTCCTCCCTCAGGCGTCCACTCTCCAACTGCTCCCTTCGCTCTCTCGCGCTCAAACGGCCAGGTTGACCCGAGCGGGTTATCGCCGTTACTCTCAGGCATTCTCGGCTATTTAAGCTCCTTTGTTTCTCCCTTAGCTTCCTTTAGCACCTCCGCAACTCTAGCTAGCACTCACAAGTCCGCTGGAGCCGCGGATCTTCGAGAATCCTTCGGCCGCCAATGTCGGTTTTGAAGCTCCGGTGGAGTCGTTGCACGGGCTTTCTTCTTCAAGTCTTTGCTCCCTCTGCTCCCCCTTTACTCTCTGAAGCTTAACCCTCACTCAATTCTGCTCAATTTGCCCAGGGCTCGGCTGAATCTGGATTTCCCCCTTTTCGGCCGAAACCGGCGTTCCTCCTCGCCCGGGCAGCTTCAACTCTCCTCGGCGCATCCATTGCGCTCAGGTAGCTCCTCTTTAGTCCCTAGTGGCCTGGCACCTGCTCCCTTGAACCGCAGCTGAGCTCTTTGCCGTCTTCATTTTCGTTACTTTGCGGTCTCCTCGGTTCTCTCCGGCTTGCCGGCGTTCTTGACCACCGCAGCCAAATCCATTGGTACCATTAGGTGCGCAATGATGTTTGGGACCCATTTTGGGCACTTGCTCGCACCGCCGCGGCGAAGCCGGCCGCGAAGCGATCTTCCGTCGTTTTTGCCGGACGAAAACAGGACGGGCGCTTGAACGTGAGTCGATTTGGACCGTCGATCCGTAGATCTACGGCCCACATTCGCGCGGAAATTTGAATTCGTCGCGCGTTTCGGTCTGTGGCCCGTTGGATCCAAGATCAATGGTCCCGATTCGAGTCCACGTGAATCGTTGGATCCCAGATCCACGGCTCGCGTGCGCGTGAACGTTCGGACCGCCGAACGCTCTGATCCACGTGAACCGTTGGATCCAGATCCAACGGTTGACGTTAAGGGTTTCGCGGCCGCGCGCGCGCGCGCGTCAGCTCTGGGACACGGACCGTTGGATCCAAGATCAACGCTCCTCGTTCGTCCACGTCATTTCAAATTTCTGATTTTCCCGAAAGGATTTATTTACCAACTGAAAAATGTGATAACTTGTAAAATGCATAACTAATGCATTTTAATTCCTTTTCGGGAGATTCAAATTTTGTGAGTTATGTTTTCAACTGAACTTTAATCTAAAAATGTTTCCAACCCCAGTATAGCTCCAGAAAATTTTGCTAATCAATAGTAGCATTTTTTATTTATAAAAGCTGAGCAAAATTGCTTTGGTCATATCTTTTCCATTAAGAATCCAAATTAATTGGTTCTTGTTGCTAAATTCATTATAAATCATGATCTTGCCACTGTAAAATTTTCAGAATTTTTGGAGAAAGTTTACTGTTGAGTCTTTGCGTTTTATTCGCTCTTATCGTTTGTTTCTCGCTTTTTTGTTAGGATCCGAAGAGCACATTGACAATATTATTGATCCTCAGTAACACCTTGACCCACAGCAAACAGGTAAGCAGTTTGATCATGTTAATCCCATTATTTTTCCAGTCTAATATATTGATTTCAACTTGTATGTATGCATTGCTATTTTGTTGTTAAATTATGGTTAGTATCCTATAGTTGCATAATCTGTTGGAATTGTTTATCCTCTACTACCATGAGCCTAGGTTATTTGCTGAGATTTGAGTTCGATGGATGGACTCTTGTCACTTAGTAGATTTCGAATTGAAATTGCTTAGAAATGCTTAGTTTCGGTAGTAATGGGCGATCATCGATCTTAGTCGATGATCTTGATCACACACTTATTTATTATGCCATTATGCCCATCACTTGTGCTTGGTTACTTTGTAAAGTCAAAAACTGAAAATAAAATTGTTTTAGACTTGAGTACAATGGTATGTTGGTGTGATCGGTTGGTGTGAATGGAAAGGTGCCTAGGTCATCAAGGACCGAGTTACTTGTGTCACTAAGCCAAGCGCTTATGCGTGCTAACCACGCGAGAGGGATATGGGACCTCTCTTGACTAAGTACTTTGGCGTGTGTTATCTCCGAGTCGCAGGAGGGGGTTGTGTGTGTTGTGTGAAAAAGGATATTTGTTCTGTGTTGGGTGTGCGGTGGTGGAGATTCCGGGTAGGCTCTCCACCTCGAGGGGCATTGTAGTTGTCCAAGGCTTTACCTGCGATGGGTAGTTGACCGAGGCTTTACAATGACCCCGACACAACGTATGGGTTTCTATCCATACGGGCGGCTCGTAGTTGATACACAATATTGGAAATATCTCGTAGGACTTAGTTGTGCCGGCATACCAAATGAAGTATGCTAATCATGTGGCAAAAAGGTGGTCTGGCGTGTGGGTACATTGGTACACCCCTGCAGGGTATAAAACTATTCGAATAGCCTCGTCCTAGGTTATGGACATGCTTGGTAAGGTCGTGCAAGAACTAGACTATAACCTTTTAAATTAAAATTTGACATGGTTGGCATGAATGGGTAATTCATGCTATTGTTGTGGTGACTAATGGTTTAGTCACTTCCAGGATTGTTGTTGTCATCTGTCTACTGTTATTAATATTGTTCTTTCGGTCAATTGAATATTAAAAACAGATTTGTTAAATTGCTTTCAATCTATTACATTATTGCAAATGGAAATTTGCTTTATGCTAAAATGAAACATACAGCCTCCACTTCAATGAGTTTGCATGTAGTATATGTACAGGTTTGTTATTCCACATGTAAGTCTTGCGAGTACATTCAAAGTACTCACCGCTTTTGCCTTACGCTTTTGTTTTGGGGAAGAAGGTGAGCCCCAAGGGCCTCACTTTTGGGAAATGTGCTGTCGATTCGACGACTAGCTTGGCGGTCCGGTCGGTTGCCTTGTGGGTTAAAGGCACACTGATTGGCTCTTTTGGTTTATAGCCATCTTATGGCACTTTTTCTTCCGCTGTTCAATTTCGTTATGTATATGTCATTTGGCCGGTCAGCCTCTCTTTTGTAATAACTATCCTTTATTTATGTTATCTTCTGGATTGTTGCTTTTGCTTCGGTTCTATGTGAATGAATGGGATTGATGCATGAACTTTGTAAAGAGGTGTGTATATCGCATTTGGAAGTATACATGTCTCGAGTCTCGGATTATCGATTTGTGATGCTAGGACCAAGTGGATGGTTACATTACAAGCCCGATAAATAGGGGTCTCACAAGTTTTGTATCGAGCCATATCGACCGTAGTAACCCAAGCTTGGTCGTCTTTAGGATATTTTGGAAAACCCTAATTTCAAAGTATCAAATGATTTATGAAAGCTTAAGGAATTCTCATATTTTACTCCTTACCTATCTTAGCTTTCTCCTCTCATCTTACTCTAATTTGAGTTTTGAAAATTGATTTCCTCTCCTTCCTTCAAAGATAGTTGTTATCGTTTAAATGGGTTCTGGGAACCACTGAGTTTGGCAAATTGAAGTGCTTAGGGTTTTTGAAGTTTCGGATCAAGATTTCGCTAGAGGCTTGATGCGGAATCGACAAGACGCCTCAATTTCGCAACAATGAGCTCAATGGTTTCGATCGACCACTAAGCTTGGCAAATTGAAGTGTGCCAGATTTTGAAGTTTCTAGAATGGAAGACTTCGACTGGGAGCTTGGATGCAAAATCGCTACAGCAACCTCAATTTCCGGACAGCAAGCTCGATGGTTTCTAATGGGGTAGAAAAGGAGAGTTTAATCAACTAAAACTTGTGGGAATAGAAGGGTAAGACGTGATACTAGTTAGCTATGTATCTAATACTATTTTCGTTGATATAGCCTTGCTCTTTAGTGGTATTAGATCTTACGTTATATTCTGATTTTTATTTTCTCAATCAATTACTCGTTCATTCAATACGGGTTAGTTGTATTGGGAAGTTGAGCTTTGGTTAGTAATTCGTTACTATTTTTGAGTCTTTTTATAAGCATGTTTAAGTTTATACACTTGTTGTTTTTGGCTTTCGATTAGGGGGTATTCCAATTCCCTAGTCATTAGCTTTTTGCTTCATTTCGGCTTTGTTTTCGAGTCTAGTTGTTAACCCAAGTTTCTTGTAACAGGATGGCCGGACGCACCTGTAGCGGCCAAGGCCAGTCAGCTGGTCCGGACGAGGATCTTCCTCCTGCTCTGACCATGGCCGAGGTCCTTCTTCAGATCGAGCGCAACCGTGCAGAGGACAGGAGGGTTCTTCTGGACGTCATCGCGCGCAACACTTCCGCCCTTACCGGTGCTTCGGGATCCGGGCAAGGGAGTGGACACCAGCAGCGTGGGGGACTTGCGGAGTTTCTTCGCACCCAGCCCCCCACGTTCTCAGTCGGAGGACTCGCTGACGCAGACGATCGGCTAGCCGTCGGTGGAGCGGAAGCCAGATAGCGCAGATGCGTGGAGCACGAGAGGGCTGTTGGCATCGCACCGGTGGAGGGTGCGGCTTTGTCTTGGTGGGAGAGCTTTCGCCAAGCACCGACGGCCACACCGTCACTTGGGAGGAGTTCCGCACTGCCTTCCGTCGGAGTCACATTCCTTCCGGCCTGATGAGGCTGAAGAAGAAGGAGTTCTTGTCGCTCAGACAAGGGCGTTTCACAGTTACGGAGTACCTGTACGAGTTTAACCATTTGGCTCGTTATGCTCCGGAGGAGGTGGCCACTGATGAGGCCAAGCAAGAGAAGTTCAAGGATGGTTTGTCTGAGGAGCTTCAGGACAAGCTATCCATCGTCGACTTCCCGGATTTCCAGGCCTTGGTGGACAAGGCCATTGTCGCCGAAAGCACTCGTGGAGCGCTTGTGGATTCCCGCAGCGTAAGTGGGAGGCCCACAAGTCCTCTAGGGCCGCCTATCCTCGCTTGATCCGCCTCGTGGGTCGCGCACAAGAGGCTTCAAAGACTTCGAGGCCGTCAAGACTGCTTCTTCGTCCTTCGCAGGTCGTGCCCCAATCACGTGCACCTGCGAGTCAGCAGGGTGGCCCCCGCAACCCGGCTGCCGGGGTCACTTGCTTCGCCTGCAACCAGAAGGGGCATTATGCGAACCAATGCCCTAAGAAGACAGGCGACCCCTCGTCCTAATGGAGGACGCGGCAAGGAGGTGGTTCTTTCGGGACTCAAGATAGTCCCCGCTACCCAAGGCGTGGGTAGTGGTCGCGTCAACCTCATCTCCGCAGAGGAGGCACAGGAGGCACCGATGTCGTGCTGGGTACACTTTCTGTTAACTCTCATTCTGCTACTATTTTGTTTGATTCAGGAGCATCTCATTCTTTTGTTTCGAGTCTTTTGTCGCTATTAGTGAGCTCCTCTTTACTCCATTGTTGATCCCATTGCTCGTTCGCTCTCGGGGTTCGGAGTTGAGAGCTGAATCTGAGTGTAGGGATGTCCCAATTGAAATTGAGGGAGTGAGATTCCTCGCAAATCTTATACTCCTCCATTCAGCAAGTTTAGATGTAATTCTTGGTATGGATTGGTTGTCTCAAAGATAAGGGACAAATCGATTGCGCCAAGAAGTGTGTCTCTATCTAGTCTTTCCGTGGCGGTGTTCGCGCCAAGTCGCTAGGCCCGCATCTCTTCGTGCTTAAAGCGAAGCCCGCTCTAGATATTAGTGAAGTCCCAACGGTTCGTGACTTCATTGATGTCTTTCCGGAAGATCTTCCAGGGATGCCACCAGTTCGAGACCTCGAGTTTGTCATTGAGTTGGTTCCTGCATCGCCGATTTCAAAGAGGCATTATCGGATGCCACCGAACGAGTTGGTGGAGTTGAAGAAGCAACCGAGTGAGCTGCAAGAAAAGGTTTTATCCGCCTAGCTCATCTCCGTGGGGTTGTCTCGCTATCTTCGTAAAGAAGAAGGACAATACTTTGCGCATGTGTGTTGATTACCGTCCGCTTAATGAGGTAACGGTAAAGAACAAGTATCCCTTGCCCCGCATTGATGATCTCTTTGATCAATTAACTGGAGCTCGAGTATTCTCCAAGATTGATTTCAGAGTGGGATATCATCAAGTTCGGATACGACCCGAGGATATTCCAAAGACGGCTTTCTCTACTCGCTACGGCTTGTATGAATACACCGTCATGTCATTTGGCTTAACCAATGCTCCTGCCTTGTTCATGAACCTCATGAATTCGGTATTCATGGAGTATTTGGATAAGTTTGTCGTGGTCTTCATCGACGATATTCTTATCTATTCCAAGGACGATGAGGAACATGATGAGCATCTGAGGCTTGTGTTGGGCAAGCTTCGTGAGCACCAGCTGTATGCAAAGTTCAGCAAGTGCGCGTTCTGGTTAAAGGAAGTGGCCTTCTTGGGCCATGTTCTTTCAGCAGGAGGCGTAGCCGTTGATCCTAGCAAGGTCAGCGATGTTCTTTCATGGTTCACCTTACTTTCGTAACCGGCGGAGTTTTCTGCTTAGCTGGGTATTATCGCCGTTTTATCGAGAACTTCTCCAAGATCGCGAAGCCGATGACGGAGTTGCTCAAAAAGGACAAGAAGTTCTTGTGGTCCGACGCTTGTGAGGAAAGCTTCCAAGTGCTCAAGAAACGTTTGACCACCGCTCCCGTCCTCGTTCTTCCCGATATTCATCAAAGCTTCGATATCTTTTGTGATGCTTCTCGTCGAGGACTCGGTTGTGTCCTGATGCAAGAAGGCAAGGTAGTGGCCTATGCATCAAGGCAATTGAGACCTCATGAACTCAATTATCCTACCCATGACTTGGAATTAGTCATGTGATTCATGCACTTAAGATTTGGCGACATTACATAATCGGTAATCGTTGCGAAGTGTATTCGGATCACAAAAGCCTAAAGTATTTGTTCACCGAACCAGATCTGAACCTCAGGCAAAAGAGATGGTTGGAGTTGATCAAGGACTATGACATGAGTATTCACTACCATCCGGGCAAGGCTAATATCGTTGCCGATGCGCTCAGTCGGAAAGCGCATTGCAATGCCTTATTGCTCCAGGAGTTTCAACCCACCCTTCTAGAGGAATTTCAGCGTCTCAACTTGGGATTGGTTGAGCATGGTTCCCTCGCTGCCTTGGTTGTGCAACCAACCTTGGTGGATCGGATTAAAATCGCTCAACAAGCAGATGCTGGGGTGAGCCGCATCAAGGAAAATGTCAAGAACGGAACAACCAAGTGCTTCTCTGAGGATGAGCATGGTGTTGTAAGGTTCGGGCAACGCCTTGTGGTTCCAAAGGATATGGAATTGCGGAATTTGATTCTCCGCAAAGCCCATGATTCGCCTTTGTCTATTCATCCCGGGGCCACAAAGATGTATCAAGATCTCCGTCAGGGATTTTGGTGGACCCGAATGAAGAGGGAGATTGCGAAGTTCGTTGCCGAGTGCGACGTGTGTCGTCGTGTCAAGGCCGAGCATCAGCGTCAGCGCAGGATCGCTTCACCTTTGCCTATTCCTGAATGGAAGTGGGATTCGATCGGGATGGATTTTATCACCGGTCTGCCTCGCACCTCCAAGGGCAATGATGCCATCTGGGTCGTCATTGATCGGCTAACTAAGGTGGCGCACTTCCTTCCAGTCAAGACGGATCTCCGTGTAGGTCTTTTGGCGGATCTCTACATTGCCCGCATCGTGAGCTTACATGGGGTACCTAAGACAATTATCTCGGATCGTGGTTCTCTTTTCACCTCTCGCTTTTGGCAAAGTGTGCAAGAGGCTATGGGAACCCCTCGTACCTTTAGCACAGCATACCACCCCCAAACTAATGGTCAGACCGAAAGGGTCAACCAAGTGTTGGAAGACATGCTTCGTGCTTGTGTCCTCTCCTATGGAAAGAATTAGGAGAAATGCTTGCCATTTGCCGAGTTTTCCTACAACAACAGTTTTCAGGCCAGTCTCGGCATGTCCCCCTTCGAGGCCTTGTACGGGAGAAAGTGCGAGAACCCGTTGAATTGGTCTCGAGACAGCGAAGACCTTTCTTTGGTCGGACTCGATCAATGAGGCTGAGAGCCAAGTCCAGCTCATTCGTGATCGTTTGCGCACAGCTCAATCCAGGCAAAAGAGCTATGCGAATCGCCGTCGTCGTGAATTGAGCTTTGAGCCTGATGACTTTGTTTATCTCAAAGTCTCCCCTTTGAAGGGCCATCAGCGTTTCGGCGTCAAGGGCAAGCTAGCTCCTCGATATGTCGGTCCTTACCGTGTTATCGAGAAGAAAGGGGCGGTTGCTTATAAGTTGGAATTGCCAGCTGCACTCGAGGGGGTCATGATGTTTTCCATGTGTCCCAACTAAAGTAGTGCCTCCGTGTTCCAACTGAGGAGGCTCCGTTGGAAACCCTCGATGTCCAAGAAAATTTGACATATCACGAGCACCCTGTTCGCATACTCGATGAGGCTGAACGAAGAATGAGGAATAAAACCATCAGATTCCTCAAAGTTCAGTGGTCGAACCATTCCGAGGATGAGGCTACTTGGGAAAGGGAAGATCGTCTCCGGGCAGACTATCCATCTTTCCTTACCGAGTGAGCCAAATCTCGGGACGAGATTTTTGTAAGGGGAGGAGGTTTTGTAACATCCCAAATATGGATTTGTGTTTCAAATGTAAGAAAATAAAAAGAAATTAAAAATTTTCTTGCATCTTGAAGCCCTTGGTCATTTTTGTAATTCTTTTAAAAGAATTATGAAAAAATCACATTTAAATCCTCAATTGACTCCAATCAAAAACCTTTGTGGCAAAGGTCTTATGCCAAACCCTTAGAAATATTTTTCCTGAGTTCTAGGGAGGCTTGGCAACACCTCTGAATTATCTCATGATTTTTAGAAATTATTTGATAATTCTTGGAGACAAGTCAAAATCGGTCAAACTCTTTTTCCCCACTTCTGGAATTTCTGGAGAAAAATTCAGTGCATGAAAATCTCTGAAAATTTTATGGGAGGTTCCTCCTGCAGTCAGCAAGCTCCAGTTAAAATTTCATAAATTTTGGAGTTTTTTTGCTACCTCAAATAATTCTTCAAAAATCAGATGTTTAAAATTTAAATTCTAACTGGTTTGCACTGTTCCTCGGGTTCGAACCAGACTCGGGCTCGAGCCACTTGACTCGGTCCAACCAACTAAACGCACCGGCGCGGTCAATCGGGCGCGCGCGTTGTGAGCCGTTGGATCAGCATCGAACGGTCCTTGATCATCCGAACGGCGGAATCGTTTTAACCCACCCGATCTAACTCAGCCGTTCGATTTCAATCCGACGATCGAAACGTCGTCTCCTTCCTCCGTCTGGCGTGCGCGTGAGCTCAGCCATGGCGTGCGCAGAGGAGAAACGACACGCGTGCAGTCCACTCCACGGTCGCCTTTAAATGGCTATCTCTGCGCGCATTTAATGCTCGTCGTGCTCCTCCCTCAGGCGTCCACTCTCCAACTGCTCCCGTCGCTCTCTCGCGCTCAAACGGCCAGGTTGACCCGAGCGGGTTATCGCCGTTGCTCTCAGCCATCCTCGGCTATTTAAGCTCCTTTGTTTCTCCCTTAGCTTCCTTTAGCACCTCCGCAACTCGAGCTAGCACTCACAAGTCCGCTGGAGCCGCAGATCTTCGAGAATCCTTCGGCCGCCATTGTCGGTTTTGAAGCTCCGGTGGAGTCGGTGCAGCACGGGCTTTCTTCTTCAAGTCTTTGCTCCCTCTGCTCCCCCTTTACTCTCTGAAGCTTAACCCTCACTCAATTCTGCTCAATTTGCCTGTGGCTCTAGTGAACTGATTCCCCCTTTCGGCGAAATCGGCGTTCCTCCTCGCCCGGGCGACCGACTCTCCTCGGCGCATCCATTGCGCCAGTAGCTCCTCTTAGTCCCTAGTGGCTCGGCACTGCTCCCTTGAACCGCGGTGAGCTCTTTGCCGTTTGCGTCACTTTGCGGTCTCCTCGGTTCTCTCCGGCTTGCGGCTTCTCGACCACCGCACCAAATCCATTGGTACCATTAGGTGCGCAATGATGTTTGGGACCCATTTTGGGCACTTGCTCGCACCGCCGTGGCGAGCCACCGCGGCGAAGCCGATCTTCCCGCCGCTTTTGCCGGACGAAACAGATCGGCGCTTGAACGTGAGTCGATTTGGACCGCCGATCCGAGATCTACGCCCACATTCGCGCTGAAATTTGAATTGTCGCTGCTTTGATCTCAGGCCCGTTGGATCCAAGATCAATGGTCCCGATTCGAGTCCACGTGAATCGTTGGATCCCAGATCCACGGCTCGTGTGCGCGTGAACGTTCGGACCGCCGAACGCTCTGATCCACGTGAACCGTTGGATCCAGATCCAACGGTTGACGTTTAGGGTTTCGCGGCCGCGCACGCGCGCGCGTCAGCTCTGGGACGCGGACCGTTGGATCCAAGATCAACGCTCCTCGTTCGTCCACGTCATTTCAAATTTTTGATTTTCCTGAAAGGATTTATTTACCAACGTAAAAATGTGATAACTTGTAAAATGCATAACTAATGCATTTTAATTCCTTTTCGGGAGATTCAAATTTTGTGAGTAATGTTTTCAACTGAACTTTAATCTAAAAATATTTCCAACCCCAGTATAGCTCCAGAAAATTTTGCTAATGAATAGTAGCATATTTTATTTATAAAAGCTGAGCAAAATTGCTTTGGTCATATCTTTTGTATTAAAAATCCAAATCAATTGGTTCTTGTTGATAAATTCATTATAAATCATGATCTTGCTACTGTAAAATTTTTAGAATTTTTGGAGAAAGTTTACTGTTGAGTCTGTGCGTTTTATTCGCTCTCATCGTTTGTTTCTCGCTTTTTCGTTAGGATCCAAAGAGCACATTGACAATATTATTGATCCTCAGCAACACCTTGACCCACAGCAAACAGGCAAGCAGTTTGATCATGTTAATCCCATTATTTTTCCAGTCTAATATATTGATTTCAACTTGTATGTATGCATTGCTATTTTGTTGTTAAATTATGGTTAGTATCCTATAGTTGTATAATCTGTAGGAATTGTTTATCCTCTACTACCATGAGCCTAGGTTATTTGCTGAGATTTGAGTTCGATGGATGGACTCTTGTCACTTAGTAGATTTCGAATTGAAATTGCTTAGAAATGCTTAGTTTCGGTAGTAATGGGCGATCATCGATCTTAGTCGATGATCTTGATCACACACTTATTTATTATGCCATTATGTCCAGCACTTGTGCTTGGTTACTTTGTAAAGTCAAAAACTGAAAATAAAATTGTTTTAGACTTGGGCACAATGGTATGTTGGTGTGATCGGTTGGTGTGAATGGAATGGTGCCTAGGTCATCAAGGACCGAGTTACTTGTGTCACTAAGCCAAGCGCTTATGCGTGCTAACCACGCGAGAGGGATATGGGACCTCTCTTGACTAAGTACTTTGGCGTGTGTTATCTCCGAGTCGCAGGAGGGGGTTGTGTGTGTTGTGTGAAAAAGGATATGTGTTCTTGTGTTGGTTGTGCGGTGGTGGAGATTCCGGGTAGGCTCTTCACCTCGAGGGGCATTGTAGTTGTCCAAGGCTTTACCTGCGACGGGTAGTTGACCGAGGCTTTACAATGACCCCGACACAACGTATGGGTTTCTATCCATACGGGCGGCTCGTAGTTGATACACAATATTGGAAATGTCTCAGAGGACTTAGCCGTGCTTGGTATACCAAAGGAAGTATGCTAATCATGTGGCAAAAGGCGATGCGCGTGTGGGTACATTGGTATACCCCTGCAGGGTATAAAACTATTCGAATAGCCTCGTCCTAGGTTATGGACATGCTTGGTAAGGTCGTGCAAGAACTAGACTATAACATTTTAAATTAAAATTTGACATGGTTGGCATGAATGGGTAATTCATGCTATTGTTGTGGTGACTAATGGTTTAGTCACTTCCAGGATTGTTGTTATCATCTGTCTACTGTTATTAATATTGTTCTTTCGGTCAATTGAACATTAAAAATAGATTTGTTAAATTGCTTTCAATCTATTACATTACTGCAAATGGAAACTTGCTTTATGCTAAAATGAAACAAACAGCCTCCACTTCAATGAGCTTGCATGTAGTATATGTACAGGTTTGTTATTCCACATGTAAGTCTTATGAGTACATTCAGTACTCACCGCTTTTGCTTACGCTTTTGTTTGCAGGGAAGAAGGTGAGCCCCAAGGGCCTCACTTTTGTGAAATGTGTTGTGGATTCGACGACTAGCTTGGCGGTCCGGTCGGTTGCCTTGTGGGTTAAAGGCACACTGATTGGCTCTTTTGGTTTATAGCCATCTTATGGCACTTTTGCTTCCGCTGTTCAATTTCGTTATGTATATGTTATTTGGCCGGTCGGCCTCTCTTTTGTAATAACTATCCTTTATTTATGTTATCTTCTGGATTGTTGCTTTTGCTTCGGTTCTATGTGAATGAATGGGATTGATGCATGAACTTTGTAAAGAGGTGTGTATACTGCATTTCTGGGAAGTATACATGTCTCGAGTCTCGGATTATCTGATTTGTGATGCTAGGATCAAGTGGATGGTTAAGCATTACAAGCCCGATAAACCGGGGTCTCACATATATACTCACAACATGAGTATACGAGGACTACACAAGTTCTACATACTCAAAAGGATATTTTTCAAAGTAAAAATCCCAAATATATGTGGAAAACGGAATATGGATCAATAGTAATGAAATCGTAAAATATAGAGTGAACTCCCCTTAAATGTGTGCATACACAAATGTGTAAATAGAAACGTATGGACATATTCAAGTTTAACTTATGGTTGAGTCAACCCATATTTTGAATCCGAGGAATGCAACAATATATAAGAGTATAAGTCGAATGCATACATCATTGAATTTCACCTTTATAACCAAATGAGACTACACACTACATATAACAATAAAATGTTAGTCTCACAATTAGATTTGTCATTAATCACCAAAATACTCTATTAACTCATAATAGCGGGTCTAGATCCTTCTATCTCCCCCTTTTTGGTGATTGATGACAAACCTTTATTAATAACAACATTTGGATATAAATAGACATAACATACGTAACATAAGAATTTAAGCTATTGAACTATGTCTATGCATGTCATAAGGTAAAATTTAAAACTTCAAACAATATGCATATAAGAATGATATGCTTGTATAATCAATGCATTCTCCCCCTTTTGGTATAATACAAATTAACCAAATCAAACATACAAATGGAGGAATATAGATATAAACATTCTCTTATTTTTGGCATAAATAAAATAACAAATAACAAAGGAGAATGTATTAATCATCCAAATGTGGGGATATTGATAACATAAATATTCTCCCCCTTTTGGCATTAAGCACAAAAAAGTTCAAAACAAATCTAAATCCAAGAAGAGAATTTTTCAAATTGAGGAGCTTGGTCACAAAGAATATGAAATAGACATACATGATCAAAGGAGATATTGTTCTAAAAAAAGTGAGGAGAAACCAAAACAGGTCACAAACCTATTGATCATATCACATTCTCCCCTTTTAAACCAATAGATTGAGAACCACTTGAAACGGTATTTGAAACATATTCAAATAATCTCCATTTTGAAATATTTTCAATAAACACTTGCATGGAGATATCATGCTCTTTTTCTAAAAATCCAAAGGGATATATGCATATGAAATCATGTTGAGCTCAAAAGATGTGTGGAGACAAACTCTGAAAAATCTGAGATATATCATGGAGCTAGTCCTTACAAAAAAACACACATTTTTCAGTTTGGGAGGCTCAACAAAAAAGATCACAAACTCCCTTTGTATGGCCGAGAAGAGCAAAGCAACTTGGAATGAGGCTAATTTTGATATTTGTTTTCCCAAAAAAATTAAATCAAAAGCATTTGAAAACATTTGAAATATGTTTTAAATAAGATACCACAAGTAAAATTTTGTTTTTTCACAAAATTCAAGCCTTTAAAACAAGATACCACTTGTAAAATCCTTTTGACTTTTGAATAAAATGTTTGTTTAAAAGAATACAACTTGTAAAAATTTGCTTTTTTCATAAAAAAAAACTTGTCCAAACAGATAATCTTGCATAAGATTTACAATATCACTCCAAGAATATCAAATGAAGCAAATAAGAATGAAAAATATTCATCCATAAATCATTTTGGGCAAATATATAAAATAGTTTTTCAATACTAATAACTTACCCAAATTGTAATTAAGCCAAAAAATATTTAATAAGTTTTTCACACAGAAAAACTCCCCCTTACACAAATGTTCCTATTTAAAAAAACTTTCTTACTCCTTTGACACAGAAAGGTTCATCTTCCATCTTGTCATCTCTTAGTGATATATCCATCCATGAACTCATGATGACATTTGATACACCTTGCAAAAGTAAATGATATCTAGGATAATTGATTCTATTTGTAGAAACTTGATACCACTTTGTGAAAAGCACTAGATACCAAGAGTAATTGATTCCATTTGTAAATACTTTGTACCACTTGTAAGCATAACTAAATTTTGCAAGGTGTTTGAACTTCTCTCGTAAAGATCTTCAAACAAAACATCCAAAGAGAAGATAGGAAGAGAGCTTCACGGAGGCAGCCCGAGGCCGGAGGAAGTTCCAGTGAAGGGGGAGCCGCCGGAGGCTGCCCGAGGCCGGAGCAGAGCCAGCGAAGGGGGATCCGTCGGAGGCTGCCCGAGGCCGGAGCGGAGCCAGCGAATGGGGAGCCGCCAGATGCAGAGTTGACAAAGCTCCTTCTTGGAGAAGTGCATGCGCCGGGTTGTGCTTCGGCAGGGTAGTGAAGGTGGGCTGAAGGTGATGTGAGCCTTCAGCTTGAGGGAATGCCTGTGCTTGGGGGGCTTCGGGTGGGCCGAAGGTGATGTGGGGGTGTCTTCAACTGATCCTCTTATGAGTAGCTTCTTGTTCGGTCCCCAAGAACGGCACCAACTGTCGTAGCAAAAAGACTAGACAGTGGGTGCAGGGTACCCTTTTTATCTTGAGAGAGGACCGAAGGGAGAGGAGCCAAAACCAGAGTATGTATGAGTGTGTTGCTTATCTGCCCAAATGAGGATTCCCCCTTTGTGCATGCCCTTGGGGCTCTATATATAAGAGGGCAAGAAGGGACATTTACCTTCTTGCCCTCACAATGTTGAGAGAGGGGGGTATTTAGGTACATTTACCTAGATACGCTATACAGACTAGGTCTACACATGCACCGTATCTCCGGCGGCGCACCGGTATTCCTGACGACCCTAGTGTGCGGGGCACCCCCTTGGTGCCCTGCTACGCGATGAGCAAGTGCATGAATTCCTGGGCGCATAGCAATATCACTTACTTTGCTATTTACAAATCATTGATACCTCAATCGTCCTCGCAATTTTTTTTTCATAAATTCATCGTACTAGAACAACATACGATGATAACAAAACGTTATTACGAGTCTAACAGATTTTGTACCGTTTAAAATCTATGAAAATCAACAATAGCCCAATCAGTTTAGGGTTTTAGCTACCTGTCGCAGGTTTGGTGGATATCCTAGTCGTGGCTTTACACTAGTGACGCGCGTCTGGTGATTGGGATTGTTAAGTTAGTGCTGGGGATTGTCTGCACACGGAGGCACGTACGCCCTCGGTTAATTCGTTAATCCAATCGGGCAGCGTCGACCAGCGAGCAGTCCATGGACTGATGACACGATAAGCGTCCCTCGTAGAAAACAAAGACAAACAGATGGAGCGCGCGTCGTCATCGTCGTCGTCCCTATTAGGTTCTAGAATAAGTTTAGGGTAAGCGTTACTAATCTAAGCCAGATGATATGTGCGTGTTTCTTTCCGAAGTTTGCTATTTAGCACTCTTAAGTGTTTATTTTGCGGAGATCAGGGGAGTGCGGAAGGATTTTGCTTTTGGTTTCCTCTTTTATCAAAATCAGTCAATTTTCACAATGTTTTGTCTAGTGTAGTAATGCGCCGACTAAGTATCCCTTGCCCTCTCTCCTATGTATATTTTTTTCTGAAAAAAGTTATGTGTCATCATAGAGGTGATGAGTAACAGGATGGTCCAAAAACAAGCAGTTGTGTAACATATAGACATTCCAAACAAAATACATATCCCTAGACGTAGTTTTCACCTTTTCATATTGACTTGGGCATTTGGCTCTCTTTGTTTGTTCTTCTAATTGTTGAGTAACCGTCGCTGGCGAGTTCAGTCCGAACGGGTACCTCGTATACAATATTTAGACTAGTGACGCGCGCCTGGTGATTGGGTTTTTTAAGTTAGTGCTGGGGATTATCCGCACACGGAGGCACGTACGCCCTCGGTTGCGCGCGTCGTCGTCGTCCCTATCAGGTTCTAGAATAAGTTTAGGGTAAGCGTTACTAATCTAAGGCAGCTGACATGTGCGTGTTTCTTTCCGAGGTTTGCTATTTAGCACTCTTAAGTGTTTATTTTTCGGGAGGAGATCAGGGGAGTGCGGAAGGATTTTGTTTTTGGTTTCCTCTTTTAGGTTAGGTTGCAAGATGAAGGAACCAAGTTTTTTTTTTTGAGTTTTTTTAATGGAAAAGACACTATGTATTACTTTTTTTTTTGAAAACTCACTCTAGTATTACTTGGACATCTCATTTTTCTCATATCTCTTAGTTACTTTTTTTTTGTTGCTTTACCAATTTCAACAAATGGATTGGCTATACACCACTATGCCAAAAAAAAATTCTCTCAAAATCAGTCAATTTTCACAATGTTTTGTCTGGTGCAGTAATGCGCCGACTAAGTATCCCTTGCCCTCTCTCCTATGTAGATTGTTTTTTTAAAAAAAAGTTGTGTCATCACGGAGGTGATGAGTGGTAGGATGGTCCAAAAAACAAGCAGTTGTGTAACATATAGACATCCCAAACAAAATACATATCCCTAGATATAGTTTTCACCTTTTCATATTGGCTTGGGCATTTGGCTCTCTCTGTTTGTTCTTCTAGTGTGTAGACAGTAACGGTGAGTCCTAATGACTATCTTACCAGGTAAATAGAGGAAGAAAGGAAGCGAGGAGAGGCCATCCGCGTCGATCGTGTTTTTTTTTTTTGTGTTTTGCGTGCGTCGGTGTCTTCGCGTCGTCGTCCTCGCTGCCTAGTATTTCACGTTGGCGCGTGGGCCGTTTACTTTGGGCCAAGACGACTTGACTCAAGCAGCGAATTCACATGGCTAATGGGCATGCATGTGACAGTTCAGGGAAATGCACCTGTCCTTGGGCTGACTCCTACGGTGTCAATCCGACACGAATTATTCGTTTTATTCCACTATCATATATTTGATACGATATGGATACGCTTTAAATTTTTTCATAATTAACAAATTCTTCTATTCGTATTTGTATTCACATAAAAAAAATATGGATACCAATATGGTATGGACTTTTGCCACCCGAAATATTATTTTATCCGCACTATTTGTATTACAATTCGATAAAACAATATATATTTTTTATTGAAGTATTACTAATTAGTTAGATGTGTATTTTTAGTTTAACATGAATTTATATTTTTAAGTGAAATAGATAAACTAGAATTATTCGGTTTCGTTTTCAATCGGTTAACACCTGTTCCCTCCAAAAGGAAGCTTTCCGGCCGTAGGTAGGAACAGAAATCTCCACGAAGTAGTATGTATATGGTCGAAAAAACTCATCTACAAGAGCACGATAATGACACATCAATTGAAAATTCAAAATGTTTGTTTCCCTCGAAAGGAAGAGACGAATTATCTTGATCATGGTTTTAGGATTTGATTACTGTGCGCTTGTATGGCCGGAGATTCTCTCAGGCTAAAGGGAAACCATGGCCGCCCTGCCTCTAGAAAAATTGTTGTAAAGTGCTTAGTTATACTACTTCAACGCTAACGCAACACTAAACTCTGGGTGGTGCGCCGCCGTCCAAGAGTGGACCGGTGTGGACGGTCCCAAGCCGGCGCTGGTATTGTCGGCGAGGAGGAGGAGGAGGAGGAGGAGGAGGACGGCGCGAAGATAAGCCATTGGAGTGGAGGGAGGGTTGAAGATGTCGCACCTGCCAGCACGGTTGTCATTATCTTGATTCTAGTCTTAAAGTCCTAAGAATTTATGATCCTATATTGAATGCAACGATCTGATCCTAGGTAGAACATTAATTTGGTAGAATCTTAATATCATTATGATTCTAGCAAAAAGATTTGTTTGTAGTATCTCAAACACAATTAATATGATTCTATCCAATTCTACTATTCTAGTAATTAATTATTAAAATTTACTCAACATATGTCCTTTTTATTGTAAAGTTTAACTATATATTCATTCATATATAATAATTATTTGTATAAACAACAATTAATCTTTTATTTTTGTTATCTGTTTGTAAATAAAAGTTTTGAAATAATAATTTAATGCATGACATTATAATATGTACAAAAAAATATGCATTAACATGCCAACTATAAATCTAACTAGGTGTCAAATGATTAAATAAATGGTAAAATAACAATCAAAAGATGTGGTAGATCGAGAAAAGATACTATTTAGTAGAATCAGATAGGATCTTAGATTTTACAATTCGATCCAAGATTGGTATCATATCAAAGAACATCCTAGATTGGTATCCTATCAAAGCACCTCTGATCCGATTAAAGCTCAATTTTGACAACCTTGCCTTTTGTTAAGGATATAAGGGTATTAGTGGTATTTTCCTATTGTATTAGGGTTTAGACTTCTGTTCCCTTGTACCCTATATATATGGCTCATTGGGGCTCTTCAATATACACAATATTCATAACATAGTGTTAGACCGAAAAGGCGACTAGAGGGGGGTGAATAGGAGCACGCTCACTTTTTCAACCAAGATTAGATCCAATACAATTTTCACTCCAATAGCTATGGAAGCTATGAAGATCAATATACCAGTACAGCGGAAGACTAGTATTGAATCCAATCTGAACCCCGAAGCAAAATAACCAAAATAAACCAAAACTTGATTTCCAAGTGTAGGGCGGTCTGACCTCTATGTTAATGGCGGTCTGACCGGTCCATGTGCTGTCTGACCTCTATGTTAATGGCGGTCTGACCTCCAGCCTGATGAACAGTGAAATCAGCATGAAAAACGAAGTTGCAAATATATGTAACTTTTGATCTACAACTCCAAACTTGATGAAACTTGGTACACACCTTCTCTAGGATGTCAGGAACCTATTCCAATCGAAGATCGCGAAGACCCTTAGAAAAGTTATGACCTTTTTCAGTTTGAGAGGTGGATGGTTCAAAACCGAGTCAAAACAAAAACTAGATCCAAAAACTTGCTCGTGGGTGATTGATGATCAAGATGATCCTAGATGTGTTCCCACATGTCACAGCAAACTAGATCACGTGAAGAAAACAATCAAAAACATACGAATCAAAGAAAGACTCAAAATCACCAAATAGAGAGAAGAAAGGCAAAAAAACACATCTTTGAGCAAACTTTCCTTGGATTGATTTGATAGGATTTGGGTTTACAGTCACTCCATCAATGGATGACAAAGCTCAATCCAAGAGCACGAAA
This sequence comes from Hsuehochloa calcarea, assembly GCA_036346395.1. Classification (NCBI taxonomy): domain Eukaryota; kingdom Viridiplantae; phylum Streptophyta; class Magnoliopsida; order Poales; family Poaceae; genus Hsuehochloa; species Hsuehochloa calcarea. The sequence continues at coordinate 5,120,449 of CM070593.1, read as the reverse complement.
TTAAATCAAAACTCTCTAGAACCCTAACCTCCACTAATCCTCTCCCTATGCCAAACTAGGGTTTCAACAATAATGAAAGGGTTGGAAGGGGTGCAGCCACCACCCTCCTCTATTTATAGTGGAGACTTAGACCTTCTAGAAGTTTAACTTAAATGGGCTCCCGTTAAGGCCCAACACAAACGGGTCACACACGCACGTATTTTAAAGCGCCGTCTTCAACACCTCTTGACCTAAACCGCTTCTCTTTGCGTCGTCCTGCGCCGCGGGTTGGCAAAAGGTCACCAAGGTGGTATTTGGTAAGATTACCAAAATACCCCTTCTCGGTCCTTCTCCAAGACCGAGTACATTCTGGCAAGCACTTCTACCAAATCACACGTAGGTTGATCAACGGCTCTCTCCATGTCGGCAAGTCTCTCCCATCCGCCCCACCGAAACCACCATGGCACTTGCACCGACTCGCGCCGCTTGATCAAACGGGCCGCACCGAATCGTCTGCTCGGTCATCCTTGTCCATTCCGCACCATACTTGAGTTCATTGACTCACCCGCATCGTCGATCGCTCGACCTCGCTCTCCAAGCCTCGTCCCGATCATCCTCGCTGCTGACCATCGTTAACCACCAAGCAACCTCGCACAACAATAGACGAGCAAATCGAATCCGAGAACAAGTTCTTCACAACTTGACCCACGTTAGTCAAAACATGCATCATGCAACACATATGCATCAAACTCATGACTTTGACCTAACCAACAAACAACGCCGCCACGAAGGCCGACGCTCAAGTGACAACCGGCCGACCGCCCCTCGGTCTCGATCGACCGCCCGCCGGTCTTACTGTTACCACAGCCGGTCAGACCGACCAATGGGACTTAGCCAAATTTTGGCCCTCAAATCCTGCACCTTCATCGAATTTTATATCTCGAATAACTTTTATCGAGACTCAAAAATCATGAGACCAAGTGCATTTGGATCCCTCACTTGCCTACATCCTCTATTTTTGGCCCGACTTGTTCGACCATTTTGGTCACACGGTCGACCGCCGCACATGGCCGGTCCGACCGATTTGGGACCGGTCGGACCGCCCCGGTCCAGAAAGCCTGAACTTTGTCGAAAACTCGTGAAACGATAAACCGTTAACGCCATTGCCAATTGTCACATCATCCTAAGATCTGGAGTATATCCCCATGATATCCACAATCTCCCCCTTGATGAACACATTGGCAATAATCCAGAAAATGTAATTTGGAGGTTTGAAAAATAAAATACTTTCATTTTCGCACAAAGGCACAACTTGGTCCATAAGCAAGAGAAAGCAATGGAAATGACCAAGCTAGCATCAGAATAGCATAGGCATGTGAGATAAGGCAAAAGAAAGCATAAAAACTTTGATTTCCAGAAAAAAGAGGTTAAAAATCTCACTTAAGATCCATATGAAAGAACAATTGTTCAATTTGACCTTTGATCATTGTGAGTAGTAATAAATGCAATTCAAGTTCAGAAGAGTCAATAAGACAATAAGAATACAATTCAAAAACCCCCCCTCACTATGATCCTCGGATTTCAGAAAATTTCAAATTCTCCAACTTTCTCCCCTTTGTATAATCTTCTCCCCAACATTGAGATATCTACTCCCCCTTTGACAATGGAGTCATCAAGGAATCGCGCCTTCCTCTCATCCAGAGATAACAAATGCAGAATGAAGAGAGAAGCAAAAAGAAGAAGTATGCATGAAGTGCAATGAAGTGGCTTCATTTTTGTATTTTTTTAATTTTTGATTACAAGAAGCTTTGGAGGTTACCCAAAAGAGCAAGCCAGCATTTCTAATATTGCACAAATAAGATATCAAGCCTGACAGTGCTAGCAAGATCATGGTAAGACATATATATCAAAGCTAAGCACAAAGGCTCAAAAGTAAAGCAATAGATTTGATCAATTTAAGCAAAGCTTCAAATTCAGCAAGTTCATCGACAGGGATCCTAAATTGAAATTGGCCATGTCAAAATGTCAAAGTGAGATCAAAAATCTAACAAAGACCACATTAAGAGTCAATCAGGTCCTGTATTGAATCATTTTGCTCAGTATTTCTCAAAAGCCTATTTGTCAACAGTTTTCTCATATGCATTGAATATTGAAGTTGACTAATGATCTAACTTAGTGACAAGATCCTGGACTAGGAGCCATCCACAAACTCATCATAAGCTTCGATCATAAGTTGATTAAAGGTATATCTTAGTAAAGAAGATCCTGGACTAGGAGCCATCCACAAACTCTTTCTAAACTTCTACCTGGGCGACAAATCTTGAGGTTCATGTCATTTCTGACAAGCAATCCCCATGAGATCATCTGGATCATCAAACTATCTCCAAGTTCATATCTTTGACAAGCAGCCTTGTAAGAGTAGTTTGACACATTTTTAAGCATAAGACAATCTTGATTTTTCATTTTTCACAGGAGCAGTTTTAGAATCTCAAGAACACAAAAATCTCAAGTAATGGTCAATTTTAGATTCAAGAGCTAACAAAGCAATTCTCACAGGGCCAATGTCACAAAAGGAGCACTAATTGCGCAACTCGCTAAAACATCCACAAATTGCAATTTTTAGTTCGAGTTATTTTAAAGTTCTAGCTCATATAGCAAAGACTTAGCTACACATGTAAAAGGAAAATAATTCTAGCAAGTCAAAGAACTAGACATGGCCTTGAGCAAGAATTGAAATACTAAAGCTCCAAAGGGTAATAGGCAAAGCTTCATCAATTTTAAAAGATATGCAGAAAATCTTATATTACAATGCATCTTTTTGGATTTTTCATACCACTTGATGTATTTTTCATATGAATGCAATATGATACAATGAGATGCAATAAAAAGCCTAAAAACCTAAAAAGTTCAAAAAGATCAATAAGTTCAGAAAAAGAACAATAAAAGATCAAAAGAACAAGGTAAGATCAGAAAAGATCGAACTCCCCCTCAAACCAACACATAGGGATAAATTACCCCTAACTCGCTTCTCAAGGTGGCAAACCTAGTTGGGTCTAAAGGCTTGGTGAGGATATCAGCCAGTTGAGCCTCGGACTCCACGAAGTGCAGCACAATATTACCCTTCTCGACATGGTCTCTAAGGAAGTGATAGCGAATGTCTATGTGCTTGGTCCTAGAGTGTTGCACATGGTTCTTAGCAATGTTAATAGCAGAAGTGTTATCACAGAAAAGAGGAACACTAGCGAAATTTAACCCATAGTCCTTAAGAGTGGATACTATCTACAAAATCTGACTACAACAACTAGCAGCAGCTACATATTCAGCTTCAGCAGTAGATTGTGCAACAGAGGACTACTTCCTAGAAGACCAAGAAACGAGAGAAGTGCCTAGGAAGTGACAAGTGCCCAAGGTACTCTTCCTATCAAGCCGACAGCCCGCAAAATCAGAATCCGAAAACCCTCGAATGGACAAAGAAGAAGAGCAGGAGTACCAAATGCCATACTGGAGGGTAGAGTGTAATACGAATATGCGCTAATACTTGGCGATGGGAAGCTCAGAGATGCTCAAACATCGCAGAGGCGATCATGAAGTGGATGTCCGGTCTTGAGGCCGTCAGTATGTGGAGGGAGCCGATCATCTTCGCGGTACTCGCTGATCCACGGCTTCTCCTTCCTCATTTGGATCCAAAGCAGTCGAAGTCGCCATGGGAGTGGCGATCGGCTTGCAGTCACCCATGTCGAAGCGTTTGAGCAGATCATTAGTATACTTCGTCTGATGGATGAAGATCCCTTCCTTACACTACTTGATTTGAAGCCCCAGAAAGTAATTGAGCTCTCCCATCATGCTCATCTCAAATTCCCTGGACATAGTCTCACAAAAGCTGGAAACAAGAGCATGAGAAGAACCACCAAAGATAATATCATCAACGTAAATCTGAGCAAGTAAGAAGTCATTGCCACGCCTAAGAATGAACATGGTCTTGTCTACCTTACCCATCTCAAAATCATTCTTAAGCAAGAAGGTCTTAAGCCTATCATACCAGGCTCTAGGGGCTTGTTTAAGACCATACAAGGCTTTGGACAGCTTGAAGACATGATGTGGGTTCTTGGGATTCTCAAAGTCTGGGTGTTGCCTAACATAAACCTCCTCCTCTATGAAACCATTCAAAAAGACACTCTTAACATCCATCTGATATAATCTAAAACCCTTAGAGGCAGCAAATGCAAGAAGAATGCGAATGGCTTCTAGTCTAGCAACAGGAGCAAAGGTCTCATCAAAATCTAACCCCTCAACTTGGCTAAACCCTTGAGCTACCAACCTAGCCTTGTTTCTAATCACAGAACCATCCTCATTTTTTTTTTTTTGAAAAGTCGTTTTTGGAGCTGAGCCAAAAATAGGTTGTGTAGGCAAGTGAGGGGAGTCTCCTGGATGTGGTCTCATCATTTTTGGAGCTCCCAGTCAAAAGTTCTATTGAGTTAAAAATTCCAGAAGGTTTGGATTTTCACTGAAATTTGGCTAAGTCCTTTCGGCGGTCCGACATTGCTTGGGATCGGTCGGACCGGCCTGAAATCGGTCGGACCGGCCTTGTGGGGCGGTCAGACCGCCGATGACTTGGACGTTAGCCAAGTTTGCATTGAGTTGATTTGAATGTGTTTTATGTATGAACTTCAATGCTTTATTGTTGTATATTGCATTGCGGAGCTAACGTAGGTCAAGTTGTGAAGAACTTGTTCCGGAAACGGTTTGTTTGTCTATTTGTCGCGGTGGCTTGCGTGTCAACGACGTCAACGATGAATGGATCGGGACTACGCTTGGAGAGCTGAGGTCCAGAACGATCATGGATACCGGGTGAGGTCGTGTGACTCAAGCATGGTGCAGGATGGGCAAGATGGATCGAACGGGTGGTTCGGTGCAGCTGGTTGGATCAGGCGGTGCGGATATCGGTGCGAGTCTCTGGGAGGTTCCGATGGGATTCGGACAAGAGAGGCTTGGCGACGCGATGAGAACCGCTGATCAACCTACACGTGGTGAAGCAGGCGATTGCTTCAACAGGTGTTGTGTGTGGGTCCCATGTGTGAATGGGTCCCAAAAGTGAAACCCTAGTCCTCTCCTATAAATAGAAGGGGGGATGTAAAACCCCCTAGAGGCATTCATTTGGAAGTTCCTTAGCCTTTTCTAGGGTTATGGTTTGGAGAGGAAGAGAGGGAGAGATTGTGGTTGCTCCTTGGTGAGCTCTTGTCCTCCTTGAGGGAGTGGCTTTGTAAGCATCTTGTGAGATCAATCAATCTTGTGATGCTTGCTTGAGAGTTCTTTTGTCTCTCTTTTGTGTTCTTCTCTCATTTGGATGAATTTGGTGCTTCCTTGATTCAAGTGGTTAAACTTGGTCTATTGACCCACTTTGTCTTGCTTTGATGTGTGGGAGTACTCCTAGAATCATCTAGACCATCAACCCCCACAAGCAAGTCTTGAATCAAAGATTTTCATATTTCTAGGGTTTGTGCACTTTTTTGTTAAATCCTTGAAAGATAGATTCTGCGAAGTGGATCTGAAGGATCGTCGCTAGAAATAGGTCTCTAATATCATTAGGGAGGTGTGCTCGAAATTTGGTCAAGTTTCATTGGTTGAATCAAAAGTTGGATCAAATTTCGTTTTAGATTTGGGCTTGATTTTTCAGTACTGGACTGAACCGGTCAGACCGGTGTTGCAACGGCGGTCCGACCGCCCGTGTTTTCAGACTGCTAGTACTGCCGGGTCGAACCGCTGTCCACCGGTCTGACCGCCAGTTAGTAGCCGGTCCGACCGCTCGTTAGCCGTCGGCCGATCCCTTGGTAGCGGTTGGACCGCTGTGCCCAGAGATCGCCCTTTGAGATTAAGTCTCCACTTTTGTGTCGTGTGGTTGTCGGGTTATCGACCAAAGACAAGGCTTCCATCGTGCGCCATCGATCTTCTTAGCTTTCATAGCTAAAGGAGTAAAGTTCGTGTTGAATTTGATTTAGGCGAGAAAGTTGAGAAAGCGCCTATTCACCCCCCTAGTCGCCTTTACGGTCCTACAAGTGGTATCAGAGCCGGTTAGCTCTTCTCATATATCTTAACCGGTCTTTGGAGCCATGGCGACTGACAGATATTCAATCAGACCACATGTTTTTGATGGAGTTGATTTTGCTTATTGGAAGGCCCGAATGGAGGCCTACATCGAGGCTCAAGGGCACGCAATTTGGCTTAAGGTGAAAAACCCTTATGTCGTGCCAGACGATGACAATTTGATCACTCCAGATGTGGAGAACAACAGCAGGGCTCGAAATTTCTTGATTCAAGGTCTTAGTCGATCTGAGTTTGAGCGTGTCGCTCATTTGCTGTCTGCTCATGAGATCTGGCGGACTCTTTGTGATTATCACGAAGGGTCCACGGCGATCAAGGAAGTGAGACAGAACCAGCTAAAGAAAGCATACTCCAAGATCGAGCAAAGACCTGGTGAATCTTTAGATGAGCTGTGGGGGAGATTTTTCTAAAATTCTTCATGATCTCTGCGCTGTTGATCTTGTATTTTCTGAGTCTGAAAATGCAAGCCAGCTTTTGGGTGCTTTGGATGTGAAGGTTTGGGGAATGAAGATCACTGCCATAAATGACAACACTGTCATGAGTGAGCTTACCATGGATAAGCTTTACTCTAGGTTGAAGACGCATCAGATTGATTTTATCTCCCGTCTCCCCATGACAGATTTGATGGCTTTAGTTGTGAGGACCCCCGGGTTATTTCCGTAAGACCGAGGTTTACCTGGTCTTAAGGAAATAACTCTGGGCCTCAAGTAAATGAATTCCACCTTAACTCCCTCCAAGTGAGGAGCCCGACCGAAACTAGAGCCCCGGTGATCATGCGCGTTGCCCCTCTGCAAGCACTACATGATTATCGGTTCTCCAAACGGTCAAAGCCAATACTTAGACAAGTTAAAGTGGGATTCATAACAGCGAGTATGAGGCCGTGTTGGCTCCCAGGATCAGCGACCAACACGCTCATACTCTCATTCAACGTTGATCACATCCATACAACAACGTACATTAACAATCCAAAAGACATACAACATAATAGTTAAGTCTACACTATTACATAACGGCCGACCGGCCAAATTCAAATAAGAGTAATAAATAACAGCGGAAGCAAGATAAATAAACCAAAAGTCCAGCAAGGTATGCCCATAACCCAAGGCAACCGATTGGGGTTAAAGATAGCACTACTCGTCGTTGTCGCCTAAATCGCAGACGACGAGCTCATCGAGCTCGATATCGTCCTCACCAAAAGAAAACAAAAAGGCCAGCCAACATCGGCTGAGTACAAGTGCACTCGCAAGTCTTACACAAAGAAAAGTAGTATGCTAGAGGTTGTTCCAAAGGATGGCTCATATTGGCTTAGTTTTGCAAAAGAGACGCAACAATTAACAACCTACACATACTAGTTTCCAAGTGCCCATTTATAAATCAGATTTGAAGTAGAAGTAAAGCTCATGAATAAGTAATAACATGAATCACAAATGAATCATAAAAGTGTCAAAGTGGCGGTCCACTTTGATACAACAACAAGTACACAATTTAACAAAGTGGTCTGTCCACTTTGCTACAACACAAGCACGAATATCCCATTCGTGACAATCCCAAGTTTTTCCACAAAACAAATATGTCAAAGTCTAACAATAGTAACTCCGAACTCAAGTGTTGTCCATATCCTAGGACGAGGCTATTCGAATAGATTTATACCTGCGTAGGTGTACTACTTTACCCACACGACTTGATTAGCCCGTTAAGCCTCCGGATGCCTCCAAAATAGCATACTTCCTATGGTATGCCGGCGGGTAAATCAAGATATGGTCATTTTTAGCAAGAAAATTTCATTATGCTAAGTCCTCAACCTTGGGCTCCTAGGCGACATAAGACGTTACGGTCTATATGCCCTATCGGCCCGCAAGGAACATAGGGTTTAACGCCCTATGGCCTCACAAAACCACCGTGGGGCTCAACACAACAAAACCTTCCCCTACTTAACCATACGGCTCCCAACCCGCATGTGATAGCACGAATGTACTTGAATCAACGACGTTACCAAAGTTCGGTCCTTGTTGGTCTAGACAAGACAATCCTCATACCCAATCTCGTGCACGAAGGCACCTTCACTAGCATCCACTTGTCCAGACCCAAATCTCATTTTAAATAACAAAATTTTAACTTTTGAAACAGATACGAAGATCTGAAATAAACCAAAAGTTATAAAGTTTGTATGTCCCATGATTTGTCGGGTTATTCCCGCCAATCAAACTATCGTTCTAGACTTGCATGGCTAAGCAACACATACCACGTAAGTCACACAACTTATCCTAAGCATTTCAGTACTGGAATAATTTAAGGATAACCACAATGACACGACAATAGGATGTATCTAACTATTCAACACAAACATAGCGACATTAATAAAATAGCATGCAAGCAAATATCATTGCACTAACTTAACAAAAACTGGGATCAAATATGATGCAAAAGAAAGTTCAAATGATGCTTGCCTTGCTGGGAGTTCACTTGCTCACTCTCGGTTACGTAGTTGTTCATTTGCGACAACTCGGACTCTACAGAAATAGTGATATCGAATGAACACCGAGAAAAGCCAAAAATTCAAAGTTCTCAAAAATGAATGAAATTTTCACAGTAGCTAGATTATGATTTTAGATGAATTTAGGTGAAAGAATTATTTCATTTGGATTTCGTATGAGAAAGTTATGGCAGTTTGAAAATCAGTTTTTGGAAAAATGCTGAAAAAATAGGCTTCGGTTACTATTCATCCAAAATCCAATTTTTAGCACAAAATTGTAGAACAGTGGTGAATAAAATGATTACATATATGAATAGGTAATAAAATTATAAGACCAAAATAAATTGGTTCAACTCATTTGGAGTTTATATGAATTAGTTATGAATTTTCAAAGTAAAAGCACTTTGTAGTGTAAAAGTAATTCTTTTTCTGAAATTTCTACAACACAAAAAATACTTTTTAACTCAATCTAACCTCTCCTTGTCATAATCAAAGTAACCAATCCAACCATACAATGCCCTTTATTAATGATCTTCCAACTATACAACATATTCGATAATTGTACAAAATCCACCGACTTGTGGGCATAAGACCATGCCTAAATCCATCAATCATTCTCTGATAAATTATTTAAGCTAATACTAGCTATCTAACTCTACTAGTCTTACCTCGGCAAATCATATTCATATACACCCAAAATTTCCACCGACCGAGGGTTAATAGACTAACCGTCACTTAATGAGCATTACAATTTAAATGCACCTCCAATACTTAATAGCTCACTAATCGATTACTCATATTCATACCACCGAACTTAGTCTCGAACGACCTCCACCAATCCAATCATATATGTGCCACTACGATCAACTAATAATCATTTATCTACTAATCCAATGGAGGCACAATTCCAGGGACTCGGCACATAGGACTTATCTATTAAATACATAGCAATCCAATTATTTATCCATAATCAAATAATCCATTCTACAATCTCTCAAATTCTAGCATACATGTCTCATGTAGCTATTACTTCGGACATCCGATCAATTTGCTCATGCTTAATTAAATCATCTGATTCAACTAATCCAACAAGGTACATAATCCGACATCCAACGAGCAACAATACACATATATAATAGGTATATCGTTAATCATCAATACATACACCATCCACCAAGTAATAGATTATAAAAATCTTTATACATCCTATCCTCAAAAATAACCAATCCAGTGTGACATGAAACCTCCAATTAATGTCTCATCCAAATATCACCACTAACTTCCATGCGACTTTATATTAATACCGTCCGATCAATTAATCGACTCATATATTTTATCTAGCATCCACCGATCAAAGATACATATTCCGCTACGACGATAAAATTATTTGTATCTACCGATATACATCTCATGAACACGCCTACGCACAAATACAACCTAACCGGATAATTATACCGGTCATAAGCCACCAAAATATTTTTATAAATAAACATGCATAAATAAATACCATGCTCATGACTAATATGCAACATGAACAACTAAATATTGTAAACACGATTAGACACTAAAGATTTTTACCGCGGCACTTGACGTGCGAAATATCACCGGACGCCTCCTCAACTCCGCGCCCACGGCCACCGTAGTCGTCGCCATTTCGCGCTCACTCAGCCTCTCGTTTTTGTCCGCCGTAGTCGCCGCCGGTCTCGCCACGCCCACGGAGCAACCTTGCCGATACCGCACTCGGGCCCAGCCCCGTCTCGACTCCTTCCTGAACGCCGCGTCCTGGGCCGCTACCGAGCCGGACCATCCGGGGCTGCCGTGCCTCAGCGAGCCCGCCGCGCAGCTCCACCGGCCGCTCGCCTGGCCATAGCTGCTCGCTCCCGGCGCCACTGCCCCCGGCCAGCACGCCGAGCTGCATGCTACTGCATGGGCTGCTCGGTGCTGCTGCCGACCAGGGTGCTGCGCATGGAGCTATCGCTGCACTGGCTTCTGCTGCCGAGCCCTGCTGCTGCGCCAACGCCACATGAGCTGCCACCGACTGGGACCAGCACTGCCGATTGCAGCTACATTGCTGCACCAACCGACAGCTACCGCCGGCCGCCTGCTGCTGCACTGGCTCCAGCCGCTGCCGACAGTGTCACCCAGCACCACGCCATGCGCCAGGCGCCACCATACAACGCCGCTCCGGGTTGCTGCTACAGCTACCGTGAGCACTGGCCGACAGTGCCCAAATTCATTCGCTACAGTGCATCGTTTCACTTCCTCCTTTGGAAAATGCTCAAACGACAATGCATGCGAGAACTAATTGCATGAGTGGAAACTCCACTTGATGACGAACGCTATGGCATAACATGCATGAGCAGATTTTGTGTCTTTGATGGTGTTCGGAAGGAGAGAAGGTTAGTTAGATGGGCATGTACAAGTGGTGTTGATGACTAGAAGTGAGGAGCTGTGGCCTGTTCGGTTTGGGGGCAAGGAGCTGTGGGGGGGTGGGGGGGGGGAAGACGTGAATTGGCAGTGGAAGGTGGGAGGGAGAATAAATAAATGGTAGTAAGACAAAGATTCGGCTGGGGCATGGAGATGGGAAAGGCAGTGGGTAGCTGCATGTGCTATGCTTGTGTTGGGTTAGCAAAACAATTTCCGGATGAACAGTATTTTCAGAAATGGCTGCGGGTGCTCAGGTAATTTTTAGACATAGTTTCATAACTCCAAAAATTACAAAATTTTTAGGGGTGGTTCCTGACATAATGAAGATGCTCAGGTAAAAATTTCAGAAATTTATCCATAGTGTGCTGCTCTCTAAAAATCTTTAAATTTACTGTTTGCGTGGAAAATGATTAGCAGTATAGTTTTTCATCTCTTTTTCTTTTGCGTCGCTCAAACAACCTTGCATGCGTAAACCGATTATAGAAATGGAATGTTCTCGAGACAACGATCACGATGACATAACATGCGTTGCATGATTTTTAGTTTTTGGTTGTGATTGCGAGGAGAGAAGTTGGAAAAATAAAGAATGGATACGCAGGTATTTCATCTGCTAATTCTATTCTCCATTTTGCGAAATCACTCAAACTGCTATGCATGCGAAAACAAATTATAGAAGCGGGTTGCTCGTGCAATGACGATCGCGGTGGTATGACATGCATAGCTTGGTTTTGAAGTTTATTTGAGATTTGAAGGGGAGAAACGACAGGAGTTAGCAGGGTCGGAAAATAGAAGAGATGACCAGAAAAGAAGGGACACGCGGTCGTTTCGCACGCCCGCGGTCGGTCGAATTGGAAAATGAGAATGGCGATACTAATGTATGCATCATGATTTTTGAAATGCATGCGGAACGAAAAACAAAATATTTAATTTAATTGCAGTCGCTCAAACAATTTGATTAAATATTGGTTATGATTATTATTGTTAATATTTTTTTTTAATGCATCTCTTAAACAAATTTGATTTGACTTGGAAATGCAACCTTTTAATTATCTCAATTTGATTTTTGAAGCAATCTTTTTACTTAAACACGGAAAAATTTTAAAACACTGCCAAATATTTATTAGATCGCCTAGTTAAATATTAACATCCCGATTTTGAAAATCAGGATGTTACAAACCTCCCCTTACAAAAATCTCGCCCCCGAGATTGGACTAAAAGGATAGGGTAGAAAGACTTAGCCGCTTTATTGAAATCCAATCTTCTTCCCAGAGACTAATCGACTCGATCTTCACCAGTACCACTGCTATAGTACTATCCCCATAATATTGGTTCGGCAACCACTGATTTTTGCTCATCCAATCGATATTCACCAATCCGATATTCACCAATCATATTTAGTCTATAGCAAGCACACTCCAATCTATTGCTCCACCATTTTTACATTAACCACCGAAATCGCTTGTTCTGATGTAACCTTCGAAACCACCGTAAATTCATAGGTTTAGTTTGATTTCCAAAAAGGACACTGACTTACTTCTCAATTTTAATAATCCATCAGAGAGCGTAAACATCTATTAATCCATTCTCACAAGATAAAATATGGTTTAACTCGATCTCGATCACATTATCGGTAATACCAATAATCCTAAGTGAAATCATCGATTGCTCACATATTCCAAAGACACTTGCTTTATAATTTCTATCATAGGGTATCTCCAATATAACTCCCAATTCATGAGTACTAAAGGATCTGTATTTGTGGTCTACAATCCACTAAGTGATATATGTTATCAACCACCCATAAATGATTTATTGGTTTCCATCAATTTTCTCACGGCAATTTAAATTCCTAAAAGAGGGTACATCTATGCAAGATCAATTGCGTCCTCAAAGAATGTCTCCATATCTCTCGCCGCTTAATCCTTTAGTTAGCATGATCAATCCACTTGCGATAATCAATCCATTAAATACACCCAATTATCTTTTACGGTCGAATCCACTCAAACCTACTCTAGGATCAAATTAACCTCCAAAATCAACACAATTATCCTAGGTTATCGATATACCTCTTTATCCACAGTCAACTCCGACCTAAGTAAATCAAATCATCAAAAAGGTCATCCATCCAAGGTGAGTTTATAATTTGACTATAATCCGAATAATCTGAATCAACACTTTGGTCTAAATCAAGTTATTCACGATAATTATCTAAGCTCAATTCAATGATATTAACTCAATGTCTTCCATAGTCTATTTATCCTCAAGCGTTATCTAAATCAAACCACCACCTTTAATCATCCCGAATTAAGCGAATTATACCATCCTTGGAACAACTATTCCCATAAAGAATAATCTCATATTCAATCCTCATAGTCACCCACTATATGACCATTCAATCACATAATCATTCTTCATCTCTAGAACTATTACGATCCCGTTATATCCTCAATTACAAATTCATAAATCTCAAATTATCATCATGTGTATCCATCAAAATATCATAATATCATCACATTCTCAATCTCAACTTTATCACACTAGACCTGAATCTGACTCACAATCTTATCGACATATCAACTAAGACATATCTAACATCTAATATCCACAATTGAATCACAAAGTTATTAATCCAATCCTATACATGTATTCCATGAGTTCCACATGCATATCTTCCAACATAAATCCGACATAACCAATAGGCAAGATTATACCTCACTACAATAATTCCATTTATACTCATATCATAACCTCTGATGGTAACACCTACGATAATCCACAATTGATCTCACAAAAATTAATACCTCTTGGTACAAAAATCAAATTAGTTAATCTAAAATCATATCCAAGATCCTTGAGTAATAATCCTATTTCTTTATCATCAAATATCATTTTGACAATGCACAACCACCAACATCGACCAAACACGAAAGATCTAATTAAAGATAAACAAGCAGTTATTCAATCATATCATTCTCTTTACCAATTCTGCTATCAATCTTTTAATCAACGTGCGACTTCCATTTAAGAGATGAGAGGGAAAAGCATAAGGTAGGGGAAAAAAAACAGGGGTAAGGTCCTTAATTTAATTTAGAGATTTTAAGCTTCAAAATACAAGAACCAACTTGAAATAAATGAAAAGAAAGCAATAGGGACAGCACATAATTTATTTTTAACATAAGGCTAGATTTTAGTATGTTTGCGAAATACAACGCCCGAAGGCAAACCGGTAAACACACCATACCTAAATAGCAACTACTTGGAACAAATGAGAGCAAATAATCGTATTGCACAAACCAACGTCTACAAGCTAGTGAATATAATTAGAGGGTATATAATCTAAGAATAATTCCTAACTTAAACCTAATATCGCAGCAAGACATTGTCTTCTCCTCCTTTCGCTGATGCTCTTCACCGGTGACTACTTAGTGTTTCTAGTGTTGCAAAAGAGAGACGAGCCATGGAGAAAATGATTTTTGCACAATTCAAATGAAGAGTGAGGTAAGAATTGGAGACTAAGATGGGTAAGGAATAAAAGATTTTCATGACTTAAACTTCTGAAATTATATTTCTAATTTAAAATAATTTGATAAAAAGACTTGCTAACACTAACGCCAGTGCTATCTCTAACCTACAGCCAGTATAGCTCTGATACCAACGCTGTGAGGACTTCGGGTTATTTCCGTAAGACCGAGGTTTACCCGGTCTTAAGGAAATAACTCTGGCCTCAAGTAAATGAATTCCACCTTAACTCCATCCAAGTGAGGAGCCCGACCGAAACTAGAGCCCCGGTGATCATGCGCGTTGCCCCTCGCAAGCACTACATGATTATCGGTTCTCCAAACGGTCAAAGCCAATACTTAGACAAGTTAAAGTGGATTCATAACAGCAGTATGAGGCCGTGTTGGCTCTCGTGATCAGCGACCAACACGCTCATACTCTCATTCAACGTTGATCACATCCATACAACAACGTACATTAACAATCCAAAAGACATACAACATAATAGTTAAGTCTACACTATTACATAACGGCCGACCGGCCAAATTCAAATAAGAGTAATAAATAACAGCGGAAGCAAGATAAATAAACCAAAAGTCCAGCAAGGTATGCCCATAACCCAAGGCAACCGACTGGGGTTAAAAGATAGCACTACTCGTCAGTGTCGCCTAAATCGGCACTCGACGAGCTCATCTGCTCGATATCGCCCTCACCAAAAGAAAAAAAAAGGCCAGCCAACATCCGGCTGAGTACAAGTGCACTCGCAAGTCTTACACAAAGAAAAGTAGTATGCTAGAGGTTGTTCCAAAGGATGGCTCATATTGGCTTAGTTTTGCAAAAGAGACGCAACAATTAACAACCTACACATACTAGTTTCCAAGTGCCCATTTATAAATCAGATTTGAAGTAGAAGTAAAGCTCATGAATAAGTAATAACATGAATCACAAATGAATCATAAAAGTGTCAAAGTGGCGGTCCACTTTGATACAACAACAAGTACACAATTTAACAAAGTGGTGTCCACTTTGCTACAACACAAGCACGAATATCCCATTCGTGACAATCCCAAGTTTTTCCACAAAACAAATATGTCAAAGTCTAACAATAGTAACTCCCGAACTCAAGTGTTGTCCATATCCTAGGACGAGGCTATTCGAATAGATTTATACCTGCAGGGTGTACTACTTTACCCACACGACTTGATTAGCCCGTTAAGCCTCCGGATGCCTCCAAAATAGCATACTTCCTATGGTATGCCGGCCGGTAAATCAAGATATGGTCATTTTAGCAAGAAAATTTCATTATGCTAAGTCCTCAACCTTGGGCTCCTAGGCGACATAAGACGTTACGGTCTATATGCCCTATCTACCGCAAGGAACATAGGGTTTAACGGCCCTATGGCCTCACAAAACCACCGTGGGGCTCAACACAACAAAACCTTCCCCTACTTAACCATACGGCTCCCAACCCGCATGTGATAGCACGAATGTACTTGAATCAACGACGTTACAAAGTTCGGTCCTTGTTGGTCTAGACAAGACAATCCTCATACCCAATCTCGCACGAAGGCACCTTCACTAGCATCCACTTGTCCAGACCCAAATCTCATTTTAAATAACAAAATTTTAACTTTTGAAACAGATACGAAGATCTGAAATAAACCAAAAGTTATAAAGTTTGTATGTCCCATGACTGTCAGTTATTCCGCCAATCAAACTATCGTTCTAGACTTGCATGGCTAAGCAACACATACCACGTAAGTCACACAACTTATCCTAAGCATTTCAGTACTGGAATAATTTAAGGATAACCACAATGACACGACAATAGGATGTATCTAACTATTCAACACAAACATAGCGACATTAATAAAATAGCATGCAAGCAAATATCATTGCACTAACTTAACAAAAACTGGGATCAAATATGATGCAAAAGAAAGTTCAAATGATGCTTGCCTTGCTGGGAGTTCACTTGCTCACTCTCGGTTACGTAGTTGTTCATTTGCGACAACTCGGACTCTATAGAAATAGTGATATCGAATGAACACCGAGAAAAGCCAAAAATTCAAAGTTCTCAAAAATGAATGAAATTTTCACAGTAGCTAGATTATGATTTTAGATGAATTTAGGTGAAAGAATTATTTCATTTGGATTTCGTATGAGAAAGTTATGGCAGTTTGAAAATCAGTTTTTGGAAAAATGCTAAAAAAATAGGCTTCGGTTACTATTCATCCAAAATCCAATTTTTAGCACAAAATTGTAGAACAGTGGTGAATAAAATGATTACATATATGAATAGGTAATAAAATTATAAGACCAAAATAAATTGGTTCAACTCATTTGGAGTTTATATGAATTAGTTATGAATTTTCAAAGTAAAAGCACTTTGTAGTGTAAAAGTAATTCTTTTTCTGAAATTTCTACAACACAAAAAATACTTTTTAACTCAATCTAACCTCTCCTTGTCATAATCAAAGTAACCAATCCAACCATACAATGCCCTTTATTAATGATCTTCCAACTATACAACATATTCGATAATTGTACAAAATCCACCGACTTGTGGGCATAAGACCATGCCTAAATCCATCAATCATTCTCTGATAAATTATTTAAGCTAATACTAGCTATCTAACTCTACTAGTCTTACCTCGGCAAATCATATTCATATACACCCAAAATTTCCACCGACCGAGGGTTAATAGACTAACCGTCACTTAATGAGCATTACAATTTAAATGCACCTCCAATACTTAATAGCTCACTAATCGATTACTCATATTCATACCACCGAACTTAGTCTCGAACGACCTCCACCAATCCAATCATATATGTGCCACTACGATCAACTAATAATCATTTATCTACTAATCCAATGGAGGCACAATTCCAGGGACTCGGCACATAGGACTTATCTATTAAATACATAGCAATCCAATTATTTATCCATAATCAAATAATCCATTCTACAATCTCTCAAATTCTAGCATACATGTCTCATGTAGCTATTACTTCGGACATCCGATCAATTTGCTCATGCTTAATTAAATCATCTGATTCAACTAATCCAACAAGGTACATAATCCGACATCCAACGAGCAACAATACACATATATAATAGGTATATCGTTAATCATCAATACATACACCATCCACCAAGTAATAGATTATAAAAATCTTTATACATCCTATCCTCAAAATAACCAATCCAAAGGTGACATGAAACCTCCAATTAATGTCTCATCCAAATATCACCACTAACTTCCATGCGACTTTATATTAATACCGTCCGATCAATTAATCGACTCATATATTTTATCTAGCATCCACCGATCAAAGATACATATTCCGCTACGACGATAAAATTATTTGTATCTACCGATATACATCTCATGAACACGCCTACGCACAAATACAACCTAACCGGATAATTATACCGGTCATAAGCCACCAAAATATTTTTATAAATAAACATGCATAAATAAATACCATGCTCATGACTAATATGCAACATGAACAACTAAATATTGTAAACACGATTAGACACTAAAGATTTTTACCGCGGCACTTGACGTGCGAAATATCACCGGACGCCTCCTCAACTCCGCGCCCACGGCCACCGTAGTCGTCGCCATTTCCGCGTTCACTCAGCCTCTCGTTTTTGTCCGCCGTAGTCGTCGTCGGTCTCGGCCACGCCCACGGAGCAACCTTGCCGATACCGCACTCGGGCCCAGCCCCGTCTCGACTCCTTCCTGAACGCCGCGTCCTGGGCCGCTACCGAGCCGGACCATCCGGGGCTGCCGTGCCTCAGCGAGCCCGCCGCGCAGCTCCACCGGCCGCTCGCCTGGCCATAGCTGCTCGCTCCCGGCGCCACTGCCCCCGGCCAGCACGCCGAGCTGCATGCTACTGCATGGGCTGCTCGGTGCTGCTGCCGACCAGGGTGCTGCGCATGGAGCTATCGCTGCACTGGCTTCTGCTGCCGAGCCCTGCTGCTGCGCCAACGCCACATGAGCTGCCACCGACTGGGACCAGCACTGCCGATTGCAGCTACATTGCTGCACCAACCGACAGCTACCGCCGGCCGCCTGCTGCTGCACTGGCTCCAGCCGCTGCCGACAGTGTCACCCAGCACCACGCCATGCGCCAGGCGCCACCATACAACGCCGCTCCGGGTTGCTGCTACAGCTACCGTGAGCACTGGCCGACAGTGCCCAAATTCATTCGCTACAGTGCATCGTTTCACTTCCTCCTTTGGAAAATGCTCAAACGACAATGCATGCGAGAACTAATTGCATGAGTGGAAACTCCACTTGATGACGAACGCTATGGCATAACATGCATGAGCAGATTTTGTGTCTTTGATGGTGTTCGGAAGGAGAGAAGGTTAGTTAGATGGGCATGTACAAGTGGTGTTGATGACTAGAAGTGAGGAGCTGTGGCCTGTTCGGTTTGGGGGCAAGGAGCTGTGGGGGGTGGGGGAAGACGTGAATTGGCAGTGGAAGGTGGGAGGGAGAATAAATAAATGGTAGTAAGACAAAGATTCGGCTGGGGCATGGAGATGGGAAAGGCAGTGGGTAGCTGCATGTGCTATGCTTGTGTTGGGTTAGCAAAACAATTTCCGGATGAACAGTATTTTCAGAAATGGCTGCGGGTGCTCAGGTAATTTTTAGACATAGTTTCATAACTCCAAAATTACAAAATTTTTAGGGTGGTTCCTGACATAATGAAGATGCTCAGGTAAAAATTTCAGAAATTTATCCATAGTGTGCTGCTCTCTAAAAATCTTTAAATTTACTGTTTGCGTGGAAAATGATTAGCAGATAGTTTTTCATCTCTTTTCTTTTGCGTCGCTCAAACAACCTTGCATGCGTAAACCGATTATAGAAATGGAATGTTCTCGAGACAACGATCACGATGACATAACATGCGTTGCATGATTTTTAGTTTTTGGTTGTGATTGCGAGGAGAGAAGTTGGAAAAATAAAGAATGGATACGCAGGTATTTCATCTGCTAATTCTATTCTCCATTTTGCGAAATCACTCAAACTGCTATGCATGCGAAAACAAATTATAGAAGCGGGTTGCTCGTGCAATGACGATCGCGGTGGTATGACATGCATAGCTTGGTTTTGAAGTTTCGGCTGAGATTTGAAGGGGAGAAACGACAGGAGTTAGCAGGGTCGGAAAATAGAAGAGATGACCAGAAAAGAAGGGACACGCGGTCGTTTCGCCCGCGGTCGGTCGAATTGGAAAATGAGAATGGCGATACTAATGTATGCATCATGATTTTTGAAATGCATGCGGAAACGAAAAACAAAATATTTAATTTAATTGCAGTCGCTCAAACAATTTGATTAAATATTGGTTATGATTATTATTGTTAATATTTTTTTTTAATGCATCTCTTAAACAAATTTGATTTGACTTGGAAATGCAACCTTTTAATTATCTCAATTTGATTTTTGAAGCAATCTTTTTACTTAAACACGGAAAAATTTTAAAACACTGCCAAATATTTATTAGATCGCCTAGTTAAATATTAACATCCCGATTTTGAAAATCAGGATGTTACATTAGTGGTCGACCAATCTAAGGGTAGATATTCTGATTCTTTTGATGTTAGCTCATCCGGCTTTTCTTTGTCTGCTTTGCATTCTTTGAGCGATGAGCAACTTGAGAGACTACCTGAAGATGACTTAGCCCTCCTATCCACAAAATTCACGAGAGCTTACAACAATGTGAGGAGTAGGAGGAGAGGTGGACCTATCACTTGTTTCGAGTGTGGTGAGCCAAACCAAATTCGCTCTAGATGCCCCAAGCTGAAGGGCAAGGAGGAGAAGGAGTCACATAGGCATCCTCGAGCGAGAGATGCTAAACACAAGAAGACAAACTATCGCAAGTTTGTCAGCCGAGTCCTTGAAGCTCTAGAGGATGTGAGCATGGATGATGTGGACTCGGAGGCGGAGGACGACAAGAGTGACTCCCGTGGAAAGAAGAAGGCACGTGATTTCACAGGCCTGTGCTTCATGGCTAAGAACACCACGACAATGACTCCTCCAACAAATGAGGATCCTTTTAGTGATCCCGATGAGGTATGCCCTTCACTTCCTAACATGAAAAGGGCTTTGGTGCTTGCTGAACAAAAAATGCATAAGCAAGTTAAATTGATTAAGAAATAGGATACTATGATTGATAATTTGAACCTAGAAGTTGTTAGGCTCAAATCCATTAATCCTGATGATTTCTGTGAATCATGCTCTAGCTTGCTTAATGAATTGTCAAGCTTAAATTATGCTCATTTGTCGAACCCGGGAACGAAGGATCCCGAATTCTCTGTGTTCATACACTAGTCCAGGATTTCCAGTGTACACAGTCACAAAAATGTTATCACAAACATATCCAACGTTTTTATTTAATAAGCATAGAGTTTATTACAACTGGGGCCGGAGGCCAAATAAAACATTAAGCGGAAGCAAAGTATATTGGTAAGCCACACGATACGCCACAGGCAATCGTCTGGAGGTCGCTGCCTAATCGTCCTGCTCCTCACCTTCTGGATAGAAGTCTTCTCCTGAATAATAATATTCAGCAAGAGTGAGCACTACACTGTGCTCGCAAATTACACCCAATACAGAATTTAGAATGCATGCATAAGTTATTCAAAGGAAGGTTGTAGGGTTTATTTGCATAAATCAGCATTTTTGGGTTAAATAGTTATACTAAGTTTCAAGGCACATTTTCATTACATAGCTAAAATCAGATTTAAAATTGATTATTTTATAGTGGATAACCTCCATATGAAACATGGTGAAGGATACCCTCCTATCACAAGGCTACCCACCCAAATTTACCACAAGGATTAACCATCCTCAAATCATGTCCAAAGTTATTTTAAAACCAAAAACAAATCTAACTTAGAGTGGCTTTGCTCAAGATGTCCAGAATCGTGACACGGCTATTCGAATAGATTTACACTCTGCAGAGGTGGTACAACTTTACCCACACGAAATAATTTGCCCGTTATGTCGGCCAATACACGCTTCCTTAGGCGTGTGACTGAGCAATTATCACAAGGCGTTTCCAATGTACTACCTCAATACCAATATGCCCGCTAAGGTTTCACTTCCATTAGGCTAACCACTGCCGAAGCCCCTCTGCGCCAAGTGGGAATAAAGTCTAACCGACACCCACACAACAAAAATGGCATAAACAATAATGAGGTAAGACAAATTATTAAGCCCGGTTACCCATACAGAACATGTGGTAGTACGGTGGAGCTTTTGCAAGATGCGGCTCAAAGACCGGTCCTTAACCTACTTGGGCAACTTTCAATAAAACCCCGGGTCTCGGTCCCAACAGACGAGCCTGCATAAACTCGCACTCCACCAACGGTCCATGTTTGCCCAAGTACAAACCTATTTTCTTTTATTTTTATAATTTTCAAAGACATTTGCAAAAGTCCACCATGACAAAACAATGTCATAGGCTTTTATCAAATTTTGAAGTCTTGGCTAAATTCTCCCAAAATCAAATATTTCCTGGTCTAAGCATTTGCTAAGCATATATTTATTTTTAAATTCATTTGACTAAGGTGACAAGGAATTGGTAATACAACATTCAAATGTGGTTATACAAAGGAGTTGGAATAATTAAGTATTTAAAATAGGAATTTAAAATAATTAGATACAATTATGCATGCAATAATAATTTAAAACAGTAATTAAGTAATTTTAAATATTGGGGGCAAAATGGTCAATGGTGTAACTTGCCTTGTTCAAAATCTTGGTATTCTACTTCTTCAATAGGGTCAAGCTCTCCGGAGTCGTCAAAATCTATACGCGAGAATAATCCAAATTCAAACAGAATTCAAAAGAACTCAAATAAATTCAAATGAAAATACAAATTAACTCCAAATTAAATAATTTTGGTTTAGTTAGCTAGATCTTGATTTTATACAAATTTAGAAATTTGAATCATCTAAATCGGAGTTTGTATGAAGAAATACGAGCTCCTGGAAGTTTAAAACCTAAATTAAATCCTAAAATCAGAATTTCTGAATTTCCCGAATTAACTTTCTAAAGGAAATTCCATTTATTGCGTAAGCATGCGTCAGCGGTACTGTTCACAGAGACTGACATGTGGGCCCGAACAGTCATGGACTGAGTCCACGGCGCTTTCCGAGTCCACGGTGGACTCGCGCGACGCAATAAATGTGAAGGAAGCGGTGTCTTTGGCGTTACGCGGCCGCGCCGGGCAACCACGCTGGTGTCGACTTGGTCGCCACGCACGCCGAAAGCGATGAGGTGGGCGAGGTGGCAGAGCCACGCCGGCACCGAGAGGGAGGCGCCGGAACCGAGGGTACCGGCGATTAGCGGCGCGGCGAGCTCCGGTGAGGTGCACAAAATGATCAGGAGATGATGCTGAGTGTGATGCGCTACCGGCGACGCGAGGAGTGGCGGAAGATGGTCGGCGACGGCGAGAGGCGCGTGAGGTTCGGATCGTTGGCGCGAAGGAGCCCGCGACGCCCGAGGGTGCGGAGGTGCGCACCAGTTCGCGGTGGCCGAGGCGGGCGTGGTGCGGCCGAGGCGGCCGAGGTTCACCGTGTCGACGCTAGAGGCAAGGAGGAGCACGCTCGGCGAGAGAGAGACCAAATGCGGGCGACTGGGGGCGAGGGAGGCGAGGGGAGCTGGGGCCAAAGCTTGAGGGAGGAGAGGCGCACCTGGTGCTCCCTTTTATAGGGCGAGGGCGAGGCCGGGAGATGGAGATCGTGGGCGAGGTGGCGCGCCGCTTATGGAGGTGAGGGCGGGCGTTAAATGAGTTATGGAAGGGGGTAATGGCCGAGACGAGTGCGGGGTGAACGGCCGAACTGAATGCAGGTGAATGCGAGGAAAGAGAGGGAGGGAATCACGGGGATTGATGAGCTCCAGTACGGCTTTAATGGCGGCAGGAGCGACGATCGCGCTGGGAGAAGAAGGGGCGGAAGAAGACGCAGGCAAAGGGCCCACCGTCGCCGAGACAGAGAGGAGAGAGAGCGCCGAGTGGATTGATTGCGGCCGTCCGATTCGATCGGACGGCCGCGCATCGCGTCGCGGAGAATTGGCGAGACGCGCACTGGCCGGGCTTCGCCCAAGATCAGATGTAGAATTTTAAATTCTTTTTCAATTTATTTAATTCCAGAAATTCAAATAAGCATTAGAAAATAGTAAATACAGTCCAAAATTTTTGAGAAAATTCACATAAATTCTATGAGGCAATCTGGACTTAAATAAAATAATTCCAACTTTTAGTTGGTAATAGATTTTGCACATAAATTATTTTAGCTTTAAGATACTTTAGGGAAAAGTTTTTAAAATTTCTAGAAAATCCACAAAATTTAATTAAAGTCTTATTTTCAACTGAAATCGAAATTTTGGGCTGTTACATCATTCCTCTGTTGAAAAGCAATTGAAAAATGCTCTTGTCGAACTAGAATCTCTCAAGTCTAGTTCTGTTTGCATGGATGCCATTCCGCTTGGTGTGACTACC
Source organism: Hsuehochloa calcarea (assembly GCA_036346395.1). Taxonomy (NCBI): domain Eukaryota; kingdom Viridiplantae; phylum Streptophyta; class Magnoliopsida; order Poales; family Poaceae; genus Hsuehochloa; species Hsuehochloa calcarea. The sequence continues at coordinate 5,096,445 of CM070593.1, read as the reverse complement.
TTGGATGATATTCCTTTAACTTGCTTAAATTGTGCTTTGCTATAATTAAAACTGGATAGCTCTTTAAAAGAATTGCAAAAATTTGATGCTAGTCACACTTGCTCTCATTGTAAGAACAATAGGATTAAAATGCAAGAGTTGACTGAAATGGTCGTTTACTCTAGAGCTACATCATGTGAAAATTGTCCTAAGCTTACAATAGAGATTGAAGCTTTAAACAAGACTCTTGAAGACGATGACAATTTGATCACTCCAGAAATTGAAAGATCCATGTCTCTTACTGTTTCCAAAAAAGTCATTGATTCTTCCTCTTGTATGTTGCATGCTGAAGTTGAAACTATTGTTGGTAAGATACAAGAGGCTTTTAGAGTCAAATTTAAGGAGCAGTTAAATATGATTGGGGAGTCCTATTGTGTGTCTTGTGAGGCTCTCAAAGTGGAAGTGGATCTTCTTAAGAGCAAACATGTTGAGGTAATCAATTCTAAAAAGTGCTCTAATTGTGGAGTTTTGGCAAAAGAGAATGATTATCTCAAAATGACTCTTGAGAAGTTTTCTAGTGGGAAAAAGAAACTCAACTTGATTCTAGACCAATCCAAGGTGAGTGTGAAAAACAGTGGCCTAGGTTTTAAGTCCCTAGAGCTTTCCAAGAATCTCCCACCAAAAATTGCTAGAGTTGTGAAAGGTGGTCTGGTTGAGCAAGAACCTTCTAAGACTTCAAAGGTTGCTTTTAAATCTGTAGGTTCTGCTCAAACTTGTAGGACCGGAAAGGCGACTAGGGGGGGTGAATAGGCGCTTTCAAGACTTTCTCGCCTAAATCAAAACCAACACGTACTTTACTCCTTTAGCTATGAGAGCTAAGAAGTTCAGTGAGCACACAACGGAAGCCTTGTGTTGAATTTGATAAGCCCCTCAAGCACACGACACAAAAGGAGAAAAGAACTGAAAGTTCTTCATCGACACTGGCGTCCGACCGGCTACCACGCGGCCGATCGGACCGACGGTCAAGGAGCGGTCCGACCGCAACTAACCAAATGGTCGGACCGGTGGACAGCGGTTCGACCCGCCAACCCAATGGTCTCGAATACACGGCGGTCGAACCGCCGTTGTAAGGTCGGTCGAACCGGAGAGTCCAAAGATCGAAAAACTCCACCCAAATCCAAAACGAAATTTGATCCAACTTTTGATTCAACCAATAAAACTTGACCAAATTTCTAGCACACCTCCCTAATGATATTAGGGACCTATTTCTAGCGACGATCCGTCGATCCACTTCAGAATCGATCTCTCGAGATTTTAACAAAGAGGTGCTCAAACCCTAGAAATGAGAAAAACTTGATTCAAGACTTGCTTGTGGGGTTTGATGATCTAGATGACTCTAGGAGTAATCCCACACATCAAAGCAAGGTAAAGTAGGCCAAGAGACCAAGCATGAACCTTTGAATCAAGGAAGCACCAAAACATCCAAAGAGAGAAGAACACAAGGGGAGCAATTGATCTTTCAATTAAGCATCACAAGATTGTTCATCCACAATAGATGCTTACAAAGCCTCTCCACCAAGGAGGGCAAGAGCTCAACAAGGAGCACACTCCAAACCCTAGTTTTCCTCTCCTCTCCTCCAAACCCTAGAAAAAGGAAGAAGGGGCTAAATGAATGCTTGCTTAGATTTCCACCTCTCCCTTCCTATTTATACTAGAGAGCTAGGGTTTCCCTTTTGGGTCTCTTACACATGGGACCCCACACAAATAACACTTGAAGCAATCGCACGCTTCACCACGTGTAGGTTGATCACGGTTCTCATCGCCGCCAAGCCTCTCCGTCCAATCCCATCGGAACCTCCTGAGACTCGCACCGATATCCGCACCGCCGATCCAACCAAATGCTTCGAACCACCTGCTCGATCCATCTTGTCCATTCGCACCATGCTTGAGTCACACAACCTCACCGGTATCCCGATCGCTCGGACCTCGGCTCTCCAAGCGTAGTCCCGATCCACTCACCGCTGACGTCGTTGACACGCAAGCTACCGCACAAAGAATAGACAAACAAACCGCTTCCGGAACAAGTTCTTCACAACTTGACCCACGCCGCCGCCCGCAATGCAATATACATCAATAAAGCATTGAAGTTCATAGAATAACACACTCGTAACAAACTCAATGCAACACTTGGCTCACCTCCAGGATCGCCGGCAGTCGATCGCTTCATTGCGGCCGGTCCGGACCGATTCATGCTCGGTCGGACCGCTCCCACAACGGCGGTCGGACGGTCCAAAGGACTTAGCCAAAATTCAAGCGAGAAATTCAAACCTTCCGAAATTTCAATCGAATAGAACTTTGATCGAGCTCTAAAATGATGGGACCACATCCAGAGACTCCTCACTTGCCTACACAACCTATTTTTGGCCCAGCTCCAAAAACTCAACTTTCAAATCAGCGGTCGGACCGGACACCATGGCCGGTCGGGACGCTTCCACGGGCGGTCCGACCGCGGCAAGACAACCGGCCAGATCGCCAATGGCCCGACAACTTTGGAGCAAACCCAAACGCGAGATTTTGCAAACCAATAACGCCATTGCCAATTGACTCATCATCCTGAGATCGTGCACATATCCTCACGATATCCACAAAACTCTTTCTAGCAAGAAAGGTGCTTCTGTTTCACCTGTACGGACCCCTCAAAAGGTCAAGTACCATTGCACCTTCTGCAAGAAAGAGGGCCACACTGTTGAGTTTTGCTTTCGGAGAGCAAAGATTGAGAGGAAAGAGAGAGTGAGCACTTTGAGATCCATTAGAGGAGTCTCTTCTTCAGTTGTAGTCTCTAGAGCTGCATGCCTATTCAAATGTACTCACATATAGGCCTAGGTTTGTAGAGAACTTTGTTGACTCTTTTGGTGGGTCCAACAAATGATTTGGTTTAGGATATCGTGAGGATAGATCACGGGTAGCACCTAGATAGGGGGAGTATCGGTCTTTTGGTAGATCGTTTTGGAGAGGTCCAGGTGGTGCTCATGGGCATTCTTATGATTTTGTGCCTAATCATCTTTCTCACGCTTCTTTTGCTATTCCTGGCATCGTCCATCTCAAGATCGACACCTAGATCTTTTATCTCAAATCCCAGTACTGAGGCATGGATGTTTTGAGGGAATTTGCTCTTTTTGCATTCATTGTATCATAATGCATTTTTATTTCAAATATCTTGCATTGCATAATAAAATCTGTGGAGCTTTGATTATTATCCTTGTATGACTTGATTTCATACTCTGTACCTTGTCATATCAAGTGATAGTCTGCTGGACTTCCTTTATGGCTCTTCGTGTTTTAGCTTAGCTTTCACCTTGCTAGCTTTATATCTGTGAGCTATTTGAATCAAATCATGTCTTGTTGGATCTTGTGACTAGTTTTGCTCTAGTGATCCTCTTATGATTCTTTCCATGTTTTATAGGTTGAATTGAGTCTTGAACTTATTTTGAGATGAAAATGAGCTTTTTATCTTCTTAAGTCAAGCAAATGAAAAATGAGATTTTCTGTGCGAAAAAACTGATCTCACCAATCCTTTCTCATGAGACGGCTTGCCATTGCACTAGGCATGAACTCAGGGGGAGTTTTGGATGACCTAGACCACTCTTTTAAGCTTATCGCTTGAGATGGTCGCGGCAAGGCTTGAGATCTAGCACAGTGAAAAAAAAAATCCTTTTTAGAAAAATGCTCAAAATGCTAAGTGCTTGAGTTTTGCTTCAAAAGTGTTTCTCAATGCTCAAAATACCTCAGTTCTTGTTTTGAGTCTCCTTTTACTTAGACATGGCTTGACTCATTCTTGGTTGCTTTTAGTGAAACTATGATATTGAGCAACTTTTCATGGTATTCATTCTTTTAATCTCAGATTTCTGCTAACTTGGTTTTAGCTTTGCAGTACATGTTTTGCCATGATTGAATATAGCTTCTACACCTTATGTGGCTTGGTATAATTCTTGTACTGTCTACTTCGAAAATGGTCATGGCTCCTTTTGCTAAATTTTAAAAATAAAGTCATTTCATCTTCTTTATCTTTTCCCATGCATCTTGATGAATTCATTGTCAAAGGGGGAGAAGGATGGAAGAAAATACTGGTTTTACATAAAAGAACACACACACACACACACAAAATGAGCCTTTTGAAAATTTGTGATCATAGTGAGTTGAGTCTCTGGGTTTTATTGCCTTTTTCTGATTTCAATTTGCTATTGAAGAAGACTCACGATGATCAAAGGTCAAAGAGAACATTTTGTCTTTCATATGGACCTAAGTGAGATTTTTGGCTACTTTCTGGATTTTGAATCCTTTTGTGCTTTCATTGCCTATCTCACTTGCCTATACTATTCTGAAGCCAATTTGGTCGGTTCCTAGGCTTTTTCTTGCTTATGGACCAAGTTGTGCCTTTATACGAAAACGACGAAGTTTTTACTTTTCATTTCGAAAAACCACATTTTCTTGATAATTGCCAATGTGTTCATCAAGGGGGAGATTGTGAATATCGTGAGGATATGTGCACGCTCTCAGGATGATGAGTCAATTGGCAATGACGTTGTTGGTTTGCAAAATCTCGCGTTTTCGGGTTTGCTCCAAAATTCGTCGGACCACGTGGTCCGACTAGTTGTGTCGAGCGGTCGATCGCTTGGTGGAGGTCCGACCGGCCATGCTGGCCGGTCCGACCGGAAAATTGAAAAGTCGTTTTTGGAGCTGAGCCAAAAATAGGTTGTGTAGGCAAGTGAGGGGAGTCTCCTGGATTTGGTCTCATCATTTTTGGAGCTCCCAGTCAAAAGTTCTATTGAGTTGAAAATTCCAGAAGGTTTCGGATTTTCACGCTGGAAATTTGGCTAAGTCCTTTCGGGCGGTCCGACCATTGTTTAGGATCGGTCCGACCACAAATCGGTCGGACCGGCCTTGTGGTGCGGCGACCCACGATGACTTGGAGGTTAGCCAAGTTTGCATTGAGTTGATTTGAATGTGTTTTATGTATGAACTTCAATACTTTATTGTTGTATATTGCATTGCGGAGCTAACGTGGGTCAAGTTGTGAAGAACTTGTTCCCGGAAACGGTTTGTTTGTCTATTGCTGTGCAGGTGGCTTGCAGGTCAACGACGTCAACGATGAATGGATCGGGACTACGCTTGGAGAGCTGAGGTCCGGAACGATCATAGATACTGGGTGAGGTCGTGTGACTCAAGCATGGTGCAGGATGGGCAAGATGGATCGAACGGGTGGTTCGGTGCAGCTGGTTGGATCAGGCGGTGCGGATATCGGTGCGAGTCTCTGGGAGGTTCCGATGGGATTCGGACAAGAGAGGCTTGGCGACGCGATGAGAACCGCTGATCAACCTACACGTGGTGAAGCAGGCGATTGCTTCAACAGGTGTTGTGTGTGGGTCCCATGTGTGAATGGGTTCCAAAAGTGAAACCCTAGTCCTCTCCTATAAATAGAAGGGGGGAGATGTAAAACCCCCTAGAGGCATTCATTTGGAAGTTCCTTAGCCTTTTCTAGGGTTAGGGTTTGGAGAGGAAGAGAGGGAGAGATTGTGGTTGCTCCTTGGTGAGCTCTTGTCCTCCTTGAGGGAGTGGCTTTGTAAGCATCTTGTGAGATCAATCAATCTTGTGATGCTTGCTTTAGAGTTCTTTTGTCTCTCTTTTGTGTTCTTCTCTCATTTGGATGAATTTGGTGCTTCCTTGATTCAAGTAGTTAAACTTGGTCTATTGACCCACTTTGTCTTGCTTTGATGTGTGGGAGTACTCCTAGAATCATCTAGACCATCAACCCCCACAAGCAAGCCTTGAATCAAAGATTTTTATATTTTTAGGGTTTGTGCACTTCTTTGTTAAATCCTTGAAAGATCGATTCTGCGAAGTAGATCTGAAGGATCGTCGCTAGAAATAGGTCTCTAATATCATTAGGGAGGTGTGCTCGAAATTTGGTCAAGTTTCATTGGTTGAATCAAAAGTTGGATCAAATTTCGTTTTGGATTTGGGCTTGATTTTTCAGTACTAGACTGAACCGGTCAGACCGGTGTTGCAACGGCGGTCCGACCGCCCGTGTTTTCTGACCGCTAGTACTGCCGGGTCGAACCGCTGTCCACCGGTCCGACCGCCAGTTAGTAGCCGGTCCGACCGCTCGTTAGCCGTCGGTCATACCGCCCTTGGTAGCCGGTCAGACCGCCTGTGCCCAGATCTGCCCTTTGAGATTAAGTCTCCACTTTTGTGTCGTGTGATTGTCGGAGTTATCGAATTCAGTACAAGGCTTCCACTGTGCGCTTACTGATCTTCTTAGCTTTCATAGCTAAAGGAGTAAAGTTCGTGTTGAATTTGATTTAGGCGAGAAAGTTGAGAAAGCACCTATTTACCCCCCCCCCTAGTCGCCTTTACGGTCCTACAGAACTCAACCAAATGCACATCCTTCTTGCAATAGGTGCAATGGTACTTGATACCACTGGGAGAAGCACCATTTGACTTAACAGATGGTTGGGCAAAACCCGCAGATTTAAAAATAGTTTTTGCAAATTGGGTTTTAAATTCAACTAACCCATTTTCCAAGACTTGAGTAACTTTTGGCTTAGAATTATCTTGAACAGAGTTGTATCCTAATCCTTGCTTCTTATAAGGAGTTTTAGACTTGTCCAAAATCATGTTTAATTGTTTCTTACCTTTAGAAAAAATTTCTAAGGTATCCTTAAGATAATCATTTTCTTTTTCAAGATTAACACATGATTCACATGTTTTGCCCTTAATGGCTCTAGCATATCTCTCCTTATATAAGGTAGCTTCAAGTTTAAGAGTTTCGCAAGAGATACAAGAAGCAGAATCAATTCTATCCTTAAGCTTATCAAATTTAGCTCTAACTGCATTTACTACGTCTTGTACTTCATGTTCTCATTCAATGCAAAAAGAGCAAAGGCTAGAATCAACCACACCAGAAGCAACCAAGTTGCTAGAATCTAAGCATTTTTCACAAGGAGCAGATTTAACCTCAACTAGCTCAGTCCTACCATTTTCAAGTTGTTGCAAACTAATATCATGAGCAGATTGCAGTTTAGCAAATTCTGAGTGTAGAGCATGGCAGGAAGAACATTCATCAGATTCAAGAGTCTTAGAATTTGCAAGTTCTAAAGTCAAATTATCTACTTGAGACTCTAAGTTCTTGTTTCTAGCCATGATATACTCTAAAGCCTTGTCCTGACTCATGAGTTGCTCAAAGATAGTTTCGCATCTATCAGAAAGGACATCATAGGAGGGAGGTACCTCGTCGTCGTCGACGTCATCGGAGTCGGCCATGAAGCAAACGCCGGTGAAGTCATTGGCCTTCCCCTTCTTCTTATCTTGAGGGATCTCCTCCTCCTTGTCATCCTCGCTCCCGGAGTCCACATCGCTTAAGGATTATTCCCCAAAAGCGACAAGAACCTGGTGAGCTACCTTTGTCAGCTTGGCAGCTTCAAATCTTGATATGTTCCATTGAGGCTTCTTTCAACCTGGCTTTCCCTCCTTATGGTTGCTCTTTCCTTTCAACTTGGGGCAATTTGCTCGGATATGATTGAGCTCACCACACTCATAGCAAGTCACGGGACCTCCTCTCTTTTTGATTCTCATATTTTTATAGGCCCGTGTGGCTTTTCTAACTATGAGGGCTAACTCGGCCTCAGGGAGACTCTCAAACTCCTCTTAATGGATTGCAGATAAACTAGCAAGCGAAAAATCCAGAAGAAGACTCAGAAGACCCATCAGAAGCTCTCTTGAGCGGGTCTGCTACCAAGGCCATGTTTTCCTTTTTGGGATGATCAATCCTCTTGATCTCATGGTCTTGAGCTTGCTATAGAGCAGCTCCAAAGTCAGATCAAAGAGGTTGACGTTCTCCTCAATGGTGGTAGCCTTTATCTCCCACTCCTTGGTGTTGATTGCAGCCAAGAGGTGGGTGACATTTTCAGACTGAGAATATTCAATTCCAATAGCTTTCATTTGATTAATCACTTTGTTAAAGCGACTAAAAATGTCATCGATGCTCTCTCCAGGACGCATCTCGAATTTGTTATATTCACGCTTATAGGTATGCAGCGCATTTTCTTGATTTGGGACGAACCTCATGGTAGGTTTCGAGGTGTTCCAAATCTCGTGCGCGATCTCAAGATTGCAAATTCGACCATACTCCGCCTACCAAGCCCACCATACAAGAGGTTCTTTGCCTTATTGTTGTTAGCCAAGAGGGTGCTGAAGCCGGCAGAATAACCGGGAAGAACGAGCGGGGCTCGAACAACCTCCCATATAGCTTGTCCTTCGCTCTCAAGGAAGACTCAGATGCGATTCTTTCAATAGGCATAGTCGTGCCCATCAAGATATGCGGCTTGGTGGAGTACTTATCCATCGCCAAGTTCAAAGGACCGGTTAAGATCAAGATTGAACTAACTGCATCGATACCCTTGTTGGACCAAAAAGGCGACTAGAGGGGGGGTGAATAGGAGCACGCTCACTGTTTCAACTAAGATTAGATCCAATAAAAATTTCACTCCAATAGCTATGGAAGCTATGAAGATCAATATACCAGTACAGCGGAAAACTAGTATTGAATCCAATCTAAACCCCGAAGCAAAATAACCAAAATCAACCAAAACTTGATTTCCAAGTGTAGGGCGGTCTAACCTCTATGTTAATGGCGGTCTGACCGGTCCATGGGCGGTCTGACCTCCAGCCTGATGAACAGTGAAATCAGCACGAAAAACGAAGTTGCAAATATATGTAACTTTTGATCTACAACTCCAAACTTGATGAAACTTGGTACACACCTTCTCTAGGATGTCAGGAACCTATTCCAATCGAAGATCGCGAAGATCCTTCTAAAAGTTACAACATTTTTCAGTTTGAGAGGTGGATGGTTCAAAACCGAGTCAAAACGAAAACTAGATCCAAAAACTTGCTCGTGGGTGATTGATGATCAAGATGATCCTAGATGTGTTCCCACATGTCACAGCAAGCTAGATCACGTGAAGAAATCAATCAAAAACATACGAATCAAAGAAAGACTCAAAATCACCAAATAGAGAGAAGAAAGGCAAAGAGACACATCTTTGAGCAAACTTTCCTTGGATTGATTTGATAGGATTTGGGTTTACAGCCACTCCATCAATGGAGGACAAAGCTCAATCCAAGAGCACGAAATCAAATCAAAACTCTCTATAACCCTAACCTCCACTAATCCTCTCCCTAAGCCAAACTAGGGTTTCAACAATAATGAAAGGGTTGGAAGGGGTGCAGCCACCACCCTCCTCTATTTATAGTGGAGACTTAGACCTTCTAGAAGTTTAACTTAAATGGGCTCCCGTTAAGGCCCAACACAAACGGGTCACACACGCACGCATTTTAAAGCGCCGTCTTCAACACCTCTTGACCTAAACCGCTTCTCTTTGCGTCGTCTTGCGCCGTAGGTTGGCAAAAGATCACCAAGGTGGTATTTGGTAAGATTACCAAAATACCCCTTCTCGGTCCTTCTCCGAAGACCGAGTCCATCTGCGCGAAGCACTTCGCCTGCTCCGCCACGTGTAGGTTGATCAACGGCTCTCTCCATGTCGGCAAGTCTCTCCCATCCGGCCCCCACCGAAACCACCATGGCACTTGCACCGACTCGCGCGCTGGATCAAACCATCGACCGAATCGTCCATTCGGTCAACCTTGTCCATTTCGCACCATACTTGAGTTCATTGACCTCACCCGCATCGCCGATCGCTCGACCTCGGCTCTCCAAGCCTCGTCCCGATCATCCTCGCCGTTGACCGTCGTTGACCACCAAGCAACTCGCACAACAATAGACAAGCAAATCGAATCCGGGAACAAATTCTTCACAACTTGACCCACGTTAGTCAAAACATGCATCATGCAACACATATCCACTGAAACTCATGACTTTGACCTAACCAACGAACAACGCCGCCACGAAGGCCGACGTTCAGTGACAACCGGTCAGACCGCCCCTGGGGCGGCTCGATCACTGACTCTGAGCGGTCAGACCGGCCAATGGGACTTAGCCAAATTTTGACCCCTCAAGTTCCAGACCCTACTGGAATTTTATATCTCGAATAACTTTTTACTGGAGACTCCAAAAATCATGAGACCAAGTGCATTGGGATCCCCTCACTTGCCTACACCCTCTATTTTTGGCCCACTGTTTCGACCATTTTTGTCACGGCGGCCCGATCACGCACATGGCCGGTCCGACCGATTTGGGACCGGTCGGACCGCCATGCTATGGCCGGTCGGACCGCCCCTGTCCAGAAAGCCTGAACTTTATCGAAAACTCGTGAAACGATAAACCGTTAACGCCATTGCCAATTGTCACATCATCATAAGATCTGGAGCATATCCCCATGATATCCACACATAGTATCAGAGGAAAAGTTAGAGTTAAGGTTTGCTGTTACCGTCGCCGCCTCCTAGTGTCCGACCGGCGCCGCGGCCACTGTCCAAAACTCCGACCGCCCCGGCTCCATCATCCCCAACTCCGCGCTGCTCCGCAGGCTCCTCGACCGCCACGCTCCTAGGCCGCCTCCCCATCGCCGCTGCCCGCTGCCTTTCCTCTTCGCCGACTCCGCCCAAATTGACCGGCCAATGGACTCCTTTGCTCTGCGCCTGCTTCGCCCGAGCGTTCCCTCTTCGTTGCTGCTCCTCCCTTTTCTACGTCAGTTCTTCCACCGGCTCTGCTACGTCCTATGGGAGAGAGTGGCAGCGGGGAGAAAGCAGGAGGGCGTTTGGATGGAGTTTTTGGTGGTCTCGAACTTCCACAGGGCGATATCGATGAATGGATAAGGTGGTGATGTTTGGCCTGGCAGGTGGATTGCTGCTAGCGACCTCGTAGTGCATCTAAGTGCTGCTATTGGTATTGCTTAAGTTGGATGAGGTGCTAATGTTTGGCTAGGCCGGCTGCTAGCTATTATTGCTGCTGCGGTCAGCTATTCTTTGTGCTTGTTATTCTTGCTGCTACGCTATCATTTGAGTCTTTTTATTATTTATGTTGTTTCTTCCGTTGTGTCCATCCAAGTCCGTAACTCTTTATCTGTGAGTTCGTCTAAGCCATGCGAGTACATAAATTTATTGTCTGTCATAAAAGCATAGGGATTTCTTTGCATGGCAACAGCCGCTGCTATTTTCTTCGAGCCGCTGCAGATACGTCGCCCTAAGTTTTTAAGGCTGTCACGCTTGCTGTGCACTGCGTCTCTATTACGCTTCTAGTGTACTGCGTCTTTACTGGCACTTCTAGCCCCTACAAGGTTCTAGAATAATTTTAGGGTAAGTGTTACTAATATAAGCCATATGACATGTGCGTGTTTCTTCCCGAGGTTTGCTATTTAGCACTTTTAAGTGTTTATTTTTCGGGAGGAGATCAGGGGAGTGCTGAAGGATTTTGTTTTTGGTTTCCTCTTTTAGGTTAGGTTGCAAGACGAAGGAACCAAGTGTTCAAGAGTTTTTTTGAGTTTTTTTTAATGGAAAAGGCACTCGGTATTACTTTTTTTTTTTTGAAAACTCACTCAAGTATTACTTGGACATCTCTTTTTTTCTCATATCTCTAAGTCACTTTTTTTGTTGCTTTACCAATTTGGAAAATGGATTTGCTATACACCACTAGGCTAAATTTTTTTTTCTCAAAATCTGTCAATTTTCACAATGTTTTGTCTGGTGCAGGAAAGCGCCCTTGCCCTCTCTCCTATGTAGATTTTTTTTTCTAAAAAAAAGTTTTGTGTCATCACGGAGGTGATGAGTGCTATGATGGTCCAAAAACAAGCAGTTGTGTAACGTATAGACATCACAAACAAAATATATATACTTAGACATAGTTTTCACCTTTTTCATATTGGCTTGGGCATTTGGCTCTCCCTGTTTGTTCTTCTAATATGAAGACAGTAATGGTGAGCCTTAATGACTATCTTACCAGGTAAATAGAGGAAGAAAGGGCGCGAGGAGAGGCCATCCGCGTCGTTCGTTTTTGTTTTGCCTCGCGGCCGTTCGATTTGTTTTTGGTTTTGCGTGCCTCGGTGCCTTCGCGTCGTCGTCCTGGCTGCCTAGTCTTTCACGTGGTCGCGTGGGCCGCGCGTTCCAATCAAAGATGCTTCAAGTTGTACCTGCACGCAATGTCTAAGACGACCTGACTCGAGCCAGTTGATGTAGGACCTGACTCGAGCAGCAAATTCACAGGGCTAATGGGCCATTCCTTGGAGCTGGATGTCAATCAAATGCTCTGCTTCTGGTTGTGCAGGAGTGCAGGACAGTGAAGGCAATGCACCTGTCCTTGGGCTGATTCCTACGGTGTCAATCCGACACGAATTATCCCTTGCCCTCTCTCCTATGTAGATTGTTTTTTTTTTAAAAAAAAAGTTATGTGTCATCACGGAGGTGATGAGTGGTAGGATGGTCCAAAAAAACAAACAGTTGTGTAACATATAGACATCCCAAACAAAATACATATCCCTAGACATAGTTTTCACCTTTTCATATTGGCTTGGGCATTTGGCTCTCTCTGTTTGTTCTTCTAGTGTGTAGACAGTAACGGTGAGTCCTAATGACTATCTTACCAGGTAAATAGAGGAAGAAAGGAAGCGAGGAGAGGCCATCCGCGTCGTTCGTGTTTTTTTTTTTTTTTTGTGTTTTGCGTGCGTCGGTGTCTTCGCGTCGTCGTCCACGCTGCCTGCTCTCCGCATCGGCCCGTGTGCGCGTCGTCGTCCTCGCTGCCTAGTCTTTCACGTTGCTTTGGTCCAAGACGACTTGACTCAAGCAGCGAATTTATATGGCTAATGGGCATGCATGTGACAGTTCAGGGAAATGCACCTGTCCTTGGGCTGACTCCTACGGTGTCAATCCGACACGAATTATTCGTTTTATTCCACTATCATATATTTGATACGATACGGATACGCTTTAAATTTTTTTCATAATTAACAAACTCTTCTATCCGTAGTTGTATTCTTATAAAAAAATATGGATACTAATATGATATGGACTTTTGCCACCCGAAATATTATTTTATCCGCACTATTTGTATTGCAATTCGATAAAACAATATACATATTGTATTACAGTATGACTAATTTAGTTGGATGTGTATTTTTAGTTTGATATGAATTTATACTTTTAGGTGAAGTAGATAAATTAGAAATATTAAATGTGCTGTGTACGATGATAATGTATCATAAATATCCTACCATTTCATGAGCGTACACCAAGTACTCCTCTCCAAGAGTACATATAAGAGGCCTGTCAATTGAAAAATCAAAATGTTTGTTTACCTCTAAATGAAGAGACGAATTAGCTTGATCATGGTTTTAGGATTTGATTACTGTGCGCTTGTCAAGCAATACTTTGGGCACTCATGTATGGCCGGAGAAAAATTGCTGTGAAGTGCTTAGTTATACTACTTCAACGCTAACGCAACAGTAAACTATCCTCCTGCATCGCGATGTCAGGACGTATCGAGGTGAGATAATGCATCAAAACTGGACAGTTTGCTCTTCTTTTTATGTATTCATCATCTCCAGGTGCCCTTCTTAACTTGCGTGTCTAGCAGCCGGTCACCCCAACATGACAATCTAGTGATTCAGTCGGCTGCACTTTGGAGTTATCTATTCTAATCTTGTAACTTGACAGTTAAAACAATATCGCATAGAACATAGAATGATTTCACCTTCAAGGCAGGAGCAATCAGGTGACTTAGTTCTTGCACACCATGTGTTCGACAAAATGCAAAATATAGAGGGAGAAGGGGGAGGGTTCGGAAATGCGACAGCTGAAAAATCGACAGAAAATTAAGGGATTTTTAGGTAACTTTGCATTAGCAATTCCGTTCAAATAAGAGAGAACTATTCAGGATGCACTCAGTAGTCCTCTTTCCAAGTCCAAAAGTACAGATAACATGGTTATTTCATTACTAACAGTAGTCCTACCATCAAGCGGACACGAACAGGCCGGAGGTGGACGCCCACCTCCGCCCTCATCAATGGTGCGTCTATGGAGGCGGATGAGGCACGGAGGTGGCGGCGGCACAGCGCGGCCACCGCGACGCCGGCAGCGACGGCGCCCACTACGGAGATGGCGACGGAGACGGCGACCACAACGACCGCGTTTTGGAGGCGGCGAGGCGTCAGCGGCTGTATATCGGCGTTAGGGAAGACAGGTGGCTGCAAGGAGGGAGGCGGCGGTGGAGTGAACAAGTGTTGATTGAAGTTGTCGTGGGCGCGCGCGAGGCGGGGAGCTGGCGGGCATGTCTCTGGGTGGTGCGCCGCCGTCCAAGAGTGGACCGGTGTGGACGGTCCCATGCCGGCGGTGGTATTGTCGGCGAGGAGGAGGAGGAGGGCGCGGAGATAAGCCATTGGAGTGGAGGGAGGGTTGAAGATGTCGCACCTGTCACAGCACGGTTGTCATTATCTTGATTCAGTCTTAAAGTCTTAAGAATTTATGATCCTATATTGAATGCAACGATCTGATCCTAATTAGAACATTAATTTGGTAGAATCTTAATATCATTATGATTCTAGCAAAAAGATTTGTTTGTAGGATCTCAAACACAATTAATATGATTCTATCCAATTCTACTATTCTAGTAATTAATTATTAAAATTTACTCAACATATGTCCTTTTTATTGTAAAGTTCAACAATATATTCATTCATATATAATAATTATTTGTATAAACAACAATTAATCTTTTGTTTTCATTACATTTTTGTAAATAAAAGCTTTTAAATTATAATCTATTGCATGACATTATAATATGTACATAAAAAATATACATTAACATGCCAACTATAAATCTAATTAGGTGTCAAATGATTAAATAAATGGTAAAATAACAATCAAAACATGTGGTAGATCGAGAAAAGATACTATTTAGTAGAATCAGATAGGATCTTAGATTTTACGATTCAATTCTAGATTGGTATCCTGTCAAAGCACCTCTGATCCGTTTCAAGCTCGATTTTCACAACCTTGCCTTCCAGGATGCAGGTACGCAACCGTCCAAACCAACAAGTTATTAAGTGGGAAAAGAAGGAAGCATGTGTCTGGTTGAGCCATTTCGCATGTGTCTGGTTGAGCCATTTCATAGGAATTTCGTAGGAATCCTATGAGCTGAATCCTTTCTTCTAAAGGGCTATAGTATTGGGTTGTTTGTAAGGCTCACAATGTGAAAGATTGGTTATAATAAATGTTAATTTAATTCACATACTACAAAGCTATTTTATTATACTTGGTTGGGGTTCAAAAATGATCCGGTAATTGCTAGACAGCTAACTAGTCATTATGCACTCTTAATTTGTATTTAATTAGGATCCCTTGTAACTTTAATATGAGAAAAATGATACCTTCTTATTCTAATTAAGTAGTAAAGCCAAAAGGGATTATAAATCATTCTGTGTGCATGCACAATTACTGAATGATTCGTAGGTTAATTGGTCCTATGTAGTTTGATTCACTGACGCATGTAT
Source organism: Hsuehochloa calcarea (assembly GCA_036346395.1). Lineage (NCBI taxonomy): Eukaryota > Viridiplantae > Streptophyta > Magnoliopsida > Poales > Poaceae > Hsuehochloa > Hsuehochloa calcarea. The sequence continues at coordinate 5,080,969 of CM070593.1, read as the reverse complement.
ATGCATCCACATATTCATATGATAAAGGACTAAACGAGGCGGACCAAAGAAAACTGAGTGGGGACTTGTACCTCTCTCAAATTTCAGTTGTTAGTAGAGTGACCACTGTAACACTCCAGTTTAATACTGAGTCTGGAATACCACTAAACTACCTTTTCATCTAATAATCATCAACACACTATAAAATTTCAGCAAATAAAATATTAATAAAACCCCCTCCACCGGTCACAATAGAACAAGAATAAAGACTTGTCAAGCATAAATAAATAAGCGAATGAAACATAGCAGATAAATAGTCTAAATCAACACCAAACAAATAAATACAAAGCTTTGAAACGAAAAGGTAAGTCCAAAATATTCATCTATGCTTATTCAATTTCTAACATGTTCTAAAAGTAGTCCAGTAATAATGAATTAAATGGTTCTCATGGCAAATAATCGTGTATCTCAAGTATGAAACTATCTCATGTGCACTAGTCCCTCTCAATCTCATGCCCTCAACAATCATCTAAAAACAATAAAAGAGTAAGAGTGAATCCACGACTCAGTAAATACATCAATAAACAACGAACCATGATAACCAATAGTATTCGATAACTTCATTATCATCACATGTACTTCTATTAGTATTCTCATGTTGTTTTCTTCTTTTTGTTTTCACACACATTCATCTCATATGTCAACGCAGCATTACTCTACATGTCCACATGCACTTCTTTCACGTATACCGGTATAGCGTGAGTGAATACTCGTGACAATATTCACTCTCAAGCCCACTCCTCCTCAAGGATCGGGGACCTCCTCCACTCCCGTGAAGTTGTGATTAATCATGATCACCTGCTCATATGCAAATATGCTTATGAATGCAAAAAATATAAAATTTCATCATATTCATCGTATCCAATTTTCCTCATGTTCGTCAACAAGATATAGTCATATCATTCCATTACTTGCAATTAAATAAAAATAAAAGCACAACAATAATGGTAATGAACGATAAAGAAATACAGTGACCAATCATTTATCGCTGTCTACCATGCACTTGCTTTTACTAATTGCGACGCACGGTTTGGCTAGAAGATGGCAACAAGCACGGCGCCACTCTTACATTAAACACTCAAATTTCAATACAAACTATGACATCACAAGAACAACAATCACTTGACATCGCTCCTACACATCCCCTAAATCGACAACGCTTCCCCGGTACCGAACAGTCACCTCTTGTAGCATCCTTATTTTTATAGTTTTTGAAGATTTTTTTAAAAATAAAAATAACCAATTACTTTTATTTGCTAAAGCTTAATTGGGAATTTCAGAAAACAAAAATAATTTAATATGAATTAATTCAAATTTGGTTTAATTGAGTTTTCCTCGGCGCCCTCACGCTCGCTCCCTTCGGCCCGAGCGCGCCTCCTCTCGTTGCGCGTGGGCCCGATCCATCGCCGTTGTCGCGCGCCCAAGCACTGACCATTCGATCGAGATCCAACGACTCCGCTCGCCCGCGCCTTTCTCTCTTGTGGACAGTCCGATCAAGATCAAACGGCCCCCCTTCGCTCGCACTCACTTGCTCTCTCTCGAGTTGATGTGCCGGCCCACCTATCACCTCTGTCGCCAAGCGCCATCATTCTTCTTCCCGCTCCGTCGCCTCTGCGACGCGTCGTCGCTTGTTCGCCTGGATCTTCGCCGCAAATCTCGCCGCCTCAACCCCGCCGCAGCGTCCTGTCCCGTCGTCGCCTCCACCTCGGTCTCCCACCCCCTTTTCCCCATTCTTCGCTGATGCCGTCTTGTCATGTCGCCGCCCGTGCGTTTTTTGCCGGTGTGCCACGCGCTCGTCCTCCTCGTCGGGGCCCCCTCCTCGTCTATAAAGGCGAGCACCCGGTGCACCTCGGCCGCCTCTCCCATTTTCGCTACTCTCTCCCTCTCTCTCGCCCTCAGCTCGCCGAGCTTCGAGAATTCCCGCCGCCGACCAAGCTCTCCGCCGTCACCAATTGTGCCACCGCCGCGTCTTCACCGGCGCTGTCGTCCTCGCCTCTGGCATCACCAGCTCGCCACCGTCCCCATGTGCGGCTCCCCGTCTCCGGAATGCCTCCAGAGCATCGTCACCTCTTTCGGCCGTCGTCGTCGCTTCCTACTCTCGCCGTCGGCCATCCCTCGGCACCCTGCTGCCAAAACTGTGCGCACTTGGTTCCCCTCACTACCCTCCAACCGCCGGTGCAGTCGCCTCCGCCGCTGATGGTCGGCGAGCCATCGACTCCTTTGCGCCACTGCTCGTGCCTGCGTGGCAGTCCACGTGGCACTTGGTCAGCGTCACACCAACCAATTCGCCTGCGTGGCAGTCCACAGAGCGCCGCGTGGCTGCTGACGGATTATTCCAATTTTCCTTTTGAAACGTAATTCCAAAAAATCCAGAAAATCTGATTTCTATCATTTTATGTGATTTCAAACTTCCGAAGGCCATAACTTCTTCATTCGAACTCCGTTTTGAGTGATCCAAATTTCTATATTCATCTAAAATTAGTATATTTCATTTGGTTCTAGTTTTGTTTTATTTGGTATTATTTATTTATTTTTTTTCTTTTCGCACGTATAGATTCCAGCGTTTCGGAAGAATTCTTTGACCCAGCAACCAACACATCGCAACTCTTCAACGAAGGCAAGTCGTAGACCTTTGACCATGTTGTACCCATTTTGTAAAAAAATATTGTTTTATATCAACATGCATGGCTAGTTGTATAAAAATGGTTTCGGGAATAGTTAATTACCTAATTGCTATTATGCCTCCTTGATAAATTGAGAATGACATGTTCCCTTGAATGACATAAATCCTTGGACACCATAGGATGGTTAAGTAGTAGTTGGATATATTTGTATTTCCAACATGGGCGCGTTTATTACTTAGCCTTGCTTTAGTTACCCGACGGGATTCACGATCACATACTCAAAGAATGAATGAACTTGACTAAAGGAAATATGGAACTGTGGCGGGGCCATTGTTGTTAAAATATGTTGTACCATAGCAAGAGTTGCCATTTGGTCGGGATGAACCAAAAATGATTTATGCTCAGGCGAGTCTGCGGTGGTGAAAGCGGGTGCGGGAGGCATATTGGGATGTGGTAGTCTCGCCTGAGCAGCCAACTAAGGACTTAACTTTGTACGCTATTGATTTGGGCCATACCGTGCAACCACAAGTCCATTATGGCTTGGGCCTAGCCAACTAATTAGGCAAATTTTGAGTCGGTTCTGTTTGGGTTGATGAGCGGCGCAAGAGGGGGCCGGGATGACGAATCCTTAGCGAGCAGAACCGAGTCAAAATGAAACTTTATAAAGACCTTGTGATAATTTCTTAGTCACACACCTCGGAAGTGTGTGAGCGGACAATAAAAGATTATTATCTCTTGTGGGTAAAGCTGTACAATCTCTGTAGAGTGTAAAAAACTATTCGAATAGTCGTGTCCCTAGTTATGAACATGCCCGATGATTTCACACAAATGATAGAGTTTTTCATAAAAATGTTGGAATGGATCGATGGAATGGTTTGGTTGGAATGGTTGGGAAGTGAACAGGAAGTTCACTACTGTATTTACTATCAATATTGATTTATGTAAAATAGCCATAAAGCTATCCTTGTTCAAGCCTTGCATGAATACTATTTGCATATATTTCCCTACAACTTGCTGAGTACTTTATGTACTCACGGCTATACGCCACTTCTTGACCAGCCCCCGCAGAAGAACAAGGAACACCGAGTTCTACGATGAGGAATTCTTTGAAGACTATGCGAACTAGGATGCGTCTTCTACTTGATTGCTTGTGGGCATGTCGATTTGCCTCCACGAGATGTTTTGGATTTCCGCTGCAAGTTACCCATTTTGCTGTTAAGCCCTGCATGGCGAACTTTGTAAGACATGACCATAAGGTCCTTTTGTTGCTAATTAATATTACTTTGTCTGCTTCATTAGCTTCTTTGTGGTATGGATATGATAACATCATTGTTGCAACTGTGTGAGCTAGCTACTGATCTGGGACTAATTCGGAATGCACAAAGGGTCTCGGGGTTGTATACCTGGGGCGCCGACAAGAGATGGTATCAGAGCCATATCGACTGTAGGACGTAACCATAGCTAGCTTGGTCGTTTTAGTCCAAAGTTTAAAAGTTATTTTCTGAATCAAATCAACCAATTGATGAATAGATAATCTCCTCTTGTCTTATTCCAGTCATTCTTGTCTTAGTCTATTCTCTTCTCATCTTCTCATCTTATCCTCTTATATCATTCTTGAGATCTTTAATCTTATCTTTTCTGAAACTTGGTTTGCAAATTTAAAGTGACCTCCTTGCCTCTGGTATCTGTATAGGATCGAGCCCTTTAGATCAAGTGATAGAAGCCCTGGAAGATCAAGATCTGTCGTTTGTTTCAAGTTGACCATCCTTATAAGTTAGATTGGTGGTTGCCCTCCTTAGTTATAGTATCGTTTAGTCCGCATTACATGGTCTTTTTGAGTAAGTGTCGCCCTTTTGGTTGCTTCTTAATGAGAGACCATGTGAGAGGTCCTCCATTGTGAATGATGAGTATTTGACAGCTTGTTGAATGTTTGAGAGTTGAGTTTCTCGGTTTGAGTTGTTTCTGTGCTGAAACAGGATAATCGGAACTACCGCTGTGTATGGAGCGGAAGTTCCGATAATCGGAACTACCGGCGTTGGAAATAGGAACTTCCGATTAATCTGGGAATTGAGTTCGGTTGAAGTAATCGGAACTTCCGCACCTGGGGTAGCGGTTTGTCCGATAATACTGACGTTGGGGTTCCTCTGAGACGAAAATCGGAACTGAAAATCTGGGAGTGCGGACGTTCCGATAATCGGAAGTTCCGCAACGGTAAGCGCGGAACTTCCGATAATCCTGACAAGTGCGGACGTTCCGGAAATCGGAACTTCCACTGTGGTAAGTGCGGAACTTTCGATTGTGTCCAGAACTGTGCAGAGTAGTATAAATTGTGATTTTGAGTTTGTATGAGTTTGAGTCTTATACAAATGTTGATGCTATGATATTGTGCAATGTTATGTGATGTGTTTTTGTCTGTGTTGACTGCAGGACATCGAGACGAAGTCGTGGCAAGACACGAGGTGATCGGACTAGGCGCAGGCGGCGTTGAGGTCAGAACGGTCGGGATGTGTCAAAGACGGCGTGAATCTTGAGGTGGTTGCGAGTCAAGGACAGCAAGGCGTACGGGAGGCTTCCAGAAGGTGCGCAAGGGGCGAAACGGTATTTTCGCAAAGCGGCACAAGTGGAGGCGGTTCCGTTCGGGTGTAGCGAGCTTAATGGGTTGGAGGCCCATTAGGCAAAGGCTATAAATAGAACTGAACCCCTGGTGTTAGGGTTAGACTTTGAGAGAGAAAATTAGGGTTAGCTCTAGCAAAAGGGTTTGTTTTGCTTTTTGAGAGTTTGTTGAGATGGAGAGGATGAACTGAAAATCTTTGTAATAATTCCTCTGTGTTTCCTCTGTAATCTTTTGATCTCTATTAATGAAACTCTGAGGTTTTGATTACTTGTTTATGTCTCTCTTTATTCCTTCCCTGTTCATGTTGAATATCTAGGGTTTTGATGTATCTTTTGATTCGTCTTATGAAATAGCATGAAACTTGATATCTAGAGTCGTTTTGATATTGCTATTACATCCTCAAAGTTTCATGAGCCAAGAATCTGAGAATCTCGTTTATTGTGGGTTTTGGTCTTTCTTGCCCCTTCTTCAAGAAATCCATTTTTGCCTTGATTATTGAATCTTTGTTTGCGGTTTTTCTCCATAAGGTCAAGATGTTGTTTAGGATGATGTCCTGTGAAACTTGACCTGAGAAGAGCATTCAAGATTTAGTATTTCGGATTTTTGGGAAAAACCCGAGCGCACTGTTCTTCGGTCAGGACAATCGGAACTTCCGATTGTCCACGGCGGAACTATCGCAGGCGGAACTTCCGCACTGATCCCGGAACTACCGGAGTGCGGAACTACCACCGGGTAGAATCGGAGCGTCCGATTTCTGACAGAACGGTCTGAAGGTTCTTTTCGTTCTCTGATTTGTTTTAAATACAGTAAAGGGGAGTTCTTAATTTTTAAGGCACCATTCACCCCCCCCCCTCTGTTGCCATTTCGGTCCTTCAATTGGTATCAGAGCCGGTTAACTCTTCTTTATAGATCTTAACCGGTCGGTTGAGCCATGGCAACGGACAAGTATTCCACCAAGCCTCCAGTCTTTGATGGCCTAGATTACCCCTTCTGGAAGAGCCGAATGGAAACATACATCCAGGCTCAGGGGTATGCCATCTGTAGAAAGGTGAAGGTGAGATTCGCTGTTCCTGCCGATGAAAACATCAATGTGGGAAACATGCCTGATGTTGAGGCCAATGCTAAGGCTAGGAACATCATCATTCAGGGTTTGAGCAGAAGTGAGTTCGATCGCATTTCTCATTTGCCTTCTGCTTACGACATCTGGGTGACCCTCGATGCATACTATGAGGGCACCACCCAGATTAAGACGGTTTGACAAGACCAGTTCAAGCGTGAATACAGTAAATTTGAGATGCTTGCTGGTGAATCTCTTGACGAGTGTTTTTCGCGATTTCATAAGATTTTGAGCAACCTCCGAGCGGTCGGTCTTACATACCCCGACTCGGATAACGCTCGACAGATGTTTTCTGCACTCGATCTTCGTGTTTGGGAGATGAAAGTGACTACCATCAAGGATAGCACGGACCTCTCGACCCTGACTCTTGATGCGCTTTACTCGCATCTCAAGACTCACGAGATTGACATTGTCCCTCGAAGGTCGAAGTCACAGTCGATGGCTTTAGTCACTGATCCCACCTCTAAATCTTCTTCTGAGTTGATACGCGGGTTCACCCTAGCTGCTCTCTGTGACATAACTGATGATCAGTTAGAGCAGCTTGAGGATGAACAGCTAGCCCTCCTAGCTCGGAAGTTCTCCCATGCTTACAAGAGGAGGAGGGATGGAAAAAGAGGAGGTCCTGTGATTTGCTTCGAGTGTGGTGGCCCCAACCACATCCGAGCAAACTGCCCCAAGCTGGGGAAGGGCAAAGGTGACTATGGCGGTTCGGGTAAGAACGACTACATCGACAAGAACCGCAACACGAAGCCCTCAGCACCTGACCAAGGCAAGAAGTTCCACAGCTTTGGGAAGGCCAAGAAGCTCTTCCATCGCGTCCTCACCGCCCTCGACGAACTGGACACCAGCGAGGTGGAGGGGTGGAGTGACGATGATGGAAAGGACGATCATGATCCCAAGGGCAAAGAACTTCTCGGCATGTGCTTCATGGCCCTCGGGCGAATCGAGCGGCAATGAGTGTACTCGACTCGATGAGGTTAGTCCCACTTACGACCAGCTTAATGATGCTTTTCTTAAGCTAGGTAGATTTCATGCTAAGTCTAGGGCTAAATTTGCTGAGTTGGAGAAGGAAGTAGCTAGATTATCACGGGAGCTTACTTTACTTACATCTGCTCCCTCCCGTGATGATTGTAACACATGCTGTGCTTTGATTGATGACATGGAAAAACTAAGGACCTTGCAGGATAGTGTGTCCTCTGAACTTGACATGATCAAAGTAGAGAACATTAGCCTTCTTGCTGAATTAGAGATGAGTAGGGTAGCACCTCCTTCATCTACTACTGTTGAGGTTAAGGACAATTCGTTTAGAGGTCTTTATACCATGTTGCTCGATCTGCCTGAGACTTGTGAAAATTGTAATAATCTCAAGATGAACCTAAAACGGGCAGATCACAAAATTACTGAATTCCAAGCTGCGCTACTAGAGCCTATTGTTTCTTGTTTAAACTGTCCTAAGTTAACTGTTGAACTAGAATCTGTATCCAAGCAGTTTCAAGAAATGATTGATCATAATAACAAATTGGCTCAGTATGCTTCTAAGGACCTTGTTAGCTCACCATGCAATCAATGTAATAAACTAAAATGTAAGTTGGTTGCTTTGGATGAAAAATGTGTGAAGCTAACTAAGAACCTTCTAGAGACACAATCATCTGCTTGTATTGTGTGTGCTGGGAAGAAATCTAAGGGTTTGGTAGAGACGCCTAGCAACGTGAACCAATCTGCTAGCAGTAGGACTGTCCCCCCAAAGTCGGCTGTGCATGCACAAGCCAATCTTTCCTCTGCTGTTGGTTCTCCTTCTGCTCCCTTACCTTCTGCTGTTTCTTCTTCCCCCTGCTCTTCTTGCACTCTCTCTTTTGGAGTGTCGGTATCTTATGAACACTCTCGAGAGGTTTGTAGGAGGCAAGAAGAAGCTCAATCTCATTCTAGACAAATCTAAGATTTGCAGATTTAATCAGGGTCTAGGATATGATATCCATGAGGATATGAGGAAGCATCCACCTGTCGTGCTCAAAACCATAGCACCAGGTGTGATCAAAACTAAGCCCAGGACTGAGAAAGTCAATTTTAAGTCAGCGGGTTATGTTCAAAGGATTTCTGACAGCAAGGTGATTCCACCTGCAGCTTCGGCCCCTCAGAAGGCGAAGTGTCATTGCACCTTCTGTCAGAAGGATGGACATTTAGTTGATCATTGCTTCAGGCGCGCCAAGATCGCGCGTAGAGATCGTGTTGAGTCTGTTAGGTACATTCATGGTCAGCCCCAGACTATGAGTGCACCTAAAACCAACACGAGGTCTAGGTTTGGTACAACTGATGATTTAGGGCAGCATCGAGGACTTGGTTTTTCTGAGTTTTCTGATTTTCGTCCTCATGCTCCCTTCGGTCATGACTTCCGTCGCTTTGAGGGTAGACCTCGGTTTCCCTTTCGAGATGGCTACCCGCGGCGTGATCAGTATGTTGCCAGAATTCCGACTCACTCTTCCATAGCAGTCGGATTCAGCAACAGCTTCAGGTCTGCACACAGACCTTCTGACTTGTTGAGTGACAGAGAGCGTAGAGTAGATAGAGGTCAGTCTTGCTTGACTACTTCATCTGTTCGACGTGTTACTCAGTATTGGGTGCCAAAATCACTGTTGATTCACCCGAAGATCGAGACTTTACTCTGTTTGACTCGTGGTCGCCGGGGAAGGAAAGGTATGAATTGTAGACTCCGGTTGTTCTCGCCATATGACTGGAGATTCTCGTTGGTTTTCTTCCCTAGCCCGTGCTCCAGGTGATGAGATGATCACCTTCGGAGATGCTTCATTTGGGCGCGTCATCGCTAAAGGTACTGTGAGCATTAATGATTCTTTTATTTTAAAAGATGTTGCCTTAGTAAGTAAGCTGCAAGATAACTGCTTTGCCTCTCACCACCGATGACGGTTACGAGGTGAGCTTTAAGAAAACAATTGCAAAATTCTTGATTCTTCTGTAGTCTAGTTTGCGGGATTTCTCGATATGGGAGGATCTTTCGTGCTGATTTTTCCGAGTCTTCCGTGATCCTCTCCGTGTTTAATTGCTTCGAATCCCGTGATTTGACCTTACCGCATAGGAGACTAGGTCATATAGGCTTTGATCATTTGACACGAGTTAGCGCCACGATCTCATTCGTGGTCCGCCAAAACTCAAGATGGTCAAGGATCTAGTTTGCTCTCCATGCCAAGACGGCAAGATGGTTGCCGCTTCTCACTCTCCAATCCAAAGGACAATGATCGATGCACTGTGACAAGCTGCCCATATGGATACAGCTTGGTCCTAGCTCGAGTCTTGATCAAGCAGGAGGGAAGTGGTATATTCTTGTTGTGGTCGATGACTTCTCGAGGTACTCTTGGGTGTTTTTCTTAGCCTCAAGGATGAGACATTTACTCTTTTTGTGGTCTTTTTAGTAGGCTTTCTGTTGTGCTCCCTGTGCATTACGAGCAATTCACAAGTGATAATGACACCGAGTTCAAGAATTCCTACTTTGAGAGTTTCGTGGTGAGACAGTGTAGAGCACCGATTCTGTCTCCATACGCCCCCAATGAATGGCGTTGTGGAGAGGAAGAACCGCACCTTGGTCGAGATGGCCAGACGATGCTTGATGAGTACTCTACACCTAGGAAGTTTTGGGTGAGACCATTGCTACGCTTGTCATGTTTCTATGAGTCTTTCTTGGGCACTCTTGCATCGCACTTCTTATGAGTTGAGATATGGGCGAAAACCCAGCGTCTCGTATTTTCGTGTGTTTGGTTGCAAGTGTTTTATTCTGAAGTCTGGGAACCTAGATAAGTTCGAGTCACGATCTTGTGATGGGATCTTTTGGGTTACTCGACTTCTTCTCGTGCCTATAGAGTCCGGAGGCTGAGTCTAGCAAAATGGTAGAAACTCAGTGAAGTGACCTTCGATGAGGCCGGTCGGGACTAGGCCACGATATCTCGAGTTCTCTAGAGCACTGAGTCCATCTTTGTGGACGATGAGGAAGATGGAGATGAAGGTTGTCTACCCGATCCAGTTCTTCCTCCTCCTCTTGAGGTGCCTTCTTCCACTTGCACCTCGAGGAGATCGACCCTTACCTTACGCTTCTTGAAGCTAGTGGCTCTGCTCCTATCTCATCCGCTAATGAGGTAGAGGCCACTTCTTCATCTCACCCCGACCTCCAAGACACATTCAAAAGGACCATCCTTCAGAGCAGATCATTGAGACCTCTTTGAGCGTGTCACACGCTCCAAACTGGTTTGTCTCTCTTCATCTCCATTACGCCTTTGTTGCCTCATTTGAGCCCAAAGACGTTTGTCATGCTCTATCTGACGAGTCTTGGACAAACGCCATGCATGAGGAGTTGGAAAACTTTGAAAGAAACAAGGTCTGGTCCCTTGTTGAGCCCCCCCCCCCAAGGTCACAATATCATTGGGACCAAATGGGTGTTCAAGAACAAGCAAAGTGAAGATGGACTAGTCATTCGAAACAAGGCTAGGCTGGTAGCTCAGGGGTACTCCCAAGTTGAGGGTTTAGATTTCGAAGAGACCTTTGCCCCTGTAGCTAGACTTGAAGCCATTAGAATCCTGCTTGCCTTTGCAGCTTCTAAGGGTTTCAAGCTTTACCAGTTGGATGTCAAGAGTGCCTTCCTCAATGGCCTGATTGAGGAAGAAGTCTATGTCAGACAGCCTCCAGGTTTCGAGAACCCCAAATACCCTAACCATGTCTACAGGCTTTCCAAAGCCTTGTATGGACTCAAGCAGGCTCCCAGAGCTTGGTATGAGAGGCTTAAGTCCTATCTGCTAAGTCATGGTTTTGAGATGGGTAAAATTGACAAGACCTTGTTCATCCGCCGCCTTGGGCGATCTTCGCTCGCCCGGATCTATGTGGACGACATCATCTTTGGCGGCTCCTCACACACTCTCGTGTCTTAGTTTTCTGATGTTATGAGCTCGGAATTTGAGATGAGCATGATGGGCGAGTTGAGCTTCTTCCTTGGCTTCCAAATCAAACAGACTCCGGAGGGTACTTTTCTTCACCAAGGCAAGTACACTCGAGAACTCCTGAAGCGCTTCGACATGAATGATGGAAAGCCAGTATCAACTCCGATGGCATCTACAGCAGCTCTTGATCCAGATGAAGAAGGCGAACCTGTTGACCAAAAGGAGTTCAGGAGCATGATTGGCTCTCTTGTACCTCACACCTCGAGACCGTACATACATTTCTGTGTGTCTTTGTGCTCGGTTTGAGCTTCTCCTCGCGTATCTCATCGTCAGGCGGTGAAGCGCATCTTTCGGTACCTTCGAGCTACCATTGACTATGGTATCTAGTACTCTTCCTCTTCTTGTCTATCTCTTAGAGCCTTCTCCGATGCAGATTTCGCTGGCTGTAGGATAGATAGGAAGAGCACCTCTGGCACTTGCTAATTCATTGGCACTTCTCCTGTCTCCTGGTCGTCAAGGAAGCAATCCGGTGTTGCGCAGTCCACTGCAGAGGCCGAGCACGTTGTCGCAGCCGATTGTCAGAGCCAAGTGCTTTGGATGGTCTCGACCTGCGCAGATTTTGGGTTAGCTATCGACCGTGTTCCACTCTTTTGTGATAACACGTCTGCGATTTGCATTGCCAAGAACCCAAAGGCAACATTCTCGGACCAAGCATATTGATATCGATATCACTTTCTTCGAGACCATGTAGAGAAGGGTGACATTGTGCTCAGCCAGGAGAGGAGCACCAGTTGGTCGATATCTTCACTAAGCCTCCGGACAGCTCTCGGTTTTGACTCTGGGAGAGCTTAGTGGTTTGTCCTTACGGACTGTTGTGAGGGGGAGCTTGAGTTTTACTATTGTATTATATTTTAATTATGCTTACTCCTGTCTGGTTGCATTTCTTTTAATATTTTGGGTCGAAGTCCTTCCAGCATAGGTTAGAGTGGTTCTCTTGTCAAATTGCTTTGACTGCTATTTCTTATCTTGTGCTTCTAGGATGCTGCTTATTAGCTGTCTCTTCCTTCTCTAAGTAGAGCTTACTCACTTCTTATAGGTTCTAGTAGGGGTCGGGCCACCCTTGGGTAGACAGGGACAGTGTTTGCTCCTTATTTTATGAGTTGATCAGCTGATAGTCCTAGAATCATATGGGGTAGATAAGAACCTGTCTGAGCGATAGTTTTCTCTATATCTTTTCTATGCTCTAAAGGACTGCCTTTTCTGTTTCTCTTATCAGATTCTCATTTTTGTTCCTTTGGTTCAGGGGGAGTTCATCTTGGTTATTCCAGTTCTTAAATTTGTCCTAACTCAACCTGAATTAAAAGATGCATCTCATTCTGAAGGGAATCTGGATTTTCGTGCATTTCATCCTACATTGCATTATAATCAAATGGAGCCTTGTTTATTATCCCTTATGATCTGTTTTCACTGTTTTACATCTTGCCATGATTTATGCTAAACTGCTAGATCTATCATGACTTTTTATGTGTAGTTTAGTCTTTGCCATGCTAAGGTGGTTAAAAAATGCTAAACTTGAATTAAAATCTTGTCATGATAGCTCTTGAGACTAGTCTGGTTGAAGCTATCCTTTTATGATTTTCGCCATGTCAAGTAGGCTGAGTTGAGTTTTGAATCTCCTTTGAACTTGACTTATCTTTAATCACTGGTCTTAAAACTTCAAAAGCAAAAAATGATCTCTTTTGTGCGAAAAAACTCATCTCACCAAATCTTTCTCGTGAGACTGCTTGTCATTGCACTAGGCATGAACTCAGGGGGAGCCTTGGATGACCTAAGATCACCTCCTTAAGTCTGTTGCTTGGAGTGGTCGCATAAGGCTTGGGATCTAGCACATGGTTAAGATTTGAAAAATGGTTGAAGCTTAGGAGGCAGTTGTGGATGGCACCTAGTCCAGAGCTTGCTTTACTAAGATAAAACCATAAAGAGCTTTCAGAAAAAGAAAAATGTGCTAAAAATGCTTATCATTAAAAAGACCAAGTTCTGGATAAAATGAGTCTTTCTTCAACTGGTAGCACTCTAAACTGTTCCATATGAGTCTTCTTGGTTCAACTTAGATTATTTGACATGGCTTGTATCATCCTTGGATACCTTTAGCTAGACTGCAATCTTGATTTAATTGACTTGCTAAAGAATTGGATCATTTCTCAGATTATGAACTTTCTGTCTTAGCTATTCTATACATCAATTGTCATGATCTTGATAGCATTCTTCTGTGTTATGGCTTGGTGTAATACTCTAATAGTCATTTTGGATAATCTACATGGCTCCTAATGCTTAAAATGAACATCATATAGTCTTTTCCTCCCTTTTCTACATCTTGATGATTTTATTGCCAAAGGGGGAGAATTTTGGAGAGAAAAAGCCTTTTGGAGAAAAGCCTTGAGTTTTGTGCGAAAATTACTCTTTCATCTCATCTCAAGTCTTTCTCTTGTGTCAACATGGTCTTGAGCTTCTATACTACTTGTTTAGACCGTGGTTGACTTTAAACTCAAACTCATCTTATGCTTTTTCGGTGATTATCAATATACTCATCAAGGGGGAGATTGAGAGACCATGTGAGAGGTCCTCCATTGTGAATGATGAGTATTTGACAGCTTGTTGAATGTTTGAGAGTTGAGTTTCTCGGTTTGTACTGTTTCTATGCTGAAACAGGATAATCGGAACTACCGCTGTGTATGGAGCGGAAGTTCCGATAATCGGAACTACCGGCATTGGAAATAGGAACTTCCGATTAATCTGGGAATTGAGTTCGGTTGAAGTAATCGGAACTTCCGCCCCTGGGGTAGCGGTTTGTCCGATAATACTGACGTTGGGGTTCCTCTGAGACGAAAATCGGAATTGAAAATCTGGGAGTGCGGAAGTTCCGCGCGGAAGTTTCGCAACGTTAAGCGCGGAACTTCCGATAATCCTGACAAGTGCGGACGTTCCAGAAATCGGAACTTCCGCTGTGGTAAGTGCGAAACTTCCGATTGTGTCCAGAACTGTGCAGAGTAGTATAAATTGTGATTTTGAGTTTGTATGAGTTTGAGTCTTATACAAATGTTGATGCTATGATATTGTGCAATGCTATGTGATGTGTTTTTGTCTGTGTTGACTGCAGGACATCGAGACGAAGTCGTGGCAAGACACGAGGTGATCGGACTAGGCGCAGGCGGCGTTGAGGTCAGAACGGTCGGGATGTGTCGAAGACGGCGTGAATCTTGAGGTGGTTGCGAGTCAAGGACAGCAAGGCGTACGGGAGGCTTCCAGAAGGTGCGTAAGGGGCGAAACGGTATTTTCGCAAAGCGGCACAAGTGGAGGCGGTTCCGTTCGGGTGTAGCGGGCTTAATGGGTTGGAGGCCCATTAGGCAAAGGCTATAAATAGAGCTGAACCCCTGGTGTTAGGGTTAGACTTTGAGAGAGAAAATTAGGGTTAGCTCTAGAAAAAGGGTTTGTTTTGCTTTTTGAGAGTTTGTTGAGTTGGAGAGGATGAACTGAAAATCTTTGTAATCATTCCTCTGTGTTTCCTCTGTAATCTTTTGATCTCTATTAATGAAACTCTGAGGTTTTGATTACTTGTTTATGTCTCTCTTTATTCCTTCCCTGTTCATGTTGAATATCTAGGGTTTTGATGTATCTTTTGATTCGTCTTATGAAATAGCATGAAACTTGATATCTAGAGTCGTTTTGATATTGCTATTACATCCTCAAAGTTTCATGAGCCAAGAATCTGAGAATCTCGTTTATTGTGGGTTTTGGTCTTTCTTGCCCCTTCTTTAAGAAATCCGTTTTTGCCTTGATTATTGAATCTTTGTTTGCGATTCTTCTCCATAAGGTCAAGATGTTGTTTAGGATGATGTCCTGTGAAACTTGACCTGAGAAGAGCATTCAAGATTTAGTATTTTGGATTTTTGGGAAAAATCCGAGCGCACTGTTCTTCGGCCAGGACAATCGGAACTTCCGATTGTCCACGGTGAATATACTGCAGCGGAACTTCCAGACCGATCCTGAATCGCCGAGTGCGGAACTATCACGGGTAGAATCGAGCGTCCGATTTCGACGTAACGGTGCCAAGGTTCTTTTCGTTCTCTGATTTGTTTTAAATACAGTAAAGGGGAGTTCTGAATTTTTAAGGCACGATTCACCCCCCCCCCTCTGTTGCCATTTCGGTCCTTCACTTAATAGCTTTTCGGCTATTTGTTCGTTGGGTTAAACCAACTTTTTTCAGTTAGGTTCATCTATATTCCTCCTTTGTTTCTCGCTCATCTTCCTGCTTTTCCTTCTTACCTATTTTGCTTCTTCTCCTCGTCTACTAAACCCGGGAAGATTTGTTGGAGATGGTTCAGACACACAACTCCGTAAGTCAGGATGAGTCCCTGAATGCCAATGCACCACCTTCCCCGGCCACCAGTGCAGATCAGAGTTTGGGACAGTTCATGGCAGCCCAGACGTAGTTAATGAACTCAATGATGCACAACATGAACGAGATGATGAACCAGCAGAATCAGACTGCTGCTGCTTTGCTCGCAATGCTGAAACAAAATAGTCAAGCTGCTGCCATGCCACTACAACCTCCACCTCCACCCCCAGCTTTTCCTCAGTCAAGACTGGCAGAATTCATGAGGACTCATCCACCTACTTTCTCTAGTTCCTCTGAGCCTTTGGATGCAGATGATTGGCTGTGCTCTACTGAAAAGAAGCTCGCCATCATCCGTTGTGACGATCGCGAGAAGGTGCTGTAAGCCACACACCAGCTTGAAGGTACCGCTGCAGAATGGTGGCAGAACTATTGCATCGCCCATGAGAACCCCGAGAGCATCACTTGGGCTGAATTTTCCAGAGTCTTCCGCCGCTCTCATATCCCTGATGGAAAGGTGGAGATGAAGAAGAACGAGTTCCGTGAGCTTCAACAAGGAAACATATCAGTGAGTGAATACATCAATAAGTTCACTCAACTGTCTCGTTATGCCCAAGAAGACATTGCCACAGATGATGCACGTCAGAAAGCATTTCAAGCAAGGACTCAACCCTAGCTTGAAGGTTCAAGTCATTGGAAATGACTATGCAGATTTTCAGCACCTGGTGCACAAGGCTATGCCCATAGAGGAATCCCGTTGTGAGCTCCAAGAATCCTGCAAGAGGAAGATGATGAAGCATGCTACCCATCAGAGTCACCCCTAGAGAGCCAGAATGAATGTGCAGCATTCTGCCTGTGTAGCTCCACCTGTTACATTCAGAGCCCCTGCAGCACACCTCGCCCAGCTGTCCCAGTATCCCGTAACTTCAACAACACCAGCAACCAGCAGCCAAGAAATGACAACCCTATCGCAGGGATCACCTGTTATAATTGTCATATATTGGGGCACTACGCCAGCAGCTGCCCGCAGAAGCAAGGTCTCTCACCTGTCAGATTCAACTTGGGAGCTACTCCGACCAGAACTCCCATGCCAGGAGTCGGACATGGAACACCTCAGACTCCAGCTGCACCAGCCAAGACCCTTCACCCTTTTGGGAGAGGCTGTGGGAACCACGTCACGGTGGAGGAAGCCTAGACAGCCCGGACGTCGTACTGGGTAAGTTCCTATTAAATTCAGCACCTGCTACTATTTTGTTTGTTTCCGGGGCTTCGCATTCGTTTGTTTCTCAGAGTTTTGCTGAACGGCATCAGTTGGAGGTTTTGCCTCTTAAAAATGCTTTGTTGGTCCAATCCCCTAGTTTGGAATTGAATACGAACCAAGGTTGCCCAAAAGTTAAAGTGACCATAGAAGGGGTAGAATTCCTTGCCCACCTCATCATCATGGACACCAAGTCTCTTGATGTGATTTTGGCAATGGATTGGACTGCCAATCACCAAACACTCTTGGACTGTGGTGGTAGAAGCATCACCTTGGTCAGCCCAGATGGAACCAAAATAAAGTTTGAAACCTCCCCAGAGAAGCATGATGGAGCATTTGTTTGCAGTGTCAATGTTGCATCTTTTGAAGATGTGCTAGTTTTTTAGAGATTTTCCTGATGTCTTTCCTGATGACCTACCTGGAATGCCGCCGGACAGAGACTTAGAGTTTGTCATCAACCTAGTTCTGGGAACTGCACCCATTTTCAAGAGACCCTACAGATTACCTGTCAACGATTTAGTTGAGCTGAAGAAGCAGATCGAGGAGATGCAAGAAAAAGGTTTTATCCGACTAAGTTCCTCACCTTGGGGAGCCCCAGTAATCTTTATTGCAAAGAAGGATGGTACCCAACGGATGTGTGTGGATTATTTTGCACTCAATGAAGTTATCATCAAGAACAAGTACCCTCTACCCGGGATTGATGATTTGTTTGACCAGTTAAAAGGAGCCGGAGTGTTCTTCAAGATAGATTTGAGATTAGGATACTACCAGTTGAAGATTCGTCAGGAGGATATCCCCAAGACAGCTTTCTCAACCCGATATGGAATGTATGAGTTCACGGTCATGTCATTTAGATTGACCAATGCCCCGGCTTACTTTATGAATTTGAAGAATAAAGTATTCATGGAGTATTTGGATAAGTTTGTCATTATCTTTATTTACGATATTCTGGTATATTCCAAGAGTGAAGAAGGGCATGAAAAGCACCTCCGCTTGGTCCTGAATAAGCTTAGAGATCATAAACTCTATGCCAAATTCAGCAAGTGTGAGTTTTGGATGAAAGAAGTTACTTTCTTGGGACACGTTATGTCTGTAGAAGGAGTCTCCGTTAACCCTAGCAAAGTTAAGAATGTGCTCAACTGAGAGTCACCCAAGTCTATGCCTCAGATCAGAAGTTTTCTCGGTATGGCAGGATACTATCGTCGGTTCATAGAAGGATTCTCCAAAATAGCAAGACCCCTCATCCAGCTGTTGAAGAAGGAGAAGAAATTTGCTTGGACACCAGAATGTGAGCAAAGTTTTCAAGAATTGAAGAAGCGTTTGACAGCCGCTCCAGTATTGATTTTACCAGATGTCCAGAAGGATTTTCACATTTTTTGTGATGCATCCTGACAAGGACTCGGTTGTGTTCTGATGCAAGAAAGGAAGGTAGTAGCATATCCTTCACGTCAATTGAGGCCTCATGATGCAAATTACCCTACTCATGACCTAGAGTTCGCTGCCGTAGTGCATGCTTTGAAGATATGGCGCCATTACCTTATCGGTAATCACTGTGAAGTTTACACAGACCATAAAAGCTTGAAGTACATTTTCACTCAAGCTGATCTTAATATGATGCAAATAAGATGGTTGGAGTTAATCAAGGATTATAATATTGGAATCCATTATCACCCAGGCAAGCCTAATGTCGTGGTAGATGCCTTGAGTAGAAAGGTTTACTACATGTTGGACCGAAAAGGCGACTAGAGGGGGGGGTGAATAGGAGCACGCTCACTTTTTCCCAAATAATGAATTTAACACAATTTCACTCCAATAGCTATTAGGAAGCTATGAAGATCAATATACCAGTACAGCGGAAGACTAGTATTGAATCCAATTAAATCCCCTAAGCAAAATAACAAAATCAACTAAGATTACAGAATCACAAAGCACTGGCGGTCGACCTCTGGACCCGGTAGGTTGGATCGATTGTCGCGGTCGACCATTGTTATCAAGCGGATCGGACCGCTCCAAAATTGGTCCGACTAGTGCCGATGGGCGGTATGGATCGCGTGCTCCGAACCGATCTCAAACAAGAAATCACCGATGACGGTTGCAATTAGGTCAAACTTTTGATTCTCAACTCCAAACTTTATGAAACTTTGCACACACCTTCTCTATGCTATTGAGGACCTATTCCAATCAAAAATAATGATAATTCTTGGATAGATTCTGAACAATTGCCAATTGAATAACAGAGGGTCTAAAACCGGGCAAGAACGAAAACTTGATCCTAATGCTTGTTCGTGAGTGATTGATGATCAAGATGATTCTAGATAGATTCACACATATCACAGCAAGCTAATTTACGTGAAAGAATCAATCACAAACTCGCGGATCAAAGAAAGCCCTAAAATCACGAAATTGAAAGCAAGAACGAAAAGAGACTTATCTCAAGCAAACCTTGCATAGATTAAGAACGTGATTGTTGCTGGATTACACCCACACCATCATGGATCAGTGGTCAATCCAAGATCACGAAATTCTCCTCAAACCATAAAAAACCCTAGCCTCCACCTCAACTCCCCCTAAGCCAATTAGGGTTTGAAAACAACAAAAGAGGTGAAAAACAGCGAAAGGGAGGGTGCAGCCACCACCTCCTCCTATTTATAGTGGAGGCCTAGAACTCTCTAGGGTTTGACTTAATTGGGCTCCCGTTAAGGCCCACTAACAAACGGGTCACACACGCACGCTTCGCAAAGCGCCGTCTTTAACCTTTTGACCTAAACCGCTTCACCATGCGCCATGGATTTGCCAATAGGTCACCCTTGTCCATCTTGTGTCACGCTTGAGTCATTGACCTCACCCGGCATCGTCGATCGTTCTGGACCTCAACTCTCCAAGTCTAGTCCCGATCCTCCTCGCCGTTGACCGTCGTTGACCACCAAGTAACCTGCACAATCATAGACAAGCAAACACGAATTCGGGAACAAGTTCTTCACAACTTAACCCATGTTAGTCAAAACATGCATCATGCAAACCATATGCCACGATACCAATGACTTTGACCTAACAAAATAACATCGCCACGAAGTTGGCGGACGTTCAAGTAGAAACCGGTCCGACCGCTCCATGTGAGCGGTCGGACCGCCTCCGTCGGTCGGACCGCTCCTCGTGAGCGGTCGGACCGCTTCAGGACTTAGCCAAATTCATGCCACAAATTCAAACCTTCGAAACTTAAATTGAATAGAACTTTTGCTTGAGGCTCCAAAATTATGAGACCAAGTGCATTGGGATCCCTCACTTGCCTACAACACCTATTTTTGGCCTAGCCAGCTCAACACTTTAGCTCACAACCGGTCCGACCACGCACATGGTCGGTCCGACCGATTTGGGACGATCGGACCGCCCCGCCCGTAATGCCCAAACTTTGTCGAAAACTCGTGAAACGACAAACCGTAAACACCATTGCTAATTGTCACATCATCCTAAGATCTGGAGCATATCCCCATGATATCCACAATCTCCCCCTTGATGAACACATTGGCAATTATCCGTAAATAAGTAAGAGGTTTGAAAACGAGTTTACTCAGAAGTTTAAGACAAATGCACAACTTGGTCCACAAGCAAGAAAAAGCAATGTAAATGACCAAGCTGGCATCAGAATAGTATAGGCATGTGAGATAAGGCAAAAGAAAGCATAAAAACTTTGATTTCCATAAAAGAGTCAAAATTCTCACATGAGGTCCATATGAAAGAACAATTGTTCAATTGACCTATGATCATTGTGAGGATAACTGGATGCAATTCACGTTCAGAGTATTCAATAAGACAATAAGAATGCAACTCAAGAACTCCCCCTCACTATGATCCTCAAATTTCAAAAACTTTCAAATTTTTAACTTTCTCCCACTTTGTAAAACAATGATATATATATATATATATCTCTCCAACTTTCTCCCCCTTTGTATAATCTTCTCCCCCAACAATGAAATATCTTCTCATTAACACATCTTATCCACCTTTGACAATGGATTCATTAAGGAATCACGCCTTCCTCTCATCCAGAGATAACAAATAGAGAATAAAGAAAGAAGCAAAAACAAAAGAAGCATAAAGAGGAGTATGCATGAAGTGCAATGGAATGGCTTCATTTTTGTATTTTTCAATTTTTGATTACAAGAAGCTTTGGAGATTACCCAATGAGCTAGCCAAGATTTCTAATATTGCACAAACAAAGATATCAAGCTCGACAACGCTTAGCAAGATCATGGTAAGACATGTATATCAAAGCTAAGCACAAAGGCTCAAAAGTAAAGCAAGAGATTTGATCAATTTAAGCAACGCTCAATTCAAAGAAGTTCATCAACAGGGATCCTAAAGTGAAATTGGCCATGTTAAAATGTCAAAGCGAGATAAAAAATCTAACAAAAACCACATTAAGAGTCAATCAGGTCCTGTATTGAATCGTTTTGCTCAATATTTTGTAAAAGCTCATTTGTCAACATTTTTCTCATATGCATTGAATATTGAAGTTGACTAATGATCTAACTTAGTGACAAGATCCTGGACTAGGAGCCATCCACAAACTCATCCTAAGCTTCGACCAGAAGTTGATTAAAGGTATATCTTAGTAAAGAAGATCCTGAACTAGGAGCCATCCACAAACTCTTTCTAAGCTTCTACCAGGCCGACAAATCTTGAGGTTCATGTCATTTCTGACAAGCAGTCCCCATGAGATCGTCTGGTTCATCAAACTATCTCCAAGTTCATGTCATTTAACAAGCAGTCTCGGAAGAATAGTTTGGCACAATTTAAGCATAAGACAATCTTGATTTTCATGGTTTTTTTTACATCAGCAGTTTTAGAATCTCAAGAACACAAAAGCTCAAGTAATGGTCAATTTTAGATAAAAGAGCTAACAAGGCAATTCTGACAGGGCCAATGTCACAAGAGGAACACTAATTGTGCAACTCGCTAAAACATCCATAAATTGCAATTTCTTAGTTCGAGTTGTTTTAAAGTTCTAGCTCATATAGCAAAGACTTAGCTACACATGTAAAAGCATGATAATTCTAGCAAGTCAAAGAACTGGACATGACATTGAGCACGAATTGAAGTACTAAAGCTCCAAAGGGTAATAGGCAAAGTGTAGGACCGTAAAGGCGACTAGGGGGGGTGAATAGGCGCTTTCTCTTCTTTCTCGCCTAAATCAAATTCAACACGAACTTTACTCCTTTAGCTATGAAAGCTAAGAAGATCAGTAAGCGCACAGTGGAAGCCTTGTGCTGAATTCGATAACCCCGATGACCACACGACAAAAAAATGGAGACTTAATCTCAAAGGGCAGATCTGGGCACAGGCGGTCTGACCGGCTACCACGGGCGGTCTGACCGACGGTCAACAAGCGGTCGACCAAGAACTAAGCGGCGGTCGGACCGGTGGGCGGTTCGACCGGCGAGGCAGTGTCTCGAATACAGGCGGTCGGACCGCCGTTGTAACACCGGTCTGACCGGTTCAGTCCAGAACTGAAAAACCAATCCCAAATCCAAAACGAAATTTGATCCAACTTTTGATTCAACCAATGAAACTTGACCAAATTTCGAGCACACCTCCCTAATGATATTAGAGACCTATTTCTAGCGACGATCCTTCGGATCCACTTCGCAGAATTGATCTCTCAAGGATTAAACAAAGAAGTGCACAAACCCTAGAAATATGAAAATCTTTGATTCAATACTTGCTTGTGGGGGTTGATGGTCTAGATGATTCTAGGAGTACTCCCACACATCAAAGCAAGACAAAGTGGGTCAAAAGACCAAGTTTAAACACTTGAATCAAGGAAGCACCAAATTCATCCAAATGAGAGAAGAACACAAAGGGAGACAAATGATCTCTCAAGCAAGCATCACAAGATTGATTGATCTCACAAGATGCTTACAAAGCCACTCCCTCAAGGAGGACAAGAGCTCACCAAGGAGCAATCACAATCTCTCCCTCTCTTCCTCTCCAAACCCTAACCCTAGACAAAAGGAAGGGGAAACCAAATGAATGCCTAAGAGGGTTTTCCATCTCCCCCTTTTCTATTTATACTAGAGAGCTAGGGTTTCACTTTTGGGACCACTTACACATGGGACCCACACACATAACTATTGAAGCAATCGCCTGCTTCACCACGTGTAGGTTGATCAGCGGTTCTCATCACGTCGCCAAGCCCTCTTGTCCGAATCCCATCGAACCTTCCGAGACTCGCGACCGATATCCGCACCACCGATCCAACCACCGCACCGAACCACCTGCTCGATCCATCTTGCCCATCTCGCACCATGCTTGAGTCACACGACTCACCCCAGATCCATGATCGCTCGGACCTCGGCTCTCCAAGCGTAGTCCCGATCCATTCACCGCTGACGCCGTTGACTCGCAAGCCACCGCACAAAGAATAGACAAACAAACCGCTTCCGGGAACAAGTTCTTCACAACTTGACCCACGTTAGCTCCGCAATGCAATATACAACAATAAAGCATTGAACACCATACATAAAACACATTCAAATCAACTCAATGCAAACTTGGCTAACCTCCAAGTCAATACCGGTCTGACCGCCCCTCAAGGCCGGTCCGACCGATTTCAGGCCGGTCAGACCGCTCCCACAACGGCGGTCGGACCGGTCAAAAGGACTTAGCCAAAATTCAATCGTGAAAATCCGAAACCTTCTGGAATTTTCAACTTAATAGAACTTTTGACTGGGAGCTCCAAAAATGATGGGACCACATCCAGGAGACTCCCCTCACTTGCCTGCACAACCTATTTTTGGATTAGCTCCAAAATTCATTTTTAGGTCAGGCCGGTCCGACCGGTGACCACGGCCGGTCCGACCTCTCCACGGGCGGTCTGACCGCCCCACACCACCGGCCGATCGCCGTGGTCCGACAAATTGAAGCAAACCCCGAAAACGCGAGATTTTGCAAACCAACAAAGCCATTGCCAATTGACTCATCATCCTGAGATCGTGCACATATCCTCACGATATCCACAATCTCCCCCTTGATGAACACATTGGCAATTCTCCAGAAAATGTGGTTTTTCAAATTGAAAAGTAAAACAAATCGTCGTTTTCGCATAAAAGCACAACTTGGTCCATAAGCAAGAAAAAGCCTAGGAACCGACCAAGCTGGCTTCAGAATAGTATAGGCAAGTGAGATAAGGCAATGAAAGCACAAATGGTTTAAATTCCAGAAAGTGGCCAAAAATCTCACTTAGATCCATATGAAAGACAAATGTTCTATTTGACCTTTGATCATTGTGAGTCTTCTTCAATTGCAATTAAGATCAGAAAAAGGCAATAAACCCAGAGACTCAACTCACTGAGATCACAAATTTTCAAAAGGTTCACATATTTTTTTTTATGTGTGATCTTTGATGTATGAAACCTTATGTAAACCAAAAGCTCCAAAACAGCATTTTCTTCAATCCTTCTCCCCCTTTGACAATGAATTCATCAAGATGCAAGGAAAAAGAAAGAGCATGAAGAAATGACTTTATTTGAAATTTAACAAAAGGAGCCATGACCATTATCGAAGTAGACAGTACAAGAAATATACCAAGCCATAAAAGATGAAGAAGCTATATTCAATCATGGCAAAACATGTACTGCAAAGCTAAAACCAAAATAGCAGCAATCTGAGATTAAAAGAATTAAAATCATGAAAGGTTGCTCCATATCATAGATTCACTAAAAGCAACCAAAAATGATCCAAGCCATGTCTATAAGTAAAAAGAGACTCAAAACAAGAACTGAGGCATTTTGAGCATTAAGAGTATTCTTTTGAAGCAAAACTCAAGCACTTAGCATTTTGAGCATTCTCTAAAAAAGACTTTTTCACTGTGCTAGATCTCAAGCCTTGCCGCGACCATCTCAAGCGATAAGCTTAAAAGAGTGGTCTAAGTCATCCAAAACTCCCCCTGAGTTCATGTCTAGTGCAATGGCAAGCCGTCTCATGAGAAAGGATTGGTGAGATCAATTTTTTCGCATAGAAAATCTCATTTTTTATTTGCTTGACTTAAGAAGATAAAAGGCTCATTTTTCATCTCAAAATAAGTTCAAGACTCAATTCAACCTATTTGACATGGCAATAATCATAAGAGGATCACTAGAGCAAAACTAGTCACAAGATCCAACAAGACATGATTTGATTCAAATTGCTCACAGATATAAAGCTAGCAAGGAGAAAGCTAAGCTAAAACACGAAGAGCCATAAAAGAAGTCTAGCTGACTAACACTTGATATGACAAGGTATAGAGTATGAAATCAAGCCATACAAGGATAATAAATAAAGCTCCACAAGTTTTATTATGCAATGCAAGACATTTGAAATGAAAATGCATTATGATACAATGAATGCAAAAAGAGCAAATTCCCTCAAAACATCCATGCCTCAGTACTGGGATTTGAGATAAAAGATCTAGGTGTCTAGTACTGAGATGGACGATGCCTGAGAATAGCAAAAGAAGCAGCAGAACGATGATTAGGCACAAAATCATAAGAATGCCCATGAGCACCACCTGGACCTCTCCAAAACGATCTACCAAAAGACCGATACTCCCCCTGTCTAGGTGCCACCCGAGGTCTATCCTCACGATATCCAAAGCCAAATTGCTGCCTGGACCCACCAGAAGAGTCAACAAAGTTCTCTACAAACCTAGGCCTATATGTGGTATTTGAATAGACCGCCTGCTCTAGAGACCACAACCAAGAAGAGACTCCTCTAATGGATCTCAAAGTGCTCACTCTCTCTTTCCTCTCAATCTTTGCTCTCCAAAGCAAAACTCAACAAGGTGGCCCTCTTTCTTGCAGAAGGTGCAATGGTACTTGACCTTTGAGGGGTCCGACAGTGAAATGTAGCACCTTTCTTGCTAGAAAGAGTTTGAGCAGAACTCGCAGATTTAAAAACAACCTTTGAAGTCATAGGAGGTTCTTGCTCAACCAAACCACTTTTCACAACTCTAGCAATCTTTGGTGGGAGATTCTTGGAAAGCTCTAGGACTTAAACCTAGGCCATCGCTTTTCACACTCACCTTGGATTGGTCTAGAATCAAGTTGAGTTTCTTTTTCCCACTAGAAAACTTCTCAAGAGCCATTTTGAGGTAATCGTTTTCTTTTGCCAAAACTCCACAATTGGAGCACTTTTTAGAATTGATTGCCTCAACATGTTTGCTCTTAAGAAGATCCACTTCCACTTTGAGAGCCTCACAAGACACACAATAGGACTCCCCAATCCTATTTAACTGCTCCTTAAATTTGACTCTAAAAGCCTCTTGTATCTTACCAACAATAGTTTCAACTTCAGCATGCAACATACAAGAGGAAGAATCAATGACTTTCTTGGAAGCAGTAAGAGACATGGATCTTTCAATTTTAGCTTTCTCTTCAAGAGTCTTGTTTAAAGCTTCAATCTCAATTGTAAGCTTAGGATAATTTTCACATGATGCAGCTCTAGAGTAAACGACCATTTCGGTCAACTCTTGCATTTTAATCATATTGTTCTTACAATGAGAGCAAGTGTGACTAGCATCAAATTTTTACAATTCTTTTAAAGAACTATCCAGTTTTAATTCTAGCAAAGCACAATTTGAGCAAGTTAACGGAATAGCATCTAAAGCAGTCACACCAAGCGGAATGGCATCCATGCAAACAGAACTAGACTTGAGAGATTCTAGTTCGACAAGAGCATTTTTCAATTGCTTTTCAACAGAGGAATGAGCATAATTTAAGCTTAACAATTCATTAAACAAGCTAGAGCATGATTCACAGAAATCATCAGGATTAATGGATTTGAGCCTAACAACTTCTAGGTTCAAATTATCAATCATAGTATCCTGTTTCTTAATCAATTTAACTTGCTTATGCATTTTTTGTTCAGCAAGCACTAAAGCCCTTTTCATGTCAGGAAGTGAAGGGCATACCTCATCGGGATCACTAAAAGGATCCTCGTTGTTGGAGGAGTCGCTGTCGTGGCTGTTCTTAGCCATGAAGCACATGCCTGTGAAATCATGTGCCTTCTTCTTGCCACGGGAGTCACTCTTGTCGTCCTCCACCACCGAGTCCACATCATCCATGCTCACATCCTCTAGAGCTTCAAGGACTCGGCTGACAAACTTGCGATAGTTTGTCTTCTTGTGTTTAGCATCTCTCGCTCGAGGATGCCTATGTGACTCCTTCTCCTCCTTGCCCTTCAGCTTGGGGCATCTAGAGCGAATGTGGTTCGGCTCACCACATTCAAAGCATGTGATAGGTCCACCTCTCCTCCTACTCCTCACATTGTTGTAAGCTCTCGTGAATTTTGTGGATAGGAGGGCTAAATCATCCTCAGGTAGTCTCTCAAGTTGCTCATCGCTCAAAGAATGCAAAGGCATAAAGAAAAGCCGATGAGCTAACATCAAAAGAATCGAATATCTACCCTTAGATTGGTCGACCACTAAAGCCATCGACCGTTATGGGAGACGCGAGATAAAATCAATCTCATGCGCCTTCAACCTAGAGTAAAGCTTATCCATCGTAAGCTCACCGATGACAAGTGTTGTCATTTATGGCGTTGATCTTCATCCCCTGCACCTTCACATCCAAAGCACCCAAAAGCTGGCGTGCATTTTCAGACTCAGAGAATACAAGATCAACAGCGCGGAGATCATGAAGAATTTTAGAAAATCTCCCCCACAGCTCATCTAAAGATTCACCAGGTCTTTGCTCGATCTTGGAGTATGCTTTCTTTAGTTGGTTCTGTCTCACTTCCTTGATTGCAGTGGACCCCTCGTGATAATCACAAAGAGTCCGCCAGATCTCATGAGCAGACAGTAAATGAGCGACACGCTCAAACTCCGATCGACTAAGGCCTTGAATCAAAAAATTTCGAGCCCTGCTGTTGTTCTCCACATCTGGAGTGATCAAATTGTCATCTACCGCACGACATAAGGGTTTTTCACCTTAAGCCAAATTGCGTGCCCTTGAGCCTCGATGTAGGCCTGCATTCGGGCCTTCCAATAAGCAAAATCAACTCCATCAAAAACATGTGGCCTGATTGAATATCTGTCAGTCGCCATGGCTCCAAAGACCGGTTAAGATCTATGAGAAGAGCTAACCGGCACTGATACCACTTGTAGGACCGTAAAGGCGACTAGGGGGGTGAATAGGCGCTTTCTCTTCTTTCTCGCCTAAATCAAATTCAACACGAACTTTACTCCTTTAGCTATGAAAGCTAAGAAGATCAGTAAGCGCACAGAGGAAGTATTGTGCTGAATTCGATAACCCCGATGACCACACGACACAAAAATGGAGACTTAATCTCAAAGGACAGATCTGGGCACAGGCGGTTTGATAGGCTACCACGGGAGGTCTGACCGACGGTCAACAAGCGGTCCGACCAAGAACTAATCGGCGGCGTGACGGTGGACGGCGGTTCGACCCGCAGAGCAATGGTCTCGAATATTACGGCGGTCGGACCGCCGTTGCAACACCGGTCTGACCGGTTCAGTCCAGAACTGAAAAACTAATCCCAAATCCAAAACGAAATTTGATCCAACTTTTGATTCAACCAATGAAACTTGACCAAATTTCGAGCACACCTCCCTAATGATATTAGAGACCTATTTCTAGCGACGATCCTTCAGATCCACTTCGCAGAATCGATCTCTCAAGGATTAAACAAAGAAGTGCACAAACCCTAGAAATATGAAAATCTTTGATTCGAGACTTGCTTGTGGGGGTTGATGGTCTAGATGATTCTAGGAGTACTCCCACACATCAAAGCAAGACAAAGTGGGTCAAAAGACCAAGTTTAAACACTTGAATCAAGGAAGCACTAAATTCATCCAAATGAGAGAAGAACACAAAAGGGAGACAAATGATCTCTCAAGCAAGCATCACAAGATTGATTGATCTCACAAGATGCTTACAAAGCCACTCCCTCAAGGAGGACAAGAGCTCACCAAGGAGCAATCACAATCTCTCCTTCTCTTCCTCTCCAAACCCTAACCCTAGACAAAAGGAAGGGGAAACCAAATGAATGCCTAAGAGGGTTTTCCATCTCCCCCTTTTCGATTTATACTAGAGAGCTAGGGTTTCACTTTTGGGACCACTTACACATGGGACCCACACACATAACTATTGAAGCAATCGCCGCTTCACCACGTAGGTTGATCACGGTTCTCATCACGCCGCCAAGCCTCTCTTGTCCGAATCCCATCGAACCTTCCGAGACTCGCGACCGATATCCGCACCACCGATCCAACCGGTGCACCGAACCACCTGCTCGATCCATCTTGCCCATCTCGCACCATGCTTGAGTCACACGACCACCCAGATCCATGATCGCTCGACCTCGCCTCCAAGCGTAGTCCCGATCCATTCACCGCTGACGCCGTTGACTCGCAAGCCACCGCACAAAGAATAGACAAACAAACCATTTCCGGGAACAAGTTCTTCACAACTTGACCCACGTTAGCTCCGCAATGCAATATACAACAATAAAGCATTGAACACCATACATAAAACACATTCAAATCAACTCAATGCAAACTTGGCTAACCTCCAAGTCAATGCCGGTCTGACCGCCCCACAAGGCCGGTCCGACCGATTTCAGGCCGGTCGGACCGCTCCCACAACGGCGGTCGGACTGGTCAAAAGGACTTAGCCAAAATTCAAGCGTGAAAATCCGAAACCTTCTGGAATTTTCAACTTAATAGAAATTTTGACTGGGAGCTCCAAAAATGATGGGACCACATCCAGGAGACTCCCCTCACTTGCCTGCACAACCTATTTTTGGATTAGCTCCAAAATCCATTTTTAGGTCAGGCCGGTCCGACCGGTGACCACGGCCGGTCCGACCTCTCCACGGGCGGTCTGACCGCCCCACACCACCGGTCAGACCGCCTGTGGTCTGACAGCTTGAAGCAAACCCCGAAAACGCGAGATTTTGCAAACCAACAAAGCCATTGCCAATTGACTCATCATCCTGAGATCGTGCACATATCCTCACGATATCCACACAAAGCTTCATCAATTTTAAAAGATAAGCAGAAAGTCTTATATTACAATGCATCTTTTTGGATTTTTCATACCACTTGTTGTATTTTTCATATGAATGCAATATGATACAATGAGATGCAATAAAAAGCCTAAAAACCTAAAAGTTCAAAAGATCACTAAGTCTTAAAAGAACAATAAAAGATCAAAAGAACAAGGAAAGATCAGAAAAGATCAAACTCGCCCTCAAACCAACCCATAGGGATAAATTACCCCTAACTCACTTCTCAAGGTGGCAAACCTGGTTTGATCTAAAGGCTTGG
The DNA here is from genome assembly GCA_036346395.1 of Hsuehochloa calcarea. Classification (NCBI taxonomy): domain Eukaryota; kingdom Viridiplantae; phylum Streptophyta; class Magnoliopsida; order Poales; family Poaceae; genus Hsuehochloa; species Hsuehochloa calcarea. Next base: position 5,050,666 of record CM070593.1, on the reverse strand, counting down.
TGAGAATATCCGCCAATTGAGCATCGGACTCCACGAAGTGCATCACAATATCCCCTTTTTCGACATGATCTTTAAGGAAGTGAAAGCGAATGTTTATGTGCTTAGTCCTAGAATGTTGCACTGGGTTTTTAGCAATATTAATAGCAGAAGTGTTATCATAGAAAAGAGAAACACTAGCAAAATTTAACCCATAATCTTTCAGACTGGACGTCATCCACAAAATCTGCTACAAGAACTAGCAAAGAGCCTACATACTCCGCTCAAAGATGGATTGTGCAATGTAAGACTGCTTCCTAGAAGACCAAGATACAAGAGAAGTGCCCAGGAAGTGACAGGTGCCTGAGGTACTCTTCCTATCTAACCGACAGCCCGCAAAATCAGAATCTGAAAAACCCCTAATGGACAACGCTGAAGAGCAGGAATACCAAATGCCATATAAGAGGGTAGAGTGGAAATACCTGAATATGCGCTTAACGGCTTGGCGATGGGAAGTTCTCGGAAACGCCTGAAATCTTGCACAAAGGCATACCGTGAAGTGAATGTCCGGTCTCGAGGCCGTCAGATACAGAAGGGAGCCGATCATGCTGCGGTACTCGCGTTGATCCACGTCTTCTCCTTCCTCATTTGGATCGAAAACAGTTGAAGTTACCATGGGAGTGGAGATTGGCTTGCAGTCACCCATGTCAAAGCGTTTGAGTAGATCTTTAGTGTACTTTGTCTGATGGATAAAGGTTCCTTCCTTGCATTGCGTAATTTGAAGTCCCAAAAAGTAATTGAGCTCTCCCATCATACTCATCTCAAATTCCCTGGACATAGTCTTAGAAAAACTGGAAACAAGAGCATTAGAAGAACCACCAAAAATAATATCATCTACGTAAATTTGAGCAAGCAAAAAGTCATTTTCACGCCTAAGAATGAATAGAGTTTTATCCACTTTACCCATATCAAAATTATTTTTAAGCAAGAAGGTCTTAAGTCTATCATACCAGGCTCTAGGGGCTTGTTTAAGACCATACAATGCTTTAGATAGCTTGAAAACACGATTTGGATACTTGGGATCCTCAAAACCAGGGGTTGCTTAACATACACTTCCTCCTCTATGAAACCATTTAAAATGCACTTTTAACATCCATCCGATATAATTTAAAACCTTTTGATGCAACAAATGCGAGCAAAATGCGAATGGCTTCTAGTCTAGCAACAGAGCAAATGTCTCATCAAAATCTAACCCTCAACTTGGTCAAACCACGAGCTACTAATCTGCCTTGTTTCTAACCACGTAACCATCATCACCTTGTTTATTCTTGAACACCCAACGGGTTCCTATAACATTATGACCACTAGGAGGTTCTACTAGGTTCCAAACTTTGTTTCTTTCAAAATTCTCTAACTCCTCATGCATGGCATTTACCCGCCTAGAATCGATAAAGCATGTGATATATCGCGGGGTTCAAAAGAAGCAACAAAACCGAATGAGAGTAGAGATTTGGATCATTATACCGAGCGAGTGACTCGCTCATGTAGATTACCTATTATCTGATCCGGAGGATGCTGTCTCTGAATGCGAAGTGGAGCGCTCGGGTGAGATATCGTTTCTTCGACCTCCGCAGGTACTGATGATGATGATGATGCAGGAGCCTCAACTAAAGGTGAAGTAGACGTAGCAGGTTCTTGTATCAATATGGGCGCCTCAGCAGCAGCAGATGAGGGAATGATATCAACTTCGTCCTCATCTTCCTCCACAAAAATGCTCTCTGTCATCCGTGAATCATCTCAGAATAATTGATCTAGCTGTGGCTAGTCTCATCAAAAGTGACATTACAAGTCTCCTGAATAAGGTTAGTCTCAGTATTAAAAACCCGAAAACCCCTCGAATGAGCAGGATAACCCAGAAATAACCCATCAAAAGTTCTTGATTCAAATTTATCTAAGTTGCCTGTCTTAAGAATAAAACATTTTGATCCAAAGACTCAAAATGCTAAACAGAGGGTTTTCTACCAAAACGAAGCTCATAAGGAGTCTTTCCCAAAGATGGTCTCAAAAGACACGATTTGCAATATGGCAAGTGAGCAATAGCTTCGTCCCAAAATCTCCCTGTGCTATACTCATCTAGCATCGCCCTAGCCATTTCGACTAAGGTCCTATTCTTCCTTTCCACCACGCCATTTTGTTGAGGGACATGTGGAGAGGAGAACTGATGCTCAATACCACGCCAAAGACAAAAAGAAGCAAAGAAGCATTTTTGAACTCCGTACATTATCATCGGATCGCTTCTCAAAGCACCGTGAAGCTCGAAGCCAAACGAAGAACAAGGTCATGAAAATAACCAAAACTTCATCTTTTGAAGCAAGAAAGAACACCCAAGAATATCTTGAAAGATCATCGACTATGACAAGAATATACCATTTTCCACCGATCGATGGACTCTAGCAGACCAACAAGATCCATATGAAGCAACCTGTCCGGTCCGCTACCATAACAATAGTCACAGAAGGGTGTAAGGCGGCAACTTGTTTGCCATGCCTACAGGGTGCACATACAGCATCCTTGACAGCTTTGGGTTTGGGCAAACCTCTCATGAGATCAAGGTTGCTAACTCGTGTCAGATTATCAAAACCAATGAGCCCCAAACGTCGGTGCCAAAGCCAGAAATCAGAAGAAGATGTAAGCAAACATTTAAGAGATCCAGCAAGAGATTCTGAAAAATCAGCTCTAAAAATTCTACCAACTCTAGATATTCCAAACACAAGCTCACCAGTAGAATCGAGCACACGAGACGCATTTTTCTTAAAAACAGTCTCATAGCCATCATCAAGGAGCTGAGAAACAGAAAGGAGATTATACCTAAGCTTGTCCACAAGAGCGACATCCTTTAGACTGAATTTGTTGTTCACCCTAATTGATCATGTTCCTTCAATTCGCCCTTGTGTATCATCTCCAAAGGTGATGAAGTCATCACCTGTTGCCCGCGTGAAAGAGGTGAACCATCTTGAGTTTCCGGTCATGTGGCGTGAACACCTGAGTCGATTTAACCATGTGTTCTTCCCTTTCCATGTAATCCCGAAAATCAAGGAACATAAGAACGATGTGTCTCAACATCAAGTTAGATAAACAAGATTTAGGAATCCAAGATCGAGACACACGTCTGCAAGGAGTATATAAACCAGAAGTACTATCCTTGATTTCATCTAAACTTCTGTTATGAGCAATGTTTAAATTCACATGAGATTTAACCTGTCCAGGGGCGGTCTGATCGGCGTTGTTCTGGCGGTCAGACCGGCGACCAAATCGGTCAGACCGGTGACCACCAAATCGTCGACCGCCACCAAGAACATGAGAATTAGGATATCTAGAAACATAATGATTAGCATGTGAGAAAAATCATAATCCAGGTTTATTCTTTTCAGTGTTACCATGTCTCATAAAAGCTCTAGGTTGCCTGAATGAAATTCTATCAAGATTTTTCCTATCATTTTTCAACCTACGCCAACAGAATTCAATCAAATGACCACTTTTCTTGCAATAAGTGCAATGGTACTTGGTACCACTAGAGGAAGCACCATTTGAATTAATACAAGGTTGGGCAAAACCTGCATATTTAAAAGATGTTTTTGCAGGTTGGGTTTTAAATTCAATTAAACCTTTTTCCAAGACTTGAATGACTTGTGGCTTTGTGTTGTCTTGAAAAGAATTGAATCCTAAACCTTGCTTCTTATAAGGAGTTTTAGACTTGTCAAGAATCATGTTTAATTGTTTCTTACCTTTAAAAAATTTCTCTAATGTATCATGAAGGTAAGCATTTTCTTTTCTCAAACTAACACAAGCATCACAAGTTTTATCCATAGATTTCGCCTTATATAAAGCAATTTCAAGCTTAAGAGCGGAACAAGAAGCACAAATAGTATATTCAATATTGTCCTTAAGCTTAGCATATTTGAATCTAGCAGCTTCTAAGATATCTTTGATTTCACGTTCTTTTTCTAAGCATGAAGTACAAGGGCTAGAATCAAACACATCAAAAGCAATCAATTTACTAGATTCTAAACATTTTTCACAAGGAGCACTTTTAATTTCATTCAGTTCAGATCTAGCATTCTCAAGTGGTTGTACATAAATATTATAAGCAGATTGTAACTTGGTAATTTCTGAATGCATAGCATTACAAGATAAATATTCATCAGGTTCAAGAGTCTTAGCATTTTTAAGCTCTACTTTCAGCTTGTTAACCTTTGACTCTAATTTCTTATTTTTTGTCATGACAAATTCTAGCGCTTCATCTTGACTAAGCAATTGCTCAACTATAGAATCATATTTAGCAGAAAGCTCATCATAAGAAAAAGATACCTCATCATCATCAATGTTGTCGATTGTCACCATGAAGCACATGCCTGAAGTCATTGGCCTTCCCTTTCTTTTGCCTTGAGGATCTCCTCCTCCTTGTCCTCCTCACTCCCGAATCCACATCGCTCAAGGATTGATCCTCAAAGCTGCAAGAACCCGTGAGCGGCCTTCACAAGCTTATTAGCCTCATACCTTGATTTGTTGAAAGGAGGTTTCTTCCAAGTTGGCTTTCCTTCCTTATGATTGTTCTTACCTTTCAGCTTGGGGCAATTTGCCCGGATATGGTTTAGCTCACCACATTCATAGCATGTCACCGGACCACCTCTCTTTTTGTTTCTTACATTATTGTAGGCCTGTGTGAATTTTTTAGCTAGGAGGGCTAACTCTGTCTCAGGAATACTTTCAAGCTCCTCCTCATGAATCGCAGATAAACAAGTAAATGAAAAATCAGAAAATGATTCAAGAGTACCATCAGAAGACCTTTTGAGAGGATCAGCTATCAATGCCATGTTGTCTTTCTTAGGATGATCAACTCTCTTAATTTCATGAGTCTTGAGTTTACTATAAAGCAATTCTAAAGTAAGACTTGAAAGATCAACATTTTCCTCTATAGCAGTAGCCTTCATCTCCCACTCCTTGGTGTTGATTGCAGCCAAGAGATGGGTGGCATTTTCAGATTGAGAATATTCAATATCAACAGCTTTCATTTGATTAATCACTTTATTAAAACGATCGAAATGTCATCGATGCTCTCTCCGTGACGCATCTCGAATTTGTTGTATTCACGCTTGTAAACTGTTTGACGCACCTTTTTATTTGGGACGAACCTCATGATATGTTTCGAGAGTGTTCCAAATTTCGTGCGCAGTGGCAAGATTGCAAATGCGATCATATTCTTGTCTACCAAGCGCACCATATAAAAGATTCTTGGCTTTGTTGTTGTTTGCCACAAGAATCGAAGCCGGTGTTGCAATTTCAGGAATAACAAGCGGGGCTCTAACAACATCCCAAATAGCTTGTCCCTCGCTCTCAAGAAAGACTCGCATACGATTCTTCCAATAGGCATAGTCGTGCCCATCGAAGATATGCGGTTTAGTAGAAAACTTATCCATCGCCTAAAGTTCAAAGGACTGCTAAGATCAAGAGTGAACTAACAGGGCTCGATACCACTTGTTGGACCGAAAAGGCGACTAGAGGGGGTGAATAGAGCACACTCACTTTTTCCCAAATAATGAATTCAACACAATTTCACTCCAATAGCTATTAGGAAGCTATGAAGATCAATATACCAAGACAAATGAAGACTAGTATTGAATCCAATTAAATCCCCTAAGCAAAATAACAAAATCAACTAAGATTACAGAATCACAAAGCACGGGCGGTCTGACCTCTGGACCCAGCCGGTTGGACCGATTGCCGGGCGGTCTGACCGCTGTTGTACTGGCGGTCGGACCGCTCCAAAATCGATCTGACCGTCTTGATGGGCGGTCCGACCGCGAGCTCCGAACCGATCCAAACAAAGAAATCACCCGATGACGAAGTTGCAATTAGGTCAAACTTTTGATTCTCAACTCCAAACTTTACGAAACTTTGCACATACCTTCTCTATGCTATTGAGGACCTATTCCAATCAAAAATAATGATAATTCTTGGATAGATTCTGAACAATTGCCAATTGAATAACAGAGGGTCTAAAACCGGGCAAGAACGAAAACTTGATCATAATGCTTGTTCGTGAGTGATTGATGATCAAGATAATTCTAGATAGATTCACACATATCACAGCAAGCTAATTTACATGAAAGAATCAATCACAAACTCGCGGATCAAAGAAAGCCCTAAAATCAAGAAATTGAAAGCAAGAACGAAAAGAGACTTATCTCAAGTAAACCTTGCATAGATTAAGAACGTGATTGTTGCTGGATTACACCCACACCATTATGGATCAGTGGTCAATCCAAGATCACAAAATTCTCCTCAAACCATGAAAAGCCCTAGCCTCCACCTCAACTCCCCCTAAGCCAATTAGGGTTTGAAAACAACAAAAGAGGTGAAAAACAGCGAGAGTGAGGGTGCAGCCACCACCTCCTCCTATTTATAGTGGAGGCCTAGAACTCTCTAGGGTTTGACTTAATTGGGCTCCCGTTAAGGCCCACCAACAAACGGGTCACACACGCACGCTTCGCAAAGCGCCGTCTTTAACCTTTTGACCTAAACCGCTTCACCATGTGCCATGGATTTGCCAAAAGGTCACCCTTGTCCATCTTGTGTCACGCTTGAGTCATTGACCTCACTCGGCATCGTCGATCGCTCTGGACCTCAACTCTCCAAGTCTAGTCCCGATCCTCCTCGCCGTTGACCGTCGTTGACCACCAAGCAACCTGCACAACCATAGACAAGCAAACACGAATTCGGGAACAAGTTCTTCACAACTTGACCCATGTTAGTCAAAACATGCATCATGCAAACCATATGCCACGATACCAATGACTTTGACCTAACAAAACAACATCGCCACGAAGTTGGCGGACGTTCAAGTAGAAACCGTCCGACCGCTCCATGTGAGCGGCCGGATCGCCTCCTGGCGGTCGGACCGCTCCTCGTGAGCTGGCCGGACCGCCTCTGTGGACTTAGCCAAAATTCATGCCCTGAAATTTCGAAACCTTCTGGAAACTTAAATTGAATAGAACTTTTGCTTGGAGGCTCTAAAAATTATGAGACCAAGTGCATTGGGATCCCTCACTTGCCTACAACACCTATTTTTGGCCCACGATTGAACACTTTTAGGTCACAACCGGTCCGACCATCAAGATATGGCCGGTCCGACCGATTTGGGACCGGTCGGACCGCCATGCTAGGACCGGTCGGACCGCCCCTGTCCAGAATGCCTGAAACTTTGTCGAAAACTCGTGAAACGACAAACCGTAAACACCATTGCCAATTGTCACATCATCCTAAGATCTGGAGCATATCCCCATGATATCCACACTACAATACCCTGATGATTAAGGAAGGTCAGCCAGCCCTGCATGAAGAATTTCTGAAGCTCAAGCTAGAGTTGGTTGAAGAATGTTACCTAGCTGCCTTGGAAGTTCAACCTACTATGCAGAATCAAATCAAGGAAGCCCAACTTGAAGTTACATATATCAAGGAGATCAAGAGCAACATGAAGAAGGGTAAAGCCCTAAGATTTTCAGAAGATGAATAAGGGGCCGTTTGGTTTGACAAGCTAATCTGTGTTCCAGATCAGAAAGAGTTTAAGCAGTTAATACTCAAGGAAGCTCACAAAACCCTGTATTCCATTCACCCCGAAAGCACTAAGATATACCAAGATCTCAAGGAGATGTTTTGGTGGCCTAGCATGAAGCGTGAGATTGCAGAGTATGTAGCTCAGTGTGATATTTGTCAACGAGTTAAAGCAGAACATCTGAGACCTGCTGGACTCTTACAACCTTTGAGTATACCTGAATGGAAATGGGAAGAAATTGGCATGGACTTTATCACCAGTTTACCAAGAACAAGAGCAGAATATGATTCTATCTGGGTAATTGTAGATCGTCTGACCAAAGTTGCTCACTTCCTCCCAGTCGAGACTACCTACTCTGGAGATAGACTTGCCAAGTTGTATTTGGCAAAGATAGTGTGTCTGCATGGTGTACCAAAGAAGATCATGTCGGATCGAGGATCCCAATTCAGCTCAAGGTTTTGGCAGAAGTTGCACAGCGTTCTGAGCACTAATCTAAATTTCAACACAGCCTACCATCTACAGACAGATAGATAGACAGAAAGGGTAAATCAAATCCTAGAAGATATACTGAAGGCTTGCGCTCTAGCAAACTAGACCAGTTGGGATCAAATGCTACCCTACATAGAGTTTTCCTATAACAACAGTTATCAATCAAGTCTCCAGATGTCCCCCTTTGAAGCTCTCTACGGAAGGAAATGCAGAACACCCTTGTGTTGGAGTGAAGTAGGTGAAAGACAAGTGCTTGGGCCAGATATTCTGGAGAAGGCCGAAGAGCAAGCTCGGTCAATCAGAGAAAAGCTGAGGACATCACAAACTAGGCAGAAGAGTTATGCTGATAACCGTCGCCGAGATCTAGCCTTTGCACCTGGAGATCACATGTACCTGAAGGTATCACCTCTCAAAGGAATGCGTCGTTTCAGAGTAAGCGGGAAGCTTGCACCTAGATACATTGGACATTTTCCAGTTCTAACCAGAAGAGGAGAAGTTGCTTACAAATTGGAACTCCTGCCTCACCTGTCAGATATGCATGACGTCTTCTATGTGTCTCAATTAAAGAAGTGTTTGCCTGTGCCCGAAGAGCAGATGCCAATAGAAGCAGTTGACCTACAGGAAGATCTCACCTACAAGGAGCATCCCATCAAGATTTTGGAAGTAGCAGAGTGAGTGACAAGAAGCAAGATCATCTGTTTCTGCAAAGTTCAGTAGAGCAATCACACCAGAGAGGAAGCCACCTATAGTGAGAAGAGGACCTGAAGGCTGAGTTTCCCCACCTATTCTCTAGTCGGCCTGAATCTCGGCGTCGAGATTCCCTTTAAAATGGGTAGGATTGTAGCATCCTTATTTTCAGAGTTTTTAAAGATTTTCAAAAAAAAAATAACCATTTCCTTTTACTTGCTAAAGCTTAATTGAGAATTTTAGAAAACAAAAAAAATTAATATGAATTAATAAAACTCTAATTACTTCAAATTTTGTTTAATTTTGTTTTCTGGTATTTAAAGTCAAAATTATTACTATAATTATTTTTCTTGGATTTTAAAAATGGTTTTTCCTATTATCAAAAAATTAAAATATTTTATTTGTAAAATTAAAAGATAAATTAAATTTGAAAATATTTTTATTAATTTCCAAATAGTTCAACAAATTTTTGTGTATTTTGTTAGAATTTTTGGACTTTATTTGATATTTTCTAAAAAGCCTTTTGATTTGTTGTATTTTTAAAAATTGAAAATGTTTTAAAACCCCCTTCTCTGTTCACGGGCCGAATCTTTCCGGCCCGTTCCTACTCCTCCAGCCCGGCCCGCGTTGCCCGTCCTTAGGCCGCCGCACCAGCTCGCTCCCCTCTCCAGCCCACGCGCAGCCTCCACTCTCGCGGCCACGTGGGCCCCGCCCGTCAGCCGTTGCGTCCCTCGCCCGCCCACAGCCGTCCGATCGAGATACTATGGCTCCGCTCGCCCACGCCTTCCTCTCTTGTGGACTGTCCGATCAAGATCGAATGGCCCCCCTTCGCTCGCGCTCCGCTGCCCTCTCTCTTGCTGACACACAAGGACCGCCTGTCAGCCTCTATCGTCGCGCCACTTTTCTTCTTCCCCGCTCCCGTCGCATCCGCGCGCGTGCGTCCACCCGTTTGCTCTGGATCTTCGCCGCAAATCATGATGCCTCAATCACATCGCAGTGTCCGATCCGTCATTTGCCGCCGCCTCGCCTCCCTCCCCCTTTTCCCGCTTCTCCGCCGATGCCTTCCTCGTCTCTGCCACCGCCATGCGTTTTCCGGGCTGTACACGCGCTTGTCCTCCTTGCTGGAGACCCCTCCTCGCTATAAAGGTGAGCACCCGGTGCACCTAGGCCGCCTCTCCCATTTTCCATGCTCTCTCCCAATTGCCGCCTCACCGCTAAGCTCGAGAATTTCGCCACGACCGAGCTCTCTCGTCGCCAATTGCGCCGCCGCCACGTCTTCTCTGGCAGCGTCATCCTCGCCTCCAGCATCGCCAACTCACCGCCGTCCCCGTGCGCGCCTCCCCGTCTTCAGACCGCCTGCAGAGCGTCGCTGCCTCTTTCGGCCACCGCGGCTCTCCTTCGCACGTGGCCATCCTCGTCACCTCATTGCCAAACCCGTGCAAGACTTGGTTCCCCTCACTCCCCTCTAGCTGCGGGTGCCGTCGCCTCCGGCCGCCGCGCTACCGATCGCCGGCGAGCCACCGGCTCCTGTGCGCCACCGCTAGAGCCTGCATGGCAGTCCACATGGCGCCATGTCAGCGCCGCTGTGGATATCGTGAGGATATGTGCACGATCTCAGGATGATGAGTCAATTGGCAATGGCTTTGTTGGTTTGCAATTTGTCGCTGGGTTTGCTCTGTGGTCGCCAAAGCCACGGGCGGTCCGACCGGCCAGGTCGCCGGTCCGACCGGCCAGTAGGACGGTCTGACCGCCAGTGCTTGCCGGTCCGACCGCCAAAATGAAAAAATGGTTTTTGGGGCTGAGACAAAAATAGGTTATGTAGGCAAGTGAGGGGAGTCTCCTGGATGTGGTCACATCATTTTTGGAGCTCCCAGTCAAAAGTTCTATTCAGTTGAAGTTTCCAGAAGGTTTCGGATTTTCACGCTGAAAATTTGGCTAAGTCTTTTCTAAGGTCCGACCGCACGTTAGGATCGGTCCGACCGGCCTTGTGGGGCGGTCAGACCACCGATGACTTGGTGGTTAGCCAAGTTGGCATTGAGTTGATTTGATTGTGTTTATTGTATGAACTTCAATGCTTTATTGTTGCATATTGCATTGCGGAACTAACGTGGGTCAAGTTGTGAAGAACTTATTCCCGGAAACGGTTTGTTTGTCTATTGCTGTGCAGGTGGCTTGCAGATCAACGACGTCAATGGTGAGGTGGATCGGGACTACGCTGGAGAGCCGAGGTCCGTAACGATCATGGATACCGGGTGAGGTCGTGTGACTCAAGCATGGTGCAGAATGGGCAAGATGGATCGAACGGGTAGTTCAGTACAGCTGGTTGGATCAGGTGGTGCGGATATCGGTGCGAGTCTCTAGGAGGTTCCGATGGGATTCGGACAAGAGAGGCTTGGCGACGTGATGAGAACCGCTGATCAACCTACACGTGGTGAAGTAGGTGATTGCTTCCATAGTTATGTGTGTGTGGATCCCATGTGTGAGTGGGTCCCAAAAGTGAAACCCTAGGCCTCTAGTATAAATAGAAAGGGGGGAGACGTAAAACCCCCTAAGCACTCATTTGGCCCACTTCTTCATTTTCTAGGGTTTGGAGGAGAGGAGAGGAGAGGAGAATCTAGGGTTTGGAGAGATTGTGAGTGTGCTCCTTGTGTGAGCTCTTGTCCTCCTTGTTGGAGAGGCTTTGTAAGCATCTAGTGTGATCAATCAATCTTGTGATGCTTAATTGAAAGATCATTTGTTCCCTTTGTGTTCTTCTCTCTTTTGGATGATTTTGGTGCTTCCTTGATTCAAAGGTTTATGCTTGGTCTCTTGACCTATTTTATCTTGCTTTGATGTGTGGGAATACTCGTAGAGTCATCTAAATCATCAACCCCCACAAGCAAGTCTTGAATCAAGATTTTCATATTTCTAGGATTTGTGCACTTCTTTGGTAAAACCTTGAGAGATCGATTCTGCGAAGTGGATCTGAAGGATCGTCGCTAGAAATAGGTCTCTAATATCATTTGGGATGTGTGCTCGAAATTTGGTCAAGTTTCATTAGTTGAATCAAAAGTTGGATCAAATTTCGTTTTGGATTTGGGCTTGATTTTTCAAGATCGATCGAACCGCCCCGACGGCTTTGTAACTTGGTCCGATCACGCCCGCTTGCGATCACCGCTAGTACTCGCTGGTCGAACTCGATATCCAACGGTTCGACCGCCTGATTAGTAGCGGTCCGATCATGGTTGACCGTCGGTCGACCGCTTCTTGGTAGCCGGTCGACCGCCAGATCTCCGCCTGTAAGCAGTGAGTTCTTTTCTCCACATTTGTGTCGTGTGGTTGAGGGGTTTATCAAATTCAGCACAAGGCTTCCACTGTGCGCTTACTGATCTTCTTAGCTTTCATAGCTAAAGGAGTAAAGTTCGTGTTGTATTTGATTTAGGCGAGAAAGTTGAGAAAGCGTCTATTCACCCCCTAGTCGCTTTTTACGGTCCCACACCGCATTGACCATGATGAGGACATCCCTTCTATGGATACAGCCGCGCCTACACACACAACTCATCCACAACCAATACAAGGATCTCTTACCCGAGCTTGTACTCGCCAACTTAATTACCAGGTGAATTCGTTCCTATGTTTATATATTACTGAGAATAAACCGCTACCTAATGCAAGTGATTTAATTGTGCTTAGGAACATGGGAACGGACCAAGGAGAGGCTTGTGGAGTCATGGACATGCATGGAAGGCATAATGGAGGTCACCACATCATTTTGGGTCCATGTCAAGCAAGAGTTCGAGTTGGGCTCGTTCTGTATTCAAATTCGGACTGCTGCGATAGTACTAAGTTCAAACGGTCGTAACTTTTTCATACGAACTCCGTTTGGGGCGATTCTGGACTTCCTGGAAAGCTTATCAAGTGTACTTTCCAATGGATCCAAGATCATCATCAAACTCTATCCGAGCCGGCCACAATTGTCAAAAGAGTTCACATCAGTTCCTAAGTCCGAGTCAAAAGGGTGCTGCGTCACCTCCACTTTGGCCCATGGGCCTTGTAACCCTAGGGGCGTGCGTCCACTTCGCTGGCCGCCACCCCTGGCCGTCTCCCTATATAGGAGTCGCCGTCTCCTTTCGCTAGAACTTGGATTTTGTTTGATTAGTTTCTCCATTGTGAAAACTCTCGTTCTTCGCTTGTGTCGACTAGACCAACCGTAAAGGACCTCTGCGGAATCCCACCTTTGGAACTCAATCATATATTTACAATTCAGATTGTGTTTTACCTTGTTCTTGTGTGCTTCTTCGGTGTATGCAGGAATTCATCTTTGTGATCTAGTCATCCGGGTATTCGTGCACGGTTGATAACGACTTGTCGAGCAGTTCAGCGATTGCGTGGTTTCGGGCCTTATGAGTTCGTAGCTAGGATCGTGAGAGTTGAGCGACTTCTACTGAATTTATCTTCTCATCGAAAGATCGGGCCAGATCAGGACCTTCGAGGTTCATCAAGCCATTTCACCTGAGTGGTAGTCCACGTAGCGCCATGTGGCTGCTGACGGGTTATTCCAATTTTCCTTTTGAAAAGTAATTCTGAAAAATCCAGAAAATCTTATTTGTATCATTTTGTGTGATTTCAAACTTCCGAGGGCCATAACTTCTTCATCCAAAATCCGTTTTGAGTGATCCAAATTTCTATATTCATATAAAATTAGTATCTTTCATTTGATTCTAGTTTTGTTTTTTTATTTTATTTGGTATTGTTTATTTATTTTATTCTTTTCACACGTATAGATTCCGGCGTTTCGAAAAAATTCTTCGACCCAGCAACCGACGCATCGCAACTCTTGAACGAAGGCAAGTCATAGACATTTAACCATGTTGTACCCATTTTGCAAAAAATTATATTGTTTTATATCAACATGCATGGCTAGTTGTATAAAAATAGTTTCAGAAATAGTTAATTACCTAATTGTCATTATGACTCCTTAATAAATTGAGAATGACATGTTCACTTGATTGACATAAATCCCTAGACACCATAGGATGGTTAAGTAGTAGTTGGACATATTTGTATAACCAACAAGGGCGCGTTTATTGCTTAGCCTTGCTTTAGTTACCCGACGGGATTCGCGATCACATACTCAAAGAATGAATGAACTTGACTAAATGAAATATAGAACTGTGGCGGGGCCACTGTTGTTAAAAGAAGTTGTACCATGGCAAACGTTGTCATTTGGTCGGGATGAACCAAAAACGATTTATGCTCAGGCGAGTGGGCAGTGGAGAAGGTGGGTGCGGGAGGCACATTAGGATGTGGCATAGCTATCAACCATAATAAACAAAACATAATAAGCTCAAAGGTCAGTATCAAATCATTCACTCTCAAGCCCACTCCTCCTCAAGGATCGAGGATATCCTCCACTCCCGTGGAGTTGTGAGCAATCATGATCACCAGCTCATATGCAAAGATGCTTATGAATGCAAAAATGTAAAATTTCATCATATTCATTATATCAAATTTTCCTCATGTTCGTCAACAAGATATAGTCATATCATTCCATTGCTTGCAATTAAATAAAAATAAAATCACAACAATAATGGTAATAAACGATAAAGAAATACAGTGACCAATCATTGATCGTTGTCTACCATTCACTTGTCTTTACTAGTTGCGATGCACGATTTGGTTAGAAGATGGCAACAAGCACGACGCTTGTCCTACATTAAACACCCAAATTTCAATACAAGCTACGGCATCACAAGAACAACAATCACTTGACATCGCTCCTACACGTCTCCTAAATCCACAACGCTTTCCCGGTACCGAACAGTCACCCCTTGTTGTCCTGGTACTAAAAAAACGTAACTTGTGACTCACAAGTCCGATCATAGAAAACCACTCAGTTCTGAATTCTTCACAAAATTTTCTACATTTTCTTATATTACCATGACTTCTAATTAAATCACCTAACCCCCCGTTTTTATCCCATAAGACCGATCTGTCATCTTCTAGACAGCGAGTTTTACTAAATTCATAACTTTTGTTTTACCCGACCAAAATTCGAGTTCTTAGATTCTCCAGAACCCTTAGATAATTATCTACATCTTTCATGTAGATCAAAAACTCTAATTAGTCTATTTACTATTTTTAATCTACTGTCTACCAAAACGATGCCAAAAGACGATAACTCCCTAGACAGCAGTCTTACAAAATTCATAACTCAAAAATTACTTATCCGCTCGATATGATTAAATATTCTATGGAAAGCTACTGAAATCATCTACAATTAACTAGTAGATGATATTTCTAAAATTCGCCATTAAGGTACCTGAAATAATCGTACAACAGAACACCAGACTAAACAGATCTATTAATCGGCTCTTCGACTAGAAAATTATAAAACCCTCTCTAATCTTGATTCTAATATCTAATTAAAATAAACAACAGAGAGGAAAACTTGCTTATTACCCTAGGAATTTTGTCACTTTCCTCCTCTTCTCCCTACTGATCTTTCCCTTGCAACTGCACTTCTATTCTCCTGGAGTTTCTCCCTAGTCGGCCAAGGCTAGCGAAGCCGCGAGCAGCGAAGGCGACACGGCAGTAGATCGCCGATGCAGCCGAGCAGAGTTTGTGCGCTCGCGCTAGGTAGGTGTGAGGCGACGCTGATAGCGGCAGATCAGGGCGACGCACGTACAGGGTTAGCCGTGACTGAATTGGCTAGGAATTGGGCTGGCCCAATCCTTCTTGGACCAGATGGGTTTTATTTCTTTCTTTTGTTTTCCTTTGTCTCCTCTCTTGCTAGCGCTGAGTATTGCTTGTACGATATAATGGTCGAACTTGCTTAATTATACTTACATATTCAAGTTAAGATTATGCAAGGCTTAGGTCCTTTAATCTTTAATTAGCTAGCTATAAACAACATCAGGCATGTTGCCAGCTACCTTATTCTAAAATGGTTCTGATGCACGTGTTGAACTAAACGGGATATCACAACCACTTCTGCTACGATGTGTCCAGCTCACATGCGCAGACAGCTCAGATGTATCATTGCTATCTTTTTTTTCTTCCCAGAGTCCACCCCCCTCACCCTTCGATTAATTAATTTGGAGTAAATGGTTTGCGTGTGTAGGTGAGAGTGTAGGCGTCTGTCTGATATAGATAGGAATTAAGGCAGCAGGCTTGTGCGTGTACAGCACGAACAAGAAATAACTTATATATTCATTTGCATAACACGTGTATAGTGCTAGTATGACCTCCGTTCTAATTTAGTAATTCCATTGAGTGGAAGATACAAGTTAATTAGCTGATACCGGTGGTCCAGCCAACTTTTTTTAAAAATGAACAGAACTGCCCATTATACCGGTGGACCCACGGTTTACAGACCGAGACAGTGGGCTTAGTCCATGGGTTTACGAGCTCACGGGTTCACAACATAAGGCACTGACATATGGGGTTCACATGTCAGTGGCTTGGTCCACCATGGATTAAGTCCATGCTGACTTGGATCTAGGGCTTGGCACGAGTGGCGGCTGAGGTGGCGGCGGGTGCACATGTGGCGCACATGTGGCCGATACGGAGGCGATAATGAGGCAACAGGTGGGATGGACGTTGATGTGGCGGCGTGTTGGACCGTAAAGGCGACTAGAGGGGGGGTGAATAGGAGCACGCTCACTTTTTCACAAATTATGAACTCAATACAACTTCACTCCAAAGAGCTATTAGAAAGCTATGAAGATCAATATACCAAGACAAATGGAAGACTAGTATTGAATCCAATAAAACCCTAAGCAATGCGACAATAATCGCTAAGAATCAAAGCAATACAAGCATCGGGGGTCGACCATTGTAGTGAACCGGTCGGACCGATTGCGGGCGGCCTGACCATTGTTAGGTTTGGCGGTCGGACCGCTCCAAAATCGGTCGGACCGTGGTGACAATGGTCGGACCGGCATCATGAACCGATCCAAACAAAGAAATCAAACCGATGACGAAGTTGCAATTAGGTCTAACTTTTGATTCTCAACTCCAAACTTCATGAAACTTTGCACACACCTTCTCTATGCTATTGAGGACCTATTCCAATCGAATATTATGATAATTCTTGGAACGATCTTGAGCAATTGCCAATTGATTAATGAAGGTCTAAAACCGGGCAAGAACGAAAACTTGATCCTAAAGCTTGTTCGTGAGAGATTGATGATCAAGATGATGCTAGATAGATTCACACATATCACAGCAAGCTAATTCACGTGAAAGAATCAATCACAAACTCGTGGATCAAAGAAAGCCCTAAAAACACGAAATTGAAAGCAAGAACGAAAGAGACTTATCTCAAGCAAACCTTGCATAGATTGATTTCGTGATTGTTGCCGGATTACATCCACACCATCATGGATCGCTGGACAATCAAGGATCACGAAATTCACCACAAACCATCAAGAGCCCTTGCCTCCACCTCAACTCCCTAAAGACAATTAGGGTTTTGAAACATAAAAGGCGAGAGAGAGAGTGCAGCCACCATCTCCTCCTATTTATAGTGGAGGCCTAAAACTCTTAGGGTTTGACTTAATTGGGCTCCGTTAAGGCCCACTAACAAACGGGTCACACACGCACGCTCCATCGCGCCGTCTTTAACTTTTGACCTAAACCGCTTCACCATGCGCCATGGATTCGCCAATAGGTCACCCTTGTCCATCTTGTGTCACGCTTGAGTCGTTGACTCACCCGCATCGCCGATCGCTCGACCTCAACTCTTCAAGTCTAGTCCCGATTCTCCTCGCCGCTGACCGTCGTTGACCACCAAGCTACCCGCACAACCACGCATAAGAAAACACGATTCGGGAACAAGTTCTTCACAACTTGACCCATGTTAGTCAAAACATGCATCATGCAAATCATATGCCATGAAACCAATGACTTTGACCTAACAAAACAACATCGCCACGGTTGGCCGACGTTCAAGTAATACGGTCCGACCGCTCCAGTGAGCCGGTCGGACCGCCCATGGCGGTCGGACCGCTCCTCGTGAGCGGTCGGACCGCCTTATAGACTTAGCCGAAATTCAAGCTCCCAAAATCCAAACCTTCGAAACTTTAAACCAATAGAACTTTTCTTTGGAGGCTCCAAAAACATGAGACCAAGTGCATTGGGATCCCTCACTTGCCTACAACACCTATTTTTGGCCCACTGTTTTGAACACTTTTGGTCATCGCGGTCCGACCGCTCTACATGGCCGTCCGACCGATTTGGGACCGGTCGGACCGCGTGCAAGAACCGGTCGAACCGCCCGACACGAAAGCACAGTAGCTTTGTCGAAAACGCGTGAAACGACAAACCGAAATGCCATTGCCAATTGTCACATCATCCTAAGATCCGGAGCATATCCCCATGAAATCCACAATCTCCCCTTGATGAACACATTGGCAATTATCCGAAAATGTAAGTAAGAGGTTTGAAAACGAGTTTACTCGCAGTTTTACGACAAAGGCACAACTTGGTCCATAAGCAAGAAAAAGCAATGAACATGACCAAGCCGGCATCGTAATAGTATAGGCATGTGAGACAAGGCAAAAGAAAGCATAAAAACTTTGATTTCCAGAAAAGGGTCAAAATTCTCACATGAGGTCCATATGAAAGAACAATTGTTCAATTGACCTATGATCATTGTGAGGATAAGAGAATGCAATTCAAGTTCGTAATATTCAATAAGACAATAAGAATGCAACTCAAGAACTCCCCTCACTATGATCATCAAATTTCAAATTTTCGTTTCCCTTTGTATAAACTTCTCCCCCAATCTTCTCATTAACACATCTTCTCCAAATAAGAGTAGCAAAGAGATATTACACATCATCTCCCAAAGAAATATCTTTTCATTTAACACATCTTCTCCCCCTTTGACAATGGATTCATCAAGGAATCACGCCTTCCTCTCATCCAGGGATAACAAATAGAGAATAAAGAAAGAAGCAGAAACAAAAGAAGCATAAGAAGGAATATGCATGAAGTGCAATGGAGTGGCTTCAATTTTTGTATTTTTCAATTTTTTTTTTTTTTGATTACAAGAAGCTTTGGAGATTACCCAAAAGAACAAGCTAGTATCTCGAATAATGCACAAACAAAGCATATCAAGCCCGACAACGCTAGCAAGATCATGGTAAGACATATATATCAAAGCTAAGCACAAAGGCTCAAAAGTAAAGCAAGAGGTTTGATCAAATTAAGCAACGCTCAAATTCAAAGAAGTTCATCAACAGGATCCTAAAGTGAAATTGGCCATGTCAAAATGTCAAAGTGAGATCAAAAATCTAACAAAGACCACATTAAGAGTCAATCAAGTCCGTATTGAATCATTTTGCTCAATATTTTGTAAAGCCCATTTGTCAACATTTTCTCATTTGCATTGAATATTGAAGTTGACTAATGATCTAACTTAGTGACAAGATCCCTGGACTAGGAGCCATCCACAAACTCATCCTAAGCTTCACCAAAAGTTGATTAAAGGTATATCTTAGTAAAGAAGATCCCTGGACTAGGAGCCATCCACAAACTCTTTCTAAGCTTCTACCGGGCGACAAATCTTGAGGTTCATGTCATTTCGACAAGCGGTCCCCATGAGATCGTCTCGTTCATCAAACTATCTCCAAGTTCATGTCATTTGACAAGCAGTCTCGTAAGAATAGTTTGGCACAATTTAAGCATAAGACAATCTTGATTTTCATTTTTCACATGAGCACTTTTAGAATCTCAAGAACACAAACGCTCAAGTAATGGTCAATTCTAGATCAAAGAGCTAACAAAGCAATTCTGACAGGGCCAATGTCACAAGAGGAGCACTAATTACGCAACTCGCTAAAACATCCACAAATTGCAATTTCTTAGTTTGAGTTGTTTAAAAGGTTCTAGCTCATATAGCAAAGACTTAGCTACACATGTAAAAACATGATAATTCTAGCAAGTCAAAGAACTAGACATGACATTGAGCAAGAATTGAAATACAAAAGCTCTAAAGGGTAATAGGCAAAGCTTCATCAATTTTTAAAGATAAGCAGAAAAACTTATATTACAATGCATCTTTTTGGATTTTTCATACCATTTGTTGTATTTTTCATATGAATGCAATATGACACAATGAGATGCAATAAAAAAGCCTAAAAACCTAAAAAGTTCGAAAAGATCACTAAGTTCAGAAAAAGAACAATAAAAGATCAAAAGAACAAGGAAAGATTAGAAAAGGACAAACTCCCCCTCAAACCAACCCATAGGGATAAATTACCCCTAACTCACTTCTCAAGGTTGCAAACCTGGTTTGATCTAAAGGCTTGGTAAGAATATCTGCCAATTGAGCTTCGGACTCTACGAAGTGCATCACAATATCACCTTTTTCAACATGATCTTTAAGGAAGTGAAAGCGAATGTCTATGTGCTTAGTCCTAGAATGTTGCACTGGGTTTTTAGCAATATTAATAGCAGAAGTGTTATCACAGAAAAGAGGAACACTAGCAAAGTTTAACCCATAATCTTTCAAAGTGGACGTCATCCACAAAATCTGGCTACAGCAACTAGCAGCAGCTACATACTCCGCCTCAGCAGTGGATTGTGCAACAGAAGACTGCTTCCTAGAAGACCAAGATACAAGAGAAGTGCCTAGGAAGTGACAGGTGCCTGAGGTACTCTTCCTATCTAACCGACACCGCAAAATCGAATCAAAACCTCTAATGGACAAAGCTGAAGAGCAGGAATACCAAATGCCATATAAGAGGGTAGAGTGTAAATACCTGAATATGCGCTTAACGGCTTGGCGATGGGAAGTTCTCGGAGACGCCTGAAATCTTGCACAAAGGCATACCGTGAAGTGAATGTCCGGTCTCGAGGCCGTCAAATACAGAAGGGAGCCGATCATGCTGCGGTACTCGCGTTGATCCACGACTTCTCCTTCCTCATCTGGATCCAAAGCAATGAAGTTGCCATGGGAGTGGAAATTGGCTTGCAGTCACCCATGTTGAAGCGTTTGAGTAGATCTTTAGTGTACTTCGTCTGATGGATGAAAGTTCCTTCCTTGCATTGCTTGATTTGAAGTCCCAAAAAGTAATTAAGCTCTCCCATCATACTCATCTCAAATTCCCTGGACATAGTGTCGTAAAAGTCGAAACAAGAGCATTAGAGGAACCACCAAAATAATATCATCCACGTAAATTTGAGCAAGCAGAAGTCATTGTCACGCCTAAGAATAAATAGAGTTTTATCCACTTTACCCATCTCAAAATTATTTTTAAGCAAGAAGGTCTTAAGTCTATCATACTGTGCTCTAGGGGCTTGTTTAAGACCATACAATGCTTTAGATAGCTTGAAAACACGATTTGGATATTTAGGATCCTCAAAACCAGGGGTTGCTTAACATACACTTCCTCATCTATGAAACCATTTAAAAGGCACTTTTAACATCCATCCGATATAATTTAAAACCTTTTGATGCAGCAAATGCAAGCGAGAATGCGAATGGCTTCTAGTCTAGCAACAGAGCAAATGTCTCATCAAAATCTAACCCCTCAACTTGGTGAAACCCCGAGCTACCAATCGGCCTTATTTCTAACCACGTAACCATCCTCACCTTGTTTATTCTTAAACACCCAACGGGTTCCTATAACATTATGACCACTAGGAGGTTCTACTAGGTTCCAAACTTTGTTTCTTTCAAAATTCTCTAACTCCTCATGCATGGCATTTACCCAGCTAGAATCGATAAAGCATGTGATATATCGCGGGGTTCAAAAGAAGCAACAAAAGCCGAATGAGAGTAGAGATTTGGATCATTATACCGAGCGAGTGACTCGCCATGTAGATTACCTATTATCTGCTCCGAGGATGTCTCTCGAATGCGAAGTGGAGCGCCGGGTGAGATGTTGTTTCTTCGACTCCGCAGTATCTGATGATGATGATGCAAGCAGAGCCTCAATCAAGGTGAAGTAGACGTAGCGTGTTCTTGTATCAATATGGGCGCTTGCAAGCAGCAGATGAGGGAATGACATTAGCCGCCCTCATCTTCCTCCACAAAAATACTCACACCAGTAAATCATCTCAGAGTAATTGATCTAGCTCGTGGCTAGTCTCATCAAAAGTGACATTACAAGTCTCTGAATAATGTTAGTCTCAGATTAAAAACTCGAAACCCTCGAATGAGCAGGATAACCCAAAAATACCCCATCAAAAGTTCTTGATTCAAATTTATCTAAATTGCTGTCTTAAGAATAAAACATTTTGATCCAAAACTCGAAAATGCGAAGCAGAGGGTTTTCTACCAAAACGAAGCTCATAAGGAGTCTTGCCTAAAGAAGGTCTCAAAAAGACACGATTTGCAATATGGCAAGCAGTAGCAATAGCTTCGGCCCAAAATCTCCTAGGTGTGCTATACTCATCTAGCATCGTCCTAGCCATTTCGACCAAGGTCCTATTCTTCCTTTCCACCACGCCATTTTGTTGAGGGACGTGTGGAGAAGAGAACGATGCTCAATACCACGCTCAAAGACAAAAGAAGCAAAGAAGCATTTTTGAACTCCGTGCCATTATCACTACGAATCGCTCTCAAAGCACCAGGAAGCTCAGAAGCCAAACGAAGAACAAGATCATGAAAATAACCAAAAGCTTCATCTTTTGAAGTAAGAAAGAACACCCAAGTATATCTAGAAAGATCATCAACTATGACAAGAATATACCATTTTCCACCGATCGATCGGACTCTAGCGGGACCAACAAGATCCATATGAAGCAACCGTCCCGGTCCGTCACCATAACCATAGTCACGAGAAGGGTGTGAGGCGGCAACTTGTTTGCCATGCCTACAAAGCGCACATACAAAGATCTTTGATGACTTTGAGCTTAGGCAAACCTCTCATGAGATCAAGGTTGCTAACTCGCGTCAAATGATCAAAACCAATGTGCCCCAAACGTCGATGCCAAAGCCAAAAATCAAGAAGAAGATGTAAGCAAACATTTAAGAGATCCAGCAAGAGATTCTGAAAAGTCGGCTCCAAAATTCTACCAACTCTAGAGATTCCAAACACAAGCTCACCAGTAGAATCAAGCACACGACAAGCATTTTTCTTAAAAACAGTCTCATACCCATCATCAAGAAGTCGAGAAGCAGAAAGGAGATTATACCTAAGCTTGTCCACAAGAGCGACATCCTTTAGAATGAATTTGTTGTTTACCCTAATTGATCCTGTTCCTTCAATTCGCCCTTGTGTATCATCTCCAAAGGTGATGAAGTCATCACCTGTTGCTCGCGTGAAAGAGGTGAACCATTTTGAGTTCCCGGTCATGTGGCGTGAACATCCGGAGTCAACGAACCACGTGTTCTTCCCCTTTCCGCGGTAATCCTAAAATCAAGGAGCAAAAGAACGATGTGTCTCAACATCGGGATTAGATAAACAAGATTTAGGAATCCGAGATTGAGACACACGTCCGCAAGGAGTATACAAACCGAAGTACTATCCTTGATTTCATTTAACATTTGGTTATGAGCAATGTTCAAATTAAAATGAGACTTGAGCTCGTCCATGGGCGGTCCGATCGCTTTGTCTTTGGCGGTCGACCGGTGACCAAAACGGTCGATCGGTGACCACGTGATGTCGGACCGCTTGATCGATACACATTAGAATTAGGATGTCTAGAAACATAATGATTTGCATGAGATAAAAATCCTAATCCAGGTTTATTCTTTTCGGTGTTACCATGTCTCATAAAAGCTCTAGGTTGCATGAATGAAATTCTATCAAAATTTTTCCTATCATTTTTCAACCTCAAATATTCAATCAAATGTCCACTTTTTTTGCAATAAGTGCAATGGTACTTGGTACCACTAGAAGACGCACCATTTGAATTAATACAAGGTTGGGCAAAACCCGCAGATTTAAAAGATGTTTTTGCAGGTTGGGTTTTGAATTCAATTAAACCTTTTCCAAGACTTGAATGACTTTTGGGTTTGAATTGTCTTGAAAAGAATTGAATCCTAAACCTTGCTTCTTATAAGGAGTTTTAGACTTGTCAAGAATCATGTTTAATTGTTTCTTACCTTTAGAAAATTTTTCTAATGTATCATGAAGGTAAGCATTTTCTTTTCTCAAGTTAACACAAGAATCACAAGTTTTATCCATAGATTTTCCTTATACAAAGCAATTTCAAGCTTAAGAGTGGAACATGAAGCACAAGTAGTATTTTCAATATTGTCCTTAAGCTTAGCATATTTGACTCTAGCGACTTCTAAGATATCTTTGATTTCACGTTCTTTTCTAAGCATGAAGTGCAAGGGCTAGAATCAAAACATCAAAAGCAATCAATTTACTAGATTCTAAACATTTTTCACAAGGAGCACTTTTAATTTCATTTAGTTCAGATTTAGCATTCTCAAGTTGTTGTACACAAATATTATGAGCGATTGTAACTTGGTAATTTCGAATGCATAGCATGACAAGATAAACATTCATCGTGTTCAAGAGTCTTAGCAGCTTTTAAGCTCTACTTTCGGTTTGCTAATTTTTGACTCTAATTTCTTATTTTTGTCATAACAAATTCAAGCGCTTCATCTTGACTAAGCAATTGCTCAACTATAGAATCATATTTAGCGTAAAGCTCATCATAAGAAAAAGATACCTCATTATCATCAATGTCGTCTGTGTCACCATGAAGCACATGCCGGTGAAGTCTTTGGCCTTCCCTTTCTTTTTACCTTGAGGATCTCCTCCTCCTTGTCCTCCTCACTCCGGTATCCACATCGCTCAAGGATTGATCCTCAAAGCGGCAAGGACCCGTGAGCGACCTTCACAAGCTTATTTGCCTCATACCTTGATTTGTTGAAAGGAGGCTTCTTCCAAGTCGGCTTTCCTTCCTTATGATTGCTTTTACCTTTCGGCTTGGGGCAATTTGTCTTGATATGATTTAGCTCACCACATTCATAGCATGTTACCGACCACCTCTCTTTTGTTTCTCACATTATTGTAGGCCGTGTGAATTTCTTAGCTAGAAGAGCTAACTCTGTTTGAGAATACTTTCAAGCTCCTCTTCATGAATAGCGGATAAACAAGCAAATGAAAATCCGAAGAAGATTCACAAGAGTCATCAAAAGCCTTTTGAGAGGATCTGCTACCAAAGCTAAATTATCTTTCTTAGGATGATCAACTCTTTTAATTTCATGAGTCTTGAGTTTACTATAAAGCAATTCTAAAGTAAGACTTGAAAGATCAACATTTTCTTCTATAGCAAGAGCTTTCATCTCCCACTCCTTGGTGTTGATTGCGACCAAGAGATGGGTGGCATTTTCAGATTGAGAATATTCAATATCAATGACTTTCATTTGATTAATTACTTTATTAAAGCGATGAAAATGTCATCGATGCTTTCTCCAGACGCATCTCGAATTTATTGTACTCACGCTTGTAAAGCAGTTTGGCGCACCTTTTTGATTTGGGACGAACCCTCATGATATGTTTCGAGAGTGTTCCAAATTTCATGCGCAGATTGAAAGATTGCAAATTCTATCATATTCTTGTCTACCAAGTGCACCATATAAAAGATTCTTAGCCTTATTGTTGTTAGCCAAAAGAATTACGTAGCAGTGTAGCAATTTCGGGAATAACCAATGGGCTCTAACAACATCCCAAATAGCTTGTCCTCGCTCTCAAGAAAGACGCGCATACGATTCTTCCAATAGGCATAGTCGTGCCCATCGAAGATATGCGGTTTAGTAGAAAACTTATCCATCGCCAAAGTTCGGTGACCGTTAAGATCAAGATTGAACTAACAGGGCTCGATACCACTTGTTGGACCGTAAAGGCGACTAGAGGGGGTGAATAGGAGCACGCCACTTTTTCACAAATTATGAACTCAATACAACTTCACTCCAGTAGCTATTAGAAAGCTATGAAGATCAATATACGAGACAAATGGAAGACTAGTATTGAATCCAATAAAAACCCTAAGCAATGCGACAATAATCAACTAAGAATCAAAGCAATACAAATCTCGCGGTCCGACATTTGTAGTGAACCGGTCGGACCGATTGCCGGGCGGTCGGACCGCTGTTATGCTGGCGGTCGGACCGCTCCAAAATCGGTCGGACCGGTGGTGACGGGCGGTCGGACCGCAATCTAGAGAACCGATCTGAAACAGTAAAATCAGCCCGATGACGAAGTTGCAATTAGGTCTAACTTTTGATTCTCAACTCCAAACTTCACGAAACTTTGCACACACCTTCTCTATGCTATTGAGGACCTATTCCAATCGAATATTATGATAATTCTTGGAACGATCTTGAGCAATTGCCAATTGATTAACGGAAGGTCTAAAACCGGGCAAGAACGAAAACTTGATCCTAAAGCTTGTTCGTGAGAGATTGATGATCAAGATGATGCTAGATAGATTCACACATATCACAGCAAGCTAATTCACGTGAAAGAATCAATCACAAACTCGTGGATCAAAGAAAGCCCTAAAAACACGAAATTGAAAGCAAGAACGAAAAGAGACTTATCTCAAGCAAACCTTGCATAGATTGATTTCGTGATTGTTGCTGGATTACATCCACACCATCATGGATCAGTGGACAATCAAGGATCACGAAATTCACCACAAACCATCAAGAGCCCTTGCCTCCACCTCAACTCCCCTAAAGACAATTAGGGTTTTGAAACATAAAAAGGCGAGAGAGAGAGAGGTGCAGCCACCATCTCCTCCTATTTATAGTGGAGGCCTAAAACTCTTAGGGTTTGACTTAATTGGGCTCCGTTAAGGCCCACTAACAAACGGATCACACACGCACGCTCGCGGCGCCGTCTTTAACTTTTGACCTAAACCGCTTCACCATGCGCCATGGATTCGCCAATAGGTCACCCTTGTCCATCTTGTGTCACGCTTGAGTCGTTGACCTCACCCGCATCGTCGATCGCTCGACCTCAACTCTTCAAGTCTAGTCCCGATTCTCCTCGCCGCTGACCGTCGTTGACCACCAAGCTACCGCACAACCACGCACAAGAAAACACGATTCGGGAACAAGTTCTTCACAACTTGACCCATGTTAGTCAAAACATGCATCATGCAAATCATATGCCATGAAACCAATGACTTTGACCTAACAAAACAACATCGCCACGGTTGGCCGACGTTCAAGTAGTTCGGCCCGACCGCTCCAGTGGCGGTCGGACCGCCATGGCGGTCGGACCGCTCCTCGTGAGCGGTCGGACCGCCTTTAGACTTAGCCGAAATTCAAGCTCCCAAAATCCGAAACCTTCTGGAAACTTTAAACCAATAGAACTTTTCACTGGAGGCTCCAAAAAACATGAGACCAAGTGCATTGGGATCCCCTCACTTGCCTACAACACCTATTTTTGGCCCAGCTCGTTTTGAACACTTTTGGTCATCGCCGGTCCGACCGCTCTACCTGGCCGGTCCGACCGATTTGGGACCGGTCGGACCGCCGTGCAAGAACCGGTCGAACCGCCCCTGACCTGAAAACCTGTAGCTTTGTCGAAAACGCGTGAAACGACAAACCGAAAATGCCATTGCCAATTGTCACATCATCCTAAGATCTGGAGCATATCCCCATGAAATCCACACGGCGGTGATGATGTGAGGCTCACCGGCACAGGCTTGGCTGGTGTGGCGCTGGGTGGCAGCGAGGTGGCGGATAGGTAGAAGGCCACGGATCAACGGCAGCGACGAAGAACGGCGGACGAAAGGAGGGCACCTCCGCCAAGCTTGCTTAGGTGAATCATCTAACGGCTGCGATGCGACGCGGAGGGCAGGCAAAGGGTTCAACGACGAGTTAATCACTGTCAAGCTTGAGAATCTGTCAGTTTGGGGTTGCAAAAGGCTGACAGCATTACCAGAAGCACCACCGCTTGGAGATCATACCACGGCATGCTCAGCATTTACATTCTTCTTTCTTTAGGTTATTCAAAGAAGATAAACCTGGAACGGAATGCTTGTGAGCTGTGAAAAGGATATGTGTCTTTCATAGAGATGAAATTGACTAACAAATACATTCTTTGTAAGTCGTCGTCCATGGGAAATAAATACAATGGTCACCATGGGAGCTTTGCAAAAAGAGAAAAGATCACGGTTAACTATCTTTTCCCATGTCTAGCTACTTAATTTGGAAGTGATGAACTGATGATTGAGCACCAATGTAGGGAATTTTCGTGTCAGTGGATAAGGACATGCCTTGGTTGATCACCTTCAGAGCACAACAAACTTCCAATATCTCTGGTAAATGTACGTGTTGTTATGGTACAATGAAAACTGTTATCAAAATCCTAAATTTGTCAGAGTTGAGATACCAATTAAGCAGATACCACTTTAGGATCAGTTTCCAAAACTTCCTTTAGTTTTTGCTCTAAAAAGTAGCAGCTGAAGTTGCATCCCAGATTGCCAGTATGTTCGTCTAGAACGCTGCTTGTCTTGCCAAAGCCATCTCTCTGCCTGACTGCATCCAACCCAACTAATGAACCAAAACGGCAAACAGCCTTTCATGTTGGGTCATCTTGGGTCCTGACATTGCATTTTCTACGTGGGACAAGCTTGCACAACAGACTGGCTGGTCCAACACTGTGCTTTATCCTCTAGAGCCATGACATATAACGGTTTGCAACATTAGTACGTACTACTAATCTGCTGAGGTTATCACCGGTTCTGGTAAATCTTAGATGGGAATCAGCATTCAGCGGGGGCTTAGTACCGACCGGTATTGGATATTTTTCTACATATTTAGATGAAACAGAAAATAGTGCCATCTCAAAATGTTAACAAAAAAACAAAAGGAAATTGCTAAGGAGTAATCAAGTATTTCTTGACCTTGGGTGTACTCGAATTTTTCATTCATCCGATTTGCGTCGCGATCTGTGCCTCCGGTGATGTCTCTGGTGACTAATGACGGAACTACAACGAGTTAGGTTTAGGGTTCACCGGGGTTATGGATGGGATCATCTGTACCCGTCGTATAGAGGGAGGAGGGTAGTCGGGGTGGATCGGCAGTGGGCGGTGGGGCGGAGAGGCGACGGTGGCGCCACTGGCCGCAGGCACAGAGGAGGGCGGTGGGCGGTGGAGGTCGGCGGAGGTGACATGCTCAAGTAGTTAGGAGGAGGTAAGAGGCGGTGGCGGATCTAGCGGGGGCGGGCGCCAGAGACGAGGAAGAAGGGTGCTGGGGGGGGGGGCTCGCTGGAGAGGAGGAAGGCGCGGAGGGAGCTCGCCGAATAGGAGGAAGGAGAACGGTGGGGAGCTCACCGGAGCAGGGGTGGGATGCAGCGGCGATGGTTCACCAACAAGTAGCGCTTGCACCGGGGACGGCGACAGCGCGGCTGCAAGGGGTGAGGTCGGCTAGGGTTAGAGGGAGCGAAAGGGAGAGGGGAATTTATATGGGTTGAGAGGAAGGATGAGATCCTTTGGATCTGGATCTAGTAGCTGAAAATTCGACTGCCCTCAAAGAAAAAAAAAATACTCACCTACCACCTAGACACCTCCAACACAAAAAGTTTGAAGCACACAAAGAAAAGTTTTAGAAGCCGCTCTCTGCAGCTTATGGGTATGTTTGGAACGGCTTCGACTTCGGCTTTTCGCTCGAAAAAGCCGAAAGTCGTTCCGAACACCTAACTTTTCGCAGCCACTTCTCATTACAATGTGCGGAAGCCGAAAACCAAAAGCCACCCGCGGGGAGCTTCCGCGGCTTTTCCCAACCTCCATTCCACATTTACCCTCCGAAGTTGAGGGTAAATTATCCACCATTTACCACTGAATAAAAGCCCCCAAACCCAACCCCCTCCCCCCCACCCACCTCCACCCTGGCGCCCACCTCCTCCACCTCCCCCAGCGCCCACCTCCTCCAACCCCGGCGCCCACCTCCTCCCCCTCCCCCGCCACGTCCTCCTCCCTCCTCCCACACACTGGCGTCGCCCAGATCTAGATCTAGATCTCGCCCACCTCCTCCTCCTGCGCCGCTTCCTCCTCCTGCACCCGCGGCCGCCCTCCTCCTCCCTCTACCATGCACTGGCCCTGCCGCCGACCTCCTCCATCGACCTCGTCGCCCAACTCCTCGCCTGGTGCCGCCCTCCTCTTCCCTCGACCCGTGTTGGCCCTGCCGTCGGCCTCCTCCCTCAACCCTACTACCCAACTCCTCTCCCAGCGATGGCCCAAACCCTACCTGCTGCCACCTCTACTTATTTTATTTTTTTCCTGTTGTAAATTTAATGTTTTGTAATAATTATTTATTTGTTGTATTAATTATTCCATGTAATAATTGTGTGTAATAATTACTTATTGTAATAATAATTTATATAATAATTGTTTATCTTAATAATTATTTATTGTATTACTTATTCATTGTAATAATTATTTGTTGTAATAAATGTTTATTGTAATAGTTGTCGTTAAATACGTTAATTGCAGTTTTTTCGTTGATTGTCGTTAATCGTCGTTGAATGTGATCAATTGTGGTAGTCATCGTTCATTGCAGTCAATTGTGTTAATCGTCGTTAGTTACAGTTAATTATCATCAATTGCGGTTGTTGTCGTTAATTGAGGTAATTCTCGTCAATTACGGTAGTTGTTGTCAGTTGCGTTAGTTGTTGTTAATAATCCTCAATTATCGTTAAATATTGTTAATTATGTTAAATGACATCAAATAAGTCATTACTGTCCTCAGGGGTATTTTAAACAACCAAACACCAAACCTCTTCAGGTCAGCCATGCAGCCTAGCTGGAACCCGCTTTTCATAGAAACTATAGTTTCCAAGAACAGTGGCGGTGATAGCAAACTAGCAAGTGCATGCACATGGGCATCCATATATACGAGATGCATGTGCACGCAATTTCGGGTGCTGCCATGATTCAATTTTAATGGAGTCGCGTGCAGCAGGAGTTCGTTGTCTCCTTGTTGGCTACATGGTGGTGATCAGGAGTAGTGTCGTCTTATGGTATGTGGTGTTCAGCAGTGTTTCTGTGTACAGATACTTTGTTGTTTGTCTTCTCTTTTATCTCTGTGCTGATTGACAGTAATTACCTATTGACACTATATTGTTAAACTTTGTGATTGTATTTCAGTCTATTGGCTCCAGATGGACCCTAGCTAGATGCAGACTATGCTAGTGATTGTAATTCCAAGTCTTGGCTCCAGATGCAGACTAGTAGATGGACCCTATTTAGATCGCCAAGGAAGGTGATCAGTCTCAGTCTGCAGGCGCTTTGTTTCAACAACGAACCCACAGCAAGACTATGCTAGTGCAGGAACTAATCCGTTCAGACATATATTTACACTTCAGTATTTCGACGCGTTTCCACCACATTATAGCTAGCCAGGAAGCATATGCTTAGCCTCTCTCTGCATAATGACTTGAATTGACATGTGTCCAGATTAAACATTGCAAAGCTAAAGAAGCATTCCATCTATTGGCTGATTGTGCAGTGTAAAATCAACTCAATCGTGCATCCATATTGGCGACAAAATCAAACCTTAATCGGTTCGTCTTTGAGTTAGGCTTTGATAAGTTAAGTTCTTGGGGCTAGGTGGGGAGTGTCCGAGTGGGGATATGATCTTAACAGCTACAACCTTGTTTGTTGCAAAAGATTCTTCCAGTCCCATGAAAACATGTAGCAAGACGTTCCCAACAATCGGTTTAGACAGGGTTCAAAATTTTAGCCGATTTTTGGTTATATCGGACCCCGTTAAAATTTCAAACTGATCATGAAAAAACTTATTTTGCATGAATTTAGTCAAATATATAGAGAGAGAATGCCGAAATTTATTTTCAAAAAATTCGGCCGATATTTTCAACCAATTTCGACAGATTTTCAGCCAGTTTTGTTTTTAATTCAAATTTTGAAGACCAATTGAGGAGAGCTAGTCAACATGCACTACCGCAGACGGGCTCTTTGCCGAGTGCTTAGGGCACTCGGCAAAGCCCCTATTGCACTCGGCAAAGAGCAGTCGGCAAAGAACCCGCCGGCAAAGGTTTCTTTGCCGAGTGCCTCATATCGGGCACTCGGTAAAGCCTTTGCCGAGTGTCACGTCAGCACTTGGCAAAAAAAAATACAACGTCAACTCTGACGGCCTCTTTGCCGAGTGCCACGTCATCGGCACTCGGCAAAGAATTTTTTTTTTTTTTTTGAAAATTCTTTGCCGAGTGCCATACTCTTGCACTCGGCAAAGCTGGGAATTCGGGTTTCTGCTTCCCAGCTTTGCCGAGTGTCATGGTCACGGCACTCGGCAAAGCTGGGAATTTGGGTTTCTGCTTCCCAGCTTTGCCGAGTGTCATGGTCATGGCACTCGGCAAAGCCCTCTTTGCCGAGTGTGGCACTCGGCAAAGAGGGAAAAAAAATACTATTTTTTTTTGGTTTTTCGCTTTCCATCAGCACAAACAAAGAAATCACATATATATCAACACACAGCACAGGATATATCACATACACATCCATAACCCATCACATACACATCCACCATCCATAATACATCACATACAAATCCATTGTCCATAATCCATCACATACATTCGCATCATCCATGACAATATCCATCACAATATATATATGTCTCTAGTAGTAGTCCAACATAAGGCTAAGTCTAACACAAGTCCATACAACATGAAAAGAAACAAATAAACGGTACCTACTGCCAGCCTCCCCACCCGGAGTGTGAACTGCCACCTTGAGGAGGGCCAGTTGGCCACCTGGCCTGTGGAGAAGGGCCACCTTGAGGAGTCGGGTTCGAACCCGCCGACTGTGGCTGCACAAAGGAGAAACGAATTCATGAGTATCTACAGGAGGGCCACACAAGCTAAAGGAATAAACAACCATATATACTCACCGGAGTCCCTACAGGATGAGGAGCCACAAGCTGAGAGCAATGACTGGGCACGACCACACTGCAAGGCTCAAGGCTCGCCATGAAGTGAACATGTCCTGCGGCCTCGCCCCTCGGCGCCCTCCGGGCTTGTACGACCTCCATCTCCGGTAGGTGGGCCTCACTGGGCGCTCTTTGGGCCTCCAACCTCCATGAAGTCGGCTGCAACATTCCACCCGCAATGTTTAAACAATGCAAAGGCAAGGTAGATATGTAAAAGCAATGAGCGCATTTAATAAAGCAAGACTAACTGGAGTTCCGCCATCTGCTGCTGTGAGCTCACGCTGAGGGCGTATGGGGAGGAGGAGCTCGTGCTCTTGCTCGAATCTCGGCGAGGTGGGAGCAGAGGCGAGTCGATCGTCTTGTCGCCATCCAAGACGGCCGTCTTTGCTTCTCCTCCCGACCTCATCGAGGTGCGTGTGTGGGCCGGGTGGCGGATCGAAGTCCTCCCCATGGCGCTCGCGGCCGCCGAGGTGTACTCGCTAAGCTTGCTGTGGGCCTTCGCGTTGGTGTACGCCTCGGCCCGTCCGCCGGTTGTAGGTGACTTCGGGGCGTCGCCTTGCCCTTGTGTGCGGCGTCGCCATGAACTCGTTGCATTCCCGCCTTGTGCGCTGGATCTGCGATGAAAACACAAATATGATTACAAGTAATAAGAATTGAGCGTTAGAATAAATAAATAAAGATGAAAACACAAAGAAGATTACCCATGTGCAGGCGTGCTACCGAGGCTCCGTTGCCTTGGTGGTGTGGCGCCCACCCATCTGCAGCGGCGATCCGACGGATGTTGTGCTTCTCCGCCTACTCCTCAGAGCCACTGCTCACAATGGCCTCCCAGTAGGCGGTGCTGGCGCACCAATCGGACATTGCCGCATGCCATGAAGTTATTGATATGTCGAAGATGAAATGAAGCCTACCTATTCTTCATGGAAGGAGTCGATATTAATGTTTCAGTACTTACAGAGAGGTCTTGCTCCTTGGTGGCGTCCCGGTCCGGCATCGCCTTCCTCACCACCGACCAAGGACGCCGACGTTGTAGTTGATGATGCTGGAGCGCGGCTCGTGGTGCAGTCCGAAAGTCGGGACCTCTGGACCTTGTCTCGCACTCGCGCCGCCCGGTCCTCAAACCCTTCGTCGCTTTGAAGAAGTCCTCGCATACGGACATCATGTATCGTTTCATTATTTCAAGAACGACCAATGAATGCGTAGTATTGACCAATTTAGTGCGATGAAGACTCACCCAGAACTCGGCCTTGATCCGCGCCGCAACGGTGCCGAACTCGCTATCCTCGGCGGCGTAGAAGTGGTCCCACGTCCAGGGCGGCGAAGTCACCGAGGCGTAGGTGAACATGCCGAGTAGTCTTCGCCAATCGGAAGGCCCGTGGTGGCATTGATGTGCCGGCCGTTCGGACACAACTTCGATTCTTCGCAAGAGTCATTAAGAAGAATTGTTAGTCTCGGTTCGATTTTCAACATGTCATATGAAATAGTAGTGAAATAATACTTACTTGTCGCCATTGGTCGAATCACCGCGCCGGTGAAGTGGGATCGGCCGCGCCCGGAGCTGCGAGGGCCCGCGCAAGTAGACTCCCGACGAGGTAGAGCCAGAGGCAGTGCAAGTGGAAACCCCTGCTGTCGATATCGCCGCCTCCCCGTGGTCCGACGAGTCAGAGGAAGTGCCACCCCCTCCTATGCGGGCCCACCGCCTGGTCGTCCTCGTCCACCGACGGGTGGCAATGGCACCCTCGTCCTCTGACGGCCGCAGCGGCGCTCCTCGTCCTCCTCGTCGGCTCGGCAAGGTGCGCCTCGCGTGGGGTGGTGAGCGCTCCCTCATGTAGAGGGAGTTGACCCCCCGACGGGCCTGCCTTCCGCCCGGCATTTTGTCGAGTGCCTGCAATTTCAAAGAGTAAACCAATTAGCACAGTTAAATTACAAGTACTTATAAAGAGATGCAAAATGAACGAAACATAATTATAATAACAATAATAATATAGTATTACATGAATTAGAAATATTCTTCACGATCGTGGTAATTTGGATCATAGGTGTAAAGTCATCACTATCAATATTGTCGAGTAAATCGGGCTCATCTCCATCGTTGTCATCATTGTCATCGCCTAAGCATGTCGCTCAAGCATTTGTAAGTCCTTAGCATTTTGCACCTCTTCTCCGTCGTCCTCATCTCCACCATCCTGATCAATGTCATTGTCTACTTCCATGCCCATCAGCGAAAACATGTCTATGTCAAACCTCCCTTCTAGCCCCTCTGGTTGATAGAACTCCCGTGTGTTTGGGTCAAAGTTGTAATCCACATCGTTTGGGGACAGAGGCGGTTCATCGTCTTGGCGATACCAAGCGCACAAGGTACCAACCGATAAGATTGGGGTCTTTTGGCACGCCATGGGAGATAATAAACTTGCGTGGCTGTTGAGCCACAATATAGACATCCTCTCCTTGATAGATGAGAATCTGTCGAATTTCGACTTGTCCAATCTCGTGGGGCTGTTCGTGACATTAGGATCGAACCAATGGCATTTGAATACGACTGGATTAGGAGCTTTGCGACACTCAAAATTGAGCTCGTATATTTCTTCTACTATGCCGTAGTAGTCGCGCTCATCGGTGCCGGGCGTACGAACTCCGGTATTCGTGGTTTTCCGATTGGGCCGACTCCGCTCGTAGTTTCTTGTGTGAAAGCGATAGCCATTCACATCATAAACGGTGAATGACTTGACCTTGTAGGCGAAGCCTTTGCGAAACCCTTTCAACTCAAAGATCCATTTCCGCATCCTTGCGGCCTCGCAAGGTGAGGTAGGATAGATCGTTACATTACTCGCTCGTAGGAGCAAAGTGGGATGTCAAAGATTGAACGAGGTAAATTGGACGGTACCTTCGTATCGAACCAGGATATGAAATCGGGCACACCATCTTTGAGAATACTATCTTCTTCTTGAGGGGAAGGAGCCCTATTCCCTCTCCTGTATTTATTCAGAAATTCCCTGAAAAAACAAGAGATAAGGGGGTTGGATAGATGGAGGATAGTGACAAGGGCGTATGTAACAAGCTCATTGAGAACTTACTGCACATAAGGCTTCACTTCGTCAAGGTTCAACAACACATACAGCATGATAGTGCGCCACTCATCATGCCGCAAGGTCTTGGTGCCCGATGTGCTTGCCTTTCCGAGTTGCCCTTTGAAAAGGCTGAGGTTCGATGAACTCTCGTCCGCGTTGTAACGAGGGGCACGATTGTGCACGCTGGGAAGGTCATCCTTATAGTATGCTGTTGTGAAGTTTGACACCTCCTCCAGAATGAATGCCTCTGCCACAGAAGCCTCAATTTTGGCTTTATTTCTACACTTTTTCCGAAGAATCTTTAGACATCTCTCAATTGTATAGCACCAACGGGCTCGCAGGCCCCCCATTCGTGCCTCGTGCGGTAGGTGCAAAATCGATCTGTGCGACGCCGTGAAGAAGCCGGGTGGGAAGATCTTCTCCAACTTGCAGAGCAACACATGTGCCACTTTCTCCAAGTCATCAATCACGTCCCGAGATAACTCCTTGGCACAAAGTTGGCGGAAGAAATAGCTCAACTCTGCCAGCACGCGCCACACATGCTCAGGGGCGTATCCCCGGGTCATCGCAGGAAGGAGCCGCTCAATCCATATGTGGTAGTCATGACTCTTCATCCCTAAGACTTGCATAGTGGACAAGTTCACTCCCCTACTCAAATTCGCCGCATGCCCATCGGGGAACATTAACGTCTGGATCCATGCGAGATTTCCTTCCTTTGGTCCTTTTTCAAGACGAAATCGACCGGAGTCCTTCTCCATTTCTTGCCGGGCGCGGGAGGCTTCATCACTTGCTTTGGCCTATCGCACATCGTTGCCAGGTCCAGTCTAGCCTTAACGTTGTCCTTTGACTTATCAGGAATGTCCATGAGTGTTGCAAAAAGCGCCTCGGCGATATTCTTTTCTGTGTGCATTACATCAATGTTGTGTGAAAGAAGAAGGTCATTGAAATAGGGGAGCCTAGTCAAGCCCGATTTATGAGTCCAGTGGTGTTCCTCGCCATATCCAATAAAACCACCTTTCTCTTTATCATCTTTGAGAGCCTCTATCTCAGCACGGACCTCGGCACCGGTCATCATCTGAGGTGCAGGGTCGGTGACTTGAACCCCTTTCCTGAAGTTCCTGACGTCTCGTCTGAATGGATGGTCAAGAAGGAGGAATTGACGATGTTGGTCAAACGAAGAAAACTTGCCACCCCTCTTCAGCCAAGTGAACCTCACAGCTGTCTTGCATATTGGGCATGGGAACTTCCCGTGAACACACCACGCGCAGAATATGCCATACGCCAGGAAGTCATGCAGGGAGTAGTGGTACCACACATGCATTGTGAAGTTCTTCTTTGTAGCTCGGTCGTATGTCGTACCCTTTTCCCAAGCAAGGATCAATTCATCAATGAGAGGCTCCATGAACAAACCCATCTTGTTCCCGGGTGTCCAGAATTATCGGTGACAACAATACGTTCTTGGGTTGAAACATGACGCCGGGGAGATTGAGGGGATCACGAACACGGCCAACAAGTGTGCGGGGCGCCAAACAATCCATAGGGTTGAACCCATCATTTGCGGCGCTACACGTACATTCCGAGCCTCCTCGGCTTTACCATGATGTATGCCATCGAAATGGGTCCATGCATCGCCATCCGATGGGTGTACCATCTTGTCGACATTGTATCTTTTGCCATGTTTGTGCCATGTCATCATTTCGCGGACTCCTCTCACATGTACTGGCCGTTGGATCCTCGGTATGACAGAAGGTACCGTAGGACCTTGGCGGGGATACCAAGTCGTTCCTTCTTGCCATCACTAGTGTCGACCTCCGGATACCTAGAGGATTTGCACTTTGGGCGGTCGCTGCTTTCTCGTGACCTTTCCTAAATAGGGCGCAACCATTCGGACAAGCATGGATGTGCTCATACGGCATCTTAAGGGCACGAAGAAGTTTACGTGACTCGTACAAGTTCTTGGCGAGAATGTGACCCTCCAAGCGAGGATCAACAAGCGCCAACATACCATCGAAGTTGTCTTGACTCATGCTATATGCGACTTGAGCGCCATTAGGCGCCCAATGGCATCCGATTGCAAAACCATTGTCTTTTCGTGAAGGGGCTTCGTGTCAAGACAAAGATATCGTAGTACGCCTTTGCGGATTCCTCCGCTCGCCCTCTAATCCTTCACCGAACCGTGCCTCCCGAAAGTCATCCATCCACCGCTACCCGGCATCTCCATCAAAAGCCTCGAGGCGTGGTCTCACCACCTCCTCTCTAATACGATCGGCTTCACCATGGTGGATCCAAAGGTATAGTTTGGCGTGAATCCATACTTGCAAAGATCTTCCCCACGTTCTTCCTATTCTTTCTACACGGTTGTCACATTTCTTTGCAGGACACGGCATCCGGCTCGACCCTCTAGCGGCCTCGCCAAATGAATGCTCCAAGAAAGCATTAGTCTTAGTCATCCATGCGGGGTCATACTTGCGTGGTCGTGTACATCCAATCTCGGTTCTCCATCCTCTCGCATATACATATGTAAGCGAGTAATATAACCAGCAATTGCATCTGCACGGCGTTCCTACCATCTAATAGGTGAGGATAGGTCCTAATCCCACCCGCGGATGTGTAGATGAGGTCAGTTTCAATGCTCCGCTCCTATCAGAGACGAGAATTTGAAGACACCTCATTGTTCTCCCGATAGACGTCCTGCAAGGGAGAGTGTGTATCCGGAGAACAACAGGGAGGTGATGCCGAAAGTCTGTCTCGGACCGGAGCGAACCATGGAAACTAACCTCATCTACGCATCCGCGGGCTATCCAAAATACGTGGACAATTCGAAAGAGATACGGTCGCAGATATGCAAAGATCTGCATACCTCCGACCGTATCTCTTTCGAACGGGAGACGCCTAACTGGGCTACGTGACCATATAAAACATGCATGCAAAGGAGGAGGGGGTTATACCTAGGGTGGCGGTGGAGTCAGGCTAGCGGGGCAGTGGCGTGTCGGTGCAGTGGCGAGGCGATGCGGTGCGTGCACGACCAGAATACGACGAAGAGGATCGGGGTCGCCGAGTCCCTCCCACGGGTCCTTCTCCTACATAAAAAGGCAATAGGTTAGAATCCATTGAAAATTTCGGCAGCACCTCCCCTGCACGGGGAGGTTTCCAAAACCTGCAAGAAACGTAGGCGCGATGGCCAACAACCACATATATACCAAACATAGGCACGAAGGCCAACAAACATATATATACCAAGGCGAGCCATGTACTTTAGTTCTCTTTCCATGCGGATGAAAGTATCAAGTAGTACAATAACAAGTACTACTACCACTACAACTACTACTAACACTAACACTACTACTACTAACACTACTACTATCACTACTTACTACTAACAATACTACTAACTACTAACGTGATTGCTAAAGTGACAAGAGCAATTAACAACGTCAGGCTTTGTGCGGTGTGCGAGATAGGTGTGAGCTTTTAATAGATAGTAGTTAATTGATTTACCAAAGCTCTGTTGTCCCCGCCATGACGCGAGGATGTCTGCGCGAGGCGACCGAAGCGCGCTGTTCCACCGCGCCTTGATGCGGTCGATGACCTCGAAGCCTCGCAGCTCGTGTTCGCCCCGAGTCCTTCTCCGCCGTGTTGCCCTTGGTCGAGTCGATCGTAACCGCACGCCACACCCCTACAAGATCGCAACAACATCAATACGGTCAATTCGATCGCTAATAATCACCGCTGCGTGATTTGCAAAACCGATCGATCGATGGGGTTTAATTCAATTGTTTGGTGACCTTTGACGATCGTGGAAGCGCTGGAGGAGTCCGGGGCGAGGCCCGGCCTGGCAAGGTGGCGCGGCGCGGGGCATGGGCGGCACGGCGCTGGCAATGAAGGCTGGGCAGCGTGGCGGTGGGCGGCATGAGCCGCAGGGTGGCGGCATGGCCGTGAAAGCGTAGCCGGGCGCAGGTAAGCGCAGTGGGGTGTAGGGGAGGCGGCGAGGTGGGGCAGGGGCGCGGCGCGGGGCGCGAGGCGCAAGCGGCATGGCGGGTGAGGGAGAGGAGGTGAGGAGAGAAATGAGAGAGAGAGAGCGCCCGCGAAGGATAAGGCGGCTTTAGAGTGTCGTGATCGGCACTCGTGAAGTTTCTCTTTCTTAGAAGTGCGGTGGCGGCACTCGGCAAAGTTATTCTGCGAGTGCCAACCTAGGCACTCGGCAAACTAATTTTTGTTTTTGCCACAATTTTTTTGAAGCTTTAGTACACTACCACAAACAACATGTTTAAATTTGGGATATTTTCATTGCCTTTTGGCATATTTCTATAGTTTATTTTGTTTTGTTGAATTTTCCAAAAAATGTAAGTTTGAGCTGCGAGTGCATCGAATAATGGATTACATTCGTTCAAAAAATATTATCCTTGTTTGTTAGTGTAAATTTAGGCTAAATCCGAGGCTGTCTTGAAATTTCGATCAGCGTGCTCACGAGCAACGCAGCCAACTTGCGTGGGAGTGGTTTTTAATTGTATAAAATGCGACGAATTACGAAAATCATGAAACTTGTCGAGTTATCGTAGTATCGTATCGTATCGTGAAAAAATTTAAAAAGTTTGAGCACGCTATCACGCACGATGCTCACAAACCGGGAGATCTCCACATGTGATCTGCGTATCCACGGAGATCTCCGGTATGGGAGCATCGCACGCGTAGCGTGTTCAAACTTTTTAAATTTTTCCACGATATACGCATACGATACGGCGACAACTCGACAAGTTTCATGATTTTTAATTCGTCATGATTTTATACAATTAAAAACCACTCCACGCTAGTTAGCTGGCGTTCTCGCGGAGCACGTTGATCGAAATTTCGAGACGATTCTGATTTAGCCTAAATTTACACTAACAAACAAGGATAATATTTTTTGAACGAATGTAATCCATTATTCTATGCACCTGCAGTTCAAACTTACATTTTTTGGAAAAATTCAACAAAACAAAATAAACTATAGAAATATGCCAAAAGGCAATGAAAATATCCCAAATTTAAACATGTTGTTTGTGGTAGTGTACTAAAGCTTCAAAAAAAAATTGGTGGCAAAAAACCAAAAAACAAAAATTAGTTTGCCGAGTGCCTAGGGTTGGCACTTGGCAAAATAAATTTTTTGCCGAGTGCCAAACGGGGGGCACTCGGCAAAGAGGACGCCGCTGGATGCCGTTAGGCCTCTACCAATCTTTGCCGAGTGTCTACCTTTGCCGAGTGCTTGGCACTTGGCAAAGACAGTCTTTGCCGAGTGCAGGTATTTGCCGAGTGCCCTCTTTGCCGAGTGCCATATTTTGCCGAGTGCGGCGCTCGGCAAAGCATGTCTTTGCCGAGTGCCCGCAATTTAGCACTCGGCAAAGATTTTTGCACTCGGCAAATCACTTGTTTCCCGTAGTGATGCTTGATGCAAAGATTAAATTGATCCTTCAGCAATGAAACATTAAATTGATCCCTTCAGCAATGAAGCCATGTTTTGTGATCTAACGTCGCAGTGCATTTGCCAGCCAATCCTCGACCAATGTTGCGGAACAAAGGAGTGGTACTGCTGATTTCCATATGCAAACCATCATCATTCTTAACTCGTCGAGTAAACCGAGTCTCACCTTGTAAATAGCGAGAACAAAATGTAAGACTCTAATCAAACAAATAGATCTCCACAATCGATCCCTCCGGATGACGTCCAGTGCGAATATAGGCCTTACACCTCATCCAATACCCGGAAACATAGAAGCATACCATATTTGTAAAATTACTCGTAATAATA
Source organism: Hsuehochloa calcarea (assembly GCA_036346395.1). NCBI lineage: Eukaryota > Viridiplantae > Streptophyta > Magnoliopsida > Poales > Poaceae > Hsuehochloa > Hsuehochloa calcarea. The sequence goes on along the minus strand of CM070593.1, from coordinate 5,009,195 downwards.
CATGGTTTTGGTTCTACAAATACTTTTAGAAAATTACCTGTTTACAGGGTACATGTTCTGAAAATGTATTGGATCAGCGGTTCTTGCTTGGGCAGGAAGATGAACCATCAAGTGTATCATAACATAAAAAAAGGTGGGAGGAATATATTCTTAAGAAGGCTTAAGGTGTCATCTATATCTGCTTCTAGTTTTTGCATATCACTTACACAAATAACAGCTGAGTAGATTTGCTTGAAAAAATTGCTTACACGAATCAATGTTGCACTGACTTTTTCTGGCAATATCCTTCTCACAGCAAGGGGAAGTAAATGATGTAGAAGAACATGGTTGTCATGGCTCTTTATCCCAAATATGTTTTTCTCATTAACATGCACGTTATGATGTATATCGGATGCATAACCATCAGGACACTTAACTCCTTTTAGTACTTCACAAAATAACTTCTTCTCGGCATAACTCATTGAGTAAGGTGATGGGGGTAATTAAATAAAATCTATCTTCTACTTCAACAGGATGAAGATCCCTTTTAATATATAAAGACTGAAGGTCCAAACGAGAATTCAAATTATCCGTATATTTCCTGTCAATACCCAAAAGTGTGTTAATTATGTTATCATATACATTCTTCTCTATATGCATAACACCTAAATTAGGTCGCAAAAGTAAGTCCTTCCAATATGGCAGCCTGAACCAAATAGACATCCTTTTCCAAATTATCAATGGCTCCCCTTCCTTGCGCTTCTTTTTGTTGGCTTCTTCCTAGGTGGATCCTTCCCAAAAATCGTATGAATATTTTTTGTCTGCACCAAAACCTCCTCCCTAGAAAGTGGAGTAGGTGCTGACCTAAGTTCAGTTTTACCACCAAATGAATTAGCATCAAACCTAAATGTGTGATTTGCATGTAAGAACCTACGATGTCCCATATAGCAAGTCTTGCCACCATTTTTCAATGGAAGAGAACATGTATATGAGTGGAATTCAAGGCATGCTCCTTCACCAGAGGTTACACATCCAACCACTTAGCCTAGACCTGGGTAATCAGTGGCAGCAAAAGTTCTAACAACATTAACAAACATATCTACCATATCATCAACTAGTGGCTCAACATAGACATCCATATCAATACCAGGAACTTTTCGGCCAGGAATTAACAATGATAGAATGAAATTTGGTTGCTTCGTACACATCCAAGGTGAAAAGTTATACAGAATCAAAATAACAGGCCAAATGTTGTAACCAACACTCAATAGTACACATTCACTTCGCTTGCTTCTCTCCACAAAGAGTTCACACATTTTCTGAAGGGCATGGTATTTTGTTTTCTATCACTGAATTACTAAATGCATATCCTATAATAATCTGACCACCCCATCTATATAGACCTTTGTGTGCCTACATGCAATATACCATGCAGCATGTTAGTTGAAATGTTGACTACTTGTGGATATCGTGGGGATATGTGCATAATCTTAGGATGATGAGTCAATTGGCAATGGCGTTGTTGGTTTGACGAATCTCGCATTTTCGAAAAAGCTCCTATCTTTGTTCGGACCTCGGTGATCGGGCCGCGGCAGCGATAAGACCGCCTGTATCGGTCCGACAAGACAGCGGTCCGGCCAGGCTATGTCGCGGTCCGACCGGCCAGAATCTTTGGTGGAATTTGGGGCTAGGCCAAAAATAGAGTGTGTAGGTAAGAGAGGAGAGTCTCCTACACTTGGTCTCATAATTTTTGGAGCTTCCAATCAAAAGTTCTATTCAGTTGAAAATTCCAGAGAGTTTCGGATTTCCATGATAGAATTTTTGCTAAGTCATTTTGGGCGGTCTGACCGGCTCATACAAATTGGTCAGACCATTTGGAGATCGGTCAGACCGGCCAGGTATGGAGGTCGGACCGGTTTCCACTTGTTCGTCGGCCTTCTTGGCGGCGTTGTGTTTTGGTTATGTCTAGTCCATGAGTTTCAATGCTTTAATGTTGCATATTGTATGGTTGAGCTAACGTGGGTTAAGTTGTGAAGAACTTATTCCCGAAGACGATTTCTTGGTCTATTGCTGTGCAGGTGACTTGCAGGTCAATGACAGTCAATGGTGAGGAGGATCGGGACTAAGCTTGGAGAGCTAAGATCCAGAACGATCATGGATGTCGGGTGGAGTCGTGTGACTCAAGCATGGCACAGAATGGACAAGATGGTTCGAACGGGCAGTTTGTTGCAGCTGGTTGGATCAAGCGGCGTGGGGGTCGGTGCAAGTGCCTTGGAGGTTCCGATGGGATTCGGATGGGAGAGACTTGCCGACTAGATGAGAGTCGCTGATCAAGCTGCAGTGACGAAGCAGGCGATTGCTTCAACTGTAAGCGTGTGTATGTGTCCCGTTTGTATCGGGCCTTAACGGGAGCTCATTAGGTGAACTCTTCTAGAAACTAGGCCTCGCTATAAATAGAAAGGGGGGGTTGGAAAACAGCCCCAAGCACTCCATTTGTAAAAACCCTAGTTTGGGTTAGGGTTTGGAGAGGAGAGGAGAGACTAGGTTCTAGAGAGGTGATTTGTGTGTATGCTCTTGGATTGAGCTCTTGTCCTCCTTGAGGGAGTGGCTTTAACAAGCAACATCTTGAATCAGTCTATGGATGTTTGTTCAAAGATGAGGCATCTTGTGTTTTCCTCTCTCTTTTGATGATTTTGGTGCTTCCTTGATCCGGTTGTTTTTGGGTGGTCTCTTGACCTCTTTTACCTTGCTATAATGTGTGGGAATACTCCTAGGATCATCTAGATCATCAATCTCCCACGAGCAAGATTTGGATCAAGTTTTCTGTTTTGCTAGGTTTTGAACCCTCCTTTGGTAAAAACTTAAAAAGGTCAAAACTTTGACGTGGATCTGAACAATCGTTGCTAGGAATAGATTCTAGATATCCTTAGGGAGGTGTGTTCCAAATTTGGTCAAGTTTCATCGGGTAAATCAAAAGTTAGACCGATTTTTATTTTGGTTCCGGATGGTCTGCAGTGGTTCTGGACCAAATCGGTCAGACCGATTTCACAACGGCGGTCCAACCGCCAGTTGGCCACCGGTCTGACCGCCCCAGTGAGCTTAATCTCTATATTTTGGGTCTTTTGCTTAAGGGGTTGATCGGATTCAGCACAAGACTTCCTCTGTGCATTTACTAATCTTCTTAGCTCTCATAGCTATTGAAGAAAAGTTCATGTTGAATTTAATTAAAGCGAAAATTAAGAAAGCGCCTATTCACCCCCCTCTAGTCGCCTTTCCGATCCTACACTACTGCTAACACCTAATAACTGCAACAAAAAAGTGATGTACCTGGGCTCATCCATCCACATTTTATCCATGCTGCACCTTTACTAGCAATATCGAGAAGCTATCTAAATTCAGTATATAGATTATAAGTGTCAATATATATAGCTGCATAGATCAATAGTTAGTATGAACATGCATATAATAAATAGTTTTCCTTAAAAAATAGGACATTCTGCAAAAATAACAATCTTAATTCGGCCTAAAAACTATGTAGCCAGTAAAGTACAACCACATAAGAGATCTACTAAATAAAACCCAATTAGACAACAACATTAAATTGTCAATAGAACACATTTGTAACGTCGTTTCATGCCCAAAATCAAATATATAAGATGATAACAATATAGTATGAGAGGAAAATAAGGAAAGAGAGTACACTACTATAATGAACCTTAGTTTATCGGGGTAACTACCGTACGGAGGATGGTCGGGACGGCACGGTGTAACATCCCATTTTCAGTGTTAAATATTAATTAACTTGGTTTCGGATTTTTACTCAAATTTTAAAATTTTGGTTTAAATTCAAAAAAATCTCCTAGCTTTCGTTAAGCTCGGGTTTGTGTTTCAAATATTCATTCAAATTTCAGATTTTCAAATTTGCTTTGAATCTATTTTTCAAATTCAAAACCCATTTTATTTATTTTTATTTATTTCTTTCTTTTTCTTCTGGGCCGGTTTTCTCCCGGCCCATTCCTTCTTCTCTCCTTCCCGGCCCAGTCGGCCCGAGCCGCCCGGGCCGTTTTCCCCGAGCCGGCCATTTTCCCCACGCCCAGCTCTCTCTTCTCTCTTTCTTCCTCTTCCCACCGACGCGCCGCCTCTTCTCCCTCTCTCGCCTCTCTCCTCTCTCGGGAGCTCCGCCGGCCCCCTCCGTCCCGCCGCCATGCACGCGCCACAGCGTCGCCATCGCCCCGCCTCCTCGGATCGCCCGCTGCGCGCGTGGCTTCTCTTCCTCTCCGCGCCGTCCGACACCACGTGCCCCGGTCTTCCCTCGCACGCCACGGCTTTCTTCCTCCCCCATCCGCCGGCTTTCCACCTCCCCTCTCTCTCCGGCTATAAAGCCGAGAGCTTCGCCCTTTCCTTCTTCCCCTCTTGGACCCGCCGCTGTCTCCTCCCCTCCTCCGACGCCTCTCCTCCCGATCCGCCACCGGTGCTCCGGCCTCCTCCCGACGCTCCTCCACTCCGTCGCCGTTGAGGCTGGTGGCGACGCCTCGGCTCGCCCGCTGCGGCCGAGTCGCCCCGGCTCCGCCTCTGCGCGCCTCGCCTCGCCCCGACACCGCCGCCTCCACCGCTCCCCGTGCGCCGCCCTCTCGGTGAGCCCCTTCCTCACGCCCGCCCGGCGTGCGCGCCTCCCCCTGTCTTCTTCCTCTCCCGGTTCTTTCTCTCGCCCGGCGTCGCCGCCATCTCCCCTCGCTGCGACGATGGCGCCACCGCCGTTCTCCCCTCGGTGTTGTCTCGGCGGCGCGCCGCCTCCTCGGCCTCCCCCCGCCCGCCCCTCTGGCGACCACCGCGCTGCAGACGCCACCACGCCCCTTCTCTCTTCCCCCGGCTCCCCCTGCTCTCTGCTCTCTCTCTGTCTCTCTCTCTCTGTCTCTCTGGCAGTGGCCCTCCTCAGCATCAGTCAGCAGAGCAGCATCAGTGGAGCAGCAGCCTTTGTTTTGTGTTTTGCATTTGGATTGATTTGTCGGTGTATGAATATTTGTGTATGCGGTGTATATTTGTGTATGCAGTTGAATCGCTGCGAAGTTTGGCTTTCGAAAATATGTGTATTCTGGTATTGTTTTGATAATGTTGTGCAGGGTAGTTGTGGAGCAGTAGTGGAGTTTTTGGAAAGATTGTTTTGTGTATTAGAGTTGTGTATTGAAAGTTGTATGGCAATTTTGTATGTATCGTTTTGTATTACTCAAGCGACTAGTAGTTTTCCATTTTAGCGAAAATGTTTCCAAAATAATTGATCTCCGTGATTGTGCTATGACTTGCGATGAATCGATTAACCGTTGTTAGTGGTTAACTCATCGATTGACAAGTACTAGTAGAATTATCCATTTCGCTTTTAATTGAGAGCTATCGATTAGGAGCGTAATTTGCAAAATCTCGGGAAATCGACGTTATGCAAATGACCTTCGTAATCATCTCCGCAATCGTGTCTATTTTAGTTAAAACATATTTATTCAAATTTCTGCGTTGTGTAAAAATGCTTTAAAATAAACTGGCATTTTTCTCAAAATATTTTGGAAGGCTATTCGGGATTAACATGTTAATCTCGACAGCTTACTTTGAAAACCGGTATATTAATCTTGTAATCCTATCCAGTATTCATTGGTCTAAATATTGTTTATCTCCTTTTTATTCCCGTTCAAAAGTCGCCTCTATTAAAATATGTTACCGTCGTTTTAAAGCCCGGCAAAAATTATCGTGTATCCTAATCTTGCCCATTCAGCGGTATCCAAAGTAAAGTATCCCTGCGATAGTTCTTCGACTTTGTTTCCTCCTTGTTTCCCTCGGCAGAGTATCTCCGCCCTTGTCTTGTGTACTCAGCTGATCGTTTGACCTTGTCAAACATCCCCGCCTCGTTGAATCTTGTCTCTTCAGCTCGTTCATCGCAAAACTTATTTAAAGTGCTTTGGTTATATTTGATCTTCTGGAAGTTCTTTGGATTTATTTGTTGTTCTTGCTTGTATCGTGTAATTAGGAGTCGGAGTCCAGAAGAAGCAGCGACTCAAGCAAAATCAAGATTCGAATAAAGACGCCGACCCGGAATTCCAAAGTCCCTGGCAGAGAAGGCCCTGAGTAAGATCAAGGCCGCGATAATCTGACCCAGGCGAGTCAATACTTTGATCATTCCGAACCTACATTTTATGCAATCTATGTTTATTTAAAATAGCAAAGTTGCATGCTTTAATTTTGTAAACAATGATATGTTAAAGCTTAAGGTAGTTAAATACACATTTGTTGATTAATTACTTATTAAGCCATCCTTTGATAATTGAATCCAGTATTCCTTGTCACCCTAGTAATTATACGGTAATACTAGTATAGGTTGTACTTAAGCGACATGCTAGTCTTGTTAAAATCGGGACAATAAATGTCCGATCATCATCCTTTAAACATGAAAAATGGTTTTGGGCAGTCATTGGATGTAGATGACTGATGTGTTGCGTTAATTGGTTTTCCTCCCCAAAACCCTAAACAACTTGCTAGTACCCCATCTGGACGGATGGAAAGAGTGGTGGAGTGCGGACGTAGCACCGTAATGGTTGGTATGTGGTATGAACCGTCGGATGAATTAATGACTTAATCTTGTCATGACCTCCTGTAAAACAAGTACAACCGCAAGTCCGCAAATTGCAACTTGGCTTAGTAAAATTATTGAACCACGAATGTCATCCCACAACCGGTGTTTAGAAGTGTGCAAGCGGCGGGACGTATCTTTGGCTTGAATGGGACACCAAAATGGTGAAGTTATCATCGCTAGTCATCGTGGTCGGGCCGACTTTGCTAGTCGTTGTGGTAAGCATCCGCACAACTTATGGAATTGGCCATAGGGGTGAGATGACGGAAGGGGCAAGGTAGTTTGAAGCGTTCTTGTGACGATCGCTCAACTACATGACTAAGGAATCATGTGGAGTAACGAGTATGATTATCTCTTGTGGGTACAAAGATGTACAACCTCTGCGAGTCTAAACTGTTTTAAGCAGATCGCGCCTTGGTCAAAGGCAGACATGGGAACTTAACCTGAGTTAGTTCTATTTCAAAAATCTTTGTGGGTAGAATGGAAATGTGTTGGGCTCATCCAGCCCTTGTTTTGGATTTTTCCTGGGTAGCCTTACCCAGTGTTGATAATCGGTGGACGTAACCGTTATCAAAATTAAGCATAAGGTGGAGGTAACCTTCGCTGTTATTTAATATTGCACTTACTCTCTTTAATGAAAATGCAATCTGTTTAAAATGCTAAGTCATAGGACTTTGTAATTATAATAATTGAAAATGTTGCTTTAGCAAATAAAAGAACATGAGACATCCTTGTTAAGCCTTGCATGTATACTATTGCATACTGTGTGTTGGCTCGCGAGCACGGTAGTTGTGCTCATTCTCGCTCTTTCCCCCAAACCCTCAGAAGCAGAAAATTTTGGAGATTACGACTACTACGAGGAACCAGATGTCTGAAGACCCAGGAATTCTTGAAGCGTAGCTTAGTTCTTAGTTGTTCTAGTCTCGCCTTGATCTAGGCGACTCATTGGTACCTAGGTGCATCCTATATTATCCGAGTTTTGGGTAATATCGGATGTACATGTGTTTCCCGATCCTTGCTGTGGAGAGATGTGCCACCCCTTTTGCTTCCATTGTCGCTTCCGCTACTTTTGTGATGTAATCATTTGGCCTGTTCGGCCTTTATTGTAAATTTGACCCGATGCGGTCTATGTAAACTCTGATGTGTTAAATTAATGAATGGTACGGTTTTACGCCATTGTATGAAATGATTCAGTGATGTATCTATGAGTGCTATCTACTGATCCAGGGAATAGCACAGTTATTCGCAGAGGATTCGGGATTATAAAATCCGGGTCTGACACACGGTTGAAGGGGTGGGGCTTTAGGAGAAAGGGGAAACCATAGGCTGGGGAGAAGAACCTTGGGAGAAGACTAGATTAATTCATTCATATTGCTTGATCAAAATGATTACAATAGATCTCTTTATATATACTACTCTCCTAACAATTATGGAAAAGATCAATCTAAATGATAATCTTCCTAACTAGTAGATAAGGTACCCATTAACAAATCTTTATCAGAGGAAACTAATTAATTATTTAGTGAAATATATATTCTTTTTAGGAAAGGTAAACCCTTCCAAATCTTAACGCTACCGTGTGTGTGGGGACTATTCACATGCGATATTTTCAGCACATGACAACTTCTCTCCTCCTCGACAGACAGCTCATCCTCAAGCTGTGGTGGCGGCCACATTGCAACCCTAGGAGGTAGCACAACTGCAACAGGACACAACTCTTGAAGGTAGATCATGGAGTGGATAAAGCCTCCTTCATGATGCTATTTAGTGTTGAGGGTGTTGCCCGCATCGTAGGAGACCAGTGTGGGGCATCAAAGGAACCTTGTCTATCACAGGATCCAATGGTGGTGGGAAAGATGCGACGACATCGCGATCCCCACATGGCACCTGTCGTGTTCCGCACCACCAAAGGAATGGTATTGGCCGACGGCGTGGAGGAGGCTACCATGAAATGACGGTAACATTCTCTTTCTTGTCCCTCGCTGCCATCATCTTCTCCAAGATGGCCGGTCTCCATCTTCTCAGCGGTGGCCATCATCTTGTCAGTGGGGGCCATCACATCTTCTCATTGTCAGTTTTCATCAAGGCCAACAACTCAGCTTGACTCACAAAATAAGATTTGCACACAGAAAAGCAGTCCCTATATATCTGGAGTATTGCCGACTAAGAGTCCATCCCTTAATGTAGTATTGCCGACAGATAGTCCATCGTGTACCTTTACCGACAGACAATTTTGTTGGTGATCATCTACTATTACCGACAGTCGCTGGATAGTAGTACTGGGTCATGGTGTAGTGTTATTGGATATGCTCCGAATAACAAACCTACAAGTTCTAAAAAAAATATCAAACCTTGAAGTTCTAAAAAGTATCAAACCTTGAAAAGGCTCAAATTCATAATTAATTTCGCAAAAAAATGGGTATCGGATTTTTGTCTAAACTGGCTAGAAAACACTGCAGGTGGCAGTTTAAGAGGCGCTTCTCATTTTATAACCCTGACTATGACCAGATAAAACCTTAATTACCGGAAACATAATTGCTAGCTAGCTTCAGCCGCCTGTGTAACATACACATATAGCGATCCACTCCAGTAACACATCAGCTAAAAGAACCTCGCCGGATTATTGCAACCTATCTATGTCAAGGAGTATATATATATATGTTCATCAAAAGATACAAAATGCCACATAAATGCGAAATGGGGTCGCAACATACAGACGTGTATACGATGCTTGGAGTGATTATGTACAATATACTTTGTTGTATCGAGTATGAGTGTATGACACTAGCTATATGAACAATCTGCGATCATCAAATTTGTCCTATATGGTCCAAAGTCCGTTTCAAGCCAGATATAACCAACTTTTTGTTTCTTGTTCATATCTGTCTGTATCCGGATGCTAGCTAAGCATATCTGCTAATCTATTCCCCTAAAGCATTATATACACGTAGTTGTAGCTTTCAGCAATGATTTTGGCTTAATCATGTCAAAGTTGTTATGTAAATAAACACTTAATGGAACAATCATCGTCTAGGGTTCCATGTGGTGGTGGATCATTCACCAACCAACTCTGGAAACTTTAACCCTTTGTGAGGTTGCATAGAATAAAACTTGTGGTGCGATTACAAAGGAAAGACCCGACCAACCAAATAAAGGATCCAAAGAGTTGTTGACTATGAACACGTTGCATGCACATGGAGGCCGGTTGTTTGAAAATTAGGGTGGTACTTTCTTACTTTTTAGCTCCATTTTCTAATGAAAAGGAAAATAATGCAAGAGTGCCTAGGAATTTTTCATATATAAATATAACAAGTTGAAATGGCTGTATATCAGTGTATATACGTATTGACAAAAGTGCAACCTTATAACTAGCTATCTAGCTACGAAGGAAATCTGGACACTATTGGCCCCTAGACCACCGTAATTCCTAAACTAGTCCCCCTAGCTAGCACCAAATTTCCATTGTTGGCCCCCTCCTTGCGTATGTTGCGTCCGCATGCGGCAGCTACTCAGCTGCTGTGCTCCTGCACCGCAGCACCTAGCTGCTGCCAACACGCACAGCAGCAACAACGTCTTGCGGCCCCCACGGCAGCAGGTGCGCTCATACACCACGCATCGCTCAACCGTTGCGCCCTACGTGTGCCCACGCGCTGCGCCCCGTGCTTGCTCGCCACACGCCACTCTACCCCGCGCGTGCCCTCCCGCTATGCCCGCCACGCGCTCCGATCCCTGTGCACACCCCTGCGCAGTCATGGCTAGATTTCCGGTGCCCTCCACGCAGATTCCCTCACGCATCGATTAATCGAGCCAAATGCGAACACCAACGTTGTTTTCACGTTGAAGCAGAGAGGAAGAGAAAGGAGAAGCCAACCAGAGAGCTAGAGAGGAAGAAAGGAAGAGAAAGGAGAAGCCAACCAAAGAGCAGTTGAAGTTCACCCAGTTGCGGAAGTTATGCATCGTCTTGTGAGTACCTAGAAAAGGTAATTGTCATTCGCATCTGGCTATAGTTTTAGCCATGTGATTAGCATGAAATTATATGAATGGTAGCTTCTTATTGTAGCAACTGAGTAGTCATATGTTTCGCTTTGTTTTTGTGTGTTGTACATCCTGTTTTTTTGTTTTTTCTACTGACTAACATGATGTTTCACTCTCGGCAGGAGATGGTGTAGCCTCCAGGTGACGCCACATATGAGCTGCTCGACGCAAGCTGGGATGGGCGACACCGATGCCTAGCGTGGTCGTCTGGCGTTGGCCCTCAGAGCCTGGTCTTGAGCAGCCCCAGAGAGCGTTGGCCTCTGGACGAGTGGTATGTCCCAAGGCTGCGGGATACCGGTCTCCTGCCCATTGCCCGCATGTTGGACGTACCTCACGTGTTCCAATTTGACACGACACTCCTATCCACGCTCGTGGACCGCTAGCGACTAGAGACTCGCACCTTCCACTTCCAGTAGGGGAGATGACCGTAACTCTAGAGGGCGTAGCTATGCTTATAGGCCTGCCGCTGCGTGGTCTTCTAGTAGCGCCACCTCCCACGCGAGTAGACTGGAAGGTGCGTATGGCTGACAGATTTGATCACCCGATCCCTGACAACATATCGGGTGTGCCACATTCCTGGCTACAGGAGTACATGACCTGCCCCGTGCATGCTACTGTGGAGGCTATGAGGACACACCTTCTCGCGTACCTTTTGTTCCTATTCGGATGGATCTTGTTTCCTACGACTCAGGGAGACTGCATGTACTCTAGCTACATCCATCTCGCTGAGTCTTTGGCGGACGCCCCGCCTGACGAGGTGCCACAGTACAGCTGAGGGTCTGCAGTGCTTTGCGTCACTTAACAAGGGTTGTGCGATGCCTCTCAGCGCAGCATGGGTGGGGATCCAGGCCTCGCGGTATGCTACACCCTGCTGCAGTTATGGTCGTGGAAGCACTTCCCGGTTGGCCAGCCATATTTTCATAGCACTATGCATCATTTCCAGTTGAGTGCCGAGCTTTACGATCATGGTGGAGGCGACGACCCATCGACGGGCCTACAATAGGTACGCGTGTGTTGCGTTAGGATGGGCCGAGGAGAGACCGAGACGTGTGTACCCTGAGTTTTATAACTTATTCGAGACTCTACACAAGGACAAGGTCATATAGTGGCCATGGAATGAATAGTTCCTTACAGACACGTCCCCTACAGATTATCCTTGCAGTGCACTCAAGACAAGACACACTGGTTGACGACCTACCACCTGGTCTTCTCCCACATGATCGGGCCGTACAACCCACAGCGGGTCATGAGATAGTTTGGTCTTTACCAGCAGGTGCCACCAACTCTGGGACAACATCTCACAGCGAAGGCCCATGGGTATGTCATTATTCGATATCATTGCTTTTCCTATTAGCCGCATGTTCGACTACAATTTTTTGACATCCGGATTCAATTTCAGGCAAACGAGGAAAGGGCGGAAGAGTGACGACTGGAGGCAAACACAGCAGCCGTGGACAGCACTATGGGAGCGAGAGGGTGGCAACAGACGTGGTGCACGAGTTACAAGGGTACGACATCCAGACATATGTTGCGTACTTGCGGCGGTACGTTCCACGCACCAGGTGCGGGCTTACTGGGCCGGCGCCACAGCATCCAGTGAAGGTCATGCATGATGATGTTGTACGAGCAGGTCCCGACCATCACCGGGCGGCACGCCACAATGAGACGGTAAAACATTCTTCATCGAAGTTTCATCTGACAACACGTTTCTAACTTAATATCGGTTTCCTTGCAGTACTACCGCCTTGATCGTATCCAGCGCGAGGGTGCTAACGCTCTATGTCGTGGGAACAATAACAAATATGATCACCTCCTAGGCACAATGCACGCCATGATCGACGATGCGAGGGTTGCGATTAGGACCATAACTTGTGGTCGCCACAGCGACGTTCACGTACAACTCCGCGGACATCGAGGGCACCCTCCACCTGCAGCTCCCTTGGCACAGCCCTCCGCACGTCCGTCGCACTTTAGGAGTTGTTGGAGCTACAGTCGCTCAGCCTCGACGCAGCCTGGGCCACAGGTATGTCATCTGTTTGCTAGTTGTTGTCGTCAGTATTTGTCCATGCACTCCTTTCGAACGTATCTGACATTACCGTTTGTTCTTGCAGCACTTGCGAGGGGACAACACTCTGCTTCAGCCGTCGTCATCACAGAGGGAGGTGCAGGGCAGGCCTTCATCGTCGAGGCGACATTGTTCCACTGCAGACAGCGACCCTGACTCGCAACAGCGCCGAGATGACGAATTGGGCTCATTGGCACACGACGTTCAGTCGCACGTGCGGGAGCGTGACTAGTGGTTCGACTAGACGTACCAAGTGTACACTGTGCAGCATTACAGCGCAGATTGGCCAGGAGGATCCTCGGCCACACAACCACCTACTCAGGTACGCTTTAACATAGTTACAATAATTTTCCCGTTTCACGAAACCAATGACTAACTCACCCAGTACCCTTCTCGTAGGATGAACAGCAGTGACTCAGGTTGGGCATGCATTACTAGGGTTGCGCAAACTACTCCTATGACTATCCCGACCACCGTTGGGACACGAGCAGCTATCGATAGCCGGTAAGGACTAGTTACAGTATGTTCCCTAACATTTCTCTTTCAAAGTACGTACTAACAACCTCTCCCGTCTACCCATAGTCCCCAGATCCGCTATGTGGCTACCGTAAGTGGATCGACCTAGAGATCCACCCACGCGACCAGTGGCAAATCGACTATGAGGAGTGGGATGCTAAAAGGGCCTGCGAGATTCGGAAGGAGGAGCACCGCAACAACGAGCACAACTAGCGTATTCGTCGGGAGGAGAAAGCTCATCTCGAGGTGTGCAGGCGCAGGGAGCGCGAGGCTCGCAAGAGGGAGCGCAAGAAAAAGAAGGAAATGGCAGCCAAGGCCAAGGCAACCGACGAGGAGTACAACGCCAATCTCAAAAGGAAGGGCAAATGGCCCCAGTCCACGCAGTAGGTCGGGTCATTCCGTAGTAGTCCACTATCCTACCCGCCATATTTTTTACTATCCCCTAAAGTCATGTATACTTACATGGTCCGGAGGCTTGTGTCGTAGTGTATCGTAGTAGTAGCGAGGATGACTAAAGCAATTAGCTGAACCATCATGCCATGTGATCATGTGTAATGTGCGTCTGTCCGCAGACTCTAATGTAGTTCTGGTTTCATGCCTCGCACTTTACCTTCGATCGATTAGCAGTCAAGTGACCTTTGGGGTTTCTCGAGACCCAGTACATGTCGTTGTCAAAATCACTATTGGCCATCTAATCGACCAAAGATCGTTTTTCAAAAGTAGAGAAAAGTATAGCATATTTGGAATATCCGACAACCTCCTCTGGACTGCTAACGTTTTAGGGCATCTTCATAATCACCACGAGCGTTCTCAACCCCTTCAATTGTATTCTTGTTTTTCATAGTCTTTTGATAGTTAAAAAAAACAATTTCTATTTTATTGGATTAATTAAAGCTTAATTGGAAAATTCCAGAAAATGAAAAAAAATGAATAAAATAAATATCAATTAAATTCAAAATTAGTTTATTAAATCTATTCATATTCCAATGATTTTTATGGAATTTTCTTGATTTTTTTATTTTTTATGTAATTTTTCGATTTTTTTATTTTTTATGTAATTTTTCGATTTTTTCCATTTTCTTTTCTTTTCTTTCATCTCTGCTCTTCTTGCATGCTGCTGTGGGGGAGGGTAGCAGGTTGTTGCTACTATGGGGGAGGGCAGCTACTGCTGCCGTGGGTGGGGGCAGCAGCTGCGTACTACTATGTAGGTTCACAGCAGGAGGGGTCAGGGGGTAGATAAGGAATTTCGTGTATAGGGAGGCCAAATGTGGAATTTCGTCTACACCATGGGGCCAATAGTGTCCTGATTTTGCTATGAAGTACTAGATAAATTGTTATCTTTCTTTTTTTTTGTTTCGAACCTAGTATATGATAAATTAACCACTAAGTATCTCTTGGCATAACCATTTGTAACATCTCAAATGTGGAGTCGATTGATATTTTACTGGATTTTTTTTAAAAAAAAACCTTTACTGCCTTGTGTGAAATTACAAAAAAAATGGGGGTATTTCAATAATCGAATCCAAATCCTAGCCTTAAATGAAATTAATAAAAATTTACAAGAGAAGTGAAGTCCCAAAAGCTCTCTGGATTTGAATCTCCAATTCAAATTCAGTCTTGAATTAATTAAAATAAAAATCAAACCGTATCTTCTCTCTCTCCTTCCCTTGGGCTAAAACCCACCCTGCCAGCCCAATTTTCTTCCCCCTCGCTCGGCCCGCTCGCGCTACCTCGGCCCAGTGCACCTGTGCCTCCCTTCCCTGCACGTGGCCCACCTCCTCTCCCTATCCCGTGTATGAACACGCCGCTCGCTCGCACCCGCACCTCCCTCCTCTCCTTCCTTCCTTCACCCGGGGCCCAGCTTGGCCTACCTCACCTTCGCTTTGCTTTCGTCACACTGTGTCGTGTCACTGCCCAAGATTATTTTGGAAAAGCATTTATGAGTGGAACTTTTGTTGGCTCTATATATATCTAGGACAACAAGGCTTGCAAACTTTTTTTTTGAACGAGAAGGCTTGTGAACTTTTTGTTTCTTATTTAACCACCACTTCACACAAATACATGTTTTTTAGTGTGTTAGTTTACTCCAGAAGCTTATTAATTTCTAAAGGAGTAGGAGAGAGAGAGAGAGGAGTTTTAGGTACTTATGGCCTGTTTGGTTCATATCTGACTGTCGTTGCCTACTCGGTCCTACCGTTGGTCCGATCATTGCTAGAAGAACAACAACCCGAGTGATCCCAATCTCTTGACATTTCAGACATAGCTCATCAAGGAGGTTAAGAACTTATTATAATCAACGATTGAAGTCAAGGTTCCATGAATTTTTTGGATGAGGTCATGAGGGTACAAAAACCAGGGAAAACCTAAACTTGAGCCAAAACATTACTCGTAGGTGAAAGATAGTCAAGATGACCTTAGATCAATTCCTACAAGTCCTAGCAAGCTAGATCACAACAAAAGGCCCAACCAAATCCTTTCAAACACAAAAACCCCAAAATTATCAAAGAGAGAACACGAACAAGATAGAACTCATCTTGAGGCAATCTTAATTCGATTGAATAGAAGGATTGTAGGTTTACAGCCACTTCATCATGGAGGATAAAGGTTTACACTTGAGCACCTAATTTCTCAATCCATCACTCTCAAATCCTAGCCTCCTCTATTTCATTCACTTTCCCCCAAACCACAAATTAGAGTTTCCAAGGTTTGAATGTGCAAATCCTACACCCTCCTCTCTTACAGTGGAGGCTAGGTCTAGAGAGAAACCTTATCGGGCACCCGTTAGATTCGCATACAATTGGGTCAACACTCACGCACGCTTCTCATAGTGGATGACGAACCAGTTCTCCTGAATTTGTCTCTTCGTGATCTTCATCTTCTCTTGACTTAAATTGCATCGTCTTGTGTCGTCTTACCCCACGGTTTCTCCAAGGTTATCAACCCAGTATTTTGGCAATGACACCAAAAAACTCCTTCTCGATCCTTCTCCAAATGCCAAGTCCAATCAACATGGAGCAATTCAATACTTCGTCACACGTAGGTTCATCAATGACTATCTTCATGTCTGCAAGTCTCTCCTATCCTGCTCCCACTAGAACCACCATGATACTTGCACTAACCCCAAGCCACTTTATGCAACCCATTGCACCGAACTTTTCATTCGGTCGTTTTTGTTCATCTTGTGCCATGCTTTAGTCCAACCACTTCACCCGACATCCTCGATCGTTCTAGACCTTAGCTCTCCTAGCCTAATCCCGACCATCCTCGCTGTTGACCGTAGTTGACTCTAAGCCCCATGCACAACAATAAACCAAGAAATCGATCTCAGACACAAGTTCCTCGCAACTTGACCTACGTTAGCTAAAACATGCATCATGCAACACCTAAGCACGGAATCCTCTGACTTTGGCTAATTCCACATCGTTCACCACCTTCCCGATGTATGAATGCACTTTGGGCAGTCTCACCGCTGGCCAACAGCCGGTCAGACCACTCCTAAATTTTTTCCAAGTCTTGGAAAACACACTCTCTGGATATTTCGATAAAACTCTATTTAATTTTGCCTCAAAACTCAATTTTCCATGAGACTTGGTGCAAACATACCTACAAATACTCCTACAAAAGTGTTTGATCACGTTCCTCAAAATTTAACCTTTTCATCCCTAATTGGTCTGACATCCACTCTGGCCAGTCTGACCGCCACCCCTGGGCCTGTCAGGCCGCCGCCCCTCTGTCGATCAGACCACCCCTAGGGCTGGTTAGACCGCAGGCTGCCTGATAGCAAATCAATAATTTGCTTAAACTGAGAGTTTGATCTTCAAACACCTCGACACTGATGCCAATTTTTCAACACTAAGATTGAGATCATACACATGATCTCCACAATTTTTAGTCACTGGTGTGTGAGGCCTAGTTAGCAGAAAATGAATATTTCCACCAGTGTGGCAACAAACCAAACAGGTGCCTACCTCGGTCAAATTTTCCAAACTTGAAGTGCGGCAAGATTTGGCTACGAACCAAACATGCCCACAATATGAACAACTCTAACATCACTCTGTTTTACATAGCTTATATTTATGAAAGCGCTCTATAAAACGATCAAAACATTTTCTAATGTAATTACTAAATAACTTTTATTTATAATGATTATTTGTATTACGTCGGCTGTCAAAAAATTAGAGTGCATTTCTAAAAAGAACAGATACTAGAATAATTCTCTCTAGAGTCGTCGTAGTACTAAAAAAGGTGCATTCCACTTCAAATACGGAGTAGAGTGGAGACGACGGCGAGCACTGCTCCCGTACTCGGGCGATGATTGCGGGCAACCTCCAAAGTCCAAGCAAGCAGCAGCAGCAGCAGCAGCAAACGAGCACATGCTTTTAGCCGGTAACAGTAGTAGTATACTCGGGTGTCGAGTTGTCTAGCCCCAACCTCTCCTGTGCAAACACACACGAAGACGACAGCAACCCATCTCCTACCACTACTACTACTTTTATTTTCTGAAGGCCGTGGTGTCATTTGTGCAAAGCCAGCACGTCGCAATGGGGGAGTAGTACTAATCTAGCAGGCCACCTGCATTTGCTTTATTGGACACCTTTCAGCGGCTACAACCTGCGAGATTGGTGGTTTGCTTGTCCTCCTGCTCCGTTTCGGTTCCAGAAATTTCTGGCGTCCCTAGTACTTGCGCCTTGCGCAGTTTGCTGTGGTCTGGGTTTCTCGTTCTTCTTCGGGTGGAATTCAAGAAATGCTCCAGGTTCCAATTGGTGGCTGAAATCTCTGCGAGGGTTTAAGGTACAGTCCCCCTCCAACGTTGTTTCAGTTTTCAAATTTGTTTTATATCTTTATTCTTTCTTTTTTTTAAAGGGCAATTTTCTTTTTGCTTTCTTTTTTATGTGCTTGATTTTCTTTCTCCTTTTTCCTTTTTGTTCTCCAATTGGATTCACTGTGGTCAGCTTTTGGCTTCCTCTTCAGTACCTGCTACTTCACTCCTAAATGTTCCTCTGTTTCTTCTCCATTTTTTATTTGCTGTTTTTGGCACCAAGAAATGGATGACTGATTTAGACTTTGAGAGGGTTGGTGCGTTTCCACATTTTCTTGAGAGCGGCAGCCTCTAGATCTGAGCAGGTGGATGCATTTTGGTGTGCGTGGTGTGAATTCCAGTTCGGGAGTACTTCGTTAGTTTCTTGTTTACATTGAGAAGTTTTAAACTTTTCCTCTTTTGTGGCCGCACTGTGCATCCTGTAAATCCGTGGGGGGCTATCCCCATCATCCTCTAGTGGAGTAGCGGAGCATTCTTTTCTTTCTCTTCCAAATTTCTTTTTCGGAAATAAGTTCTGGATCTGGTAGAAGAAAGAGTTAGCAAACGTTCTGCTCTTTCAACTGCTATTTCTTTTTGCTAGTTTTTCTTTTCAGTTTCCTATTACTAAACTGTAAATAATTTTAGTTTTACTATTTCCAGCCTTGAATTCTCCCTTTCCCTGTGATTGATAGCATGGTCAGAATATCAACTTTTTTTTAGCATTATACTATTCCTAATTGGGGGTCCTTTCTAATTTGGGGAATTTTGGATAGAACAAGAAATGCACATCCTGTAGCTTTGAAGGACATGTATTTTCAGTGTGCTAGTTGTTAGAAGAACAAGTAACATTTACACTTACTAAAAAGGCGATGCTGCTAAAAATTTCCCTCATCTTCGTTGCTAACTAACTTGTCCTTTGATCAGAGAGAAAAAAAAAGAGGAGAAATTGGCCTGAGAAATAGAGAGGAATATGGCTGACATTGAAGCCGGCACGGTGGCCACGGACCTGGGCAGTTCGAGAAGATCACAAGATGACAATGCAACATTAATCCCAAATAGTGGCAATTTGGAAGGTTCAAGCCACAAGGGCACGAAGACCACCAGGTTCAAAGATGATGAGGTTGTTGAGATCACCCTCGATGTGCAACGCGAGTCAGTGGCAATCCAAGATGTCAGGGCAGTTTATGACGGTGGCTCAGCGCACAGTGGTGGGTTTGGTGGCCTGTCGTTGGTGTCACCTTCCTCATCGGGAAGTGGCAAGCTGTCGTCAAAACTTAGGCAGGTGACAAACGGGTTAAAGCTGAAGAATTCAAGCAAGAAGGTGCCACAGGCACCGGTAGCAAAGACAGTGAGGAAGAGATTGGATCGAAGCAAGAGTGGTGCTGCCGTGGCGCTCAAAGGCCTGCAGTTTGTAACTGCGAAAGTTGGCAATAACGGCTGGGCTGCAGTGGAGGAACGATTCAAGCATCAACAGGTTGATGGCGTGCTGCTCCGTTCAAGATTTGGGAAATGCATTGGTAATTTCAGCAGTTGGAGTGAAATTGGACAGATATTTGAAACAATGGTAATTCAGGCGTTGCTTTTGATTGTGCAGGGATGGAAGGGTCTGACGAGTTTGCAATGCAAGTGTTTGATTCATTGGCGAGGAAGAGAGGGATAGTGAAGGAGGTGCTGACTAAGGAGGAGCTCAAAGATTTCTGGGAGCAACTGAGTGATCAGGGTTTTGACAACCGTCTTCGAACATTCTTTGACATGTTAGTACTTTGTGTTTCCTTCTTTATAGATGTACAGTATGCGATGAATTTGCCAAGTCCAAATTTCACTTCACAATACTTGGCTCAATTAACTTGCAATCTTATAAAATTTTCAAGCAAAACTATTGGAACAAGCTTATGTATGGTTGTTCAGCCATTTCATATTGCAATTAATATGTGTTCATCTCTTTGTGCAGGGTTGACAAGAATTCTGACGGAAGAATCACAGCAGAGGAGGTTAAGGAGGTAAGTGAGAAGACTCGGAACTGAAAATCTAATGTCTTCATGTTGTACATTTAAGGTATTAAACAAATGATAACATGCTTTTGCAGATTATTGCCCTTAGTGCATCAGCAAACAAACTTTCTAAGATCAAGGAGCGAGCTGATGAGTACACAGCACTCATTATGGAAGAGCTTGACCCTGACAGCTTGGGCTACATCGAGGTTTGTCCAAATTCACTCATCAAAATGACAGCTGGGACACAAGCTATATCTAACTTCACTAAACAATTAACAGCTCGAGGACTTGGAGGCACTCTTGCTGCAGTCACCATCTGAAGCTGCTGCAAGATCAACAACCACCCACAGCTCCAAACTTAGCAAAGCTCTTAGCATGAAGCTTGCATCTAGCAAGGACATGAGTCCACTTCACAATTACTGGCAGGAGTTCTTGTACTTCCTCGAGGAGAACTGGAAGCGCATTTGGGTTATTACTCTCTGGCTCTCAATCTGCATTGCCCTTTTCATTTGGAAGTTCATCCAGTATCGTAACCGAGCTGTATTTCACATCATGGGTTACTGTGTCACCACTGCAAAGGGTGCTGCAGAGATCCTCAAATTCAATATGGCCCTGGTCCTCCTTCCTGTCTGCCGAAATACAATCACTTGGATTCGATCAAAAACACAGATTGGAGCTTTTGTACCCTTCAATGACAACATAAACTTTCATAAGGTAAAACCATATGGATTTAACCATTATGGAACACAGCAATGGATCTTTCCATGTGAAAGACTATATAACCTGTTGACCTGTTTGTCTGATAGATAATATAGCACTGAACAAGCTGTGATTTAACATAGCTAAGATGGAGGTTACATAATCTGTATGCTATTATTGTGCAGGTAATAGCAGCAGGTGTTGCAGTTGGTGTTGTTTTTCATGCAGGTGCTCATCTGACATGTGATTTTCCTCGCCTCCTCAATGCGAGTGATGCTGCCTATGAACCATTGAAGCCTTTCTTTGGGGACAAAAAGCCACCAAATTACTGGTGGTTCGTAAAGGGGACAGAAGGGTGGACAGGTTTGGTCATGGTAGTGCTCATGGCAATAGCTTTTGTATTAGCCCAGCCATGGTTCCGACGTAACAAGCTCAAGGACTCTAATCCACTCAAGAAGATGACTGGTTTCAATGCGTTTTGGTTTACCCACCACCTATTTGTTATTGTGTATACTCTGCTCATCGTCCATGGAACATGTTTGTATCTAAGCAGGAAGTGGTACAAGAAAACGGTAAAAATCTACACCTTGATGTTGATAGAAAATTTAATAATCAAAATTGATACTTATGGATAATTTTTATCGTTGTTAGACATGGATGTACCTCGCTGTTCCTATCCTCTTATATTCAAGTGAGCGTATTCTTCGGCTATTTAGGAGCCATGATGATGTTGGGATTCAGAAGGTACCACCAATTAAACCATTCCTTTCATTTGGTTTTACCTTGTTTATCTTTTTGAACTTGAATATTACAAACAGTCACTTCTCTTTTTTTTTTGTAATATAGTCTGTCGTAGAAACACACCAGTAACCTTTAAATATTGGAGACATACTGTGAACAGCAAATTGGCCTTAATTTTTTTAAAACTTTGGATTCATTCTTTTTTGGCTTTTAACTTTTTTGCCCTCAACAGGTTGCGGTATATCCAGGGAACGTGTTGGCTCTCTATATGTCCAAGCCACCTGGTTTCAGATACCGGAGCGGGCAGTACATCTTCATAAAATGTCGTGCCGTGTCTCCATATGAATGGTAGCCACATTACACATTTTAATAAAAAGATTGCACTGCTTTAATTATAAAATCAGCAGATGATTAATAGTGCCATAATTTGGTTCTCTCATAGGCACCCGTTTTCCATTACATCGGCGCCAGGAGATGATTATCTTAGTGTCCACATTCGCACAAGGGGTGATTGGACTTCACAGCTTAGGACTGTCTTCTCTGAGGTAAATCAGCTTCTTTTAGCCCTCGGTTTGTCTGTTGATCAGCTTCCTATCGGAATGAATCTTGGGAACTTTTGGAGAATGAGTTTACATATTTCAATAACAATGTGTTGCAGCATTACTTATATGGAGCGCTTAGATATTTCTTGTACCAAATATATCATAATTTTACTTAAAAAGTTTAAACTTCTGAAGCATGGTGAATTGTTATGTTTGTTCATTTGTCATATCTGATATTCTGATGCCGTTGCTCTACTTGATGGAACTGACAATAACCCTAAATGTGAACCAGGCATGTCGGCCTCCCACTGAAGGAGAAAGTGGACTTCTTAGAGCTGACCTTTCCAGGGGACTCAGTGACGACAATACAAGGTGGAAAAGAATTCCTTCAATTTGTTTACAAAATGTAGCACAGTACAATATATTTCTTACTTTCATCTGATCATGATCTTTGTTTGACCTGTACTAGATTCCCAAAACTTTTGATTGATGGGCCATATGGTGCTCCAGCACAAGATTACCGGGAATATGACGTGCTACTTCTGATCGGACTAGGCATTGGGGCCACCCCATTGATCAGCATTATGAAGGATGTGCTTAACCACATTCAGCATGGTGGATCGGTGGCAGGCACAGAGCCTGAGGGCAGTAGCAAGGCTAAGAAGAGACCATTCATGACGAAGAGGGCCTACTTCTACTGGGTCACAAGAGAAGAGGGCTCCTTCGAATGGTTCCGAGGGGTCATGAACGAGGTGGCTGAGAAGGACAAGGATGGAGTGATTGAGCTCCACAACCACTGCTCAAGTGTGTATCAGGAGGGTGATGCTCGTTCCGCCCTTATTGTCATGCTCCAAGAACTCCAACATGCAAAGAAGGGTGTTGATATCTTGTCTGGAACTAGTGTCAAGACGCACTTTGCCAGGCCTAATTGGCGAAGTGTCTTCAAGCATGTTGCGGTCAACCATGAGAACCAGCGTGTCGGTATGTGTTGTTCCTGCATTGTCAACTCCAGCACTCTGAATATGTCAATTGATCCCATCATCTGTTAACATTTGATTTTGTTTCAGGGGTTTTCTACTGTGGTGAGCCAGTCCTGGTGCCGCAGCTACGGCAGTTGTCAGCAGATTTCACCCACAAGACAAACACAAAGTTTGAATTCCACAAGGAGAACTTCTAATGGTATAACTTGACAAGCACCTGCGTATGGTCCCCTAGTGCTTGATGTGAATTATAAGGTTTATATATATATATATATATATATATATATAGGTAGAGCAATAAAATGGAGTAATTTTTTCTAGATTCCAAAATCCCACCATGTTTTTTTTTTTTTTTTTGCATGTGTGCTCTGTCCATCCCTGTTTACTCCTACTGGAAGGAGCCATGGCCTGCGCGCTTTATGTTGTCGCCTAAGTTGATATCAACACACTTGTGTTTCACCCGCATGATGCACAAAATTTGAGTTATTGTATTTGAAAGTTGTGAGCAAAAATTCCCAGCGTGTAACCTTAAAAGTTCAATTCAGAGTGACCTTACATTTCGTTTTTGAGCTGATCTCGGTAGGTCCATTGTTGTTATTGGTTATCTGCTACTTGTTTAATGTATATGGTTTGCCTTGCAAAGCATTGCCCTCTATATTGAAGATCGAAGGTAGGTATTTGTGGCAAATGAGGCAGTTTCATTTGCAATGTCTATGGTTTGCCTTGCATAATGTATATGGATTGCTGTGCTGATGTAGACAAGCTACACTTTGTGCATTTATCAGATTGTTCTGGTTTCTGGACATTGCAAAAAGAAGAATATAGACAAGCTACACTTTGTGCATTTATCAGATTGTTCTGGTTTCTGGACATTGCAAAAAGAAGAATATATCTAACATTTGGCCTGGTAATATAATTGTGTAAATATATATAGAGATTAGAGACAGGATAAATCCTAGAAGTCGTCTCTTTTTACTTGTCTTATTTTTAACTTGCTTCTTCTGTCTTCGTTTGGTTTATCAACATTTTTTAAAGTGATTATCTCGTACAGTTACGCTATTGTCGCTGTTTTCCATCATCTCACACTTCTTCCATAATCTCGAGAGTTGGGCTGAAATGACACTCTTGCATTGTAGATTAACAAAACTAGCCGATTGTTCGAATCAAATACAAATTTGTCACCGCGGAGTCGCGAGAATTCACCACATTGCAATTCCGGCCCCTAGGGGCACAAAACCCCACTCGTATGGCCCTCAGGGGCACTTTAGTGCCACATGACACTTTGTTCGCCCTAGGGGCACTTCAGCCTTCTCTTCCGTGCCCCTGGGGTACGGTTGAGTCTCAGTCGACCCCTTGGGCCACGGTAGCCCCTCAACTTGATTTTTTTTAACCTAATTGTTGCTTTCAGCGCTCAGATTCGCACTGTCCCCAGCATGCGCGAAAAATCTGACAGATTGCAAGCGGATAAAAACCCAACAAATGCATCCCTTCGCTTCGCGCGCGGCTATAAAACCGAGTGACACACTCTCATTCCCCTATACCAGAACCATTCCGCTCTATGTAGAGAGAGGATTGATCGAGCAAGAGGCAGTACGATCGGCCGAAATTAGTTCTAATTTCTTTGGCGATTTGAGGGTGCTTAGAGAAGTGTTTAGCTCCAATTTCTTTGGCGATTTGAGGGTGCTTAGAGAAGTGTTTAGCAGTCGTTTTAGTAGAGTTAGTTCGACATCAATTCAAGATCTTCTAGAGGGGTAATTTCTCTCGTAGTTATGAACTGTGTAGTTAGTGTTAAAGTATTTAGTCGTAATTGAAATAGTTGTAATTAATTAGTCGTATTTTATTTTGCAAATTAGTTAGTTGTATTTAATGAAGTCATAATTAATTAGTTGTGCTTAGTTACTCGTAATTAATTTATCGTAGTTAACTAGTTGTAATTAAAATTCGTAACTAAAATAGTCATATCTAATTAACATAATAATTTAGTCGTAATTAATCAGGCTTCATTAAATTAGTCGTTAGTTTGCCGTATTGAATTATTTAAATAATGCTAGTTAGTTATTCGTAATTAAATATGCTTAATTAAATACATTCAATTAAACAGCCATCAATAATTAGCCATAATTAATTAATCATAATTAGTTAAGTAATTTTTAAATTAGCCATCGATAATTAACTGTAATTAATTAATCCTAATTAGTTAGGCTTAAGTAAACAACACTAATTAATTAGTCATCAATAATTAGTTGTTATTAGTTAGTCGTAATTAATGACTCCTATAGCTTCTTTGCACAGTTTTGTTGCACTCAATACACCAAAGTCGTTATTTTGCTTAGGTTGGGTAATGTGGTTATTTTTTGTACAGTAAGTTAGGTTATTGTGGCTTTAGAAAATGTCAAACATACAAGATTTGCTTGTGTTTTTATGGGTAGTGTGGTTATTTGGTGTACAATAAATTGGGTTGTTGTGGTTTTAGGAAATGTCGAACACGCAAGATTTGGTTGTGTTTTATGACAACGGTCTCATACGAAGCGGGCCCAACGGGTTGGACTTTCGTTGTGCCAATGCAAGGTGGTTCGGGCAGAGAGGCTCTATACATCAAAGAGGTAAGTTAAGTACAATTTACATCCTGATTATTTATTTGGCCTTACGTTTTGCTAACGTCACTCAATCGTTCTGCCCGCCTCGCAAAATAGGGCTTCCTTCGAGACTGGCCACCGCCGCGGGCAATCAGGACACAAGGGGAAGGCACCAATGCGCCGCCAATACTAATTCTGATCCTCCTTTTTTCGATTCCATAAAAGTCAGGGCATGTATGGTAGGTGTTTTTCGGTTTTTTTTATTTGTGCATGCTGTCGTTTCTAATGCACGTAACCAACTGCTACACGTCATGAAATGTAATTCGCAAATTTCATTTCGAAGTCTCTCAAATTTTATTGCAAAATTTCAACAATTTCATTTATCAAATTCCATTCCCTAAACCCTAACTTCACATGAAATGATAAAAAGCCCAATACCATGCGGGAGGCTGTCGTAGCCCAGGAGGCCGACCGAGGCTCAACCATATCCCTGGGGCACGGACGAGGGGATTGAAGTGCTCCTGCACCGGACGGGGTGCCATGTGGCACTAAGGTGCCCCGGAGGGCTGAATGAGGTTGAGTCCGTGCCCCTGGAGACCGGACGAGGGTGCAACACCCTGGGGGCGAACGAGAGGGATTCTATACCTTTGTATGCCGGAATTGCGACATAGCTAGTCTGTGCGACTCTGCAATAATATTTTTACGTTTTATTTGAACAGAGGGCTAGTTTTGTTAATCTACGGTGCAACAGTATCGTTATAGCAAAAAAAAAAAAAACTCCGTAATCTCATGCGGCCATTCCCTGTCATCGCCTATGTGTGCGCTTACGTGGCTGGTTGGGTGCACGTGGGCCTTGGATTGCCGCCTGACCCAATGAAGGTGGACGTCTAGCGTGGCTCTACTGGGACGCCATCGCAAACGGGCATTTTTCTCAGCCCAAACGTTGATGCTCGTGCCGTCCCGTGCTCTCCTCCGCCTCCCACCGCCGCACAGCCGGGGCCGGCGTGCCGGAATGGGAGGCCGCGGCGGCCGTCAGCCAGCCATCGGGAGACTCTTGTAAACGCCCGTAGCGACGGCGAGCTACACGGTGGATGGAGGAAGCATAGTATATGTGTATTTGGAGGGAGGGCGAGGTGGCCCAGTTCATGTGCTCATGGGGTGTTCGAAAAAATGGCTGTGATCCCTCGTGACTCGCGCAATACCCATGTGGACTTGGGATGAGATGATCGTTCTGCATTTGCACTGCGTACTTTGGGATGGCGAGATATGAACAGCTGAAGAACCGCCTGGACGGTGCTCGACGAAATGGCAATATGGCTCGGGTATACCGTGCGGCTGGAGAATCTTAACAGGTAAAAGCAAGCCGCATTCTCATTGTGCATTGCGCTCGGAGGCGACGCGTTCGGCGCGGCAGGGCGCTAGCATGCGCTCTGCCCGACACGGTACGCCGCGTGTTGTTCCTCCTCGTGTGCTGTGCCGAGCGCGTTGCTTCTCGTCGCCCTTGCTCTTTGTTTTCCCCAGCGCGTTCTTATCGTCTAGTCTTTCTCCCAAGTTTCTTCTTCCCCGTTTCTTCACTGTTGTGTCTTTGTCCTCGCGTTTCGCTGGTTTCTTGCCGTCGTTGTGTTCTTAGGTTCTTCCCTCCTCTTGCTTTTGGCTGGGTTAGAGTGGATTTTGTTTCCCCCCTTCCTTCGTCGGCTTCGCGTCCTTTCTTGCCTGCTGCCATCACCGTTACTCTTTTCCTCTCCTTATGCGTCGGTGCTTCGTTCTTTTCGATCGGCTTCGTTTGTTCCTCTCTCTGATTTGTTGTTGCTCCTTGCTGTCCGTTTGCTCCATGCGTTGATCGTAGTTTTTCCGTGTTCTAGTTTTTTCGGTGCTCACTTGTTTCTTCTACCTTGCATGTGAAGAGGCTGTGCAAGAAGGGGCGGCTGGAGCATACGTGGTGGCTGCTGCTGGACGCGCTACCGCGCCCACTGCCGACGCTGCTCTGCTACGCCGTTCTCATCGCCTACGTCAACCGCGTGCTCTGCCTCTATGCGCTCCTCGATCACGCCGCGAGGCTCCCGCTCCGCTCCGCCCACTACACCTACTCCTCCGCGCTCACGTCCTGCGCCCGCTCCCGACGCCTCCGCCTCGGGAGGTCCGTCCATGCGCACCTCCTCTGCCGCCCTCGAACACTCCCGACACCACCATCCTCCGCAACTCGCTCTTCAACCTCTACGCTTCCTGCGTGCGGCACCGCGATGGCCGCGTCGACGCGTCCATAGGCTGTTCAGCCGCGTTCTTCGTTTCCGCAATGTTTGTTTTGTTCGTTCAATCTTTGCCTTCTCTACAGCCGGTCGTTCAATCTTTGCCTTCTCTACGGCCAGGAGGTCGGAGTTGCAACAGCATTTGTTGTCATCATAGTTGTAGAGTTGCTTAAGGTAATGGAATAAGTTTTTTTTTCTTGCTTATGAATTTCCTTACTATTTTGCGTTCATATTTATGAAGCTCTATTTCTTGATCCATGTTCATATGTACTCTTCACTTTTAAGTTATTTCATCTTAATATTGTATGGAGAAGCTTCGTGCTATTCCTTACAAAAGCTGTGATGCAGTGTGTTTTTATTTTGGAAGTTTGGACCGAAATAGCCCTGTAGAGCACTGAAATTCCAAAATTGGTCTCTATAACTCAGAAATTCCAGATTTGGCCCTCTAACCCCGCGTCTTTGCCGGGGACCGCAAAGAATCGAGCCGCTACCGTGTGGGGCAAGAAGCCGAGGTGTCGCTGACCAACGGCAACAACCGAGGTGTTGCCGTGCGTCTGGCCAAGAAGACTTAGGTGTCGTCGCGACAGGCGGCGGTGGCCGACTGCACTTCCTATGGTCGGACACGGCAAAGACTCGCTTCCCGCCACGCGTCTTGTGTTCGCAAGCCGCGCCGCCCGCCACGCGCGCGCTCGCACGCCCACTCACGCCCCGTGCGCGCCTTGGCTTGCCCCTGCGTTGGCCCTTGCATGCTGCATAAAATGGAGCGAACGCAAAATATCAGCATTGTTCTTCGCATTCAACCGAGAGCAAGAAACGCAAAGAGGAAGAGAGCTAGAGAGGAAGAGCAGATAGCAGTTCAAGCTCGCGCAGTTGCGGAAGTTATGCATCGTGTTGTGAGCACCCAGAAAAGGTAATTGTCATTCGCATACGGCTATCGTTGTAGCAATGTGATTAGCATGCAATTAGATGAATGATAGATTCTTATTCTAGCAACTAAGTTGTTATGGTTGTGTAGTAGGTGTATTTGAACGTAACGTTCGGATGTAAAATGAGTACACTTAGTGTGATTAGCATGTAATTAGTACACTTAGTGTGATTAGCACGTAATTAGTAGACGTAGTGTCGCTTACGGCCGGGTCCCACCGAGCGCATGCACCACGTGCGTGGTCATTGGACCCTTGACTGGGCATGGTGACCTTCGGTACATGCACTATGCCATGGACCGAGTGAATGACAAACGGACCCCGCTTGTCAGTAGGTTTTTAATTCAATTCAAAAGATAAATAAATAAGAGCACTATACAGTAGACCCCGCACGATGTTAGCTCGGGTATAAAAAGTTATAAATGCATTTAGAATTGGCGAAGTGATTTTTTTTTTGCACTGTAAATTGAATGAACTAAAAAAGTTAATAACAATTTGAAAGTAACTACAAATTAAGTGAAACTAATTTTGTTGGTTTCCATTTTTATTGCACTTTAACTTAGAATAGGTTTGAAACTCCTTACTGCCATTGAAAATATGTGAATTGAATTAAATTCGGTTAAGAATTTAATTTTTACCGTAGAAATTGAATTAAGTTCAACATTTCATAGAAAATCCATATGAACTCCAATTGAGGTGAATCAATTTTTGTTGGTCATGAAATTTTATTCTGTAGTTAACCATGAAATGCTTAAATAGAAATAGAATTGAACCTGCAACCATGCAATTTTTCTGTCCAATAGTACATAAAATTTTGCAGAAATTACAGAAGTGTTAGGAACTTGGACATAAAATTATAAAATAGTCTGAGGTGGTTTAACGTGCAATTGAAATGTGCATGAGACGCAACAGAACTAGAATTCAAAACATTGAGTACAATACCCACAAATTTGTAGAAGAATTTATTTAGAAAACCCATAAATAATTGGATGGTTCGAGCTGCATATAAATGGTTTCATATGGACCTATGTTAGGTACTTCATGGCGGAGATTCAAGATTTGTTCGTGTTCCACGGGAACGCCCTCGTACGCGATGGACCGTACGGTGCAGACCTGTCAAATTATCACCGGACCATGATCCGGGCGCCGGCTTTGAAGGACATGAGTCTCTCGGAGCTAAGGCGGTGCGTGCATTCCACGTTCGATCACGCCACTAGAAGGAAGAAGCTGCGCATCGAGGCGTTGTATGCCTCGGTGGTAGGTGGTGCAGGCGAGACCGTTTGACAACTTATGAAGGTCACATGTGACGCTTCATGGGCCAATTACATGGTGGTTATTTACAACCTCGCTGCTGCGATATATGCGCGGCCGATTGTCTACGTTCAGTTCATGGAGAGGACGGGGACATCCGGCATGGGTGGTTTCGGTGAAGCTACTAGTGAGGAGGAGCTTGCTTTGGTCTGCGGTGTTGGATGAGACGCGGGCGAGGAAGTGGGAGATGGAGACTTGAGGAGGCGTGTCGTCAATTTCCAGCCTGATAAGCCACCTCGTCGCAACAGATGTGTCCATTTCGCCAAAGCTCCTGCTGACGGATGTTGCTAATATGGTGGGGTTCCCGGTCAGCTATAAGACGGCATGGCGGGCGAAACGCAAGGTTGTGGAGCGAATGTTCGACACATTCGAAGAGGCTTACAACCTAGTACCAAGAATGTTGCATCAAATCGCAGAATCTAATCCCGGGACATACATAAACAAGCTTGAGCGGTTGCATCCGACGGAGGGGCTCAATTGTTTTGTTCTTGAAAGGGTCTTCTGGGCCTTCCGTCAAGCGATCGAAGGGTTCAAGCATTGTCGTCCCGTGCTGGATGGCACCTTCCTATGTGGGAAGTATAAGGGTACCATCCTCACCGCCGTTGCAGCCGATGCGAACGACCAGCTAGTCCCCGTGGCATTCGTAATTGTTGAGAGTGAGAACACCGATAGCTGGCTGTGGTTCCTGTGCAATGTGAAGCAGGCGGTGGTCCAAGATCGCCCGGAGGTGTGTGTCATCTCGGACCGCAATGCTGGGTTGATGTCTGCGTTGAGCATGATGCAAAACGGGACGCAGCCGCTGTTCCAGTGGAACGATGTTAGGAGCCGTTGGTGCATGAGGTATCTCACGGAGAACTTCCACACAAGGTTTTGGAGTAAGGACCTCATGAAGATGTTCAAGAAGCTCTGCATGTAGAACCAAAGGACGAAGTTCGAAGCGGTGTGAAAACAGCTCAATGAGGAGACCGGGAAGCATGTAAGGGACTCGGCGAATGCCGAGGCAAGGGCAGCTGCTGTAGGGTCGGTGAGAGTTAGGGAGTTTACACAATGGGTTAACTCGCATGCACCTGACTTGGAGAAATGGTCTTTGCTGCGCGACACCGATGGTGCAAGGTACGGGATCATGACGACCAACATGTTGGAGGTGTACAACGGTGTCCTCAAGGGTGTCCGCTCCTTGTCGGTCACTGCGATCGTGGAGGAGAGCTGGAATCGTACCATCGGATTATTCGTTAACAGAGCCATGATGGCCAAGAAGCATCTGGACGATGGCAAGTAATTCTCCGAAGTAATGCATGCCTACATGGAGAATAAGATCAGCAAGGCTTGATCGCACGCTACTCGAACCATGGATGGCGTCAGGTAGAAGTTTGAGATCCAGCTTAGGGAGAAGTACGTGATGGGCCACGCTAGAGGATCGTAAGCAGGTCTGCACGATTGGTGAAGAAGCGTCGTGCACCTGCAACAAGCCGCGGCTTCTCCACAAACCATGCTCCCATGTGTACGCGGCGTGGCGGCAGACCTCGGAGCGTTACATCTCCGAGTACTACGACATCCACCACCTCTATGGCACTTAGAGTGCCGAGTTCCATTCGTACGGTCTGGACACACACTACAGGGATCTCTAGCCGGGGCAGGTGAAGTGGGTGCCCAACGACACACTGAAGCATCCCGACCGTGGAAAATGTCAGTCACGACGCATCCAGAACGACATGGATGACAACCAGCGCGGGCAACGGGTTCGCCGCCTAGTTGCGGTATGCAAGAGCAAGTTGTGCACTCTATCACCACGCCTAAATGCAGATCTCGGACAAGTAGTGCACCGTAGCGAGTAAGATGTAATTACTAAGTCGTGATGTTGTATGCTTATTTTAATGCCTTGAATAAGTTGTGTTGTTGTTGATCTATGCTTTTGTGTACGGACGTAATGTTATGTTGTCTGGGTCATTTGTTAACTCATTATGGTCATATGTACGGTTATGTTGGACGAGTGTGCATATGGTGTTATTAACTTTTTGTCGTATATTTTTTCTTATTTTTTTGTGCCATACAATATGTTTTACATGTGGACTAACATGTTGTTTCCTGTCGGCAGAGATGGCATGACCTCCGCTTGACGATGCGCACGAGCCGCCGACCTGCTGGGATGGGGACACCGTTGTCGGGCGTGGTCCCGGCGTCGCCCTCGAGCTCGGGTCTGAGCGCCCCTGAGAGATGTTGCCCCTTGATGAGTGGTACGTCCCAAGGCTGCGGGACACCAGCCTCCTACCCCTTGCCCGCATGTTGGACCTCCCGCACGCGTTGCAGTTTGACGCGGCACTCCTATCTACGCTCGTGGACCGTTGGAGAGTGGAGACTCACACATTCCACTTCCGGTGAGGGGAGATGACCATTACTCTGAAGGACGTAGCTATACTTACAGGTCTGCCACTGCGTGTTCTTCCAGTAGTGTTACCTCCGAGTGCAGTAGACTAGAAGGTGCGTATGACCAACAGATTAGATCACCTGATTCCTGCAAATATGTCGGGTGTGCCACATTCCTGGCTGTGGGAGTACATGACCTGCCCCGTGCATGCAACTGTGGAGGCAGTAAGGACACACTTCGTCGCGTACCTTTTGTTCCTATTCGGATGGATCCTGTTTCTTATGACTCAGGGAGACTGCGTGTACCCCAGCTACATCCATCTCGCAGAGTCTTTGGTGGACGTCTGGCCCGACAAGGTTCCACAGTACAGTTGGGGCTCCGTAGTGCTTTGCGCCACTTACCGAGGGTTGTGCGATGCCTCTCAGCGCAATACAGGCAGAGAGCCAGTCCTCGCGGTATGCTACACCCTACTACAGTTATGGTCGTGGGAGCACTTTTCAGACTGGCCAGGAGGATTCTCCTCCACACAACAACCTACTCAGGTACGCTATAATGTAATTACAACGATTTTTCTGTTGCATAAAACCAAAGACTAACTAACCCAGTACCCTTCCCGCAGGAAGAGCACCAGTAGGTTGACGATATGCTCGAGCTGAGCGCACACCTACACCGAGATCACCCGGTGCCGGGACCTAAATATGCAATCTGGACCCTCTGTATTCTCGTGACTAGTCCAGGATCACGCTAGTGCACACAGTGTCAACATCGATGAAATATCACATCCATACAATGAATATAAGATTAAACGAGTACTTTGATTAACAAATAACTGTTGGGACTTTACGGTCGAGTTTTACATTTTATTAAGCCATGCAAGGCTGACAATAAAGAAATAACTGCAGCGGAAACGAAGTAAACTCCGGTGGGCTCCCATCAATTTACCACAGGCAACTGACTGGGATCAAGACCCTAACGATCAACCTTCGTATAACTCTTCTTCAAAAGCAGGCGATGACTCCTCCATACATTGATTTGTTTAGCAAGAGTGAGTACACACCGTACTCGCAAGTCATACCACAGAATGCATTTATACATGATGGCTTATTCCAAAGGAATGGCTTCTGTGGTTAATTTGCGAAAATGCAACATTTGTAATTGAATACAAATAATAGATCGAAAGCATAATTCAAAACAAATAGACAATAATAAGTTAACCATTGATTTCACAAAGGACACACAGTCTAATCAAATTATTCACACAGCTGCACAAGTTATCTCACACAGCTGACCCTTCCCAATTGTTTTATGAAAATCTAACCCTCGTGTGAAATTCCCGAGCATGTCCATATCCGAGGACGCGGCTATTCGAATAGATTGGTCTAAACACTCTGCAGAGGCTGTACACTTTACCCACACGATACAATCAGTGGGGCCAGCACTGACTATAACAAAACCTTTCAGAGACTTCATCTCAAACAATGACACTCCCGATGTGCTTTCCTGCTGTCCAATTTGTACACACAGCCCTTGGAACGACACACACCGTTGGGGATGTGGATGCAACGAACCGTCCGCGATGTGACATATCACACCTCCAGCCCATCACACAGCTTAAATACAACCTGAGTTGTCAATGTCAAGACTCCATAACTTACTAAGTCAGGCCCAGCCCATACTAGGCATGTGGTTGTACAGTAAGGCCCAGTTCAATGGCGCACAAAGTTAAGTCCTTAATTGACCAAGGCAAGACTTCCAGTTTTTCCCAAATCACAAGGTTTATATCACACAGTTCCACCATTCACACAGATCCACCACTTGCCTCAGTCTAAATCTTTTCCCACCCTGTTGATTAAGTGCAACACATGCCATCAACGAGTAACAGCACACAGCACACACAGTTTTCATCACACAGTTCCATAATCACTTAGTCAAGTTCATAATTGCGACTCAGATGAAATGATGACTCGTGGCATGGCTAAGCAGTCTAATCGTATCTAACCAACCCACGTTGGTGCTATGATAATACCAACTAATAATGAACCAACCTAGGGTGACAAAAGATCATGGCATACAATAGACAAGGTGGATATAACAAATTGGATTAATAACTATCCCAAAAGCATTTAAATAAATACTTGAAATAGAATGCAATACATTGAAACAAGGTATTTTGAAAACTGGGTTCAATATGATCAAAGGTATAACTTGCCTTGGAATAGATCTAGATATTGGTCTTGGTCTTGAGGTGCTCCTTCTTCTGCAAAATTCCCCGAAGTATCGACGTCTACTCGCAAACAAGACAAAAGAAACCAAAAACAAATAAATACAGAGGCAAAACAAACTCTAAAAATCAAATAAAATTCACCATTAAATAGATCTTAATTTTATATGAATTTACAAATTTGAATGGGCTCAATCGGAGTTCGGATGCAAAAGATATGGGCTTTGGAAGTTTGAAAATCAAATAAAACCCTGATTTTGATTTTATTGAATTTCCCGAATTATTTTTATAAAGAAAAATTAGATTATTGCGCAATGCTTGCGTCAGCCGAGAATTTCTGGAAAAAGAAATAGATTTAAAATAGAATCTGACATGTGGGCCCCACATGTCAGTGACACGGCTCACGGTAGACCAAGTCCACCGAGCCTTTGGATCTGGGTCGGGGCTGAGGTGCAAACTCGCGTGCGTGTGGCACTGACGCGGCGCCTACATGGCTGACACGCACGCACACGGCCGAGGAGGACGCCGACGCGGCCGCCACATCGCATCGACAGCGGCGACGGCTCGGGAACCAATGGCAACGGCGAACGGTGGCTCCTCGCCGGTGGTGAGTGGTACCAGCGTGTAGAGGGGATTATTGCGCACAGTGGGCACCGGTTTGAGCACCTGGGGTTGTCGGAGATGGCCGACGGCGAGCTTGAGGCGGCGAGGCGGTCTCGGGTTTGTCGGACGGGAGCTCCGGTGATGCTCCGGCGATGAGGAGGTGCGCCCGAGGTAGCCTGGGACTTGCTGATCACAGTGCTGTAGACGGCGAGGCAAGGGCGGCGACGACGGCGGCGCAATTCACCGGAGAAGAAGCTCGGCCGAAAACCCTAAAACTCAAAATGCGGCGGCGCTAGGGCGATCGGGGCTACGAGAGTGGCGGCTTTGGGTTGCAGAGGTCCGGGCGGTGCTGAGGGGGTATTTATAGGCCCGGAGATGCCGAGATTTGGAAACCCCCAAATCGGGTCCGAAATGGCCGCGATTTGAATTTCCGAGATTCGGGGAGATTGAAACCGATTTGGTGGTTGATTCTGTTGGAGATAGATGCGGAATAGACAGGGGTTTAAATTGGTGGGGTTGGCGCAAGAAGATCGGGACGAGAGTCCCGTTGTCGTACGCGCGGCCAAGCTCTGGCAATGGCGGCCGAGGCGAGCGACACGCGAGCGCGAGGAAGAAGAAAGCCCGCGGAGACGACGACCTCGGGCGGGCCCACTGGCCAGAGAGAGCGAGGAGAGCGGGTGAAGCGCCGTGCGATGGAAATCCAACGGCTGGAAGCGAGCGCGGGCGGGGCTGGGCTGAGAGAAAAGAGGGCTGCGGCGGAATAGTGTTGGGCTTCGGCCCAGCACTGTTCTGAAGGATTTTCTTTTGATTTTTCTTTTAAATAAATCCAGAAAATACAAATAGCCAATAGAAAATAGCAAATGACTTTGGAAAAAATTCCAGAAAATTCTATAAAATATATCCAAGCATATAGAATCTAAATAAAATAGTTTTGACAATTGTTGATGTTGGGATTAATCATATTAAATTAGTTTGTCCTTAAAGTCCATATTAAGCTTTTTAAATTAATTTTCAAATAAATCCAAATGGTGAATTTTCTCACTACCCCTATTAAAAAGATTTTTTTAAAGCTCTGAAAATTGGGATGTTACACCAGCTTCGCCTCCCAGGTAGCGCCCTTACTACGGCTTTCGAGACGTACGCTGCTCCCCTGATAGGTTCACCTTCCCTGAGGATCAACTACGCCATCCGGGCAAGCGACACGACGATGTACCCTAAGTAATGTCATGACCGTGTAAAACTTATAATGTCATTGTTCATTGTTCATTTTTCCTTTGTGATTTATGTATTGTCCCTATGCATTATGATATTGTGATTTATCGGTACAAAATGTTCTCCGAAATATTCAGTGCAAACGACAACTCTACCTCTCAATTTTAATGTACTAAACCTTAAAGACATAACGCAATG
Organism: Hsuehochloa calcarea; assembly: GCA_036346395.1. Taxonomy (NCBI): domain Eukaryota; kingdom Viridiplantae; phylum Streptophyta; class Magnoliopsida; order Poales; family Poaceae; genus Hsuehochloa; species Hsuehochloa calcarea. The sequence goes on along the minus strand of CM070593.1, from coordinate 4,972,578 downwards.
CTGCTGCACGATACCTCCTCGTCCCCGCTACCTCGCAGACGTGAATTTTCTTCAACCCAATTGCAATTTCGCCACAGGTTATATATAGATGTTTTGGCTGCCATTCCCCTCACTCTTCTCCTCCTCTTCTCCATTCTTCCAGTCTTAAAAGGGATGTCTACAGCCTTATCAAAGTTTTGAGTGACCAGGCAATTAGAAACACTACAATAACACTTGGTTTGCCCTCGTTGTAGGGATCCGGTGAATGTGTTCATCTCGCATATGCCAACGAATCCATCCCGAGTGTTCATAAAATGTTCAAATCTTACGGTAACTTGTACCTGATCATCCCGAATGAATTTCATTCGAAACAGCATGTTTTTCACTTGCAGTTGCTATTCTTTTTACAGAACACAACATGTCGGTTCTGGCTGTGGGCTGATGAAGCTGTGCCAGAGGTTCGAGACATTGTAATGAAAATTGTTGCCTTGCAAGAAGACACCCGTGGTGTTGCTGCGTTTCGTCAAGTACCTCGACTCTTTGATCAACCAATGGAAAATAAAGATATTATGCTTAAAAGACTGGATGAAAGGATGAAAAGGGTTGAGAAAATGCTTTAGAAATTAGTTAAGATAGTTAGTTTTGCAGTCTTCCTTCTATTATTTGTTGTTCTTACCAAGTAGAAGTTTAGTTTTAATAAGATTGTAATATCCACTCTTTATCTACGCATCCCTACATTATATGATGTATGCCTTTGCGACGTTGTTGTACTCCTTTGTATCATGTATGCCTCTGTCTAATTCCGTTATAAATACGTTGTGTGCGAATTCATGAAACCTTAATTTTTGAAACCTACATTCCAAATTTTGGAGACCAAAATCTGTAATGTTGTAGACAATTTCAGAACACTTAGTTTTCGCAATGACAAGACCGCACGACTTCTCTTGCAAAGCAGGATATGATCACCATCTGCAAAGTAAGACGTGACAACACTCTGCCTCGCAACTTTTCAGACTAAAAGGACAACACTCTGCAAAGTAGGACGTAACTTCTCTCTGCAAAGCAGGACGAGACAGGACTCTACAAAGTAAGACGTGAAAACACTCTGCTCGCCAGCTTTTCGAACCGAAAAAGACAACACTCTGCAAAGTAGGACGTAACTTACATGTGCAAAGCGGGACAAGAACGGACTCTGTAAAGCAAGACGTGACAACACTCTGCCTCTCCAGCTTTTCAAACCGAAAGAGACAACACTCTGCAAAGTAGGACGTGACTTCTCTCTGCAAAACAGGACGAGACGGGACTATGCAAAGTAAGACGTGACAACACTTTGCCTCGCCAGCTTTTCAGACCGAAAGGACCGCACCCTGCAAAACAGGACATGACTTCTCTCTGCAAAGCAGGACGTGACCCGAGGAGGCAGCTTTACGCAGCGACGTGACAACACTATTCCTCTTGGGGGCCGCCAGCAAGTTTGCAAAAAGATAAGACAACACTCTGCCACGCCGGCTACTCACGTGAATTTAACCACACCATGCCAACCCTGTGGCTTATAAAAGGAGGTGGAAGACATCTAGGAGAGAAAAGTACACAACCAAACCCAACGCTACACCAGAGCTTGCTTCTCCACGCCGGGATGGACAAGATGAAGAAGCAATGAGACAAGATCCGCGAACTAGCAAGAGCTTCTGCGGCACGGGACGAACAAGCTAGGGCTGCTGCGGCCCGGTCCGGCAAGAGGAGTTTGCCAGGATGACAGCTCTCCGCAATGAAGCCCCCCATAGCAGCACCCCTTACCAGAACATTCCAATCGAGCTTTCGCCACAACACCCGCCAGAGGGGGAGACACTGCCCCTCTGTTGGTGCAGGGATACATAGAAGTTCTTCAAATCCAAGTACCGACTCAGCCTGGGCATGCGTTAATGGGGTTGTTCGAACTACTCCTGTGACTATCCCGACCGTCGTTGGGATACGAGCAACTATTAGCAATCGGTAAGGACTACTCACACTAAGTTCTCCTACCAATTCTCTTTCAAAGTACGCACTAACAATCTCTCCCGTCTACCCGTATTCCCCGGAGCCGCTATGTGGCTACTGCAAGTGGATCGACCTATAGATCTACCCACGCGACCAGTGGCAAATCAACTACGAGGAGTGGAATGCCAAAAGGGCACGCGAGATCCGGGAAAAGGAGCGTCGAACTGAAGAGCACAACCAGCGTATACAACGGGAGACGTAGGCCCATCTCGAGGCGTGCAGGCGCAAAGAGCGTGAGGATCGCGAGAGGGAGCACGAGAAAAAGCGGAAAATGGCAGGCGAGGCCAAGGTGGCCGGCGAGGAGTACAACACTAAGCTCGGAAGAAAGGGCAAATGGCCCCGGTGCACGCAGTAGGTCGGGCCATTCCGTAGTAGTCCCCCTCCTACTCGCCATGTTTTTTACTATCCCCTAAAGGCATGCGTACTTACATGGTCTGGAGGCTTGTGTCGCAATGTACCGTAGTAGTAGCGTACATGACTAAAACAATTAGCCGAACCATCATGCCATGTGACCACATATAACGTGCTTCTGTCCGCGGACTCTAATGTAGTCCTGGTTCTGTGCCTCCGCTGAGCCATCAAAGCAATACTATATTGCAAGTATGCCTCTTCTGGTGGAATTCCAGAAATAACCATTCACACCGACATCGATTCTTCTATGTTTCAGGGCATCTTCATAATCACAACGTTCTCAGCCCCTTCAGTTGCTTTTCTGTACAAATTACATAAAGTACTTTGCTTTAACTCCACCATACAGAGGAAACGTGATCAAGAACCATATCGACCAAGATATTATTTCTATTCAGTTTTCCTATCTTTCAGAGTATTTACAAAGCTTAAAAAAACCATTCATGTTTTATTGGAATAATTAGAGATTCATTGCAAATTTAAGAAAATGAATAAAATATACTTCAATTAAATTAAAAAATTTAATTAATTATTTACATGTTACAGTTATTTTTAAAAAAATTCTGATTTTTTTCTCGGTTTTTTTTCTCTTTTCTTCTTTCTCTCCCTGTTTTCTCTGTCCTGTGTTGTGGCCACCACCTGCTGCCGTGTGCGACGGCAGAACCTAGGTCTTGTGGTCGGAGACGCGAAGATTTCTCGATTCTTTCGCCGTCGGTCGGCAGCACCTCAGTGTTATGGCCCCACAAGGCAAAGAACTCGATTCTTTGCGGTCCCCAGCAAAGACGCGGGTCGATGGGCCAAATCTGGAATTTCTGAGTTATGAGGGCTAATTTTGGAATTTCAGTGCGCTACAAAGCTATATTGGTCCAAACTTCTTTATTTTGCATGATGCCAAAGTTAAAGACATGAAAAGATATGCTTTTTTTTTTAAATGATGACCCCTATTATATGGGCTATATGGACTTAATTTAGGTAATTACTGTAGATAGATTGTTTCTCGCAGTTGGCGGCTGATGTAATATAGAATTAAATTGGTTTTGTTTTTCCAATCATATTTATAGAGACATCACCATCTGTTGCTCTCGTATTGATGGTAGATGACTTCATTAATATACGTCTACGTTGAAGTGGCTTTCAATCCGAGTTTTACATAAATAGAATTAGGGTGATACTATCACCCGGACGTCCGATTTAGGGGCTAGGATCGGATGCCCGGGTTCTCGATCAAAATTCTGGATTACCACATCGTGACTTGCTTGACCCGCTGGCTCCACTGCTTGACCCGCTGGCTCCACGAAGCTAATAGAACAAATACGTGTGATCATGATTAGATCGTCGGTCCAAAATCTACTGATTTTTTACTACTTGTGGAAGAAAATTTCAGAGCTTCCAGGCATCTTCGATCTTTATAGTATATTAATTAGTATATTAATTTCCACACCATTATAATATATTAATTACGCCGCTACACCATCAAGGGAGAGAAGACGCACGGAGCAACGCCCACCACGCAAAAGGGGCAAAAGTATGCCGCTGCATGCAACATCCTTCGGACACGATTGCAACATCCTGAGACAACGGTTGCAACATCCTAGGACAATAGTTGCAACATCACAAATCAAAAAACAAAGCATCTGAAAAAAACATATTGAAAAAAATTACAACATCGCCGTGAACAGTATGCAATATTTTTTTTTTCTACAGATGCAATATTTTTTTTTCCTACAGATGCAACATTTCAAAGAACAGTATGCAACATTATTTTCAATAGGCCGCAACATTGTTTTCAACGGACTGCAACATCAGTAGAAATAACAGAGGACATTAGAACAATTCACCAGTTTTGCAACAAAAAATCAGAAGAAAAGGAAGGGGAAACGGGACCATGAGGCCGTAGGCGAAGACCTGGAACTGCCGGAACCGCCAATTGGCCTTGTTGGCCGCAGCAGTGTAATGCGATAGGTGGGCCGGGCAGCCGCAGCGCTAGAGGCATTGTAGGGCCTAGACCCGCCGGAGGCGACGATGGGAGCAAGCCAACCCTCCACGACGCGGCACGAGGCGACACAAGGCGAGGCAACACAGCTCGACGAGCGCGACGCTGCTACCTCAACATCGAGATGAGATGAGATGAGATGAGATGAGAGAGATGGGTGGATTTGAAGAGTGATACAGGCTCTGTCTCAGCCTCTCACCAGCGGTCTCACGGTTCCGATGAAATGGATGGTTGGAGTTGTTGGGAAAGAGAAGAATAGGTAGAAGAGAGGGAGGAGAGAGAAGTCAGTGATGGGAAATAGTTGCTGAGAAAGAGAAGAAATGGTTCCGATGAACACGAAGTGGAGGGAGAGATGGGAATGGGTGAATTTAAAGATTCTGAAAGCGTCCGATGCTATTAATTAGTTTGTATGGGACGTAAGAGTAGTACTATTTCCCATAGAATTATATTTGCTTTATATAGGTAAAAGTTTGATTTTGAACATATAACTCTTTTGGTTTCATGTGTTCTCATTTCGTTAATTTAGTCCATGCGGATGCGGATGTGAATATGAATGAGTGTCTTTTTCATGTCAGCCGGCCATCTGAGTTGGGTGCAATGAAGATGACACAGAAGAGTTGTTTAGTGAGAAGCCAAAAGGAGATGATTTCGAAGGCAATGGTAAACTTATCTATTTCTTCATGCCGTTCACTTGTCCTATACACATTACAGGCATTTTATAGATTGCCCAATGCATAGTGCATTAATGAGCATTCGAAAAAAGATAAAATAAATCAAAAGATCATGAGGCATTTTTTAAAGCAAGTCGATACTATTGTGCTAGGCTTACCACATGCCACTGTATCACCTCCCTCATGTATCAGTTGGCTGGCCAACGTCTCTGTCACCGCCAACTGGGTACGATTGAAAATGGTTATGTTTTGTTGGAAGGAACAAAGGAATCTAAACAAGATCATGATTCATCACCATTCAACAGTTTTTTTTGCATCATTGTGGATTTATATCTTTCATAATTATTTATGAATGTTGATTTGATTCTATTGTACTGTAGGTCTGCCTAAATTGCTTTACTTTTCATAATACTGATTCCTCTAAACTGGGTTTAGGTGCAAAATTTTAGACTTGTATCTACAAAAAGTCACAAATAGTAGATAAATCACATAGTTCTGCCTTTGGTGTATCCTTAGGTGTTTTCGCTTTTTAAGACCTACACCGTGTGTACATCGACAGCTACTTTCTGCGATTGAAAGATATAAACTCCACTGCATACTTTTTTTAAAAAAAGAAACGGCCTTCCTGTGAACTGACATGCATATACGTATGAAACTGTATATCTGTAGCCCTGATAGAACCTGATAGCACCATATATTAGCTTGATTTAGAGATTGAACGTGTATTAGCTAAGTTCGTAGCGCTAGAAATCGGTCTATTTTTATCAGGTTACCGTTTCATCATACATTACACAGTATGGAAAACCTAACATATGAGCGCCATTTGGTTCTTCTCGCCGTATACTAAACAGTGTGGCATGTGACCACCGTATGTACTAATCTAATACATGCTGCACGTAGGCCAAGGGAAAAGGCAGCCAAAGCCTCCTCCCACGTAAAACCATTCCAGCACTTCACAGCCAACACAAAAGCAAACAAACCATTCCTCCCTCGGCCGAGCCGGCAGAGGGAGGCACGAGTCCGTAGGCGCGCAGGCCGAAGGCGAGCATGGGAGGAGCCGCGCGGGCAGACCGAATGCGGGGCCGAGCGGCGGCGGCGGCGGCGGACGGAGACGCCGGGCCGAGCTGGAGGGAGGCGGCGCCATGAGCAGGAGCTTCGGCCAAGCCTCCAGGAGGAGCCACGGAGAAATGGGGAGAGAAGAGGAAAAGAGGAAATGGGAAGAAGCAAGAAATAAATGAGCTAGGGAACGCTCGACCGAGTGAACGGATAAGGAAGGGAGAGAAAGGGGAAAAGAAAAGGAGAAGAAATTGGGTAAGGACGTAGAAAAGCAAACTTTGGTGGGGAGTAGTAAGTAATAAATTTAGCCGCAAAAGTGGGCACTAATAATAATAAATGTCGGTATAGCACAGCGTATGCACAGTATACTTATAGGTGCCGGACTAATCGCTGGATACAACAATTTTAAACCATGTGAGAATAAATATCAGTAGCCCGACCAATAGAAAATAAAAGCGGCAAAAAGTGTAAAATTAATCTGAAGCTTTATAAATAAATTTATCACCGGTAGAACACATTAAATTAGTCAAATAATCGGATGCATTAAAATAATTTAATCATGATAGAATAATTAAAATAAACAACTGTGGTAAATATCACTCTTAGAACAGACTTGCCAGGGTTCGTTATTTACAAAATGCAAGATTAGGCAACCTTGATCCTAAAGCCAGTAGACCGTAGAACAACCGCAGTTGAGAAGTGTTAACTTAACGGGGGATTCGAAAAATATTATTAAATTAAAATATGCTAGCAAAGAAAATCCACTGATTAATGTACGCCTACTAGCACCAAAAGCAACTAAGTATTTATTTCATTATTCGCGTCTGTCGTATAATTGCAGAAGGCGACCCGACGCAGACGGGTATATCTGATCCAGTATACGTCGACGCTGATCTTTACTACGACTACGAAGGTAAGCCTATCTTTTGAACATCAACCTAGTTACATGAAATGTAAAAGTTATTTTGTTGTATCATATATATACATACATCAAAACTATGTCTCAAAATCAAATCGGATAAAAGAGATAAAGAGGAAAAGAGATGAAATGAGAAATAAGATGAGAGTAGTACAGCTGAGATGAGCAGCTGTACTACAAGAGAAATAGTAGGATAGTAAAGCGGGGCTATCTCTCTGTGGCCATGTGTTTCTGGCGTGGCGTGGCGTCACTTTGGCGCGAGCAGCGACGGACACGGCGGGTAGATCGGAGTGAGGCGGGGCGAGCGTAGCGGATAATGCGGGCCGGGGAGGGAGGTGGGCCAATCGGGGACCAAAGCCTGTAAAACTCAAATCCAACTTTGAATTTGATTTTGAAATTGAAGTTTCAAATTCTAGAGAAGTTTTGAAATTGAAATCAATTTTTCTTGATTTTACAGGGAATGGATGTTACAATTGAATACGATATATATATATATATATATATATATATATATATATATATATATATATATATATAATCCTATATATGAAGTAATTTGAAAATCAATGTGATATGTAAACTTGAACATACTATAGCAATGAAGTTTGCGTGGCTTGGTTATGAATTTCTGATATTTCATTTTTTTAAAAGTTAATTAATGACCACAGTTAATGTTTAGTTTACAGGGCTCTAATGCTACATACTAATTATTGACCACACTTAAGATTTCATTTTCATGTCTGCATAATACCTGAAATAACAGTCAGGTTTGCAGCAGGCATGGATTAGAAAACTACGAGTCCAGCCGTGCAAGTGTTTCTTATTTTAAATGGCCGGTCTTTTGTGAACGGTTTCATTTTACATTGCAGTATTTACTATTTAGCACTTCAACTTCCACTGAACTACTCTCAGATCATTGCCTTCTCCACGCTGCAGTTGGGTTTGCCTCTGTTTCGTGTTGAGTGTTGTTTTATCTAGGCTTGTCAACATATGTGCTATATTTGTAACTGGGCAAATATGTGTGCTATATATCCAGCCTTTTCTAGATTATATTGCTTTAGGTTCTCATTGAAGCCTGAAGCTAAATTGGCTCCTTATTGCTATGCTTTGGGGTGTCTGATCACTACTAAAGATGGTAGTGGAAGTGGCATGGAGATATATGGTAGCTTCTAGAGTGATGCAGGATGACAAAATGTTTCATAGCGATGCTAGTGGAAAAAGTTCATATTGTTGGCAGGACATAATCAAACAGTTGCAACTTACAAACATGTAATCATATCGATAGATAACAAGGCCGGCTTGTTGGTAACAGGAGTTCAATTCTATTTTGGGATGATTTATGGCTTAACTCAGTAGAGGAAAGCTATGATCAACTACATTCTTATGCTAAGGGAAGTACTATGGGACTGCAGAACTTTATAGATGCATTTATGTTGCCCCTTTGTAAGATTGCTGAACAGATAAAGCAATTCTTGCAGAACAGATTGTCACTAATACATATTGATCTTTCTTGTGCAGACCCATTAGGTTATTGTAAGCACGCTACAATAATCGCATGGTACTGTCACCCCCTCAAGGATTAGGAAGGGTTTGGTATTTAGAAATCTATTTACCAGGTTGTTTGGCATTTATCCATTAGTTAGATAGGTTATTATTTAAATTGATCTTATCTATAATTTTTACTAGTGTCCTTCGTAAGGATGTCTATTTTAATAATTGGTATTAACCAAATATGAATTAGTCAGAGTTCCCCTCTACCCAGAAGTGTGACCCCTCTCATCTAAGCACCGCTCTACTTTCAAGCCTTCACCGTCGGTCTCTTTCTATAGTGATGGTCAGTGGATCTAATCACCAATATTTGTATAAGGGTTTCATCCAACGGATATGTATTCCAAAGGTTTTTGCCACCAAAATCACCATTTTCCACTAAAACGATTTTATAAAACAAAAGCTAACTAAGTGTGGCCCTCTTTGCAATGTGTGTAACCGAGGGCACGATTATTTGAATAGATCTTACACTACGTAGAGATTGTATAGCTTTATCCATAAGATTTGATCAACTTATACTGTCAGATCATTGACACTCAATATGATAGAGTGCAATGAAGTTGATCATAACAAGACATTTGCAGTACTTCATCCTAACACTGTGTGTCTGATGGTTTTAGCCCTCGACTGTTGGAACTCGTGGTTGCATGAAAGATACTCTGATAAGCGGCATAGGGTTCGGTCCTGAATGGACTCAGGCGAGGCTGGATGCGGATACATACATGCACTTTTTAGTAAAATATATTATTTGATTGAAAAGAATTATTGAGACGTGTTAAATTTTGCCGAGTGAGCTCTAATTTAATTGGGTATTTAGAGCTACTACTATTTTATTTAATTACATGAATGTCCATATTTGATATGTACAAGCATAAAGTAAAGATATGTTTAGAAGGCCCTAAATAAAGAAGCATCACATGTCTATATAAATTGTATCATTGCGTAGATCTCGCCGCGTCGGTCGAATTGCTTATATTATTTGCTACATTGAAAGCTCGTACGAAGAAGCTACGGAGATTGAAAGATTCGCATGTGGCACGAGCTCGCATATCAGCTCGAGAACCCCACCTGTCCCAATAGTGAGTTTGGAATATCATTAAACTACTCTATCTACCAATTTAAATCTTAATTGACAATAATTCCAGCAAGTATGCATGGAATAAAAACACATCAACGGGTCACAGGAGGATCAATTAAATCAAAACAAATGCATAAGGATAGAAGTTCACAACGCCAAGAACGCTCAGGTCACACACGCCTGAGAAACCCTTGAGATACATGCACTCAAGAAACACTTGGGATACCTGCACCTAAGAAACGCCAGAACAATGATCCCAGTATATATGATGACAACAAGTAAATAATAAGCAACTAGTAATAAAGCAAGTAAGGTTCCAATCATTAAACCAAGCAGAAATCCAAACCATATAACGCTCTAAAGGGAAATAAACATGTCTCTATGTTTAATGAAAGTAGGCTAAATAAATATGTTTGTGTGATAATTTGCATGTGAAGTACATGTCCTACTCCATCTCATGCATATCAACATCAACGGTCACCTAAAACTATTAGAATAGGAATCCTTTTGTACTTCCTTATTTGTATATAGCATTTCCTTCTAGTACTCTCTATATATATTGCACATTGGGCCTCATGAATATAATACACAATATGCATAATATGGTATTAGAGTTAGAGCACTAACCTAGCACCTTCCGCTACCATCCGACGTCGCCGTCGCGCCAAGACGATCCTCGTCCGCGCCCGAGCCCGCGCGCCCGCCGCCGATGCCATCTGCGCCACCGCCGCCGCTCTCCGGCCGACCAAGCCGACACCACCGTCGGCCGCATGGTCGGCGTCCGCGCCCGAGCCTGGGCCCACCCGGCCAGCCGAAACTGAAGTTGATCCGAAGCCCACACTCATCGGAGCTGCTGCCATCGTCGTCCTTGGTCGACGCCACCAGAGCCGTCCCCGGCCGTCGACGCCCCTACCAACACTCGCGAAGGCGTCCTCTGCTTTTTTTATATAGAAACCGATTCGGTTTCTATAAATACATATTTTTCCCAAAAAAAATCAAAACAGCACGTCGATCTAACCGTCAAGCCATCCAGCGCCATCTGTTAGACTTCATTTGCCTTGGTTGTCGTATCGCCTACCGATGGCTTCCGTTTCATCAGCTGCGATCCCATTTTCAGGAACAAAGCTTCATGGGACGAACTACAGGTCGTGGTCTTCACTTATGGAGATCGCTCGATAGTCTCTGCCTGTGGGGACATGTCACTGTTGCTCGGCCTTCTCTGCCACCGCCGGTTGAGCCTCCTCCCAAGCAACCTACTCCTGCACCTCTTGCAGAATATGAAGCCGCTAAGAAGGAGGGAGTGGCTGTTGCTGCTTCTGACGCTGCTGATGAGGTTTTTCAGTATGCCATTGACGCTTTCAAGCGTTGGTGTGCTGATGAAGCTCGTGTTCGAGCCATCCTAGTGGTTAGCATCGACGACTCTATCCAGTTAAACATTGTTGGTCTACGGTCTACTTGTCAGATCTGGGAGTACTTGCGCGAGCGATGCCAACAGAGTAGTAATGATAAGTTCGTTATGCTTCAGTGTCAGTTGGAGACGCTTCGCCAAGAGGATTCTTCTGTCGACGACTTTTACCGAGCCCTAGCCAGTCTCTAGTGCCAGTTGGACAAGCTGGCTTCTCCACTCTGCTAGGAGTGTTATAAGGTATAGAAGGCAGATCCAACAACAAAGCAAGAGTGAGTCCATGACTCGGCAAGTACACAATAAAACAATAATCATACAGTTTATTATTCAATTTAATCATTATCATGGACATTATCATTGTCGTTGTCATTCTTTACTCTAATCATATCATCTCCCATGTATGCAATGCTCCATTATGCTTATGCTCATATGCAACTCCATTAGCTGATAGCGGCATAGTGGAATGATCACCCGTCAGTGAACCACTCTATCCTTCACTCCCGTGAAGTCCTACCGAAGTAGGTTTTTATCTAGAGTACTCTGGATTAGTCTGTAACTTTCTCACCAACCTCACCAAAGTAGTTTCATGGATTTCTCACCGACCTGACTCGTGCAACTCCTGTCATAATGAATGTAAATGATGCAACATATTTTAATTTTTCATTAACATAATCCATCATCATAATTACCATATCATGTCATCAACTTAACATGTCATCCACATTTCATGTCATAACATTATTAAATCATCATAATCGTAATATCATGGCATATAAGTAAGCATAGGTAAAACATGGTTAAAAGTCATATCAATTCAATTATAAAGACAAGGGTTGACAAACCGATATCTACCGCCTTACCATGCACTTGCCTTTTAGCCACGAAAGTTAGGATGATGTAAAGGCGGCATCAAACTCAAAACAACACTCCCTGGATAAGCATTAATAATACATGTCATAACAGTACACAATCATGAAACAATACGCTATTGCAAATACGTGCAAACCTGATAATCTTAACTCATCTTCACCACACAACATACCCGCTATCCCGGTGATCAAACATCCATAATTTTTACTTTTGGACTCCAAATATAGCAAACTCTATATTTTCTGGAATCTACACTAAATTGTCTACAATTTATTGGTTATGTAAATTCTCTTATTTTGCCTTCTAGTTCCCCATTTTCAACAACGAATGTTATTCTGGAACTTCACAGAACTGTCGACTTCATACTTTTATAAATATTTTTTTTACCACTTGAAAAATAGTAAAACATACTACATATCAAAACAACAAAGAATTATCTAGCTAAACGTAGTTATGACTATAATTTAATTTTAGCATATGATGCATGTAATTAAGCAATCTTCATAACTGTTGTCAATGACGTCGAAAACTAAAAAGCAGTACTTTTGAGGCCATAACTTTTCAACCGCTTATCCAAATGTAATGTGCTTGGACTCTCTAGAAAGCTAATGAAATTATCTACAACTTTTCTAACATGGAAAAGTCATAAATCAGGTCGCAGATACCCCGCACCGCCCTCGCATGGTTTTGGAGTACAACTTACCGAATTAGAGCGTCCCAAAACGTCCAAATCCCGCGACCAAACTAATCTAAATCTTCAATAAACATCAATCTAAGATCAAAGCAAGGTTAACCAGGTCATTACCCACAAAAATTGGATGACAAACACGGATGGATCACCAACCCTAATTTACCTTTTCTTCTTCCTTTTTCCTCTCTTTCCTTCTGCTTCTCCTTCCTCTTCCTTGCCTCTTCTTCCTTGCTGATCATTCTACCTTGCTTTGGAGGGCACCCCTAGGGTCCTATTTAAAGGCCAAGGGGATGGAGGGTCGTGGCTTGGATGTGGTAGTGTTGGAAACAACTAGTATTGAATTTGATTCGGAGTACACTTTGAATTCGAGTCGTTTTTCGTTTTTCTTCTATGCAACAAACTTTCCGGAGGCCATAACTTTATATCACGAACTCAGAATTGAGTGATTCTTTTTACCGTTTAGCTAGCGTAGAGGACATCAACTTTCTTTTTGTGGGGGGTTTTCTGAAAACGATGTATTCATTGCCACATTTGCCTTGGAATTTGACTATGTTATAGACTCTAATTCTTTATAGAGTCTGTCTTGCGGGTTCCATATCTCACACATCAAAAACTCCAAATTAGGTCAATAAGAACTCTAAATTGGACTATGCGAAGAGATCTACAACTTTATAATTATAGGACTTTCCATTTGAATCTATTTCAGACAAGAAAATCATGATGTAAGATGATAAACAGATTCTGTCCCGTTTCTTAACGAGGCAAATATGGACTCACCCTTCCTCCCCTTTATTGGGTGGCCCGACCCTCCCTTTGTCAGTCCAATATAGACTCGGTTTGGGCTTAGACTGACAGCTCACTACCCATACTTTCCCACTCTTTTCTTTTCAATTAACCCCTAATACTTTTCTATATCCTTTTTAATTGGGTCCCACTACCAGAATTTGTCCTATGCTGATCAGCTATAGTGAGGCCAAGATTCGAAGCATGCATAAGAAAGCAGCCATTAATTTCGTCACAGCTACAGATACTCCATCTTGTACACAAACTTTGGATTTGTTCCTATGACACGTGGGCCATCGGTTGGAGTTGTTACTGCTGCTATTTTCTTGTGTACATTATCGCATGTGCACCAAAAATGGCACCTTGCATGTAAGAGAGAGAGAGCATCCAGCGCACATGCATTTGTCGGCTTCCATGAGGAAATAATTTGGTTTATTAATGGCGTGCTCAAAATGCAAGAAACGGGTTTTTCGCATGCAGACTTCTGCTCGGATTTGCAAGGATGCGTGAGGATCTCTGTCGCGGATGCTGATTTGTGGGCCCACCAATAATGCCGCTTAGAACCTAAATGCCCCCAAAAAATCTAGCAATATGGGCGAGGTGCGGGTCCAACACGAGATTCAGTTCAATAGGTTTGGAGCCTACTAGCTCCTAGGGTTCATGTGGATCGAACCTAACCGGCCCTACTTGTCACTGTTCATTTCAACACGTCGCTGCCTCCGACGCGCCACGGCTAGCAGTACGATAGCCGCTTCTGAGCCAGCCCCGCCATGCACGTTGCCGACTAAAGGTCCGACGGACCCTTCAAGGGCAAGGTAAGAACGTTCTCATCGTCAGCTATAGCAACTCCGACATGGAGGTCTGCCTCAGACCTCTGCCACCACGCCGCCTCCCCACCATAGTTGTCAAGAACTTGGTGGACTAGGCAAGTTGTTCGAGATGCTGGTGGCCATGATGCGCTGGCTACCTCTATGGTTGGTCGATAGGGACATGCTGGCCATGGCCACCCGCACGCTCAGCGACGTCAAGTGCTACGGCCTGCGGTGGCCGTCGCTCGAGCTGATGGAGCTCAAGAGCCAGGAGCCTGTGCAGAACTACATCGGCAACATCGCTGGCCTGTTCAGGCTCAGGTTCAGCTACAAGTTCCCCAAGGCAATGGTCAGGAGGAGTACGTAAGATAAGGAAGAAGTGCTCCAGGATCAATTGATAACTAGGAAGATGTGTTGCTTTGTAAACCATGAATTAGTGAGCAGCAAGCATGCATGCCTAGTGCAATAGTACCAAGCCACTAGTACCCGGCGGGCGAGCAAGATGCCCGTGCTCGACAAGGGCGCGCTCGCAAAGGTCAAGTCCTGCCTAGCAAGTCAGGAGGGTTGATCCACATGACTCAAAGGGTCGCTTGGTTCAGGGAACGCAAGCCAGGAGGATCGATCCATTACCCTACCATTCGGTAGTGGGACATGGGGCCAAGCAATGGATCGACTTGACCCGCCCCCTTCCCATCCCTATAGAGGAATCAGATGAAGCAAAACCTTGTCGTTGATGTTTAAAGGTATATTATTCAAAAGGAGATCAATTACGAAATTTATTTCGTTTAGTTCCAAGTCGGTTCGGTTGTGTTTTGGTTTCCTTATTTTCTTACCAGAAAATTGCAGTGTAGGTCCCTGAACTTGAGAGATTATGCCACTTAGCTTTTTGAACTTGCATTTTACTTTCTCAACCCCTTGAACTTACAAGGTTGTGTCACTTAGCTCCTTGAACTTGCATTTTACTTTTCTTAGCCCACTGAACTTGTGAGGTTGTACCACTTAGCTCTCTAAACTTGTATTTTACTTTCTCAGCCCCTGAACTTGCGAGATTGTGCCACTTAGCTCGTTGAACTTGCATGAAGCAAAGTTCACGAATGTGATGCCGGCGACTTCGTCCCCTCCGAGTCTAGTGACCTTGTTGCCTCCCTATTCCAGGCGTTTTCATCATCCCCGTCACCTCATGCTAGCAAAAACGGATTCTTCGGACCCATGAACGCATCATGTTCGCGTCTTCGCCGAAGCTCCACCGTCACAGTTTGCCGCCGTCCTCACCTTTGCCTCCTTTGAGTCAACTGTGATAGAGAGAGAGAGAGAAGTGCATTCCAAGTGCCAGAGCAGAAGCTACACACCCTGCACAAAGTCCATTTGGCAGTTTATTAGCAGAAAAGACTGAGCTAGTGAATCACTATGAGAGAGAGAGAAGTACTGTGCCCCTGCTTTAGTGTTGGGACCCAGATTTATATATCTGAAACCCTCTATATATTCTGAACCAATCTCAGATCAGTAGCTAGCTCACACAGGAAACATCGATGAAATACCATCCATTTATCGATTTAACTAAAAAGATCTCAAAACAACAAATAGTAATAATAACTAAACGATATGGTCAATTCTTACTTAATTTGCCACGTAGGGCTAAAGAAACAAATAAACTCTTACACCGGAACGAATTTTTTTTTGAAAAGGCCAATCAACATGCCCACATACAATCGAGTAGAGAACACATCCTAATTCGTAAAGTCTTCGTAGTGCTCCTTCCCGAAGAACTCTTGAGTAGCTTGATACTCTTCAACTGAGCAGCAAAGTTTTAAGTCATGAGTACATAAAGTACTCAACAAGTTGTAGGGAAACAATATGCAATTAATATTCATGCAAGGCTTAAACAAAGGATTAGCTGTATTGTTATTTTGCAGAAAGCAGTATTGATGATAAATACGTTAAATAGATTAAATTGCTTAATTTAAAAGGCAATAAATAAATAAAGTGAACAATTTCTTTGAAATCAACCAGTGAACTTCTCATTCACTTCCCAACCAAACCACCAAGTGAATTTTCCATTCACCTTCTCACACAAACCCACCAAGTGAATTTCACATTCACACTCTGACACATTTTGTAAAGGAGCTCTACCTCTCGTGTGAAATCCCCCAGCATGTCCATGACATCGGATGTGACTATTCGAATAGATTAATTAACACTCTACAGAGGTTGTACACTTTATCCACAAGATACAATCAACTTGTACAGAGCTGATCACAACAAAACCTTTCGGAAGTTTCATCTCAACAATTGACTCTCCTGATGTGCATACTGTCGACCCCAACCTCACCGTTGGACCTGGAGACGGCGAACCGCCCATAGATGTGACTTTCAGAATAGTCCACACCTCCACCTATATTAAACCTACTACCTAAGTAGTCAACATCAAAACTCCACAACTTACTAAGTTAGGCCTGTCCCATACCGGACATGTGGTTATACAGTTGTGGCTTAGTTCAATGGCACACAAGATTAAGTCAATAACATGTTACTCAGGCGAGTCTACCACATCCCACATCCCACAACGTGCTAACTGCACCCCCTTTACTTCACGATCGCATGCTTGAGGGAAAATTATTTTGTTCAATCAAGACCAATGCCAAACCTTGTCATGGTACACAAATTTTAACAACAAGGGGTACCCGCCGCAATTATATATCTCATTAAGTCAAATTTAACATTATTTGTGCATGTGATCATGAACCCATCGCAACTAAGCATGACTAAGCATCTCTACGATACCCATGTTGGTGAAACAAGTATATCCAACTAAAATTAACCATCCTATGGTGACAAGTGATTCATGATATTCAAATGTTCAATGGAGGTATAATGGCAAATAGGTGATTAACTTCCCCAAAAAAGCGGTTGATATAAAGATAGCATGCAATTGATATAAAATAAAATACTTTTGAAATCATAGGTTCAATATGGTCAAAAGACTATGACTTGCCTTGGCTTTGGCTTTACTCTGTTATCACACTTGGATTTTCAAAGTTTTCTTCTACTGCTGCTCCGTGAAACAGATCGTCTAATGAGAGAGAAAATAACGGACGAAGCACTAATAAATTAAAAATAAATTAAAATGAAATACCAATGTAGTAAAACTGACTCTAAAAGAAATAGCTCAATTTTATATCAATTTAGGAATTTTAATGGACTGAATCGGAGTTCGAACGAAGGAGAACGGACTCTCGGAAGATTTGCTGGAAGGAAAAAGAGAGAGAAAAGAATATTCCCTCGGATTTAAATTAAAGAAAAGCCCTAAAGGCTGACAGGTGGGTGTTGGGTAACGCGGCAAGGCTACGATAACACAAACAAAAAAAATACCGCGCAACCAAGGAACCACCGCAAGTAATAGATCGCGAGATTACCGCTAGACGTGCCGACTCGTAGCGGAAGTAGAGTCATTGTAGCGAGTTGATGCAGTTGTAGTCGTACTCACGACGCGTCTCCTCCTTCGAGTGGTCGTACTCGACGCGCGTCTGCTCCTCCGAGTGGTCGTACTCGACGTGTGACTTCTCCTCCGACTCCGGTGAGCGTCACGAGTTGCGTATCGTCCCAGTGCTGATGCTTTGCAACAACACCTCCGAGGTATCCACACGTACGGGGCATGATCACCACATGCTGGAGTGCTAGCACCGGCAGCGTGGTGGAGAAGGCGTGGCTATTAGGGTTTCAGGAGTTCTTCCAAAGATCATCCTCACCCTCACCCCATGCAACCGCCCCTCTTTATATAGGCATCCATGATGGATCTCAACCTGGAGGCCCATTAGGAACTCGTGGCCTATACGAATTCAGATCATCATCCAAAACAGATCCTTGCCCTTTAAGTGTGCGACCCCACAGGTTCATGTGTAATCGGTTATGACTCGGAAACTCTTTTCCGACCACTAGTCATCAGCGGTACCTAGCGGCACATAACGATTCCCAAAGACACATAGAATATATCGGACAAACCTTGATGTAATATGATCTGCGATCAGGTCTTCATCACTAACGACCAGTTGTATCTCTATACGACCAGGTTGTAATTGGTCACGACTAGTTCGTAACTCCTTACGACCAGGTTTTTACCATTCTGTGATTACGTTTGACCAATCTATGACCAACTCGTATCTCCATACGACTAGTCTGTAACTGATCGAACTAAGCAACCTACCCACACATTCTCCTTTTGCCTCACGATGCCTGGTTGAACTCCAAGTGAGATGTTGTGTCATCCATGGATTGTTCAATACTTTCTCTATCGAGTGTTGGATAACATCATGTGGTCGACACTTCGACCATCAGTGGCATGTGAAGGGTAATGCGGGAGGGCTACGATAGCACAAACAAAATTTTTACCGCGCAGCCAAGAAACCACCGCAAGTAATAGATCATGAGATTATCGCTAAACGCGCCGACTCGTAGCGGAAGTAGAGTCGTTGTAGCGAGTTGATGCAGTCATAGTCGTACTCACGACGCGTCTCTTCCTTCGAGTGGTCGTACTCGCCGCGCGTCTGCTTCTTCGAGTGGTCGTACTCACCACACGACTTCTCCTCCGACTCCGGTGATCAACACAAGTCGTGGATTGTCCTAGTGCTAATGCTTCGCAACAACACCTCCGAGGTATCCACACGTACGGGGCAGGATTACTACGCGCTGGAGTGCTAGCACCGGCAGCGTGGTTGAGAAGGTGTGGCTATTAGGGTTTCGGGGGTTCTTCCAAAAATCATCCTCACCTTCACCCCATGCCACCGCCCCTCTTTATATAGGCATCCATCATGGGTCTCGACCTGAAGGCCCATTAGGAACTCGTGGCCTATACGAATTCGGATCACCATCCAAAACAGATACTTGTCCTTTAAGTGTGCGACCCCACAGGTTCATGTGTAATCGGTTATGACTCGGAAACTCTTTTCCGACAACTAGTCGTCAGCGGTACCTAGCAACACATAACGATTCCCAAAGACACATAGAATATATCGGACGAACCTTGATGTAATATGATCTATGATCAGGTTCTCATCACTTACGATCAGTTCGTATCTCTATACGACCAGGTTGTATTTGGTCATGACCAGTTCGTAACTCCTTACGACCAGATTCTTACCATTCTGTGATTACGTTCGACCAATCTACGACTAGCTCGTATCTCCATACGACTAGTCCATAACTGAACGAACTAAGCAACCTACTCATGCATTCTCCCTTTGCCTCACGATGCCTGGTTGAACTCCAGGTGAGATGTTGTGTCATTCATGGACTGTTTAGTACTTTCTCGATCGAGTGTCGGATAACATCATGTGGTCGACACTTCGACCACTAGTGGCATGGCCATGTACTTTCTTTGTCCGATCACCACGAGGGGCCCAGAGACATCTCTCCTATTATGTATAGGAGGGGCAAATCTCATCTTGACCAGTCACATCCCTCTGCATGTTTCATAGCATACCCGAAATCTACCTTTATAACTACCCAGTTACGAGGAGCATTTGGCAACCCGTAAGAGTGATATTACACATGTAGGGAACCATGCTGATCTTAGGTCTAAGGATTATATATCATCATTACTTGAGACCAACTAATGACACAAAGATTCATAACAATCTCAATAGTGTCTCAATGATGGGTCTATCCAACCCCATGTTCTCTAACATGTGCTCACATTATTGATTCGATATCCCTATATCCATGACCGGTGAAACCAGGTCATCAATCAATGCATGTGCTAGTCATAGAGTCACTGGTGTTCCGACCAGTGACCTTCGACCAGGAAAACATTTAGAATGACATCATATAAGTTAAAGAGTTCCACCAACAAGTCACATACTTATTGATCTATAACAAATGATTCATTCAAGGAACATGATAACATATTATCAAAAACATGAACATAATAAAATATCATCATCTCTATGATTGCCTCTATGACATATTTCCAACAGTCTCCCACTTGCACTAGAGTCAATCTTTTACGTATCTAATACCGATAGCTCTTGTGTGCGCCTCATGCTTTGGCTGTGGGAGAGGTTTAGTCAACGGATCTGCAACATTTGAATCCGTATGAACTTTGCATATCTTAACATCTCCTCTAACGACTAGTTCGCGAAGAAGATGATAACGCCTGAGTATGTGTTTGGACTTCTGATGGGATCTCTCCTTAGCCTGCGCAATGGCTCCATTATTGTCACAATACAGATCCAATGGGCACAAGTTACTCGGAACTACACCCAACTCAGCAAGGAAATTCTTTATCCAAACACCTTCTTTCGCAGCTTTAGAAGCTGCAATGTACTCGGCCTTCGTCGTAGAATCAGCAACCGTTTCTTGCTTGGAACTTTTCCAGCTCACTGCTCCTCCATTCAAAATGAATACAAAACCAGATTGCGAACGATAATCATCTTTGTCGGTTTGGAAGCTTGCATCGGTGTAACCCTTTACAACGAGCTCTTCATCACCGCCATAAACTAGGAACACATCCTTAGTCCTTCTTAAATACTTAAGAATATTTTTCACTGTTGTCCAGTGACGTTCACCGGGATCAGCCTGGTATCTGCTCGTAACACTTAGAGCATACGATACATCTGGTCGGGTACAAACCATGGCATACATAATAGATCCAATGGCCGAAGCATAAGGAATACTATTCATACAGTCTCGCTCATCAGTGGTCGAAGGACACTGATTCTTGCTAAGATTTATGCCATGTGACATAGGCAAGAACTCTTTCTTGGCATCATGCATGTTGAACATATTCAACACCTTATCAATGTAAGTACTTTGACATAATCCAATTAGCCTTCTCGATCTATCTCTATAGATCTTTATTCCCAAGGGATATGCTGCCTCTCCTAAGTCTTTCATAGAAAAACTATTTTTCAATGATACCTTAACGGATTCCAGCATAGGAATGTCATTCCCATTCAATAATATGTCATCCACATATAAGATTAGCATTACAAGTGCGCTCCCACTATCCTTCATGTAAACACAAGGTTCTTCTTTGTTTTTGACGAAACCAAACCTTTTGATTTCCTCATCAAAACGCATATTCCAACTTCGAGATGCTTGCTTCAACCCATAAATGGTTTTATGAAGTTTGCACACTTTACTAGCATTATTTGGATCAACAAAACCTTCAGGCTGTGTCATGTACACATCCTCACTTAGGTTTTCATTAAGGAAAGCTGTTTTGATATCCATCTGCCATATCTCATAATCGAAATATGCAGCAATAGCTAGAATGATCCGAATAGATTTAAGCATCGCTACTGGTGAGAAAGTCTCATCGTACTCAACTCCTTTAACTTGTCGAAACCATTTTGCGACAAGTCGAGCTTTATGAATGTGATCATTTCCATCCATTTCAATCTTTTTCTTATAGATCCATTTGCACTCAATGGTTTTAACACCATCAAGTGGATCGACCAGGTTCCAAACCTAATTGACACTCATGGAGTCTACCTCGGACTTCATGGCTCCAAGCCATTTTTCAGAATCTGGGTCTATCATCGCTTCCTTATAAGTTTTAGGCTCACCATTATTCAACAATAATACGTCGTGCCCATACCTTATAGGCAATTGACGCGGCCTTTTAGATCTACGTGGGGCTGATGTCTCACCTACAGGTTCAACAACACTTTGTTCGTCCTGTAGAGGTTCAGTAGGAGTTGAAACACTTTCAGATGGTTCCCGAACTTCTTCGAGTTGCATCTTTCTCCTACTGACTCCTTTTGAAATAAACTCTTTCTCCAAAAAGACACCATTTCGGGCAACAAAAACTTTGCCCTCCTCTTGATTGTAGAAATAATATCATTTGGTTTCCCTAGGATATCCTATGAAGAAGTATTTATCTTATTTGGGTGTGAGTTTGTCAGACGTCAAACGTTTAACATAGACATCACAACCCCAAACATCTTCCCAGTCCACATCTCATATGGTGTCTTATCTACTGATTTAGGTGGTACCCTGTTTAAAGTGAAAGCGTCAGTTTCTAGAGCGTAACCCCAAAAATACAATGGCAGATCCGATTGGCTCATCATTGACCGAACCATGTCCAACAAGGTCCGATTACGCCGCTTGGACACCCCATTCCACTGTGGAGTACCCGGTGGTGTAAGCTGTGGAACAATTCCATATTGTTTCAAATGATCACCAAACTCATGGCTAAAAAATTATCCTCCACGATCAGATCGTAAGGACTTGATTGTTTTGCCTAGTTGATTCTATACCTCATTCTGGAACTCCATGAACTTTTCAAAGGATTCCGACTTGTGTCTCATTAAATAGATATATCCGTATATACTAAAGTCATCGGTGAAAGTAACGAAGTACTGAAAACCACCTCTAGCTGTCGTGCTCATTGGTCCATACACATCTGTATGTATGAGGGCCAACAAGTCGGACGCCCTTTCATTCCGACCAGTGAAAGGTGTCTTGGTCATCTTCCCGATCAGGCAAGATTCGCATGTTTCAAATGATTCCAAATCAAATGAGTTTAGAATTCCATCACTATGGAGCCTTTTCATGCGTTTCTCACTGATGTGACCCAAACGACAATGCCAAATAAAAGTAGAATTCAAATCATTAGGCCGAAGCCTCTTCGCATTAACATTATAGATGGGTGCATCATCAAGATTCAAAATAAACAACCCGTTCAAAACGGGAGCATAGCCATAAAGCATTTCATTCAAAAATATAGAAAAACAATTGTTCTCTATAATGAACTTATAACCCTCTGCCATCAAACATGATGCAGAGATGATATTTATACTTATGGCTGAAACGTAATAACAATTATTTAGTTCTATAATAAATCCTGAAGGCAAAAGTAATGACAAAGTCCCGCCGGCTAATGCAGTAACTCTTGCTTTATTCCCGACGCGAAGACCCATCTCACCCCTTGTTAATCTCCTACTCCTTGTTAGACTCTGAATCGAATTGCAAATATGAGCAACCGATCCGGAATCAAATACCCACGAGTTAACATAAGAATCAGCAAGAAAAACATCTATAACTTTGAATACCTGAAGTGGAAGTTTTAGTCCCACCATTCCTTTTCAGATCAGCGAGGTATTTCTTGAAGTTCCTTTTCCAGTGGCCTGTCTCCTTGCAGTAAAAGCATTCATTCTCTTGAGTAGGGCCAGGCTTGGTCTTGGGTTTAGTCTTAACAGCTTGGATCCCATCCGAAACCTTGCATTTACCTTTGACCCAAGTTTTAGCCTTCTTCTTGAAGCTAGTACTCTTTTGCATAATCATCACATGACTGTTGGTTTTCTTAATGCTGTCCTCTGCAGTCTTAAGCATCATATGTGGTTCGGTGAGATTCTTGTCTAAGCCATTCATATGGAAAGTCATAATGAACTGCCCATAGCTTGTAGGAAGCGAAGCAAGAATTAAATCTGTAGCCATCTCTTGACTAAGTGGAAAACCAAGTTTTTTCAAGCTCTGAGTGTAACCAACCATCTTGATCACATGAGGGCTCACCAGACTACCCTCAGTTAGCTTACACCCAAACAATTTCTTTGAGATCTCATATCTCACAGTCCTTGCTTGTGTCTCAAACATGCCTTTAAGCGCCACGATCATATCGTAGGCCTCGATGTTCTCAAACTGCTTCTGAAGGTCTGATTTCATCGCAGCAAGCACGAGACAGCTAACATCAAGGGATTCATCACAAGCCCTTTTATAGGCTGTTTTAAGAGCTGCAGCAGCATTCTCAGCAGGCACATCAGGAATTGGTTTCTCTAGAACATGTTCCTTTTTATCTTGCCTAAGAACAATTCTCAGGTTGCGGGACCAATCCGTAAAATTTGTTCCATTCAGTTTTTCTTTATCAAGTATCGAACGTAAAGCAAAACTCGATGTAGGTACAGCAGATGGTGCCATGATCTACAACAGAAATATGCAACACTAAGATATATGTTCAAGAAAAGTAACTTCTATTAAACAATTCAATGAAGATACTCCCACTGAATACCATCTCCCTCTTATGACATTTAGTGATTCAAGACCCACAATCAGTTAATCTACTAGTGAGCTTTGGCATCACTGCTAGAAGATTAGTGAATATGGTAAGCAACCCTTTGCTAATCATATCTCTATATGACTCTTGTTGTTAGGCAGCATCTCTATGCTTCGGCACTCAACCCTATGCCCCAAATTCCATAACCGTTATGATGACCTTGTCAAGTTAAACCAACGCTTGCGTGTGAGTGTCTGACACAAACCCATCTAGTCAAGGAATATTAATGTCACTCTGCTTTAGCAAGACCTGCCATTAAAATACAAGACTATAGATGGTGCAGCTAATTTGGGAGGGCATCAATTTAACTTAATATTACCTGAGGGAAATTTACTTCTACCATGTTAAAAGCATTTCAAGCAATTAAAACATGCATAGAAATAAATGAACAGGAATGTTCAATACTTTCTCGATCGAGTGTCGGATAACATCATGTGGTCGACACTTCGACCACTAGTGGCATGGCCATGCACTTTCTTTTTCTGATCACCATGAGGGGCCCAGAGACATCTCTCCTGTTATGTATAGGAGGGGCAAATCCCATCTTGACTAGTCACATCCCTCCGCATGTTTCATAGCATACCCGAAAGCTACCTTTATAACTACCCAGTTACGAGTAGCGTTTGGCAACCCCTAAGAGTGCTATTACACATGTAGGGAACAATGCTAATCTCAGGTCTAAGGATTATACATCATCATTACTTGAGACCATCTAATGACACAAAGATTCATAACAATCTCAATAGTGTCTCAATTATGGGTCTATCCAATCCCATGCTCTCTAACATGTGCTCACATTATTGATTCGATATCCCTATATCCATGATCGGTGAAGCCAGGTCATCAATCAATGCATGTGCTAGTCATAGAGTCACTGGTGTTCCGACCAGTGATCTTCGACCAGGGAAACATTTAAAATGACATCATATAAGTCAAAGAGTTCCACCAACAAGTCACATACTTATTGATCTATAACAAATGATTAATTCAAGGAACATGATAACATGTTATCAAAAACATGAATATAATGAAATATCATCATCTCTATGATTGCCTCTAGGGCATATTTCCAACAGCATGGCCATGCACTTTCTTTATCCGATCACCACGAGGGGCCCAGAGACATCTCTCCTGTTATGATAGGAGGGGCAAATCACACATCTCGACCAGTTACACCCCTCCGCATGTTTCATAGCATACCCGAAAGCTACCTATATAACTACCCAGTTACGAGTAGCGTTTGGCAACCCCTAAGAGTGCTATTACACATGTAGGGAACCATGCTGATCTCAGGTCTAAGGATTATACATCATCATTACTTGAGACCAACTAATGACACAAAGATTCATAACAATCTCAATAGTGTCTCAATGATGGGTCTATCCAACCCCGTGTTCTCTAACATGTGCTCACATTATTGATTCGATATCCCTATATCCATGACCGGTGAAACCAGGTCATCAATCAATACATGTGCTAGTCATAGAGTCACTGGTGTTCCGACCAGTGACCTTCGACTAGGCAAACATTTAGAATGACATCATATAAGTTAAAGCGTTCCACCAACAAGTCACACACTTATTGATCTATAACAAATGATTCATTCAAGGAACATGATAACATATTATCAAAAATATGAACATAATGAAATGCCTTCATCTCTATGATGGCCTCTAGGGCATGTTTCCAGCAGTGGCCCTACTGATTTTCTTAATTTCCAAATTAAAAGAAAAAGCAAAAAAGTTTAGAGAGGTTGACAAGCAGGCCATGGTCTATGGACCAAGTCCATGGGACTGGCTCGGTTTATGGTGGACTAGGTTCACAATGGAGAGAGTATGGCACGTGGGGCCAAATTGGAAGTGAAAGACCCAAAGAGGAAGAGAGAATGACAAAGGGGGTCCCACGGGTCAGAGAGAGACAAAGGAGAAAATAGAGGAGGTGCTGGCGGCAATTTGTGCATGGCGGTGACAGCGAGTGGCGGCGAGGTAGCTCCAGCCAAGGGGAAAAAACGAGACGAAGGCAGCATGGCGAAGACTTGGGCGGCGACGGCGTGGCAAGAACGACGACGACGACAACGGAGAAGAAGGCTCGGGCGTTCATCGGCTTTGGCGAAGCAATGGCACCCAGAGGAAAAGAGAGGGAACACCGGGACGGCGATGACACAAGGAACACGTAGGATAGCTCAGGACGGTCGGAGAAGGACGGGGACGATGATGAAATGATGGCCAGAGTTGGAGAAAACGACACTGGCGGTATGCTTCGGGGGCAAAAAAGTGTCAGGAAGGATGTGGATCGGAGAAGGGGTTGGGACGTGACACGACATGCGCGGGGACACCAGAAGACTCACCGGAGGCGAGATCAAGTGCAGGGCGGCGCAGCCGGCTTGGAGAAGAAAGTGGCGATGGTGACTTCAGGTTGCTTGGGCGAGGAGGATGGAAGCACCAGATAGAACGCGGCGAGGCGCACCCAACGGCGGCGGAGGCACAGACGGAGGAGCTTCGACGATGACAAAATCCGGCAGCAAAGACCTTCGACAGCAGTGACATCTTTAACAGAATCCGATGAAACGAATGTGAATCCAGCAGTGGAATTCCAGTGCTTCAGGAGAGGAACTCGGGGCGATCAATATGACGTGGGTGGCGCTGATTTATAGGCTCGGGAAGGGGAGTATTCACATTCGGGATGGTAGCAGCAGCGTGTCTGCCCCAGACACGGGCTCAGACAAAACCGAGTTGAAGATGATGCTGACATCGTGGCTTGGCGCTGGCAAGGGATCACCAGTCAGTGATGGGAGGAGGTGAGCTAGCTAGACTACACTGGCGTAGGAGGAAAAGCGAGACTGGGCCGACTTGACTGGGCTGGAGGAAAAAGGAAAGAAAAGGAGAAGGAAAAAGAGAAAAGCCCGGGAAGAAAGGAATTTGGCCCGAAGAGAAAAAAATCTAGATTTAAATGATTTCCAAATTTCAGAAATTGAATTAAATAAAACCGAGCTCAAATAAATAGTAAATAAATTCCAAAAATTTATAGAAAATTTCATATAATATTCTATAACTCAAGGAACCCAAATAAAACAACTTTTAATTTAGTTGAGGTCTAAATTAATCACATTAAATTGTTTTAATTTCAGAAAATTCACATTAAGCTTTGACTTAGCCAAGAAAATTCAAATGGTTATTTTTATTTTTAAATGCTTAAAAAACAAACCAAAATTTGGGATGTTACATCTAGCACTAGGAATGTAGTTCTCTCTCTCACGACCAACTCAGAGGAGGCTAGACGAGGCTGGCACAAGCTGCGGCAATGAAGCTCCGGTGAAGACACGAGCACGATGCATTCCTGGGCCCGAAGAATCAGTGTTTGTCAGTGTGAGGTGATGAGGACGATGAACACGACCGGAACGGGGCGGCGACGAGTCCACCGGACTTGGAGGGGACGAAGTCGTCGACATCGCATTCGACGAACTTCGCTTCAACACAAGTTCAGGAAGCTAAGTGATACAATCTCATAAGTTCAAAGAAAGGCTCTGTTGCTCCTATTTCCAAGAAAGTTCTTGTCTCCTTCCTGTTCCATCACCCAAAGCGAGAGAGCACTAGTGATTTTTTAAGAGAGAGAGAATGAAAAAGGAGGAAATAAAAAAGTGCTGCCGGATGATTTTTAAAAATCATATTATGGTACGGTTTCTTTCGGACTATTTTGTGCTTTGTTCTATTTATTGCGGTGCTCTCAGTCGGTTACTGTCGGGATTAGATTTCTGAATACGAACTCTTTGTGTATTTCAGCATCAGTCCCTGATCAGTAATCAGTGCACATAGTGGATACAACGCTTAAGGTCGCTTATTACAATAATGGTCGCATGACCTCCTGTCTTACAGTAACGGAAACAACAGATGATAAGGTCCGAGTGGTGACTCATTAAATTGACCACCGGCATTCGATTATGGAGCGTAGCCTAGTACCCCGGGTGTTCTTCATCAAAGTCACATGCAAAGTAGTCGTAATCCACCTCCATGTCGTTGAAGGCTTCTGAGATTTAATTTGAGTGTAGCACATGAGTATATAAAGTACTCCATAAATCTTGGGAAATATTCATATGCGTAGCCTTAACCAATATATGTTTTTTTTACACAAAGAAATTTTTTATGTTTAAATTTTTTACATAAAGTATATTTGACAAACATAATTTTAATAAATTAATTATTTATTTCACTCTTTGAGGTTCAAGCTACAAATCACTAGTATCGATGCTTTAGCCACCAAGGTTTAAAGAGTAGGGCTCTAGCTGCCCAACTGACTCTAACTACCATCAAACATACCCGAGAGTCCCAACTGCTCCCGGATTTCCAAAATAATTCTTCAAAAATAAAAGTAAAATCTACTATGTGAAAACACACTTTATCTGCCTTTGACTATGGGCATAGCTATTCGAATAGCTTTACACTCTACAAAATGTTGTACAACTTGACCCACGCAAGATAATCAGCTTATAATGCTCATCTGACACTTCCGATGGTGTGTGACTAAGTGATTATCACAAGATTTTTACAATACTTTATCCTCACATTAGCCCGTCTGATGAGCTTACCCCCAAGTCATGAACGTCATTTACCATCGACCTGGGGCTCACCGTTGTGAGGGATAACCTACCCGGACATGGACGTCAATTACCATCACCCGACACAAGCTCCGACAGACATGGTAGTCATTTACCATCGTCTGCACGACCCAAAATATGGAAGTACATTTACCATATTATGCACATCTCAAAATATGAAAGTACATTTACCATAATCAAGAGAACACCTATCAAATACAGCCCGCGAGCTTAATGCTTGGACTCGATAAATTATTCAGCCATATCCTCCCCATTTAGGACATCTGGTTGTACGGTATTGCTCGGTTTGAATAGACACAAGCATCGGTCATTAATCGACTAAGGTGAGACAGCTAGAACTCAACCCACTCGCTCTAGTCTAAACAAGTTTCCACCATTTTATTTTATTTTCCATACTACTGACAATACCTATTGTCATACATTTCTCAAAAGGATTTGCATAAAATGTAATAATAGTTTTCTCCCAATGAGTGATCATGACCGACAACTCATGTCTAAGCAATTCTATCGTTTTAACTACTCCAGCAATATTGTAATCAATATCGTGGATTTTCTATGACAGGGTGACAATGAATCATGGATAACAACTTCAAATAACGGTAATATCAAGATATATAGGATTAACTAACAACATATAATTTGAACTTATCATTTTATGTAATTAGTAAGCATAATAATTTTGAAACTTAAAACAGATTTTGGAAAACATAGGTACAATATGGTCAAAGGAAACTTGCCTCTGTCGAAGGTTGAGGTTACTACGTGTGGTTGGTCCAAATTGACTTTAGCAGCGTCAGACTCTACACACGCGAAACGAAGCAAAATAAATAATATAAAATATAAAAATTATAAATTATTACCATTAGAGAGTTTATGAATTTAGATAAATTTAAGAGAAAGAATCAATTGATTTGGAGTTCATACGGAAGAGAATGAACTCTCGGAAGATTTACCGGAAAGGAAAATCTAGAAAATTGGAAGGCAGAGGAATATTACTGGAATATTTCATTATGATTTTATAATAAAAAGATATAGTGACACATAGACCCCATTTGCTAGAGAAATAAAGAGATGTAGCCTGACATGTGGGGTTGTAACAACCAAAATTTTTATTTCCAGTTAAAATTAAAATTTAATTATTTTTCTGGAATTCTAAAAGTTTTTCCCCATTTAGTTTAAAGCCAAAATAAATTATTTACAAATTTAATGACCAATTATAACCTGGAAATAATTTCATTAAGTTCAAAGTAAGTTAGAAAATTTTTGTGAAGTTTTCCTTAATTGTTGAACTCCTTTTTGCTTTATCTAAAAACCTATTTCCTTTATCTCAATTTCTATAATTACCAAAGCCTAAAAAAAATCTAGAAATGCGGTTTGGGCCGAATCTTTTCGCCAGCCTACTCTCTTTCCCTCTTTCCTCCCTCCTCTCGGCCCATCCCGCCATCCCACTTGCGCTCGCAAGTCCACTCCTCCTGTGGCTCTCTTCCCCCTCTCGCCGACAGGTGGGCCCCGCCTGTTAGGGCCCTGGTCATCGTCTCCCTCCCGTTGGCTGCCCATGTCGATCCACGTCCGCGCCTGCATCACTGCCACTGGAAAGTAATCGTCGCCGGCACGTTTTCCTCCCCGTCCTCTTCCGCGAACATGTGCATTTATTGCCGTGATTCCCGCCGCCCCCACTCCCCCTATTTTCTCCTCCCCACCTGCCCTCATCGCTCTGAGCACCTGCCCATGCTGCCGGTCCATGCCGCGCCCATGTCGATCTCCTTCCCCTCTCCTCATCCTCTATTAGGGGAAGCACCCGGTGCCCCTTCACCTCCTCTCTCTTTTCTCCTACCCTACCCTCTCCTCTCGCCCTCTCCTCACCGTGCTTTGAGTTTTCGTTGCCGCTGGCCGGAGCTCGTTTGTCGCCGCTAGCGTTGCCGTTAGTGGTCCTCCGCTGCCGTGGTCTCCTCCGTTGGCTTCGCAAGGCCACGTTCTACCCGAGGCTTCCCTCGCCCTTGTTGGAAGTTCACCGTAACCTCATCGCCGACTTCGACTGCATCTCACCGCCGCTTAACTCCTCACCAATGGCCACCCTATCATGCTCTGCCATCGCAACCGCATGCACTAGGTCCAGCATCTCCTTGTCTCTCTATTGCACGTACTCCTCGACCTCGTCGTGGTGTGTAGCGCCGGCGAGCATCGCCGCCCGAGCCTCCGTCGTTGTTTTGTTGAAGTGGTGATGCCACGTCGCCTCCTTCGCTGACGTGGCAACCGCATCACCACCAGCTTGTGCCTTGCGTGGCGAGCCTCCCTGTTCTGTGAGCTAGGTCCATCGTGGACCTAGTCCATGGCTGTAGGGCCCACACGTTAGTGGCTGAAGCCCTTTTCTTTTGAAAAAATAATTCCAGTCGAAAATCAAATTCCAGTCGCTGATGTCATTGTGACGCAATAATTGATTTTCCTTTAGAAAATTAATTCCAAATTTTTTTTGTAAATCCCTAATTTCATAATTTCATGTATTTTCAAACTCCCGAGAGCCCATTCTCCTTCGTTCAAGCTCCGATTTGAGTGATTCAAATTTCTATATTCATCTAAAATTAATATCTAGCTATCTACACTCGAATCATTTAATTTGGATTTCATTTGAATTTTATTTGATTCTACTTAATTTTCTCGTATAGATTTCGATGACTCCGGGGAAATCGAATTATTTGAAGAGTTAGATCCTCAAGGTTTCGAGCAATGTAAGTTAAATATTTGATCATATTTTAATCCCAATATTTCAAATTATTTAAATTTTGTTTTCAATTATTATTGCATGCATATTTATATTCAAGATATTTAAATCCCTATTTTTAAATTATAGTTATTCCCAATCCCTTTGTGCAGTCAAATGTTGCTATTAAAGTAGCCATACCTTGATTCTATAGTTAAAATCTAGTTGGTACATTAGTATGAACTAGACACGTTGCAAAAGTTTATGTTTAGTCAAAGCCTAGACCAGAAATGTTTAATTTGAGGAATTTAGCCAAAACATCAACTATGATTTAAAATGATACTATGATATTGTCCTTACCATAGGAGTTTATAAAATGATTTGACTTGGTAAATAAAAGTAAAAATTGGTTTGGACTTGGGCGAAATGGATGTTTGAATGGTGCACGTTGATGCGTAGGGATCGAGTCATTTCAATGATCGAGGCCTAGCGGTTATTTTGGAAAGTCATCCAAGTCAGTTAAGAACCTATCTTCGAGCTGCATCTTGCAAAGCCTCATCGTACTACCACATGTCCTGTGTGGGCAGGACTATGCTAAATAATTTGTAATATTTCACCGTGATTGTGCCATCCGGTTGCGTGGGTATCTTGATGACCTACTTTTATGTATTCCTGCATGACGAAAGAGGGGGTTTAAATCCAGCGGGTTTCTATCTAAAGTAAGCGAAACCTTAGCGAGGCGGGACTACAATGCGATGGCGCATTGTAAAAGCCTTGTGATAATCCCTCGGTAGTGTGTCACACGGACATTATAAGTCAATTATTTCTTGTGGGTAAAGTTGTACAACCTCTGCAGAGTGTAAAACTATTCGAATAGTCATGTACATGGTCATGGATATGCTCAGCAAAGCCACTCAAAGTTAGAATTTGGTTTGATTTTAAAAGACTTTAACAAATATTTTTGAATATCTTATCCAATTGGGAAATTAGACGGTTTGCCATATGATAGGAAGATATCTTTCAACAAATTATTGTATGAAGGTTATCTACTATAAAACTGCCATTTAAAACTTGATTTTAGCTATAGAATAAACTGTGTTGAGAACTTAGTATGAATATTTAAATGAAAAATATCACTTTATGCAAATTGAGCCATATAAGTGAATTCTTGCATGCATTATAATCTGTTATTAGGTGTAAACTTGCGGAGTACATTCATTTGTACTCACTTTGCTTAATAAACTGTTGATCAGGAAAAGAGTATTACATGGATAACGAGAACTTGGACGACTAGGCTACGCCCCCAGACGATTGCCCGTGGTGAATCGAGTGGCCTACCTTGCTGCTTTTGATTTCGTTGTATTTTGCTTATTGGCTTTACGCCTCTTTTGTAACAAACTTTAATTATTATCAATGAATGCTGTACTATGGTTATGCTATCTACTTTTGTTTGACTGTATACATTAGCTATTCCTGAACTAGTGTATGCAATACAGAGAATCTGAGATCCTTCACTTCTGAGTTCGATAGATTCATGTGTAAGAGAGAGAAGGGAAACTACATATAGCACAAGACAGGAAAAACAGAGCAGGCGCAGGGCACCACAGGCAGAGGTGGCACCGGCGAGTGGTAGCGTGGGTGCAGCCGGCGATGGTCAATATGGAACCGACCCTCGTGAGTCCATCGGACCTACCATGTCATTCTCTTTTATACACTAAACAATCTTAATGGTCTTGGCCCCCACTAATTAGTGACTCATTATCTAAATAGTTAATTTAAAATAATTACCCGCAGGGCCTAGCCGGCATATGTACATTACATTAAATTTGGTCCACATGCATTCAGGTAACATGTAAACGTCCATGACTACAAACAGCAATTGCGCGAGAAGTCGGCAAAGGCTCGGCAGCGAGCGGTTGCTGTGCGGGGCGACGACGCGGCAGTGTCTCATAAGAGCCCACTCATTTGACGCTAGTGTAAACGTCCATGACTACAAACAGGACAGAAGGGTAGTAATTATTGGAGTTGCATTATTGGGGTTCTAATTATTGGAGTAGCATTATTGGGGTTCCCTGTATTCAGTCCACAATTAGAGTTTCATCGACCTTTTTCTGTCATACACTCCATTAGAGCCCACTCATTCTCTCCTCGAGCGAGCCTCCCTCCTCTCCAGTGTGCCTGTTGTGTGCAACGATGGCGGAGCTGGTGGTCGGGCCACTGGTGTCCATGGTCAAGGACAAGGCGTCCAGCTACCTCCTGGAGCAGTACGAGGTGATGGATGGCATGGAGGAGCAGCACAAGATCCTTAAGCGCAAGCTTCCAGCAATCCTTGACGTCATCACCGACGCTGAGGAGCAGGCGGCGGCCCACAGAGAAGGGGCGAAGGCCTGGCTTGAGGAGCTCAGGAAGGTGGCCTACGAGGCAAACGAAGTCTTCGACGAGTTCAAGTACGAGGCGCTACGCCGCGAAGCCAAGAAGAAGGGGCACTATAGCAAGCTCGGCTTCGATGCGGTAAAACTCTTTCCCACTCACAATCGTATTGTGTTCCGTTACAGGATGGGCAACAAGCTCCGCAGGATCCTGCAGGCCATTGAGGTCCTTACGACTGAAATGAATGACTTTGGGTTCAAATACCAACCACAACCGTTGGTGTCCAAGCAATGGAGGCAGACGCATTCTAATATGGTCGACCCAGAGAATATTGTCAGCAGATCGAGAGACGAAGATAAGCAAGAAATTGTTAAGAGATTGCTTCATCCTGCCAACCCGGAGGAGATCACGATCCTTCCCATAGTTGGAATGGGGGGGCTGGGCAAGACCACCTTAGCACAGCTCATCTACAATGACCCTGAAATTGGGGAGCATTTCCAGTTGCTGCCATGGGTGTGTGTATCTGACAACTTTGATGTTGATTTTGTTGCTAAAAGCATAGTTGACGCAGCTCCCAAGGTAAAAGATGATAAATCCTCAACGTCGTTGGATAAACTTCAAAAGGTAGTCAGCGGGCAGAGATACCTTATTGTTCTGGATGACATATGGAAGCATGATACTGATAGGAAGTGGGAAGATAAGTGGGAAAAGCTAAAGATCTGCCTTCAACATGGTGGTGTTGGAAGTGCAGTATTGACTACAACTCGCGATAAAACAGTCGCTAAACTAATGGGCACAGTTGAAACCTATAACCTCACAGCTTTGAATAATAAATTCATAGAGGAAATTATCATGAAAAGAGCATTCAGTACCAAGCCAATCGAGGAAGCACTGGTTAACATGGTTAATGAGTTTGTGGAGAGATGTGTTGGGTCTCCCTTGGCAGCGGAAGCACTGGGCTCTGTACTGCGTACCAAGACAAGCGAGGAAGAATGGAAGGCTGTGTTAAGCAAAAGCAGCGCCTACAGCAGGGACACTGAAATTTTACCTATACTCAAGCTCAGTTATGATTACTTGCCGTCACCCATGAAGCAGTGCTTTGCTTTCTGTGCTGTGTTTCCCAAGGATTATGAGATTGATGTGGAGATGCTGATCCAACTATGGATGGCAAATAGCTTTATCCCAGAAGAAAAAGGTGTGCGTCTTGAAACCACAGGTACACACATTTTCAATGAGCTGGCCTCAAGGTCATTCTTTCAGGATGTGAAGCGAGTCCCATTTGGCAGATATAAAAGCAAGCATGGGTATTGTTCTAGAATAATATGCAAGATCCATGATCTTATGCATGATGTTGCATTGTCAATTATGGAAAAAGAATGTGTTACTATAACTGAGAATCCTAGTCAAAGGGATAGGTTACCAATTACTGCTCGTCATTTATTTTTGTCATGTTATGAACAGGAAGCTATTTTGAATGATTCTCTGAAGAAAGGATCTCCAGCTATCCAAACGCTGCTATGTGATAAATATTCTTGTAGTTCATTGCAGCATTTATCAAAATACAGCTCCGTACGTGCATTACAACTCTTCGAAGATAAGAGTGCATTCCTGCTGAAACCAAATCATCTGCATCACCTGAGGTATCTAAATCTCTCGAATAGTAGAATCAAAACACTTCCTGAAGATATAAGCATCCTGTATAATCTACAAACGTTGAACCTTTCTGGCTGTTACAAACTGTGTCGACTTCCAAAGCATATGAAGTATATGACTGCCCTCCGTCACCTCTACACTCATGGATGTCGAAAGTTGAAGAGCACGCCTCCAGACCTCAGACAACTCACTTCCTTACAGACACTCACATGTTTTGTAGTGGGTGCTGGCTCTGATTGTAGTAATCTCAGAGAACTGCGGGACTTAAACCTTGGTGGTCGACTAGAGCTGCATCAGCTAGAAAATGTGACAGAAGCAGATGCAAAAGCGGCCAATCTCAGGAATAAGAAGGAACTCACCGAACTGACTTTAATATGGACGCATTGTGAAAAAGAGGAACAACATTATCATAAGGTGCTGGAGGGTCTCAAACCGCATGACGGTCTGCAGACTCTAAAGATACACGATAGATGTTTTCCAACATGGATCGGTATGTTGAAAAACTTGGTTGAGTTGTGTGTATCTGGTTGTGATGAGTCCCATAGGCTTCCTCCACTCTGGAAGCTACCAGAACTACGAGTTCTTTGTTTGGCAAGATTGAAAAAGTTGCAGTGTTTGTGCAGCGGTGATACACCATTCACATTTCAGAAACTGAAGGAGCTTAAGCTAGAAAGCCTGCTGGATTTTGAGAGATGGTGGGAAACAAATGAGAGACTAGAAGGGCAGCTGTTGTTTCCACAACTTGAGAAGCTGTTAGTTGTGGATTGCAAAAAGCTGACAGCATTACCAGAAGCACCCCCGCTTGGGGATCATACCACGGCATGCTCTGCATTTCCAGAATTGAAATATGTCAGACTGGATGGTCTGACAAGTTTCAAGAGCTGGGGGGCGACTGGAGGAACAGATGGTGAACAACCAATCTTCCCTAACCTCGAGAGTGTTCGTATTGATAAATGCCCAGAGTTGACAACTCTACCTGAAGCACCAAAGCTCAGTGTATCATCCATAGGGAACGGCAACCAACAGATTTTCCCATGCGTAGCTAGATATATGGCTTCATTGACCAACCTGGATTTGGAGCTCCAAGACGCAGAAACAACATCGCCAGCTGAGCATAGTTTGACTGAATTGGTGGAATCCCCTCTAACAGTTATGGTGTTACGTGGCTGCAACGTGTTCTTCCGCTCAGGTGCACTTGCGCTATGGACATGTTTTGTACAGCTTCAAGATCTGGAAATTTGTAGCTACGATGCGCTCGTCCACTGGCCAGAGAAAGAGTTCCAAAGCTTGGTATCCTTGAGGAGATTAAGTATTTGTGGGTGCAAGAAACTGACTGGATACGCACAAGCTCCTGAGCAATCAGCGTCAGAAAGTAGTCAACTCCTGCCACGTCTCGAGTCTCTACAGATAGAGTATTGTGAAAGTTTGGTAGAGGTCTTCAACGTCCCGGCATCTCTCAGGAAAATTGATATCTGGAAATGCAATAAACTTGAGTCCATATTCGGCAGGCAGCAGGGCAAGTCAGCATTAATTAAAGGGTCTTGCAGTGACGTCATGGCGTCCACAGCCTCCACAAGTGTACCAGAGTCATCATCATCATCAGCAAGGGACAGAGCTTCTCTACAAATATGGTCGTGTGATAGCTTGACAGAGCTTCCCGATCTTCCTTCCTCCATCAAGGTACTATACATTCGGGACTGCAGTAGGTTGAAATCACTGAAATCTCGCTCGGGAGAGCTCCCATCGTTGGAATCATTGGAACACCTCATGCTCTGGAGGTGCGAAACCCTGGCATCCCTACCGGATGGGCCGCAAGCATACTCCTCTCTCCGGGGGCTTAGGATTTCAGAGTGTCCTGCTATAAAAACACTCCCCAGAAGCCTTAAGGAACGACTGGGCAGCCTCGAGTGGAAAGATCTGGATGCACGTCACGAAGGTACAAACCAATTTCCCTCTCTGCCACATTTCAGTAACAAATTAAAGCATTCCATCCATTCGCCTCGTCATCTTTATGTTCAGACTTGAAATGCAAATCCATTGATGGGATTGGTGGGGAATAGTCTAAACT
Organism: Hsuehochloa calcarea; assembly: GCA_036346395.1. Classification (NCBI taxonomy): domain Eukaryota; kingdom Viridiplantae; phylum Streptophyta; class Magnoliopsida; order Poales; family Poaceae; genus Hsuehochloa; species Hsuehochloa calcarea. Next base: position 4,934,882 of record CM070593.1, on the reverse strand, counting down.
TGATTAGCCGGTTGCAAAACGGAAAGTGCAATTTTCTCACCCTGGTGCTCTGCACCGAGAAGGTATTCAGTTAGCGTCCAATTAGGTTTGACTCACGAATGCATTAGCTCAAGCGAATAATATGTTTTCATGTCAACTTGCGAATTATGTCCTGCTACAAACCAATTTCCCTCTCTGCCACATTTCAGTAACAAATTAAAGCATTCCATCCATTCGCCTCGTCATCTTTATGTTCAGACTTGAAATGCAAATCCATTGATGGGATTGGTGGGGAATAGTCTAAACTTGATTAGCCGGTTGCAAAACGGAAAGTGCAATTTTCTCACCCTGGTGCTCTGCACCGAGAAGGTATTCAGTTAGCGTCCAATTAGGTTTGACTCACGAATGCATTAGCTCAAGCGAATAATATGTTTTCATGTCAACTTGCGAATTATGTCCTTCTTGTTCTGGATGACATATGGAAGCATGACACTGATAGGGAGTGGGAAGATAACTGGGAAAAGCTAAAGGCCTGCCTTCAACGTGATGGTGTTGGAAGTGCAGTATTGATTACAACTCGCGATGAAAGAGTCGCTAAACTAATGGGCACGGTTGAAACCTATAAACTCACAGTTTTGAAGAATAAATTCATAGAGGAAATTATCAAGAAAAGAGCATTCAGTCTGCAATTCAGTATGCAAAAGGAAGAGGAAAGGCCTGTTGAGCTAGTTAACATGGTTAATGTGTTTGTGGAGAGATGCGCTGGCTCTCCCTTGGCAGCGAAAGCACTGGGCTCTGTACTGCGTACCAAGACAAGCGAGGAAGAATGGAAGGCTGTGTTAAGCAAAAGCAGCGCCTACAGCAGGGACACTGAAATTTTACCTATACTCAAGCTCAGTTATGATTACTTGCCGTCACCCATGAAGCAGTGCTTTGCTTTCTGTGCTGTGTTTCCCAAGGATTATGAGATTGATGTGGAGATGCTGATCCAACTATGGATGGCAAATAGCTTTATCCCAGAAGAAAAAGGTGTGCGTCTTGAAACCACAGGTACAAATATTTTCAATGAGCTGGCCTCAAGGTCATTCTTTCAGGATTTGAAGCGAGTCCCATTTGACAAAGAAGAAAGAAAGCATGGGTATTGTTCTAGAATAATATGTAAGATGCATGATCTTATGCATGATGTTGCGCTGTCTATGATGGAAAGAGAATGCTTTACTATAACTGAGAAACCTAGTCCAAATGAGTTGTTTCCAAATCCTGCTCGCCATGTATTTCTAAGTTATAAACCAGAAGCTATTTTAAATGATTCTCTGAAGAAAGGATCTCCAGCTATCCAAACACTGCTATGTGATAAATATGTGCGCAGACGCAGCTCATTGCAGCATTTATCAAAATACAGCTCCGTGCGTGCATTACAACTCTGCCAATATAAGAGTGCATTCCTGTTGAAACCAAATCATCTGCATCACCTAAGGTATCTTGATCTCTCAGGTAGTGGTATCCAAACACTTCCTGAGGATATAAGCATCCTGTATAATCTACAAACGTTGAACCTTTCTAGCTGTTACAAACTGCGTCGACTTCCAAAGCATATGAAGTATATGACTGCCCTCCGTCACCTCTACACTCATGGATGTCTAGAGTTGAAGAGCATGCCTCCAGACCTCGGACAACTCACTTCCTTACAGACACTCACATGTTTTGTAGTGGGTGCTGGCTCTGATTGTAGTAATCTTGGAGAACTGCGGGACTTAAACCTTGGTGGTCGACTAGAGCTGCATCAGCTAGAAAATGTGACAGAAGCAGATGCAAAAGCGGCCAATCTCAGGAATAAGAAGGAACTCACCGAACTGACTTTAATATGGGCGAATCGTGAGAAGGATGAACAACATTATCACAAGGTGCTGGAGGGTCTCGAACCGCATGGCGGTCTGCGGGCTCTAAAGATACACAAAAGTAGATGTTTTCCAACATGGATCAATATGTTGAAAAACTTGGTTGAGTTGTGTCTACGTGGTTGTGATGAGTCCCATAGGCTTCCTCCACTCTGGAAGCTACAAGAACTACGAGTTCTTTGTTTGGCAAGATTGAAAAAGTTGCAGTGCTTGTGCAGCGGTGATACACCATTCACATTTCAGAAACTGAAGGAGCTTAAGCTAGAAAGCCTGCTGGATTTTGAGAGATGGTGGGAAACAAATGAGAGACTAGAAGGGCAGCTGTTGTTTCCACAACTTGAGAAGCTGTTAGTTGTGGATTGCAAAAAGCTGACAGCATTACCAAAAGCACCCCCGCCTGGAGATCATACCACGGTATGCTCTGCATTTCCAGAATTGAAAGATGTCAAACTGGATGGTCTAACAAGTTTCAAGAGCTGGGGGGCGACGGGAGGAACAGATGGTGAACAGCCAATCTTCCCTAACCTCGAGAGTGTTCGTATTGATAAATGCCCAGAGTTGACAACTCTACCTGAAGCACCAAAGCTCAGTGTATCATACATACGGAACGGCAACCAACAGATATTGAGTTACGTGACAACAGTTAGATATATGACTTCATTGACCAACCTGGATTTGAAACTCCAAGACACAGAGACAACAACGCTCAGGTACACTCCAACAGTTATGGTGTTACGTGGCTGCAACTTTTTCTTCCGCTCAGGTGCACTTGCGTTATGGACATGTTTTGTACAGCTTCAAGATCTGGAAATTCGTAGGTGCGACGCGCTCGTCCACTGGCCAGAGAAAGAGTTCCAAAGCTTGGTATCCTTGACGAGATTAACTATTTCGGGTTGCAACAAACTTACTGGATACGCACAAGCTCCTGAGCAATCAACGTCAGAAAGTAGTCAACTCCTGCCACGTCTCGAGTCTCTAGAGATAGAGTATTGTGAAAGTTTAGTACAGTTTCAAGATTTGAGAATTGATAGCTGCGACGCACTCGTCCACTGGGCAGAGGAATCAGCGTCAGAAAGTAGTCAACTCCTGCCACGTCTCGAGTCTCTAGACATATATGGTTGTGAAAGTCTGGTAGAGGTCTTCAACGTCCCGGCATCTCTCAGGAAAATGAATATACAGAACTGCCCTAAACTTGAGTCCATATTTGGCAAGCAGCAGGGCAAGTCAGCATTAATTAAAGGGTCTTGCAGTGACGTTATGGTGTCCACAAGTGTACCAGAGTCATCATCATCAGCAAGGGAGCATTTCCTTCCTCCACCTCTACAATCTCTAGAAATATGGGACTGTGATAGCTTGACAGAGCTTCCCGATCTTCCCCAGTCCATCGAGGTACTACACATTGGTCACTGCAGTAGGTTGAAATCACTGAAATCTCGCTCGGGAGAGCTCCCATCGTTGGAACACCTCATGCTTTGGAGGTGCGAAACCCTGGCATCCCTACCGGATGGGCCGCAAGCATACTCCTCTCTCCGACGGCTTACAATTAAAGAGTGTCCTGCTATAAAAACACTCCCTAGAAGCCTTAAGGAACGACTGGGCACCCTCCGGTGGAAAGATCTGGATGCACGTCACGAAGGTACAAACCAATTTCCCTCTCTGCCACATTTCAGTAACAAATTAAAGCATTCCATCCATTCGCCTCGTCATCTTTATGTTCAGACTTGAAATGCAAATCCATTGATGGGATTGGTGGGGAATAGTCTAAACTTGATTAGCCGGTTGCAAAACGGAAAGTGCAATTTTCTCACCCTGGTGCTCTGCACCGAGAAGGTATTCAGTTAGCGTCCAATTAGGTTTGACTCACGAATGCATTAGCTCAAGCGAATAATATGTTTTCATGTCAACTTGCGAATTATGTCCTGCTATAAAAATGGATCGTTTATCAAGTTATAAAAATTTATGTGATAGTTGGAATTTATAAATGTCCTGCTATAAAAACACTCCCTAGATGTATTTGTACAGATATGTTCTGACCTCTGACGTCATTTTTTATCAGGGCCTAGGCTATTGAAACCAAAGACGTGGAAATATGTCATCCATAAAGATGAGTGAGCTATCAAGCAGGTTTGTAATATCAACACTGTCTGGATCCTTTATTTTTTACGAGTACTAGTAGAATTTATTAAAGTCAATGCTTCTTAATCTAATGATATATCAAGTCTATTGAAACAAGTCACTTGCCATCTTTAGGGCCAAATCACAATGCTTCTAACACTACTTGGCATGTTTGTTTAGGGCCTAAGCTTTTTCTGGTATTGATTGTGTATAGCTTCTTTGCAGAACTGTTCCCACACATACAGATGGAGAAGAGCTCACTTGGGAGCAGAACTATTCCCTTGCAAAACTCGCCACCCTTAAGAGAATGCCCCTGTAAAGACCTTGCCTCGTTGAATTGCAAGATCTAATAATCGAAAAGCTTAGAATACCTAAATTTGAATTACCTCTGTGAATATATGGATATTCGTTCAATGTAATATGTTCCGGGATGCAAATTCAAAGCAGCTTGTCCAGCTGAAACCTGTTTATGGAAAACAAGTGTGTTCCCAGAAAGATATCCTGTTTGAGTAAGTGCTTGTATTATTCCACCTTTATTTATGTGTAGCCATGCAAAGAATTTGTGACGCTTTAGGTACATCATCATATTTCTTGTTTCATGTAATGTAAAAGTCTGCCATGATTATTATCTGCCAACAATTTGGAATGCCGGACTTTTATCTTCTTCAGCTACATTTTCAACTGTGCCATTCTCTTCCAAAATTTTCCTTTTTCAGATTAAGTAGAAGGTCGAGTACTCGTATTTGTAAACTATTTAGTTTCGTGAGTTACATTTAGTTTTAGTGTGCAGCAGTAAGATGGCAAATATCCATCGGGCCCTCACTATTGATGAATCTGTAGTACACCGCAGGGCTCGTTTGGAACCTAGGATTGGATTTTCACAGGAAAATCATAGGAAACAAGAATCCATAGGAATTGGCGACTGTAGATGCTGTTTGGTTCGCACAAACTGCTCAAAGGAATTCCACAGGATTACTGTGCAGCGAGAGTTGTCCGGGCGATCTACTCCTGCATTGAAGAAAAAATCAACAACAAAAGCTGAATTAACTCACAGATCCATGGCATAGCAACAAAACTCAACAACACATTTCTATTCATCCCATCTGAGGGAAGACTGTAACATCTTCAATCTTTGGAGCATTTTAATTTGGATTTCAATTTTTTTCAAATCAAAATTTTGATTCAAACTTACCTGGGATTGAGCCGTCTCGGCCCGTTCTTCCCGGCCCGGTCCTTCCGCCCCTCTGGCCCGGTAGTTCCGCCCACCACCCCCACCCCCCTCGTCTCCTCTCCCCGCTCCGCCTCCGACGCCCCAACTGCGTGCCTGGCCGACCCGCGCCCGCCTCCTCCGCCGCACCGCCGGCCGACCTACCTCCACCGCCGCTCCCATCGCTGCCACCGCCGCGCCACAGATCGCTTCCGCCGCCCGTGTCACCGTTGTTTTCGCCGCCGCCCGAACTCCCACCAACTCCGCGTCGTTCGTCCGCACAGGTGAGCCCTAGCCCAGCCGACCCCGCCGCCGACTCCGCCTCGCCTCCCGGGATCCTCCTCCACCCCTTCGTTCCCAACACCGGCGCCGCTTCCGCTCCCAATCGTCGCCGCCCCTCCTCTGGCTCTCTGTCTCCCCCGTGGCTATCTCTCTCCCCCTCTTATCTCTCTCTCCCGCCGAGGCTGCCAGGTAGGCCCGCGCACAGTAACATCCTCCCGTGGACCGGGTGCATGCCCCCGTAGACCCGCCCGTGTACTGTGTCGTGAACCAGTGCACTATGCTGTGAACCATTTTCTTTTTCCCGATTTAAATCCCATTCAAACTTCGAAAACTCCGTTCTCCTCCGTTCTAACTCCAAAAATTATGAAACTTGTTCCAAATTTTTTCTAAATTCAAGATCTTGCTAATGGCACAGGTCTTATTTATTTTAGAGTTTATTTATTATTGTTTAAGTATTTATTTGTTCTCTTTGTTTGTTGTGCATTTTTCCGGTATATTCGTCCGATTAGGATTTGAAGGCGTGGAAGATCTCCAACTTGATCAAAAACAAGAATACCAAGACGCTCTTGCCTTTAACCAAAGCGAGTCAATACTTTTATCATTTTGAGCCTACATTTTATGCAAATTTATATTTATTTAAATTATCAAAATTGCATGCTTTAATTTTTTAATCAAATGCATGTTAAAGCTTAAGGTAATTAAATACTCATTTGATGATTACTTAATTAATATGACATCCATTGATAATTGAACAAATTATTCCTTGTCACCCTAGTAACTATATGGTAACCTACTAGTTATAGTCTGTACTTAAGTGACATGCTAGTCTTGCTTAAGTACCGGGGCACTAAATGTCATAATCATCATCTTTTAAACATGAAAGTGGTTTTGGGCGGTCATTGTGGGAAAATGACAGGGCTAGCTGAGTTAATGTATTTTTGCTCCTGAAAACCCTAAACTGCTTTTACCATCTGGGCGGAAGGTAGGATGGATGATATTATGGTCGGTGCTAATGTAAGCCAAGGGATGTTAATATGTTGTTGGTATGCAGAACGAACCGCCCAGATAACTTTAAGCACTTAATCTTGTCATGACCTCCCGTGTAAAGCAAGTGCAACCACAAGTCTTCGTGAAGTACAACTTGGCTAAATAATTTATATCCACCAGTACGAGTTGCATCAGGTAGATGACCCGCGACGCCGGGAAACCTTCGTGGCGAAGGGAGTCGGGGTGCACGACATGAGTCGTTTCGATGGCGCAAGAGGGGGTCTAAGTAAGGGTTAACGGATCGATACGAACGTAACCCTTCGCAGACGAAACCTTAGAGTGTAACTAATACTGAGGGATGCATTGTAAAGGTCTTGTGGTGATCTCCCCTTGATTCACATGTCTACGGAAACATGAGTACATATCAAGACGATTATCTCTTGTAGGCAAAGTGTACAACCTCTGCAGAGTCTAAACTGTTTAAACAGTTGTGCCTACAGTCAAAGGCGGACATGGGAACTTAACTTGAGTTAGTTCTATTTCAAAAACCGTTGTGGGTGGATTAAAAAATATAACAGGCTCATCTAGCCTTTGTTTTGGATTTTTCCTGGGTAGTCTTACCCTGTGCTGACAATCGGTGGATGTAATCGCTATCAATATTAAGCATAAGGTGGAGGTAACATCTACTGTTATTTAATATTGCACTTACTCTCTTTAATAAAATACAATTTGGTTAAAATGCTAAGTGCTAGGAATTTGTACTTATGGTATTTAAAAATGTTGCTTTAGCAAATAAAAGAACCTGAGCCATCCTTGTTCAGCCTTGCATATATATTGTTGCATTTATTGTGTTGACTCGTGAGCACGGTGGTTGTGCTCATCCTCGCTCTTTCCCCAAAACCCTCAGAAGCGGAAAATCTTGGAGATTACGACTATTACGAGGAACCAGACGTCTGAAGACCCAGGAGTTATTGAAGCGTAGTTTAGTCCTTAGCTGTTCCAGTCTCGCCCCAATCTAGCTTACTCCGCTAGTACCTAGGTGCATCCTATATTATCAGAGTTTCGGGTAATATCGGATGTACACAGGTTTCCCTAGTCGCTTGCCTGTGGAGAGATGTGCTCTCACTCCTGTTGCTCCCGTTGTCGCTTCCGCTACTTTTGTAATGTAATCATTTGTCATTTTTTGGCCCTTATTGTAAAACTTGGCCCGAAGCGGACTATGTAAACTCTGATGTGTTAAATTAATGAATGGTATGGTTTTACGCCTTGTATGAATTGATTTAACAATGTGCCTGTGAGTGCTATTTATTAATCCAGGGAATAGCACAGTGTATTCACAGAGGATTCGGGATTAGAAAATCCGGGTCCGACAGAGCTGGTATCAGAGCATACGACTATAAGAGCCTTAGCTAGACTGGTCGAGCCTAAAGACTTGAGTCTTACTTTCAAAACTTAAGAAAAGTTTGGGCAAAATATAACGTACTTGTTGCTCATACTCATCTATCTTAGTTCTTCACTTTCCTTGACTTCACTTGAGTTTTTACTCAGTTTTGACTCCTTCGCTGGTTTCAAAAAAAATTAGATGGCAACCCCACCGTCCGATGGCCCGTGGGACTTTTGTTCTCACGAAGAAGACGGAGGCTAGTTCATGGATATTCTCCGCCAATTCATGCAGCACTTGGATTACCACCGTAAGCCTATCTTCAGAGGCCGAAAGACTCGGACCCTGTACCAAGAGTCATGGACCATGAAGGTTTTCCTCTTTGCAAGAGAGGGTGAGTTCATCACTCACACCTTCAGACCCAAGACCCCCCAGAGCAGCTGTTCAGAAGCAGTCCAAGACGCAGCCCGCTTCGCCTGCAACCGCCTGAGCCAGATGCACGAGGATCTTCTACGAGAATCACCATTCTACTACTACCTGCCTCTCTAGGAGGGAGAGACCGATCCCGAAGTGTTCGTTGTCATGTGGGAGTAGTTAGCTTAGTTAACTAGCAGTGCTTGTTTTAGCAGTCTTTTGGTTGCAAGCACTTTTTGTTTCCTTCTTTTGTAGACGATGTGTGTGTATCTTGTGTCGTGACTTAGCATAGCCTATATGTTGTGTCTCAGGAGTCATGTAAACACCTAACCCCCTTAATATAATACAACCATTCTAGGCTTAATTGTATTTGATCGATTTTCCTCGATTGGTTTGAATTTCTTTTGTTGTGCTCTAGAGGGCTAGTAACCCTCATATCTCCCCCCTCCTCGTTCTAAGCTCCAGTGTTTCTTCAGATGCCGCCAAGAAGAGCCGCCGCCCCAACCCATGGAGCTTTTGCAACTGGCCGAGGAAGAGGCCGTGGCAATGGCCGTGGTCGTGGCCAAGGACAAGATATGTGAAGGACCGAAATGGCAACAGAGGGGGGGGGGGTGAATGGTGCAATAAAAATTAAGAACTCCCCTTTACTGTATTTAAAGCAAATCTACAAAGCACTCTGGATCTCTTAAGAAGAGTGAAGCAAAAACAGAGAATCAAAATAAACTTGATCGCTCGTCGAAATCGGAAGGTCCGATTCTACCCGTGGTAGTTCCGCACTCCGTAGTTCCGGATCGTGCGGAAGTTCCGCTCATGATAATTCGCCGTGGACAATCGGAAGTTCCGATTGCCCTGACCGAAGAACAGTGCGCTCGGGTTTTTCCCAAAAATTCAAAGTGCTAAATCTTGAATGCTCTTCTCGTCAAGTTTCACAGACATCATCCTAAGCAACATCTTGACCTCATGGAGAAGAATCGCAAACAAAGATTTAACAAACAAGCCAAAATCGGATTTCTTGAAGAAGGGGCAAGAAAGACCAAAACCGAAATAGACACGATTCTCTGATTCCTAGTTCATGAAACTTTGAGGATACATTAGCAATATCAAAACGAATCTAGATATCAAGTTTCATGCTATTTCATAAGACGATTCAAAAGATATGCCAAAACCCTAAACATTCAATATGAACGAGAAAGAGAATAGAGAAAGGCATAAGCAAGTAATCAAAACCTCAGAGATTCATTAATAGAAATCAAAAGATTACAAAGGAAATACAGAGGAATGATTACAAGATTTTCAGTTCATTCTCTCTCAACTCAACAAACTCTCAAAAAGGTAACACACACCCTTTTCTAGAGCTAACCCTAATTTTCTATCAAAAGGTCTAACCCTAACTCCAGGGTTCTCCCCTATTTATAGCCTTGGTTAATGGGCCTCCAACCCATTAAGCCCGCTACACCCGAACGGAACCGCCTCCACTTTTGCCGCTTTGCGAAAAGACCCTTTCGCCCCTTGCGCACCTTCTGGAAGCCTCCCGTACACCTTGTTGTGCACGACTCACAACCGCTTCAAGATTCACGCCGTCTTCGACACATCCCGACCGTTCTGACCTCAACGCCTCCTGCGCCTAGTCCGGTCCACGTGTCTCGCCACGACTCCATCTTGATGCCCGCATCAACATGCATAAAAACACATCACATAGCATTGCACAATAACATAGCATAAACATTTGTATAAGACTCAAACTCATACAAGATCAAAATCACAAAATTATCTTCTTCGCACGAGCTCGACATAATCGGAAGTTCCAAGACTTACCACAATGAAGTTCCGATTTCGAACATCCGCATTTGTCGAAATATCGGAAGTTCCGCTCAACACTGCGGTACTTCCGATATCCGGAACAACCGACTTTCCAGAAATTTAATTCCGATTTGATATCTCAGAGAACACTCAATGTCAGAATTATCGGACACTCCGCTACCCCTTGTGCGGAAGTTCCGATTCTCTTCAGCCGAAACCAAAACCCAAGTAAATCGGAAGTTCCTTTTCAACACAGTAGTTCGATTAATCGAAACTTCCGCTCCATACACAGCGGTAGTTCCGATTTCCCTGACACAGCCCAGAAACAGTCCAAACTGAAAACCTCAACTCTCAATCTAATCAACACACTTGTCAAATACTCATCACTCAGAGTGGAGGACCTCTCACATGGTCTCTCAATCTCCCCCTTGATGAGTATATTGACAATTACCGAAAAAAAACATAAGATGAGTTTGAGATTCCAGTCAACCAAGGTCTAAACAAGTGCAATTAAGCTCAAGACCAGGTTGACAAAAAGAGAAAGACTTGAGATGAGATGAAAGAGCAATTTTCGCACAAAACTCAAGGCTTTTCTTCAGAAGGCTTTTTCTCACAATCATTCTCCCCCTTTGGCAATAAAATCATCAATATGTAGAAAAGGGAGGAAAAGACTAGATGATGTTCATTTTAAGCATTAGGAGCCATGTAGATTATCCAAAATGACTATTAGAGTATTACACCAAGCCATAACACAGAAGAATGCTATCAAGATCATGACAATCGATGTATAGAAGAGCTAAGACAAAAGGTCCATAATCTGATTAATGATCCAATTCTTTAGCAGGTCAAATAAGTCAAGATTGAAGTCTAGCTAAAGATATCCAAAGATGATACAAGCCATGTCAAATAATCTAAGTTGAACCAAGAAGACTCATGCTGAACAGTTTAGAGTGCTACCAGTTGAAGGAGGACTCATTTTATCCAGAACTTGGTCTCTTTGATGATAAGCAATTTTAGCACATTTTTCTTTTTTTCTGAAGACTTTCTATTTTAAGGCTCTTTAAAGTTTTATCTCAGTAAAGCAAGCTCTGGACTAGGTGCCATCCACAACTGCCTCCTGAGCTTCAACCAAATTTTTTTAGCCATGTGCTAGATCCCAAGCCTTATGCGACCACTCCAAGCAACAGACTTAAGGAGGTGATCTTAGGTCATCCAAGGCTCCCCCTGAGTTCATGCCTAGTGCAATGGCAAGCCGTCTCATGAGAAAGATTTGGTGAGATCAGTTTTTTCGCACAAAAGAGATCATTTTTGCTTTTGAAATTTTTAGACCAGTGATTAGAGATAAGTCATGTTTCTTAACAAACTGACATAGCTTACTCAAAAGTTCAAAAGAGATTCAGGACTCAACTCAGCCTACTTGACATGGCGAAAATCATAAAAGGATAGTTTTAACCAGACTAGTCTCAAGAGCTATCATGACAAGATTTTAATTCAAGTTTAGCATTTTTAAATACCTTAGCATGTCAAAGACTAAACTACACATAAAAAGTCATGATAGATCTAGCAGTTTAGCATAAATCATGGCAAGATGTAAAAGGTGAAAACAGATCATAAGGGATAATAAACAAGGCTCCATTTGATTATTATGCAATGCTTGATGAAATACACAAGAATCCGATTCCCTTGAATGAGATGCATCTTTTAATTCAAAGTTGAGTTATGACACAATTAAGAATATGGAATAACCAAGAATAACTCCCCACAACCAAAGGAACAAAAACGAGAATCGATAAGTAAACCGTAAAAGGCGTCCTTTAGAGCATAGAAAGATATAGAAAACTATCGCTCGCATGATTCTTATCTACCCCATATGATTCTAGGACTATTAGGTGATCTACACAAACACTAAGGAGCAAACACATCCCTGTCTACCCAAGGGTGGCCCGACCCCGCTAGAACCTATAAGAAGTGAGTAAGCTCTACTTAGAGAGGAAGAGACACTAATAAGCAAGATCCTAGAAGCACAAGACAAGAAGTGGCGATTAAAGCAATGTGGCAAGAGAAACACTCTAACCTATCTTTGGAAGGACTTGACCAAATATTAAAAGAAATGAAACAGACAGAGTAGCGAATAATATAATATAATGTGATATAATATGATCTGAGAGTAGCACGAAGCTCCCCTCACAAAGATCCGTAAGGACAAACCACCAAGCTCTCCCGCAGAGCTGAAACCGAGAGTCGCCCGAGGCTTAGTGAAGATATCGCCAACCGGTGCTCACTCTCCACAAACGGAGCACAATATCACCCTTCTCTACATGATCTCGAAGAAAGTGATATCTGATATCTATATGCTTGGTCCGAGAATGTTGCACTGGGTTCTTGGCAATGCAAATCGCAGACGTGTTATCACAGAAGAGTGGAACGCAATGATAGATAACCGAAATCCTGCAGGTCGAGACCATCCAAAGCACTTGACTACAAAGAATCGGCCGCAAAGAACGCGTACTCGCCTCCGCAGTGGATGCGCAACACCGGATTGCTTCCTCGACGACCAGAGGCGAGAGAAGTGCCAATGAATTGGCAAGTGCCAGAAGTGCTCTTCCTATCTATCCTCTGACAGCCAGCAAAGTCTGCATCGGAGAAGGCTCTAAGAGATAGACAAGAAGAGGAAGAGTACCAGATGCCATAGTCAATGGTAGCTCGAAGGTACCGAAAGATGCGCTTCACCTTTGTCGATGAGATCGCGAGGAGAAGCTCGAAACCGAGCACAAAGACACACGTAAAAATGTATGTCCGGTCTCGAGGCCGTGAGGTACAAGAGAGAGCCAATCATGCTCCTGAACTCCTTTTGGTCAACAGGTTCGCCGTCTTCATCTGGATCCAGAGCAGCTGTAGATGCCATCGGAGTTGATACTGGCTTTCCATCATTCATGTCGAAACGCTTCAGGAGGTCTCGAGTGTATTTGCCTTGATGAAGAAAGGTACCTCCAGTCTGTTTGATTTGGAAGCCAAGGAAGAAACTCAACTCGCCCATCATGCTCATTTCAAACTCCGAGCTCATGACATCGGAAAGCGGGAAACGAGCACGCGAGGAGCCGCCAAAGATAATGTCATCCACATAGATCCGACGAGCGTAAGATCGGTGCCAAGACGGCGGATGAACAAGGTTTTGTCAATTTTACCCATCTCAAAACCATGGCTCGTGAGATAGGACTTAAGCCTTTCATACCAAGCTCGGGAGCTGCTTGAGTCCATACAAGGCTTTGGAAAGCTGTAGACATGGTTAGGGTATTTGGGGTTCTCGAAACCGGAGGTCGTCTCACATAGACTTCTTCCTCAATAAGGCCATTGAGGAAGGCACTCTTGACATCCATCGTAAAGCTTGAAACCCTTAGAAGCCGCAAAGGCAAGCAGGATTCTAATGGCTTCAAGTCTAGCTCTGAGGGCAAAAGTCTCTTCAAATCTAGACCCTCAACTTGAGAGTACCCCGAGCTACCACCTAGCCTTGTTTCAATGACTAACCCATCTTCACTTTGCTTGTTCTTGAACACCCATTTGGTCCCAATGATATTGTGACCTTGAGGGGGTTCAACAAGGACCGCACCTTGTTCCTTTCAAAGTTTTCCAATTCCTCGTGCATGGCGTTAGTCCATGACTCATCGAAAGAGCATGACAGACGCCTTTGGGCTCAAATGCGACGAAGGCGTAATGGAGACAGAAGAGATAAGCCGGCTTTGGAGCGTGTGACACGCTCGAAGAGGTCTCCAATAATCTGCTCAAGGATGGTCCTTTGAATGTGTCTTGGAGGTCCAGGTGAGATGAAGACGTGGCCTCTACCTCATTAGCGGATGAGATAGAGCAGAGCCACTAGCTTCGGAAGAAGCGGAAGGTAAGGGTCGATCTCCTCGAGGTGCGGTGGAAGAAGGCACCTCAAGAGGAAGAGAAGGAAGCTGGATCGGGTAAACAACCCTCATCTCCATCCTCCTCATCGTCCACAAAAATGGACTCGGATCGCTCTAAGGAACTCGAGATATCGTGCCTAGTCCTCGGATCGCCTCATCAAGGTCACCTCATGAGTTTCTAACAATTTACTAGACTCGCAGCCTGCACTCTATAGGCACGAGAAGAAGTCGAGTAACCCGAGAAAGATCCCATCACAAGATCGTGACTCGAACTTATCTAGGTTCCCAGACTTCAGAATAAAACACTTGCAACCAAACACACGAAAATGCGAGACGCTGGGTTTTCGCCCATATCTCAACTCATAAGAAGTGCGATGCAAGAGTGCCCGAAGAAAAACTCTGTTAGAAACATGACAAGCAAGAGCAATTGCCTCACCCAAAACTTCCTAGGTGTAGAGTACTCATCAAGCATCGTCCCGCCATCTCGACCAAGGTGCGGTTCTTCCTCTCCACAACGCCATTTTGTTGGGGACGATGGAGACGAGAACCGGTGCTCTACACTGTCTCACCACAAAACTCTCAAAGTAGGAATTCTTGAACTCGGTGCCATTATCGGTCGCGAATTGCTCGTAATGCACAGGAGCTCAACAGAAAGCCTACTAAAAGACCACGAAAAGAGTAAACGACTCATCCTTCGAGGTTAAGAAAAACACCCAAGAATACCTCGAGAAGTCATCGACCACGACAAGTACGTACCACTTCCTCCCATCGATCGCACTCTATTTGGTCCCATCAGGTCCATATGGAGCGCTTGACACAGTGCATCTGTCATAGTCATCATGGCGGAGGATGTGAAGCGGCAACCATTTTGCCGTGCGGCAAGGAGCACAAACAAGATCCTTGACCATTTTGAGTTTCGCAAACCACGAATGAGATCGTGGCCGCTAAATCGGTCGATGATCAAATCCTATATGACCAAGTCTCCTATGCCGTAAAGTCAAATCACGGGATTGAAGCAATTAAACATCGGAGAGGATCACGGAAGATCCGAAAAATCAGCACGAAAGATCCTCCCATATCGAAATCCGCAAACTAAACTACCCGAAGAATCAAGAATTTTGCAATTGTTTTTCTTAAAGCTCACCTCGAAACCGTCATCGGTAAGCTGAGAGACTGAAAGCAGATTATACTGCAGCTTACTTACTAAGGCAACATCTTTTAAAATAAAAGAATCATTAATGCTCACAGTACCTTTAGCGATGACGCGCCCAAATGAAGCATCTCCGAAGGTGATCGTCTCATCACCTGGAGCGCGGGCTAGGGAAGAAAACCAACGAGACTCACCAGTCATATGACGTGAACAGCCGGAGTCTACAATCCAGACTTTTCCCTTCCCAGCCCGGCGACCCTGAGTCAAGCAGAGAGTAAAGTCTCAGTACTGGGGTGAATCAACAATGATTTTGGCACCCAATACTGAGTAACACGGCGAACAGATGAAGTAGTCAAGCAAGACTGACCTCTATCTACCCTACGCTCTCTGTCACTCAATAAGTCAAAAGATCTCACTGTTCTTTGGATCCGACTGCTATGGAAGAGCGAGTCGAAGTGCGCGAATATCTTGATCTCGCCGCGTAGCTATCTCGAAGAAAAACGAGATCTACCCTCAGGACGGCGGAAGTTACGACCAAAGGGAGCATGAGGACGAAAATCAGAAAACTCAGAAAAACCAAGTCCTCGATGCTGCCCAAAATTATCAGATGGAACAAACCTAGACCTCGTGTTGATCTTAGGTGCACTCAAGATCTGGGGCTGACCCTGAATGTGCCTAAGAGACTCAACACGGTCTCTACGCGCGATCTGGCGCTACCAAGCAATGATCAACTAAATGTCCATCTTTACGATGAAGGTGCAATGATACTTACGCCTTCGAGGGGTCAAGCCGCAGTGGAATCACCTTGTCGTCGAAATCCTTTGAACAAAACCCGCCGACTTAAAATTGACTTTCTCGGCCCCGGCTTAGTTTTGATCACACCGGTGCTATGGTTTTGAGCACGACAGGTGGATGCTTCCTCATATCCTCCTGGATATCATATCCTAGACCCTGATTAAATCTGCAAATTTTAGATTTGTCTAGAATGAGATTGAGCTTCTTCTTGCCTCCTACAAACCTCTCGAGAGTGTTCATAAGATACTGACACTCCCGAAAGAGAGAGGTGCAAGAAGAGCAGGGGGAAGAAGGGACACAGAAGGTAAGGGAGAAGAAGAACCAACAACAGAGGAAAGATTGGCTTGTGCACGCACAACCGACTTTGGGGGAACGATCCCATCACGCTATGATTGGTTCACGTTGCTAGGCGTCTCTACCAAACCCTTAGACTTCTTCCCAAAGACACACAATACAAGCGGATGATTGTGTCTCTAGAAGGTCCTTAGTTAGCTTCACACATTTTTCATCCATAGCAATCAAATCACATTTTAGTTTATTACATTGCTTGCATGGTGAGCTAACAAGATCCTTAGAAGCATCTTGAGCCAATTTGTTATTGTGATCAATCATTTCTTGAAACCGCTTAGATCTGATTCTAGTTCACAGATTAACTTAGGACAGCTTTAAACAAGAAACAATAGGCTCTAGTAGCGCAGACTTGGAATTCAACAATTTTGTGATCCGCTGCTTTAGGTTCATCTTGAGATTATTACAATTTTCACAAGTTTCAGTGAGATCAAGCAACATGGTATAAAGACCTCTAAACGAATTGTCCTTAACCTCACATGAGGTGCAAGCGAGAGCCTCAACAAGAGTGGATGAAAGAGGTGCTACCCTACTCATCTCTAATTCAGAAGAAGGCTAATGTTCTCTACCTTAATCATGTCAAGTTCAGAGGACACACTATCATGCAAGGTCCTTAGTTTTTCCATGTCATCAAGCAAAGCACGACAAGTGTCACAATCATCACGGGAGGGAGCGGATGTAAGTAAAGTAAGCTCCGTGATAGTCTAGCTACTTCCTTCTCCAACACCAACACTTAGCCCTAGACTTAGCATGAAATCTACCTAGCTTAAGAAAAGCATCATTAAGTGGTCGTAAGTGGGACTAACCTCGTCGAGTCGAGTACACTCGTTGTCGCTCGATTCGCCCCGAGGGCCATGAAGCACATGCCGAGAAGTTGCCGTCGTCCTTGGGATCATGATCATCCTTCCCATCATCGTACTCCACCCTCCACCTCGCTGGTGTCCGGTTCGTCGAGGCGGTGAGGACGCGATGGAATGACTTCTTTGCCTTCCCAAAGTTGCGGAACTTCTTCTTGCCTTGATCAAAGCCGAGGGCTTCGTGTTGCGGTTCTTGTCGATGTAGTCGTTCTTGCTTGGACCGCCATAGTCACCTTTGCCCTTCCCAAGCTTGGGACGGTTTGCTCGGATGTGGTTGGGGCCACCACACTCAAACAAATCACAGACCTCCTCTTTACCATCCCTCCTCCTCTTGTAAGCATGGGAAAACTTCCGAGCTAGGAGGGCTAGTTATTCATCCTCAAGTCGCTCTAACCGATCATCGCTATGTCACGAGAGCGCCTAGGAGAACCCGTGTCGATTCGTAAGAAGATCCGTAGTAGGATCAGTGACTAAAGCCATCGACTGTGACTTCGACCTTCGAGAGACAATGTCAATCTCGTGAGTCTTGAGACGCGAGTAAAGCGCATCAAGAGTCAGGGTCGAGAGGTCCGTGCTATCTTTGATGGTAGTCACTTTCATCTCCCAAACACGAAGATCAAGTGCAGAAAGCATCTGTCGAGCGTTATCCGAGTCGGGGTATGTAAGACCGACCGCTCGGAGGTTGCTCAAGATCTTGTGAAAACGCGAAAAGCACTCGTCTAAAGATTCACCAGCAAGCATTTCAAATTTACTGTACTCACGCTTGAACTGGTCTTGTCGAACCGTCTTAATCTGAGTGGTGCCCTCATGGTATGCATCGAGGGTCACCCAGATGTCGTAAGCAGAAATCAAATGAGAAATACGATCAAACTCACTTCTGCTTAAACCTTGAATGATTATGTTCCTTGCCTTAGCATTTGCCTCAACATCAGCCATGTTTCCAGCATTGATGTTCTCATCGGCAGAACAAACAAATCTAACCTTCACCTTTCTCCAGATGGCATACCCCTGAGCCTGGATGTAAGTTTCCATTCGGCTCTTCCAGAAGGGGTAATCCAGACCATCAAAAACTGGAGGCTTGGTGGAATACTTGTCTGTTGCCATGGCTCAAACGACCGGTTAAGATCTATCAAGAAGAGCTAACCGGCTCTGATACCAATTGAAGGACCGAAATGGCAACAGAGGGGGTGAATGGTGCAATAAAAATTAAGAACTCCCCTTTACTGTATTTAAAGCAAATCTACAAAGCACTCTGGATCTCTTAAGAAGAGTGAAGCAAAAACAGAGAATCAAAATAAACTTGATCGTTTCATCGAAATCGGAAGGTCCGATTCTACCCGTGAGTTCCGCACTCCGTAGTTCCGGATGCATGCGGAAGTTCCGCTGTGATAGTTCGCCGTGGACAATCGGAAGTTCGATTGCCCCGACCAAGAACAAGGCGCTCGGGTTTTTCCCAAAAATTCAAAGTGCTAAATCTTGAATGCTCTTCTCTGGTCAAGTTTCACAGGACATCATCCTAAGCAACATCTTGACCTCATGGAGAAGAATCGCAAACAAAGATTTAACAAACAAGCCAAAATCGGATTTCTTGAAGAAGGGGCAAGAAAGACCAAAACCCGAAATAGACACGATTCTCTGATTCCTAGTTCATGAAACTTTGAGGATACATTAGCAATATCAAAACGAATCTAGATATCAAGTTTCATGCTATTTCATAAGACGATTCAAAAGATATGCCAAAACCCTAAACATTCAATATGAACGAGAAAGAGAATAGAAAGGCATAAGCAAGTAATCAAAACCTCGAGATTCATTAATAGAAATCAAAAGATTACAAAGGAAATACAGAGGAATGATTACAAGATTTTCCATTCATTCTCTCTCAACTCAACAAACTCTCAAAAGGTAACACACACCCTTTTCTAGAGCTAACCCTAATTTTCTATCAAAAGGTCTAACCCTAACTCCAGGGTTCTCCCCTATTTATAGCCTTGGTTAATGGGCCTCCAACCCATTAAGCCCGCTACACCGAACGGAACCGCCTACACTTTTGCCGCTGCGAAAAGACCCTTCGCCCTTGCGCACCTTCCGAAGCCTCCAGTACACCTTGTTGTGCACGACACACAACCGCTTCAAGATTCACGCCGTCTTCGACACATCCCGACCGTTCGACCTCAACGCCTCCGCGCTTAGTCCGGTCCACGTGTTCCACCACGACTCCATCTTGATGCCCCGCAACAACACAGCATAAAAACACATCACATAGCATTGCACAATAACATAGCATAAACATTTGTATAAGACTCAAACTCATACAAGATCAAAATCACAAAATTATCTTCTCAGACAGCTCGACATAATCGGAAGTTCAAGACTTACCACAATGAAGTTCCGATTTCGAACATCCGATTTTGTCGAAATATCGGAAGTTCGCGCTCAACATCTGCGGTACTTCCGATATCCTAACAACCGACTTTCCGAAATTTAATTCGATTTGATATCTCGAGAACACTCAATGTCGAATTATCGGACACTCGCTACCCCTTGTGCGGAAGTTCCGATTCTCTTCACCAAACCAAAACCTGTGTAAATCGGAAGTTCCTTTTTCAACATCAGTAGTTCTGACATCTGAACTTCCGCTCCATACACAGCGGTAGTTCCGATTTCCCTGACACAGCCCAGAAACAGTCCAAACTGAAAACCTCAACTCTCAATCTAATCAACACACTTGTCAAATACTCATCACTCAGAGTGGAGGACCTCTCACATGGTCTCTCAATATGCCTCCCCGCCGCCAGCGAATCCACCAATGGCACAAGTTATGTTCCAGCAAACTCAGATTCTTCAAGCTCGCTAAATGGGCCAATTTGGACCAATGGTCGCACCTCCGTGCTCACGACTTCCTCAAGACGAGACCCCTCACTTTTGTTGCAGCCAACGAACCCCTAGAAGCCGAAGATTGGCTCCAAGATACGGAGAAAAAGCTCTGTCTAGCTCGATGCTCAAAAGAAGATAAGGTGGACTTTGCTATTCATCAGCTGAAAGAAGCCACCGCTGCTTAGTGGGAAAACTATCTCGCTGCCCGAGGTGGTGAAAGTCTAGATGAAGAAGAAGCAGAAGAACCAGAAGTTGTAGCATCTACGACTGGAGCTCCCCAAGATCCAGCTACTGAAGCAATTGCTAAAGTACAACTGGAAGAGACTGAACCCGAATGGCAGCCAATTCCTTGGGCAGAATTCAAAGTCGCTTTCCAAACCAACTTTGTACCCGCTGGCACAATGAAAATGAAGAAGAACGAGTTTAGATCTCTCAAGCAGGGTCACATGTCAGTTAATGAGTACCTGACAACGTTCAACCAGCTTGCCCGTTATGCCCCCAATGACGTAGCTGACGAAGAGAAGATTGACCGCTTTGTGGAAGGAATGTGTGAAGATATGAGAGTCCATCTTATCCTTCACGATTTCCCTAGCTTTCATCACCTGGTCAACAAAGCCCTTGTGATGGAAAATGAGAAAAAGATCACAGAAATCAGCCGCAAAAGAAAGATGGCATTTCAGAGGCCACGCGACAGCTTTCCGCATAAGTCAGCATCTCCTGGTAACTCATCTTTCAGACCAATTGCAGTCCCATCACCAAGTGCTCCAGTTTCAGCTCGAGCCTCAGCTCCGTGTCACAGTAGGCGCGTGTTCGGCACTCCCCGCCCCGTCGAACAACCTGCAGTGCACAACCCAATAGCTCACCTTCACTGCTTCAAGTGTGGTGAAAAAGAACACTTTGCCAAATGGTGCCCTCAACGCCACAATCCTTCCGCGAAGTTCAACTCAAGAGCCACACCGACACAAGGCCAGACGTTAGTTGCAAGCAAAAGTCGTCAGACCTCGCACGCATCCAGAGTCGCTTCCACGCCAAGCCAGGGCCATGTTAACCATGTCACCGTCGAAGAAGCCCAGGTAGCTTCAGAAGCAATGAGAGGTACGCTCCGCGTCTCATCCGAGTAGCTCGAATCTCGGGATCAAGATTCCGTTTAAGGAGGGTACGTTTGTAACATCCTCAATCTTCAGAGCATTGTAATTTGGATGTCAATTTTTTTCAAATCAAAATTTTGATTCAAACTTACCTGGGATTGAGCCGTCTCGGCCCATATCTTCTCGGCCCGGTCCTCCCGCCCCTCCGGTCAGCTAGGTCCCCCCGTCTCCTCTCTCCGCCGCTCCGCTCCGACGCTCTCGCCTGCGTGCCTGGCCGACCCGCGCCGCCTCCTCCCGTGCCGCCCGATCAACCCACCTCCACCACTGTGTCTGTCGTTGTCGCTGGCCGCGCCACGCGTTGCTTCCGCCGCCCGTGTCATCCGCTGTTTCCACCGCCCCCCCCTTGCCTCCTCCCCGCCGCTCCCGCCGCCCTCGTTGTCCCCTCGGTGGCTATAAGAAGGCCGGCATCCCCGCCTCCCTCCCCACCGTCGCTTTGCCTCCCCATCTTCCTCGCCGAGCCGGCCGCCTGAGCTCCCGCTTTGGCCGCCGCCTCGCTGCTCGTCGCGCCGGTGAGCCCCGGCCCGGCCGACCCCGCCGCCGACTCCCCCTCACCACCCGAGATCCTCCTCCACCCCTTCGTTCCCAGCGTCGGCGCCACTTCCGCTCCCAATCGCCGCCAGCCCTCCTCTGTCTCTCTCTCCCCTGTGGCGCTCTCTCTCCCCTGTCTCTCCACCCCCCTTATCTCTCTCTCCCGTCGAGGCTGCTAGGTGGGCCAGCGCACAATACCGCCCCTCCCGTGGACCTGGTGCACGCCCCCGTAGACCCGCCCGTGTACTGTGCTGTGAACCATTTTCTTTTTCCCGATTTAAATCCAATTCAAATTTCGGAAGCTCTGTTCTCCTCCGTTCTAACTCCAAAAATTATAAAACTTGTTCTAAATTTTTTCTGAATTCAAGATCTTGCTAATGGCACAGGTCTTGTTTATTTTAGAGTTTATTTATTATTGTTTTGGTATTTATTTGCTCTCTTTGTCTATTGTGCATTTTTCCGGTATATTCGTCCGATTAGGATTCGATGGCGCGGAAGATCTCCAACTTGATCAAGAACAAGAATACCAAGACCCTCTTACCTTTAACCAAGGCGAGTCAATACTTTGATCATTTTGAGCCTACATTTTATACAAATTTATATTTATTTAAATTATCAAAATTGCATGCTTTAATTCTTTAATCAAATGTATGTTAAAGTTTAAGGTAGTTAAATATTCATTTGATGATTACTTAATTAATATACCATCCATGGATAATTGAACCCATTATTCCTTGTCACCCTAGTAACTATATAGTAACCTACTAGTTATAGTCTATACTTAAGCGACATGCTAGTTTTACTTAAGTACCGGGACATTAAATGTCATCTCTCCACAGGCAAAGTGACTTGGAAAACCTGTGTACATCTGATATTACCCGAAACTCAGATAATATAAGATGCACCTAGGTACCAGCGGAGTTAGCTAGACTGAGGCGGGACTGGAACAACTAAGGACTAAACTACGCTTCAAAGGCCTT
The DNA here is from genome assembly GCA_036346395.1 of Hsuehochloa calcarea. Lineage (NCBI taxonomy): Eukaryota > Viridiplantae > Streptophyta > Magnoliopsida > Poales > Poaceae > Hsuehochloa > Hsuehochloa calcarea. The sequence goes on along the minus strand of CM070593.1, from coordinate 4,912,231 downwards.
CAGACGTCTGGTTCCTCGTAGTAGTCGTAATCTCCAAGATTTTCTGCTTCTCCAATATTACACTTACTCTCTTTAATAAAATACAATTTAGTTAAAATGCTAAGTGCTAGGAATATGATATTTAAAAATGTTGTTTTAGCAAATAAAAAACCTGAGTCATCTTTGTTCAACCTTGCATATATATTATTGCATTTGTGGTGTTGGCTCACGAGCACAGTGGATGTGCTCATCCTCGCTCTTTCCCTAAAACCCTCAGAAGCAGAAAATCTTAGAGATTACGACTATTACGAGAACCAAACGTCTGAAGGCTCAGGAGTTATTGAAGCGTAGTTTAGTCTTTAGTTGTTCCAATCTTGCCTTAGTATGCTAACTCCGCTGGTACCTAAGTGCATCCTATAATATCTGAGTTTCGAGTAATATCGGATGTACGCAGGTTTTCCAAGTCACTTGCCAAATGATTACATTACAAAAGTAGCGGAAACGACAACGGGACATGCTAGTTTACATAGACCGTTTCGCTTGTCACCGTTGTCGCTTTCGCTACTTTTGTAATGTAATCATTTAGCATATTCGGCATTTATTGTAAAACTTAGCCCGAAACGGTTTATGTAAACTCTGATGTATTAAATTAATAAATAGTATGATTTTACGTCATGTATGAATTGATTCAGCAATGTGCCTGTGAGTGTTATCTACTAATTCAGTGAATAGCACAGTGTAATCACAGAGGATTCGATATTAGAAAATCCGGGTCTGACAAAGACGGTGTGGATCTATTCGTAACTCTAATCACAATTGAAATAATAACCCGTTGACCTCGTGTCCATGTGAGGAAGGGGTGCGGTAGATACGATGGCAGGGCACCATCGGCCTTCGTGCTGGTGAAAAAAGACAATGGGTAGAAGGGAAGGCGACGCAATCGGGAGAACAGGGACGACCACACCCTTGCCTTGCCCAGCTCCACTCGCAGACGCTCGCCCTCCCCGGGGCGCCAGCCGCCGCTGCCACCGCACATCTGGGGTTAGGAGCAGGCCACAGTGGGGGCGTCACCATGCGGGCATAGGCCGCCGCTTTCCATGGGAGGAGGAAGCACCGGAGAGAGTGGCCTCCACACACGGCGAGGTCTAAAGTACCTAAAGTAAAGTAATCACAATCTGTAAGGCTATAAGTTGTAAGGCTATAAGTCTGTAACAATAATATGATGCTAATGTGTACTTTCCCTTACCAAGTTAAATGAGAGACAAAATTATAGGCTAAAATAGAACATCCACATCAAAAGAGCAATTCCCCTCTTCTGCATTTGTTTCTGCATTGGTCTCTGCATGGCAAGCATTACGACCGGTTCCTAGGGACAAAAATTAGAAATAAGAAATGTGAGATGATATTTTTCAGTAATTCAATTATTCATATTCGCAATTCAACATCTCCCTGCAATCTCAATAAGCCTAAACCATGCAAAATTGCTTAAAAATAGTGCTACCGTATCTACTTGAATTTCAGCACAAGCTTTTTAATGGAATGGAACTGCAGACCTAAGATCAGTCTTCTGAACAAAAAAGAACCAAGGAGTTAGCTATAGCAGCAAATTAACTGAAAATCACTAACTAAAGTCGAAGACAAATATAATCGAAAATCTCTGCAAAATGACATTGAATGCCTCTGTATAACTAGAGATACGTAGATATAATCACTTTAGTAGACAGTGGTAACCAGTTCAAATATGATCATGCATCACTATTTAGATAAATCAAGTTCAAATACAATAAAATGGATGATAATGTTAAGGTCCAAACATGAAAGCTCGCTATTGCACAAATAAGCATTGCGCATGACGTCAAATGCATTTTGTATCGAAAACCAATATAATACCCAAACAATCGACATACTAACAGGAAATAAACCATTACAACCCAAGGCTATGCTAAGTTTAGAAGTTGTTATATGCTAGATATCAGAATTGCCACCTGCAAACCTAGCTATCAGTTTTTTGCTGCTACAGGAGACCCAAGCAAATAAAGATGTGTATAAATTCAGACAAAGAACTATTTCCAAAGATATCAGTCATCAATGTGAGAGCTTGAGGCATGGTTTCAAGAAACATCAGGGTGCAATATCCTTTTTCCACTTCAAATAATATCAGCACCAACGAATTTTCCAATTGCTGGAACAACAAATAAACTCTGGATCGGTCCATAAAAATGGATATCACAAATTGATGGAACTACAAAATGCTGATGTGCTTTTGGGATACGCAGCTCTACGCAAGGACAAAAAAAAGAGAAGACAAACGCTAACTATCTTAATGTGCAACTGGCAAAGTCTCTGCGAACATACGTTTTTATAGAGAGTTTTTTCATTGCCAAGCATATGCATGTGTCAGCTAGTGCACTGTGGTAAGCAAAGGTGAGCATAAATATATTACTTGGAACATCTTACTGTAACTTAAGCAAATCACTCATAAATACCAGACATTGTGAAGTGAAAGCTGCTAAATATAATGGTGAAATTTTTTGCCCAAGAACTACCTCCTGATCAATTTTAAGACAATATAAAGCAAAAACACTAAGATGTGAGAACTGAGGACAAAGAGACTGAGCTTCACCAAGGGTAGAATGGTCGAAGGTATCACAGGTAAAACATCAGAAACACTGACCGTGGCATTTCACTTCATCCAGAGAGGAAGCAATCAAAATTTAGCATTGATAGCTAGAAGACAAACTGCATGAAAACTAAACAGTGCATATGTGGGTTACTCTTACTCTAGGTACTTCATATAAGGGGGGGACCATTTTTACTGGATGCGCTTACAGGGTTCTGCACATGCGGGTAATACCCAAATCCTTTTAGTTCAGACTTCAGTGTTCAACATAATGTTGAAAATAGTCACATTCAAAAAGCATCCCAAAGACAACAGAAGGATCTACCATGCCATCCCTGAAATGCCATTCTAATTCAGTGAGAAAAAAACTTCAAGCATAATGACTTCCTATCCAAACCTTTTTTGGCCTCCTATGCATTAATATTGGACTAATCAATCTTATATGAACAAAGTATTGGCCATTCTAAAGTTTAAACATCACCATATTACTGGAGTGCCTTGACACTCAATCTAGCATTTCTTCACCCATATTCAAACATTCTGTAAACTAATCAACCAAAAAGTATTTTGCTACGCCCATAAGCGGTTGTCGCAAATGTTGGGCAAAAATCCATGGAAGAGTTGCACCAATTAAGTTAACTGCAATTTCTAGTTCTGCATTGACCAAGTTGATATCCAACAGTTATCAGGAAAACAACATCGAAGAAAGGAATCTCATTTGTATAGGCCAAAGTAGCAACAGCTGCATTCATTCAATATCCATTATACTAACTCACTAAAGCATTGCTTGAATTTTACAGCTATAAGAGCAAATAGCCATAGCCAATGAATGAAACAACACAATATTATCTTAGAACATTCACAAGATGTAAGAATGTTAGAAGAAATATGTCATGTTGTTGCAGGCACAGGAAAATGGATTGGAATTAAGCCACCAGAACGAATCATTCGCACTCTGCATTTGCCTAGAGAACATGTAGATGCACCGAAAGAATTGTGCCTAACTAACTCTAGAGTCCATCCCACAATATTTGACAACAATTTCATGGCATTCACAGAAAAACAAACAAGTTAAGGCACTGCTGGGGCCAGAAAACAAATCAAATCGAACCTATTATCCATAATAACGAACCGGTGTTCACGGGGTGTGAGGCGATGTCACAAAGAAACCAAAGGACTCCTGATCGATGGCGCCAGACAGCGGATCGGCGGCGGCGTCTCCGTTTAGGGAGTGCTATGGTTCCGGCGGGGAAAGAAAGGAAAGAAACAGGGCGGAGGCACAAGGGGAGGTGGCGGTGGCGGGGGTAAGGACACTCCGGCAACGACGAGATCGAAACGGAGGAGGCAGGAGGCGAGGCGATGGCGAGGGTGGGAGGAGGGAGGAGGGAGGAGGGCGAGGGCGAGACCGAGGGAAGGAGGCGGCGGCCTCTGCGATGCGAGGGGGCTTGGAGCCCTTGGAGCACGTGCGGGGATGACTAGAAGTCTTAGAACTGCCCATTGGTGCCGATCAGACGGCCACAAGCGTTCATGATCTCAACGCAATGTCATAAACAACGAGGGGCATTATGAAATAGGCGAACGCAAAAAATGTTGCCCACTGGTTCATCTGGGATCTTGACGCGATTTCAGACACTACAAGGATATTTTCACAAAACATAGGATGTGGGGTCTTTATTGGGCCGCGGATCCCTTCCCCTATTATGCCTTGTGTGGATACAGCGTGAACTTGGAATTTGAACTAAAATTATTTTCAATCCGAAGTGATTACCCTCTTATCTAAACAAGCCCTAAGGAGTACTAGGGTGGAAGCGCGCGCTACACCGTGTTATTGTTTGAAACTTGGTTCCATTGTTGTGGTTTTTTTGAATTGTACATAAATAATTCGGCTAGTGCATAAAAGATTTTTTTTTTTTATGTTTTGTTTTGGGTATAGACCGATATGATTAATTGTGTTGTTGTCTTATTGATTCGACAATTAGCCTGTTTTTATGAATGGTTTGCATTTCTTCTTCCTAATTGTTAGGTAAATTCTCTTATTACAAAAAAAACATTGTTGTTATACTATTTTGAAAAGTATCATTGGTTAGAATTCTTCACTTTTACCTTACAACTCTATCTATTGAAACAACAGGTTGACAATGTTTTTTTTGGAGTATGTATGTGGTGTGATGGTTGCAGAATTGGCAGCGTGGTCTAACCATTTTGGTAGGCAATCTGATGCGTATAACATGTAGTTCTCTGGCATTTTTGAATTTTCCTTGGTTTCTAAACATATCTAGTCGTTGTACAGAGCAATCATTAACAGTGGAGATGCTAGTAGTATACAACTGAGCAACAGGGATAGTAGTAGCATGGAACATTCACTGGTACTTAGCTATGCATCAGCAGGACATAGACTGTGTTGATGTCTTATGTAAGGACTGCTAGGGCAGTCTGAGAATGCCAGCAGGTATGAGAACGTACGTGAAATTCAATCCTAGCAGCAAAGTCAAGTTGGTGAAGCAAAAGCTATACACTGAAACAATATAATTGGTTTGGTAGGGATCATCAGTTTGGCGTACAAAATATGGAGGTAAAGTCAGTAGTAGCAGCACTGATGTTATATCTGTAAAGGAAATACGTGTATAACAGATTAGAAGATAGGAATCGAACGGATTTACCTTGTATTGATGGGTTTGCCGTCATCATCTTTGAACAATTTCTTGGCAGTCTTTGAAATGCCTCTAGAGGAGGTGCATCTGTAAGCACAACAATGATGTTGGAATTAGGCATGTAATGTTATTTGTGGTCATCTATTTGGCAGAACAGTTTGAAAGTCCAGCTCGAAAAGAGTGACTCGCTGTGAATTGAGGGAATGGAATATATAAGGATAAGATGGAAGATATGACTTTCTTTCTACCTACCTATTCCAAGTAGTAAGCTTGTGTTTTAGCTTGGAATAGTGTACAATCAAGTTTGGAAGCACTAATGAAACGAGGCTACTACACCAGTTTCTTGTTGATCTTTTCATTTGAAAACAGCCATAGGGAAGGAATGTTGGATTAATTTCCATAATGTGGACCTACATGAGTTTAAATAAATATCAGCTATCTATTCTTCAATTGGCTCAAATACATAAAGTGATCAAATAAAGTATTTATTAAGAGCCCGAGTATCTATTAAGGAAAATATGAACTTGGATTTAAATCTGTGTAGAGACTTGTTTGGAATCTATCTCTAATTATGGGACGGGATAGGATTCTATACCAAAAGCTATAAATAAGGGTCAGGTCCTCTCAGCAGGGTAACTCGTGTCATAGCACATATCTCCATCTGTAGTTGGAGTTTGTGGCTTACCTCTTGCTAGAAAGGCCAAACCCTAGGTAGATTGAGCAATTATCCATCTACTGTTTCAAATCAACCCTACGACGAACAATGGCATCGGCATTAGGTATGCTTCCATGTTTACAGATTTATGGTGTTGCAATTACCACATATGAGATCCTATTTATTTCAGTTTGATCATCTGGTATAGATCAATTTTAATGCTTTAACAATTGGTATCAGAGCTACCGTATGTGTTTTGCAACCCGTTCTGGTAATTCATTTGTTTGGATCGGATCGGTTTTTCCCATCGTTCGGTTCTGTTCATTCATCATCACATTAGATCGGATTGTAGTTCTTTCCAAAGCTTCAGTTTTAAGATCGGTTCTTGCCTTCGTTTGCTATGCATCGCCCCCTCAAGCTTCTGCCGCCTTTTCTTCTAGTCGCTCGCCCTTTAACTCTCACCGCCTCCACGCTGTCGAACCCGTCTGGGTTTCCGCTGCCACCGCGCGTTGCGTCCTTTGGATTCCACCGCCTCCGCGTAGTCGGACGCCTCTTGTTTTCGCCGCCACGCGCTGCGCCGCCCTTTGGTCGCCACCACCACGTGCCCCTTCGCACGCCCTCAAGATTTCGTTGCCCGCCCTCTGGCTTCGCCGCCCCTCGCGCGCCCTCTAGCTGTCGCCATTCTCCGGGACATCGTGCGTTTTTTCGGTTTCGCCGCCTTTGAGTCGCCGTGCGTCCTTTGGACTCCACCGCCTCCGAGTCGACGAGTGTTCTCAGGCTGTCCTCGCCCCTCGCCTGCCACATGTGGCCGCCGCCCTTAAAGCGCCGCCGCACCGGCATTAGTTTTTTCAGGTCAGGTTATTGTTTCTTCAGTTTGTACATCTATCTTGGGTTCAAATTAGTTCTGGATTGATTTGTTGTTTCTGGTATCAACTAGAGAAGATATGCATCAACTTCAGATTAATCCTTATGATGATCTCTGTAGTGCATATTGTTTATGTGCTCTGCTTATGCATCTTCAGTTTTTTATTCATTTTGGTAATCAAGTTCTCCTCTGCCGTAATTGAATGAGCAGCTGTAAGCTGCAAGATCAAGTTCTGTTAAATGCAAATTTGGTTATTGTGCATATTGGTGACAATCTGTCAAGTTTTTGCATTATTGATTAGCCTTTGCTATTACTGGTATAATCAAAGACGTGATGATGGACATTATAGTTCCTGCATAAGGTCACTAAAGGATTAAACTTTTGCTTGATTGATTATTCAAGCAAATTCAGTTTATCTGGTTCTGGTTTTAATCGATTAAGTGCAATATTGTTAGTATTGCATTTGGATATGCTCTCTGTTAAGGCCATTTTTTATATGGTGTTTTTTCAGATTGTTCATGCATCTTGAGATGCATATTCAGTTAATGTCAGTTCAGGATTAATATGTAGTTTCCTTGCTGGTTCTGGTATTAATCAGTTAATATGCTTCTTTGGTTCATCTCAGTCCTGGGTTGAATATTGTCATTTGTGATCTTGCTGAAGAATTTAGTAGATATTGTGTTTGTGATTTCTGTTTTGAACTGAGGCTTAATTGTTGTCTAATCTGCCAAATTGGTTATGTGCTATAATTAAGCATTATTTGCATCTGGCACTTCTGAGAATTGTATTATGTTATAAATTGTGGACTTTCATTGATATAACCTCTTTGTGAATGAATGAATTGATTCAAATTTGACCAGCTAGTGTTCTGTATAGGTTAATCGAAGTAGACAAAGCAACCTCTATTATGTAGGTTAATTTATTCAGAACAACTAGGCATTTTTTGTATGTATAATTCATGCATATATTGACTGGCCCAAAGGAAAGTCAATATTTGGCCGAATTATATATGCAACTTGTGGCAACAAATTTGTAACAGTTATCAAGTTTCCATATGAACAATAAGTCGGACCAAAGTAAGGCTTATTGTTCGATAGGATTTACTATTAATTTTGATTGCTACATCAAGATTACCACTTGCAAGTTAATATTTCTGTCCAAAGACTAAATATTAATGTAGCACTAGGTATTTTGCGTGATGGTATATACCAAATTTTGAATCAAACCTTAAGTATGACATTCATGTCCTGATATGAGCATTTAATTCATTTTAATTACAGCTGCAAATCCTGCTCCCAATATTTCTGCTAGCATAAATTCTATACCAATGCTTACTGGTGCAAAAGAATGGAAAGATAATATTTTGATCGTTCTTGGGGTAATGGATATAGACCTTGCACTTCGTAAAGAACAATCCGCTATTCTTGTGGCTATCAGCCCTATTGAGGAAAAGATGGAGTTTGAGAAGTGAGATCGTTCAAAATTGCATGAGTCTTATGATCATGAGGCGTGTTGTTCCGAAAGTTTTTCGTGATAGCATATCAGAACAAGCCACTACAGCTAAGGTTTTCCTTGACAGTCTTGAGCAAAGGTTTGCCAAAAACGAAAAGGCTAAATCAAGTACGATTTTGGCAAAACTTATCTCAATGAAGTATAAAGGTAAAGGAAACATAAAGTAGTACATTATGAAAAATATCTCATCTTGTTTCAAAATTAAAGGCACTCAAGTTAGAGCTATCTGAGGATTTGCTCGTGCATTTAATTTTGATACCTCTTCCTGCACACTTTAATCAGTTCAAGGTGAGTTATAACTGTCAAAAGGACAAATGATCCCTTAATGAGCCCATCTCCTATTGTGCGCAAGAGGAGGATAGATGGTAACAAGATATAACAGAAAGTGTTCATTTGGTTGTGACCCCTAACGTCAAGAATAACAAGAGGAAGAGCAAAGAAGCTGCAGGTGTGGCATCCATAAAAGCTGCAGGTGTGGCATCCATAATGAAGAAACAAGGACCTGAATTGGCTTATTTTTTGTAAGAAGGATGGTCACGTAAAGAAGTATTGTACCAAATATCATGCTTGGCATGCAAAGAAAGGTACAATTTTTGCTATGGTTAGCTCTGAGGTTAACTCAACATCTGTACCTAAACACACTTGGTGGTTAGACTCCGGTGCAATATCTAACATCAGTATGTCAATAATGGGTTGCTTGAACCGCCGAAGGCCAAGTGATGCTGAAAGATTCATCTATGTGGGCGGTGGCAAGAAGGTGGAAGTTAAGTGCTAATCGAGCTTCAGATGTCTTAGAACTAATACATACAAATATATGCGGTCCATTCCCTACGACTTCTTGGAATGGCCAAAGGTATTTTATCACATTCATATACGACTTCTCGCAATATGGTTATATTCATATTATTCATGAGAAGTCACAGTTGGATGTGTTAAAAAAATTTAGGGCTGAGGTGGAAAACCAACTTGGCAATAGAATTAAGGTTGTTCGATCTGATCGTAGTGGAGAATACTATGGCAGACATGACAGATCAGGTGAATAATGTCCAGGGCCTTTAGTTAAATTCCTAGAGGAATGCGGGATCGTCCCTCGGTATACGTACCATGCTGGGATCTCCTAGCATGAACGGTGTTGCTAAGAGGCGAAACATGACTCTTAAGGATATGGTTAGGAGTATGATTAGTTATTCTACATTAACAGAGTCTCTCTTATGAGAAGTATTGAAAACTGCAACATATTTACTCAAGAGATTACCAACTAAGGTGACTAACAAAATCCTGTACGAACAATGGATAGGCAAAAAAAAGCCTAGCATCAGGCATGTACGTACATGGGGATGTCCATTTGAGGCAAGACCGTACAGGCCTAATGAGAGAAAATTGGACACAAGAACTATTAGTAGCTATTTTGTTGGTTATTCTGAAATATCTACGGGTTACAAATTCCATGATCCCACTACTAAGACAATTTTTGAAACGGGAAATGCCCAGTTCTTTAAGGATGTTGAGTTTGAAGGGGGAGATATGGTTAGGAACATTAATTTTAAAGAAGTTTCTGAAGGGGATTTATTTTCTCTTCCTTTGGTTATTCCTAATAATTATCGACATCAAGTTACTTTACCCGGTATTATTGAGGAAAATACAATTCAAAATAATATCCATGAGGTTCCTCCACAAAATAATGTTCCTACAAAAGAATAAACTCATCAACCTCAAGAATCAGTGCCATTAAGGAGATCCACTAGAGAAAGAAGAAGTGCAATATCTGATGGTTACATTATCTTTGTTTAGGAGATTGAGGCTTGTAGTGAAATTTTGGAAGAAGGTCCTATCAATCTCCAAAGGCCCTACAAAGTCCAAATTTTGTTAATTGAATCAATGCCATGAATGAAGAGTTAAAATCCATGAAGGACAATGACGTTTGGGATCTTGTCCCATTGCCAGAAAGAAAGAAACCCATTGGTTGCAAATGGATATTTAAGACCAAACGGAATTGGAAAGGCAATGTGGAAAGATATAAGACTCATCTTGTTGAAAAATGATATACTCAAAAAGAAGGCATAGAATATAAAGAGACTTTATTTCTGGTTTTTTGAAAGACTCTTTTAGGGTTGTTGAGGATTAAAATATTCATATATTATCTTAATATATGATAAACGACCATACGTCTTCGTGGTCGTAACTTCTGAAACCACCGACCTAACTGGTCGTAGGTAATACGGAAATTATATAATGAATACCCTGGTCGGACAAAGTTCCAAACCTAGTCCACGACCAGGTAAGTGCTCGTAAAGCTATGAACAGGCGTCTGGATCGAGTCTACGACCACGCCACTCACTATGTGATGAATGAACCACGTGTTTCATATTCCGCATAATACAACACTATCACGGTTGATGATTTAACGTCTCCTAAATCATTAACCGCAGAACAGTTGACGTTTTCACCAACTGCCATTGCAGTTAGTGGAACCGTCGAACTACCGTCTCTTCCCGACCAGACGCGTTACTCCCCAACGGACGTCTCTTCATAGGATAAATGCCACCGCTCCATCAAGTACTTAAGGAGGACTACGGAAGGCGGAAAGGATGATCACAACACAGAATAACAGCACAAGCACAAGACGAGAGACGAAGACATCAAGCAAGACTTAGCAAAGTGTTGGGTTTTTAGATACTCTCAGTGTTTGTAATTGTGAGTTCATAGCAATAAAGAGCAAGTCAGATCCATTCCCAGGAGTCACGCACCTTTTTCCTCTTTTCATTTATATATTCATAAGATCGGCGATTTGATCGTCGACAGCTGGCGCCGTCTGTGGGGAAGATAGTGCAAAACTTCTGAAGAGGTTCTTTGCTCAACTCATCAGTTTTCTTCATATTCGTAATTGCAAGTATGGCAGGAACATGGGATGAGGAGAACTGGTTCGACTTGGATGACTACTCCAACCTTGACATGGAAGCTTGCATCCAAGCCATGCAACATGGGGAATCCTCGTCCTCCTCCGATGGTTCGCAAGTCGCTGACGACAGTGAACTCGAGCGGATGGATGAAGATACACCGTTGCGCCAAGAGGCGCTCTCTGAGGGAGAGGTCGTTCCGACCAGTTCGGAACGTCCAAATGTTCTTCCAAGCCCGGTTTCCCCGACCGGCAAAAAAGGTGACAACACCTCAGCCCCGCAACCCGAGGGTCAATATACCCTTGACACAATCATGGCTGACAGGTATTCACCAACGGCCTCTGGAAATTCCAGGGACCAACCGGCATCTGGTAACGGTGTCAATGAGACCCTCACCGGTTATGGGCCGAGTGAGGACAATAAGACTCAGTATCCGATCGGCAATCCGCCGAATCAGGCTGAGCCCGCCGCGAAGACCTCAGGAGGTTCTCATCTCCGACCGGTCTCCATCGTGGAAGTCTCGCGAAGCAGCGAGAAGTTCTCCACTAGTCACAAATGGAAGCTCCTCGGAAGATCGTTCTTTGGAAGCATGAGGTCAACACGATCGGAATACCGATCGTGATGCCACTCACAGTCCTGCACACCCTGCCTCGCCACCACCTGCTAATGGAGATGGCGCGGGCAATCAAGCACCACCTACCAGAGGCAACGGAGCTGATGGACGTCCATCAGCTAATACGCGTGGTGCAGCCCCACCAAGGAGGACAGGCATGACGGAGTTAGGCCAAAGGTCCAGAGGAACTTCAGTCTCCGAACACCAACATCTTCAATGAATCCTCTGAGACCTTCGGTAACAGTTCAGAACTTGTGTCGTATTCAAGATATACTTAATAATACTGACCCTGTTCTGGCTGAAGCTCCGGGCTTTACTCAATTGGTGGAGCAGGTATCGGAAATTCTCCAACGAACTGTGCAGCGCACGGAAGCGTGCAGGGGGCAAGGGATGTCGCAAAGTCTAACGGTGACTTCATCTCAGCGCTCCTCCCTCAGTAGAGGGCAGCATGGTCACCCACCGGTACCTAGACCTCCTCGGCGATTCCGACCAATAGGTCATGAAGGAAGAAGGTTGTTCCGAACAACGACCTCTTCCCCTAGCCAAGGAGAGCACCTGCTTGACACAGATGATCTCCGTCATCATCTGAACCATGCTAGTGGTCAAAGACGTCATAATAACGCCTACGACCGGATCGGGACGATGGAGCCTCGGCTTTCAAATAGAAGAAACCGATCTCCTACTAATCATAATCCGGCACCTTTTCCAAGAAGGCGCTATGAATCGATTCTGAGTTGTCGAGCCTTTCTCGCGGGGCTCCAAGGCAGACGTTGGCCTAATGGGTTCCGACCTGCCAACATGGATAAATTCGATGGATCTCAAAATCCATTAGAATTTCTCCAGATATATACCACTGCCATCAGAGCGGCTGGTGGTGATCAAAACGTGATGGCTAATTATTTGCCCGGTTGCTCGAAGGATCGCCCATCTTGGTTGCTTAACCAACCGGTCGGATCTATTTATACTTGGGAACAACTCTGCGATCTATTGATTGTGAATTTCCAGGGTACGTACGATCGCCCTGGAAAGGAGGATGATCTCCATCGAACTCGGCAAGAACCAAAGGAAACTCTCCGTCAGTACATCAAGAGGTTGACCAGTTGAAATTCTATTCCAGAGATTGCAGAATCTTCTGTGATTCAGGCATTCAAGGCAGGTTTAAGGAATCGACGGTTTACGGAGGACATTGCTATGAATCCTCCACGAACAACCGCCGAACTCTTTGACATGGCTGATAAGTATGCGGCCGCTAGTGAGGCGATTGAATGGAATGAAGCCACTGATCGAAAAGATAAAATCCCTCAACCTGGCCTTGAGAAGTCAGAAAAGAATCCCAAGAAAGTTTCCAAGAAGAAGAAGCACCGCAAAATGGGCACCAAGGAAGTCCTAGCGGTTCCAGATAAACCGTTCAAGGGTAAGAATGACTATACCGGTCGGGGCAAAGCCAAAGTTCCGACCGATAGCCATAATAAAGGTAAGAAGTGGTGTCCACTTCACCAGTGAGCGTGGCATGACTTACGCTTTGTCGCGTTTGGCAAAAGAAGTCGGAGGATTTTTATGCGGTAAGGCCCACTTCCGCAATTCAGAATTGGGGAAACAAGTTCAAAAGGACAAGGATGGCGGCGAAGAGATGGAGTACCGGGAGCCTCGCCAAGACGGTCAATATGATCTTTGGAGGTTCTTCTTCATACGACTCACGCCGTCATCTGAAAGCCGTGGAGCGAGAGGTCAACCTATCGGAATCTTCGATCATCACCAAACCATCAAGGTGGTCGGATACCGTGATCTGCTTCAGCAAAGAAGATTGCCTCGTCTCATCAACTCGACCGGGTAGGTTCCCTATTATCGTAGAGCCTACTATTAATAATTGCAAAGTCAATCGAGTTTTGATAGACGGGGGTAGCTCTTTAAATATCCTATTTTCGGGAGCTTTAGAAGATATGCAGGTTCCTAGATCAAAGGTGAAACCGGTGAAATACGCCTTTCATGGCATAGTTCCTGGTTCTACCGCCAAACCGATAGGACAAGTATCCTTACGGTACGTTCGGAAGCCACGATAACTTCCGAGCGGAAAGATTTCATTTGACGTGGTTGATTTCGAAACCGCATATAATGGGATTCTTGGTCGCCCGGCTTTAGCAAAATTCTTGATAGCCACGCACTACGGGTATCAAAGTTTGAAAATGCCAGGACCAAAAGGTGTGATCATGGTTCGTGGAGATTGCAAAATGGCGTACGCATGTGATCAAAGGTCTTTAGAACTGGTCGATGAGTTCTGACCGTAAATTCGACTCATCATCCATGCGAGGTCAAGCACTCCAGACCCAAGATAACGCCCAAACCATCCGACCAGACCAAAGAGGTTCCACTCGACAAAGGCGCTCCTTCAGGAAACGCCATGTCAAGCAATGATGGTGGATCCTCACCAAAGGTGCTGATCGGAGCAGGACTTAATCCTAAATAGGAAGAGTCGCTCGTCTCCTTCCTCCGAGCAAATAAGGATGTATTCGCATGGCAAGCGTCCGACAAGCCCGGAGTCCCCAGGGAGGTGATCGAGCACAGGCTAGCGCTCCAGCCTGACAAAAATCCGGTCAAGCAGAAGCTCAGACGTTTCGCACCCGACCGGAAGGACGCCATCCAGTCTGAGATCGACAAGCTCTTAAAGGCTAGATTCATTCGTGAAGTACATCACCCTCAATGGCTCGCTAATCCTGTAATGGTTAGGAAGAGTAATGGTAAATGGAGGATGTGTATAGACTTCACAGATCTTAATAAAGCTTGTCCGAAGGATGATTTTCCCCTTCCTCGCATTGATCAACTTGTAGACTCTACCTCCGGGTGTGAGTTATTAAGTTTTTTAGATACTTACTCAGGGTACCACCAGATTAGTATGAGTAAAGAAGATGAAGAGAAAACTTTCTTCATCACTCCATTTGGCACTTACTGTTATGTAAAAATGCCCTTTGGTCTCAAAAACGCTGGTGCAACTTTTCAAAAATTAATGCAGAAAACCTTCAGCCCACAAATTGGGCGAAATTTGGAAGCTTACGTTGATGACTTGGTAGTGAAAAGCGTCAACTCCAGCGACCATATGCTTGACCTAAAAGAGACTTTTAATAACTTGAGAAGACATAACCTCAAGTTAAATCCAGAGAAGTGTGTGTTCGGGGTTTCCGCTGGAAAGCTGCTCGGTTTTCTAGTTTCGGCTAGAGGTATCGAGGCAAATCCGGCGAAGATATCGGCTATCCATCAGATGCGCCCCCCGACCACGAAGAAGGAAGTCCAGAAACTAACCGGTTGTATGGCAGCGCTAAGTCGTTTCATAGCCAGGTTAGGGTAAAAGGGACTACCTTTCTTCAAACTTCTTCGGAAGCATGGAAGTTTCGAGTGGACGTCGGAAGCAAATGATGCCTTTGAAAAAACTCAAAGAGTACCTTACGAGTGCCCCGGACTTAGTTTCTCCAAGACCGGGGGAAACACTGTTGATTTACGTGGCTGCAACGCCACAAGTCGTCGTGATGTACCGTCGTAGAACGTGGCGCCCAACGACCGGTGTATTACGTAGTTAAGTCTTACATGGGCCAAAGGAAAGATATCCACAGGTACAGAAGTTGCTTTATAGTCTCCTTATGGCTTCAAGGAAACTAAGGCATTACTTTCAGGCCCACAAAGTGGTCGTACCTACTAGATATCCCTTAGGTCAAGTCCTTGGAAATAGGGAATCGTCAGGACGAATAGCAAAATGGGCGGTGGAACTAGGGACGTTCGACCTCCATTTCATCTCACGAACAGCCATAAAGTCTCAGGCAATAGCAGAATTCATTGCGGAATGGACAAATCCGGAACTTAAGCAAGGACCTGAGTACGAGCACCACGACGAGTGGACAATGTACTTTGACGGTTCCTTAATGCTTAAAGGATCGGGGGCTGGAGTCGTCTTGATATCTCCTACCGGCGAACACATCAAGTATGCGTCGGTTTAACTTTCTGCTACAAACAATGTAGCGAGTACGAAGGTTTCTTGGCGGGACTTGAGCGACTCGTTTCGCTCGGGATTCGCAAATTGCTAGTGAAAGGCGATTCTCAACTAGTAGCGAATCAAGTAGGGAAAGAGTACCAATACTCTAGTACCAAGATGTCTTCCTATCTGGCGGAAGTACGGAAATTCGAAAAGCACTTCTTCGGTTTCCAGATCCAACATATTCCTAGAAAGGAAAACTTTCTAGCGGTCGGTTAACACGGATGGCCTCTACTAGGTCAACCGTCCCGCCGGGAGTTTTCCTCGAGCAACTCGATTCACCCTCGGTAGTCGAGCATTCCGAGAACATCGATAGTTTACATCAGGTCAATCCTATTGACTCTGATAAATTAGATGCTCCACAGATCGGTGACGATCAAGGTAGAGACTGGATGACATCGATCGACAATTATCTTCAGCATGACCTAATTCCTGAAGATGATGTAGAGGCTGATCGTATAGCACGAAAGGCCAAATCATACACTCTAATCGAACGTACCTTGTATAAACGAGGATCTCATGGAGTGTTGATGAGATGCATATCTCAATCGGTTGGCATTAAATTGCTAACCGAAATTCATGAAGGAGTCTGTGGAGCACATCATTCCTACAGAACCTTGGTCGGTAAAGCCTTCAGGCAAGGATACTACTGGCCAACTGCCCTTCATGATGCAAAAGAGCTCGTGACGAAGTGCGTACAATGTCAGTTTCATAGCCGACAAGTACATCAGCCGGCACAAGCTTTGCAAACAATCCCTCTTTCTTGGCCTTTTGCAACACTGGGACTAGACATTCGGGACCATTCCCAAGAGCACCGGGGCTTCAATTCTGCTCGTCATGATTGACACGTTTACAAAATGGATTGAAGCCGAGCCAGTTGTAAAAGTTACAACTGAAGCCGCTAAGAGGTTCATAACAAAAAATGTGATTACACGATTTGGTGTACCCAGTCGTATCATCACTGATAATGGTACCCAGTTTTCAGCGGCAAGAATTCCGTGAATTCGCGAGAACTAGGAATCAAGATCCATTTCGCCTCGTAGCTCATCCACGAGCAATGGAGCGGTCGGCGTGCCAATGGTATCCTAATACGAGGGATAAAATGCGAGTATTCACCGATTAATAAAGCGGTCGAGGCTTGGGTTCAAGAACTTCCTTACATTTTATGGTTGTCGGACCACGACCAGTCGTGCGACCGGTGAAACACCTTTCTTTTTAGTTTACGGGGCCGAAGCTATGCTTCCTCCAGAATTAAAAATTGGCTCTGCTCGCACTGATTGTTTTAACTTAAGCAATCAGGAAGAACATCGACTCGACGACATCAATTTTCTTGAAGAACGACGAAACCAAGCTTTGATACGTTCGGCAATCTACCAACAAGCCATGCGAAGGTACTACAATCGTAAGGTGCAACCTCGCAACCTAGCCATAGGTGATCTGGTTCTCAGAAAAATTCAGAGCCAAGCAGGGCGCAATAAACTCTCCCCTAAATGGGAAGGTCCTTACACTGTGGTCGAAGTTACCCAACCAGGCTCAGTACGATTAGCCATGTCTGACGGCAGAGTTTTGTCGAATTCATGGAACATTGACCAATTGCGTAAGTTCTTTGTTTAATTTCTTTCATTTCATTTCGTTTAAATTCCTTTAAACATGATAATTAAATTTGAGTAGCGAGTGATGTTATTTATATGACGTTGCCTAATCCTGGTCGACTGCGGTTCGTATGCTATGGATTATAAAGTGTATAGTTTATGTTTCAAAATTCTGTTCTACTCTTGTTTGGCTACTGGTCGGGACACGGAAAGCCTCCTAGTCGAAGTCTCTCTTTTTCACGACGTGGTTCCGCCATCGGAAGGAGCTTCCTAGCGACGGTCTTTTTCCTACGATCCTCGCTACCAGTCGGACTAAGAGCATGAACACGTCTTGCGAAATATATTTTATACCTTCATTTCCTAGATAGGTTCATTCCGACCAGTATTGAGCATCGCATAGAAGTAAAACCACTTGTCTGCTTTCAACATATGTTTTTCCTGTTTTTTCCCTCTTATCAAGGAGAATTCTTTATTTTTCCGACCATATGTTGTCTTAGTAAAGTACTTCGATCATTAAAAACAGATTTACAACTAGCCGAAACCTACACGGTTCTGACCATAAAGGTTTCCTACTATTACCACGATCAGTTTTTTACCGATCAGTACATACTTACAAGAAATGGTTGAGATTTGGATTTATATTCTTGGCCTCAGGTAGTACTATTATATAGTAAAGATCTTCTACTATATAACAGTCGGGGGCTAGATGAGACATAAATTCACAAGTCGACCGGATGAATAAAAGAATTTTTTCCATTTTTGATAAGAGAAAGGTAAGTCTTTACATTGTATGCATTGTTTTTTTTCTGCAGCTAAACTACTAGAGAATGCCTAAGCTAACTACTGCTAGATGGAGATCCGACTTCCATCTCTTCTGCGACCTTTTCGCCTAGAGGTTTCATCTCTGCGAGGATCTGATTTGCCTCTGCGGGTAAGCAGTTGAAATCTTCTTCGATGGCTTGAAGGTTAGTTGATGGGTCGGAAGCTTTCAGCTTTGCCAAAGCAAGACTGACTCCACAGGCAATAGACTCCTTAATGGAGTGGGCATAGTTCTCCCTAGTAGTCTTGAGCAAAACCTTGAGCTCTTCCAGCAAAGAGCCTAGGTAGTTGACCTTCTCCATTGGGTCGTTCAAGGAAGGCAAGCTTGATCCCGCGCCCATATCAAATAGCATTTTGTTTAGCGTGGTGATCTTCTCGTCCAGACTAAGCACGAGAGCTGCCCCCTTGTCTTGCTCAAATTCCAGAGCTTTCTTCACTCTGGCCAATGCTTGTTTTTGTTCTGCATAGACAAAGCAAGTATTAAGTAAAAAGATTGGAAGACATACTAAGTCATGACTACGACTAGTTACCTTCCTCTCTCTTCTTGGAATCATCCGAAGTTTTTATTCTTTGGTCATCAAGACTTGATCGACCGGTTCTTAGCACAAGTTCTTCTTCAAGCTTTATTCTTTCGCCTTTTCATTAAAGCATCTTCTTTTATTTTCTCTAAATCTATCAAAAGAATTTTTGATAAGGGAGAATAAATAAAAGGAAAGTCTTAATGAGAAAAGAAGAGGAACTCTTACTCTCTATCTCAGAGTGTTTTTCTTCTAATATCCTAACTCGCTCGGTTAGTCCTCCGACCGTAGCGAGGTTTTCGATCATATGCTGCACAAGTAGCATTTCTTCCATAAACCTTCCTGTAAACTTCAAGAAATGTTATGGAGAAGGTTGAAGACACTAACCCGAATTACGGCATCATTGTAATCGGTAAAAATTTTATCGGGCTTCGCCTGCGTTAGGCGATCCGATATTCTCCCCCAATAATCATCAAATTCCTTACTCGCGGCCAATCGAGTTGAGAAAGGAAACTTGTTAGTTTTGGAGGGATGACCTTGTGCATGGGAACGTCGTGGAAGATCGTGATGGTCTCTACCTCCGTTGCCGGCATAATGACTATTACGGGATCTAGCTCAGTTTCCAAAGCCGAAGTTGGCTCGGGGGCTCCTCCGACCACGTAATCCTCGAGATGTCCTACCTGAGGAAGACAAAGGCCAGGATCACCTCCGACCGCCTGACCTGTTGAACGCGACTGGTCAGAAGCGACCAGAGATTCAGCAGATCAGCACGAGATAAACAGAAAGTTCAATTCTACTTGGAATATACGAGGTATGTTTCCCATATAAAAATTGTGCTTACCTGGTTGTTTTCTTAGTCTTGATCTTATAGCGCGCTGGTTTAAAATCTGTTGCGCCTGTTTTTCTCTTCTTTCCAATTGTTCCCACCAGTTCCGAACTGGTAGGTTCAATTGTATTCTCTACACTCCCGATCAGGAGTTCAGAAGCAATGTTCTTGACCATCTGGTCGAGAGCAAAGTCCCTGACTCCTGGGTCAGAAAGTGTAGTTTCACTGGTCTCAGGAATAGCTGTCTCATAGACAACTAGACGAGACTCAGTGACTGCCGCCTGTATTAACAAACAAAGTTAATCAGGTGAAGAATATACTTCATCTTGCAGGAGTTATTCCTTTCAGTTGCTTACCTCGGCGTGACCGCTGCCCTCAGCGATCACAAGGATGGTCGGATAATCAATAGGCTCACATGTCTCCGTAGCCTCGTTGACCTTAAGTCCGACCAACTACACATAAAGAGGATTAAAACTGATCGAAAATAACTGGAAAGGTGAAAAGAAGTTAACACGCTTACCCTAAGTCTTTCAGTTCTCTCCTCGGCACCAGCAAGTGCTAAGATTAAGGGAAAGCTAGCTTTGTCGTCAGGTTCGCCAGCACAGATCATTTTGATCCTATTTCTGACGTCCTCAGAAGACAAGACTACAAATGAAAGATTTGAGTTTTGCGAAAATAAACAACTCGTAAAATAATCTGGTCGGGATTTTCTGAAAAAAAAAATACCTAGATCAGAATCGTTGGTAGCATTATCGCCACCGATGGACCAGAGCATTGAACGTGCCCTTGTCTTTAAAGGACTAATCCTCCTAATGGAAAAGTCCCTTACAACATGCCAGGAGGTTAAACCTCTGACACTCAAGAGATGGATAGCCTCAACCCATCTCCCAACTTCTCCCTCCTTCTTTGAGGAGGAACGCCAACGCGAGTTCTCGACTGCCTTCTTACCGCAGTAATACAGGCCGTCTTCCCGCGTAACCTTCATATAGAACCAGCTTTTCTTCCATGACGACCAAGAAGACTTCGAATACATACGAATGTACTCGCCTTGACTTTGCCGCCATGAAGCCTTAGGTACATTCCCTGTGGTGCTGGTCGTTTTCTTCGTGTTCGCCATCCGATAGTAGTACTTGAAGAGTTCCATCGACGGTGGAATCCCCAAGTATGCTTCGCAGAGGTAGACGAAGATGCTTAGGTTTGCAATGGCGTTGGGGGCAAGGTTGATCAATTCAACCTCATAGAACTCCAGCACTTGAGAAAGAAAAGGATGTGCTGGAAGCTTGAGCCCGCACTCAATGTACGCGAGGAACACCGGAATTTCTCCCTCCTCGCCGCTTGGGCAGTGCTCTCCAAAAGCCGATCTCCAAGAGATCAAACTCCTGTCGGGTAGCAGCCCAACCCTCTCCAAACTCTCCAATCTTCTCTCGCTCAGATCGGAGATCGACCAGTTTGAGATGAGGTCCGACATGATGCTTTCCTTTTTTGGGTGAAGAACTCAAGGAAGATTTTCTTGGAGATAGAGGCGTAAAGGTTTAAAGCACTCAGCCGGGGTCGTTTTATAGACATTTCACTGTAACCGACTCTGCGAGAAGTCCAACGGGCAAATACCCTTTCGCCTGGCGGATAGAAAGGCTTTTTCCTTTTACCAAAGCAATTTCTCAACTTTAAAATGAATACAGACCACCTCGAGTCCTACGGCATTTAATGAGAGGTCTGTTCGATATGATTGCATCGGAGAACATGTCCGCACGACCAACATTCATTTAAAAGTTTGGGGGCTAGCTGTTGAGGATTAAAATATTCATATATTATCTTAATATATGATAAAAGACCATACGTCTTCGTGGTCGTAACTTCTGAAACCACCGACCTAACTGGTCGTAGGTAATACGGAAGTTATATAATGAATACCCTGGTCGGACAAAGTTCCAAACCTAGTCCACGACCAGGTAAGTGCTCGTAAAGCTATGAACAGGCGTCTGGATCGAGTCTACGACCACGCCACTCACTATGTGATGAATGAATCACGTGTTTCATATTCCGCATAATACAACACTATCACGGTTGATGATTTAACGTCTCCTAAATCATTAACCGCAGAACAGTTGACGTTTTCACCAACTGCCATTGCAGTTAGTGGAACCGTCGAACTACCGTCTCTTCCCGACCAGACACGTTACTCCCCAACGGACGTCTCTTCATAGGATAACTGCCACCGCTCCATCAAGTACTTAAGGAGGACTACGGAAGGCGGAAAGGATGATCACAACACAGAATAACAGCACAAGCACAAGACGAGAGACGAAGACATCAAGCAATACTTAGCAAAGTGTTGGGTTTTTAGATACTCTCAGTGTTTGTAATTGTGAGTTCATAGCAATAAAGAGCAAGTCAGATCCATTCCCAGGAGTCACTCACCTTTTTCCTCCTTTCATTTATATATTCATAAGATCGGCGATTTGATCGTCGACAAGGGTCATTATGGCACTTGTGCCATATTTTGATCTTGAGCTTCATCAGATGGATATAAAAACAGCTTTTTTAAATGGAAACATTAATGAAACAATTTGTATGGAGCAACTAGAAAACTTTGTCGTCGGTGACTCGAAGCAAATGCTATGCAATTTTTTTTTAAAAAAAAATCCATCTATGGGCTCAAACAGGTTTCCCGACAATGGTACCACAAATTTCATGAAGTTATTATCTCGTTTGGTTTTGAGGTAAATACAGTTGAAGATTGTGTATATCACAAAAATTCAGTGGGAGTAAGTTCATATTTTTGGTTCTGTATGTTGATGACATATTGCTTGCTTGTAATGATATAGGCATGTTGCTTGAAAGTAAGATATTTCTCGCTAAAAACTTCGAGATGAAGGATCTTGGTGATGCGTCTTTTGTATTAGGAATTCAAATATATCGAGATCGCTCTCAAGGTATACTTGGATTATAACAAAAGAACTATATCGATAAGGTATTGCAAAGATTTGGCATGTAGAACTGTAAACCTTTGGACACCCCTGTGGCCAAAGGTGAAAAATTCAGTCTTAGCCAATGTCCTAAGAATGATTTTGAGGCTAAGAAAATGCTGAGCATTCCCTATTCATCTTTGATAGGGAGCTTGATGTCTGCTCAAGTTTGCATTAGACCAGATATAACATATATTGTTGCAATGCTAAGCAAGTATTTAAGCAATCGGGGATTGGATCATTGGGTCGCAGCAAAACAAGTGTTGCGGTATGTGCAAAAGACGAAGGATTTCATGCTCATATATAGGAATTCGAATCAGTTGGAGATCACTGGGTATTCTGATTCCGATTTTACTGGTTGCCAAGATAATCGTAAATCCACTTCATGTTACATCTATCTACTTGATGGAGGTACGGTTTCTTGGAAAAGTGCTAAGCAGTCACTTGTTGCCCCGTCCACAATGGCAGTTGAGTATGTTGCTTGCTATGAGGCTTCAAATCAAGGGATATGGTTGCAGAACTTTGTCATAAGGCTGCGAATTTTGGATCAGGTCGACAGACCACTAAAGTTATATTGTGACAACAAGTCTACAGTTATGTATTCTAATAACAACAGGAGCTCGTCAAAGTCTAAGCATATAGACATCAAGTTCTAGTTGTGAAAGAAAAAATTCAGAGTGGTAAATTGTCTATTGAGCATATAGGTACATGCTCCATGATTGCGGATCCGTTCACTAAAGGCTTGACACCTAAAGTGTTCCACGAGCATGTTGCTCATATGGGTGTGGTTTCACTTATGGAATCAGTTCAAGTGGGAGTTTGTAATTTTTCCTTGTACTCATATAACAATATCAATTTAGTATAAAGACCTTTAGTTATATTCTCTAGAGAAATAAAGTTTATATTCTTTTACTCTGAATTCATATCATCTCATTTGGTTCTGAGAAGATGTTTTGATCTCATAAGGTATAAAGTTGGACCAGTTGAAAATAGACATGTCATGATCACATCTCATGAAATTTCCATACTACACATCTATATTTGATCCATGTCGTTCTTTTATGTTGACATATGTGACTATTGATGGGTTAAGTTACGCTTTAAAGTGACGAAGACTGCTTTGATCCTATGTTGATATAATTGATGGACCGGATTGGTTTAAAGATGCTCATGACATAGATAGCATTTTTTAGAGCTCATAAAGTTTTTGATATATATTTACTCATTTGTCCAAGTGGGAGATTCTTGGATTAATTTCCATAATGTGGACCTACATGAGTTTAAATAAATATCAGCTATCTATTCTTCAGTTGGCTCAAATACATAAAGTGATCAAATAAAGTATTTATAAAGAGCCCGAGTATCTATGGACTTGGATTTAAATCGTTATAGAGACCTGTTTGCACTACTACACAAAGGGTCATCACAGACGGTTCGGAACCGTCATCACAGACGGTTTTTGAACCGTCTGAGTTTATATGTCTGTGATGATATGAGGTCATCACAAACGATTTTTGAACCGTCTGTGAAAAAGCTATCACAGACGGTTCAAGTTTAGAACCGTCTGTGAAAAAAGCTATCACAGACGGTTCTTGTTCAAAACCGTCTGTGAAAAAGCTATCACAGACGGTTCTGAAAGCTTTTTCTATGGAAAAAAAATGAAAACGGGTGCTAAAACTTCGGAGGCTATTTTGAGGCCCTAAACGACCTTTTTTGGGGGTTTTCACTTCGTCTGGAGCCTCCCGAGCCTCACCAATGAGAAAAAGAATGTCGTAATCCGAGTTCGTATGCAAAAGTTATGACGGTTTTACAGGACAGTGCGCGATCTGCCATCTATATTTTTGCACAAACCAAATAACTCGGCATGAAGTACACATGCATAGAGAGCTTCCCACCATAACCACAGCATCACCCACATCACAGTAGCATCAACTCAAGCCATTCACAGAGCATTAACACTAGCTCAAAGTAATCCACATCACAGAGCAAAAGGGGGGAGTATAGAGAGTGGGGTCTTGGGAGGCCGGGGTGACGAGGTCGTGGGAGGCTAGCAACGACGAGGCCGTGACAAGGTGGAGGCTGCAGGTGACGAGCTCGGGGGAGGCGAAGTGGAGGAGACCGGGGGCGACGAGGTCGTGGGAGGTCGGCGACAACGACGTTGGGGCGATGTGGAGGAGGCCGCTGGCGACGAGCTCAGAGGAGGCCAGAGCGCAAGGTCAGGACGAGCTCGGGGGAGGCCGGAGCGCAATATAAAGAGAGTTTCGGCAGCCCGCCCATTAAGTCCAAATTTTTGTTTTCCTGCCAAATTATTCACAGACGGTTCTTAAGAAGAGCCGTCTGTGATGTCTCGATTATCACAGACGATTCTTCTTAAGAACCGTCTGTGAATTACCACAGACAGTTCTATTCACGAACCGTTTGTGATAGTTACATATCACAGATGGTTTCAAAGGAACCGTCTGTGATAAGTATAACACAGACGGTTCCAAAGTAACTGTCTATGATGGGGCGTCTAGTATATCATGTTTTGTAGTAGTGTTGGAATATATATCTAATTATGGGACGGGATATGATTCCATACCAAAGGCTATAAATAAGAGTCAGGTCCTCTCAGCAGGGTGACTCATGTCATACCACCTATCCTCATCTGTAGTTAGAGTTTATGGCTTACCTCTTGCTGGAAAAACTAAACCCTAGGTAGATTGAGCAATTATTCATCTACTATTTTAAATCAACCTTACGACAAACAATGGCATCGTCATCAGGTATACTTCTGCGTTTACAGATTTATGGTGTTGCAATTATCACATATGAGATCCTGTTTATTTCAGTTTGATCATCCGGTATAGAATCAATTTTAATGTTCTAACAACGAAATCCTGTTTATTATGCAGGCTAAGGAGCCGAGATCCCATCAGAAGTCCAAACACATACTCAGGCGTTATCATCTCCTTCGCGAACTGGTCGACAGAGGAGATGTTAAGATATGCAAAGTTCATACGGATTCAAATGTTGCTGATCCATTGACTAAGCCTCTCCCACAGCCAAAACATGAGGTGCACACAAGAGCTATCGGTATTAGATACTTAAATGATTGACTCTAGTGCAAGTGGGAGACTGTTGGAAATATGCCCTAGAGGCAATCATAGAGATGATGATATTCCAATATGTTCATGATTTTGATAATATGTTATCGTATTCCTTGAATGAATCATTTGTTATAGATCGATAAGCATGTGACTTGGTGGTGAAACTCTTTAACTTATATGATGTCATTCTAAATGTATCCCTAGTCGGAGGTCACTGGTTGGAACACCAGAGACTCTATGACTAGCACATGTATTGATTGATGACCTTGTGTCACCGGTCATAGATATGGAGATATCGAATCGATAAAGTGAGCACATGTTAGAGAACATGGGGTTGGATAGACCCATCATTGAGACACTATTGAGATTGTTATGAATCTTTGTGTCATTAGTTGGTCTCAAGTAATGATGATGTATAATCCTTAGACCTGAGATTAGCATGGTTCCCTACATGTGTAATAGCACTCTTAGGGGTTGCCAAACGCTACTCGTAACTGGGTAGTTATAAAGGTAGTTTTCGGGTATGCTATGAAACATACGGAGGGATGTGACTGGTAGAGATGGTATTTGCCCCTCCTTGCATAACAGGAGAGATGTCTCTGGGCCCCTCATGGTGATCGGATAAAGAAAGTGCATGGCCATGCCACTAGTGGTCAAAGTGTCGACCACATGAAGTTATCCGACACTCGATCGAGAAAGTATTGAACAGTCCATGGATGACACATCATCTCACTTGGAGTTCAACCACACATCATGAGGTAAAGGGAGAATGCATGAGTAGGTTGCTTAGTTCGATCAGTTATGGACTAGTTGTATGGAGATACGAGCTGGTCGTAGATTGGTCGAACGTAATCACAGAATGGTAAGAACCTGGTCGTAATGAGTTACGAACTGGTCGTGACCAAATACAACCTGGTCGTATAGAGATACGAACTGGTCGTAAGTGATGAGGACCTGATCATAGATCATATTACGTCAAGGTTCGTCCGATTTATTCTATGTGCATTTGGGAATCGTTACGTGCTGCTAGGCACCGCTGACGACTAGTGGTCGGAAAAGAGTTTCCGAGTCATAACCGATTACACATGAACCTGTGGGGTCGCACACTTAAAGGGTAAAGATCTGTATTTGGATGGTGATCCAAATTCGTATAGGCCTCGAGTTCCTAATGGGCCTTAAGGTCGAGACCCATCTTGGATGCCTATATAAAGAGGGGCGGTGGCATGGGGTGAAGAAGAGAGAAAGATCTTTGGAATAATTCTCAAAATCCTAATAGCCACACCTTCTCAACCACGCTGCTGGTGCTAGCACTCCAGCGCGTAGTGATCCTGCCCCGTACGTGTGGATACCTCGGAGGTGTTGTTGCGAAGTATCAACACTAGGACGATCCGCAACTTGTGACGTTCACCAGAGTCGGAGGAGTAGGCGCGCGACGAGTACGACCACTCAAAGGAGGAGACACGTCGTGAGTACAACTACGACTGCATCAACTGGCTACAACGACTCTAATTCCGCTACGAGTCGGCGCGTCTAGCGGTAATCTCGTGATCTATTACTAGCGGTGGTTCCTTGGTTGCGCGAAAAATTTTGTTTGTGCTCTCGTAGCATTGTCGCGTTCCCCAATACTTATTAGCAAGGTATAGTGTAGAACCTACCAAAGGCATTGACAGAGAATGAAAGACATCTTCTGATACCTCAAAGGAAGCAAAGACCTTGGTCTGTTCTACAAAAAGAACCAAGACCTGTCTCTGAATGACAACGCATCAGGCTACGTATTCCTATGTGGTGGAACTACAATTCTATAAAAATCGTCTAAGCAAAGTCTTGTATCGACTTCGACGAACCACTCAAAAATTATAGCACTATACGAGGCCTCACAAGAATGTGCTTGGCTTCGGTGGATAATTTACCACATCCAGTAGTCGTGTGGATTAAATATCGCATAAACACCCACTATTATCTATGAAGATAATGCAGTTTGTGTTGCACAAGTGCAGATGGGTTATGTGAAGAGTCATCTCACAAAGCATATCAACCCCAAGTTCTTCTATGATCATGAATTGTAAAAGATGGACGAAATTAAGGTACTGTATACTAAGTCATGTGAAAATCTTACAGATTTATTCACTGAGTTACTTCCAGCATCTTGCTTTGAAAGGTGCATACGTGGAATCGGAATGATAAGACTTAGAGAAGTGCAGAATTCAGGGGGGGAATCTTCACGAACTCATTATTGAAACTTGATCACGAAGATTGAATACCCAAAGAGTAAATCATGGAGATTAAATGAAATTGGGTGGATTGTACTATTTTTCCCTTGACGATTTTTCTTGAAGTTTCTCAGCTAAGGTTTTTAACAAGCCAATTCGTATAACACAGCAGAACGTGTATCATGTTCTGTTTCTCTAAATTTTTCCACTGGATTTTTATGGAGTTTTGACGAAGCACGAACATGTAAGGATGGGTAACCAAGGGGGGGTGTTGGGAAACTATGGGCTCGGCCCAGCAGTCGACTCATGTATGGTCGCCCCATCCCAAACCCTAGCAGGGTCTGTAGACTATATATAGGTGGTGCTAGTCATTGTAAACGATTGATTGATTGAAGAGCAATAAAGAGAAGCAAGAAGCCTCCTACATCTCTGTGTTCAGTCTACTATTATGTTCTTGTATTCTTGTATTGTTTGATGTGATTCTATGTTTGTCTACGAGGTGATCGTTCGGACTGAACTCGTCAGCGACGGTTACTTAACAAAAGATATTATTCAAAAGGAGATCGATTATAAAATTTATTTCGTTTAGTTGCAAGTCGGTTCGGTTGTGTTTTGGTTTCCTTATTTTGTTATTGAGTCCAGCCATGAATACAGAGTCATGTACCCTATATTGTAACTCAGATCACGTTATTCAGGAAAAAAAACTATTTGCTTTTGATTCTTGAGTTTATGCTACGTGCTGGCTTTGGAAATAGAGAGTATTTGAGTGTCGCGGGTTGCTATAATTGAGATAGTGGTTGGTGCCGTCATTTATCAAGTTGCACGAATTCAAAGTTATCCTTGATCCTACATCGTGAAGATCGAGTACTTTGTATCAAGACTACCACACACTAATCGTGTAATCATTGCACCGATCTTATCGTGCCACTCACCCAATTCTCCGGCCAGTACATTTTCATTTTATTTCGGTTTCCAATAGTAATCCACGTTACCAAACTAGTTGTATAAAAATAATCCAAAGTGATGGAGCAATGTTTGTGTCATTTTCAAGTTATCTACTAATGACAAACTAAATAGTACTAAAGTTCTTTAATTATCCAAGGGTGACATGACAAAGGGTTAACAATAATCGAGGCAGGGGTTAAAAAATTAATAATTGGCATGAATAAACTAAGCCTTAACATTTATAACGGAACAATTATTGGAAAAAGCATGCAACTAATTGCTATAAAACAAAATAATTGCATTTAAAGTAGGTGCAACATGATTGTGATGCTCGGCTGCTTGGTCGTGATGTTGCCCGGTGACATAGTCTCCCGAAGCATCGGATCTAAATTCATAACATGCAATCAAATTAAGTTGCGTAATTGAAACAACTGTTGATCAACGGGTTGCACGAATTCAAGATTATCATTCATGCTATGTCACGAAGATCGAACACCGCGTATCATCTTGGTATGAAAGCATGATTACCTTGCTACTATCGTATTAATGGCCAGTCCTGTAATCTAAAAACTTGCTTCACAGAAATATAATCATCGTATATCCAGACGTTCGTGCTTAGATTTATTCCTAGTTTTGCGTTTATGAATTTTTAATCCATGTTTTACGTTGTTCTCGGCAGCTGTCACGTAACCATAAAAAAATATTGCGTCCGAGTTTCGTCGGTGTGGACCCTCCCACGGACGAAAGAAAGCGAGTGTGCCGCCGCCGAGTTTTGCGCGCGATCTGCAAAACAGTTGCATTCTTTCGCGCAACAGACCTGGCCTCGGTTTGTTCTGCACGTGGGACCCATCGTGAACACTGTAATCCTTTGTGAGCCGCGTCTACACTCCTTCGCTCCGTGAGACGCGGCTAGTTGCTACGCGCTGTGAGTTCGCACGTGCAGCACATGGATTGAGTTTTGGGCTAATATTAAGTCTAACCCACTCGTCTAATAAAAAATGCTCGGCTGAAGCAAGAAAACTCACAAGGTCATCACCACGTGTGGGTCCCACTACAAAGAATCTGTCCAGTGCAAGACCAGCAATAATGAGGCCAGGATTCGAAGCATGCATAAGCAAGCAGCCATTAATTTGGTTACAGCTACACGTACTCCAACTTGCACACAAACTGTGGATCATTTCCTATGACACGTGGGCCATCGGTCGGA
Source organism: Hsuehochloa calcarea (assembly GCA_036346395.1). Taxonomy (NCBI): domain Eukaryota; kingdom Viridiplantae; phylum Streptophyta; class Magnoliopsida; order Poales; family Poaceae; genus Hsuehochloa; species Hsuehochloa calcarea. The sequence goes on along the minus strand of CM070593.1, from coordinate 4,882,249 downwards.
GTTCTTACCATGTGTACACTATCCCGTGTGCACCAAAAATGGCACCTTGAATGTACGAGAGGAGAGCATCCAGCGCACATGCATTTGTCAGCTTCCAAGTGGAAATAATTTGGTCCATTCATGCCGTGCTCAAACTAGAAGAAACGGATCTTTCGCATGCAGACTTTTGCTCTGATTTTTCGTTTAGTTCCAAATCGGTTTGGTTGTGTTTTGGTTTCCTTATTTTGTTATCGAGTCCGGCCATGTATACATAGCCATGTACCTATATTGTAACTCAAATCACGTTATTCAGAGAAAAAAAACTATTTTCTCTTGATTCTCAGGTTAGACGCTATCTTCGGAAATAGAGAGTATTTTTTATATATATTACCATGTTCTTCTTGTTATCTCCTCATGTTTTTGCATGAACAACACGTCTACTTTTACATGGTTGAATAGACGAGGATCGAAGCGTATGGCTGGGCAAATTTGAGTGTGACAGGTGGATGTAATTGAGACAGTGGTTTGTGTCGTTGTTTGTCAGGTTGCGCAGATCCAAAGTTATCATTGATCCTACGTCGTGAATATCGAGTATCTCGTATCAATACTACCACACACCGATCGTGTAATCACTACATAGATCTCGTCATACCACTTACCCAATTCTCCTGCCATAACGTTTTCATTTTATTTCTATTTCCCATGGTATTCCACGTTACCAAACTAGTTGTATAAAAATTTAAGTTGCGTAATTGAGACAGCGGTGGGCAACATCGTTCAACGGTTTACATGGATCCAAAGTTATCCTTAATAATACATCCTGAAAATTAGACATCCGTGTTATCTTAGTATCAGACCATGGTTCACATGGTCAGATTATTTACCCTAGCTACCATCACATTTATTATCAGTCCTAAAATTTAGAAAATCGCTTCACAAAAATATAATCATCATATATCTAGAACTTTATGCTTAGATTTATTTCTAGTTTTGCGTTATGAATTGTTAATCCATGTGTTTGGTTGTTCTTGGGAGCTGTCCCGTAACCATAGAAAAATCTCGCGTACTAGTTTCGTCGGTGTGGACCCTCCCATGGACTTTGTGCTTAGATTTATTCCTACTTTTGCGTTATGAATTTTTAATCCATGTGTTAGGGACTTTGTCACGTCTGAGTTTTGACCTGGCTTTTGTGAGCCGCGTCTACACTCCTCGCGCTCCGTGAGACGCGGCTAGTTGCTGTTGGGGTTCCCAGTTAGAGTTTCATCGACCTTTTCTGTTATACACTCCATTAGAGCCCACCCATTCTCTCCTCGAGCGAGCCTCCCTCCTCTCCAGTGTGCCTGTTGTGTGCAACGATGGCGGAGCTGGTGACCAGCATGCTGGTCGGGCCACTGGTGTCCATGGTCAAGGAAAAGGCTTCCAGCTACCTCCTGCAGCAGTACGGGGTGATGGATGGCATGGAGGAGCAGCACAAGATCCTCAAGCGCAAGCTTCCAGCAATCCTTGACGTCATCACCGACGCCGAGGAGCAGGCGGCAGAACGCAGACAAGGGGCGAAGGCCTGGCTTGAGGAGCTCAAGACGGTGGCCTACGAGGCAAACGAAGTCTTCGACGAGTTCAAATACGAGGCGCTACGCCGCGAAGCCAAGAAGAAGGGGCACTACAGCAAGCTCGGCTTCGATGTAGTAAAACTCTTTCCCACTCACAATCGTATTGTGTTCCGTTACAGGATGGGCATCAAGCTCCGCAGGATCCTGCAGGCCATTGAGGTCCTTGTGGATGAAATGAATGCCTTTAGGTTCACATACCGACCACAACCGTTGGTGTCCAGGCAATGGAGGCAGACGGATTCTGTTATGATCGACCCAGAGAATATTGCCAGCAGATCGAGATATGAAGATAAGCAAAAGATTGTTAAGATATTGCTTCATCCTACCAGCCCGGAGGAGCTCACGATCCTTCCCATAGTTGGAATGGGGGGCCTGGGCAAGACCACCTTAGCACAGCTCATCTACAATGACCCTGATATTGGGAAGCATTTCCAGTTGCTGCCATGGGTGTGTGTATCTGACAACTTTGATATTGATTTTATTGCTAAAAGCATAGTTGAAGCAGCTCCCAAGGTAAAAGATGGTAAACCAAAGGATGATAGTAAACCAGTAAGAGATGATACATCCTCAACACCGCTGGGTAAACTTCAAAATTTACTGAGCGGGCAGAGATACCTTCTTGTTCTGGATGACATATGGAAGCATGATGCTGATAGGGAGTGGGAAGATAAGTGGGAAAAGCTAAAGACCTGGCTTCAACATGGTGGTGTTGGAAGTGCAGTATTGACAACAACTCGCGATAAAACAGTTGCTAAACTAATGGGCACAGTTGAAACCTATAACCTCACAGCTTTGAATAATAAATTCATAGAGGAAATTATCATGAAAAGAGCATTCAGTACCAAGCCAAGCGAGGAAGCACTGGTTAACATGGTTAATGAGTTTGTGGAGAGATGTGTTGGGTCTCCCTTGGCAGCGGAAGCACTGGGCTCTGTATTGCGTACCAAGACAAGCGAGGAAGAATGGAAGGCTGTGTTAAGCAAAAGCAGCGCCTACAGCAGGGACACTGAAATTTTACCTATACTCAAGCTCAGTTATGATTACTTGCCGTCACCCATGAAGCAGTGCTTTGCTTTCTGTGCTGTGTTTCCCAAGGATTATGAGATTGATGTGGAGATGCTGATCCAACTATGGATGGCAAATAGCTTTATCCCAGAAGAAAAAGGTGTGCGTCTTGAAACCACAGGTACACACATTTTCAATGAGCTGGCCTCAAGGTCATTCTTTCAGGATGTGAAGCGAGTCCCATTTGGAAGAGATAAAAGCAAGCATGGGTATTGTTCTAGAATAATATGCAAGATCCATGATCTTATGCATGATGTTGCATTGTCAATTATGGAAAAAGAATGTGTTACTATAACTGAGAATCCTAGTCAAAGGGATAGGTTACCAATTACTGCTCGTCATTTATTTTTGTCATGTTATGAACAAGAAGCTATTTTGAATGATTCTCTGAAGAAAGGATCTCCAGCTATCCAAACGCTGCTATGTGATAAATATTTTGGTAGTTCATCGCAGCATGTATCAAAATACAGCTTCGTGCGCGCAGTACATCTCAAACAACGTGAGAGTGCATTCCTACTGAAACCAAATCATCTGCATCACCTGAGGTATCTGAATCTCTCGGGTAGTAGTATCAAAACACTTCCTGAAGATATAAGCATCATGTATAATCTACAAACGTTAAACCTTTCTGGCTGTGACAAACTGCGTCGACTTCCAAAGCATATGAAGTATATGACTGCCCTCCGTCACCTCTACACTCATGGATGTCCAATGTTGAAGAGCATGCCTCCGGACCTAGGACAACTCACTTCCCTACAGACACTCACACGTTTTGTAGTGGGTGCTGGCTCTCATTACAGTAATCTCGGAGAACTGCGGGACTTAAACCTTGGTGGTCGACTAGAGCTGCATCAGCTAGAAAATGTGACAGAAGCAGATGCAAAAGCGGCCAATCTCAGGAATAAGAAGGAACTCACCGAACTGACTTTAATATGGACGCATTGTGAAAAAGAGGAACAACATTATCATAAGGTGCTGGAGGGTCTCGAACCGCATGACGGTCTGCAGACTCTAAAGATACACGAAAGTAGACGTTTTCCAACATGGATCAGTATGTTGAAAAACTTGGTTGAGTTGTGTCTATCTGGTTGTGATGAGTCTCATAGGCTTCCTCCATTGTGGAAGCTACCAGAACTACGAGTTCTTTGTTTGGCAAGATTGAAAAAGTTGCAGTGCTTGTGCAGTGGTGATACACCATTCACATTTCAGAAACTGAAGGAGCTTAAGCTAGAAAGCCTACTGGATTTTGAGAGATGGTGGGAAACAGATGAAGGGCAGCTGTTGTTTCCACAACTTGAGAAGCTGTTAGTTGAGCATTGCAAAAAGCTGACAGCATTACCAGAAGCACCCCCGCTTGGAGATCATACCAGGGCATGCTCAGCATTTCCAGAATTGAAAGATGTCAAACTGGATGATCTAACAAGTTTCAAGAGCTGGGGGGCGACGGGAGGAACAGATGGTGAACAGCCAATCTTCCCTAACCTCGAGAGTGTTCATATTGAAGAATGCCCAGAGTTGACAGCTCTACCTGAAGCACCGAAGCTAAGTGTATCATTCATAGGGAACGGCAACCAACAGATTTTCCCATGCGTAGCTAGATATATGACTTCATTGACCAACCTGGATTTGGAGCTCCTAGACGCAGAAACAACATCGCCAGCTGAGCATAGTTTGACTGAATTGGTGGAATCCCCTCTGACAGTTATGGTGTTACGTGACTGCAACTTTTTCTTCCGCTCAGGTGCACTTGCGCTATGGACATGTTTTGTACAGCTTCAAGATCTGGAAATTTGTAGCTGCGACGCGCTCGTCCACTGGCCAGAGAAAGTGTTCCAAAGCTTGGTATCCTTGACGAGATTAAGTATTTGGGAGTGCAAGAAACTGACTGGATACGCACAAGCTCCTGAGCAATCAGCGTCAGAAAGTAGTCAACTCCTGCCACGCCTCGAGTCTCTACAGATATATTATTGTGAAAGTTTGGTACAGGTCTTCAACGTCCCGGCATCTCTCGGGAAAATGATTATCCAGAGCTGCCATAAACTTGAGTCCATATTCGGCAAGCAGCAGGGCAAGTCAGCATTAATCGAAGGGTGTTGCAGTGACGTCATGGCGTCCACAGCTTTAATCTGTGCCTCCACAAGTGTACCAGAGTCATCATCATCAGCAAGGGAGCATTTCCTTCCTCCACCTCTGGAATCTCTACAAATATGGGAGTGTGATGGCTTGACAGAGCTTCCCGATCTTCCCCGGTCCATCAAGGTACTACGCATTTATGGCTGCAGTAGGTTGAAATCACTGAAATCTCGCTCGGGAGAGCTCCCATCGTTGGAACGCCTCCAGCTTTGGCGCTGCGAAACCCTGGCATCCCTACCGGATGGGCCGCATGCATACTCCTCTCTCCGAGAGCTTACAATTAACGAGTGTCCTGCTATAAAAACACTCCCTAGAAGCCTTAAGGAACGTCTGGATGCCCGTTACGAAGGTACACACCAGTTTGTCTCTTTGCCACATTTCAGCAACAAATTAAAGCATTCCATCTTTATGTTCAGACTTGAAATGCAAATCCATTGATGGGATTGGTGGGGAATAGTCTAAACTTGATTAGCCGGTTGCAAATTGGAAAGTGCAATTTTCAATTTTCGTTGCACCAAGCCCTGGTGCTCTGCACCGAGAGGGAATTCACGTTTCTCGTGCCAACAAAATTTTTCCTGATCTAGTATTTCAGTTATTAGCGTCCAATTAGGTTTGGCTCACTAATGCATTAGCTCAAGCGGATAATATGTTTTCAGTTAGATATGAGCATGTCTACAATAATATGTTTTCATAAATAATTGCTACATTCCAAATTAATTTATTTGTGCTAAATATGCCTAATAATAAAGGAGGTAATAGGTCACCACGTTTAATCTGAGCCCTTTGATCAAGCTAGATGGACGGTTGATAAGAATGTTGGTGTACCATTAAAAAAAACCGTTTTGAGCCATCCGTTTTAAAATGGATGTTCATCAACTTAGAAAATTTCATATCATAGTAGATGTTGATTTTTTTTTTTGCGTAACAGCCAACATGTGTTACACATGTACACTTACTAGTGAGTATTAAATGAAGTATTTAGATACATATAATGGATTGGGGTCTTCTGCATTGAAGTATTCAATGCAGAGATCTACAATAGCATAACATTAGAAGCAATTTCTATCGTCCAATAGAAAATCAAAGGTTTATACCAGAGATGGAAAATCCGGCCGATAACCGGGATTCGAAATACCGGTTGAGAAATTTCAAATTCAAAATTTCAAAATTCCGGCGAAAACATCTCAAATTCAAATTTGGACGAATTTTGACCGAGTTTTTTTTTCTGGGAATTCCAGTTACCAGCCGCCCAGCTGGATTCCCTCCGGAACCGGTTTTCTGATCCCTGATTCATACCAATTGCTACAGTGTTTTGCTACAGTGTTTCCAATACAGTCCATATTTCACTGTTGCTACAGCATTATGCTGCGGTGCCCTGTAGGGCCTTGTTCACCTCCTCACAAAACATTGTTCATACAATAGACCATACAGTAATACAGAGGATCCGGATTCAGATATAATAACATCGGTAGTATAGGCGAAAAATGGAAGATATATTCTTTTTACCTAAAATCTTCGTTTTAGTGCTTTTGTAGCACTAAATTTTCATGGTACATTATTTTTTACAGATATGTTCTGACTTCTGACATCATTTGTGATCAGGGCCTAGGCTATTGGAACCAAAGACGTGGAAATATGCCATCCGTAAAGATGAGTGAGCTATCAATGGCTCGATGGAATTACCGAGGAAAGTTCTCTAGCAGGTTTGTAATATCAACACTGTCTTGATCCTTTATTTTTTACTAGTACTCGTAGAATTTATTTAAGTTGGTGCTTCATTGGTGCTTCTTGTTCTAATGATATATCGAGTCTATTGAAACAAGTCACTTGCCATCTTTAGGGCCAAATCACAATGCTTCTAACACTACTTGGCATGTTTGTTTAGGGCCTAAGCTTTTTCTGGTATTGATTGTGTATAGCTTCTTTGCAGAAATGTTCCCACACATACAGATGGAGAAGAGCTCACTTGGAGTAGAACTATTCCCTTGCAAAACTCTTCACCCTTAAGAGAATGCCCCTGTAAAGACTTTGCCTCGTTGAATTGCAAGATCTAATAATCGAAAAGCTTAGAATACCTAAATTTGAATTACCTCTGTGAATAGATGGATATTCGACTTTCAATGTAATATGATCCAGGATGCAAATTCAATGCAGCTTGTCCAGCTGGGTGTTCCCAGAAAGATATATTGTGTAAGTATAGCCATGTCTGGTATCGGATTGTCGGGAAGTTTGTGATCCGACTGCAACCCAGTGCTGCAGTGCTGGACATTCACTTGGAATCTTCCGCTTCGATCCCTACGCAAACCGATGTGCACGAAGTGGCTATCCGGGACATTGAACTCCCGCCGCCGCCGCCATGGCAGCAAGCTACACAGCAAGGTGGAAGGGGTAGATGGCCGGCGTGGGCGCGACGATTTGTGCTGCCGTCTCTGCATACACAACCGCACCAAGGGTGACCAGGCAGGCAGCCCAGCTCTAGCTCTGGTGCGGTGGTGCCCAGGAGCGACTAAACGAAGCAGATGAGGTATTATGAAAAGATGATGGGCTCGCTTTTCTAACTGGGTCAACCTGAAAAAAAAAATTCAACCGGTAGCGGAAACACTGGCTCAATTACGTTGGACCATGTAGCTTGCCAGAATTCAGTTTGACTGGGAAGTTTAGGATTTTTGTCCGTTTCAAATACGCAGCCGTTCGAACCGCTGGTAGAGAACTTACAACATCGTCATTTGTACCCATCAGCTTTCTTTTAATCAAAGTGTGCAGCAACCTGCTTTCTCCAAAGCTGTATCTATTATTCAGCTCAAAGCAAGGATCTAGCTAGGCACAACACAAATTTATTGTGGAGAGAGTTCATTTCTTCATTATACTGTGAAGTAGCAAATCCTTTTTAATATGTATCTACCACGGCCTAGTAAATGACAGGAATCTGAATGAGTAATATGGTGTTGTCAAAAATAATAGCAACATACATATGGCAAAAACCTAAACTTTTTTTTAAAATATATCAACAATGACATCTGCAAATAGAGAACATAACTACTTATAACCTAAGGGGTGATTAATTCAGAAATGCATCCGTGACAAACAGCTGACAAAACAGAAATTGCTTGGTAAGGAAAGAAACAGGAGTGCATACCCATGAAACCAGTAGGGTAGGTCTGGTCCGTTCCTGATGGTGAGGACCACGGGAAGGCACTACTCCCTATACTTGTGACTTGTGAGGTTCAGATGATGGCTTGTGAGCCTGACAATACTGAACAACGGAAAGTATTCACGAATGGTGGAGACCGGAGACCATTCGAAGCACACAGAAGCAAAATGCTTCGACTTACACGAACAGCCAGATAATCGCACGCCCACCATGTGCTCGATGGAATGCCGACACGGTTCGAGCACACCGCACACGTGTAAATGCGTTTCTCGGCTGTGGACGGGAGCCTGAGACAACGGCGAAATTCAAGCGGGATTCAACGGAATGCGTGTGCACAGGACTGTGAGCTTCCATTGACAAGGATATCCCGCTACTTGCAGGGAGGTGCTGCTGTGCTGAGCCAGGTCAGTCCGTTTCTCTTCTCTTCTCTTCTCTCACACGGAGCTGCTCGCAATGCCGTCCAATCATTCGAGTCGTGTATTTTGGGTTGCACAATGACTAGGGTTGCGACACAGGTTTTTAGTAGAGAGAGAAAATTTTCATACGGTTTGTATTGAGTCATTGCCTTTGAGCAACTCCGTTGGAGCGGCAGGAGAGCGCAAGTATGTTTCAGCATTGCAACTGTATATGTCTATCGATACGACAACCGTTGTCTTTGAACAAGGGAAATGGAAAACACATTAGTACCTGCTGCAAGGCTAGCTAGAAATTTGTATCGGCAAGATAACATGGAACTATTTATCTGGGGATAGGATAACAGTAAGAGCGAAATAAGCCTAGCAGCGATATCATATATATCACAGGAAATATATAGGTGTTTACACAGTATTTCAGGTAACATAAAATGCTAGTAGGTGTTCACAGTGTGATGATTCAAGTTCTGTGGGAGCTATTTTGAGCAAAATAATGCATAGTTGTGTGGCATGGAAGTGGGGGGTCTGCATGTAAAAAAGCATAGCGTTGGAAGAATAATTCACCCTTCGCTCTAACGGGACCCATTTTGCAGAAGACACGCGCACTAGCCCAATACATACAGTTATGCTCATAAAAGACTGTAATACCCCTCGCTTGTACTCATAAGCTAGCTTTACTACCAAAGGGTATTCCCATCATTTGTACAGGCTGAGGAGCATATAAATACCCCATGTACCTCTCATTTGGAGAGAGCTCTCTTGAACAAGGAAGAAGCATATTAAAACTGGTGAGCCCTCGGGGGCTCCCTCCCCGGAGATAACCCACGTTGGCTCACCGACAGGAGTATAGCAGTCCTCTCGAACCTCCGAACCTGTATAAATCCTCGTGTCATTTTTTACTCGCATGGATGATGGCCCATCAGACGGCCAACGTCCACCCCCTCACTCGTGTTTGGTTTTTACACCTACAACATTGGCGCCAACCGTGGGGAGGTAGCTAATTGACGAAAGGCTATGTCTCCTACCAAAAAATACTCTAGGTCCACGAAGCCTCCTTCGGCTCCGGAGGGCAATGACCTCGTGGACGACCCATCCGCTCTTTGAAGAAGCCCCAGCCGAGCACCCTCGTCGGAGATCAGGGGCATCCACCACGGGATGGACAACGTCCTACATGCCTTGGGTCTCCCACGCGCGTCCTCCTCCCTTGTGCGGGTCGATGCGAGGCCCAGCCAAGGGCGAGCAGTTCAAGGCACCCTGGCGACCAGAAGGCTAAGGATTCCAAGGCCAATCATCACCCTCGGGACGCATGATGTCCATGTGGCGCGAGCGATGAAGGCTCACTACGAGGGCTGCCCCATAATGCGCTACTGTTAGGGGACAGTCCCGACATATAAATCTCGTATGGGCTCTTGAGACACTTTCCCTCCAAGGGATTTCACCCTCGTGGTGCATAGGGTGTACGACCTCCGCGGTCTCCCCTAGCAAAAGTCCAAGGTGGCTTAGGCGTCCGACGCCTCCACCATGGCGGCTCGTGTCCTACTGGACCTAGGGCATGAGCGACCACCCTCATGGTGCATAGGGCGTACGACCTCCGCGGTCCCCTCCCCTAGAAAAAGTCCATGGTGGCATGGGTGTCCGTCACCTCCGCCATGGCGGCTCGTGTCCTACTGGACCTAGGGCATGAGCGACCACCCTCGTGGTGCATAGGGCGTACGACCTCCACCGTCTCCCTAGAAAAAGTCCATGGTGGCTTTGGCATCCATCGCCTCCACCATGGCGGCTCGTGTCCTATTAGACCTAGGGCATGAGTGACAACTTAGGCTCAGTACCAAGTTGATCGATGTGCTGAGGACTCGTCCCCCTTAGACTCCAGGCCATGCGCCGAACGACCTCTGGGTGCCCGCATTCCTAGCTCCATTACTTCAGAAGGGTTAGCCATTCTCATGCATTCCTGAACACCACAAAAACCCACCTACGAGGGCTCCATCGCTCTCATAGTTTGGTGCCCCACGACTTAGCCTCGTGGGCGCCACCGGTGTGCCCGTAACTTACTATCGAAGGCACACGTCCAAGGTGCCCATGAGTTAGCCTCATGTGCACCTCCAAGTCCAATGGGTGCTACCACCCCCAGTGGCCATTCGGTGCCCCACGACTTAGCCTCGTGGGCGCCATCGGTGTGCCCGTAACTTATTATCGAGGGCACACGTCCAAGGTGCCCATGAGTTAGCCTCATGGGCACCTCCAAGTCCACTGGGGGGCTAACATCTTTGTTGGCTATTCGGTGCCCCACGACTTAGCCTCGTGGGTGCCCCTCCGATATGTCCATGTATCAGTCTCATGGCTTGAATCATCTACCGTCTACCTGGCTCGAATGTCGATCAAGGACTATCATGCTCGCATAAGGCTATCACCTCGGAGATCTTACTACCTAAAGTGATGGGACTACTTGTCCCACGACAATGGCTTCAATTATCTGTCATGTTGAGCGAATGTTACCTTGCTACAAGAAACAAGTGTTGATCATTCTCTTTTTCACGCAGGGACGCTCGTGTTATCTACTTGTCCCCGCAACGTTCCTAGCTCAAAATGCGACGATTCTGAGGGGTTCTACTTCGACAACTCTCATCAATCCACGGTGCAAGAAGAGGATGGCTTCGACCACAGGCTTCGCTTCGACGCCCCGTCCGCCTCGAAGACCATGCCTCGGCTCGGTGGCCTCGCGTCCGCGACTTTGCCTACATAGGCTTCACTCCGATGCGCCACCCGCCTCGAAGGCTATGCCTCAGCTCAGTGGCCTCGCGTCCAAGACTTCACTTACATAGGCTTCGCCGACGCACCACCCACCTCGAAGGCTATGCCTCGGCTCAGTGGCCTCGCGTCCGCGACTTCGCCTACATAGGCTTCGCTCCAACATGCCTTCCACCTCGAAGTCTATGCCTCGACAAGCCGGCTCTGCGTCCACGACTTCACCTACACAGGCTTCGCGCCGACGCACCACCCGCCTTGAAGGCTGTGCCTCAGTGAGGCGGCCACACGTCCATGACTTTGCCTGCATAGGCTTCGTTCGGACGCACCCCCTGCCTTGAAGGTTGTGCCTCGGTGGGGCGGCTCGGCATTCAGTACTTCACCTTCAGGAATGGAACAACAAAAACCACCCCACACGAAGGGCCAACGAGAAGCGACAATTTGGTATCCGCCCTCGCGTGGAGCACTCACGCGATATGAAGACATGTTCAATTTGCCAACATGCCACAGCAAGAATATTCGTCAACATGATACAAGAACTCAGCATTCTTCTATGCCCCTCGGGCGCCCTAGCAGGCACCCAAGGGACAGGGGGTACTGTTCAGGAATCCTACCACCTTGGGGCACTTTCACGTCGGTTTCGTGAAGCCTCCACGCATCCGTCGGCCTTGGGCCGACTCGCCTCCACCTGAGGCCTGGCCTAAGGGCACTTTCATGGGAGCTTTGAGCTCCGACCTCGGTGCACCCTCGCGTTGTGTCTGAACGACCTTCACGCCAGCTTTGTGCAGCCACCATGGGCCGTCGTCGCGCCTCCGTTGACGTCAGGCCTCCTCGCCTCTGCCCAAGCCCCGGCCTCGGGCATTTTTGTGCCAGCTTTGTGCAGCCACCGCGCCTCCATCGGCCTCAGGCCGCCTCGCCTCCACCCAAGCCCCGGCCTCCGCGGCTGACAGAGCTCTGCTGACATAGAAGAGAAATTCAGACTTCTACATCTTTTCGGATGCGCTACAGTGAGTCGTGAGAGCAATTCAAAAGAACAACTTCAGAGAGGTTCAGAAGATCATAATAACTCACACACTATTCAGAAACACTCACTCATGCACCCAAAGAACACCTAAAGAGAAGTGCTTTTTGACACAATATCAAAGCACCCCTGCCGAAGCCCACCTTCGGCATAAGAACCCTACCGAAGCCCATCCCGCACGGTGATCAAAGCTATTCGTCTCTGCCATACAGTGATCTACAGCTTGCACCATTTGAAATTCAACTTACACAGCCAAAATTTGTCTACTTACCAAGTGGCCCTCCTCATGTACTACTTCTAGGAATCACTTCCTGCTTCTCGTCCACCACCGGTTGCTTTTTCTCCACCAAAAGCTCCACCGATTTCAGCACCATTAGTGGGTATATTTACATTCACTATACCACAATCACTACCATGAGGCCTGCATAGCAAGAAGAATAAGAATAATCACAACTACAATCATTTCCTGTCTTGGATGTGGCAGCCAAAAAAATATCTGGAAAAGGGTGCAGAACATATAGATGTAGCTGTCTTTGCAGGTGGATTCATTGTTCTAATTATTATGATTTGTGAGAGACATACTTATGACACAGGAATACGGTTAGTGCTTTACTCATACCACATAGGTGAACTCCAGCAAAGTTATTACCTTACAGGTATTATGAAATTTAACATATGATTCTTGAAGTGTCAATAAGGAGGAAATTTCATCCAAAAAAGGAAATTAGTGCATAGTGTATACAGTTACGGAAAGAAAAGTTAAAACATAATTGAATCATATATTAGTTTGATTTGATGAACACGAAAATGATGAAGACAATATCTAATGCAATAACTTAAAAAATCAAAGTCACCATCCTTTACTGCAGAGAGATTATAATGGAAGTAGATATCATTGTAGAAACATTGTTGCTGCATCAATAAACATTATATAAATTTCACCTGAGATTTGATTATTTGGATGCCATTCAAAAAGCTCTCTCTTGAAGCAGTAGTGTGCAGTGGTCCCAGCAAGGTGCCCTTCTCCAAATGATCCCCAATTCGGACTTGTTTATAAACCTCAACAAGTTGATCAAGAACTGTTTGATATACCGTCCAGCAAGATTAGATATGCTCCCTGCATTTGATAGTCAGGTAAGATTAGATAAAGAATGCTGCATAAAAATACAACCTAATTCAAATGACAAATTGCTTGAAATCTGAAAGTGACATGCTGGCAGCAACGTTCACACCATTCCAGACAGCCCAAATAAACGCATCCATATCCACATAAAGCATCCAAGACATAGACAAGGTTTATAATTGTGCCATTATTGTAAACTCTATTGCTGATTAATATGTTTATTGGAAATACTAACTTATTTTGCTTGATTATGAACTGGGTGACCTTAGTTTGCTTTACTATAAACCGTGAAGTTTGTTGTTTCTGTGATTCTGTCAGTGTCATCGTACCAGTTGGTAGAAGTAGAAAGTAGCACTTGGTGTTTCTCTTTGGTATATTTGGTTTGTAGTATTAAAATTTATAAGTCAGCTGGATGCATCACTAGTAATAATATGCCCCTGTTTATCAGCAGTGCCTCGGTATAGAAGACACGCTTCGTTACCTACTTTCTATTATATCAAATTCCTATTTGTGTCTCCCATTTAGGATTGCATATTCCCATATTAGGTCAAAGAAAACCTCATGCATTTTTTGACTTGTGGGTTCCAATATCATACTACTTGTGATTCTAAGTCTTAATGTTTAAAGTTGTATTTTTAATTTGTAATTGGCATCAGGTGGGACCAATTTGTATTTCCAATATCAGAACAGTCATTCATTCTACATTACTTTAGGTGATAGTAGAACCATTTCTTTCACATATTAATGCAATAATTTATGAGATGCAAATCACACTACATAATCAAATGTTCCAACTCACAAGACAACTAGTTTATCACATCTAATCTAAAACACCGAAACAAACCGAACTAAGCTGGGAGTCACTTCTCAGAAATCACCATCGATAATTCATCATTTCATCTATCCATTTCAAAACTCTACACCATTTCCAGTTCTACAATTGAGCAATATAGTTATGCAACACATGGTGGGCAGCTGGGCGCAAACTCAATTCCAGTGCAAAACATCAGACAAACACAGGGCATAAGAACATCACAAGCTCTTTCCACAGCATAGAGCTGGATTCCAGATCGTCCACATCATACAACATTCCAATTGGGGGAAGAGTGAGGAATGAGAATTCACCTGGATTCCAGATCTTCCGGGCTGAAGAGCGTGGTGAGTGTGGTCATGTATGGGGCCTCTATAACACACTGACTATTCGAAAGCCAAGATGTGACCTAATGAACTAACATACAACTACATTGCGGAATAATTTAAACTGTAACTCCTCTAAGTACATAAAAAGACCAACTTTAATAGTAGCATGGCAAGAATAAAGACTGAATTCGTCTGAGTATAAACAGGGAGTAATTAAAATAAACCACTAGCAGCAATTAACTAAACATAACAAGGAGAGAAATATCATCCGGTCTTAACTCTAATTATTACAGTTCCTCAATTAATGAAATGGAGACATAATCGAAACTCATTATTTGAAGGTAAAACATGGTGAACTGAGTGAAAAGTGTTGGTCTACTCTCACCCAACAAAGTCATCATCAACGATCACCTAAATAAATAAACAAAACAAGAATGAGTCGAGACTCAGCAAATACAGTAAACAATTGATCATACAAAGTTATGAACAAGTCAATCTCAATATGAATTATGAACTTATCTATGAAAACTCATGTGTATGAATGAAATGAATGGATGCACTGAAAGAAATGGACTGCACACATGCTCATACCGGTATAGCGAGTGACACACCCGTCGGTGTTCACCTAAGCCTGTACTTAACAAAGTCCGAGAATCCAATCACCGTATGAAGAACGTTTCATACGGGTGTCCAAAATTGCCCACATTGGAATGGTGGGTCTTACGTGCCCATACTGGAGTTGATGGGTCTTAACAATTCCACTCCCGTGGACGGAACACGAACAATGCAAGAATGGAATGAACATATGCAATGAATGTCACTACTCTCTTCCACATGGATTACCGATTAAGAACGGAATATATAACATGGAGTATGAACATGGATCATAACATTAACAGCACATCAACAACATTCAACAGAAATCAATATATCTTATCACATTGTACTTGCCTTCCGCAATGTGACGTGCTAGGAGGCAACAAAGGTGCTCCTACACTCGCCGCCTCGCCGCCTACACAATTATGTACTCGAAATAAGAATAATATGATATGACAATGCTACTGGTGATCTACAATGACAATGCTACCGGTGATCTACAATAACCCACTGATTATCCAATACAACGAATAGACCCAAACTGGAAACATACAATTCATCCATCTAAAACGGCTCTCTATAGCGGCACGGAAAAATTCATATATAATATGGAACTCAGAACGACATGAGTCTAGTTCCCAATGAAACTTAACGAGCGAACCTACAAAACTATAGTTGACAAGATTTCCTAATTCTGCCAAAATATTTGACTAAATAGTAGGTGAAAATGCCCCACAGCAATCTGTCCAGATGTACAGAACAGCAGCGAAGAACATAACATAACTTTTAATCTATAGATCCAATTAAAGTGTTATTTATCAATATGAAAAGATAATAAAATTATCTACAAAAATAATTTTGGGTGACAAATCTGAATCTGATCCTAACCAAGTCATATTTCATTAAACAACTATACTGACAATTCTCATTAGGTTTCTCGGGATAGCAAGAAAGAATCTATCATAACTTTTGAGCCGTAGATCGGATTCTGGTGATCTTGGCGGCTATAGAAAGTTAAGAACTGTGGCTACAGTTCTCTAGGAGGGAAGAACCTCTATATCAGCTTCTAAGAGGCCGAAACCGGCCACGCAACATTCTGGATAGATTCTAAAAATTCTACGACAGCATGTCGGTTCAATCCTAATAATCAATTCTTCCTCCAAACAGTATCAAACAACGATTTAGACTCTTTATTACCCTTGAAGTCCCGCAGGGAGACAGTGATCAACCTCCCGAAGAACCTTCACCCTCCTTCTTCCTTCTTTCTAGTGGCCGGCCAAAACGAGGGAAGAAACCGGCCAGAGGAGGCGGCTTCGGGGAAGATCTTGGAGAGCAGCACCGGGGATCACAGGGGCTGGCACCAAGGGTGGGAGGCGGCACCAGGGGCAGGTGGTGGCGTCGGCAGGGAGAAGGGGGTGGCGGCTGGTGGGAGGGAAAAGAGAGGGAGAGGGGGAAAAGGGGGGCGGAGAGGGTTGTGAGGGGCAGGTGGGGGCGCATGGGCCTTGGGCTTGGTGCGCCTCCCCCCCCCCTCCTTGGCCCACTCTTGGCCAGCCATTGGCCGACCAGGGTTGCCCTAGCCTGGGCCGGAGGCCCAGGGTCCAAAATTTTTCGAAAACCTCGAATTTTTAAATAGTTCTCTCTCCCGAACAAAATCATCTCTAAACGAAATTCAGAGTATTACATGTTCACCGCCGCATCACGCAGTATCCGTGCTTGGGTTTCCCTCATGAACTCCACTTGCCTTTCATGTTCCCCCTTACTCCATTTGCCTTTGGGGATATGTTATTTGCCACTGCCAAAGATGTGTAATTCAGGATTTGTCACTTATGTGTGTATGACATATGGCCCTAGGATCTAATAAGAGGTAAGCTATTTTTTTTTTAAAATATTAAGTGTTGAGTCAATTATCATGTCGCCAGCCACGTCATCCTCTACAGTAGCAAAATCACCTTCCAAACCGCTTCATGGGGTTATTTGGCAAAACCACCTCAAAATGCTTCGTGGGTTTATTTGCTCCAATTTTTGTAAGTTCAGTGAGATATTTAGATGGTTTTGTCGTTTAGGGGCCAGAGTAGACGCACACGATAGTTCAGGGTCGCATAGACGACTTCTTGTTAAAAATATCTGGCCCTTAATCTGACCAAGTGTATTGACGATTAAACCATGCATGACCATCACATTTCTTTACTAATACTAGTCCAATGTCCGTGCTTTGCTATAGATTAAAAAAATTATATCTCATCAACCGTCGTCGTATTCAGCCTACAATGCAAGTGACCCGCCGACAACCTGTTCTTGGAAAGATCAATGGAATCTTTGGGCATCTTGCGCACCAGCTTGGGCAGTTGGGGTGTGGCGGGAGTAGAGATGAGGTTATGGGTGACCAACCGTACGCACGGAATGAACCGAGAAAGAACAAGATCCAACGGTTCACATCTCACGAAGAAAGATAGATCTAACAGCTCACATCGCATGAGGGAGGACGGACTACCACCAATTTCTTCTTTTAAGTAGTAGAGATAAAAAGAGTTAATGGTTCTCTTTTCACCTCCTCAAAAAATTTCTAACAAAAAAATTTAAAAAAACCACCAAATCGGTAAACAAATTTCACATCCCTAAAAATATCTCTAATAGGAAAAACATAAAACACTATCTCACAACAAAGATAGATTGGGCGAAACATCGGAGCCAACGACACGGTGTAGGCTGAGCACGTCACTGGAGGCGTGACTTCAACTCCGAACGTGGAAGCGAAGCCGGGGCGTGAAGCAGAGAGTGTGACGATTTCTACTTGACGTGCACATGTAATATTATATTTTTAGTCCGTAGCAAAGCACATGCAGCTATTAATATTATAAACTAATCTAAACCATTACAATAATTAAATTTAAAATATAAAAGTTCAATTCAATTTTATAATTGAAGACAGCTAGGCACAAAATTGTCCTAAAAAAACTACATAAATTTAAACTTTCTGTAGTAATTTGACTTTTCAATTAAATATTTTGAAATAAAATTTTTAGTTAAAAGTTCATACCACTCTTCAAATTGTATTCAAAGAAAAAAAAGAGTAATTTTCCCCAAATCCGATGTATTTTGATACCAGTGACATCAATTCACACATCTAAGAAATAGTTTCATGGCCCAGCAAAAAAAATTACAAGACTTTTGAATTTACCCTATTTATAGGCTATTTGGTATAGCTCTGGATCCTGATTTTTTAACTCCTACTCCTGCTTCTCTAATAACCTACTCCTCTGAGAATCAGGAGTTGTCTCAACAAAACGTTTGATTAGCAGATTGGCTCTAAAAACCCTTGGTTGTAATACTTCAATTGTATTTTTGTCTTACTCATTCCTATTTGCACACAAATTACATGGGGGTGGGGGGGGGGGTGTTTCAAATTTCTCAGGACCGTATGGTTGTATATGAACGAGACAAATTCATATCATAGTAACAAAAACCAGTAGCTTATCCATCTCATTCTGGCTTACACATTACAGTTCAATTAGTACATCACTGCCTCCAACCAATATCACATAATCGGCAAGCTGAAGATATCATCAAATTAGTACATTTCTTGCACAAACACAATATGGCACTCATCTCTTGCAATTTTCTTCTCGATTACATTGCAGCTTGACTACGCCTGGAACACAAAAATGCAACAGAAATCATTGACATTTCCAAACATTCCCTAAATTTCCAAACATTCTTACCAATTCCACTGCAGCTTGAACCAAATAGTTAACTAACTATGAGACTATGACAGTGACATGATAAGCAATTCATTGATCTTGCAACGAAATTCACCAAAAAAAAATCTGTCTTAAAGTGTTAACTAGCTATGAGCCTAACTTTATTTGCTGCAACTAAACAATGTACCATTTCAACATCAAGCATGATTCTCAAAGCACGTTACTTGCAAAAGGCACTATTTCAGTTTTGCTTAAGTACTGGCCAAAGGTATCATTATGGGAATTCAAGCACTCAATTATCCCTCCTAAAAACCCCGGACATGTGCTATATGAACACAGGAACAATAATCCATGTCAGTTTGGAAGTGCCCCTGAGCTATATGAATGAACATAAACTGTTTTAAAACCGAGAATGGCGTGTGATCTTACATATCAGTGACTCGTTTGCTAAATGCGATTGAAATTAGATTTTTTGTTATCTTTTCGGTTGGTCCCACTTGTCATTGACTTGGTACCTTTAACTACTGTCGTTAAGCGTTAATCATTGTTTAAACATGTGGATCCCACTGGCAGTGAGAGAGAGAGAGGAAGGGAGAAGCTAGGTGCGCATGGCCGAGTGCCATAGTGAGCTCGCTGATGGCGAACAACGCGACGACAAGGCTCGGGGATGGGCAAAATGGATTATTTTCTCGGCGGCGATGCCACCAGGTGGTGGTGAAGGCCGGAGAGATGGCCGAAGGTGGCGCTACACCGGAGATGAGCAGTGGAACTCCTTGGGTTCAATGTGGTTTTCAAGATTGAGCAAATCGGTGGCAAAAGGAGGTGCACATTAGCTCTAGGAGACTACTACGATGCTACACGCAGCGGCTCGGGGACCAATGGTCACCGAAGCGGCAGCAACAAGGCTTCCCGCGGCGGCGCCATGACCAGCTACGACGAAATGTACGCTACACTAGCTAATCCTTCGATCTATTGCGTGCAAAAGCTCTAGGAGACTACTAGAATCTCACCATATACTATGCGCAAATCTCTAGGAGACTAGTAGAAACTCACCAAGGTCCTTGACGGCGTCGGGGGATGATCGGAGCGGCTTGACGACGTTGAGCAGCGGCGGCGCAAAGGAGGCTCTCGTTGACGGCGTGCTACGTGGATGGAGATGTTACAGGGAGGTACGCATTAGCTTGCATGCACACTGAGGATGGTAGGGATAGAAGGAATTGACCAAAGACTAACCGGGGTGGCAGCTAACTGGAAAAGAGTTGTGGTCGCTGAAATTGAGGAAGACGGTCGATTCGGGGGATTCCCTGTGTTTGTATCCTCATCAACCGAGGGAGAAGCATCAGTGAGGTTTAAGACACAAAGTAACGTGGTCAGGTGAGATTCAAGCCCACTAGAACATCCAGAACACGAAGATCCAGAATAGGGTGTGCGTCGGAGATGAAGAAGACGATAGCTTGTTCGCGCTACATGGTTCCTGGAGCTACATTGAGCAAGGAAGGAGCATCAGTGGGGTAAGGGGCACGTGATGACACTATTGGTGAGGGCAAGGAAGCTCACCAGAGAAGATGGCGTTATTGAGCTTGCTCACCGACGTCGAGAACAACCTCGTTCCCGACGAACCAATGAGCGAGAAGCTCTGGTTCTTGGTGGGAGGCGAGAATTGCGAGCTGGGAATTCTGTGACATGGTCGGAGGCTTAAGTACAAGCGAGTAGAGTGTAAATCAAATATACTTTTAGGGGATAAATCAAATATACTTTTAGGGGGTAAATCAAATTCAGACAGACTAATAGAGGGTTATTTGCTATTTTTCCTAGAAAAATAGCTCGAATCACACCACGTAGACTCGACAGTGATCCCGAGCGGTACGCCTACAGTAACTCTTACTCATGTACAAATTCTCATATTTCTTTCTATTTCTTAGTTCTCCTTTGCTTTGACAGCCAATGTGCTTTCTTCTCGCGGCATGATGTCGAACCAATTTGCAACTTCACGCATGTTTGTTCCAATTTCTATTCTCGTTCGTGTCTGCACAGGTTACGTTGTGATAGCTTGGGACCCTTGACCCGTTTGTAACTAAGGAATTTCCTAGGATTCACATCGGCATTGTACTGTTTTATGCAAAATTCATGAGCTCCAAACAACTTTAGATTTGTTATTTCATAAGCTACTACTGTTGCACGCGGTACTTAGATTTGTTAGAGCACTTACGATCCTGTATTCGTGCTGTGTTACTCACCTTCTCGTCACCTTCAACAAAAGATTTTAATATGATGCTAATTAATCTCATGGAAAAATCGATTCTATAAGTTTTAACACCGCAAAAAGGAGCCAACATATAGATCTGGTGCAGTCATTACTGTGTGACCGTAAGATAAGCAGTTGCTACATCTTAGCCCTTAGAAAGTAATCCAACATCTCATAAACAGGCTGGCCATCTTCTAAGTTTACTCTCTAACGTCCCATTTTCGGACGCAAAATTAATATTTGTTTTGATTTTTTATTTTCCCTCGTTTTTTAAAATTTATGTTGTTTTCAAAAATTCCCAGCCTCCTTCTAAGCTCGGGTTCGCGTTTCAAACCTCCCTTCAAATTCCGAATTCAAAAATTTAATTTGAGTTCCCTCATTTCAGTTTTTGGACCCCTCTCCAATTTTTTTGCCTCCCCTTATTTTCTTGGGCCGATTTTCCCTGGCCCAATTCTCCTCCCCCGGTCAGTCCGGCCTGCTCCAGCCGGCCCGGTCGGACTTCCACCGCCCCCCTCGTTAGTCTGGCCCGCTTCGCTCCTCTCTCTTATTTTTATTTTCTCCCCGACATTTTCTTCCCGGCCCAGCCGCACTCGCTCACCCTCTCTCTTTCTCTTCTATCCCCCGCGCCACCCCTGGCTTTTCCCCTCTCCCTCGACTGCGTCGCCCGGCCTGTCTCCTCCATTCTTTGTTAGCTTTCCCGCCCCACCTCCCGCCGTCACCCCCCTCTGCGCTTCGCCGCACCACCGCGCCCGTCCCCCACCTCATTGCCGTCGGCTCCTCCGCGCCCCACCACCTGCCACCACATCACCTCCGCACCCACTCCCTGCTGCGCCGCCCCACCCTGCGTCACCTCCACCACCTGCTCCTCTACGCCCGATGACTTTGGCCCCGGCTCGACTCGTTACGTCGCTCCGCCATCACCATCCCCATCTGCCCGTGTCGCCGCTCGTCCTCGCCCAACTGCCGCCATGGTCGCCTCGGGACTGTGCGCTCCTCCCCGGCTCCACCTCCCCTTCTCCCCCGGCTATAAGTAGCCGACGCCCCTCTGCCTCTTCCCCGTTGCACTCCCTCTGTGGATATCATGGGGATATATTCCAGATCTTAGGATGATGTGATAATTGGCAATGGTGTTAATGGTTTGTCGTTTTGCGTGTTTTCAAGACTGATTGTTGTCTTTGTCATGCCATAATCGGTCCGACCGGCCGAGGCGCGATCATGACCGTCCATGCGGTGGTCGACCGCAATCTCAGAAAGTGGTATTTTGAGCTGGGCCAAAAATAGAGGTAGCAGGCAAGAGAGGAGATTCTATTGCACTTGTTCCAATAATTTTTGGAGTCTCTAGTCAAAAGTTCTATTAGATTGAAAATTCCAGTAAGTTTCGGTTTTCCAGAGAGGAAATTCGGCTAAGTCTTTACTGGCGGTCTGACCGGCCAATAGGTGGCGGTCAGACCGGCCCTAGGGGCTGTCTGATCGGTTTTCACTTGGATCGTCGCCCATCGTGGCGGCGATATTCGGTTGTTAGATCAAAGTCATGAGTTTTAGGGCATATATGTTGCATGATGCATGTTTTGACTAACATAGGTCAAGTTGTGAAGAAGTTGTTTCAAATTCGGTTTATTTGTCTATTGTTGTGCAGGTTGCTTGGTGGTCAACGACGAGGATGATCGGCACTAGGCTTGGAGAGCTAAGATCCAGAACGATCGACGATGCCGGGTGAGGTCAATGTACTCAAGCGTGGTGCAAGATGGACAAGGTGACCTATTGGCTAATCCGAGGCGCAAGATGGCGCTAGGTGTAGCTAATTAGGTCAAGAGGAGTTAAATATGACGCATTAAAATACGTGTGTGTGTGACCCGTTTGTTTTGGGCCTTAACAGGAGCCCAATTGAGTCAAACTTCTAAAAGGTCTAAGCCTCCACTATAAATAGATGAGGGTGGTGGCTGCACCACCTCTTCGCCTCTTTTGCTATTTTGAAACCCTAATTTGTTTAGGGAGAGCTTTTGTGGAGGCTAGGGTTTAGAGAGTTTGATGTGATTTTCGTGCTCTTGAATTGAGCATTGTTCTCCATTGATGGAGTGGCTTTAAGCCCTAATCATATCAAATCAATCTAGAGAAAGTTTGATCATGTCTTATCTCTTTGCGTTCTTTCTCTTTATTTGATGATTTTGAGTCTCTCTTTGATCCGCGAGTTTTTGATTGAATTCTCCATGTGATTTAGCTTGCTGTGACATGTGAGAATATATCTAGGATCATCTTGATCATCAATCACCCACGAGCAAGTTTTTGGATCAAGTTTTCGTTTTGACCCGGTTTTGAACCCTTCTTCAATCAAATGGAAAAGGATCCTTATTCTTCCAAGAATTATCACAATATTCGATTATAATAGATTCCTGACACTATAGAGAAGGTGTGTTCCAAGTTTCATCAAGTTTGGAGTTGTAGATCAAAAGTTTCATCTATTTGCAACTTCATCGTCGGGTTGTTTCATTTCGTTTCTTGGTAGCGGTCGATCGACTTCAGAACAACCGGTCGAGCCGCAGAGCAATCGGTCGACCACCATTGACCCAAATCCGGCCGCTTGATGCATTGAGATTTGTTTTAAGCTTGTTTTGGTTTTCGTTATATTGCTTAGGGGGTTTAATTGGATTCAATACTAGTCTTCCGCTGTACTGATATACTGATCTGTATAGTTTCCATAGCTACTGGAGTAAAATATTATTGAATCAATTATTTATGAAAAAGTGAGCGTACTCCTATTCACCCCCCCTCTAGTCGTCTTTTCGGTCCAACACCCTCTCCCTGGTAAGCCTCTCCAGCGAGAATCGCCTAGTTTTTGGTTTTCCTCCCCCTCCAACCGAGCCTTCCCCCTTCCACCGTCGTTCGCTCCCCTCGCCGCCTCAGTCCAATCGCCGGCGCCTGGAGCACCGCGCCGACACCCCCCTACCTCCCCCAGCCGTCGAATCGAGTTCCCCACCGCCGTGGATCGCCGCCCCCGTGCGCCTCCCCCGTGCCGCCTCCGCTTCCGTCGCTGGCCTCCTCCCCTGCTCCCCCGCCCCCGCCGACCTCACGGATTCGGAGTCCAGAAGAAACAACGACTCGAGCAGAATCAAGAATATGATAAAGACGCAGACCAAGAATTCAAGACCCCTGGCAGAGAAGGCCCTGAGTAAGATCAAGGCTACGATAACCTGACCCAGGCGAGTCAATACTTTGATCATTTTGAGCCTACATTTTATGTAAATTATATTTATTTAAAATATCAAAGTTGTATGCTTTAATTCTGTAATCAAATGTATGTTAAAGCTTAAGGTAGTTAAACACTTATTTGATAATTAATTAAGTATTATCCATCCTTTGGTAAATTGAGTCCCTCATTCCATGTTACCCTGGTAAATATGTGATAAATACTAGCATAGGTTGTACTTAAGCGACATGCTAGACTTGCTTAAGTACCGGGATAATAAATATTTTGTTTATCATCTTTTAATCATGAAAGTGGTTTTGGGCAGTCATTGGATGTAAATGACTAGCGTGTTGTGTTAATTGATTTTCCTCCCCAAAATCCTAAACAACTTGCTAGTACCACATCTTGGCGAATGGAAAGAGTGGTGGGTGCCGTCGTGCACGAGAGTGGTTGGTAGGTGGTATGAACCACCCAAATGGATTAAAGACTTAATCTTGTCATGACCTCATGTGTAAAACAAGTACAACCGCAAGTCTGCAAAGTGCAACTTGGCTTAGTAAAATTATTGAACCCTGAATGTCATCCCACAACTGGTGTTTGGAAGTGTGCAAGCGGCGGGATGTGTTCCGGCTTGAGAGGGACACCGAGGGAGGGTAAAGTTGCCAGCTGCGCTAGTCGTTGTGGTTAACATCTCGCACAACTTATAGGGGTAGTCATAGGGGTGAGATGACGGAAGGGGCGAGGTAGTTTGAAACGTTACTGTGACGATCGGTCAACTACATGACTAAGGAATCATGTGGGGTAACGAGTATGATTATCTCTTGTGGGTACAGTGTACAAACTCTGCAGAGTCTAAACTGTTTAAACAACCGCGTCTACGGTCAAAGGCGGACATAGAAACTTAACTTGAGTTAGTTTTATTTCAAAAACCTTTGTGGGTAGATTGAAAAGTGTGGCGGACTCATCTAGCTCTTGTTTTGGATTTTTCCTAGATAGTCTTAACCAGTGCTGATAATCGGTGGATGTAACCGCTATCACAATTAAGCATGAGGTGGATGTAACATTCGCTGTTATTTAAATATTGCACTTACTCTCTTTAATAAAGTGCAATTTGTTTAAAATGTTAAGTCATGGAAATTTGTAATTATGATAATTGAAAATGTTGCTTTAGCAAATAAAAGAACCTGAGCTATCCTTGTTAAGTCTTGCATGTATACTTTTGTATACTGTGTGTTGGCTCGCGAGCATGGAAATTGTGCTCATCCTCGCTCTTTCCCCAAACCCTCAGAAGTAGGAAATTCTGAAGCTTTCGACTACTATGAGGAACCAGATGTCTGAAGACCCAGGAGTTTTTGAAGAATAGTTTGGCCTTTAGCCGTTCTAGTCTCGCCTCAGTCTAGCTGACTACGCCGGTACTTATGTGCATCCTATATTATCTGAGTTTTCGGGTAATATCGGATGTGCACTGGCTTCCCCATCCGCTTGTCTGTGGAGAGATGTGTCCTCACCCTTTTTGCTTCTGTTGTTGCTTCCGCTACCTTGTGTTGTAAGTGTTTGGTATGTTCGGTTTTTATTGTAAAATTTAGCCCAAAGCGGTCTATGTAAACTCTGATGTGTTAAATTAATGAATGGTATGGTTTTACGTTATGTATGAAATGATTCAGTGATGTATCTGTGGGTGCTATCTACTGATCCAGAGAATATCACAGTATATTCACAGAGGATTCGATATTAAAAAATCCTAGTACGACTTTCTCCCATCTGGTTTTTCTCATCAAATTTTTCCGACTCATGACCATGACAAATTGGCGAGGAATCCTTGCGTTCCTCCTTATAGCCACAAGCGGGCTTCGGCACCTCGCCGCCCCCGAAGTTGGCGATCATGGTGGGCCCGTCGGAGCCGATGACATCGCAGAGGACGTGCTTTGCTTCATGGCTTGTGTTCTGTTGTGTGCTTATATAGCTGTGGGAATTATCGATGCTTTATAACGGTTAGTAATGAGACCTTGGTTGGCCAATCCAGTTTTCTCTTCGGCATGGACAGATGGGGAGGACACAGAACGAGATGGGATAAAGGAAGAAGAAGGGAATTTTGTTCCTAAGAAGCTGCTTTCGAATTTTAGGATTGCTTCGAAGGTTGAGGTGCGCACGCACACTTTTGTTCCTGAGAAGCATCCAAGCATACCCAAAATTCCTTAGTTATACACACACGCTGAAGGATGGTGGTCCTTCAGGAAGAAAAGAGAAAGGCAAAAGGGAGAGAGGGAAGGACATAGGCAGTCTGTGTCTGTGATACTACGCAATTGCATCTTCACATTTTTCTCTCCATTCCTCTGTGTGTGTGTGTTCCTGTGAGTGCGTGCAACAATGGCGGGTGGTGACCGGCATCTTTGGTCGGGCCATCGTGTCCATGGTCCAGACAAAGCGTCCGGCTACCTCCCTGCAGCGATGCGGGTGATGGATGGCATGGAAGAGCAGCATGAAATCCTCAAGCGCAAGCTTCCAGCAATCCTTGACGTCATCACCGACGTCGAGGAGCAGGCGGCAACACGCAGAGAAGGTGCGAAACCCTGGCTTGAGGCTCTCAAGAAGGTGGCTTACGAGGCAAATGAAGTCTTCGACAAGTTCAAGTACGAGGCGCTACGCCGCGAAGCCAAGAAGAAGGGGCACTCTGACAAGCTCGGCTTCGATGTAGTAAAACTCTTTCCCACTCACAATCGTATCGTGTTCCGTTACAGGATGGGCAACAAGCTCCGCAAGATCCTGCAGGCCATTGTGGTCCTTGTGGCTGAAATGAATGCCTTTGGGTTCAAATACGGACCAAAACCGTTGGTGTCCAAGCAATGGAGGCAGACGGATTCTATTATGGTCGACCCAGAGAATATTGTCAGCAGATCGAGAGACGAAGATAAGCAAGAGATTGTTAAGATATTGCTTCATCCCGCCGCCCGGAGGAGCTCACAATCCTTCCCATAGTTGGAATGGGGGGTGGGCAAGACCACCTTAGCACACTCATCTACAATGACCCCGATATTGGGAAGCATTTCCGATTCTTTGCCATGGGTGTGTGTATCGACAACTTTGATATTGATTTTATTGCTAAAAGCATACTTGAAGCGACTCCCAAGGTAAAAGATGATACATCCTCAACACATGGGTAAACTTCAAAATTTAGTGAGTGGGAGAGATACCTTCTTGTTCGGATGACATATGGAAGCATGATCTTGATAGGGAGTGGGAAGATAAGTGGGAAAAGCTAAAGACACGCCTTCAACGTGGTGGTGTTGGAAGTGCGATATTGATTACAACTCGCGATGAAAGAGTCGTTAAACTAATGGGCACAGATTGAAACCTATAACCTCACGACTTTGAAGAATAAATTCATAGAGGAAATTATCAAGAAAAGAGCATTGGTTTGCAAAAGGAAGAGGAAAGGCCTATTGAGCTAGTTAACATGGTTAATAAGTTTGTGGAGAGATGTGTTGGGTCTCCTTGGCGTGAAAAGACTGGGCTCTCATCTTTGCGTACCAAGACAAGCGAGGAAGAATGGAAGGTGTGTTAAGCAAAGCGGCGCCTCTGCGAGGACAACGAAATTTTACCTATACTCAAGCTCGATTCGATGACTTGCCGTCACCCATGAAGCGGTGCTTTGCTTTACATCTTTGTGTTTCCCAAGGATTATGAGATTGATGTGGAGATGTTGATCCAACTATGGATGGCAAATAGCTTTATCCCAGAAGAAAAAGGTGTGCGTATTGAAACCATAGGTACAAATATTTTCAATGAGCTGGCCTCAAGGTCATTCTTTCAGGATTTGAAGCGAGTCCCATTTGACAAAGATAAAAGCAAGCATGGGTATTGTTCTAGAATAATATGTAAGATGCATGATCTTATGCATGATGTTGCACTGTCTATGATGGAAAGAGAATGCTTTACTATAACTGAGAAACATAGTCCAAATGAGTTGTTTCCCAATCCTGCTCGCCATGTATTTTTGTCATGCTATGAACCAGAAGCTATTTTGAATGAATCTCTGAAGAAAGGATCTACAGCTATCCAAACACTGCTATGTCATGAACGTGTGTATAGTTCATTGCAGCATTTATCAAAATACAGCTCCTTGCGCGCATTACATCTCAAACAACATGAGAGTGCATTCCTACTGAAACCAAAGCATCTGCATCACCTCAGGTATCTTGATCTCTCGGGTAGTGGTATCAAAGCACTTCCTGAAGATATAAGCATCATGTATAATCTGCAAACGTTGAACCTTTCATTTTGTGACGAATCGTCGACTTCCAAAGCATATGAAGTATATGATCGCCTCCGTCACCTCTACACTCATGCATGTCTAGAGTTGAAGAGCATGCCTCCAGACCTCGGACAACTCACTTCCTTACAGACACTCACATGTTTTGTAGTGGGTGCTGGCTCTGATTGCAGTAATATTGGAGAGCTGCAGAAGTTTAACCTTGGTGGTCGACTAGAGCTGCGTCAGCTAGAAAATGTGACAGAAGAAGATGCAAAAGCGGCCAATCTCAGGAATAAGAAGGAACTCACCGAACTGACTTTAATATGGACGCATTGTGGAAAGGAGGAACAACATTATCATAAGGTGCTGGAGGGTCTCGAACCACATGACAGTCTACAGGCTCTAAAGATATAATACGAGAGTAGATGTTTTCCAACATGGATTAGTATGTTGAAAAACTTGGTTGAGCTTTGTCTATCTAGTTGTGATGAGTCCCATAGGCTTCCTCCACTGTGGAAGCTACCTGAACTACGAGTTCTTTGTTTGGCAAGATTGAAAAATTTATAGTGGTAAGCCCACATTGAGGTAAGCCAAAATGAATTGGACCGGCTCCACGAATTAAGCCAAACACCTCAATTCCACTAGTGGTAGCTCTTTCCCACTCCGGGTAGGCGAGCTCCAACCTTCACAACACGCCGGGTCTTCTCACAAGCTTCTTGAGAAGATCACTGGTCCACGACGCCTCTACGCCGTCTAGGTGTCGGCAAACACTAAGAGTAAAAAGCCAAGCCCCTTGCTTGACTCTCACCACGTGCAACGAATACACAAGCTCATGTGGATACAAAATCCACCTCTAGATGCAACACATGCAACTAGAGACTTCTCTCCTTAATCACAAGGTGCAACACATGCACAATTGAGTGGAGTAACTCACACTAGCTCAAGTAAGTGAAATGGGATGCCAAAAATTATCTCTCAACCGGCCAAGGTGGGTATTTATAGCCCACACACAAAAACTAGCCGTTGGGAGCAGAAATCCCAAAAAAAACAGGATTTGCAATAGTTTCGCCGTACAAACTCTGGAACTACCGTTTTCTACTGCTCATGGGCCGTACGGGTGCATAACGGCTCAAAAACCAGTCGTTAAAATTTTTTGGTGTGGTAGTTCCGCAGTACAAATGGCGGAACTACCGTTCTGCGATAGTTCCTCTGTTCTCGGGCGGAAGTTTCGCAGCCCAATTTCAGCACAAACGATACTCGGTAAAAAGGTCATAACTTTTGACTCCGATGTCGGAATTGAATGATATTGAACTCTATGGAAAGCTTATTCAGAGGGCTATACAACCCACCTATTTGATTGATCTCAAACATATTTTATCAAATCAAAAGGCACAACTCCAAAGAGCCATTACCATGGTCTAAGTCCAAAGAAATAACAATAAGCAATCTTAGACCATGCCAAAGGAAAACGCATGAATCCCAACAATTTGTAAAACATATTTGCAAACTTAGATCATGCCACAAGGTGTAGGTACATGGACTTCAACTATTTGCAAAACACATTCGCAAAAGTATAGTCACATGCTACAAGGATTAAATGCATAAGCCTCAACTATTTGCAAAACATATTCGAAAATAATAGCATCATGCCATGTAGAGCTAGAGCAAGCAAGATTGAGCTATCAACACATGATGAGACTCAAGCTACTAGACAAGACCCCTCTTAATAGTACGACAACTTATACTAGCAATCCGGTCTTCCAACCAAACACCAAGACCGGTAAAAGACTAGGAACACATCCTTAGCCCAAGCTAGTCATACCTTTGCCATGAGCATCTTCTTGAAGCTTGATGACGCACATCTTCACTTCAAGTCCGGGTCATCATCTTGACATGCATCAACCCATGATGCATCCTTTACTTGACCTCCATCAACACATGATGGGTCTTCTCTTGACCTGACGATCAACTTATGATCATCTCCTTCTTCGAGATCTTGTTATGCACCAACATATGATACATCCTCTTCTTGAACCTTGACTTGATGACGATCAACTCATGATGCCATCCAAAGTCTTCATTACCCTGGAACATAACCTATTCATCCAACTCATGAAAAATATTAGTCCCACAATGATTAACAATAATTATCAAGAATACATGCAACAAATGCTTCTAAACAAGCTATTGTAGAAAGGTGCGGTACTACCGCCAACTATCATGCGGTAGTTCCAATGATCGGTAGTTTCGCACACCACTTGCGGTACTACCATTTTTGGTGAAGCGCAAAAACACCCTTTCTTAAAAAAAATGTTCCACACGAAAATCAGAACTTTCGCGGTGCGGTAGTTCCGCTCCCATCATGGCGGTACTTCCGCACTTCTAAAAATCGTCTAAGTCCAGAAAAGGGTACTCTCTGGAAAAAAACGTTCCGCAAATTTTTTGAAAGTTTCGCCCAGCGGTAGTTCCGCAGTTATAACGCCGGAACTACCGATTGTGCACTGAAAATTTAATTTGACTTTAAAACCAGAATGAAACACAATCATGAGTATATATGAACTACACAAGTTTTATATACTCAAAGGATTTGTTTCAAAGTAAAGATCCTCAGTATACGTGGAGAATGGAATATGGATCAATACTTATGAAACCGCAAAATATAGAGTGAACTCCCCCTAAATGTGTAATAAGAATCATATGCACATACTCAAGTTAAACTTATGGTTGAGTTCAACCTATATTTTGGATACAATGAATGCAACAATATATAAGATTAAGATGTCGATTGCATACCTCGTTGAATTTTACCTTTATATCCAAATGAAACTACACAAAATAATACTAGACAAGAGAGTTAGTATCATATTTAGATTTGTCATTAATCACCAAAACATTCCATTAACTCATAATGGCGGGTCTAGATCCTTCAATCTCCCCCTTTTTGGTGATTGATGACAAATCCATTATCAATAACAACATTTGGATATAAATAGACATAAGATAAAAATTTAAGTTATTGAACTATGTCTATGTATGCCATAAGGTGAAATTTAAAGCTCAATCATTATGCATATGAGAATGATGTATTTGTACATTCTCCCCCTTTTGGTATATTAAACAAATCAAACATTCAAATGAAAGTGTATTGATAAAAACATTCTCCCCCTTTTGGCATTAATCACCAAAAATACAAAATAAAGCTTAGCCAAAAGGAGTCTTTGCAAATCAAGTTGCTTGGTCACAGAAAGTATGAAATAGACTCATATGACCAATGGAGATTTTCTTCTCAGGATATGAGAGGAGAAACAAACATAGGTCATAAACCTATTGATCATATAACATTCTCCCCTTTTAAACCAAGAGATGAGAACCACTTGAAATGATATTTGAAATGCATTCAAATAATCTCCCTCTTGGAATCTTCTCAAAAATATTTTTCAATTTGCAAAAAGAAGTCAAAAGATAGCAAAAACTGAAAATGTGTGGAAACAAGGTCAGAAAAATATGAAATAAATCATGGAGCTATTCCTTACAAATACACACAATTTTAATTTTGGGAGGCTTAACAAAATGTCAACTACTTTAAAGATATGAAATTTTTTTAGATTTTGTCAATTCATTTGAGCTTCAAAAGAGAACTGAAAAAATTACTAAAAATGTTCCAATAAATCTAATAAAATTTTTCAGCATATAACAACTATATAGTATCAAATTTTATCATTATAGCTTTCCCAAAAAATGGACCTATTTAAAGATACAAAAATCACAAATCAGCTCAAAACAATGCAAAATTCTGAAATTTCAGCATTTGAACCAAGTGAGAAAAAGTCAAAACTTTTTCAATTCAAGTCTAAATTCCTTTAAATTTGGCATAAATAAACTTTGGACTCCTGAGAAATGTTTCCAAGAAGAATTTTCGAAAAAGAAGTCTCCATTCAAAAGATATGCCAAATTGAGCTTTGAAGGCATGATTTTTGATCAACGAGTAGAAAAGTCAAAACTTTTATAAATGAAGTCAAAATTCTTAAAAAATTTCCATATTTTAACTTTGGACTATTTATAATGTTTGCCAAAAATAATTTTTGAAAAAATAATTTTCTTTCAAAAGATATGGCAAAATGTGCATTGTAGGCATATAAAGAGAGCAATTTTGCAATGAATGTTCAAAATGCAAACTAATTTGAAATTCATGGAGTTTTTCACTTTGCTGGATTTGTATGAGTTATAAATAATATTTCAAGCTAAGGTACACAAAGAAATCTGGCTCAAATGGTGAAACTCACTATATGCAAGAATAGACCATTTTGGGTTAAAACTAGTTTTTCGGTGAACTTCAAAAGAATATAAATTTTCAACAATTGGTCTTTTGCAAAAACTTTGAGCTAGAGAAATGTTTGAAATGACCAACCCTATGAATTTGGTATTGAAAACTTTTTCAAAAACTCAATAGATTTTGATTTAAGGAAATATGTCATTTAAATCAAAAACAAGATCATACACGATCATTTTGAGACCAAATTTGATATTTGTTTTCTAAAATAGGAATTTTTAATTCAAGAGCATTGGAAAACATTTAAAATATATATTTAAGTACTTATATCTATTTTTTCACAAATTTTGGCCTTTTAAACAAGATATTTGACTTTTGACCAAAAAGGCTTTCGAAAAGGGCTAATCTTGCATATTATTGACAATTTCACTCCAAGAATACCCAATGGTGCAAATAAGAATTAAGAACATGCATTTGCAAGATCCACAAACCTTTCTGGGCAAATTGTAAATTAGTTTTCCCATCATCAAAATTTTTCCACTCTTTTTAAGGAAGCCCAAAATCTTTAAGAAGTTTTTCTCAAACAAAAATCCCCCTTACACAAAGGTTTCGCTTGGCATTATTTTCTTCTCATTTGACACACAAATGATTCTTTTGTTTCCTTGTCATATTCTCCTTTGTCTTCTCTTTAAAATATGTCCATCCGATTTGATCCAACTTGTAAGAGTAAATGATATCAAGAATAATTAATTCCATTTGTAGAAACTTGATACCACTTGTGAAAAGCACTTGATACCAAAAGTAATTGATTCCATTTGTAGATACTTTATATCACTTGTATGCATGACTGATATCCCTCTTATCTTCAAGTTGAAAAGATTCCACAAATCGGAGAGAGCTTTAGATAAGAGAAGATTTTGATCGGCATGGAATGGTATTTGATATCACTTGAAGGAATAAGATGATATCACTTGAAAGGATAAATCTTATACCGAAGTCAAGATGATCAAGAGAACTACCACTTTTAGAAGGAATGCCATTTTTATGATGAAATATCACAATGTGACCAAAATGGCATATGGAGTCAAGAAAGTACTTGAGGGTAGCTAGCAAGTATAACACGGATCAATTTGACCAAAGGAAGTAGCCGAAGTAGGTTTAGAATTTGAATGGAATGAAATGGCTGACTTGTCAGAAAAATCGGTAGTACCAACATATAACTTGCGGTAGTACCCGGATGCGGTCGTACCGCAATTATAACGCCGGTAGTTCCGATATTTCTGGAACCTTAAGGATTAATATTGGAATTTGAGAATTATGCAAATGATCCCTAGTTTTGCACTCAAATAAATATCATTTAGGATCATTATGCATTAAAGAGACTAATGTATATCTAAGAAAATAATTTTTATGAATTAAGCTTTGATTTTGCAAATGAAACTCCATTTTCATGAAATTTTTCAAAGAAGCCAAAATGAGTATTTGGTTTATTTTAAAGCATCCAATTGTATGTATGAGTCATAAATACCATTATGGACCTATTCATGTGAATACTTTTGGCTCATATGGCAAAACTCACTTAAGTGCTAGAATGTGACCATTTTGGTCAAAGTAAGATTTTGGACGAATTTCAAAATCAAATAACATTTTCTAGGTTGGTCTTTTGGAAATCTTTTGAATACAAAAAATGTTTAGAATAACCAACTCTAGGATTTTACTATTGACAATATTTTCAAATTCCTTTTAGAGTAGATTTTACACAAAAATCTAGTTTTGGTCCAAAACAAGATACCATAATGTAGGATTTTGGCTAGAAATGCATTTTCACTCAAAATAGGTTTTTCTAGAGCCAAAACCTTTGGTAAACCTTTGAAAAGCATTTGTATACATTTTGCAACTAATTTTTCAAAGAATTACTAATAATTATAATTTTTTTGACTTTTTTCTAAAAGACTCATTTTTGATAAACAATACTAGCACTTAATTTATCTGGGCACACTTAGGGATGTGATATACATGATCCTGATTTAGCACCCCCCCCCCTTAATGTGCCACTACCATCTTGCTCAAGATTTTAATAATGAGGATTATGAACATGAGCAAGAACACCCCTTTTAATAAGATTTTAATGAAATGCAACCTACACAAGGCATAAAGGGCTAGATACTTCAAAGTAAGTACTTTACCTAAAGGGCATTGGTTCTTCATATGAAGTGATCATCCTCAAACTTGGCTCCAATTTTGATATATGATGAAATCCATCTTTATATGAATAAGACAAGCCTCCAATGCCTCTCCAAGTACCTATTAAGCATTAAAGCGTATTTTGGTACCCAATACTTGGTTGGGTCCACGAATGTTAGTCAAAATAGATTTGGGCACCCAAATGGCCCTAGCAATAATTTTATGTGAGCTAACATTCCTAGCAAACATATTGCCATTTATATCATTCCTAAGCAAATAATCATTATTATAAATAATAGGCTTAAGAGTGATACCTTTGGGACATTGTTTACCAATATGTCCCTTTTCCCGGCAATTGTAGCAAGTTGGGCTCTTGCTTCCCCTACTTGTCTTTATTTCTTGCTTCTTGCCGGTTTGCCTTATTTTTGAAAGTCTTGTCTTGACATCCATTTGATTAGGGCACACCGAGGCATAGTGGCCATTCGCATTGCATCCATAGCACTTGACATATTTCTTTGTGTGTCTTGCATTGTGCCTTGTCTTGCTATTCTCTTTTTTCTTGGGAGTGAAGCCAATACTACTCTTATCTTGCATGCGTCTTTGCTTGCTCAATATCTCATCGAGAGTGGCCTTCCCTTTGAAGCTTATTTCCAAGTCTTTCTTCAATTTTGTGACTTGGGCTTTGAGCTCATTATTTTCCTCTACAATGTTAGTATCGACAAGTATAGAGGAAATAGAAGTATCTATTTTGGAGCAACAAGGCAAATCTAGCAAATCATCACATGAGTTGGATATGCTAACTTTAGATGAAATGCAAGAGCTAGGAGCTACACATGGCATATCATCTAGTAAATTGCATGCAATGCCTATATCCACTTTAGAGCTAGCGACTTGCTTGAGAATGAGAGATTCGTGTTCTTCTTTTAACATATCGTAATTATTTTGAAGTGTGATATGTTCTTTCTTTAAAACTTTGAATCACATCTTCTCTTTTCTAAGATATTCATTAAGCTCTTCTAGCAAGTCCATCAAGTCATCATATGAAGGCTCATCATCATCATTTACCTCTTTATTACCTTGAGCCATGAAGCAATGAGGTGATGTGGATGGAGTTGAGGAGTCCTCACCGTCGTCGTCGGAGCTTGAGGTTGAGCATTCTTCTTCTGACATACATTCTTGTGTGCAATCGGCACTAGTGGAAGTGGACAATTAATATTTATCTTGAAGGTGTGACAACATCGCGTGAGCGCTCTCAAGATCGCACACTTCATCAAACACCTCTACACTCAAAGCACTAAATAAAGCGTTAATTGCTTGATCGTCGAGATGTAGGCATTTCTCTTCCTCAATGGTTTGAGCAAGATAATCCAATGGAGGAGAAAAGCCAACATCTACAATCCGTCATATTTTTGGACTCATAGCCCTAAAATAACATGACATGCAGATTTTCCAGTGAGCATAATTTGTGCCATCAAAATATGGTGCTTCACCTAGGTGCATAATTTCTCTAGTCGCCATTCTTTACTCTCTAGACGGTTAAGTCTAATAAATGAGAGACCAAGCTCTGATACCACTTGTAAGATCGAGGAGGCCGACTAGAGGGGGGGTGAATAGGCGGTTTTAAAAATCACTTGGCTAAAACCACTTTCTAATGTGGAAGCTAATAATAATTTGGTTTTGCACAATTAAAACCTAAATCAACTAGGCTTGACTAAGTGCACCAACAATATAAGACAACAGAAAGCTAGCAATCATGCAAAGATATATGAGCAATTTAATACAAGGAATGTAAATTGCACAAAGTAAACCAAACCATAATAGACACAATGATGTTTTACAGTGGTATTCGGAGACTTGTCGGTCTCCCCTAGTCCACGTTGAGGTAAGCCCAAATGAATTGCACCGGCTCCACGAATTAAGCCAAACACCTCAATTCCACTAGTGGTAGCTCTTTCCCGCTCCGGGTAGGCGAGCTACAACCTTCGCAACACGCTGGGTCTTCTCACAATCTTCTTTAGAAGATCACCGGTCCACGACGCCTCTACGCAGTCTAGGTGTCGGCAAACACCAAGAGTAATAAGCCAAGCCCCTTGCTTGACTCTCACCACGTGTAATGAATACACAAGCTCAAGTGGATACAAATTTCACCTCTAGATGCAGCACATGTAACTAGAGACCTCTCTTCTTGCACACAAGGTGCAACACATGCATAATTGAGTGGAGAAACTCACACTAGCTCAAGTGAGTTAAATGGGATACCAAAAATTGTCTCTTAACCGGCCAACGTGGGTATTTATAGCCCACACACAAAAACTAGCCGTTGGGAGCAGAAATCCCCAAAAATCAGGATTTGCGGTAGTTCCGCCGTACAAGTCCGGGTCATCGTCTTGACATGCATCAACCCATGATGTATCCTTTACTTGACCTCCATCAACATATGATGGGTCTTCTCTTGACTTGACGATCAACTCATGATCATCTCCTTCTTCGAGATCTTGTTATGCACCAACACATGATACATCCTCTTCTTGAACCTTGACTTGATGACGATCAACTCATGATGCCATCCAAAGTCTTCATTACCCTGGAACATAACCTATTCATCCAACTCATGGAAAATATTAGTCCCACAATAATTAACAACAATTATCAAGATATACATGCAACAAATACTTCTAAACAAGCTATTGTAGAAAGGTGCATTACTACCTCCAACTATCATGCGGTAGTTCCGATGATCGGTAGTTCCGCACACCACTTGCGGTACTACCTTTTTTGGTGAAGCATAAAAACACCCTTTCTAAAAAAATGTTCCACGTGAAAATCAGAACTTCCGTGGTGCGGTAGTTCCGCTCCCATCATGGCGGTAATTCCGCACTTCTAAAAATCGACTAAGTCCAGAAAAGGGTACTCTCTGGAAAAAAAAAGTTCCGCGAATTTTTCGGAAGTTTCGCCCAGCGGTAGTTCCGCAGTTATAACGCCGGAACTATCGATTGTGCACTGAAAATTTGATTTGACTTTAAAACCAGAATGAAACACAAACATGAGTATATATGAACTACACAAGTTTTATATACTCAAAGTATTTGTTTCAAAGTAAAAATCCTCAATATACGTGGAGAATGGAATATGGATCAATACTTATGAAACCGCAAAATATAAAGTGAACCCCCCCTAAATGTGTGCATATACAAATGTGTAATAAGAATCATATGCACATATTCAAGTTAAACTTTTGGTTGAGTTCAACCTATATTTTGGATACGAGGAATGCAACAATATATAAGATTAAGATGTCGATTGCATACCTCGTTGAATTTCACCTTTATATCCAAATGAGACTACACAAAATAATACTAGACAAGAGAGTTAGTCTCATATTTAGATTTGTCATTAATCACCAAAGCATTCAATTAACTCATAATGACAGGTCTAGATCCTTCAAGCCGGTACCATGAGAATGAAGAAGAACGAGTTTAGAGCTCTAAAGCATGGTCACATGTCAGTTGTGAGTATCTGACTAAGTTCAACCAACTTGCCCGCTACGCCCCCAATGACATAGTAGATGAGGAGGAAAAGATAGACCACTTTGTTGAAGGCATGCGTAAAGACATGAGAGTCCAGCTTATCCTCAACGATTTCCCCAGCTTTCACCACCTAGCCAACAAAGCCCTAGTGCTGGGGAATGAGAAAAAGACTACTGAAGTCAGTCACAAAAGGAAGATGGCATTTCAGAGGCCACAAGGCAACTTTCCCCAGAAGTCAACATTCTAGGGCAGCTCATCCTTCAGATCATCTGCAGCCTTGCTGCAGAAAACTTCACTCCAGCCCCACGTCCCCAACGGAGTGGTTTCCACACTCTTCGCCCCACGTCCCCAAGGGAGTGGTTTCCACACTCTTCGTCCCACCGGACAACCTGTAGCAGTTAACCTCGCAGCTAATCTCCACTGCTTCAACTGTGGAGAGAAAGGACACTTCGCCAACAAGTGCCCTAATCGTCAGAACCCTACCACAAAGTTCAACTCCAGGGCCGCTCCAACTCAAGGCCAGGCATCAAATCAAAGCAAGAGTAAGCAGACTTCACAAGCTTCAAGCTCTACCCGGACACCAAGCCGTGGCCGTGTGAATCATGTCACAGCTAAGGAGGCCCAGGATGTCACAGGAGTGCTAATGGGTACGTTCTCTATTAATTCAGTATCCGCACAAGTTTTGTTTGATTCTGGAGCTTCGCACTCTTTTTGTTTCGATGAAGTTTGTAAAAAGGCTTAATCTTGTGTGCATCGAACTGGGCCTTAACCGTACAACCACATGCCTGATAGGACGGATCTGGCTAACAAATTAGCAATATTTTGATTTGGTTCTGTTTGGGATGTGTTTGGCGCAAGAGGGGGCCAGGTTGGCGAAACTTTAGCGAGCAGAACTGGGTCAAAGAAGAGCTTTGTAAAGGCCTTGTGATAATATCTTAGTCGTACACCTACGGAAGTGTGTGATGCGGACAGTATAAGTTGATTATCTCTTGTGGGTCAAGTTGTACCACCTCTGTAGATTGTAAAACTATTCGAATAGCTGTGTCCGCGGTTATGGACGTGCTCGGGGGTTTCACACGAGAGATAGAGTTTCTTATAATTGTGTTGGAGTGTGAATGTGAAGTTCACTTGAGGAATATAATGTTTGTTCGGTGAACGGGTAATTCACCTGGTGGTTTGTGTCGATTGGTGAATTGGGGATTCACTTATCATTGGTTTGATCGGGAAGTGAATAGGGAGTTCACTAGTTGTTTCAAAGCAAATGTTTACTTATTTATTATTATTTTCAAATACAAATTTCAATCTATTTATTGTAAATGCTGCTTTCTGCAAAAGAACCATACAGCTAACCTTTGTGAAGTCTTGTATGAATACTATTTGCATACATTTCCCTACGACTTGCTGAGTACTTTATGTACTCATGGTTTTACGCCTTTGTTGATCAGTTAAAGAATACTAAGCTGCTCAAGAGTTCTTTCAGAAGGAGGACTATGAAGGTTTTGCGGATTAGGATGTGTTCTCCACTCGATTGCATGTGGGCATATTGATTGGCCTTTCCAAGGTTCCCGTTCCGCTGCAAGAGTTTATTTGTTTCTTTAGCCCTACTTGGCAAGTTAAGTAAATATTGACCATAAGATCCAGTTATTATTGCTATTTGTTATTTTGAGATTTTTTTTGTTAAATTGAATAAATGGATGGTATTTCATCACTATTTCCTGTGTGAGCTAGCAACTGATCTGGGACTAGTTCAAAATACACAGAGTGATGAGGACATCCCTCCTTCGGATACACGTACTACACAAGACCCTCCAGATTTGGGTGTTGGACTACAAGGTCCTATGACAAGAGCTAGAGCACGTGACTTAATCTATCAGGTAAAATCGTTTCTAGGGCTGAGTGTATTATTTGAGAACTCTATGATGCTGCCTAATGGAGATGATTTACTTGTACTCAGAAATCTAGGATTACGACCAGTTCAAGAAGGTCTGCGACCACTTCAAGAAGGCCTACGACCAGTTCAAGAAAGTCCACGACCAGTTCCGCAGGGCCTACGACCACTTCAAGAAGGCCTACGACCAGATGACTCGTTGGGAGCACTCTACGACCAGAGAGGCGAGCACAGTACTCATTGGGCACAATCTATGACCAAAGATAGCATGGACTCCTCAAGACCATCCTAGAACCAGTCCTACGACTAGAACTTCGACCAGAAATACGCGACACAAGGTGCTGCGTCACCGTTTTGGAAACTAATAAGACTTTGTAAACGTGACGAGATCGAAGTCCAGGTTGTGTACGCCTCATCCCACGGCCGCACAACCCTAGGTCGACCTCCTCACGTCCCCCTATATATATACAGTAGCCACCATAGTTTAGAGGCGGGTTTTTCTTAGATTATTCTGCCAATTGCAGTTTCGCCGATTATCGGTTTGAGGAACCCGACTTGTAAACTTCATCCATATCCGAAATACAATTCAGATTGCATCTACCTTGTTCTTGTGAGTTGCTTCGATTGCTTGCAGGAACCATAACCTTGGTGGTAAGGTCGATCGCGTGCAAGCGTGCTCGATAACGACAGGCGTGCGGGTGTAGCGAATTGCGAGGTGACGATCTGTTGGTCGGAAGCCTCAAAGCGTCAACGTCCTCACGATGAACCAAATCGAACCTATCGGAAGATCGGGCCGCCGTGACTCATCAAGTGGTATCAGAGCTAAGGTTGCCCGTTAGGTAATTTCGTTTATCCCCTTTTTTTGAGTTTTGTTCCATCACCTAGAGTCCAGAAAATTGCCCTACAAAAAATTTTAGATGGTAATTATTCCATTGTCCAAACCACTTTGTGCCTTCGCAATTGTGTTTTCGGTTTGCGTTGTTGAATTCGAGTCCATCGTCGGTGTCTTTGTTCTTTGGTCTAGTCGTCGTAATCTAGTTTCTAGCGCCGAGTCTTTCTTTGTGTCGATCATCTAGACACCCCAATACGACCACAACACCACCCCCATACGACCACAACACCACCCCATACGACCACCTACTCGGATTCGGCTTCTCCACTGGTCGGAAGCGAGCGTGCAGTCGGATTCGACCAACCACTCGTGTCCGACAACCCTAATTATTATCTTGTTGCTCTCGGACACCCCACCACTGGTCGAAAACAATCGATTGGTCGAATTTTTCCCATAGCTAAAGTTCATAGAGAGAGAGAATGAGAGAGTATCTTTTAATTACCTTTGTACCCCTGCTCTCCGAAAAAAGTTTGTGACCCATATATATCCATATACCCAGAAAAGGGTTTTGAAGAGTTTTGAGTCAAGGTCACATTCAAAAAAAAGGAAAACCCTAGGTTGGGTTTTGCATCCAAAAAAAAAAAAAAGAAAGAAAGCAAAGAGTGCAAAAAAAGAAGAAGAAGAAGAAAAGAAGGAGTTGCTTTGTGATTTTGGATCCGATTGTGTTTGTATCTACCCTATCCTTGATTTGCTTGAGCTAGTTCTAGGAAGCGTTTGGGCCACAAGAATCGTGACGATCTTGTGGACTTTTATTCAGCTTTGCTAATCTGATTTCATTATTGCTATTCCTTGCTACTAAACATTGCCTATCCGAGCTCCACATACTTTCGGCACTCAGATTAGATCCTCGCATTCGCCTCCGCCGTGGTCGTACATCCCACCTTCTCCGATCAGACCACCTGCTGTAATTTGGTAA
Organism: Hsuehochloa calcarea; assembly: GCA_036346395.1. NCBI lineage: Eukaryota > Viridiplantae > Streptophyta > Magnoliopsida > Poales > Poaceae > Hsuehochloa > Hsuehochloa calcarea. The sequence goes on along the minus strand of CM070593.1, from coordinate 4,840,216 downwards.
GAAACTCATAAGAGCTTGGTAAGACGCTTGTGAGTGTGTGATTCCATCCTCCGACCACCTAGTAGTGATAGGAATAATATTTTTTGTGTTATCTTTTGTCTACTACTAACCATGTCAGGTGAAGGATTGGATGCGCAAGAGTGTGTTTTGAGGGAAGAGCTCATTACGCTCTTGGATGAACAACGCACTACTGTTAATGAGGACATCGACAGGAAGCTTCAAGCTACCACGACCACATTACAACGCTCAATCAACGATAGTATTGCAGCGCTCACTACACGCCTCGAAAGAATGGTGAACCGACCACCAAACACTGGTCGTGTGGAACCTCATGGTGCAGCCCATGACCATGAGTTTGATAATGATAATGAGATACACGACCACGACGCCTTTGATGCACGACAACGGAACCGAGCGAACTTCAACCGTCAAGGTATGAGAGGTAATAATGTTCAGCAACATAATGCACGTGTTAATGATGATCCATATGCAAAAGTTAAGTTCTCTATACCATCTTTTGCGGTGCTTATGATCTGTGAAATATATCTAGATTGGGAGATGACGGTAGAAAAGAAATTGAATGCTCACTTAGTTCCCGAAGTGCATAGAGTTAGGCAAGCCACAAGTGAATTTAAAAACTTTGCCATCATTTGGTGGAATAGGGCATGCACCGAAGGATTAGCGCCTACTACGTGGGATGGTTTAAAAGTTGCTATGCGTAACAGATTTGTCCCACCTTCTTTTAAACGTGATTTGCGTAATAAATTGCAGCGCTTAAATCAAGGTAATAGATCCGTAGAAGAATATTATCAGGAGCTACAAATTAGCATGTTGCGTTGTGATATTATTGAGGATGAAGAAGCTGCAATAGCACGTTTTTATGGAGGATTAAGACGTGAAATTCAGGACATAGTGGATTACAAAGAATACGATAGTGTCCCTAGATTGTTCCAACTTGCATGTTTGGCAGAAAAAGAATTGCAGGGACGACAACAGAGGCCAAGGAACAATTTTGGGAGCATGTCTACACCACGACCGAGTCTTAGGGGCAAGCCAAAGCACCCCACTTTCAGCTACGGTCCGCTGTCCCTCCTCGAGTAGGGTGCGTTCAGTGAGACCTCCGACCACATCACATGCACCCGAGGTAAGCAAATCTACTAGTGTACAAGCTCCAGCCAAGAGTTCTTCCTCGGTTGCTTCCACTGGTCGTACCACCAGGATTATTTGCCACCGTTGCAAGGGAATGGGACACGTCATGAAGGACTGCCCAAGTCAGCGAGCATACCTTGCCACTACAGACGATGGATATGTAAGTACTAGTGATATTGAGTATGAATATGTACTTGCAGCTAACATTGCAGGTGGAGGAGATGAGATAGATAGTGATGCTGATGATGTAGAGGAACAAGTAGCTGCTGTTGACACCGAGTATCATGTGAGCCTTGTTGCGCAACGAGTGCTGAGTGCACAAGTGGAGAGAGCGGAGCAAAATCAACGGCACAACTTGTTTGGCACAGATTTTCGTGAAGGACAGAGCCTGCAGAGTTATCATTGATGGAGGGAGCTGCAACAACCTTGCAAGCTCCGAGATGGTCGAGAAGCTTGGCTTGACCACACAACCACACCCACATCCCTACTACATCCAATGGTTCAATTCGTGTGGTAAGTTAAAGGTAAACAAAGTTGTGAACGTGCAATTTTCAGCTGGTAATTACAAAGATAGTTCTGACTTTGATATAGTACCGATGCAAGCCTACTCTTTATTGCTCGGTAGGCCTTGGATATATGACAATGATGTTTTGCACCATGGTAGAGCTAATACCTACTCGTTCTTACACAAGGGCAAGAAGATTAAGTTATTGCCTTTGACACCAGCTGAGATTTTGAAAGATGAAGAAGAGCGCGCTAAAAATGAAAGAAACACCGATAAGCATGATTCTGAAAATCAGCAAGTAGCAAAACGTGTATTCCCACCTAAAAGGGAGAAAGTGGCGTCTAGTCCTAAGTCTGAGGGGATTAAATTGAAGGGATGTGTTATGATTGCCACTAAATCTGAACTTACTAAAATTTGTGATAATGAGTTGCCATGCTATGCTTTGATATGCAAAAATGCCTTATACTCGCTTGAGGATATAGCTAGCTCTTTGCCTCCTATTTGTTGCTAACCTTTGCGAGGAGTATGTGGATGTATTCTCGGTGAGGTACCCCGGATTACCACCTATTCGAGGGATAGAGCATCAAATTGATTTGATCCGGGGCGACTTTGCCAAACCGTCGCATATAGGACCAATCCGGAGGAGACTAAGGAAATTCAATGACAAGTCCAAGATCTTACGGACCGTGGGTACGTAAGAGAAAGCCTTAGTCCTTGTCTTTGTTCGATTCTTTTGGTTCCTAAGAAAGACGGTAGTTGGCGATGTGTGTTGATTGCGAGCCATTAATAACATTACTATAAGGTATCGTCATCCTATCCCAAGGCTAGACGACATGCTAGATGAATTGAGTGGTTCTATTATTTTCACGAAGATTGACTTGCGGAGTGGTTACCACCGATTAGAATGAAATTAGGAGATGAATGGAAAAGCGCTTTTAAAACTAAGTTCGGATTATATGAGTGGTTAGTGATGCCTTCGGTCTAACTAATGCACCTAGTACTTTTATGCGTTTGATGAGCGAGGTTTTACGTCCTTTCATTGGAAAATTTGTGGTGGTTTACTTTGATGATATCTTGATTTATAGCAAGTCACATGAGCTACATTTGAATCATATACGTGCTGTTTTAATGCTTTGAGAGGCGACGTTTGTTTGGTAACCTCGAAGTGCACCTTTGCACCGATCGAGTTGCGTTTCTTGGATATGTTGTGACACCATAGGGAATTGAGGTGGATGAGACAAAGATTGTAGCCATCCAAAGCTGGCCGACACCGACCACTGTGTCACAGGTGCGGAGCTTCCACGGCCTTGCTGGATTCTATCGGCGTTTTGTGCGGGATTTCAGCACCATTGCCGCACCATTGAATGAATTGACAAAGAAAGGAGTGCCTTTCCAATGGGGACCTGCGCAAGAGAAGTCATTCAACTTGTTGAAAGAGAAACTCACCCAAGCACCCCTACTCCAACTCCCTGATTTTGGTAAGACTTTTGAGATTGAATGTGACGCTAGCGGGATTGGAATAGGTGGTGTATTGATTCAGGAAGGTAAACCGGTTGCATATTTTAGCGAGAAACTAAATGGGCCTAGTTTGAATTATTCCACCTATGACAAAGAATTGTATGCTTTAGTTCGTGTGCTTCAGACTTGGCAACATTATTTATGGCCCAAAGAATTTGTTATACATTCTGATCATGAATCGCTAAAACATATTAGAAGTCAAGCTAAACTGAATAAACGATATGCTAATTGGGTAGAATTTATTGAGTCATTTCCATATGTCATAAAGCACAAGAAAGGTAAGGACAATGTGATTGCTGATGCGCTCTCTAGACGTTATACCATGTTATCTCAACTTGACCATAAGATTTTTGGTTTGGAGGCCATTAAGAGTTTATATATCACTGATTTGGACTTTAAGGAAGTGCTTGAACATTGTAAAGAAGGGAAGACATGGAATAACTATGTGCTGAATGATGGTTTGATCTATCGTGCTAACAAGCTATGCATTCCAGCTAGCTCTGTTCGTCTTTTGTTGTTACAGGAGGCACATGGAGGAGGTTTGATGGCGCATTTTGGAGCAAAAAAGACAGAAGATGTGCTGACCACCCACTTCTTTTGGCCAAAGATGAGGCGTGATGTCGAGCGCTACGTAGCTCGCTGCACTACATGCAACAAAGCTAAGTCACGTCTCCTTCCACATGGACTTTATATGCCTCTTCCTATTCCTAGCGCCCCTTGGGAGGATATTTATATGGATTTTGTTTTAGGATTGCCTAGGACAAAGAGGGGAAGAGATAGTATATTTGTAGTAGTGGATCGATTTTCTAAAATGGCACATTTTATATCTTGTCACAAGAGTGATGATGCTACAAACATAGCTGATTTGTTTTTCAGGGAAATCATTCGCTTACATGGAGTGCCCAATACTATTGTCTCGGATCGTGATGCGAAGTTTTTGAGCCACTTTTGGAGATCACTTTGGAATAAATTGGGAACAAAGCTGCTGTTCTCTACTACATGCCATCCCCAAACTGATGGACAAACGGAGGTTGTCAACTGCACGTTATCCACCATGTTGCGGGCTGTTTTAAAGAAGAACTTGAAGATGTGGGAAGAGTGTTTACCGCATATTGAGTTTGCTTACAATAGTTCCGTACACTCCACCACCAAGGTAAGTCCATTTCAGGTAGTGTATGGTTTTAACCCCCGCACTCCTATTGATTTACTACCTTACCGACCTCTGAAAAAAATTAATCTAGATGCTAAGAAGCGTCTTGCATTTATTCTCAAGTTACATGAAACCACTAAAGAGAATATAGAGCATATGGTGAAAAGTATAGGGTTGCTGGAAATAAAGGTAGGAAAGTTGTCAAAATTGAACCAGGTGATTTAGTTTGGGTTCATTTGAGAAAGGATAGATTTCCGGAATTAAGAAAATCAAAGTTGATGCCTAGAGCTGCAGGACCGTTTAAGATAATTAAGAAGATAAATGATAATGCATATCAGTTAGAATTACCTGCAGATTTTGGGGTTAGCCCCACATTTAACATTTCAGATTTGAAACCATACGTGGGAGAAGAAGATGAGCTTGAGTCGAGGACGACTCCAATTCAAGAGGGGGAGTATGATGAGGACATCCCTCCTTCGGATACACGTACTACACAAGACCCTCCAGATTTGGGTGTTGGACTACAAGGTCCTATGACAAGAGCTAGAGCACGTGGCTTAATCTATCAGGTAAAATCGTTTCTAGGGCTGAGTGTATTATTTGAGAACTCTATGATCTTGCCTAATGGAGATGATTTACTTGTACTCGTAAATCTAGGATTACGACCGGTTCAAGAAGGGTGCGACCACTTCAAGAAGGCCTCGACCAGTTCAAGAAAGTCCACGACCCGATTCCGCAGGCCTACGACCACTTCAAGAAGGCCTACGACCAGATGACTCGTTGGGAGCACTCTACGACCAGAGAGGCGAGCACAGTACTCGTTGGGCACAATCTATGACCAAAGATAGCATGGACTCCTCAAGACCATCCTAGAACCAGTCCTACGACTAGAACTTCGACCAGAAATACGCGACACAAGGTGTTTGCGTCACCGTTTGGAAACTAATAAGACTTTGTAAGCGTGGCGAGATCGAAGTCCAGGTTGTGTACGCCTCATCCCACGGCCGCACAACCCTAGGTCGACCTCCTCATGTCCCCCTATATATATACAGTAGCCGCCATAGTTTAGAGGTGGGTTTTTCTTAGATTATTACGCGATTGCGATTTCGCGATTATCGGTTTGAGGAACCCCACTTGTAAACTTCATCCATATCCGCAATACAATTGATTGCATCTACCTTGTTCTTGTGAGTTGCTTGATTGCTTGCGGGAACCATAACCTTCGTGGTAAGGTCGATCGCGTGCAAGCGTGGTCGATAACGATAAAGCGCGCGAGTGTAGCGAATTGCGAGGTGACGATCTGTTGGTCGGAAGCCTCAAAGCGTCAACATCCTCACGACGAACCAAATCGAACCTATCGGAAGATCGGGCCGTCGTGACTCATCACAGAGGGTTCCTGAGATGCATTTTTGGGTCCCGACAGTTTCTATCAGGTAAACTTGTTTCTAGTTATATATTGTTCTACTATAGTACAGATACATTTCCAAGTTGAAATTTTTCATGATAAAATACAAAAAAGCTGAGAGAGTGGTTCTCCTTTTCTAGAAAGCGGTCTATACCAAATTCCATACAGACAAAGCCGTAGACATAAGCCATTTCAGAAAGAAAAAAAGGTGTTTGCCATATACCTTTTCATACATGCCATACTTAACAAATCAAGATTTTAGAAACCTAACAGCTTAATAACACCTCTTTGGTCTTAAAAAACCGTGTTGATTTTCCCAACACATACATCACAACAAATAGCAAAACAAAGTTCCACACTATTACATAAACCGTTTTCTACACTACCCTTTTCATGCTCATATTATTATTTCGTTATTTTATTATTAGATACCATCGATGTGGTGTGACCATAGCCCATGTGAAGACAGTCTACCCAAAAGGCATTGTGGTAGCGATGTGGTGACAAGCATAGCCCATGTGAAGACAGTCTACCCAAAAGGCATTGAAAAGTTTGTACGCAATATCAATATTAGTGATGGAAGGTGCATGTTCTCACAAACTATGATTTAACAGCATGATACATATTCACATTAATACATCTACACACAGCTCCACACTATACCACTTCACTTCGTACTTAGATAGTTGTCGGACCCGGATTTCACAAAGCCAAATCCTCTGTGAAAATATTGTGTTATTCCCTGAATCAGTAGATAGCATTCACGTATACATCACTGAATTATTTCATACACGATGAAAACTATACCATTCATTATATTACAAAACAGCAGAGTCACATAGACCGCGTCAGGTCGAGTTTTACAATAAGGGCCGAACAGACCAAATGATTACATTACAAAAGTAGCGAAAGCGACTGCGGAAGCAAAAGCGGAGTAGAGCACATCTCTCCACAGGCAAGCGACTGGGGAAACCTATGTGCGCCTGATATTAACCAAATACTTGGATAATATTGGATACACGCAAGCACCAGCGGAGTCAGCTAGACTGAGGCGAGACCTAGACTAAAGGAACTAGACTTCTATTCTTCATCTCCTGGGCCTTCAACTTCTGGGTCCTCGTAATATGCATAATCTCCATGATTTCCTCCTTCTGAGGGTTTGAGGGAAAGGGCGAGGATGAGCACAACTTCTGTGCTCACGAGCTAACACAAAGGATGCAGTAATAATACAAGGATGGCTTGGGTTCTTTTATTTGCTAAAAATAATATTTTGAATTACAGTATTTAGAAATTCCTATGACTTAGCAATTTGACCAAATCTTATTTTATTAAAGAGATATTGTACAATATTTATAACAGCGAAGGTTACCTCCAAGTATGCTTAAATTTTGATTGGAGTCACCTCCATGTATTAACATCACTATGTACGATGACCAAGGAAAAATTCAAATAATAGGCTAGGTGAGCCAACCCTATAATCATCCCACCCACAAGGTTTTATAAATAGAACTAACTCAAGTTAAGTTCTCATGTCCACCTACGACTGTACTCTGTAGAGGTTGTACACTGTACCCACAAGAGATAATTAACTCGTTGCCCCACATGATTCATTGGTCATGTAGTTGAGAGATCATCACAGTAACTTTTCAAATTATCTCGCCCCTTCCACCATCTCACCCATATAGGCCACGTGAGGGCCCTATAAGTTGTGCGGGATATTCACATCAGCAACTAGTGTAGCTAGATTACCCGCAACGTCTAGCGTGACTGGCAACTTCACTTTGCATGGCCCCATAAGTTGTGCGAGATGTTTACCTCAGCAACTAGAGCAGTGGGTTTTTTCCATGCCGTATAGCGCGACTGGCAACATTACCTTGTATTGGTGTCCCATTCAAGCCGGACGTGTCCAGTACTTGCATGATCCCGCTACCCCACCAGTGAGACGGCATTCAGAGTTTAATAAATTTACTAAGCCAAGTTGTACTTTACAAAATTTACTAGGCCAAGTTGTACTTTACAGACTTGTAGTTGTATTTGTTTTACACAGGAAGTCATGACAAGATTAAGTCATTAATCCATCCAGGTGGTTCATACCACATACCAACCACTCTTATGCTCCGACGACATCCACCACCATACCATCGACCCAGATGTGGTAACATCAATTTAATAGGGTTTTGGGGGAACAAAAATACATTATCACAATATTTCAATCATTTACCCACAATGACAGCCCAATTTATTTTCATGATTAAAATATGATGATTAGGACATTTAATGCCCTGGTACTTAGGCAAGACTAGCATGTTGGTTAAGTACAACCTATAACTAGTAGTTACCACATAGTTACTAGGGTGACATGGAATAACGGATTCAATTGTCAAAGGATGGTATTATAATTAATTAATCATCAAATGGTTATTTAACTACCTTAAGATTTAACATACTTTTGCTTAAAGAATTAAAGCATGCAATTTTGGTAATTTTAAAGGAAGATAATTTTTGCATAAAAGGTAGGCTCCAAATGATCAAGTATGGACTCGCCTGGAATAGAGGGGAGAGAGTCTTGAAAGTCTTGTACTTGATCAAAGTGGAGATCTCCTGCTTCTCCGAACTCTAATCGAACGAACGTACCGGAAAAATAATCCACAAGCAGAGAGAACAAATAAATACATAAGAAAAAGTAAATGAACTCCAAATCAAATAGGATCAGCGCCATTAGTAAGGTATGTATTTAGACAAAATTTAGAAACAAAATTCACTAGAATAGGAGTTATGACGTATGAGACCAGAGCTTCTGAAGTTCGGGCTTCAAGACCTACTCGTGCCGAGTACTATTTGTTTCGAGTACTGTGGGCTTCGAGTACTATTTGTTTTGAGTATTGTTCATTTTGAGTATCGCTGGCTTTGAGTACTATTCATTTTGAGTATTGTTGGCTTCGAGTACTATTTATTTCGAGTACCGCTGGTTTCGAATACTATTCGCTTCAAGTTGATGCGGTCAAAAAGAGGTTCGACTAGACAACGTAGACGGAAGGAGTTCGACTGCACGATGTAGTCGGAAGGACTTCGACTGCACGACGTAGTCGGAAGGAGTTCGACTACATGTGGTCGGAAGGGGTTTCGACTACACGCGGTCGGAAGGGGTTTCGACTATACGTTGTCGGAAGGGGTATCGACTACACGTGGTCGGAAGGGGTGTCGACTAAATGTGGCCAGAAAAGGGTATCGACTACATATGGTTGGAAAGGGTCGGCTACATGTGGTCGGAAGCGTATCAACTATATGTGGTCGTAAGGGTTTTCGACAACACCTTGTCGGAAGGAGTTCGACAACGCGGTGTGGTTGGCAAGACAAGGGGGAAGAACATGGCACGGGGAAGGGAGCTTACCAAGACCAAGAGAGAGGTCGGAGGAGGTCGGTGGACAGCGAACGGTGGTGGGGAAGATCATGGTCGGAGGCGAAGGAGGACGACGACGAAGGGTCGGCCGGGACCGACGGAGAAGAGGCAAAGTGGCGGCTCCTGCGAAACCAAATTGAAATTGAGCGAGGGGATCGCTTCGAGGAGCTCTGGGGCACAAATTTACGCGGGTAGAAGAGGGGGCTGCTCTGGTGCGGTGAGAAACGAGAGGAGCCACGCAGCGGCTTGAACTCGGAGCTTCAGGGCTTTGGCAAACCACATCAGCGCATGCGAGAGAGGGGAAGTTGGGTGGGGGGAAGGAGGTGGAGGGGGGCTGCGCAGGCTCTTCTCTGGTGGCACTTACCAACAACGAAGGAGAAATGAGAAGAGGAACGAGAGGGGACTTCGGGCTTCTTATAGCCGAAGGGGAGGGAAGGAAGAGCCGTTGGAGAGGCTCAGAGGTGCATGGTCCCGAGGTGGCGCAGTATGGGCGCTCTGTATGGCGATGACTCGGGCGGGCCGGGCAAAGGTAGGAAGGTGAGGCAGCGAAGGGGCGACGCTGGTGCTGGCGATCGATAAGAACGCGCGGGAGTGCTTGTTGGAAATATGCCCTAGAGGCAATCATAAAAATAATTGTATTTCCTTATGTTCATAATACTGGATAATATGTTATCATGTTCCTTGAATGAATCATCAGTTATAGATCAATGAGTATGTGACTTGTTGGTGAAACTCATTAACTTATATGATATCATTCTAAATGTATCCCTGGTCGAATGTCACTGGTCGGAACAACCGTGACTCTATGACCAGCACATGTATTGATTGATGACCATGTTTCACCGGTCATAGATATAGGGATATCGAATCAATAATGTGAGCACATGTCAGAGAACATGAAGCTGGATAGTGAGAGACCATGTGAGAGGTGTCCCCAAGTGAGTGATGAGTATTTGACACTTTTGTTGACAAGTTTGTGATTTGGTGCACTGCTGCTTTGTTTCTATTCTGTGCGGAACTTCCGCCCTGGGTATGCGGAAGTACCGATCATCGGAACTTCCACCCTGGGAAAGAGGAACTTCCGATTTACCTGAGCAGTGTGTTGTGATTTGGTAATGTCGCGAGCTTCCATACAGGAATGCGGAAGTACCGATCTTCAGAACTTCCGCCTTGGAGAAATCGGAACTTCCGTTTGTGCGCAGAACTGAGCAGTGAGTGCATAGTTTTTTATTTTGAGTTGTGTGATTCATGAATGGTTTTGAGTATAATGCAAATGTTGATTCTAGTATCTAGAGCAATGCTATGTGATGTGTTTCTTATGCATCTTTGGTTGCCGGCGCGGCGAGTCGTGGCGAGACACGTGGAGACCGGACTAGACGCAGGCGGCGTTAAGATCAGAACGGTCAAGGTGTGTCGAAGACGGCGTGCACTCGAGGTGGTTGCGAGTCGTAGACAACAAGGAATGCGGGACCTTCCAGAAGGTGCACGAGGGGCGAAAGGGTAATTTCGCAAGGCGGCACGAGTGGAAGCGGGATCCGTTAGGGTTTAGCCGGCGTAACGGGTTGGAGACCCGTTAGCCAAGGGCTATAAATAGAGGTGAAGGCCTGGTTGTTTTGGGGACTTTTGGAGAGAATGAATTAGGGTTAGCTAGTCAAAAGAGGCTTTGAGAGGTTGTTTTACTTTAAGGCTTTAGTTGTTGGGAGAAGACATGATATGTATCTCTGGGAGTGCCTCTCTTCTTGACTCTCTGGCTATCTTTCTCGTTTTGGTTTTTGTGTGTGTTCTTGAGATGGAGAGGGAAAGGATGGATTGAGTTCTTTGTAATCATTCCTCTGTGTGTGACTCTGTAATCCATTGGTGCAAGGAATGAAAAATCTTTTGTTTACTTCCTGTTCATGTCTCTATTCCTATTAAGGCTTTATTCTTGAGATTTTGGTTTTTGGCTTGATTCTTGTTGGGAAGTGCCAAAATGGGTTGCTCTGTATTGGGATGATGCCACAAAATCATTTGATCGACTTTTCCCAAGAGCAAATCAACTGTAATCTTAGTTCTTGACTTTTGGTTTTCTCTGTTCTTCCTTCCCGTTCCTAGGTCTTGGATGAAAATCTTGTTTCCCTTCTTGAGATGGCATGAAACTTGGCATGCTGAATCTATAGGCTATTAAGTAGCTACCCACAAAGTTTCATCACTCAAGAATCCAAGAATCCTACGAATTTCAAGTTTTTGGTCTTTCTTACCAAATATTCAAGAAATCCGATTTTGCTTTGATTGATGGATCTTTGTCTGCGATTCCTTCTCAATGAGGTCAAGATGTTGTTTAGGATGATGTCCTGTGAGACTTGACCCGAGAAGAGCAGCAATTTTTGAGTATTTCGGATTTTTGGAAATTTTCAGTACGTATTGTTCTTCTGTCTGGGACAATCGGAACTTCCACTATTTACACGCCGGAACTACCGCGTGCGGAACTTCCGCACTGGAAGACCGGAACTTCCGATTGTCGAAAGAGCAGCCCAGAATTTTGGGAACTTCCGCCTGGAAGACCGGAACTACCGCAGTGCGGAACTACCGCTTGTATAATCGGAACTTCCGATATCTGACAGAACTGCCCAGATTTTGCTTAACTTCTTGGATTTGATTCACTTCACGTCTTTTGATTATCAGAGGGTTTTAGGTTGCTGTGTGGACACTTGAGAGGGGAGGATCTTAATTTTTAAGGCTCCAGTCACCCCCCCCCTCTGTTGCCATTTCGGTCCTTCAGATAGACCCATCATTGAGACACTATTGAGATTGTTATGAATCTATGTGTCATTAGTTGGTCTCAAGTAATGATTATGTATAATCCTTAGACCTGAGATCAGCATGGTTCCCTACATGTGTAATAGCACTCTTAGGGGTTGCCAATCGCTACTCCGTAACTGGGTAGTTATAAAGGTAGCTTTCGGGTATGCTATGAAATATGCGGAGGGATGTGACTGGTCGGATATGGGATTTGCCCCTCCTAACATAATAGGAGAGATATCTCTGGGCCCCTCGTTGTGATCGGATAAAGAAAGTGCATGGCCATGCCACTAGTAGTCAAAGTGTCGACCACATGGAGTTATCCGACACCCGATCGAGAAAGTATTGAACAGTCTATGGATGACACAACATCTCACCTGGAATTCAACCAGATATCGTGAGGCAAAGGAAGAATACACGAGAAGGTCGCTTAGTTCGATCAGTCACGGACTAGTTCTATGGAGATACGAACTGGTCGTAGATTGGTCGAACGTAATCCTGCATCGTCGTATAGAATCTGAATCGATCGTAAGTGATGATGACGATCATAGATCATGCTATGTTAAGGTTCGTCCGATATATTCTATGTGTACTTGGGAATCGTTATGTCTTTGCTAGGTACATTGACGACTAGTGGTCGAAAAAGAGTTTAGAGTCACACCGATCGCACAAGAACTCGTAGGGTCGCACACTTAAAGGACCGGGATTTGATTTAGATGGTGATCCGAATCGTATAGGACATGAGTTCCTAATGGGCCTCGAGTAAGAGACCCATCATGGATGCCTATATAAAGAGAGGCGATGGCATAGGGTGAAGAGCGGGTTTTTGGAAGAACTCCCGGTACCCTAATAGCCACGCCATCCTCAACCACGTTGCCAGTGCTATCACACCAGTGCGCGATGTCCACGCCTACATGCGTGTGGATACCTCGGAGGTCTTTGTTGCGGCATCGGCACTAGGACGATCCGCGACTCGTGACGATCACCGGAGCAGTAGGAGAAGTTATGAGGCGAGTTCGACTACTCAGAGGAGCAGACGCGAGGCGAGTACGACTACTCGGAGGAGCAGTCGCCCGGCGAGTACGACTACGACCGCATCTATTCGCTACATCGACTCTACTTCCACTACGAGTCGCGCGTCTAGCGGTAATCTCGTGATCTATTACTTGCGGAGGTTCCTTGGTTGCGCGGTAAAAATTTATTTTAGTGCTATCGTAGCCTACCCGTAACCCTTGATCTTGACATGGCGCAGCAACGCGCAGCGTAGGCTAGCAGCGATAGGCGACGACCGGGGCCAGCGGTGGCGGAGGAGACAAGGCGACGCGAGTGGAGTAGCGCAGGCGTGCATGCAGAGCATAGCCCATGGCTAGGGCGCAGAAGTGGGCGCGGCGTTGCGGCGACAGGATAGGGCGAGAGCGGGCTCTGGCTCGACGCTGGACAGGACGCGGTGGACGCCGGGGTTAAGGGTGGCAAAGGAGCAGGTGAGGGCAGGTGGGTGCAGCGTTGCGCCAGGCGCGCACATCGAGGACTAAGTACTGAGGCACTGGCGCGATGGTGACACGCTGGTGACAGGACCCGACGAGTGGAGGGGGTGCCAAAGTCAAAAGGAGTAGGTGGGGGAGTTGACGGGGGCAGTAGAGAGCTAGAGGCGGCGTGGGTGGCTCGAGGCTGGCATGGTGAAGAAAAGGGGCAAGGTGGAGGGGAGCTGGGCCGAATGGGGAAGGAAATGAATGAACCAAGCCCAGGAAGGAGAAACGGGCCGAGCCCCAAAAGAAGGAATGGAAAATTTTGAAGAGAAACTCAAATTTGAATCAGAATCCGAAATTTTGAATTTTGGATTTTGAAATGAGATTGAAGCTAGAGGATTTTGCTAATACACAATTAATTTAAATTAGTTTTGAATTCCAAAAAGGCAACAGAGAATTATTAATTACCGTTTGAAAACGAGATGTTACATAGAAGCATGCACCTGTATAGGGATATAACATCTTTGAGGTAATACGGATTTTCATGTGTGATATCACTTCTTTGCCTTCATGGTTCTTTTTGAGGTAAGAAAGATTAGCTCACACTCTTTTTAAGTGATGAGATCTCAAAGTAGCATAGATGAGTAGAGTTGCAATCGGAGCGGATATGGACATATTTCATTCATCCTGTATACTATTCCATATTTTTTTTCTCTAAATCGGAGTCGAACACGGACAGTGCTGGATACAAATACGAATGTGGATAATCTCAGTCTTGAATACAGAGCAAATATATGCTGAACCGAATATGGATTGTATCGGTCACTAATATTTAGTCAGATATTGCGCGAAAACAGAAAGCACACATGTCGCATATATAAAGATCAATCAACCATACTGCATATCCAAAATCCAACTACATTAGTAATTCAATAAGCAAATTTAACTAAATCACAGTATCACGATGACTAGTTAAAGAAGTAGCAGCAAGTAGCACGTCAAAGCGATAGCTGTACAAAAGATATGCAAAATGTAACTAGCCAACTACATAGTAAGATAGACACAATATATACAAAGTCTACAGACCAGCATCAATAACTAGTTAGGGGTACATAGAACGTTAACTGATAGAAAGTCTGTAGCATCACAATTTTCAAGTTTTTGGAAATATTTTTATTTAAAATAAGGTTTTATAAATGTTTAAAGATTTTCTAGAATTTAATAAAGCTTAAATAGATTTTTATAAACTAAAATGATTTAATATGAAATAATCAAACATCCATTAAATTCAAAAATATTATATTTAAGTTCCCTATGTTCCAAAGTATTTTTATAAATTTTCTAAAAAATTTCCGAGTTCATTTCCTATTTTTCTTGACTTATTTGGATTTGATGTATTTTTATCTAAAAATAAAAATAATTAAATACTAAAAATCATCATGGGTCGATTTCTCTCTCTAGCCTACTGGCCTATAGTTTATCGGATATCTAAAATAGTATTTACTGGATACTATCCGACAAATTATCCAGATACCCCCGAATCCAATGGATAGTTCCTTCTGAATTTGGATCCGAATTAATTCAGACGACGGACGGTCAAAAACTATCCGCTCAGTTTGCACCCCTATAGATGAGTGCAAAAGCAGTGAACAGTACACTTGGATCTATTGCAGTTTGCAATTGGATTTTGGTTCTACCCTATACTGTCATGTATCTCCTTTATTGGATTCGGAGTCGGATAATAGTACCATCAACTACGTGTACGAATCTGTATGATGTTGAATTCAACATAGGACGAATACATATTAAATATGTTTTAAACCACTGATGTATTTTGCGATCCGTTTGAACCATTGCCTTCTTGGATGGATACATCGCCCAAATCCATATCGGTATATGATGACAAAAACTACAGAAATTTCATCCAACTCCGAACTGGTATCGGATTGTCGGGAAGTTTGCGATTCGATTGCAACCCAGTTAGCAGTTAGCACTGCAGCCTGCTCGCACTTCAGCTGCATGTTGAAACAAGCACAGCTTAGTCCGGCTGAAAGCAGCGCGGGACATTCATTCACTTGGAATCTTCCGCTTCGATTCCTACGCAAACCGATGTGCCCGAAGTGGAAGCTGCTACTGAGCTGAGTGAGGTCAGTCTACTTCTCTTCCGTCACAGTATGTGGAGAAAACTTGCAACATCGTCATTTGTACCCATCAGCTTTCTTTAATCAAAGTGTGCAGCAACCCTTCTTTCTCTAAAGCTCCATTCTTCAGCTCAAAGCAAGGATCTAGCTAGGGATCACCTTACCTTGTTCCTACTCATGAATACATCACAAATCCAAACTATAAGCACATCAAAAATTTATTGTGGGGAGGGTTCATTTCTTCATTAGAATACTGAACAACGGAAAGTATTCACGAATGGTGGAGACCGGAGACCATTTGAAGCACACAGAAGCAAAATGCTTCAACTTACAAAAGCTCTACTTCGGCGCATTGAGCCTCTTTAGATGCTTCTTCAATCCGTTAGCCTGTTCAGAAATTGAAAGGTTGACAATATTAGCTATTCTTCAGAATGTGCGGTGGACCACGGCAAATGTGTTGGTGTTCCCTCTCCTCTCGTCTCCTTTCCTAGAACCTTGGCGCGGCACACCTATTATCATTGGAATGATTTGTAGTGAACGGCGGGACATGAACGGCGAAATTCAAGCGAGATTCAACGGAATGCATGTGCACATGACTGTGAGCTTCCATTGACAAGAATATCCCGCTACTTGCAGGGAGGTGCTGATGAGCTGAGCCACACGGAGCTGCTCCTGATGCCGTCCAATCATTCGAGTCGTATAGCTTAATTGCGTGGTTCTTTTATGTACGGGAGCGCAAATTGCGGCTATCAGATAGACCATTTACTAGCCAAAATTTAGTTTGATAGGGAAGTTTAGGATTTTGTATGTTTCAAATACACCACTGTTCGTACTGCTTGTAGAGAAAACTTACAATATTGTAATTCGTACCATGGCCTTTCTTTAATCAAATTTTGCAGACCAACTTTCTCCAAAGCTGCATCTTCAGCTCAAAGCAGGGATCTAGGGATGTATCACAAATAGAAATCTAAAACTAAAATGTAACATTCCAATTTTCGAGTTTTTTTTTATTTTAAAATAAAAGTAATCATTTGAATTTTCTTGAATTGTTCAAGCCTAATTTGAAATTTCATAAATTTAAAAATAATTTAATATGAATAAATCAAACCTCAATTAATTCAAAATTTGTTTTATTTGATTTCTGGATTTTCTTGGATTTCTCCAAGTTCTTTTATTATTTCTTGGAGTTTCAGTTTATTTAATTTCTTTTCTATTTTCCCAAAAAAAATTATTTGTTGTATAATTTAATTTAATTAATTAATTCAAAGTGTTGGCTTTTATTTTGGATTTTTTTTGCTTATATAAATATTATCCCAATCAAATCCCTAGTCTCATCTCAACTCCAAATAAAAATCCATACTCCGAATCTCAATTCAAATCTCTATTCCAAAAGCCAATCTTTTTGCGACCAATTCGGAATTCAAATTTTCATTTTGAATTCAATCCAATCTCAAATCTCAGACGAAAATAAAAATTCAAATTGTATTTGAATTTTCTCCAAAATGTAATTATTAGATTTCATTTCATTTTTATCCTTGGGCCGAAAACCTTTTTTCTTTTCTTTTCCCCTTTTTCCCTTTTCCTTTCTCATTTTTCCTCTTTCTTCTCCTTCTTTACTTTTCTTTTCTTTTCCTTTCCTTTCTTCCTTCTTCTTTCTCTGCCTCTGCCTCTGCTCGCTCTCTGTCCTGAAACCGACAACTGCCTGTGCCATGCGGCAACCTTGCGGCAAGCCCATGCCGCTCATGCGCCACCCCACCTCCGCTATGCACCGCGTCAGCTGTGTTCCCTTCTCTGCGCTCTGTCGACACACAATACGCTGCGCCGCGCGCTCTGCCTCGCCTGTGCCCGCTCCTTATGCTGCGCTTCCCGCGCCGCGTCCCCATGTCGTGTAGGCATGCCCGCACCTCACACCTACCATGCCCACCACTACCGCGCCGTGCACACGTCCTGTTCGTGCCGCTCCTCCCGTCGTGATTCCCGTCACGCTCCTCGTCGCTTGTCTCCCCACCTTCGCCTATAAATAGGAGCACCACCTTGCCCAGCACCTCTTCCCCCTACCCCTTCCCTTTCTTGTCCCCAACCGAAGCACCCTATGGCTCGTTTCCCTTTCTTCTCCAATGTCAGCCGCACCACCACCTTCCCTCAATCTCCCTCTCTGGCCAAGCCTTGGTCAAGCCACCCGTGTCAAAATCTTTGTATCTATCTCCTCCCCCGAAGCCCCAAGTCTCTAACGCCGGTCTTGCCTTCGTTGCTCCGGATTTCGTCGAGGAGCCATCGCCGCCGTAGGGTCTTCACAACCAGAATTCATCGCCGTCGAAACTCCTCTAGCCCAGCCCACCTCCCCCCTCCTACTTTTCCCTTGGCCGACCGAGCCATCGAGCCGCCCAGGACGCCCCGACGCGCTCTCGTGTGCCCTGCCAAGCTCTGGTCGTGTCTGTGCTGTCCCGTCCCGTCGATCTGCCACTCCCACCTGCCACACGAGTGCCTGCACCTACCTTGGCCAACCAAGTCGCCGCTCCCATCGCCGCGACGCCTGCCCATCCTGCCGCCCTACCAGCTAGAGCGTGCCCTGCGCTACGCACGCCGCCCCCTAGCTCTCTACCGCCCTATGCGCCGCACCTACTCCCCACCTACCTGTGGACTCTGCCTCCCGCCCTCGCCTCGTCCAATCACTGTCGCATCCCCGACGCGCTAGCGCCACGCATCGAGCAGCCGGTCCGCGCTCTGCCCATGCAATGCGCTCGCTCACCGCGCCCGTGCTGCTCGGTCACCGCCTGCACTCGGCCCTCTTGGTCTTCACCGTGACACTAGCACCTCCGCCCTGTCCCATCGCCTACACCACTCCACCTGCTCGCCCTCGCTCACATAAAGTGCATCAGAGCGCTCCCGTACCGCCGCACCTGCTCCCTGCCACGCCTTGGGACCTTGCATCCACCGAGCCGCGCCAACGGCTCTCTCCCTCTTGCACCTCCCTCCTTGCGGCTATAAGATCCTTAGACCACCCCCTAGCTCACCCTACTTCGCCCCTCTCATCTTCAGTAAGTTTCTATAGAGAAATCCCCGAGCTCCCCTTGTCAGCCGCGCCACCCCGTCGGCGTTACGCCGCTCCGGCATAGCCACCGCCGCGTCGACCCCATCACCAAGTGCCCCCGACACCCAGGAGTTTATCGCCCAAGACGATTGGACTTTAGTCCACCGAAGCCGTCGCATTTGGCATTCTTCTTCACCTCCGGCCGAATCGGCGCCATCGTCACCATTTGCGCCTTGCTACGCCTCGGGCCGATTGCTTGCACAAGGACCATCACGTGGACTTCCTGAGGATGCCCCAAGCGCCGCCGAGCTCCATCTCCCTCTCTGGTGAGCTCTCCACGTCACCCACCTCGCCGCCGCCACGGTCATCGACGCCAGCTCGCCTCGAGCATCCCCAAGCTTCACCGTCACCTCCAGTGAGCTCCCTTGACTCCCTAGACGCTCGTGCCCACGTCCATTTGCTAAGGGCGCCACCAAATTGCAAACGGCATTGTTGCCCATGCGTCGCCGCCACTCTCCACCACCGCGCTGCTGCTCCAACGATCCTTCGGCCGCGCCTTCCCCATCATTGTCTTCGCCTCGGTGAGCTCATTCCATTTTGGGCCTTGGTCACCGCCGCCATGGTCGCCACCGCTGGCGACGAGCCGCGCCCGAGCGGAGCCCTGCCTCCTCTGTTCGGTCGGAATGTAGACCAGTACTTTGCGCGTTTAATCCCCCAAATTACTGTCAGCAATTAAGGGCTAAACAATCATTAGCCGGTTAAATGACGCGTTAACTGCCGCGTGGGCCTAACAAATAGTAATGGATGGCTTTAATTCTAGTTTTTCCTCCCCTCCGGTCGACTTGTGGGCCCCACACCCGTGTTGTTCCCATGCACCCATGGACCGATGCACAGTGCATGTTGACCTACCCGTCCATGCACTGTACAGGTGAGCCATGCCACTATTCAGTGGGGCCCAGATGTCAATGGGTCATTTCTCTCTCCTCTTTTTTTATTTTCAATCCAAACTTCGGAAACTCCGTTCTCCTCCGTTATAACTCCGATTTAAGTAAAATTTACTTCTAAATTTGTCAAAATTCAATATCTTACTAATGGAAGTGGTCTTGTTTAATTTGAAGTTTATTTGTTATTTCTTTAATTGAAGTGGTAAACATCCCGTACAACTTATGGGAGCCACCGCAAGTGGGGGCAACCCATATGGGTGAGATGGTGGAATGGGCGAGATAACTTGAAAGGTTACTGTGATGATCTCTCAACTACATAACCAAGGAATCATGTGGGGCAACGAGTTGATTGTCTCTTTTGGGTACAGTGTACAACTTCTACATAGTCTAAACTGTTTAAACAGTCATACCTACGGTCAAAGGCGAACATGAGAACTTACTAAAGTTTGTTTTATTTATAAAACTTCGTGGACGAGATGAAAAATGGGTCGGGCTCACCTAGCCCGTGATTTGAATTTTTCCTAGGTCGTCGTACCAGTGATGTTAATAAGTGGAGGTAGCTCCAATTAAAATTTAAGCATGGGTGGAGGTAGCATTCACCGTTATAAATATTGCACAATATCTCTTTAATAAAATGATATTTGGTTAAATTGCTAAGTCATGGGAATTTCTAAATATTGTAATTGAAAATATTACTTTTAGCAAATAAAAGAACCTGAGCCATCCTTGTTAAGTCTTGCATGTATTATTACTGCATCATGCGTTTTGGCTCGTGAGTACATAAGTTGTGCTCATACTCGCTCTTCCCCCAAACCTCAGAAGTAGGAAACCATGGACATTACGCCTACTATGAGGATCTAGAAGTTAGAGGCCTACGAGATGATGAAGAGTAGTTTAGTTCTTTTAGTCTAGGTCTCATCTCAGTCCAGCTTACTCCGTTGGTGCTTGCGTGCATCCAATATTATCCAAGTCCTTGGTTAATATCGGACACACACGGGTTTCCCCAGTCGCTTGCATGTGGAGAGATGTGCTCTACCCCTTTTGCTTCCACTGCCGCTCCGCTTTTATGTAATGTAAGCATTTGACCTGTTCGGCCCTATTGTAAAACTCGATCCGATGCAGTCTATGTAACTCTAATGTTTGTAATATAATAAATGGTATGGTTTACATCGTGTATGAAATGATTTAGTGATATATCTGTGAGTGCTATCTACTGATCCAGGGAATAGAACATTGTTTTCACAGAGGATTTAGATTTGTGAAATTCGAGTCCGACAACTGTCAAAGTATGAAGTGAAATGACATGGTAGAAACCTTTTCTATCCAATATGGCTTCCTAAGACCTGAAATGAAGCAAGTGTGTATACATGTAGAGGAAAGTTGTTTCGAACAGGTGTTACCTATCATATTTTAGTGCATTTTGTAAACCTTGCCATGATTGGTAGATCAACTGTCTGGTACAATTTTTTTGCTTTGGTAACCTTGAAGTACTCAATGTAATAAATGTGGTTGTCATGAAGGTTTCCTTTAAATTGGGTAACGTGCTGTGGTATTTGTCCTTCCATTGTGTTACCCTGAAAGAAACATTTTAGAAAGGGCACATATAAACCAGCAACATACGGAGCAGATATATGTAACTGAGTGGAATGAATAGGTACCTCTTCATCAAGCAAAACAAAGTTGATACGTAGGATTATGTTTTCAAGGGCAGCATCAACATATTCATTTGTTCTTGTGACTCTAACGCGGATTCGCCATCGGTACGTGTGATTCATGTGACATGTCCTTTAGCAAAGAGTATTCCATTTTTCTGAACATGGGTAAAATGAATATGTATGTTGTGTAGGGGTGATCTAAGAAGTTTGGGTTGAGGCAATATGCCTTCGTGGGAACAGAACATAGCATAGGGAAATAAAGCATGTTGCCTAGTATTGGATGCTGTGTCGATATCACTAGAACTATAGAGTAATAATCAACAGGTATATAAGAATGTAAATAGAGCTGTGTCTTGGATGAGCAGGAATGGTATAAAGACGCGTCCTTCCTTTGAACATAGAACTTTAAAGTTCCACTGCCCCTGTATGACTTTAAAATTTAACTAGTAATTAGTAAATAAAGAGCTTTACTAAAGAAAGAAACATAAACTAGCTCTGCACAACTTTACTAGATAGAAACCATATGCATGATATAACCCAATATATATCTCAGTATGCAGGGCAACGTGTTGATTTTTTGTTGTTGTTATTGCAGTGATGGCCAAATAAGGAATCCCAAATATGCTCGTGTCCCATAAAGTCTAAGGGATAAGACAACTCATCCAACATTGACAGCTGGTAAATACAAAGGTCTCTCTACATTGGCCATACGAGAATACTCCTGTACAGCTGGTAAAGTACATTATTAGACTCGTCAAATAAATTCCCTCCTGCCTTTGCTCCAATTTTGTAAGTTCAGTCAGATATTTAGATGGTTTTGTCGTTTAGGGGCTAGAGTAGACGCACACAATAGTTCAGCTTCGCATAGACTTTTTCCTGTTAAAAATATCTAACCCTTAATCCGACCAAGTGTATTGACGATTAAACCATGCATGACCATCACATTTCTTTACTAATCCAAAAGGAGTTAATGGTGATGTTGGTACGTCATCTCCCCTCTCTTATCTCTTTTCACCTCCCTAAAAAATTTCTAACAAAAAACTAAACACCTAATCAGTAAACACCTAATCAGTTTTGCTTTAATTAAATAACATTAAAGCATAATTCCAACATAATATAAATGCACGGGCAAGATCGAGCTTTGGGCGGCGGCGGCGGCGACGCGGCAAGATGGAGCGCAGGGCGCGCACGGAGCGCACGGGCAAAGATCGAGCAGGGCGGCGGCGACGCCGGGCAAGATCGAGCAGAGGGCCGAGCGGCAGGCAGCGTACTTGGCCGGAGGAGGAGGAGGAGGAGGACGGAGAGGCCGCCGGCGAGCGGCGGGCGACGCTGGGAGACGTCGGGCGGTGGCCTTCGACGCGAGGAAGGAGACCAATGGTCGGGAAGCGTCGAAGCGGCGGGGCGGAGGGAGCCAAGGACGCGGTCCGGAGGAGGAGCCGGGAGGAGGGAGGCAGGAGGAGCGAGGCGGGAGGAGGGAGGCGCGGAGGAGGGAGCCGGAGGAGGGAGGGAGGGAAACTCACGAGTTACTCTGCCAGGCGAGGAGGCACCGGAGAGGGCAGCACGACGGCCGGCCGGGGGAGAGACGACGGGGCGGTGGCCTTGCAAGAGGAAGGAGACCCATGGTCGAGGAAGCGTCGAAGCGTCGGGCGGACAGGCGGGGAGCGGAGGACAGCGGTCTGCCGAGGAGGGAGCCGGGGAGGAGGAGGCGGGCGGAGGAAGAGGCCGGGAGGAGGGAGCGGGGAGAGCGAGGCGGGAGGGGAGGAGGCGGGAGGAGGAGGCGAGCGGAGGAGGGAGCCGAGGAGGAGGGAGCCGGAGGATGGCGGTGCCGAGGAGGCCGCTGGCCGGAGGAGGAGGAGGCGGCGGCGCTCGGGAGGAGGCGGCGCGGGCGTGGGAGGAGGGTAGGAGTGGGCAGGCGAGAGAGGGGAAATTAGGCGCGGGGAAATTAGGGCGCGCGGGAGAAAACGACGCCGTAGGAAAAAACGGGCGCGGGATGGTGTTTTCTCTCCCGAGTGTTTTAATTTTAAAACACTCGGGAAAATATTTATTTCCCGAGTGTTTTGTATAACACTCGGGAGATTTTTTTTTTTCCCCGAGTGCTTACAGCCTTTACCGAGTGTCTTCCTAAACACTCGGGACCTTCCCGAGAGTTTCTATATAGACACTCGGTAAAAATATAGACACTCGGGAAAAAACCTGTTTCTGGTAGTGTGTACAGCTGGTAAAGTACATTATTAGACTCGTCAAATAAATT
Source organism: Hsuehochloa calcarea (assembly GCA_036346395.1). Taxonomy (NCBI): domain Eukaryota; kingdom Viridiplantae; phylum Streptophyta; class Magnoliopsida; order Poales; family Poaceae; genus Hsuehochloa; species Hsuehochloa calcarea. The sequence goes on along the minus strand of CM070593.1, from coordinate 4,816,823 downwards.
CCCTCCTGCCTTTGCTCTTTCTTCTTCTTTTTCTTTTACTTTTTCTCCCGAAGGACAAGGAACTATAACCAAGTTTGGTCACATTTGGCCTTTTCGGCACAAGACAAGTGTAGAAATGGTATAAATTAGGATAGTATCAGGTTCCATTTGGCCATATTTCAAAAAGGTCTCACCTCTTGTTCGTTTGGGTTCTCATGTAGGTCCTCGAAGGTTTTTATCGTGGTCCTTGGTCTGTTTTGAACATATTCATTACTCAAAGATAGGAGTCTGATCTCTGAATCTGAGTTGCGAGTTTATGGCACTATATAAAAAGAGATTTGTCGACTTCCAACACAACAAAAAATCACCTTCAAAACTGCTTCATGGGGTTATTTGGCAAAACCACCTCAAAATGCTTCATGGGGTTATTTGCTCCAATTTTGTAAGTTCAGTCAGATATTTAGATGGTTTTGTCGTTTAGGGGCTAGAGTAGACGCACACAATAGTTCAGGTTCGCATAGACTTTTTCCTGTTAAAAATATCTAGCCCTTAATCCGACCAAGTGTATTGACGATTAAACCATTCATGACCATCACATTTCTTTACTAATACGAAAGGAGTTAATGGTGATGTTGGTACGTCATCTCCCCTCTCTTATCTCTTTTCACCTCCCTAAAAAATTTCTAACAAAAAACAAAAAATATAAACACCTAATCAGTAAACAAATTTCACCTCCCTAGAAATATCTCCAACAGGCAAAACATAAAACACTATCTCACAACAAAGATCGATTGGGCGTAACGTGGGAGCCGACGGCACGGTGTAGGCTGAGCACGTCATTGGAGGCGCGACATCAGCTCCGAACGTGGAGGCAAAGCCGGGGCGTGAAGCAGGTCGAGTTTGACGATTTCTACTTGACGTGCACAGGTAATATTTTTTTTTTTTTTTTTTGCCCGTAGCAAAGCACATGCAGCTATTAATACTAAAAATTAATCTAAACCATTACAATAATTAAATTTAAAATAGAGAACTTCAATTCAATTTTATAATTGAAGACACTTAGGTACAAAATTGTCCTAAAAAAACTACATAAATTTAAACTTTCTGTAGTAATTTGACTTTTCAATTAAATATTTTGAAATAAAAAATTTTAGTTAAAAGTTCATACCACTCTTCAAATTGTATTCAAAGAAAAAAAAAAGAGTAATTTTCACCTAATCCGATGTATTTTGATACTAGTGACATCAATTCACACATTTAAGAAATAGTTTCATGGCCCAGCAAAAAAATTTACAAGACTTTTCAACTTACCCTGTTCATGGTCTATTTGGTACAGCTCTAGATCCTGATTTTTCAGCTTCTGCTCCTGCTTCTCCAATAATCTACTCCTCTGAGAATCAGTAGCTGTCTCAGCAAAGCGTTTGATTAGCAGACTGGCTCCCTTGGTTGTAACACTTCAGTTGTAACACTTCAATTGTATTTGTGTCTTACTCATTCCTATTTGCACACAAATTACTATGGGTTTTTTTTCCAAATTTCTTAGGACCTTATGATTGTATATGAACGAGACAAATTCATATCATAGGCCTTGTTTGGTACAGCTCTGCTTCTATTTTTTACAGCTCCAACTCCAACTTCACTCTTGGATCCACTCCTATGAGAAGTTGGAGCAGTCTACGGAGGTGTTTGGTAAGAAAGTTAACTCCAGCTCCAGGAATGAGAAATATCTTTGTAAAAAGACTGTACTACCCTTGTTTTATGACTTATAATTTTTTTTCGTATTGCTTAACCTATAACATTTTAATAAGTTTATTTTAATAATGGTGTGCTTTTATTTATCTATTTTTTGGTCTTTCACCCAAATTCGAAAGTTTTACTTAAAAAAACATACATAAACATACGAAGTTCATAACAAACGTTCTAATTCAATAAGTATCATACCAAATTAGGAAGCTAACTCTCACTCCATGAACAAAAATGATCTATATAAAAAGACAAGAGTAACCTTGGTTTTGTGTGTATTTTTATCAAATTTCTTACTATTTACGTGATATTTCGGCTTATTAACACCAAGATGGATGTTTACTGATTGCCGATTAACACAAAGATTAACACAAATTCTCGTCGGCCTATGCATTCACGTACGTGGGCGTGCGTACTTGCCTGCTATACTTGCATGTTACTCTGTAGTGAGCGTGCGTACTTTCATGTTACCTGTAGATTAACACGAAGATTAACGTACGGACGGTGGCATTAGTTCATTCCTCGATCAATTTGTTCATTCCTCCAACAATTTGCTACTCATGTCAGTGCTTACTGTGTTGAACAATTGTCATATAATAATTCTTGATATCAACACTGATAGTTCAACATTTACCATGTTTTTTTACCCAAAGATTAGTCGACTAGACAAAATATTAGTCGATTGGACTACATAGCCATACAAAATTCCAACATTTTACTTCAAGATTAGTCGAATGGACTACTAAAAAATTTCCAAAAAAGATCAAGTCCTACACAGATAAAAAATTTACCAAGTTTTTTACCATTAGTCGTCTGGACAAAAGATTAGTCCACTGGACTACAGTCATACAAAATTCCAATATTTTACTTCAAGATTAGTCGACTGGACTACTAAAATTTTTCCAAAAGATCAAGCCCTACACAGCTACACTACACTTATATCTCTGAGATGTTAAAAAAACTGTACCAATATTAAGGAAAATACCGAAGACAAGCCAAAAGGGCCACATAATCATCTGCACTGTACTTATAGCTACACTGCATGATGTCTCCATTGCTATCATGATCAATGAACTCAGATATCCTATTGTTTCAGCACAAAGGTTCCACAGTGGCAGGATAAACTCAAGAACCTCCCAAATTAGCCCCACAACTGGCTTTGTCAAAACACTAAGAGCAGACTTAGTAGCAAGATCAACACATTCTTATATGTGCCAAGCTCGAACAACGGCTTGCATTGTCATTATCACGCAACATGATGGCGTAAGATGATGAATATCTTGGTGAGGTCACAACCACGAGTATGATTCTTGGACATACCACTTGCAAGATCATCGATCTTGTTATCTTTCTTCTCTTGTAAGGTCGAGCAAGGTGGTGTTGTGTATGATGAGCTTGTGAAACTTGATGACTCTCTTATGCATTGAACATGTCCGAATCATCATCATCGCTCTGTAAATTCTCGTTGTCCCATTCAGGAGTTAAGAAATTATTCTTGGCATCATAAAAAAACATTGAACATGTCCGAATCATCATCATCGCTCTGTAAATTCTTGTTGTCCCATTCGGGAGTTAAGAAATTATTCTTGGCATCATGAAAAACATCACACCTGACAAACAAGCATATAAGTGGTTTGTACTTGCGACCAAGAAGAGCAGAAGGCATAGCATTCATACTTTTACCTTTAGAAGAGATGTTGTTCGAGATAATCTTGTAAAGTCGACATTAATGATAATTTCACGAGAACCAAGAAGTGGTTAATGATGAAGCTTGGTTAACACTATCAAATTCCCACCTCTTCATTATTTTAACTTCTCGACCATTGATGTATCGATTTACAACAAACATCGTCGGTTGTCGAGCAATATAAGGAACTTATTGGTACCAGGCGGACAAATTTAGTAAATTCAGAGATACATTGTAAATCCTGCATATAAAAAAGAGATGTAAATTCTTGTAACTTTGTTTTCTTGCTTCCACCATTAAGCAGGATGTATCCTTACTAATGACCTCGATGATGAGGTCTCACGGTCGCGTTAGCCACCCACACGTTGATCCGCTTTCTTGCTTCCACCGGTTGCATGCACGGAAAAGAGAGAATCACGATGTTACAAAGGATGTATACAAGGAAATGGAAAATCGAGGCATGTGTATTGTGATGCAGTATCAACATTTAATTATCTTATCCTCGTTCTAAATGCGAGTCAGATCATCTATGAATTGTGTAGAGCACCGAGGAATAATCCTAAGAAATTCCCATGTTCCACCGTTATCTCATCCTAAACGAAAATCATCAATAATCCATAATAGATCTGAATATAAGGGTTCAAAATCGATGATATAGTGATGAGACTAAAGCAATCGAAGCATAGATAGATCTATGGAATTATGCAGGATCGACGTTGTTCTTGAAGTCGACGGTCCATGTGCTAGCCTTGAACATCAAGCGATCGTCGCGTGAGGCGGCGAGGAGGCGGAGGTCGACGGGCGAGAGGCCGTGGTAGGGATGCGGCGACGGTGGGGAAGTGCTGGAGGCGGTCGGGACGCGGTAGCGGCTGCCGCCGTGGTGGTGGTGGCGGAATATGCGGTAGACCAGGAGGATTGTGGCGGCGGCGGCGGAGGAGAGGAGGAAGAGGGCGAGCGCGGCGGCCCGGATCGGGGTGGAGTCGCTGGGGAGAGAGGACGAAGAGGTCGCGCGGAGGACTGGGCCGGGGAAGAAGCCGCTGTAGGGAGGAGCCGCCCGTCGCCGCCCTGGTCGTCCCCTTGCTACGAACGGGCGAGGGGATGAGAAGACGCTGCGCAGGGGATGTGAACTGGCGGACCGGTGCGAAGGGAGCGAAGGGTAGGGGGCTGCGGGTTGGGTAGTTGAGTGGCATATGCGGGTAATTACTCTCAACTCTTAGAGGTATTTTGTTTTGTTAGTCTGTAGCTCCTCATTTGGAGCAAGGTTCTACCCACTCTCAAAATTTGCACTACAGGCTGCTCCGCTCCTAGTTGCTCCAACTTCAAAAAATTTGTGGAGCAACCCTGTTTGGCACAGCTCCACCCACTCCCACAACGAAGCTAGGAGTTGGAGCTGTACCAAACAGGGCCATAGTAACAAAAACCAGTAGCTTATCCATCTCATTGTGGCTTAAACATTACAGTTCAATTAGTACATCATTGCCTCCAACCAATATCACATAATCGGCAAGCTGAAGATATCATCAAATTAGTACATTTCTTGCACAAACACAATATGGCACTCATCTCTTGCAATTTTCTTCTCGATTACATTGCAGCTTGACTACGCCTGGAACACAAAAATGCAACAGAAATCATTGACATTTCCAAACATTCCCCAGATTTCCAAACTGTAACACCCTGGCTATTCGAAAGCCAAGATATCACACAAATCTAACAAAGATACTAATAGTACACAACATTACCGGGTTAATCAGGCTCAATCATCAATATCCCATAAGGAACGCGATAAACGATTAACAATTTCATGGGAAGGAATGGAAAACAGTCATAAAACGACGTACAGTAAGCATTACCGAAATTGGATTATTACAATCTGGAAATTTATCAAATAGTTGACATGACTGAAAGATAACATTAGTTATTATGGTTTGATAAAGGTGTTGTGCAGCGTGCTGGACTACCCCACAAAAGGTCTTGCCTTCTTCCTCATTTACCTAAATAAAACAAACAAAGCAAGGATGAGCCAAAGACTCAGCAAGTACATTTAACGAATAACCGAAACATCAAGAGAACAAGGTAATCACAATCCACTTGTAAACACTTCTCTGAACATTTATGAAAATGCATGGATTGGAATAATGCAATGAAAGAATGGATGCTCACAACTTATCTGGGGTATAGTGAGTGACACACCCGTCGGTGTTCACTTAAGCCCGTACTTAACAAAGTACGGGGACCTCAAATACCGTATGAAGAACGTTTCATACGGGTGTCCAACATTGCCCACATTGGAATGGTGGGTCTTACGTGCCCATTCTGGAATTGATGGGACTTAATCAAATTTCCACTCCCGTGGACGGAAACGAAGCATGCATGAATGGAATGAATCATGTATCACAAGAAACATAAATATTGAAATCTATCCACATCATGAGCACAACGCAAGAACAATCATATATTCGACACATCATCATGCATTCCTTTGAAAACAACACAAATTAACAAACAGTACTTGCCTTTCGCGTTGCGACGCGTTAGTAGGCAACGAAGGTGTTCCCACACGCGATGCTTCGCCGCCTACACAAATATGTTCCCGAAATAAGAACAACGATATTACATTGCTACCGGTGTTCTACAATATCTTCTAACTACCCAATATACCGCACAGACTCGACTTGAAAACAAACTATTCAGCCAGATTTCAGCCCTTCTGATCAGCGGTACGAGATAAATTGTAATTAAATATCCGTAACTCATAATTAATTGAAACCAATGCTCAAATAATCTTAACGCACCAGGCTACAAAACTCTAGTTGGTGGAATCCTTTGATTCGGCCAAAATAGTGGCCTAAATAACAGTTGAAAACACTAACAGATATCTGCCCAGATTTCAGAACAGTGATAAAGAAATGGTGTAACTTTTATTATACTGATCCAATGGAGGTGATCTTTATCAACTTGGAAATATAATTTAAAGGGCTACAACAACCTATTTGGGTGGGAGTTCTGAATCTGACTGTAACTAGATAAAAACCGAGGAGCAACCGACAGTCTCCAAAATCTCTGACAGACAGAGTAGTGTGCGGTTAAAAATTCATATCTCCTAAACCGTAACTCCAAATCAGATGATCTCGGTGCCTAAAGAAATCTAAGATCAAGGGCTACAGCTTTATAAGAGGTGGGAAGATCAGAAAACGTACGGAACTTACCCAAATCTGACGAACAAATCTAGCGCACGACAGGGAGGAGGGTGGCGGCCGGTTGGAGAGGGGAGGAGGGTGGCGGCTTGGGGAGGGAGTGGGAGAGAGAGGGGATAGGCTAGGGTTTGGGGATGAGGAAAAAATCCCCCCTTGGCTGGCCCCTCTCATGGGCCCCTCCTGGGCTGCGGCCCAGGCCCAGGTTGTCGAAAGATCCCTAAAAACCCCCCGCCGATTCAGGAAATTTCAGTTCTTGTTTGCATTTTCCCTCCCCAACTGCTTTTTTAATTACCCGATCTGAATCCGGGGTATTACATTCTACCCCCCTTAACAGGATTCGACCTCGAATCTGCTCGCCAATCTAAATGTAAGGAAACTACGAATGGAATGAAACAGCGATATTCCAAGTTTGGAATTGCTCAGATACTCGCTTAACAGTCGAGCACACCAGACGATGCGTACTTCGCATAAGGACCCGAGATGGTCAACGCGATAAGCCAACGTTCTCATTTCTACAACTTTCAAAAACGAAGAGAATCCAACTAGAAATAGAGAGTCCTCATCGCATCCACGCAATGCTAACTCTCCACCAAAAGGTTAGATTCCAAATTTGACAATTACCTCGAAAACAAATCCATTTTCCAAATAAGCAGTTTACAAATGAACACCACGACAACCAAAGGAGAAATCACTCGAACGCCCAAACCAAATACTTGCGGTTTGTCTGAATTTGGAAAGAATCAACACGCCAACACAGCGCCAACTCAAATTGCGGAAAATACAAGTCAACGACACAAAACTCAAACGAGAATCAAGAAAACGCCTAATTATCCCACGAATCATCCTTTGCCACAGTTCCTCGCTTCTAGGAATAAAATTTCTCTCGAACATTGAAATTCGAATTCACTGCCTACCACATGAGCTTAAACCTCTTAGTTAAACATCCTCAAATTATGCTCAAATTGAAATACATCATCCACACCATTGTGGAGATGCTATATTGAATCCACCGAATACTCTAAGTAACTCGTTCTACTAACCAAAATTGATTTGATAGAAGGCGTTCAAAGCAACACAGAAGAGGTCCCACACAATGACATTACCTCCAATTTCCAAGAACAACTCAAAATTCTTAGCACGCACGTTCATATACTTCATCAGAAGGGTTCTATCGATTATCATCCCACTGCTCAGGAAACTCTATTATTCCACTCTCTCTACACACAACCATTAAGTGACCAAAGGTCTAGCATGAAAATGCAAAGCCCAGATTTAACCTGCAAGACTTCTACTACAAATTGCAATTATAACAGATAGGGAAATCAATGGATTGAATCTACAACATTCCCATAATTCTAACATACTCACTTATTGACATTCTCAAAAATTACCCACATAATCTCGCAATCTTATCCAATTGCGTTACTCTATAAAATTAATCAAGGTCTCCATACCTTCGATAATCCTCAACCTTTTAACATGAACTGAAGTTCTGGAATTTCTCTATACCATAGGTTCTACTCAATCGTAACACTATTCAGACTTACTTCGAAGCCAAACATTCCATGTGAATCAATATTTTTTTTCAAGAGATACAGATCAAATCGATTTCACATTCTTCTACTCCTCCAATAACTTGGTAGCAAAATATCACCACTACCAAAACTTAACCACCACCAAACAGTTGCCAATAAACACTTTTGTAAAACCCTGCAACAAAACTTTTGGGTCTTTCTCAAAAGAAAGAGGCGAATAAGGACAAGCTTCGTCACACATAAAAACGTTGCTCATCCCAACGAGCATGAACCCAAAAGAATATTATGATAATGGGGATCTTAGAAAACGAAAGCTGAGTTCACAGTTGAGGGCACACATCCCTCAAGAGAGAATAGCAAATAACATCCGATACGAAAGAAAGACATTGCGATTGAAACTCGACATCTCTTGAGCGGAAAGAGCAAGAAGTTTAGGAACGATTCAAATAATCACAAGTTACAAAACTTGACTCAAATTATCAAATACTCTACTGCACTCTTTCCTTTAACACAGCAATTAGTTCTTAAACTAATAACACCTTGCCACATGAACAAAGTAAGTTCTTTAGTTCAACCCACGGAACTACTTAAGAACAAATAAAATTTTTCAACACGCCAAATTTGTTCGAAACAGTTCATCTACTCATGAAACATGTAATCCAAATGACCTCAGCCACAAAACAAGCATTTTCCTTTACAGGACTTCACGAAAAGCAAACGGATTCTCAATGAAAGCGGCGAAAATTTCCTTTGATTGCAACATCACTTTGCGAACTCAAACCAAGGAGACTTTAGGACTAAATCACACGAAACTCTTAAGAAGCAATAGGATATCTCCATGCACCATTTTACTTAAAACAATTTCAGTTACCAGAATATTCACGAACTCCAAAAGGTCACGGAAACTAGACTTGAAGTATTCTCATTTAGGCGGTATCACAGAGGTGATTATTTTACTATAAGTTTCAACATCAATCTCACAACGTCAATTAGAAAACACCTCGAAAGACTCATGCGAAAAGAATGGGTCGAATATTTCTCAAAAGAAGAGGCACATGAAAACGATTTTCACCAACTAGAAAATCATTTACCACTCGCCACAAACACCGGACCAAGGAGAAAACCAATTAAGCAATGAACTCATTGAACATAAGGGGAGTCCACAGTTGAAAGCATAAGCCTCAAAAGAAGAGAATGTCTGACCTTAGCAGATAAGAACAACGAGCATTCAATATTAAAGTGCTCGCATCACGGAAGAACTATTATAACTTTGCAACAAATCGTTTTACGCGGCAGACTTCGTTTACCAAAATAAACTTGAACCCCCAAAAGGTCATGAACACAAAACTTGAAATTGGATCATTTTAGAAACAACAAGAAAGGTGGTCAAACTTCTTTCTCTATAAAAGAATCAACATTACTGAACATTTCATTAAGAGCAATAACATACGTTCCTGATAATAATCAATTTACATTACTATCATATCAATAAACCTTCTAAAGGAAACACGACAAAGTGTGTCTTAGAAAACTCCAGCATTAAATGGGATTGTAATAACAACTTATTCTAGAAAAGAAACGTGGTGTGAAATACACAAAGCTTAAACAAACCTCTCACACAACACCACAAAACCTTAGAAAAAGGTATCGACACTTTTTTTTCAAAGAGAGGTTCTAAACTCCAACACTCCAACTACTCCAAAAGAAACGAGCAGAATCAAAATATTCTTCAATGAACTTTGTAAAAGATGATTCCCATTCTCCAAAATATCAAACGGTGAACCAGGTCACCTTAATCAACAGGAGAGATAGGACCATCATATACAAAATATATGATCTTGCCAATACCAACGTTTACAAGTAGTCAAGAGAGTTCAGTAGTCAAAAGACAAGAGATTATTTTGAAAAACAAATAGGGACCAATAGAAACCCGTAGCCCACAACTTTGTTTGAGTACAACTTCCAACTTAATCACAACACATCACCACAAATGGGTTTTAACACTATTCTTCAGAAAAGAGATGCATTATACTTCAACAAACAGAATGATCCAATAGAAATACGTAGAGCCAAAGCTTTCTCGGGTTAACGGACTTGCAACAGAAAACTCTCATTATACAACTATCAAATGAGTAAATGAGTCGCTCTTTTCAAAGGAGAAAGAAGGAACGATCATGGAAATTTCAATATTACTAATTGTGAAGATCACGAGAGTAAAAACAAATTAACGATTCGAAAAACAATAATGGTTTAGAATACCATTAAAGACTCATTGAAACTCATCAACTACCAAGAACCATGAACCCAAAAGAAATTCATCCACCACCACCGGACAAGAATTTGTCAAATTCAGAATTCAAGGAAGAGAACGACTTTCTAAAGTAATCCACAAGAAATATGCAAGGCCAATGCACACTTAATAAAGAACTTTGCAAAAGAAATCTTCCAACGCCCGAAATTCTAAGCGAACAAATAAGTTAAATTTTCCAACAGGGGTAAAGCATAACTTCCGTGAAAAGATAAATCTTACAATTTAACTATGCTCACGCGGAGCAGTAATATCACAATAGTCGAAAGTACAATAACTGTTTCAAAGAACGATCAGAAACCTACTGGAGCTTGCCCTCCTCATTATAACCCTCCTTTCAAAAGAAATTCACGAACTACAAGAAACTACAACTAGAAAACCAGATACAAATTTGAGAAAGACAACAACTTCAACAATGATCTCAGGCTCAACACAGAACTATGGAACAGGGGTAAGAACTTCTCTACTCTCATACCACGAACAGTGGTGTAGCCTGGCAAAACCCAGGACAACAACCACGAACTCAACTGCTCAACGTCCGCTACCGATACGCACAGCTAATGCAATCAATTATGAATATATAGGATCATCTCATCACAATCATAGAATAATTCATAGATATAGGATACCACATCATGTCATAGATTAACAACATGAGAGATAGTACAGAAACAATTCTACACAGTACTTACTATATAATGAACCAAATCACTAGAAATGCGGAAGCAATGGATTTCTCAAACCCCACCTACTGTGCACAGTGTGTCATTTTAATACTTTTCTACTAACCACGGACCTAAAGCCCACTCTGATACCAACTGTAACACCCTGGCTATTCGGAAGCCAAGATGTCACACAAATCTAACAAAGATACTAATAGTACACAACATTACCAAGTTAATCAGGCTCAATCATCAATATCCCATAAGGAACGACGATAAACGATTAACAATTTCATGGGAAGGAATGGAAAACAGTCATAAAACGACGTACAGTAAGCATTACCGAAATTGGATTATTACAATCTGGAAATTTATCAAATAGTTGACATGACTGAAAGATAACATTAGTTATTATGGTTTGATAAAGGTGTTGTGCAGCGTGCTGGACTACCCCACAAAAGGTCTTGCCTTCTTCCTCATTTACCTAAAAAAAAAACAAAGCAAGGATGAGCCAAAGACTCAGCAAGTACATTTAACGAATAACCGAAACATCAAGAGAACAAGATAATCACAATCCACTTGTAAACACTTCTCTGAACATTTATGAAAATGCATAGATTGGAATAATGCAATGAAGGAATGGATGCTCACAACTTATACTGGTATAGTGGTGACACACCGTCGGTGTTCACTTAAGCCGTACTTAACAAAGTACGGGGACCTCAAATACCGTATGAAGAGCGTTTCATACGGTGTCCAACATTGCCCACATTGGAATGGTGGGTCTTACGTGCCCATACGGAATTGATGGGACTTAATCAAATTTCCACTCCGTGACGGAAGCGAAGCATGCATGAATGGAATGAATCATGTATCACAAGAAACATAAATATTGAAATCTATCCACATCATGAGCACAACGCAAGAACAATCATATATTCGACACATCATCATGCATTCCTTTGAAAACAACACAAATTAACAAACAGTACTTGCCTTTCGCGTTGCGACGCGTTAGTAGGCAACGAAGGTGTTCCCACACGCGATGCTTCGCCGCCTACACAAATATGTTCCCGAAATAAGAACAACGATATTACATTGCTACCGGTGTTCTACAATATCTTCTAACTACCCAATATACCGCACAGACTCGACTTGAAAATAAACTATTCAGCCAGATTTCAGCCCTTCTGATCAGCGGTACGGGTTAAATTGTAATTAAATATCCGTAACTCATAATTAATTGAAACCAATGCTCAAATAATCTTAACGCACCAGGCTACAAAACTCTAGTTGGTGGAATCCTTTGATTCGGCCAAAACAGTGGCCTAAATAACAGTTGAAAACACTAACAGATATCTGCCCAGATTTCAGAACAGTGATAAAGAAAATGATGTAACTTTTATTATACTGATCCAATGGAGGTGATCTTTATCAACTTGGAAAGATAATTTAAAGGGATACAATAACCTATTTGGGTGGGAGTTCTGAATCTGACTGTAACTAGATAAAAACCGAGGAGCAACCGACAGTCTCTAAAATCTCTGACAGACAGAGTAGTGTGCGGTTAAAAATTCATATCTCCTAAACCGTAACTCCAAATAAGATGATCTCGGTGCCTAAAGAAACATAAGATCAATGGCTACAACTTTATAAGAGGTGGGAAGATCAGAAAACGTACGGAACTTACCCAAATCTGACAAACAAATCTAGCGCACGACAGGGAGGAGGGTGGCGGCCGGTTGGAGAGGGGAGGGTGGCGGCTTGGGAGGGAGTGGGAGAGAGGGGATAGGCTAGGGTTTGGGGATGAGGAAAAAATCCCCCCTTGGCTGGCCCCTCTCATGGGCCCCTCCTGGGCTGCGGCCCAGGCCCAGGTTGTCGAAAGATCCCTAAAAACCCCCCGCCGATTCAGGAAATTTCAGTTCTTGTTTGCATTTTCCCTCCCCAGCTGCTTTTCTAATTACCTAATCTGAATCCGGGGTATTACACAAACATTCTTATCAATTCCACTGCAGCTTGAACCAAAGAGTTAACTAACTATGAGACTATGACAGTGACATGATAAGCAGTTCATTGATCTTGCAACGAAATTCACAAAAATAAATGTCTGAAAGTGTTAACTAGCTATGAGCCTAACTTCATTTGCTGCAACTAAATAATGTACCATTTCAACATCAAGCATGATTCTCAGAGCACATTACTTGCAAAAGGTACTATTTCAGTTTTGCTAAAGTACTGGCCAAAGATATCATTATGGGAATTCAAGCACTCACTTATCCCTCCTAAAAATCCTGGACATGTGCTATATGAAAACAGGAACAGTAATCAATTTCAGTTGGAAGTGCTCCTGAGCTATATGAATGAACATAAACTGTTTTAAAACCGAGAATGGTGTGTGATCTCACATGTCAGTGACTCATTCACTAAACGCGATTGAAATTAGATATTTATTATCTTTTCGGCTGGTCCCACTTGTCATTTACTTGGTACCTTTAACTACTGTTGTTAAGAGTTAATCATCGTTTAAACATGTGGGTCCCACTGGCAGTGAGAGAGAGAGGAAGGGAGAAGCTGGGTGCGCATGGCCGAGCGCCATGGTGAGCTCGCCGATGGCGAACAGCGCGATGACAAGGCTCGGGGATGGGAAAAATGGATTCTTTTCTCGACGGTGATGCCACCGGGTGGTGGTGAAGGCCGAAGAGATGGCCGAAGGCTACACCGGAGATGAGCAGCGGAGCTCCTCGGGTTCAATGTGGTTTTCAAGATTAAGCAAATCGGTGGCAAAAGGAGGTGCACATTAGCTCTAGGAGGCTACTACGATGCTACACGCAGCAGCTCGGGGACCAATGGTCACCGAAGCGGCAGCAACAAGGCTTCATGGCGGCTCATGGTAGCTACAACGAAATGTACGCTACACTAGGTAATCCTTCGATCTATTGCATGCAAAAGCTCTAGGAGACTACTAGAAGCTCACCATATAATGCACGCAAAAGCTCTAGGAGACTACTAGAAACTCACCAAGGTCCTTGACGGCGATGGGGGGATACCGGAGCGGCTTGACGACGTTGAGCAGCGGCGACGCAAAGGAGGCTCTCGTTGACGGCGTGCTACGTGGATGGAGATGTTACAATGAGGTACGCATTAGCTTGCATGCACACTGAGAATGGTAGGGATAGACGGAATTGACCAAAGACTCACCGAGGTGGTGGCTAACTGGAAAAGAGTTGCGGTCGCCGAAATTGAGGAAGATGGTCGATTCGGGGGATTCCCTGTGTTTGAATCCTCGTTAACCGAAGGATAAGCATCAGTGAGGTTTAAGACACGAAGTGACATGGTCAGGTGAGGTTCAAACTCACTAGAACGTCAAAACACGAAGATCTGGAATGGGGTATGCGTCGGAGGTGAAGAAAACAATGGCTTGTCCGCGCTACAGGGTTCCCAAAGCTACATTAAGCAAGAAAGGAGCATTAGTGAAGTAAGGGGCGCGTGATGACGCAGTTGGTGGGGGTAAGGAGGCTCGCTAGAGAAGATAGCGTTGTCGAGCTTGCTCACCGGTGTCGAGAATGACGCTCTCGTTCCCGATGAACTAAGGAGCGAGAAGCTCTGGTTCTTGGTGGGAGGCGAGAATGGCGAGCTGGAAATTCTGTGACGTGGTCGGAGGCTTAAGTACAGGTGAGTAGAGTGCGAAAAAGGTGGCGAGAATTTACGGCCGCAGCGAGGATCTCGCGCTCAAGCTTCAGCATCTCCGCCAGCGGGGGAGTTGGGCACCATTAAGGAGATGGTGTCGGACCCAAATTTCGCAAATCCAAATCATTTGTACAAACACTATACTATTCCCTGGATCAGTAGATAGTACTCATAGATACATTGCTGAATCATTTTATACATGGTTTAAAACTATACCATTCATTAATTTAACATATCAGAGTTTACATAGACCGCATCGGGTCAAGTTTTACAATAAAAGCCAAACAGACCAAACTGATTACATTACAACAGTAGCGGAAGCAAAAGGGGGATAGCATATCTCTTCACAGGCAACCGACTGGCCTGTGTGCGTCCGATATTAACTAAGGACTTGGATAATATTGGATGCAAGCAAAGCACCAACGGAGTCAGCTGTACTGAGGCGAGACCTAGACTAAAAGAACTAAACTACTCCTCATCATCTCCTGGGCCTCCAACTTCTGAATCTGCGTAATACTCGTAATGTACATGATTTCTTACTTCTGAAAATTTTGGGGTAAAGAAAGAAGGACCCTCCTGATCCTGGGAAGTTGGATCGCTTAATTTCTAAGGGCTGAGATGTTGCAACTGCTTATATTGCAATCATGGCTAATCTATGGAAGCGTGGCATATGGCAGCATATCCGCTCAGCTATGGCAGCATCCCTCGATGTGATGAACTTGATTAATTAGACTATGCTCTAACTATCACTCGACGATATTTAAAGCGATCGCCGACCGGAAATTACTCGAAAACAAAAAGGCTAATCTAAAAAAAATACTCGAAATATAAAAATATAGATGAAACTCTTTTTTAAAGCTCTTTTAGCTTCATTCTTGTATAGAGATTTGAACGGATAATTGTATCCTCTACCTATTCACGTAACAATGTCTTGTGCATATATTATTTTTCTTTTTTTCTTTGAGCAAGGATTATAACCCTTTTATTTTTAAAATTACCAAGCAATATCTCTCTCTAAGTACTAATAACATGATATCGAATGCCTGCTATAGTTCAACTTTAATTAGAGCCCGCCAGATTAAAGGGCAGATGTTTTGTTTTTTCTATAGATTTTCTAGCATATTCCTCTCTTTTTTTCTAATAACGTCCAATGGTCGCTGTTAAATAGGATGGTGCCTCGGCTTCCTACATGCACGACACCTTCTTTTTCGAGGGATCACGCGTTCACATGATAGTTGTACGCGTTCACATGATAATTGTATGCGTTCACATGATAGTTGTAATCTATATATGTGTAACTCATATAATCTGATTTTAACAGTCAAAGATAGTGTTACTTTCCTCGCTTACATGGTATCAGAGCGGTGCCGCTCCTGAGCCACCGCCTCCACAGCTTCCGTCGACACGGCCCTCCCTCCACGGCCTTCCGAGCACCCCGTCTACCGTCGTCCGCGAGACTTTCATCTTCACCGAATTTAGGTCTAGTCAGATTGTCCGCCTTGGCGACATTCCGACTGCGGAGGCGTGTTAGACAGGATGGTGCATCGGCTTCCTACATGCATGACGACTTCTCTTCTGAGGGATCACACGTTCACATGATAGCTGTACGCGTTCACATGATAACTGTACGCGTTCACATGATAGTTGTAATCTATATATGTATAACTTGTGTACTCTAATTTTAACAATCAAAGATAGCATTACTTTTCTCGCTTACAGTCGCTACAGTTCGTCTTTAATTAGAGCTCACCCAATTAAGGGCCAGATATTTCCTTTTTGTGAGAATTTTTAGAATATTTATCATTTTGCTTATTACTTGTAAAACAATTGTCGTGAGTTTTTATTATATAATAGATGAGAACTTATAATGCCTTTTTTAAACAAAACTTTACATTAATTAGTAAATATTCTTAAAAACTAACTAGATTTCATATGACATTAACCGCAAAACTAGCCATTCAACTTTAAAAATTAATTTAAATTGGAAATAGAAAAAAAATTGGTTCAAAATTTAATAATGTTGATATTTGACTATGGTTTTTTATTAAATGCCCCCAAAAAAT
Organism: Hsuehochloa calcarea; assembly: GCA_036346395.1. Taxonomy (NCBI): domain Eukaryota; kingdom Viridiplantae; phylum Streptophyta; class Magnoliopsida; order Poales; family Poaceae; genus Hsuehochloa; species Hsuehochloa calcarea. The sequence continues at coordinate 4,799,962 of CM070593.1, read as the reverse complement.
AAAGAGTAATAAAGTTAACGGTTGCCATTAAATTTCAAATTGAATATTTTGGCTTCCAAATTTTAATTTGAGTTTGATATTTAAAACACGAGTCAGTGCTACTCGATAAAAGGAGAGAGATGCTAGAAAGAGTCACAAGTAAGAAAAGTACACTATTAAACCGTTGCAAAACACCCACCTTGCTCAAAACCGCCATGGTTTTGGCTGACTCGGCATATACGTGGACATGTTTAGCTGATATGGCATTCATGTATTCATGTTGAGTCGGCAAATCTTTACTACGGATTCATGTTTAGCTGACATTTTATAAACCAGCAACTTACGGAGCAGATATATGTAACTGAGTGGAATGAATAGGTACCTCTTCATCAAGCAAAACAAAGTTGATACGTAGGATTGTGTTTTCAAGGGCAGCATCGATCAACATATTCATTTGTTCTTGTGACTCTAACGCGGATTCGCCATCGGTGTGATTCCTATGGCACGTCCTTTAGCAAAGAGTACTCTATTTTCCTGAACATGGGTAAAATGAATATGTATGTTGTGTAGGGGTGATCTAAGAAGTTTGGGTTGAAGCAATATGCCTTCGTGGGAACAGAACATAGCATAGGGAAATAAAGCATGCTGCCTAGTATTGGATGCTGTGTCGATATCACTAGAACTATAGAGTAATAATCAACAGGTATATAAGAATGTAAATAGAGCTGAACATAGTGTCGATATCACTAGAACTATAGAGTAAATTGAACTTATTTAAAAGGAAATGAAACTAAAAGTAGAAATAAAATGAGATTCATAATTTTATAACTGTAAAAAATAACTATGACAATATGGATTCCCATAGTAATTTGATTATTAAATTAAATATCCTAAAAAAATAGTTAGAAATTAAAGCTGCTTTCGAATTTTAGGATTGCTTCAAAGGTTGGGGTGCGCGCGCGCACTTTTGTTCCCGAGAAGCATCCAAGCATACCCAAAATTCCTTAGTTATACACACACGCTAAAGGATAGTGGTCCTTCAGAAGGAAAGAGAAAAGGAGAGAGGGAAGGACATGAGCAATTGCATCTTCACATTTTCTCAATTGCATCTTCACATTTTCTCTCCATTCCTCTGTTTGTGTGTTCCTGTGAGTGCGTGCAACAATGGCGGAGCTGGTGACCGGCATGCTGGTTGGTCCACTGGTGTCCATGGTCAAGGACAAGGCGTCCATCTACCTCCTGGAGCAGTACGAGGTGATGGATGGCATGGAGGAGCAGCATGAAATCCTCAAGCGCAAGCTTCCAGCAATCCTTGACGTCATCACCGACGCCGAGGAGCAGGCGGCAGCACGCAGAGAAGGGGCAAAAGCCTGGCTTGAGGCGCTCAAGAAGGTGGCTTACGAGGCAAATGAAGTCTTCGACGAGTTCAAGTACGAGGCGCTACGCCGCGAAGCCAAGAAGAAGGGGCACTACAGCAAGCTCGGCTTCGATGCAGTAAAACTCTTTCCCACTCACAATCGTATTGTGTTCCGTTACAGGATGGGCATCAAGCTCCGCAGGATCCTGCAGGCCATTGAGATCCTTGTGGCTGAAATGAATGCCTTTAGGTTCAAATACCGACCACAACCGTTGGTCTCCAAGCAATGGAGGCAGACGGTTTCTGTTATGATCGACCCAGAGAATATTGCCAGCAGATCGAGAAAGGAAGATAAGCAGGAGATTGTTAGGAAATTGCTTCGTCCTGCCAACCCGGAGGACCTCACGATCCTTCCCATAGTTGGGATGGGGGGCCTGGGCAAGACCACCTTAGCACAGCTCATCTACAATGACCCTGAAATTGGGAAGCATTTCCAGTTGCTGCCATGGGTGTGTGTATCTGACAACTTTGATGTTGATTTTGTTGCTAAAAGCATAGTTGAAGCAGCTCCCAAGGTAAAGGATGGTAAACCAAAGAAGGGTGTCCAAGAAGAAAAGGATGATAGTAAACCAGTAAGAGATGATACATCCTCAACACCGCTGGGTAAACTTCAAAATTTACTGAGTGGGCAGAGATACCTTCTTATTCTGGATGACATATGGAAGCATGATGCTGATAGGGAGTGGGAAGATAAGTGGGAAAAGCTAAAGACGTGCCTTCAACATGGTGGTGTTGGAAGTGCGGTATTGATTACAACTCGCGATGAAAGAGTCGCTAAACTAATGGGTACAGTTGAAACCCATAACCTCACAGCTTTGAAGAATAAATTCATAAAGGAAATTATCATGAAAAGAGCATTCAGTTTGCAAAAGGAAGAGGAAAGGCCTATTGAGCTAGTTAACATGGTTAATGAGTTTGTGGAGAGATGCGCTGGGTCTCCCTTGGCAGCGAAAGCACTGGGCTCTGTACTACGTACCAAGACAAGGAAGGAAGAATGGGAGGCTGTGTTAAGCAAAAGCAGCGTCTACAGCAGGGACACTGAAATTTTACCTATACTCAAGCTCAGTTATGATGACTTGTCGTCACCCATGAAGCAGTGCTTTGCTTTCTGTGCTGTGTTTCCCAAGGATTATGAGATTGATGTGGAGATGCTGATCCAACTATGGATGGCAAATAGCTTTATCCCAGAAGAAAAAGGTGTGCGTCTTGAAACCACAGGTACACACATTTTCAATGAGCTGGCCTCAAGGTCATTCTTTCAGGATGTGAAGCGAGTCCCAATTGGCATAGATAAAAGCAAGCATGGGTATTGTTCTAGAATAATATGCAAGATCCATGATCTTATGCATGATGTTGCATTGTCAATTATGGAAAAAGAATGTGTTACTATAACTGAGAATCCTAGTCAAAGGGACAGGTTACCAATTACTGCTCGTCATTTATTTTTGTCATGTTATGAACAAGAAGCTATTTTGAATGATTCTCTGAAGAAAGGATCTCCAGCTATCCAAACACTGCTATGTGATAAATATTCTTGTAGTTCATTGCAGCATTTATCAAAATACGGCTCCGTACGTGCATTACAACTCTGCCAAGATAAGAGTGCATTCCTGCTGAAACCAAATCATCTGCATCACCTGAGGTATCTGAATCTCTCGGGTAGTAGTATCAAAACACTTCCTGAAGATATAAGCATCCTGTATAATCTACAAACGTTGAACCTTTCTGGCTGTGACGAACTGCGTCGACTTCCAAAGCATATGAAGTATATGACTGCCCTCCGTCACCTCTACACTCATGGATGCACAAGGTTGAAGAGCATGCCTCCAGACCTCGGACAACTCACTTCCCTACAGACACTCACACGTTTTGTAGTGGGTGCTGGCTCTCATTACAGTAATCTCGGAGAACTGCGGGACTTAAACCTTGCTGGTCGACTAGAGCTGCATCAGCTAGAAAATGTGACAGAAGCAGATGCAAAAGCGGCCAATCTCAGGAATAAGAAGGAACTCACCGAACTGACTTTAATATGGACGAATTGTGAAAAAGAGGAACAACATTATCATAAGGTGCTGGAGGGTCTCGAACCGCATGACGGTCTGCAGACTCTAAAGATACACGAAAGTAGATGTTTTCCAACATGGATCAGTATGTTGAAAAACTTGGTTGAGTTGTGTCTATCTGGTTGTGATGAGTCCCATAGGCTTCCTCCATTGTGGAAGCTACCAGAACTACGAGTTCTTTGTTTGGCAAGATTGAAAAAGTTGCAGTGCTTGTGCAGCGGTGATACACCATTCACATTTCAGAAATTGAAGGAGCTTAAGCTAGAAAGCCTGCTGGATTTTGAGAGATGGTGGGAAACAAATGAGAGACTAGAAGGGCAGCTGTTGTTTCCACAACTTGTGAAGCTGTTAGTTGTGGATTGCGAAAAGCTGACAGCATTACCAGAAGCACCCCCGCTTGGAGATCATACCACGGCATGCTCTGCATTTCCAGAATTGAAAGATGTCAAACTGGATGGTCTGACAAGTTTCGAGAGCTGGGGGGCGACGGGAGGAACAGATGGTGAACAGCCAATCTTCCCTAACCTCGAGAGTGTTCATATTGTGGAATGCCCAGAGTTGACAACTCTACCTGAGGCACCAAAGCTCAGTGTATCATCCATAGGGAACGACAACCAACAGATTTTCCCATGCGTAGCTAGATATATGGCTTTATTGACCAACCTGGATTTGGAGCACCAAGACAAAGAAACAACATCGCCAGCTGAGCATAGTTTGACTGAATTGGTGGAATCCCCTCTAACAGTTATGGTGTTACGTGGCTGCAACGTGTTCTTCCGCTCAGGTGCACTTGCGCTATGGACATGTTTTGTACAGCTTCAAGATCTGGAAATTCGTAGCTGCGACGCGCTCGTCCACTGGCCAGAGAAAGAGTTCCAAAGCTTGGTATCCTTGACGAGATTAAGTATTTCGGAGTGCAACAAACTGGCTGGATACGCAGAAGCTCCTGAGCAATCAGCGTCAGAAAGTAGTCAACTCCTGCCACGTCTCGAGTCTCTAGAGATAGAGTATTGTGGAAGTTTGGTAGAGGTCTTCAACGTCCCGGCATCTCTCAGGAAAATGTATATCCGGAGATGCGATAAACTTGAGTCCATATTCGGCAAGCAACATGGCAAGTCAGCATTAATTAAAGGGTCTTGCAGTGACGTCATAGCGTCCACAGCTTTAATCTGTGCCTCCACAAGTGTACCAGAGTCATCATCATCAGCAAGGGAGCATTTCCTTCCTCCACCTCTGGAATCTCTAATAATATGGTCGTGTGATGGCTTGACAGAGCTTCCCGATCTTCCTTCCTCCATCAAGGAACTAGACATTCGGGTCTGCAGTAGGTTGAAATCACTGAAATCTCGCTCGGGAGAGCTCCCATCGTTGGAACGCCTCATGCTCTGGAGGTGCGAAACACTGGCATCCCTACCGGATGGGCCGCAAGCATACTCCTCTCTCCGACAACTTATGATTTCTGGGTGTCCTGCTATAAAAACACTCCCTAGATGCCTTCAGCAACGACTGGGCAGCCTCCTGTTGAAAGATCTGGATGGCCTTTACGAAGGTACACACCAATTTGTCTCTTTGCCACATTTCAGCAACAAATTAAAGCATTCCATCTTTATGTTCAGACTTGAAATGCAAATCCATTGATGGGATTGGTGGGGAATAGTCTAAACTTGATTAGCCGGTTTGCAAAATGGAAAGTGCAATTTTCAATTTTCGTTGCTCCAAGCCCTGGTGCTCTGCACCGAGAAGGAATTCGTCTCGTGTTACAAATTTTTCCTGATCTAGTATTCAGTTAGCGTCCAATTAGGTTTGGCTCACGGATGCATTAGCTCAAGCGAATAATATGTTTTCATGTCAACTTGCGAATTATGTCCTGCTATAAAAATGGATCGTTTATCAAGTTATAAAAATTTATGTGATAGTTGGAATTTATAAATGTCCTGCTATAAAAACACTCCCTAGATGTCTTCGTGAAGGTACACACTAATTACTTGAAATGCATGTTTTAAGCTTACGAGATATAGTTCACACTTGACATGCATGTTCTAAACTTGCTTAGCCCTATTAGCAAAATGGAAAGTGCAATTAATTCCCCATACTAGTTCCCATGCCTCACGTCCTGGATCGTTTATCAAGTTATAAAAATGTATGTGACAGTAGATGTTGATTGTTTTTTTTGTGTAACTGTCACACATGCACACTTACTAGTGAGTAGTGAGTATTAAATGTAGTTTGATAGATATAATAGCATCAGCAGTACAAGCGATAAAATGGAACAGATTCTTTTTAGTTTTCTTAGTGCTTTTGTAGCGTTAATTTTTCATGGTACATTAATTTGTACAGATATGTTCTGACCTCTGACGTCATTTTTTATCAGGGCCTAGGCTATTGAAACCAAAGACGTGGAAATATGTCATCCATAAAGATGAGTGAGCTATCAAGCAGGTTTGTAATATCAACACTGTCTGGATCCTTTATTTTTTACGAGTACTAGTAGAATTTATTAAAGTCAATGCTTCTTAATCTAATGATATATCAAGTCTATTGAAACAAGCCACTTGCCATCTTTAGGGCCAAATCACAATGCTTCTTACACTACTTGGCATGTTTGTTTAGGGCCTAAGCTTTTTCTGGTATTGATTGTGTATAGCTTCTTTGCAGAACTGTTCCCGCACATAGAGATGGCGAAGAGCTCACTTGGGAGTAGAACTATTCCCATGCAAAACTCGCCACCCTTAAGAGAATGCCCCTGTAAAGACCTTGCCTCGTTGAATTGCAAGATCTAATAATCGAAAAGCTTAGAATACCTAAATTTGAATTACCTCTGTGAATAGATGGATATTCGTTCAATGTAATATGTTCCAGGATGCAAATTCAAAGCAGCTTGTCCAGCTGAAACCTGTTTATGGAAAACAAGCGTGTTCCCAGAAAGATATCCTGTTTGAGTCAGTACTTGTATTATTCCACCTTTATTTATGTGTAGCCATGCAAAGAATTTGTGACGCTTTAGGTACATCATCATATTTCTTGTTTCATGTAATGTAAAAGTCTGTCATGATTATTATCTGCCAACAATTTGGAATGCCGTTGTGACTCTTTGACTTTTATCTTCTTCAGCTACATTTTCAACTGTGCCATTCTCTTCCAAAATTTTCCTTTTTCAGATTAAGTAGAAGGTCGAGTACTCGTATTTGTAAACTATTTAGTTTCGTGAGTTACATTTAGTTTTAGTGTGCAGCAGTAAGATGGCAAATATCCATCAGGCCCTCACTATTGATGAATCTGTAGTACACCGTAGGACTCGTTTGGAACCTAGGATTTTCACAGGAAAATCGTAGGAAACAAGAATCCATAGGAATTGGCGACTGTAGATGCCGTTTGGTTCGCACAAACTGCTCAAAGGAATTCCACATGATTACTGTTCACCACCCGGACTGGATGAAAAGATTCCTAGGCGAGCGAGCATGAGGGGGGAAAGACAAACTCACCATCGAAAACACTATCATATGTTCAAGTTTTCCCTTAGTTAATCATTAATGAGACCAAGGGAAAACTTGAGCACATGATATGATCACATGAGCAACCGCAAATAGCAAATGGCATTGTTCGAAACATTCATGTCTAGGGGGGAAATTAGATCTTTCATATGGAAATGGGAAGATGAAAGGAAGCTTACATGTCTGGTAGATGCGGCCCTTGCTTGCTTGATCACCTCCAATGGCAACTGTATAAGCCTTTGTTTTGCAATCCTTAGATGCTTTACCCAGACCATTTCAACAACACGGTTAAGTTTTTTATTACATACAGTACCTACAAAAAATTTCTAGGAAAAAATAACCTATGTTAGTAGTAATAATAATAGATTAACTAAATGTTGAATGAACAAAAAACAAGACACAATCAAATGTTACCTCATAAATGGCCAAAGACTGACGAGTCAAACATTTTGAATATGTCTATTTATCCCATTCAGTTGTTGGACAGTAAGGCATCTGTGCATATAAGTGGAAGAATTAATAACACCAATAGATTGTTTAATAAATTAGCTTTGCACACTAAAATTAGTAGTAGTATCAGACATCGTCCTTTCGTAGTACATGGTGCATTCAATATCAGCAAAGACCAAACCAAGTCAAAAATATGATATGAACGATGGAAGCAATGTTGTACAGAAGGCTGCAAGTATTTCCTGTTGTATCAAACTACATTTTGGACCTTCGATGGCCAACCAAAAGACTAAACATCTCAAGAAACTCCTATAGTGCAGCGAGAGTTGTCCGGGCGATCTACTCCTGCATTGAAGAAAAAATCAACAACAAAAGCTGAATTAACGGCGATCTACTCCTGCATTGAAGAAAAAATCAACAACAAAAGCTGAATTAACTCACAGATCCATGGCATAGCAACAAAACTCATTAACACATATTTCTATTCACCCCATCTGAAGGAAGACTGTAACATCTTCAATCTTCAGAGCATTGTAATTTGGATTAAAATTTTTTTCAAATCAAAATTTTGATTCAAACTTACCTGGGATTGAGCCGTCTCGGCCCAGTTCTTCCCGGCCCGGTCCGTCCGCCCCTCTGGCCCGGTAGTTCCGCCGCACCCCCCCCCCTTGTCTCCTCTCCCGCAACGCCTCCGGCGCTCCCGCAATCATGCCCTGGCCGACCTGCGCCCGCCTCCTCCACCGTGCCGCCCGGTCGACCCACCTCCACCGCTGCGCGTCACCACATCACCGCGCCGCGCCTTGCTGCTTCGCCGCTTTGTCACCCATTGTTTCCACCGCCTCGGCGGCTATAAGAAGGGCCAGACCCCATGCCTCCTCCCGAACGTCGCTTTGCCTCCCCCTTCTTCCTCGCCGAGCCAAAGCCGCCCGAGCTCCCGCCTTGGCCGCGTCGACTCCGCGCCGTTCGTCCGTACCGGTAAGCCCTAGCCCGGCCAACCCCGCCGCCGACTCCCCCTCGCCACTCGGGATCCTCCTCCACCCCTTCGTTCCTAACACCGGCGCCGCTTCCGCTCCCAATCGTTGCCGCCCCTCCTCTGTCTCTCTCTCCCCCGCCGAGGTTGCCAGGTGGGCCCGTGCACAGTAACGCCCTCCCGTGGATCGGGTGCACGGCCCCGTAGACCCGCCCGTGTACTGTGCTGTGAACCAGTGCACTGTGATGTGAACCATTTTCTTTTTCCCGATTTAAATCCAATTCAAAATTCGGAAACTCCATTCCCCTCCGTTCTAACTCCAAAAATTATGAAACTTGTTCCAAAATTTTTCTAAATTCAAGATCTTGCTAATGGCACAGGTCTTGTTTATTTTAGAGTTTATTTATTATTGTTTTGGTATTTATTTGCTCTCTTTGTCTGTTGTGCATTTTTCCGGTATATTCGTCCGATTAAGATTCGAAGGCGGGGAAGATCTCCAACTTGATCAAAAACAAGAATACCAAACCCTCTTGCCTTTAACCAAGGCGAGTCAATACTTTTATCATTTTGAGCCTACATTTTATGCAAATTTATATTTATTTAAATTATCAAAATTGCATGCTTTAATTTTTTAATCAAATGCATGTTAAAACTTAAGGTAGTTAAATACTCATTTGATGATTACTTAATTAATATGCCATCCATTGATAATTGAACATATTATTCATTGTCACCCTAGTAACTATAAGGTAACCTACTAGTTATAGTCTGTACTTAAGTGACATGCTAGTCTTGCTTAAGTACCGAGACACTAAATGTCCTAATCATCATCTTTTAAACATGAAAGTGGTTTTAGGCGGTCATTGTGGGAAAATGACAGGGCTAGCTGAGTTAATGTATTTTTGCTCCTGAAAACTCTAAACTGCTTTTACCATCTGGGCGGAAGGTAGGATGGATGATATTATGGTGGGTGCTAATGTAGCGCAAGGCATGTTAATATGTGGTTGGTATGCAGAATGAACCGCCCAGATAACTTTAAGGACTTAATCTTGTCATGACCTCCCGTGTAAAACAAGTGCAACCACCAGCCTGTAAAGTACAACCTGGCTAAATAATTTGTATCCACCAGTACGAGTTGCATCATGTAGATGACCCGCGACGCTGGGAAGCCTTCATGGCGAAGGGAGTCGGGGTGCACGACGTGAGTCGTTTCGATGGCGCAAGAGGGGGTCTAAGTAAGGGTTAACAGATCGATACGGACGTAACCCTTCGCAGACGAAACCTTAGCGAGTTTAACTAATACTGAGGGATGCATTGTAAAGGCCTTGTGGTGATCTCTCCTTGATTCGGATGTCTACGGAAACATGAGTACATATCAAGGCGATTACTTTTGTGGGCAAAGTGTACAACCTCTGCAGAGTCTAAACTGTTTAAACAGTCGTGCCTACAGTCAAAAGCGGACATGGGAACTTAACTTGAGTTAGTTCTATTTCAAAAACCGTTGTGGGTGGATTAAAAAATATGACGGGCTCATCTAGCCTTTGTTTTGGATTTTTCTTGGGTAGTCTTACCCTGTGCTGACAATCAGTGGATGTAACCGCTATCAATATTAAGCATGAGGTGGAGGTAACATCTACTGTTATTTAATATTGCACTTACTCTCTTTAATAAAATACAATTTGGTTAAAATGCTAAGTGCTAGGAATTTGTACTTATGATATTTAAAAATGTTGCTTTAGCAAATAAAAGAACATGAGTCATCCTTGTTCAGCCTTGCATATATATTATTACATTTATGGTGTTGGCTTACGGGCACAGTGGTTGTGCTCATCCTCGCTCTTTCCCCAAAACCCTCAAAAGCAGAAAATCTTGGAGATTACGACTACTACGAGGAACCAGACGTCTGAAGGCCCAAGAGTTATTGAAGCGTAGTTTAATCCTTAGTTGTTCCAGTCTCGCCTCAGTCTAGCTAACTCCGCTGGTACCTAGGTGCATTCTATATTATCTGAGTTTCGGGTAATATCGGATGTACACAGGTTTCTCCAGTCGCTTGCCTGTGCAGAGATATGCTCTTACCCCTGTTGCTCCTGTTGTCGCTTCCGCTACTTTTGTAATGTAATCATTTGGCATGTTCGGTATTTATTGTAAAACTTAGCCCGAAACGGTCTATGTAAACTCTGATGTGTTAAATTAATAAATGGTATGGTTTTACGCCTTGTATGAATTGATTCAGCAATATGCCTGTGAGTGTTATATACTGATTCAGGGAATAGCACAGTGTAATCACAGAGGATTCGAGATTAAAAAATTCGGGTCCGACAAAGACGGTGTGGATCTAATCACAATTGAAATAATAACTTGCTGACCTCGTGTCCATGTGAGGAAGGGGTGCGGTAGATACGATGGCAGGGCACCATCGGCCTCCATGCTGGTGAAAAACGACAATGGGTAGAAGGGAAGGCGACGCAATCGGGAGAACAAGGACGACCACACCCTTGCCTTGCCCGGCTCTGGCTCCACTCGTAGACACCAGCCGCCGTTGCCACCGCACATCTGGGGTTAGGAGCAGGCCACAGTGGGGGCGTCACCATGCGGGCATAGGCCGCCGCTTTCCATGGGAGGAGGAAGCACCGGAGAGAGAGGCCTCCACACACGGCGAGGTCTAAAGTACCTAAAGTAAAGTAATCACAATCTGTAAGGCTATAAGTCTGTAACAATAATATGATGCTAATGTGTACTTTCCCTTACCAAGTTAAATGAGAGACAAAATTATAGGCTATAATAGAACATCCACATCAAATGAGCAATTCCCCTCTTCTGCATTGGTCTCTGCATGGCAAGCATTACGACCGGTTCCTAGGGACAAAAATTAGAAATAAGAAATGTGAGATGATATTTTGCAGTAATTCAATTATTCATATTCGCAATTCAACATCTCCCTGCAATCTCAATAAGCCTAAACCATGCAAAATTGCTTAAAAATAGTGCTACCGTATCTACGTGAATTTCAGCACAAGCTTTTTAATGGAATGGAACTGCAGACCTAAGATCAGTCTTCTGAACAAAAAAGAACCAAGGAGTTAGCAATAGCAGCAAATTAACTGAAAATCACTAACTAAAGTCGAAGACAAATATAATCGAAAATCTCAACAAAATGACATTGAATGCCTCTGTATAACTAGAGATACGTAGATATAATCACTTTAGTAGACAGTGGTAACCAGTTCAAATATGATAATGCATCACTATTTAGATAAATCAAGTTCAAATACAATAAAATGGATGATAATGTTAAGGTCCAAACATGAAAGCTCGCTATTGCACAAATAAGCATTGCGCCTGACGTCAAATGTATTTTGTATCGAAAACCAATATAATACCAAAACAATCGACATACTAACAGGAAATAAACCATTACAACCCAAGGCTATGCTAAGTTTAGAAGTTGTTCTATGCTAGATATCAGAATTGCCACCTGCAAACCTAGCTATCAGTTTTTTGCTGCTACAGGAGACCCAAGCAAATAAAGATGTGTATAAATTCAGACAAAGAACTATTTCCAAATATATCAGTCATCAATGTGAGAGCTTGAGGCATGGTTTCAAGAAACATCAGGGTGCAATATCCTTTTTCCACTTCAAATAATATCAGCACCAACGAATTTTCCAATTGCTGGAACAACAAATAAACTCTGGATCGGTCCATAAAAATGGATATCACAAATTGGTGGAACTACAAAATGCTGATGTGCTTTTAGGATACGCAGCTCTACGCAAGGACAAAAAAAAAGAGAAGACAAACGCTAACTATCTTAATGTGCAACTGGCAAAGTCTCTGCAAACATACGTTTTTATAGAGAGTTTTTTCATTGCCAAGCATATGCATGTGTCAGCTAGTGCACTGTGGTAAGCAAAGGTGAGCATAAATATATTACTTGGAACGTCTTACTGTAACTTAAGCAAATCACTCATAAATACCAGACATTGTGAAGTGAAAGCTGCTAAATATAATGGTGAAATTTTTTGCCCAAGAACTACCTCCTGATCAATTTTAAGACAATATAAAGCAAAAACACTCAGATGTGAGAACTGAGGACAAAGAGACTGAGCTTCACCAAGGGTAGAATGGTCGAAGGTATCACAGGTAAAACATCAGAAACACTGACCGTAGCATTTCACTTCATCCAGAGAGGAAGCAATCAAAATTCAGCATTGATAGCTAGAAGACAAACTGCATGAAAACTAAACAGTGCATATGTGGGTTACTCTTACTCTAGGTACTTCATATAAGGGGGGGGGGGCTTTTTACTGGATGCACTTACAGTGTTCTGCACATGCGGGTAATACCCAAATCCTTTTAGTTCAGACTTCAGTGTTCAACGTAATGTTGAAAATAGTCACATTCAAAAAGCATCCCAAAGACAACAGAAGGATCTATCATGCCATCCCTGAAATGCCATTCTAATTCAGTGAGAAAACAACTTCAAGCATAATGACTTCCTATCCAAACCTTTTTTGGCCTCCTATGCATTAATATTGGACTAATCAATCTTATATGAACAAAGTATTGACCATTCTAAAGTTTAAACATCACCGTATTACTGGAGTGCCTTGACACTCAATCTAGCATTTCTTCACCCATATTCAAACATTCTGTAAACTAATCAACCAAAAAGTATTTTGCTATGCCCATAAGCGATTGTCGCAAATGTTGGGCAAAAATCCATGGAAGAGTTGCACCAATTAAGTTAACTGCAATTTCTAGTTCTGCATTGACCAAGTTGATATCCAACAGTTATCAGGAAAACAACATCGAAGAAAGGAATCTCATTTGTATTGGCCAAAGTAGCAGCAGCTGCATTCATTCAATATCCATTATACTAACTCACTAAAGCATTGCTTGAATTTTACAGCTTTAAGGGCAAATAGCCATAGCCAATGAATGAAACAACACAATATTATCTTAGAACACTCACAAGATGTAAGAATGTTAGAAGAAATATGCCATGTTGTTGCAGGCACAGGAAAATGGATTGGAATTAAGCCACCAGAACGAACCATTCGCACTCTGCATTTGCCTAGAAAACATGTAGATGCACTGAAAGAATTGTGCCTAACTAACTCTAGAGTCCATCCCACAATATTTGACAACAATTTCATGGCATTCACAGAAAAACAAACAAGTTAAGGCACTGCTGGTGCCAGAAAACAAATCAAATCGAACCTATTATACATAATAACGAACCGGTGCCCACGGGGTGTGAGGCAATGTCACAAACAAACCAAAGGGCTCCTGAATCAAATCTCACAAACACACAAACAAGAAACTCATGGCAGAACTACTTGAGCATAAATCCATTGATCAGCTCGAGGTAATGGAGCATGAACCCCTTACCGCAGAGGAAGAAGATGACAGAGGCTCTCTACTTGGGTCCATGTGGTGCCCAACCTTCACCGCCGATCAAAGTCGCCCCGGAACGAAGTCGATGGCGTAGAACCCTAACCGCGACATGGAGATAGAAGAGCACATATAATCCTACTTGCACAAGTTCAAATGGTTCGATCACTGGAAATCACAAACATAAAAGTATTGCAACAGAAGATGGAGAGATTAACCCCAAAGCCAGAGGAAAGGAGTAATAAACAGCTCACAAGAGGATAAATCGGAGTGGCGACAGCGGTGCTTGACCAGCGGCGGCGTGTAGGCCAAGGAGGCGGTTGAGTGCTTTGGGATGGCTGAGCCAATTCTTGGACACCAAAATTTACTACATCTTGAAGTGGTTTCCTTATATCTTACAGGGACCTTTACTATTTTGAATGAGTCTAAAGGTAGGATTTCTCTGCACACAAATCATATTACAAAATCATCTAGCGCTATGTAGGATGACCGATTTGATTTACATAGAAGACCACAAAATCTAACATAAATTTTTTTTGAAAGGAAATCATCAATCTACCATGCTTTAGGAAGCTATTCATCACTTGCACACTAGTTCTCGTCCATGGTTGATTCGCAACCTGTGGGTCCAGAAGGTGGGGAGGGGGAAGGAGGGGGCAAGGGGAACAAATCGGTAGGAAGCCGGTGGAGCGGCGGTGGCGCTTGAGCAGGATAGGCGGCGGCAACAACCGGGCGAAGTGGAGCGGGAGGGAGGGAGAATGGGAGCGTCACCTTGCAGAGCCCTCACATCCCCGCACATCGCTGGTCTAGGAGGAGGGGGCGGCGGCGGCTCCGTTTAGGGCGTGCTATGGTTCCGGCGTGGAGGAACAAGGGGAGGGGGCAGGAGGCGAGGCGAGGCGATGCCGAGGGTGGGGAAGGAGGCGGCGGCCTATGCGATGCGAGGGGATCAAGAGAGGAGGTAGGGCACGGGGCTTGGAGCCTTGGAGCACGTGCTGGGATGACCAGATCTGCCCCTTGGTGCCGATCGGACGGCCACAAGCGTTCATGATCTCAACGAGGGGCATTATGAAATAGGCGAACGCAAAAAATGTTGCCCACTGGTTCATCCGGGATGACGACTACAAAGGCATTTTCACAGAACAGAGGATGTGGGGCCGCGGATCCCTCCTCTATTTTGGTTTGTTTGATTACGTCTGACTCAAACATTTCGGATTGACTTGGAATTTGAACTAAAATCATTTCTAATCCGAAATGATTAGTTATAATCATATCTAAATAAACTCTAAGGAGTACTAGAATGGAAACGCGTGCTACACCATGCTGTTGTTTGAAACGTGGTTTCATTGTTGTGGATTTTTTTGAATTGTACAGAAATAATTTGGCTGGTGCATAAAAGGTTTTTTAATGTTTTGACCCAAAACCTATATGATCAGTTGTGTTGTTGTCTTATTAATTCGACGGTTAGCCAGATTTTATGTATGGGTTGCATTTCTTCTTCCTGATTGTTAGGTAAATTCTCTTATTACAAAAAAAAAAACATTGGTGTTATACTATTTTGAAAAGTATCATCGGTTAGAATTCTTCACTTTTACCTTACACTCTATCTATTGAAACAACAGGTTGACAATGTTTTTTTTTTGAGTATGTATGTGGTGTGATGGTTGCAGAATTGGCAGCGTGGTCTAACCGTTTTGTTAGGCAATCTGATGCGTATAACATGTAGTTCTCTGGCATTTTTGAATTTTCCTTGGTTTCTAAACATATATAGTCGTTGTACAGAGCAATCATTAACAGTGGAGATGCTAGTAGTATACAACTGAGCAACAGGGATAGTAGTAGCATGGAACATTCACTGGTACTTAGCTATGCACCAGCAGGACATAGACTGTGTTGATGTCTTATGTAAAGACTGCTAGGGCAGTCTGAGAATGCCAGCAGGTACGAGAACGTGAAATTCAATCCTAGCAGCAAAGTCAAGTTGGTGAAGCAAAAGCTATACACTGAAACATTATAATTGGTATGGTAGTATACAACTGAGCAACAGGGATGGTAGTAGCATGGAACATTAGTAAGTTGGTTCACTATGTAGATAGATAAGCTAAAGGTAGTATTTGTTTAGGTTGTCCTAACCACCCAGATTACAATATACATCTGACCATAAGGTAGAAACGTGAACTAATGTACATGTAACCATTACATGACCATCGCTGGTACTTAGCTATGCATCGGCAGGAAATAGACTACGTTGATGTCTTATGTAAAGACTGCTAGGGTAGTCTGAGAATGCCAGCAGGTATGAGAACGTGAAATTCAATCCTAGCAGCGAAGTCAAGTTCGTGAACCAAAAGCTATACAATGATGTTGGAATTAGGCATGTAATGTTATTTGTGGTCATCTATTTGACATAATAGTTTGAAAGTCCAGCTCGAATAGAGTGAGTTGCTGTGAATATGGAGGGAATGGAATATATAAGGATAAGATGGAAGATATGGCTTTCTTTCTAGCTACCTATTCCAAGTAGTAAGCTTATGTTTTAGCTTGGAGAAGTGTACAATCGAGTTTGGAAGCACTAATGAAACGAGGCTACTACATCAGTTTCCTGTTGATCTTTTCATTTGAAAACAGCCATAGGGAAGGAAGCCTAGGATTGATATGCAAAAGAAGTCATTTGTCCCTTTACTTGTATGTTTTTTAACGTGGTCCTCTTCAGCCTGTGTTAGTACTACTAGTTTTGAGTTTTTTTTTTACTACCTTCCCTACTTAGGGGTTGTATAGAAAGGCTTACAGAATTCTAAAGTGTCAGTCTATGTTGTGATTGGTTTGCTATTTTCTTTACAGGTTTAGTTGGTAGAGAAATCGAGAAAGTGTCTAAATTGTGTTGCAAACTGAAATCCTTGGTTAGTAGTAGGGCGTACTAAAGTCTTGTGTTATGTATAGTGTTTTTCCTACCGGTGGCAAAAAAAAATCTTAGGTGAGCGATACGCCGGTAACTGGTTTTTTCGGGGAAAAATTTAGGCCAATTTTGGATTTTAAATTTGAAAAAAAACAAATTCGAACAAAATTCAAGCAAATTCACATTTTTTTAGACAAAATTCATCAAAACCAAAAATTTCGGAGCTCATTTGAATTTTACCGGTGGTAACCGGCGAAATCTTGTCGAAATTGTTTTCACTGGTTATGTATGACATGAATTGTCTGAAAAGGCACATGTACATCATTGATTATTTATCTATCTGGATGGAGCACAATAAAGTTGGGAACAGAGCCAACTAAGGTGCTACATGTAGGTAAATATCATCTGTATCCATACTTGGGAACATAGCCAACTAAGGTGCTGCATGTAGGTAAATATCCTCTGTATGCGTACTTGTATTGGCTCTTCCTTTGCTTAGTGTACTTGTAGGAGAGTTTCAATGTTGATATGTTTGGTCAGATGTCTATAACTGATTTAACATAGAGCAGTAAAGTAAACACGAATTATACCTTTTAGAGGTGGTCCGTGGAGCAACATTTTCATTTTCATTGTCAACCTTTTTTCCGCGGATTGCAAGGGAGTGAGATATGTGGAATCAGTGAAGGATAGAGTCGTCTAATTTTTTGTGAACCAGGATACTTACCAACAAATGTTCCGTTGAAGGTACTGTCGATATGGAACTGTATGGATGAGTTGATAAAGGCTGACAGGATGTTCTGTGTGTGTTTCTGAAATATGTCTGTTGCTTTCGTCTAGATGCATACTGTCTTATTGTGTACGTATTTTTTTTCCAATGGCACTGTAGAAGCAATTTATAACAACAAGCAAACAGGGAGGATGATGAAAGTAAATACATGATGAGAATGTTGGGTGCAGTACCAATTATATGATTGCATTTGTATATAGGTGAGAACACGAGAGCTCTGCGATGAAATGGGTGAAGTGATCATTGTAGTAGGACAGTGGATGGGGATGGCCTCCTGTGGTGGGTTGGAATCGTAATGTTCAGTGATCTTTTTTTCTTCTTTTTTTTCCCATGGGGATATGTTGCGGGAGGAGGTGGGTTGGCATGGTCATGCCCGAGATCTGTTGATGATCTGAAAGTGCTGGTCGGGAAGATGAAGAAGTTGGTACGAACCGAGGATCTTCGGGAACTAGAACGCAGGGTGTATGGATGAGTAGCCAGATCTTGATAGAAAAGAGGAAGAACTTGGAAGAAACTATTTGTATTGATTCATAATTGGTTCTCCCAAATTACAAGCCTCCAGACTCTTTATATAGTTCTAGAGTCCAATTGATGTTTGAGACTAATAGAGTCCTATTTGTATACAACTCGAAATCAACTCTTTCTATTTTTTAACTTTCTATATTTGACTTGCCGGTTTCAAACTTTCCTTCTTCCTGCGTTGGAATTGAATCCCAACAAAGCTGTCTGTAACATTTCCCCCCTCCTTTTGAAACAGCTTGTCCTCAAGCTGATAATCAGGAAATTCGCGTTGAAATTCTTCTCTAGTGATCCAAGTTTAAATGCGCTTGGTCGTAGCATCGTTCTTCCATTGCACCCTTAATTCCCATATACCTCGATTAAGGCGTGCGCGAATAATTCTCATGAGTTGCGATTGTACATGCCCATGATGTAATGGAGGTAACTCAGTAACATGCTCGGGAGGAGTACCAACAAAAGGTTTGAGATTGGCAGCGTGAAAAACATTATGAATTCGGCATGCTCGGAAGTGCCACCTATCGCGCAACTGACCAATCTTGGATACAACTTTGTATGGACCGAAAAAACGGGGACGCAATTTACAATTGAGACCCGGAGCAATAGCGGAAATTTGTCTTTGATGTAATCGAAGCCAAACCCAATCTCCTTCTTGAAATTGCAGTTCACGACGTTTATTATCCGCCAAACTCTTCATGTGTTGTTGAGATTGAAGCAACCGTAAACGAATCTCCTGGAGAAATTCATCGCGGTCGGCTAGTAATTGTTGTACTTCCTTACTTGCAGCTGGGCCATCTTTGTGAGGAATCAATGGAGGAGGTTGTCGCCCATAAACTACTTCAAAAGGAGTGGATTTAAGAGCCGAATGATATGACGTATTGTAACAAAACTCAGCCCAAGCCAACCACTGCGGCCACGAGCGCACTCGATCCCCACATAAACAACGAATATACATTTCAATCGTCCGATTAACTACCTCAGTTTGGCCATCTGATTGTGGATGATATGCGGTACTCATGTGTAGCTTAACGCCTGCTAATCTGAATAGATCTTTCCAAAATTGACTAGTGAAAATCTTGTCACGATCACTGACAATTGATTCAGGAAACCCATGTAATCGGACAATACCGTCGAAAAAACTTGCATAGCAATGTGTCTTTGTAAGCGGATGACTCAAAGTAAGAAAATCGCATACTTGGAAAATCATCACCACGGTCAAAATAGTATCTTGGTAGCAACTTTAGGCAAACCTTCAATGAAATCCATACTAATATCACCCCAAACCGAAGAGGTACGGTAAAATTTGGAGTAATCCGCCGGATGTAATCGAGATGATTTGTACTTTTGACAAGTAACACACGCATACGAATAAACTCTTGGAGTAACCGGCGACCTCTGGTATATAAAACTTCGCTGGATGCGATGCCATGTTTTGTGACACCTTCATGACCCGAGTGAGCAACGGAAAAAATATCTTTGAAGGCACGAAAAGTCGTGAGGGAATAAATATCTGGCGACGACACAACAATAACCCATCCGCAAATTCCCATTCGCTAGGTAATGAACCGGTAGTCCACTCATTGTATTTGGCGATCGGGATGGTGAGTTTTGAGTTGACAACGGAGGTCATCATAATATGCAAAGTCGGTAGTTGATAGCACATGTACAAACAAGCTCTTCATCTTGTGAGAGAGCACGTCGGCGACAATGTTTTCCTTACTGGTTTGTATTCATTGCAAAATCGTAGGCAGAAGTTTGGAATCAATTATGTTGTGGAATCTTGTTGTCAACCTTTGATCCGAAGATGTTTGAGACTATAATGATCTGTCACGCACACAAACTTGCGACCCCAAATGTAAGGTCTCAATGTCGGACCGCGAACACTAGTCCAATTAGTTCCGTTAAATGGTGGTAATTTGGCACGATGAGTGCCACCGGTTTGCTAAAAATGCAATCGGTCGCCCCCGATGCAGACGGCGCCAAAACCAACCCCGATGCATCACAATCGATCACAAAGTCCTTTGTAAAATCTGGAAGTTGCAATCTTGGTGCCGATCGCGATGGCTGTTTTAGATTGTCAAAAGCAATGAAGCCTCCTCGGACCATTTAAAACTTTCTTTGCAAAGTAGTCCGGTAAGTGGCGCCGCAACATGACCAAGTCTTGGATGAATTTGCGATAATAGCCGCTAGTCCCAAGAATCCCCAAACTTGAATGTTGCGAGGTTGTGGCCACTCGAGGACTGCCGAGACTTTCCCTTTATCCATAGCTACCCCGGTAGCCGAAATGACATGGCCCAAATACGAAATTTGTTGTTGCCCAAAAGTGCACTTCTTCTTGTTAAGGAACAACTGATGAGTCGAAGCATTGCAAAACTCGCGAACATGATGAAGATGCTCCGTCCAAGTCACGCTATAAATCGAATATCGTCGAAAAATACTAGCACAAAGCGACGAAGGAAGGGTTGTAATATGGAATTCATCATCGCTTGAAAAGTTGAGGGAGCATTGCATAGACCAAAAGGAAGAACCAAGAATTCAAAATGGCCATGGTGCGTCCGGAATGCTGTTTTCAGAACATCCTCAGGAAACATCCGAATTTGGTGATAACCGGATCGCAAATCTAGCTTGGTGAAAAAACATGCTCCTTCCAGCTCATCCAAAAGTTCATCCACATGTGGGATTGGAAATTTATCCTTGATTGTGTGTTCGTTGAGTGCGCGGTAATCCACACAAAACCGCCATGATGCGTCTTTCTTTCGAACAAGAAGAACCGGTGAAGAAAAGGGTGACGAGCTCGGCCGAATAATCCCTTGGGCTAGCATTGTAGCACTGCGGCGCTCAATTTCATCTTTCTGAATATGTGCATAACGGTAGGGACGTACCATGATTTCTGGTGCGTTTGGCACTAGCCGAATATGATGATCGCAGGATCGGGCCGGCGGCAACCCTGTAGGCGCAGAAAACCGATGCTCGAACTCGGCCAAAAGTGGTGCCAACAATTCAGTTCGTTCTGTGGTTTGTATCATAGCTGCCGACATTGGTTGGTAATTCAGCCCTGTCCAGGTAATGCGAGTATTATGCTTCCAATAAGAAAATTGCATTTGAGCGAAGTTCCATAATACCGGTCCTAGCGTGCTCAGCCATTGCATTCCCAAAATGACGTCGAAACCTGACAATGGTATAATATAGAAATCGACGGCGAACTCGGACGGTGCAATAGTCATGGGTGTCTGTTTGCAAATACCGGCACAAGCTAACCTGTCGCCATTGGCCACCTTGACCGAGTCCATTGTGAGGTTGGATGATGAGGTTGATGATGAGATAAACATGCCGTATTGAGGAAATTGTGAGTGGATCTGTGTCAAAAGGGCAATGCCTTGAATGTGCCAATCTGACGCCACTTGCATTATGCGGGCGAGCATAGACCAGTAACGGCAAGCAATGAGATTTCTGGTTCGACCTCTGCTGCTATGTAGTCCTCCGATGTGTCGTCAGTACTGTGGTCGAATTCGGGTTCTAACCAAAACAACCGTTTGCAGCGGTGCCCCCTCACAAACTGCTCATCGCAATTAAAACATAAGCCGCGTTGTCGACGGTCAGCCATCTCGGCAGCAGACAGTCTGCGAAAGACTCCTGTGCGTGTCTCTGTGGTCACCGGGGTCGTGGCCTGCGCGGTTGTCACAGATGGTGCCTGGGATGACGGAGTGGCGCGAGAAGGTTGCGGAAATCCAGCGCGGCCCATTATCCGGTTGTTCGCCTGTGGCCTATTTGTCGGAACTGCTACAGGCGGGTTGAGCCGTTCATATGCCCGGGCCAAGTTCAGAGCTTGTTGCAGGGATGTCGGTCCTACTAACTCCACGTGGGTGCGAATAGGTTCCGATAGTCCGGCGGTAAAAAGCTCAATCTGGTGAGTCCTGGACAACCCGATGGTGTGGCACAAGAGGTCTGTGAATTCCTGCTGATATTGCGCCAATGAACCGAGCTGTTGTAGATGCTTGAGAGCCCCCAACGTGTTCGTGCGAATGGCTGGACCAAATCGCATCGAACAATAATGTTTGAATACTGCCCAGGGAATCTGGCCCTCATCGCGTTCCAACTGATAAAACCATGAGTGAGCAACCTCTGACAGGTGAAAAGCGGCCATCCAGACTTTATCTTCTTCAGGAATTTGATATGCTCGAAAGTATTGATCACATTTAGTCAACCATGTGATTGGGTCGACTGAACCATCATAGATCGGAAGATCCAATCGTGGAAGGCGTGGTCGATCCAACTGCGTCCGTGGAGCCTCATATCTTGTGCGGTAGCCGTGGTAATTATCCAGGTCCTCTCCAGTGCCTCGATAGTCCTCAGCGCCGCCCCCCCTGTGTCCGATTTTGCTCAACGCCGCCTGCGTTCGATTGCCGACGAACCAGGAGGCGGTGGAGCGAGCAGCGGACGTGGTGCACGAGGTTTCTTCGATCGAAGATGGAAGCGGCGGCGATCCGCTCCGTCGCGTGCGACTGGGTCGGGACGGAAGGTTTGGTCGCCGCTCCTTCTCCCGTGTCGCGGCCATTGGGTTGGGGCGGATGGATTGGCCGTCGCTGGGGCCGCCGGATCTACGAGTCTTTGCGAACATCTGGCGCATCTCCTGTGCTAGGCCGTCAAGTCTCTCTTTCGCCGCGATTCTTTGCTCGCGACATCGCCTGTCGTTCGTCTCCTGGAGGTTAGTGATTGCCTTGAGTAGTTCCGATTGCACCTGTTCTAATCCGTCGAGTCGTGCGTCGGTTGCCGAGTCAACCTTGGGTGGCATGGTGGGCGGGATCGGTGAATCTGATACCAAGTTGGTACGAACCGAGGATCTTGGGAACTAGAGCGCAGGTGTATGGATGAGTAGCGGATCTTGATAGAAAGAGGAAGAACTTGGAAGAAACTATTTGTATTGATTCATAATTGGTTCTCCCAAATTACAAGCCTCCAGACTCTTTATATAGTTCTAGAGTCCAATTGATGTTTGAGACTAATAGAGTCCTATTTGTATACAACTCGAAATCAACTCTTTCTATTCTTTAACTTTCTATATTTGACTTGCCGGTTTCAAACTTTCCTTCTTCCTGCGTTGGAATTGAATCCCAACAAAGCTGTCCGTAACAGAAGTGTCCGATGAATCATGTGTAGGCCATAATAGATGGCATCACACGTGTGCTCACACTAAATTTAATGGAATTATTAGATTCGAAAGGGGACGTTGTATATTTTCTTCCATGAGACGATAAAAGAGGCAATCATAACAACTAGGACGCAAGGCGCGCTACACTGCGCTATAGTTGGTACCGGTAGTACAGTTTCATATTTGAGTTAATGGTAATGAGCATAGTCAGTAGTGGACAGTATTCCTAAGGGATAGAGAGGGAGTTGTTCATTTTTTTTATACTAAAAGGTAGAATCGATACAGGTTAAGTAATACATAGAGTTTGCAAAGTACCGCATAGCTCAAAACGGTAGTTAATATTTACAGGAAGCATGATAGGAAACAACATGAGAGTTGGTTGACTTGCGTTCAGTCTGTTTTGTAAAATGCACGTGACGTCAAGAAGCATGTGTATGTAGCGTTGTTTCATTGCAATACATCTTGTGCAATGCAGTGCTGGTTCGGGCGCTAGTGACAAAAGGCATTGTATCTAGTAGTGGCTATTAAACATTGCTGAGGCTGTGCATTTAAGTCCTGCAAAAAAGGAATTTGGTGTAGAAAAATAAGTATGGTATTTAGTAGTGCCAAAAATGAGGAGTTTTTTTTTTTCACCTGACCTTTTGTTCTAGTCATTTGCCGGTGCATCCATGTCGATTTTCCTAGCAACAAAGGGTTTCTTTGTTTGTTTGAAGCTAGTGTAAAGAGGACAATATCAGGTCGATAGATGATTCAGGTTCGTGTGGAATTTAGCGGAGTGTAATAGCAGTTTGAAGTGGAAGTACCTAGCATCGGCAGCGGCGTCTAAAGATTCCATTGGGCTATCTTGAGCGGGACGTTTTGTGGACTGTAAGAGAGGTTTGTTAGTTTCTGTATGGTAGGAACAAAAACGTTTATATTTCGAGTGTAAGGGTTTTGTAACAGTGGGAAGCTAAGTATGTTTGTAAGCTACATGATGAAAATTCTAACCTTGCTGATTTCTGGGGTTGGAGGTGTATGTAGCGCAGGTTGTTTCAGTGTCATTTGTGTTATAGGTGCGCTGCTTGTTGGAGATGGAGGTGCAGTATGTTCGGTTTGTGCTGAGATGGTGCTTGGTATAACAAGCTGGTGTTCAGTTGTACACTTCGATGTGCCCGCTGTAGACTGGCATGTAGGGTTGGAATCTTCTGAAGCTTCAGCGTACATCACAGGTAGGAACGGAGTCAAAGTCTTTGTTGGTATTAAGGTGAAGCTATCGACTTGAAATGATGCGGATATTCTTTGAAGTGATCCACGTGGTCCACTGACTTTTAGGCTATATTGGCTACCATAGAGTCTTGTTATCTCAGGTGGTATGAAACCAGTCAAGGTGGGGGCAGATGCTGTGAGGTCTAATGCTGGGATTCCTACCAATTCTTGGCCGATATCTCCAAAGAACACAAATTCTGCTAGTGGCATGTTAGTTTTGGCAACGTTGGTTATATCAATACCCCGTACAGGTACTTTGTACCTGCATGTAAAGTGTATAAGTTAGATGATCGGATTTGGTTCCAGCAGGTACATAAACATAGCAGTAGAAGATAAAGGGTAGAAAATGTGATGTAGTAAGAACCTCGGTTCAGCTGTCAAGCTGTTGCACCGCGCACATTTGTAACCTTCAGGGGTTTGAACTGCGGTCCTCTTGCGACCGCTACAAGCGAGGTACCACCAGGTTTCATTAGGAGTGAGATCTTTGATCTCGATGTCAACAGTGTAATTGCGCCCCTGTTATTTGTGTTTTTGTGGAAGATGTTAAAGTAGCATAGAATGTACAGTAACATATTGTTGATATATTGTCGGACCCCAGATTTCTGCATCTGGATCCTCTGTGAAATCACTGTGCTATTCCCTGGATCAGTAGCTAGCACTCCACAGGTACATTGCTGAATCAAACCATACATGACCTTAAAATTATTTCATTCATTAATTTACACATCGAGTTTACATAGACCGCCGGGCCAATTTTTTACAACAAGGGCGAACAGGCCAAATAAATACATTACAAAAGATAGCGAGGCGACAGCGGAAGCAAAAGGGTGAGGCACATCTTACCGCGAGCAAGTGGATCGGGGAACCCGTGTACGCCTGATATTACGAAACTTGAACAATATAGGAGGTACACGAACCGTGAGTCGGCTAGGCTGGGGTGAGACTAGAACAACTAAGGACTAAACTACGCTTGACATTCCCGGGTCTTGGACTTCGGATCCTTGATGCGATTCTGGCTCCAAGGTTCCTGTTTCTGAGGGTTTGGGGAAAAGAGCGAGGATGAGCACAACTACCGTGCTCGCGAGCCAACACACACAGATGCAATAATAAACATGCAAGGTGTAACAAGGGTGGCTCGGGTTCTTTTATTTGCGTAAGGCAGCATTTGTAACTACAGATATTAGAAAATTCTATCACTTAGCATTTGGACCAAATTGCATTTTTAAAGAGATTAATTGTGCAATAATTAATAAAAGCAGAGGCTACCTCCACCTTCATGCTTATATTTTGTTGGTGGTCATACCCACCTATTACCAACACTGGGTACGAATACCCAGGAAAATCCAAATCAAGGGCTAGGTAAGCCCCGCACATTTTCATCCCAACCACAAAAGTTTTTGAAATAGAACTATATCTTGTAAGTTCCTTTGCCCGCCCTTGACCGTGGGCACGGCTGTTCGAACAGTTTTTATTCTCTGCAGAGATTGTACATCTTTACCCACAAGAGATAACCAGCTTGATATGAACACACGTTTCCGTAGACATGTGAATCAAGGGGAGATTATCACAAGGCCTTTACAAGGCATCCCTCATTGTTCATTGCACCCGCTAAGGTTTCATCTGAGAGTGGTTACGCTCTCCCTCTGCGTCAACCATGCACCCAAACCCCCTCTTGCGCCACACGGCGGTTAGCCACTCACGACCCGTGTCCACGACGGCTTAAGCCGACGACGACGACGTGGGTCACTCCGATGGTCCAACTCACAATGGTGGATACAAATTAGTCAGCCAGGTCAACACCATTATAGACTTGTGGTTGTACTGTTTTACAATAGGAGGTCATCACAGGATTAGGTCCTTAAGATCATCTGAGCGGTTCTTACCACATACCATTCACAAAATATCCTGGGCTACATTAGCACCCAATCATATATCCTCCAGCTTGCCATCCGCCCAGATGGGTATTAGCAAATTTTAGAGTTTTGGAGAGGTATAAAACAAATTATCCAACCAGTTCAGTCATTCTCCCCAATGACTGCCCAAAATAATTGTTATGATAAAAAGGATGGTGATTTGGGGTAGATAATACCCCGGTACTTAAACAAGTCTAGCATGACGTTTAAGTACGACCTATAACTAGTATGTTACCAGATATTTAATAGGGTGACAAGGATATTGGAAGTTCAATTTTCAAGGAAATGGAATAATACTTTATTAATTAACAAGTAGGCATTTAACTACCTTAGAGTGTTTGACATACATTTGCATAGAAATTAAAGCATGCATTTTGATATTTCAAAAGAATATAATTTGCATAAAATGTGGGATCAATATGATCAAAGTGTTAACTCGCCTGGGCTATTTTACCGTGGCCTTGATCTTACTCAAAGCCTGATTAGACAGAGGTTCGAAGTCTTGGTCGGCGTCTTTGCTTGAATCTTGGATCTGCTGGAGTCGCCGATTCTTCTGGACTTCGATTTCTAATTACGCAATAACGATTGAAAAACCAAATAAATCCAAAGAATTCAAGAGACCGAATAAAACACAAGAGCCTCGAAAAGTTTGCGGAGGACGGCTTGAGAGAATGGTCTGGGCGACACTGGCATGTTTGACAGAGTCAAACGTCCAGTTGGGCGAAAGGAGGAATGACGGAGAATTTTCTGCCATGAGGGAGGATTCCAAGGAGGGTAAGGTCGAATGGGCTTTTGCCGGAATGCTCTACTGCGGATTCGGAAGACTGCAAGACTATCAATTGACAGGCGACAATGCAACTCGACTACAGGTTCTATACTAATTCTAGAATAGTCGATCGACACGAAATCCAATGGCAATTTAATACCAAACCCAGTTGTCAGATAATACTCATCGATTCGATTTCTAGCTACTCAACCTACTACCAAATCAAGACACATATCCAACTACCAACTATACAATTGCCAGATTATCAATCTTTGCCAAACCATAAATCCTTTCCAATTAATACAAATTGATAAGGCAATCAACTCAATACTTCCAGCTTTCACTAAATATCATTACTTCCAAAAATCATTGATCTACTGTCGAAACGCTAACCAACCATTAACAATTGATTATCAAATCCAATAGACAGTACTACACTGAAGATTAAAACTATCCCTAATAATCAAGATCACAACCAATCATTCAATTTACCGCCAAAACACTTATACTAAGGATCAGTTATCTCAGACAATTAATCAACAATCAACTTATTACCAACAAAACATTCTACTAATCTAGTGCAACATTTCTTAATCGTTGGATCGATGGTAACCTCATTTCTATCGCAACGATCCAGGGAAGCAATTACGAATCACATAGTGACAATCGAAATATATGAATAACAATTAATCGCAAAGTCTACAACATAACAACTCAATTGACAGGTTAGCGATTAATGACATAATACACCGAATACCAAGCCAGATCAATACAAAGCATACTACTGAATAATACTCAAAGCGACAATTACTAATAATCACCACAGTTCACTGTCATCAAAATAACATATGAGCAAAAGACATTAACCAATACTGCCGACCAATTCGATATGGAATCAATAATCAACACAATTGTCTCAATGCTTAACGACATTATCTACAATATCGATATTCAACAACAATAGGTACTGCCACCACAAGACACTAATGATAATATCAACATCAGTCAAAACTGGAGAACACACACTGGGTAACAATTTCATTCCCGCTGCCAATAACATCTATTGATGATCAAAGGGACACAGACAACCATTGTTCAATACACAGGTGATTCAATATACATACACGATCTTCTACAAAGGACAAATTATACCAATCATTACTCAATCAAAATACTGGACTGGTCCTGAAGAACAGAGTTCGGCACATACTAATACAGCTGATAACATTCACCAATAAACATCCAATACCACAATCAACAATTGTATTCAAGCTCAGCAAAGATAGGAAGACTAGCAGCCAGCATTCGGATGACATTGTTGCAGTCTATTTGGATCCCCAGGGGAGCACTCGGCAGAGAGGGACAGGGCAAGGGGAAGCTCGGCCAAGACTCTCAGGGCACTAAGGGAGAGAGCACAGGGAATTGAGGGAGAAGGGGGTGTGGGGCAGTTCAACCGGGGTGGCAGGGGAGGCTTACCGAGTAGCTGGATGGGAGGGGAGGCCGAGGGCTGCAGCGGCTGCTGGGGAGGCTCGGGAGCGTCGCCGTGGCGCTCAGCGCCGGCGGCCGGGCTGGGCTTTGAGGCGGTGCGAGGCGTGCGAGCGCGAGGCTTCGGCGAAGGGAAAACCGAAGCGGCGTCTTGGAGAGACTTACCCGGGAGGGAGAAGGGGAGGAGCGGGGAGAAGCAGCGGGGCGTTGGGTCCTTTTATAGCCCGGGTCGGAGGGGATGACGGAGGCGGCATGGGCGACCATGGCGCCGATGGGACGCGGTATGGGTGACGGAGCCGGTGGAGTAGACGGCATGGCGGGGGCGACGGGATGGAGCTGTCGACACGGAGGTATGGGCGGCGATGTGCTGGGGCCCGGTGGAGGCGACGTGCGGGGGCAGATGGAGTTGGTGGCGAGGCGACGCGAGGTGGGGGCGGCGCAGGGCATGGCGGAGAGGAGCCGGTGGAGTGGATGACGTCCGCGGCATGGGAGGTGGGGGCGGCACTTCAGAGGAGCAGATGGAGGTGGGGGAGCAGTTAGGGGCGCTGGGCCGGGCCGGAGAGGGGCGGATCTGGCTGCCATGGGGATGAAGTGGGCGGAGGAGGCGAGCGGCGACGAGAGAGATGGGGAGAGGAGGCGATGCGCGGCTCGGGAGAAGATAAGGGAGACGAAGCGGCGACGCGGCCGAGAGGATTCGGGGAAAGAGAGAGACGGGCGAGAGAGAAGGAGATAAGGGAGCAGGCCGTGGAGACGCGGGCCGTGGGCCGGGAAAGCGGAAGAAACGCAGGCCGCGGCTGGGCCGAAGTGAGAAAAGGAGGTGGGCCGGTGCGAACGGGCCGGAGGAGGAAAAGCAGGCCGGGCCGAAGGAAAGAAAAAGGGAAAGAGTGAGCCGGGAAAAATGGGATGTTACATATATCACAGCAAAAATGTGTGGAGGACAATATACCACAGCTTCATGTGCATTCAAGGCTGATAGTTCATGGACTGTCATGGGCACATGTGTTGTTTGACTCTGGCTTTGGCCAAACCATGTAATCTGATGAGGTATGCCTGAAAAGCTGAGGGCAAAGTTACTAACATGAAAATACTAAGATGTCTGATACCAGTCTGGTAGAAATGTAATAAGTAGTGAATTCGATGATGACTGTTGTAGAATAAATAAAACAAGAGAGGATTGTATGCATTAGTACTGTGAATTTTATTTATCATAATTTATGTATCAATTTGAATTACCTATGGTATTTAAATGTGTGTTTGCTAGTTTACATCATGATAACTTTATTCCACTAGCATTCCGTCTATTTCGTCATGCGTATGCCACTATTGTTACATGATAGATTTCAGGTTATTTGCTTATGTACATAATGTGTTTCGATGACATAATGTATTCCTTTTCTTGGCTTTCAGGTTGTTATGCTGGTGAGCATTGTAAGCAATTTGTTGTTAAACATATGGAAATGGAAAATAATGTGAAAGGGCGGTGATAGGCTTAATGTTACTTTGAGAGCGTAGATCAAGTTATGTTGTAGAAATTAATTTGAAGTACGTAGAGTCCTTCGATAGTCAAAACTACTTGTTCAATTACGATTTGCGTGCGTTCCTGAAGCTTTAATGCATATCGTGGCTCTTAGCAAAATCTAATTGGAGTTCTGCTAATTACTGCCGCATCTGTTTAGGGGAAAAAAGAGCAAATGAGGAAGCCGTGTAATAACACCGATTTTCTTTGCAGCAAATTCTTGAAAGGGAAGACAGAGAGGAAAATGATAATTATGCGCTTCTGTGTTATATATGGCCGACGGTACGCCATAGCCCAATTGACACTTACATTTCTTTTCTTTCACACAAAGGCTATTTCAGTGTGACGAAAGGCCTTTTCTTCTGTGACGGAAATGTGACTGAATCTACGAACATTTTTCTGTTGCGGACATGTAAGTGTCATCTCAAATTTTGCCCTGTCATCTACGTGTCATCAAGAAACAGTCTCAAAGTCAATATTTCCAACAACTTATTTCTAACATGTTTCATAACATCATCTTTTTTTGTACTTTTTTTATATTAGATAATGATAGATTACATATGTCCGAAGCTATCGGACGCCTTATCCAACGAACCTGCCTTTTCTTTCCAACTCCTCCATGACTCCTCCCCATCCCAAACCAACCAAATCTGCTCCACTCCCCTCTAAGGTCTTGTTTGAGAAGACCGGGATCAGCCGGGATCGGGACTAATCCACGGGGATCATCCCGGCGGCGGAAATTTTCCCAGGCGAATCCGTTTTCGATGCTTGGCTATCTCCCGGGAACGCGATTCCCT
The DNA here is from genome assembly GCA_036346395.1 of Hsuehochloa calcarea. NCBI lineage: Eukaryota > Viridiplantae > Streptophyta > Magnoliopsida > Poales > Poaceae > Hsuehochloa > Hsuehochloa calcarea. The sequence goes on along the minus strand of CM070593.1, from coordinate 4,769,128 downwards.
CCCCCCTTCCAACCCAATCCACGGGGGTTGCGAGTCTCGCCTCGGACGAGCGTTTCTTCCCGTCGCTGCGTCTCGCCCCTCCGAACGGCGCCGCCTCCCCCTTTCTCCCCCTTGGCTTCGGTGACATGGAGCCCGTCGTCGCCTCTTCTTCCTCCTCCAGTTAGTCTCCCCTCCCCCCCCCCCCCCCCCCCTACGATTTCTAGGGTTTGTCGCAGATCCAGTTAGTCTCGTCTTCCCCCTCCCCCTCCCAGAACTGGGCCAAGATCTGGAGCTGCCTCCAGGACGGCAAGGTCTCCCAGAAGCTTGGAGATAAGGAGACGCTGAGTCAGTTCGTCAACAACAACCTCCCTAATCCAGGTGAAATGCCTTCTTTGTTCTTCTTGTGTGTGTGGAATTGGAGCATCATAGGTCTATCTATCGGTGGCAGTGTGTGTGGAGTTGGTACGTTTTGTGATTTTTTTCTTAGGACCAGTAGAAGAATCATTAGATTCCATTTCCACAAGTTGCACATGTGGCTTCTCAGTTCGTAGGAATAAATGCTCCTCAATCCATATGCTGCATTGTCGATTAATACGAATACATGATGTTCTGTAGCATTATCTTGACTGAGTAATGTGACTTCTCAGTTCGTAGGAGTTGATCTGAATTTGTTTTGCCAAAGACAGCACTGGAAACCTGTGAGGAGTTTTAATTGAAGATATATTAGGACCCGTGAGGAGTTTTGTGTATTTACATTTAGTCACAAATCATAAGTGTGGTGGGTGGAGATTTTGTGTATTTACATGTCTAGCTTTCAGCAAGACAGCAACCCATTCATTACTTCTTAAACAAAGATTATGCAATATTTGATTTATAAGATGGTAAGACAATCATATATAGGTTACGAGTTCATTGTTGTTACATTCCAAATGGTAGTATCTCTTTGACTTTGCATGACATGTTTTCTTTGGCTCATCCTTCTTTCAGTACAAGCCAGAGTCATGCACCCTGCAAGCTCACAAAGGCGACAAAATTAAAGTGCATTATCGCTTAAGTATTTCACCAATGCTTGTATCTCAAGTAAACAATCCTATTCAATATTTTAAGTACTTAAAAATCTGTTGTGATCCTATTCAAGTACGCCTTGTGCTCTGTATACTTGTCCAGTGCCTGATGGTGTCCAGAAATAGCTTATGCCTTAAGTTATATCGTATGGTAACTGGTATGTAGCTGCTTGTTACTCTGTCATGGAACTTGAAGGGAGAGAGGTTATGGCCTTTTTTTATCAGCTATACTTGATCAATCTGACAGTTTGTCTTGCACTGCCATGCCTCTAGAGTATTTTGGGTGTTTTGGTGTCAAATCCTGTTCTGAATATTGCAATATAAGCACATGCATCTGCCAGTGCAATGATAGTTCTTACAATATAAATATTGTTTCATTTAGATCATGCATTAAATGTCACAGGATCAGTGACAGATCTACTGGTTTATATGGTCATAGAGGCGTATTATGGTGGCCCGAAGCTAGTGCTAGTTGATAGGGGGGGGGGGTTCACTAGTTGATAGCATGTACTCCTATACATAGATCTTGCTTGTCAGTAGCTTATATTAGTCTATCAGTAATTTACATTGGGCCAGTCAAGATGATAGATTTTAAGCTCGATGCTCATCCATTGCCTGAGGCTGTGACTCACTCAGATCATTTTATTTAGTATTTCAAGGGAAGCCGGGTGAAGTTTACCACTTCTAAACCAATGAAAATGGTTTGAATATCCCTTTTCTTTATTAGCGATGCGTCGGCAAGATTAGAAGTTTGATCATCAGCGATCCGTGACATCTAAAGAGTTTATTACCAATATGGTTTGGAGTAATTATTGCTTCATTCTTTTGTGTATACTGTGTAGGAGGTGGAAAAACTAAGAAGACAACAGTTCCTGTTGCGCCTACTTTATATGTGTTAATCGTGTTGAGGAGAAACTTGAAGCGAGAGGCGGGAAAAGGTAGTACTACGGTTTATCTTTGTGGGATTGCCTCAACGCAATATTGTTGATTTTCTTTTCTTTTCTCAAGAGATGATTGATTTTCTTTTCTTTAGTAATACTATGGTAGTTCTTTTGCTGAGAATCATAGTGTTTTCCGTATATAGTACTGTAATTCTTACATGTATGAACAATATAGCCAAATTGATATTCACTGTGCTTAAATTTTACCACATTACATTCAAAGGATACAAAGTTTTTATGTGCACTGTCTGAAGTGATGTCTCATTTTTTTCGTTTGAATTCTATATTTGCATATTCATTTGTTGCAAATGAAAAAAAACTATGTTGATTATTTATTTCAAATGATTAGTGATCAAATGGGTTCAAGAAGGGTGCTTCGAGCTAAAAGAAGGAGGGAAGAGGATGACGACATGATGGTTGTTATTTTGCCTACTTTACATTTATTGTCTGCTAGTACACAAAGTGAAAAAAAACCAAGGTATGCGTCCAGACTACCTGGCAGAGAGCGGCTTAAGGAAATCCTTGATGGACATGAAATGGATTGTAGAGTTGCATTCCGTATGGAGCCAGTGGTCTTTAGGGCAATTGCGAATTATCTTAGAGAGCAGAAACTGTTGAAAGATAGTAGAGGTGTTAGTGTTGAGGAGAAACTTGGATTTTTCATGTTCATGCTCTCCCACAATGCAAGCTTTCAAGATTTACAATTTGAATTCAAGCATAGCGGGGAAACAATTCATCGTCATCTTAAGGAGGTTTTTAATACAATTCCTGCTCTCACCTATAAATTTGTCAAGCTTCCTAATGTTGATCAAACTCATTGGAAGATTAGATCGGATCCTCGCTTCTTCCCCTATTTTAAGGTGCATAATTTGACATTCGTGTATAAATTAATAATTAGTTCATAAAAAATAAAAACTCATGGCTATATTCTTTGCCTTGCAGAATTGTATTGGTGCTATCGATGGTACCCATATTCCTATTACTATAAATGGAAAGAAGGTTGCTCCGTACAGGAATAGAAAGGGTACATTGAGTCAAAACGTCATGGTAGTTTGTGATTTTGACTTGAACTTCACTTTTATCTCATGTGGATGGGAGGGATCTGCCACAGATGCTAGAGTCCTTAGGTCTGCTCTGAGTAGCGGCTTTCAAGTACCGGAAGGTAAATTTTTTCTTGTCGATGGTGGTTATGCTAACACACCATCGTTCCTTGCACCTTACCGTGGTGTTCGATATCACCTGAAGGAGTTTGGACGTGGTCACCGTGGACCAAGAGACTACAAGGAGTTATTCAATCATCGTCACGCAAGCTTACGAAATCACATAGAAAGGGCTTTAGGAGTTCTAAAGAAACGCTTCCCTATCCTCAAAGTAGGCACATTCCATCGTATAAAGAACCAAGTGAAGATTCCAGCAGCCGCAGCAGTTTTCCATAATATGATCCGAATGCTTGATAGTGTTGGACCGAAAAGGCGACTAGAGGGGGGGGTGAATAGGAGCACGCTCACTTTTTCCCAAATAATGAATTCAACAAGATTTCACTCCAATAGCTATTAGGAAGCTATGAAGATCAATATACCAGTACAGTGGAAGACTAGTATTGAATCCAATTAAATCCCCTAAATAAAATAACAAAAACAACTAAGATTGCAGAAGCTCAAAGCAAGGGCGGTCTGACCGTTGGACCCAGCCGGTTGGACCGATTGCTGGGCGGTCTGACCGCTGTTGTACTGGCGGTCGGACCACTCCAAAATCGGTCTGATCGGTGATGACGGGCGGTCGGACCGGCTGACTCCAGAACAGATTTGAACAGTAAAATCAGCCCGATGACGAAGTTGCAATTAGGTGAAACTTTTGATTCTCAACTCCAATCTTTATGAAACTTTCCACACACCTTCTATATGCTATTGAGGACCTATTCCAATCGAATATTATGATAATTCTTGGATAGATCCTGAGCAATTGCCAATTGAATAACGAGGGTCTAAAGCGGGCAAGAACGAAAACTTGATCCTAAAACTTGTTCGTGAGAGATTGATGATCAAGATGATGCTAGATAGATCCACACTTATCAAAGCAAGCTAATTCACGTGAAAGAATCAATCACAAACTCGTGGATCAAAGAAAGCCCTAAAATCACGAAATTGAAAGCAAGAACGAAGAGAGACTTATCTCAAGCAAACCTTGCATAGATTAAAAACGTGATCGTTGCTGGATTACACCCACACCATCATGGATCAGTGGTCAATCCAAGATCACGAAATTCTCCTCAAACCATGACAAGCCCTAGCCTCCACCTCAACTCCCCCTAAGCCAATTAGGGTTTGAAAGCGACAAAAGAGGTAAAAAACAGCGAGAGAGAGGGGGCAGCCCCCACCTCCTCCTATTTATAGTGGAGGCCTAGAACTCTTTAGAGTTTGACTCAATTGGGCTCCCGTTAAGGCCCACTAACAAACGGGTCACACACGCACGCTTCGCAAAGCGCCGTCTTTAACCTTTTGACCTAAACCGCTTCACCATGCGTCATGGATTTGCCAATAGGTCACCCTTGTCCATCTTGCATCACGCTTGGGTCGTTGACCTCACTCGGCATCGTCAATCGTTCTGGACCTCAACTCTCCAAGTCTAGTCCCGATCCTCCTCGCCGTTGACCGTCGTTGACCACCAAGCAACCTGCACAACCACAGACAAGCAAACACGTATTCGGGAACAAGTTCTTCACAACTTGACCCATGTTAGTCAAAACATGCATCATGCAAACCATATGCACTGAAACTCATGACTTTGACCTAACCAACGAATAACGCCGCCACGAAGACCGACGTTTAAGTGACAACCGGTCAGACCGCCCCTCGGGGCGATCGACCGTCCCACCGATCGACCGCGCGACTACAAGCGGGCGGGACGGCCAATGGGACTTAGCCAAATTTTGGCCCTCAAAACCGAAACCTACTGGAAACTTTAAACCAATAGAACTTCTTACTGGAGACTCCAAAAATCATGAGACCAAGTGCATTGGGATCCCCTCACTTGCCTACAACACCTATTTTTGGCCCAGCCTGTTTTGACCACTTTTGGTCACGGCCGGTCCGATCAGCCCCACATGGCCGGTCCGACCGATTTGGGACCGGTCGGACCGTTGTGCTAGGGCGGTCGGACCGCCCGTCGAGAATGCACGTAGCTTTGTCGAAACGCGTGAAGCGACAAACCGTAAACACCATTGCCAATTGTCACATCATCCTAAGATCGGAGCATATTCCCATGATATCCACAATCTCCCCTTGATGAACACATTGGCAATTATTCAGAAAATGTAAGTAAGAGGTTTGAAAACGAGTTTACTCGTAGTTTTCGCACAAAGGCACAACTTGGTCCATAAGCAAGAAAAAGCAATGTAAATGACCAAGCGGCATCGAATAGTATAGGCATGTGAGACAAGGCGAATAAAGCATAAAAACTTTGATTTTAAAAGGGTCAAAATTCTCACATGAGGTCCATATGAAAGAACAATTGTTCAATTGACCTATGATCATTGTGAGGATAAAAGAATGCAATTCAAGTTCAGAATATTCAATAAGACAATAAGAATGCAACTCAAGAACTCCCCCTCACTATGATCCTCAATTTTCAACTTTTCAGTTTCTCCCCTTTGTATAATCTTCTCCCCCAACAAACAAATATCTTCTCATTAACACATCTTCTCTTCTCATTTAACACATCTTCTCCCCCTTTGACAATGGATTCATCAAGGAATCACGCCTTCCTCTCATCCAGAGATAACAAATATAGAATAAAGAAAGAAGCAGAAATAAAAGACACATAAAGAGGAGTATGCATGAAGTGCAATGGAGTGGCTTCATTTTTGTATTTTTCAATTTTTGATTACAAGAAGCTTTGGAGATTACCCAAAAGAGCTAGCCAGTATTTCTAATATTGCACAAACAAGATATCAAGCCCGACAGTAGCTAGCAAGATCATGGTAAGACATGTATATCAAAGCTAAGCACAAAGGCTCAAAAGTAAAGCAGTAGATTTGATCAATTTAAGCAAAGCTTCAAATTCAGCAAATTCATCAACAGGGATCCTAAAGTGAAATTGGCCATGTCAAAATGTCAAAGTGAGATCAAAAATCTAACAAAGACCACATTAAGAGTCAATCAGGTCCCGTATTGAATCATTTTGCTCAATATTTTGTAAACGCCCATTTGTCAACATTTTTCTCATATGCATTGAATATTGAAGTTGACTAATGATCTAACTTAGTGACAAGATCCTGGACTAGGAGCCATCCACAAACTCATCCTAAGCTTCGACCAGAAGTTGATTAAAGGTATATCTTAGTAAAGAAGATCCTGGACTAGGAGCCATCCACAAACTCTTTCTAAGCTTCTACCGGGGCGACAAATCTTGAGGTTCATGTCATTTCTGACAAGCAGTCCCCATGAGATCGTCTGGTTCATCAAACTATCTCCAAGTTCATGTCATTTGACAAGCAGTCTCGTAAGAATAGTTTGGCACAATTTAAGCATAAGACAATCTTGATTTTCATTTTTCTCATAAGCAGTTTTAGAATCTCAAGAACACAAAAGCTCAAGTAATGGTCAATTTTAGATCAAAGAGCTAACAAAGCAATTCTGACAGGGCTAATGCCACAAAAGGAGCACTAATTGCGCAACTCGCTAAAACATCCACAAATTGTAATTTCTTAGTTCGAGTTTTTTTAGAGTTCTAGCTCATATAGCAAAGAATTAGCTACACATGTAAAAGCATGATAATTCTAGCAAGTGAAAGAACTGGACATGACATTGAGCACGAATTGAAGTACTAAAGCTCCAAAGGGTAATAGGCAAAGCTTCATCAATTTTTAAAAGATAAGCAGAAAATCTTATATTACAATGCATCTTTTTGGATTTTTCATACCACTTGTTGTATTTTTCATATGAATGCAATATGATACAATGAGATGCAATAAAGAGCCTAAAAACCTAAAAAGTTCAAAGAGATCACTAAGTTCAGAAAAAGAACAATAAAAGATCAAAAGAACAAGAAAAGATTAGAAAAGATCAAACTCCCCCTCAAACCAACCCATAGGGATAAATTACCCCTAACTCACTTCTCAAGGTGGCAAACCTAGTTTGATCTAAAGGCTTGGTGAGAATATCTGCCAATTGAGGTTCGGACTCTACGAAGTGCATCACAATATCTCCTTTTTCAACATGATCTTTAAGGAAGTGAAAGCGAATGTCTATGTGCTTAGTCCTAGAATGTTGCACTGGGTTTTTAGCAATATTAATAGCAGAAGTGTTATCACAGAAAAGAGGAACACTAGCAAAGTTTAACCCATAATCTTTTAAAGTGGACGTCATCCGCAAAATCTGACTACAACAATCGGCAAAGAACTACATACTCGCTCAAAGAAGATGGATTGTGCAATGTAAGACTGCTTCTAGAAGACCAAGATACAAGAGAAGTGCCTAGGAAGTGACAGGTGCCAGAGGTACTCTTCCTATCTAACCGACAGCCCGCAAAATCAAAATCTGAAAAACCCCTAATGGACAAAGCTGAAGAGCATGAATACCAAATACCATATAAAAGGGTAGAGTGTAAATACCTGAATATGCGCTTAACGGCTTGGCGATGGGAAGTTCTGGAGGCGCTGAAATCTTGCACAAAGGCATACCGTGAAGTGAATGTCCGGTCTCGAGGCCGTCAAATCTGAAGGGAGCCGATCATCTTTGCGGTACTCGCGTTGATCCACGACTTCTCCTTCCTCATCCGGATCCAAAGCGATCGAGGTTGCCATAGGAGTGGAAATTGGCTTGCAGTCCCCCATGTTGAAGCGTTTGAGTAGATCCTTAGTGTACTTTGTCTGATGGATGAAAGTTCCTTCCTTGCATTGCTTGATTTGAAGTCCCAAAAAGTAATTAAGCACTCCCATCATACTCATCTCAAATTCTCTGGACATAGTCTCAGAAAAGCTGGAAACAAGAGCATTAGAAGAACCACCAAAAATAATATCATCCACATAAATTTGAGCAAGCAGGAAGTCATTGCCACGCCTAAGAATGAATAGAGTTTTATCCACTTTACCCATCTCAAAATTATTTTTAAGCAAGAAGGTCTTAAGTCTATCATACCAGGCTCTAGGGGCTTGTTTAAGACCATACAATGCTTTAGATAGCTTAAAAACATGATTTGGATACTTGGGATCCTCAAAACCAGGGGGTTGCTTAACATACACTTCCTCTTCTATGAAACCATTTAAAAATGCACTTTTAACATCCATTTGATATAATTTAAAACCTTTTGATGCAGCAAATGCAAGCAAAATGCGAATGGCTTCTAGTCTAGCAACAGGAGCAAATGTCTCATCAAAATCTAACCCCTCAACTTAGCTGAAACCCTGAGCTACCAATCTGGCCTTGTTTCTAACCACAGAACCATCCTCACCTTGTTTATTCTTAAATACCCAACGGGTTCCTATAATATTATGACCACTAGGAGGTTCTACTAGGTTCCAGACTTTGTTTCTTTCAAAATTTTCTAACTCCTCATGCATGGCATTTACCCAGCTAGAATCAGATAAAGCATGTGATATATCGCGGGGTTCAAAAGAAGCAACAAAAGCCGAATGAGAGTAGAGATTTGGATCATTATACCTGGAGCGAGTGACTCGCTCATTTAGATTACCTATTATTTGATCCGGAGGATGCTGTCTCTGAATGCGAAGTGGAGCGCTCGGGTGAGATATCGTTTCTTCGACCTCCGCAGGTATGCTGCTGATGATGATGATGCAGCAGGAGCCTCAACTGAAGGTGAAGTAGACGTAGCAGGTTCTTGTATCAATATGGGCGCCTCAGCAGCAGCAGATGAGGGAATGATATCAGCTTCGTCCTCATCTTCCTCCACAAAAATGCTCTCTGTCACCTGTGAATCATCTGTAACAATTGATCTAGCTCCAGGGCTAGTCTCATCAAAAGTGACATTACAAGTCTCCTGAATAAGGTTAGTCTCAGTATTAAAAACCCGAAAACCCCTCGAATGAGCAGGATAACCCAGAAATAACCCATCAAAAGTTCTTGATTCAAATTTATCTAAGTTGCCTGTCTTAAGAATAAAATATTTTGATCCAAAAACTCGAAAATGCGAAACAGAGGGTTTTCTACCAAAACGAAGCTCATAAGGAGTCTTGCCCAAAGAAGGTCTCAAAAAGACACGATTTGCAATATGACAAGCTGTAGCAATAGCTTCGGCCCAAAATCCCCTCGGTGTGCTATACTCATCTAGCATCATCCTGGCCATTTCGACCAAGGTCCTATTCTTCCTCTCCACCACGCCATTTTGTTGAGGAACGTGTGGAGAGGAGAACTGATGCTCAATACCGCGCTCAGCACACAAAGAAGCAAAAGAAGTATTTTTGAACTCCGTGCCATTATCACTGCGAATCGCTCTCAAAGCACCAGGAAGCTCAGAAGCCAAGCGAAGAACAAGGTCATGAAAATAACCAAAAGCTTCATCTTTTGAAGAAAGAAAGAACACCCAAGTATATCTAGAAAGATCATCGACTATGACAAGAATATACCATTTTCCACCAACCGCCGGACTCTAGCGGGACCAGCGGTATCCATATGAAGCAAGCTGTCCAGTCCGTCGGTCATAACCATAGTCACAGAAGGGTGTGAGGCGGCAACTTGTTTGCCATGCCTACTGTGGCGCACATCTGACATCCTTGTGACTTTGAGTTTGGGCAAACCTCTCATGAGATCAAGGTTGCTAACTCGTGTCAGATGATCAAAACCAATGTGCCCCAAACGTCGGTGCCAAAGCCAGAAATCAGAAGAAGATGTAAGCAAACATTTAAGAGATCCAGCAAGAGATTCTGAAAAATCAGCTCCAAAAATTCTACCAACTCTAGATATTCCAAACACAAGCTCACCAGTAGAATCAAGCACACGACAAGAATTTTTCTTAAAAACAGTCTCATAGCCATCATCAAGAAGCTGAGAAACAGAAAGGAGATTATACCTAAGCTTGTCCACAAGAGCGACATCCTTTAGAATGAATTTATTGTTTACACTAATTGATCATGTTCTTTCAATTCGCCCTTGTGTATCATTTCCAAAGGTGATGAAGTCATCACCTGTTGCCCGCGTGAAAGAGGTGAACCATTTTGAGTTTCCGATCATGTGGCGTGAACATCCGGAGTCAACGAACCATGTGTTCTTCCCTTTTCCGCGGTAATCCTGAAAATCAAGGAACAGAAGAACGATGTGTCTCAATACTGGGGTTAGATAAACAAGATTTGGGAATCCAGTACTGAGACACACGTCTGAAAGGAGTATACAAACCAGAAGTATTATCCTTGATTTTATCTAGAATTCTGTCATGAGCAATGTTTAAATTAACATGAGATTTAAACTGTCCAGGGGCGGTCTGACCGGCGTTGTCTTTGGTGGTCGGTGGCGACCAAATCGGTCGAGCCGGTGACCACGGTGGTCGGACCGGCGACTCAAGAACATGAGAATTAGGATATGTAGCAACATAATAATTTGCATGTGAGAAAAATCCTAATCTAGGTTTATTCTTTTCAGTGTTACCATGTCTCATAAAAGCTCTAGGTTGCCTGAATGAATTTCTATCAAGATTTTTTCTATCATTTTTCAACCTACGCCAACAGATTTCAATCAAATGCCCACCTTTCTTGCAATAAATGCAATGGTACTTGGTACCACTAGAAGAAGTACCATTTGAATTAATACAAGGTTGGGCAAAACCTGCAGATTTAAAAGATGTTTTTGCAGGTTGGGTTTTGAATTCAATTAAACCTTTTTCCAAGACTTGAATGACTTTTGGGTTTGAATTGTCTTGAAAAGAATTGAATCCTAAACCTTGCTTCTTATTAGGAGTTTTAGACTTGTCAAGAATCATGTTTAATTGTTTCTTACCTTTAGAAAATTTCTCTAATGTATCATGAAGGTAAGCATTTTCTTTTCTCAAGTTAACACAAGCATCACAAGTTTTATCCATAGATTTCTCCTTATACAAAGCAATTTCAAGCTTAAGAGTGGAACAAGAAGCACAAGTAGTATTTTCAATATTGTCCTTAGGCTTAGCATATTTGACTCTAGCAGCTTCTAAGATATCTTTGATTTCACGTTCCTTTTCTAAACATGAATTGCAAGGGCTAGAATCAAACACATCAAACACAATCAATTTACTAGATTCTAAACATTTTTCACACGGAGCACTCTTAATTTCATTTAGTTCAGATCTAGCATTCTCAAGTTGTTGTACAGAAATATTATGAGCGATTTGTAACTTAGTAATTTACGAGTGCATAGCATGACAAGATAAACATTCATCAGGTTCAAGAGTCTTAGCATTTTTAAGCTCTACTTTCAGTTTGTTAATTTTTGACTCTAATTTCTTATTTTTTGTCATGACAAATTCTAGCGCTTCATCTTGACTAAGCAATTGCTCAACTATAGAATCATATTTAGTAAAGCTCATCATAAGAAAAGATACCTCATCATCATCAATGTCGTCGATTGTCGACCATGAAGCACATGCCGCTGAAGTCTTTGGCCTTCCCTTTCTTTTTACCTTGAGGATCTCTTCCTCCTTGTCCTCCTCACTCCGGAGTCCACATCGCTCAAGGATTGATCCTCAAAGCGGCAAGGACCGGTGGCGGCCTTCACAAGTTTATTAGCCTCATACCTTGATTTGTTGAAGGGGCTTCTTCCAAGTTGGCTTACCTTCCTTATGATTGCTCTTACCTTTCGACAGGGCAATTTGCGGATATGATTGAGCTCACCACATTCATAGCATGTCACCGGACCACCTCTCTTTTTGTTTCTCACATTATAGTAGGCCCGTGTGAATTTTTTAGCTAGAAGAGCTAATTCTATCTCAGGAATACTTTCAAGCTCCTCCTCAGAAATCGCAGATAAGCAAGTAAAAGAAAAATCAGAAGAAGATTCAAGAGTACCATCAGAAGACCTTTTGAGAGGATCAGCTATCAATGCCATGTTCTCTTTCTTAGGATGATCAACTCTTTTAATTTCATGAGTCTTGAGTTTACTATAAAGCAATTCTAAAGTAAGACTTGAAAGATCAACATTCTCTTCTATAGCAGTAGCCTTCATCTCCCACTCCTTGGTGTTGATTGCAGCCAAGAGATGGGTGGCATTTTCAGATTGAGAATATTCAATATCAACGACTTTCATTTGATTAATTACTTTATTAAGCGATGAAAATGTCATCGATGCTCTCTCGGGGCGCATCTCGAATTTATTGTATTCACGCTTGTAAACTGTTTGGCGCACCTTTTTGATTTGGGACGAACACTCATGATATGTTTGAGAGTGTTCCAAATTTCATCTTGTGATGGCAAGATTGCAAATCGATCATATTCTTGTCTACCAAGTGCACCATATAAAAGATTTTTAGCTTTGTTGTTGTTTGCCACAAGAATCGCTGAAGCAGGTGTTGCAATTTCAGGAATAACCAGCGGGGCTCTAACAACATCCCAAATAGCTTGTCCCTCGCTCTCAAGAAAGACTCGCATACAATTCTTCCAATAGGCATAGTCGTGCCCATCGAAGATATGCGGTTTAGTAGAAAACTTATCCATCGCCAAAGTTCGGTGGACGGTTAAGATCAAGATTGAACTAAGGGCTCGATACCACTGTTGGACCGAAAAGGCGACTAGAGGGGGTGAATAGAGCACGCTCACTTTTTCCCAAATAATGAATTCAACAAGATTTAACTCCAATAGCTATTAGGAAGCTATGAAGATCAATATACCAGTACAGCGGAAGACTAGTATTGAATCCAATTAAATCCCCTAAATAAAATAACAAAAACAACTAAGATTGCAGAAGCTCAAAGCAAGGGCGGTCTGACCGTTGGACCCAGCCGGTTGGACCGATTCTTGGCGGATCGATCCATTGTTATCTTGGCGGTCGGACCGCTCCAAAATCGATCCGACCGGTGATGATGGCGGTCGGACGGTGACTCTAAACAGATTTGAGCAAGTAAAATCACCGATGGCGAAGTTGCAATTAGGTGAAACTTTTGATTCTCAACTCCAATCTTTATGAAACTTTCCACACACCTTCTATATGCTATTGAGGACCTATTCCAATCGAATATTATGATAATTCTTGGATAGATCCTGAGCAATTGCCAATTGAATAACAGAGGGTCTAAAACCGGGCAAGAACGAAAACTTGATCCTAAAACTTGTTCGTGAGAGATTGATGATCAAGATGATGCTAGATAGATCCACACTTATCAAAGCAAGCTAATTCACGTGAAAGAATCAATCACAAACTCGTGGATCAAAGAAAGCCCTAAAATCACGAAATTGAAAGCAAGAACGAAGAGAGACTTATCTCAAGCAAACCTTGCATAGATTAAAAACGTGATCGTTGCTGGATTACACCCACACCATCATGGATCAGTGGTCAATCCAAGATCACGAAATTCTCCTCAAACCATGACAAGCCCTAGCCTCCACCTCAACTCCCCCTAAGCCAATTAGGGTTTGAAAGCGACAAAAGAGGTGAAAAACAGCGAGAGAGAGGGGGCAGCCCCCACCTCCTCCTATTTATAGTGGAGGCCTAGAACTCTCTAGGGTTTGACTCAATTGGGCTCCCGTTAAGGGGCACTAACAAACGGGTCACACCGCGCGCGCATAAGCGCCGTGTTTAACCTTTTGACCTAAACCGCTTCACCATGCGTCATGGATTTGCCAATAGGTCACCCTTATCCATCTTGCGTCACGCTTGGGTCGTTGACCTCACCCGGCATCGTCAATCGTTCTGGACCTCAACTCTCCAAGTCTAGTCCCGATCCTCCTCGCCGTTGACCGTCGTTGACCACCAAGCAACCTGCACAACCACAGACAAGCAAACACGTATTCGGGAACAAGTTCTTCACAACTTGACCCATGTTAGTCAAAACATGCATCAGGCAAACCATATGCACTGAAACTCATGACTTTGACATAACCAACGAACAACGCCGCCACGAAGACCGACGTTTAAGTGACAACCGGTCGAGCCCGCCCTCGGGGCGGTCGATCCGTCCCTACCGGTCGACCGCCGATGTAACATCCATTTCGTAATCAAGAACAACCATTTCAATTTGAAAGCTTTTCAATCAAAGAAAAATTTCCTAGATTTCTGTTGCAAAACCAAAATCTCGAAAGTGGCTTGTCTTCTTACCTCTTCCGCCCACCCTGTTCGACCGGTCTTCCTCCCTTTGCGCTTCGTGACTGGCTCGCCTCGCCGGACGCCCGCCGGCGCCCATCCCTGCGCGCCTCGCTCGGACGCCCGTGGCGCCATCCTGCGCTCTCCTCGCGCGGCGCCCGCCTCGGCCTCGTCGCCCGCACCCTCGGTCGCCGCTCTTCCTCTTGTGCGCCCCCCCTCCGCGCTTCTCCTCCCTCGGCTATTTAAGCCGAGCAGGCCCTCCTCTTCCCCGCCCTTCGTCTCCTCCTTCTTCGCCTCGGCTCCACCAAGCACCGCCTCCGTCTTCACCTCCGGCCGCCGCGTTTTTCCCTCCGCTTGCCCGTCGCCGCCTTCTCCGTCTCGGTCGCGCCGCTGCCGCCTCGGCTCCTTCACCTCCGGCCCGAGCCGCCGCTCCTCCTCTCTCCTCCCTGCGCCTGCGCCTCGCCTCGCCCGCTCCCGCTCCGCTCCTCTCTCTTTCTCCCTTTTTCTTTTCGCTTCTTCTATCTCCTCAGCGCGTCGCCTCGCCTTATCTCATCACGCAGCGGAACGGGTGGGCCCACCGATCGCCCGTCTGGCGGCCGACAAGCGGGCCCACTCAGCGATCTTGGTGAGGCCCTCAGCGCCGTCGTGGACTGGTCCACGACTTGGCTTTGTGGACGAGGACACGTGTCGGCGCGGCGAATTTCCAGATTTTCGGATTTTCTATTTAATCGAAAAATCGTTTTGCGCTTTCAAAATTCATATCTTTTTCTTTATAACTCCGAAAAATATGAAACTTGTGCCCAAAAATTTATAATTTCAAAACCTTTATTATGGTACTGGTTTGATTTATATTTGAATTTCTTTACCATGGATGTTGTATTTATTTGCTTTGTTTGTTTGTTTCTTTATTTTCCGGTGCGATCGTCCGAGTAGAGTACGAAGAAGCCGGTGACCCCAACTTCGACCACGCTCAAGGATACCTAGACTCTTCAACCTTTGACCCAGGTGAGTCAACACTTTGATCATATTGATCCTACGTTTTATGCAAAATTATGTTCTTTTAAAATAGCAAACTGCATGCTTTAATTTCTATGCAAATGTATGTAAATGGTCTTAAGGTAGCTAAATGCCAACTTGATTACTTATTATACCTTGCCCTTGATAATTGAATTCCCTGATCATTGTCACCCTAGTAAATATTATGGTAACTTACTAGTTATAGTCTGTACTCAAGTGCCATGCTAGCCTTGCTTGAGTACTGGGGTGCTAATCACCCCAGTCATCATCCTTTAAGCATAAAGATTGTTTTGGGTAGTCATTGGGGTAAATGACTGAAGTGGTCAAGTTAATTTGTTTTACACTTCTCCAAAACCCTGAAACTTGCTATTACCACATCCAGGCGGATGGAAAGAATGGTGGGTGCCGTCGAGCACGAAAATGATTGGTATGTGGTATGAGCAAATGCGGATGGATTAAGGACTTAATCTTGTCATGACCTCCCGTGTAAAACAAGTACAACCACAAGTCTGCAAAGTGCAACTTGGCTTAGTAAAATTATCAAACTCTGAATGTCGTCTCGCATGGTGGGAGAAAGGGAATGTGCAAGTGGCAGGATGCGTTCCGGCTTGAAAGGGACACCGAGAAAAGGTGAAGTTTGCAGTCGCTGAGGGGTAGGTTGACACACGCTCAACTACTCCAGTCGCTGAGGTGAACATCCCGCACAACGTATGGGCGTAACCCCATATGGGTGAGATGACGGAAGGGGCAAGATAGTTCGAAAAGTTACTGTGACGATCGCTCAACTACATGACTACGGAATCATGTGGGGTAACGAGTATGATTGTCTCTTGTGGGTACAGTGTACAAACTCTGCAGAGTCAAAATCTTTTTAACAGCCGCCCTACGGTCATAGGCGGACATGGGAACTTAACTTGAGTTAGTTCTATTTCAAAAATCTTTGTTGGGTGGAAATGAAAACCAGGTCGGCTCACCTAGCCTGAGGTTGGAGATGGTCCACAAACCAGGTCGGCTCACCTAGCCTGAGGTTTGCGGATGGTCAACAAAACCAGGTCGGCTCACCTAGCCTGAGGTTTTAAGTTTTCCTGGATCGTCGTATCCAAGATTGTTATAATATGGGGATAGCCCCAACCAAAAATAAGCATAAGGTGGAGGTAGCCTCTGCTGTGAGTAATATTGCACAAATATCCTATGTACAAAATCATGTTTTTGGTTAAAATGCTAAGTCATAGGAATCTATAATTATGATATTCCCAAATATTGCTTTATGTAAATAAAAGAACCCGAGCCACCCTTCTTTAGCCTTGCATATATATTATTGCACTGTTGTGTTGGCTCATGAGCACGGTGGTTGTGCTCACTCGCTCTTTCCCAAACCCGAAGCCTCCGGCGGGATGATTACGCCTACTACGAGGAGCAAGAACTCGATGGTCAAGACCAGGCGAAGAGTAGATGGTTGCGTAGGCTAAGGCTTGCCACAGTCTAGTTGGCTCCGCTGGCACAGGTGTATAGCCAATATTCTCCAAGTCCTTGGATAACATTGGTGGTACACAAGGTGCCGCAGTCGCTTGCCTGCGGGGAGTCGTGTTTGCCCATTTTGCTTCCGCACTTGTTTCTCTAGGTTATGTAATGAACTTATTTGGCCTGATCGGCCCTCTTTTGTAAACTCGACCCGACGTGGTCTATTTAACTCTGAGGTTGTAATATTAAGACTGGTTTGGTCTACGATATATGAAATGAATCAGCAATGTGTACTGTGAGCGCTACCTACTGATCCAGGGAGTAGCGCGGTGATTTCACAAAGGATTCGGGATTAGAAAATCCGGGTCCCACAGAGCTGGTATCAGAGCATACGACTGTAGGAATCTTAGCTAGACTGGCCGAGCCTAAGGACTTGAGTCGTATTTTCAAAATTTAAGAAAATTTTTGGGAAAAATATAGCGTACTTATTGCTTTTGCTCACCACTCTTCGTTCTATACTTGCCTTGCTTTCATTGTGTTTTACTGACTCTTCCTCTTGTTTCAAAATTGTAGATGGCTGCTCCACCCGTCGCGGACCCTTGGGACTTTTTCTCCCATGGAGAGGAAGTCGGGCAGCATGTGGCTATCCTCCGACAGCTCATGCTGTACTTGGGATACTACCGTCCGCCCATCTTCCGGGGTCGAGGGGTCCACATCTTGGACAGAGAGTCTTGGACCATGGAGGTATTCCTCTATGCCCGAGATGGTGAGTTCACTGCTCACACCTTCCACGCCCGGCGCCCGAACGATTGTGCGGGACGCTGCTCAGATCTTGCCGCCGCCCTTCGCTACTTTGTCGCGGGATGCACAGGGTCTCTGCGTTGTTCGCCCTACCGCTCACTTCCGCACCTTCTTGAGGAGCACTTCCGAGGTCGCCGACACCGACGCAGCGACCCCATTGGACGCACCAGTCGGTGACCCAAGCTATGACGGCGTCCCTCAACGCCGCCGAAGACGAAGTCGCAAAGTTGTGGATGCTCCTCACCTCCAGCTACGAGCACTCCGACACCCTCCGCAACAACCTGTTCAGGGAAGGTGAAGACCACCATGAGATGAGGCGCGAGAGAGATGCCGCCCTCGCGGAGTTGGCCCGGATCACTGCAGCGACCACAGGCTCTGCTCCAGACCTCCTCCTCGCCAGACGCCGCCTCCAAAGAGCAGGATGATCGCTCGGATACTTCCTGTGAGGAGCCCGCAGACGAGGATGACCGCGCAGAAGAGCGTGCTGGCGCCCTAGTCCGCCGCCGCCTTTGACCTTGAGGGCCCGGCCCGCAGCGCCGTCTCGGCCGTTCGCGCTCCTGCTCCCGTCGCCCGGCCTCGGCGGCCGACCGCCCCGCACCGGCTCCCGAGCCGCTCCCGCTCCCCGGCAAGAAGGCTACTGGCAATGGGCAGCTCCGATGGAGGAGTAGACGAGCTTAGTTTCAGGGTAGTTGTAATGCTTGCTAGGCAGTGTTTTGGTTTGCAAGCACTCTTTCTCTGGTTCCCCTTTTGTAGGCGATATGTTGTAACCAGTGTCATGGCTTAGCATAGCCTATATGCTATGTATTATAAGTCATGTAAACACTTAACCTCGATTATTAATGCGATGTAGCCCTTAAGGCTTTGTATCGCAATGGTTGTTTTTCTCGTTTGGTTTATGGCTTTCTGAGTGCTTTAGAGGGCTAGTGAACCCTCATATATATCTCTTAGTCCTAACCTAGGTTGTTCTCTCAGATTCCGCCCCGAAGAGCCGCTGCCCCACCTCGTGGTGCTTTGCTTGTTGGCCGTGGCGCATGATCGTGGCCGTGGACAAGTTCAAGACCTGCCTCCTCCACCGCCAGCTAATCCAACCATGGCGCAAGTAATGTTTCAACAAACGCAGATCCTTCAGGCACTACTTGCCAGCCAGCAGACCGGAGCCGCCGGTCGTCACTCTAAATTGGCAGATTTCCTGAGGACAAGACCCCTTACCTTTGCGTCCGCCACAGAACCCCTAGAGGCAGAGGACTGGCTCAGGGATACAGAAAAGAAGCTTCGCCTGGCCAGATGCTCAGAAGAGGATAAAGTAGATTTCGCTACTCACCAGCTCAAGGGAGCAGCTGTTGCTTGGTGGGAGAACTATCTCATTGCACACGCGAAAGCTCGATGGTCGACGAAGAATCTGCAGACAAGGAGAGCTGCAGACTAAGCTCCCAAGACCCGTCACTTTCGAGAATTTGCGAAGCTCGATGGCCATCGCAGAAGAACCAGTCGGGCATTCAATTTCTTGGAATGAATTCAAGAAGGCTTTCAGGACCAATTTCGTTCCGGCTGGAACGATGAGGTTAAAGAAGGGCGAGTTCAGATCCCGTAAGCAAGGACATTTGTCTGTCAACGAATATCTGACAAAGTTCAACCGGCTCGCGCTTCGCTTCGCGAGACGTCGCCGACGAGGAAGAGAAGATCGATGTGTTCGTGGAAGGGATGCGTGAAGACATGAGAGGCCAGCTGATCCTTCACGACTATCCCAGCTTCCACCACCTAGTTAACAAAGCTCTTCTGATGGAGAATGAAAGGAAGACTGCGGAGATCAGCCGCAAGAGAAAGATGGTCTTTCAGAAGCCGCATGGTGGTTTTCCACCAAAACCAACCTTCCAGGGTAGCTCGTCTTTCAGGCCGACTGCCGCGCTGACACCAAGAACTCCAATTTCAGTTCCGCATCCCAGTGGGACTGGTTTCCGTGCTCTTCGCCCCGTTGGACAACCTGCATCAACCAATCCGGCAGCTCATCTCCATTGTTTCCACTGTGGAGAGAAGGGACATTTCGCCAACCGGTGCCCCCAACGCCAGACTACTTCCATGAAGGCCAAGCCAGGGGCTACATCAGCTCAGGGACAGACGTCAGTGCCGAATAGAAGCCACCAGGCGCCGCCAGCACCAAGACCTGCTTCAACACTGAACCGCGGCCGCGTGAATCATGTCACGGCCGAGGAGGCCCAGCAAGCCACTGGAGTCTTAATGGGTATGTTCCTTGTCAAATCAGTACCAGCACAAGTTTTATTTGATTCTGGGGCTTCGCATTCATTTATTTCAAGAAAATTTGTTGAAAGGCTTAAACTGCCAATTTTTAAGCTAAAGAAACCCGTGGTACTTAGTTCACCCGGGGGATCCTTAACTGCTATCCTAGTAAGCCCTCAAGTAGAGATTGCTATGGAAAATTCCCAATTCTTAGCGGATCTCTTAGTGCTTCACGCCCAAACCCTGGACATCATCCTAGGGATGGATTGGTTGGCCAGATACCAAGGAATGTTAGACTGTGCCAACAGGAAGGTGGTACTCACCAAGGATTTCGGAACCACGATAAGGGTTAATGTGTCCACTCCTCTGGTTTGGATCATGCAATCCATAACCTTGAGGAGACATCATTGGAGGCAACCCCAGAGTCCGTAACTACGGAAGTTTTTCCGGAAGAATTGCCCGTATGCCACCGGCATCGAGATATCGAGTTTGTGATCAACTTTGCCGTGGATCGCCCGATTGCTAAGAGACCATACCAAATGGTCGCCAAGGAACTCAAGAGCTCAAAGCACGATGGAAGAACTACAAGACAAGGGATTCATCGACCTAGCTCATCTCCCAGGGTTCTTTGCACTTTTTGTAAAAAGAAGGACGGCACCGCCAGACTGTGCGTGGACTATAGAGCCCTCAATGAGGTAACCATCAAGAATAAGTACCCTTTGCCCCGCATTGATGACCTGTTTGACCAGCTGACAGGAGCAGCGGTGTTTTCCAAGATAGACCTGAGGTCAGGGTACCATCAGCTCAAGATTAGGGCTGAGGATATCCCAAAACGCTTTTACCACCGAGACGGCTGCTTGAGTACACCGTCATGTCTTTTGGCTTGACCAATGCGCCAGCCTATTTCATGAACCTCATGAATAAGGTATTCATGGAGTACTTGGATAAATTTGTTGTCGTCTTCATAGATGATATTTTGGTATATTCCAAGACCAATGAGGATCATGCTGAACATCTGAGATTGGTCCTCGAGAAGCTCAAAGAGCATCAGCTGTATGCCAAGTACAGCAAGTGTGAGTTTTGGCTCCAGGAGGTCAGCTTCCTCGGACATATTGTAACCGCAGGAGGAGTTGCAGTAGACCCATCAAAGGTAAAAGATGTCTTGGAATGGAAGCAACCAACTTCTGTGACTGAAGTGCGTAGTTTTCTCGGATTGGCCGGATACTATCGAAGCTTCATAGAAGGGTTCTCAAAGCTGTCCAGACCCATGACCCACCTGCTCAAGAAGGAAAAGAAATATGAGTGGACAGAAGTTTGTGAGAAGAGCTTCCAGGAGTTAAAGAAGAGGCTAACCACTGCACCAGTGTTAGTTTTGCCGGACATGCAAAAAGACTTTGAAGTTTATTGCGATGCTTCACGCCAAGGACTTGGATGCGTGCTCATGCAGGAGGGAAAAGTTGTAGCCTATGCATCCAGACAACTCCGTCCTCACGAAGATAACTATCCAACCCATGATTTAGAGTTAGCAGCAGTGGTGCATGCCCTGAAGATTTGGCGCCACTACCTGATCGGAAATCATTGCAACATCTTCACGGATCACAAGAGTCTCAAGTACATCTTCACCCAAACCGATCTCAACCTCCGTTAGAGAAGGTGGCTGGAATTGATCAAAGATTATGACTTGGATGTGCACTATCATCCTGGGAAGGCTAATGTGGTAGCCGATGCATTAAGCCGCAAGGCCTATTGCAATAATATCATGATTCAAGAATCACAACCTGAGCTCTATAAGGAATTAGAAGCGCTTAACCTCGAGATAGTAGAGCACGGCACCATAGCAGCAATGGAGGTTCAGCCAACCTTAGAAGAGCAGATCAAGGCCGCTCAAGAAGGACATCCAGGAATCCAGAAATTTAAAAGCCTCATGGCCAAAGGGAAAGCCCCTAAGATGGTAGAAGACCAACAAGGAATCCTATGGTATGGGAAACGCCTATTTGTTCCACACCAGAAGGAACTTAAAGATTTGATACTGAAAGAAGCCCATAGCTCAGCTTATACCCTGCACCCAGGCAGCACTAAGATGTATCAAGACTTGAAGATTCTATACTGGTGGCCGAGAATGAAGAGAGACATCGCCGAGTTTGTAGCTTGTTGTGATGTGTGCCAGCGAATCAAAGCTGAACACCAGAGGCCTGCAGGTTTGCTCCAACCATTACAAATCCTTCAATGGAAGTGGGAAGAGATTGGGATGGATTTCATCACCGGGTTACCTCGCACCAAGTCTGGATATGATTCCATATGGGTGATAGTTGACAGATTGACGAAAGTCGCCCACTTTATTCCTGTGAAGACTACGTACAAGGGAGACAAATTGGCTGAGTTGTATATGGCTCGTATCGTGTGTTTACACGGAGTTCCCAAGAGGATAGTCTCGGATCGAGGATCTCAATTTACCTCGCATTTTTGGGCTAGCCTGCATGATGCCCTTGGAACCCACCTAAACTTCAGCACTGCATATCATCCCCAGACGGATGGACAAACCGAAAGGATAAATCAGATTTTAGAAGACATGCTCCGAGCCTGTGCCTTAGAGTTTGCTGTGGATTGGGAAAGATGCCTACCCTATGCAGAGTTTTCCTACAACAATAGTTACCAGTCAAGTCTGAAGATGTCCCCATTTGAGGCACTCTATGGAAGAAAATGCAGAACCCCTCTGCATTGGTCAGAATCAGGAGAGGGGTATATCTTTGGACCAGATACCCTCAAGCAGGCAGAAGAGAAAGTTCGACTGATCAGAGATCGTCTACAAGCCGCCTACCTGAGACGGAAGAGTTATGCCGACAATCGTCGCAGAGAGCTAACCTTCGAAGTTGGAGATCATGTGTATCTTAAAGTATCACCTCTTCGAGGAATGCGGAGATTTAAGGTGAAAGGCAAGCTTGCACCAAGGTACATAGGACCGTATCCAATCACCGCCAAGCGTGGAGAAGTAGCCTACCAGTTGGAGCTACCCGCAAGTCTGTCAGATGTTCACAACGTGTTCCACGCTTCTCAACTCAAGAAGTGTCTCCGAGTGCCTGAAGAGCAAGCCCGCTTGAAGCCATCACACCTGAAGGACTTGTCATATCCAGAGCACCCAATCAAGATCCTCGACGTTGTGGAGAAGCAAACAAGGCGTCAAATCATCCGTCTTTGCAAGGTTCAATGGAGCCATCATTCAGAGCGAGAAGCCACGTGGGAGCGTGAAGACCAACTGAAGCTAGACTACCCCTACCTCTTTTCGGATTAGCTCGAATCTCGGGGTCGAGATTCTTTTTAAGGTGGGTAGGTTTTGTAACATCCATTTCAATCAAGAACAAATCAATTTGAAAGCTTTTCAATCAAAGAAAAATTTCCTAGATTTCTCTGTTGCAAAACCAAAATCTCGAAAGTGGCTTGTCTTCTTACCTCTTCCGCCCACCCTGCTCGACCGGTCTTCCTCCTCTGCCCGTGACCAGACGCCTCGCTCGACTGCGCTCCTCGCCGCCTCGCCGGGACGCCCGCCGAGCGCCCATCCTCGCGCTCTCCTCGCGCGGCGCCCGCCTCGGCCTCGTCGCCCGCACCCTCGGTCGCCGCTCTCTTCCTCGCGCGCGCGCCCCCCCTCCGCGCTTCTCCTCCTCGGCTATTTAAGCCGAAGGCCCTCCTCTTCCCCCGCCTTCGTCTCCTCCTTCTTCGCCTCGGCTCCACCAAGCAGCCGCCTCAGTCTTCACCTCCGGCCGCTGCCGTTTTCCCTCCGCTTGCCCGTCGCGCCTTCTCGTCTCGGGTCGCCGCCTCGGCTCCTTCACCTCCGGCCGCCGCTCCCTCCTTCACCTCCGGCCGAGCCGCCTCTCCGCTCCTCTCTCTCCCCTTTTTCCGCGCGCCGCTCTCGCCTCGCCTTATCTCATCGCTCAACACGTCGGCGCCTTATCTCGTGGGGCCCCAGTGGGCACGCCTGATCGCCGTCGCCGACAAGCGGGCCCACTCGCCAAGGCGGTGAGGCCCGCGCGCCGTCGTGGACTCGGGTCCACGACCTTGTCTTTGGACCGAGGACACATGTCGGTAGCGGCGAATTTCCAGATTTTCGGATTTTCTATTTAACTGAAAAATCGTTTTGCAGTTTCAAAAATTCATATCTTTTTCGTTATAACTCCGAAAAATATGAAACTTGTGCCCAAAAATTTATAATTTCAAAACCTTTATTATGGTACTGGTTTGATTTATATTTGAATTTCTTTACCATGGATGTTGTATTTATTTGCTTTGTTTGTTTGTTTCTTTATTTTCCGGTGCGATCGTCCGAGTAGAGTACGAAGAAGCCGGTGACCCCAACTTCGACCACGCTCAAGGATACCTAGACTCTTCAACCTTTGACCCAGGTAGTCAACACTTTGATCATATTGATCCTACGTTTTATGCAAAATTATGTTCTTTTAAAATAGCAAACTGCATGCTTTAATTTCTATGCAAATGTATGTAAATGGTCTTAAGGTAGCTAAATGCCAACTTGATTACTTATTATACCTTGCCCTTGATAATTGAATTCCCTGATCATTGTCACCCTAGTAAATATTATGGTAACTTACTAGTTATAGTCTGTACTCAAGTGCCATGCTAGCCTTGCTTGAGTACTGGGGTGCTAATCACCCCAGTCATCATCCTTTAAGCATAAAGATTGTTTTGGGTAGTCATTGGGGTAAATGACTGAAGTGGTCAAGTTAATTTGTTTTACACTTCTCCAAAACCCTGAAACTTGCTATTACCACGTCTGGGCGGATGGAAAGAATGGTGGGTGCCGTCGAGCACGAGAATGATTGGTATGTGGTGAACCGTCTGGATGGATTAAGGACTTAATCTTGTCATGTCCTCCCGTGTAAAACAAGTACAGCCACAAGTCCGCAAAGTGCAACTTGGCTTAGTAAAATTATCAAACTCAATGCCGCCTCGCATGGTGGGAGAAAGGAATGTGCAAGTGGCGGGATGCGTCCGCTTGAAAGGGACACCGAGAAAGGTGAAGTTTGCTAGTCGGCCGAGGGATAGGTTGACTCCACGCTCAACTACTCCATCACGAGGTGAACATCCCGCACAACGTATGGGCGAACCCCATATGGGTGAGATGACGGAAGGGCAAGATAGTTCAAAAGTTCTTGTGGACGATCGCCCAACTACATGACTACGGAATCATGTGGGGTAACTGTATGATTGTCTCTTGTGGGTACAAAGGTACAAACTCGCAGAGTCAAAAGCTGTTTAAGCACCGCGCCTACGGTCATAGGCGGACATGGGAACTTAACTTGAGTTAGTTCTATTTCAAAAATCTTTGTTGGGTGGAAATGAAAACCGTGTCGGCTCACCTAGCCTCGAGGTTGGAGATGGTCCACAAACCAGTCGGCTCACCTAGCCCGAGGTTTGCGGATGGTCAACAAAACCAGTCGGCTCACCTAGCCCGAGGTTTTAAGTTTTTCCGGATCGTCAGATTCAAAGATTGTTATAATATGGGGATAGCCCCAACCAAAAATAAGCATAAGGTGGAGGTAGCCTCTCATTGTGAGTAATATTGCACAAATATCCTATGTACAAAATCATGTTTTTGGTTAAAATGCTAACTCATAGGAATCTGTAATTATGATATTCCCAAATATTGCTTTGCGCAAATAAAAGAACCCGAGCCACCCTTCTTTAGCCTTGCATATATATTATTGCACCTGTTGTGTTGGCTCGCGAGCACGGTTGTTGTGCTCACTCTCGCTCTTTCCCCAAACCCCAGAAGCCTCCGAGCAGGATGATTACGCCTACTACGAGGAGCAAGGACTCGATGGTCAAGACCAGGGCGAAGAGTAGATGGTTGCGTAGGCTAAGGCTTGCCACAGTCTAGTTGGCTCCGCTGGCACAGGTGTATAGCCAATATTCTCCAAGTCCTTGGATAGCATTGGTGGTACACAAGGTGCCGCAGTCGCTTGCCTGCGGGGAGTCGTGTTTGCCCATTTTGCTTCCGCACTTGTTTCTCTAGGTTATGTAATGAACTTATTTGGCCTGATCGGCCCTCTTTTGTAAACTCGACCCGACGTGGTCTATTTAACTCTGAGGTTGTAATATTAAGACTGGTTTGGTCTACGATGTATGAAATGAATCAGCAATGTGTACTGTGAGCGCTACCTACTGATCCAGGGAGTAGCGCGGTGATTTCACAGAGGATTCGGGATTAGAAAATCCGGGTCCGACACATTGATTTCTTGTTCAAGCATAATTGGTCAACGCCTTTGTATAGGCCTTTTTTTTTGGAGGCTCGGCGCACGTGTGGTGCATTTTTTTCCTTTTTAAGCGCGAAGCAATCCAGCAACAAGATGCCAATTTGACTACTAAATTCTACCATCATATTTTTAAAAGAGTTACAAAAGTGTAATGTTACGTAAGTATTTTTTTTGATAAATTTACTCGTACAATTTTCTTATATCCAAACTACATATTTTACATAATAAATTTGGTCAGAATTAATACGATTTCTTTTTGTGACCGGAGGGAGTAACAATAAATAGTAAAAGTCAAATATGAGAGACGGTAAAAGTGCAGTAACATCAAATAAAAAACAGAGAGAGTAATGTAGCTAGGGCCCTTTCGATTAAGGGAAAACAAAAGAAAACAATAGTTAGGAGGTGTTCTATTATTTCCTACAACAATTCATATGAAATTCATGTTCCCAAAGTGGGTGGTGACAATTTACCATGGAAAGATCTCAAACCAAATCTAGTGCTTGTTTTTTTATAGTACAAGGTAGATATACACACTTAACGCACACCACACTCACGTACACATGCGTGTGCGTATCCTCTACATGCGCTTGTAATTTATCGGAGACACCTAAAGTCTTACGGAGCCCGAGCACGTGTTTTCCCATGGAATGTGAATGTGTACGTGCACTCATGAAATCGGTGGTCTAGAACTAGAATCCTGATGGGCTAGTTACACACTCGCACGCCTAGCTACAGGGCAGCTTCCTCAAATCTAGGGCCTTTTGACAAAGAGGATTTGGATGAAAGAGACATAAACCTTCCATAAATCCACAAGCTAATTAACAATAAGACTAACAAATTCGTTGTGGGTGCTCATTTAGTCATATTTTTTATTATAAAATCCTACATTTTAATTTGATTACTCGAATTCTATTTTTTAAAAAAGAAATTTAATCATTTGGATTTGAGATCTTACCATACAAACATGTTTACATATATTTTTTTGCCGGACAATGCTTCCGGTTTTGTTTAGCACGCAATAAACCGTTTTATCCTGCAGGAAATTTTCGTATTATCATAGTCACGGCATCCATAAACCCAATTCCAATCTTTCGGAGAAAAAAAAAGTAAAAATTACAAAGACACGCAACAAAAAATACAGAAAAAAAAACTCGCAGGATCCGGCCCCACGACAAAAACAGAAAACGAAACAGAGACCACTTGATCACCCTTCCCAATCCATCCCACCTCTCCAACCGCTTCCCCCGTTCTTCCCCGCTACCCCCTCATCGTTTCATCTCATCTCTCCTCCCGCCACTGCACGCCGCCGCTCGACGCCGGTGATCCCGCCAACATATCCTCCTCGTCCACCCCGAACCAGTAAGCACGCACCGAGCCCCACCCCACCACCGCCCGTGGATATGGATCTCCCGAAATCACACGCCAATGCCAATGCCGATGCATCGGCACAGTGCCCGACTTCCTAGACTCGCCTAACCACCCCTGGATCTCACAACGATCGCCCTGTGCCTCGAGTTGATCGATCCTTCGGGAATGGAGAGCGGGGGCGCCGACGAGGAGGCCCAGGCGCCGAAGCCGCCGCCGCAGCGGTACCGCCCGGTGGAGTCGCACGACCGCGCCGTCGTTCAGATGGCGTCCATGGAGTCCGGATCCTCCGCCGACGCCTCCGCGGTTCCCAGGTGATGGCATGATGCACATTTCGCGCTCGTTTCGTGTGTAGTTCGTTTGTGGGGGAGGCGCACCTGTGTCGGGGATCATCGGCATCGTTGATATGGATTTGCCTAGGCGTTGCATTGATTACAGGGAAAGCCAGATGTATTTGGTGGTGAGTGGAGTGATGAGCTATTGGGGGGTTCTTCCAGTCTTCCTGTTCCTGTGATATATGATGGACGTATTCTGCTATTGGAGAGACCGAGAGAGAGAGCACTGTTCGATGTTAGGATGCATGAGTGGATCAAACCTCTCATACATCGGTAGTATGAGGTTAACTAAGTTGCACGGTGGGGTTGAGATATTGGAGGGTCGTTTGCATTATTCACACTTGTGTTGCGTATGTCGCGTGAGTTGATGAGTACATTTTAGTTTCCGCTGAAAATGTAGGGGTTATTTCATACCTATCCTATCAAGCAAGAACAGCCGGGGAGGAACCTAGCACTTCTATTTTGCCAAAGCATGATTCTCTTTGTTTTGTTGCCTTGATGTTGCAAATTGGCATACATATTCTAGTGGTTTAATTATGCCATGGTGGCTTGGTCACATCACAGAGCTATACGTTTATGGCCAAATAGAATGGCCCATCTATGCCTACCTTTAATTACTGGCCTTAGTTGCTAATAAACATGTCCATTGCATTGTGCATATTGGTCGTACAAAGTTTGGCCAAATCAGCTGGTGAATTGAGCTATTGTAGCACTGCATCCAAATAATAGTTGTTTGATTGGAGTTCTAAATGATGGAATACATAGCTGTCAAGTGGTACATTCAGATGTCAAGGTTTCAGACATGTTGATTCGGTACTGTCAAGTTTGGAATAACATTTTTGGGACCACTACTTGGTTAGTTAATTAAATGCTTTGGTAATGAACTCAATTATCTTAAGCTTTTAGGATGGTTGCTACAGCTTAGAGCCTTAGAGTTGTGGACACTGTCTAGGAGCATGGTTGCGGAATACATGTTGGTATGTTTATGTTCTTTTGGTTGGCAGACTGCACCTGTAATGTTAGTGTCATCAAATGTGAGGTAGTCTAAGCT
This sequence comes from Hsuehochloa calcarea, assembly GCA_036346395.1. NCBI lineage: Eukaryota > Viridiplantae > Streptophyta > Magnoliopsida > Poales > Poaceae > Hsuehochloa > Hsuehochloa calcarea. The sequence continues at coordinate 4,740,398 of CM070593.1, read as the reverse complement.
TGTTCTTTTCTTTAGAGTATCTATGGATAATGATACTAATATTTCTATTTTAGAAACTACTATAGCTTGTAGAAGAACTGGTTGTGCAATATTGCTGTCGCAGTAGTTGGCTGCTTTGGTTGAAAGATAGTAATTCAGATTTAAGCTCATTCTACTTGTCATTTGAGATTGCAGTAGTGTGGCTATTTGGATCCATGAATTGAGATATTAAAGACCTGATGTTTTGATTCAGGATTCTGCATTTAGCATGTAGACTTTGACCTTAATTAGATATAAAAAAACTACATTTAGGAACAGAGGGAGTAACGTATCGAGGCGGGTATATTGGTTGGAAACCAATGTATCGGCGCATTGCCTTTTTTTTTTTGTAGTGGTTCTTCCGCGGTACTGAAATTAGCGGCATTGAAATTACCATAGCTACTGGTGTTATGAATTCTGAATATGCTCCTTATATAGGTGAATAATTTGAAATAGAAGGTTAATATTTCTCTGGACTACGACTCTAACTCTTATCTGAAGTAGAAGGTTACTGGTGTTATGAATTATGAATTTTGAATATGCTCCTTATATAGGAGAATAATTTGAAATAGAAGGTTAATCTTTCTCTGAACTACGACTTTAACTCTTATCTGAAGTAGAAGGTTAATTTTTCCATGGACTAGGACTCTAACTCTTACTCTTCCTAATACAAACTTCCCTAATTGAAATATTCCTAATTGCAACAACTTAATGCGATACATTGAACTCTTATGCAGCCTCTAGGGCCGGCTGCTCTTGCGCCTTGTGGCGCCGGCCATAGACGCAACCCCACGTGGCATCTCTCCCTCCCTCGACGAACAGTTCGTCTTTGAACTGAAAGGAGGGATAAGATTTTGAAATCTCAGACGATGTCGAGGCCAATGAATCCTGCCACTGTATCAACACTTGCCACTTGTCGCGAACAAACCTGGCACACAACGCCTTCAGAGGCGCTGGAATGACCCGCCCATGGAGAAGGGGCAGCATTGGGGTTGGTGACGCCGGTGGCACCCCGTCAAACTTGTTTAGAAAACCCACATGAAAGACATCATGGATGTGGGCCGTCTTCGGAAGGTCCCGCTGATACACTATGTCATTGATCTTGGCGATGATGAGGTAAGGCCCAAAATAACGAGGCTCAAGCTTCCCACGGCTGCCCCGGGCAGAGAAGCGGCCGCCCGATAACGAAGGTGCAACCAAACCAAATTGCCAACATCGAAGTGTACGGAGCAATGCTTCTGATCGTAGAATTTCTTATAAATTTTTTGGGCATAGAGTAAGCGACTCCAAACATTTGCTAAGAACAAATCGCGGTCCTGAAGTGCCTGATCTCTTTTCACCTTGGCGGCGTTGCGACGGAAGCAGCAGAGGTCGGAGTTCCACAGGTCTTCGATGCAGCTCGGGAAGTCAGGGTCAAAATCCTCTAGACCAAAGGCCTGCCATGTCGAGCGGGCGCGAGGGCGGAGCAGAAAGAGACGGCGAGTGTCTTCACTACACGAGCAGAACGGGCATTGAGCCCTCTACGGTGGCGGCGGCCGTTTGTGTAGGGCCTTCCTTCATGTGCTAACCGAAGCACTATTTCAATCCCCATGATTCTGCCAGGTAATTGGTCAATTGTGCTTGTTCATTGCCTCTAAAAGGTCGATCAGCTCATCAGCATAAGACTGGATGGTTCATTGTCCATGCCAAAGTCAACAGCAGTGGCAAAGTCTGAAAGCTCGCCCAATGTCCTTAATCAGTCGGCAATCATGAACATCTACCATCTTATTCTTCTTATGGCTTGTATAATGTTCTAAAAAAATAAATTTCTATAGAATCTATATCAAATATGCATTCCAACTCCTTGCTTGAGCTTAAATCTGAGCGGCTATTATATTTTAATTTCATTAGTTCTTGTCCTGGTCGCTTGTCATGGATGTTGGGGTTGGCTGCCAACCCTTGTAATCCTCCGATTGTACTTTCTTTTCCTTCATAATGGAATGACACGCAAAGTTCTTGCGTGTTCTAAAAAATTTGAACGTTAGTTTTCGGCAGGTTGTTGTCGTAGAACACTACTACACGTATAGACAGCTTGTTTTACACTTTTACTAAACATTTACAACTATTTTTGATCGATGGACACTACTTTACAACTATTCCTTTTTAGTCCCAGTTCGTAGGTTTGACTGGAAAAGAGTTGTTTGTATGTTAATTGTTTTCACAATGATCAGCCGATTTGAATCCCATGCGTTTTACATTACAATTTTGTCGGACCCGGATTTTCTAATCCCGAATTCTCTGCGAATAACTGTGCTATTCCCTGGATCAGTAGATAGCACTCACAGATACATCACTGAATCATTTCATACAATGGCGTAAAACCATACCATTCATTAATTTAACACATCAGAGTTTACATATACCGCATCGGGTCAAGTTTTACAATAAGGGTCAAACAGGCCAAATGATTACATCACAAAGTAGCGGAAGCGACAACGGAAGCAAAAAGGGTGAGGACACATCTCTCCACAGGCAAGTGACTGGGGAAACCTGTGTACATCCGATATTACCCGAAAACTCAGATAATATAGGACGCACCTAGGTACCAGCGGAGTCAGCTAGACTGGGGCGAGACTAGAACAACTAAGAACTAAGCTACGTTTCAAGAACTCTGTGGTCTTGAGCATCCGTTCCTCGTAGTAGTCGTAATCTCCAATATTTCCTGCTTCTGAGGGTTTGGGGGAAAGAGCGAGAATGAGCACAACTACCGTGCTCGTGAGCCAACACACAGTATGCAATAGTATACATGCAAGGCTTAACAAGGATGGCTCAGGTTCTTTTATTTGCTAAAGCAACATTTTCAATTATCATAATTACAAAGTCCTATGACATAGCATTTTTAACAGATTGCATTTTCATTTAAAGAGATTAAGTGCAATATTAAATAACAGCGAAGGTTACCTCCACCTTATGCTTAATTTTGATAACGGTTACGTCCACCGATTATCAACACTGGGTAAGGCTACCCAGGAAAATACAAAACAAGGGCTGGATGAGCCCAACACATTTCCATTCCACCCACAAAGATTTTTGAAATAGAACTAACTCAAGGTTAAGTTCCATGTCCGCCTTTGACCGAAGGGCGCATTGCTTAAAACAGCTTTAGACTCTGCAGAGGTTGTACACTGTACTCCACAAGAGATAATCATACTCGTTACTCCACATGATTCCTTAGTCATGTAGTTGAGTGATAAATCACGAGAACGTTTCAAACTACCTTGCCCTTCCGTCATCTCACCCCTATGGCCAATTCCATAAGTTGTGCGGGATGCTTACCACAATGACTAGCAAAGCCGGGCCCACCACGATGACTAGCATAGCCGATAACTTCACCTTTTCGTGTCCCATTCAAGCCAAAGATACATCCCGCCGCTTGCACACTTCTAACATTTGGTTGTGGGATGACATTCGTGGTTCAATAGTTTTACTAGGCCAAGTTGCACTTTGCGACTTGCGGTTGTACTTGTTTTACACAGAGGTCATGACAAGATTAAGTCCTTAATTCATCCGGACGGTTCATACCACATACCAACCATTCTCGTGCTACGTCCGCACTCCACCATTCTTTCCATCTGTCCAGATGTGGTACTAGCAAGTTGTTTAGGGTTTTGGGGAGGAAAACCAATTAACGCAACACACCAGTCATCTACATCCAATGACTGTCCAAAACTATTTTTCATGTTTAAAGGATGATGATCGGGACATTTATTGTCCCGGTACTTAAGCAAGACTAGTATGTCGCTTAAGTACAACCTATACTAGTATTACCATATAATTACTAGGGTGACAAGGAATACTGGATTCAATTATCAAAGGATGGCTTAATAAGTAATTAATCAACAAATGGGTATTTAACTACCTTAAGCTTTAACATATCATTGTTTACAAAAATTAAAGCATGCAGCTTTGCTATTTTAAATAAACATAGTTTGCATAAAAATGTAGGTTCGGAATGATCAAAGTATTGACTCGCCTTGGTTAAAGGCGGAGGGGTCCTGGTACTCTTGAGCTTGGTCGAAGTGCAGGTCTCCGGCGTCGTCGAATCCTAATCGGTCGAAAGTACCGAAAAAAAGACACAACGGCAAAGAGAGCAAATAAATACCAATTCAATAAATAATAAACTCCAAAATAAACAAGACCAGTACCATTAGCAAGATCTTAATTTTAGAAAAATTTAGAAATTGGTTTCACAATTTTTGGAGTTATACAGAAAAAGATATGAATTTTGAAAGTTTTTAACCGATTTAACAATTAATTAGAAAATCCGAAAATCGGAAAAACCCAGGGGCTGACACGTGTCAGTGCTGTGCTCGGTCCACGGGCACTGTGCTCGTGGACCGAGTCCACGCTCGGCGCTGCACGCCACGATGGTTGGGGCCCACTCGTCGCCGGCAAGACATGCGGGTGGGACCCAATTGTCGACCACGGCGCGGCGGCGATAAACGACGGCGCATACTGAGCGCGACGCCTCGTTCTTCGCGTCCCGAGAGAGAGAGAGAGAGAGAGGGAGGAGGGCGGCGCTGCGACGGCGGGCGGAAGGGAAGCGGAGGCGGGCGCCGGAGCTGGAGACGAAGAGGCGAAGACGGGACGGGCGCCGAGCCGAGACGAGGAAGCGGCGGCTCGGCAACACCGAGGGCGACGGCACCGAGGGCGAGGCGGCGGAGACGACGGTGCCGAGGGAGGAGTGAAGGGGCGGAGGAGGAAGGGAAAAAGGGAGGGTGTCTCGCTTTTATAGCCGAGGCGAGAGAGCCAGGGAGAGGGAAAAGCCGGGGCAAGGGACGGGAGCGGGAGAAAGCACATGCAAGCGCGGGAGGAGGAGAGAGGGGTCCTGAGGCAGTGACCAGTGAGTGCGGCAAGGCGTCGCGTCTTGGCGGAGACGAGGAGTGGGCGCCTGTGCATGGGCATGCGACCGAGGCAAAGCGGCGGGGCGGGCGGAGACTCAAGCGCCATGAGGCGCCGGAGAATCAAGGCCGGCCCGCGAGGTAAGGGGGGGAGTTAGGGTTAGGCTAGATTAGGGTTAGGGTTTTGATTTTGAAATTTGAAATTTTGAAATTGAAATCAAGTTTTGATTTTGAATCTTTTTTTTTTCAAAAACGGGATGTTACAAATTTAATTACAAATGCACCAAAGGCACGCCTCAAAGACCCATCCGACATCAAATTAACCACTTATCGGGTGTTTAAATGAAAATGGTGGATTATTGAAGATTTTCTCAAATGAATTGAATCTTATGGGAGAACTTCTCGTATAGTTGTTTCGAACAAAAAAAAAGAAGAATAATGCCCTAGAATTTCTATGAAATTCCTGTGGAGTTTGGAATAATTCGAACATGGGTTTTAGACCACTTGGAAAATTGTCCTTTGTGCCTTGCACTTAATCTCTCTTCAAATTCATGTGAAGCATATATGAATTTTGGAGGAAAGGAAAGGTACATTCTCTGTAGATACGGGGTTTCTTACAAATTTTTTGGAAACATCTTGCGTTCCAAATAGGACAAATCTACATTATTTCACACGTTTCAAAACGGGCCTCACGTAAAAAAGGGCTATGATTTTAGGCTAAATCTCATCCGCCCATGCTCGCAAAAAAATCTCAGCCGTCCAACAGCAACTAATATTGATCTGCGTTTCTCTAGAGGAATATGATGTGCATCTGGACGGCAGCCAATCCTATTCCGAATTTCCAAGGAGGAAAGTTTTCTTTATTTTTAAAAAGAACTTTTCCAACGAGCTTATTGGGCCCGAGCGTAACCTCTAGGCCCGTAAACCATATGGCCCAAAGCTTTTAAGACGGGCCAGCTTTGAAATCCGCGCGACCTGTGCAGCGCGATCGAACCAGAGAGAAGGGCATCAAGGTCAATAGGGTCATTGAGCGAAACACACCGTGCCTCCTATAAGCCTCCCCTTCTCGCCACTTGCGAAAACCATAGCCCCTCGCCGGCGCCCTCCTCTGCGCTCGCGAGCTCTCGCCTCGGTAGCTTTTCTCAACTCCTCCATCCCCCCACCTCTTTCGATCTGTTCCTATGTGATCTTCTTCTCCTCTAATCCGCTGTTTTGTTTTTTTCTTGAAGGATCTTGGAGATGGCCAAGTCGAAGAACCACACGGCGCACAACTAGTCGTACAAGGCGCACAAGAACGGCATCAAGAAGCCCAAGCGCCACCGCCAGACCTCCACTAAGGGGGTAAGCAACGCACCTGCTATTCCCACTTCAGCTTCGGATCGTGCGATCTGTTCTTGGCTCGAGGTTATAGGCTGATCGTTCTGGTCGAATCACCTAGCTGCGTAGATGCGTGCAGTTCGTGTTGTCGCACCCAGCTTAGGGTAGGCGTGTAGTGGCGGTGCATGTTTCAGATAGATACCCACCATCTAGGTTTGTTTCCCTCCACGGCTGAGCTGCTGGTTCCTGGATGCCAAGTAGTGATTTTTTTTTAGCGACGGATCGTTCTAATTTTGTCTTGGTAGTTGTTTATTTGGCTTACGGACTCGATGTTGTATCAGTCAATTTTATTAGTACATTTCTTGGCTGAATGGTATGCGCTTTTTGATGTCATGTCTTGATGAAGTATTTTAATGATCATAGTCTGCGATTTGGCGCACCTAATAACATAATAAATCTAGTAGCAGAAGGATGTGATCCTGTTTCTATATTTTGTTTGGGTTTGGGTTAGTAATGTGTAGTACTAATCACTAGCGTTCAATTAAGTTCTTGTTGCTTCTTTGTTCGATTCCATCAGTTTTTTACCACTCTTTTAAGTACTTATTGCATTCGGTACTTAGGAATCAAATTGATGCCTGTCTCCTTTGCTGTAGCCATAATCTTACAGTTACTATTGCTCTTGTCCTTTTGACTGTTAAAAGTGTAACATTTCTGAACATTCGTGTGGTTGTCCAATTAATTAGGATAATAATTCTTGATACATCCTCTAAATATGGAGATTTATATTGTACTAATGTCAAATCCTGTCCTTTTTTTTTTCCGCTGGTAGTGTTTGTACTGCTATTCTGTGTCTGAAGTTTCTGTTCTATCTGTGACTTTTATTGAGCAGATGCGATTCTTAAAATTGGTGAATCTGCACAATTTTTTAAATTCTTAGCGTTTGATGATTAGTTTTGCCTCTGTTCCGGGACTGCCTTTTATGCGTGTTTTACTCTGGCACCTTCATTTTGTTCTTCAATTGACACTCTGCTTTCTCAATATCTGTAGATGGACCCCAAGTTCCTAAGGAACCCGAGGTATTCCAGGAAGCACAACAAGAGCGGTGATGCTGAAGCTGAGTAAGATGGGAGTTTATGCTCATGGAGAAGCAAGTGTGTTTTCCTTGTTTTAACTCTGTACCTTTAGGATGTAGGGTTTCATGAAAGATGGAACTTATATGCTATTCTGTATGAACACAAGGATCTTTTTTGCGGCCTGAGCATTATTATGATAATTATGTCTTTTGAGTTAATGCTGCCAGTTGAATTACATAATATTGAATTATGTCCTGAGATGTATCAACTACAGCCATCTGAGAAATGTTTTTAGAGTTCTGATCTTGTAATCATGTCCATTCCATTGTAGTATTTCTCCTTTTTTGGATGGGTATATGATTGTCAGCTCTGGTTTTATGCCGTTTTGGGACAGAATGGCACGTTTCTGGGTCCTATGCGAAGTGCGAGGGCTTATGGTTTCAGAATATATTTCTCGGGAGTGTTTTAGTGTCGGATCCAGGAGTCACACACTCAAATACTCTATGTATTCAACATTAGTCGCTGAAACAGTAGACAATGTACAAAGTGAACAAATATGATAACATCCATAAATCATACAACTTTATTAATAAATATCAGAGTTTATTATAATAATAGTTTACAAGCTAACAATAAAGAACACAGCGGAAGACAAAGAAAACGTAGTAGAGCCTAGCTAATTTGTCACAGACAATCGACTTTGGAAACGGCCTAGTCATCGAGATTCACACTGGTAGTGAAGTTTCTCTCCTCTAAACAATATTTTATTAAATAAGGATGAGCACAAACAACCGTGCTCCGTAAGTTACAACCATAACAGAGTTAATGCATGTATGGATATCATCGAAGGAAGGTTTATAGGGTTATTTGTGCAACATTAATATTTGATAATTTAAATACAATACTAAGTTCAAAGGCAGTTTAGTCTATATCTAAAATCAAATTTCATTTTTATTCGTCAACTCTCAAGTGTAGGATAAACCTTCGTGCACAAATTAATGGTGAATGACTAACCCCCTTACACCAGAATTTCTGCTCAAATTTTCCACATGGAATAAACATCAATGCAATCATTTTTGTCAAAATATTTTTAAAACAAAACCATACTCTAATCCGCGAAAGACTTTGCTCAGCATGTTTATGACTGTGGACACGGCTATTCGAATAGTTTTATACTTTGCAGAGGTTATACAACTTTACCCATAAGAGATAATCAACTTTTAATGTACACCTGACACACTTTCGTAGGTGTGCATTAGTTGTTATTCTCAAATGGTGTCGAAAGCTTGTTCTTCGAAGTCGTCAAAATCTATATGCGAAAATGAGATAAAATCAAACAAAATTCAAATAAACTTCAAATAACCTCCAAAATTAAATAATTTAGGTTATGGGAGATAGATATTGAATTTATATGAATTTAGAAACAAGAATCGATGGAATCGGAGTTCGTATGAAGGAGAGTGAACACCCGGAAGATTAAAAATCACATGAAATGATGAAATTGGAATATTAGAATTTGTGGAATTGTTCATCTAATGGAAAAAAAAAATTATTGCTTCATGATGATATCAGCAGGATAAATGAATTTTTAGCCGAATTGTTTTTGTAAAGAGAAAGGAATGGGCCACTGACATGTGGGCCCCACTTTTGCGGACTAGGTACATGGGCAGTCAAAGGTACACCATGGACCGGCCGCATGGAATAGTGTGGCCTGCCACGCAAGCACACACGTGGGTGATGATAAGGCAAACAGAGGTTGAGGTGGTGCCAAGTGGAGGTGACGTGGCATCGCAGTGGCATGCCACGTAGGCACAAAGTCGGCGGCGTCACGGGAACCAAGGTTCCAGCGAACAGCGACGCATCAGAGGGCGGCGAGGGGCTCAACGGAGAGAGTAGGTTATGGGGATCACGATACTCACCTCGGCGATGGTAGAACGCGCAAGGTTGGCCGACGGCGAGGGCAATGGTGGCAGCGATGTCGGGCTCGTGGTGGAGATGGCACTACGGCGATGCTTCGGCGAAGGAGAGGGGAAGATGTCGCTGGGGAGTCATCGACGACGAAGTAATTGACGACGGAGTGAGCTTCGGTCTGCCGGCTTCAACTCCAAAATTCGACGGGTTGAGAGAGGGAGGGACTGTGAGGGTTGCGGGGACAAGTTGAGGTGGAAGAGGTGCTCCTGGGGCTCCTACTTATAGGGCGAGGTCGGCGACTGGGCTTCGTGCGGCGCAAGGGAGGCCGAAGCGGTCACCGACGGAAATTAGGGAATTAAAGCCGGAGATGTAAAGGTGGCGCTGGTAACAGGTGTGGAATTGATTTGGCGGCATAAATGGCGACGAAATTAGGGAGGTTGAGACAGATTGTGTTGGTTTTTTGGAAGGTCCCGAAGAGCATCAATGGCGGTTGCGAGAGTTTTGGGAAGAAAGAGGAAAGGGGAAGGAGGTAAGGGAAGGGATGATAGGTGGTCCCGGTATGTCAGAGAGAGAAGGAGGGCGCGGGTGGAGTGCGTCGAGCAGGTCACGCGTGTGGGAAAAAATAGAGATGGCTGGAAAGTTTCGGCCCAAAGAGCTTTTTCCGGATTTTTAAGGTTTTAACAATTTAAGAAATTGAGTTAATTCAATTTAGCTTTCAAAAAATAGCAAATAAAGTTCAACAATTATGGAAAAATTCACAAAAAAATTCCAAAGTTATTTTGGACTTAATAAAAAAATATTTCCCATTCATATTTGGTATTTAGGTTTCCTAATAATTTAATTTTGGATTCAAAATAAATAGGGAAAAGCTTTTTAAAATTACAGAAAATTCCAGAAAAATAATTAAAAATTTCCTTTTAACTTTAAAGCGGATAAAATCCCAGAAAACTCAATAAATTTTCTTTTTGATTTTTAAAACCAGGAAATTAAATAATTATTTTAGTTTTAATCTATTATTGTTTTTAGCCAAGAAAACTCTTCTAAACTTTAGAAAAAAAACTCTGTTAAAACTCAGTTGATCCAATTAAATAATAACTTTATTAATATTATTTTTGGTAACAGAACTTTAGGATGTTACAAAATTAACCCCTTTAAAAGGAATCTCGTCTCTGAACTTCGGAGAGGCTAGATTGAAAGTTGGCAATACAGTCTTCAACGCTGGTTACCCCAGAGGGTTAGGGAATGAGACAAAGAAGATAAAAGGGGATATAACAAAACAACAACCAAACGAAATAACCAACTCAAAAACTTTTTAGAAAAACTTAATAGCTTTATAGAACGTTCTACTCGATTGACACTCTTAAACGGATGAAACGACTCAATGCACATAATGTGTCTTGGCAAACTTAGACTATATGGCTTGGCATACAACACAACTTCTGCTTATGGTCTTCAATGGATCCTGCATATTGTCCTTGGATGGTGGAGATGATGATACTTTCTCGGTGGCTCCATTTTTTGTGTTCTTGAACGCAATGGTAAGAATTGTGTTGATCATCTATAGAAATTTTCAAGGGAAAGAAGATCCATTTAACATTATAAAATAGTGAAGGGAGAATTAGGTAAGAAAGAATTGCTATGAAGAGCTAAAGATAGATAGATGACCAAAGATGATGAGAGAATAATTTTTTTGTTATAAAAGAAGTTTAGAAGTTTTTCAACTAACGATCATTCTAACTAGATCACGACCTATAGTCGATATGGCCCTATGGCCCGTTCTTCTCTTCTTCTTTTTTACCCCGTACTTGGACGTGGGTAGTAAAAGTCCGCGAATCGAGTGATTAGATCAGACAAAATAAAAAAAATCGTAGATAGTAAAAGTAGTCGTACGATTAGTACTATTTGGAGCACAAAGGAAAATAGTATTGGTACCCGAAGTTGACCAAGACATAGAGGAAATCGTACTATGACTTCACAGCAACATTCCGGTATAGTTTTTATCTTTTTTACAGAGGTAAAAAAGAAGTAAATATTATTACATGTACCAAAAAATTTCATTCTACCATTTTTTCCGTGTGGTCGGCCACCTGGCCCGCCCCTGCTGATCAGATCAAACTTTCGTTATCGGGAGAGGGGGTATTATCACATGTGAGAAAATCATATCAAACAATATTTTTCATATTTTAGCGAGAATCCAGGAAATGCTAAAAGCAAAATTTTAGTTAAAAAACAAAGGGTAGAGGGCTACCGTACCCCTGGGCCCCTAGGGGTTAGGACGAGGCAAATATGACCTCTAGGGGTTAGAAAATTTCAAAAGAAATGTAAACTTGGGATAATTATACTGAGAATAAATATGGAAAATATTTTTAGCATATTTTTGAAATTTTCCTCAAATCAATTCTTTCATTTGCATACAAACAGTAGCCTTAAAGGAATTTTTGAGAAAAAATGCAGAATATATAAAATTCTGAAAAAAATTTACATAAGCATGTACGCTATGTGAGGAGACTCAATAATTTTTTTTTTAATAATTTTTGTAGCTCATTTGCTATATTTGAAAATTCATACAACTCTTAACATTTTCTGAGGGGAAATTCACAAACCTAGAGACCAGACGAGGTATTTCCACGCCCCTGTGCTGAACGAGGGATTTCATCCGTATCCCTGGTGGTTGGACGAGTCCATATGTCGTCCGCACGTCAAATCCGGTTCTCTGGGCGAAGGAAACTGGTTTTACTATTGCACATTTTAAACAAACCAAAAAAAAAAAACTCCTGAGATCTGCCGGTTTTGGCACGGCCGCGGTGCCGTGCGCAATTGAGCAGCTAGACGCTGCTGTTCAGTAGACTTGTCTATGCTTTGTTGCCTGGCGCCTGGCGGTTAGGCCTTGCCGCTCCTATGGGCGAGACTGGGCGGTTTGCAAAGTTAGCAAAATGTAGTTACAGACATTAAGAGCTGGTCACATATGTACTTTATTTAAGCGTAAAGCCACCTGAGTAGTTGAGTCACTTGACTCGTTGGGTCGTTCCTTCACTCTCAGACTCTCGGTGCACTCACTAACCGACAGCATGCATACAAACGAGGAAACCTCATCACACGTTCATTATTCTTCGCCACGCACGGGATCATAACATTCGCGCGCGCACACACAACGGCCAGCAGCACAGCGTGCACACCCAGCCGCGGCGGGCCGCGCCGATCACTCGTACGCACCGCCCGCCAGCCGCGGGCGCGCGACGGCCCTGACCGGCACCTTCTTCTGCAGCGCGAGCCCGAACTCCTCCTCCATGTCCATCTCCCCCGTCCCCTCCGGCAGCTCCCAGTCGAAGGCGTGCACCAGCGCCCCCAGCATGTACTGCACGAGGATGTATCCCATGCGCGCGCCGGCGCACATCCGCCGCCCCGCGCCAAACGGGATGAGCTCGAAGTGGTTCCCCGTCGGCTCCACCTTCTTCCCCTCCTCCGTCATGAACCTCTCCGGCTCGAACCTCGCCGGTTCCGGCCACACCGCCGGGTCGCGCCCGATCGCCCATATGTTCACGATCAGCCGCGTCCCCTTCGGGATATGATACCTACCGATGAAACCATACACGTTAATCATACACAAATACAAGCCGCTTGACGCGAATGAAAGTGTCAGTACGTGAACGTGATGACGCACCCTTGCACGTTGCACGGCTCGGTGGAGATGCGGGGGAGGTTGAGCGGCGTGGAGGGGTGCTTGCGGAAGGTCTCCTTGCAGATGGCGCGGAGGTAGGGGAGGTGCGGGACGTCGGACTCGCGGAGGAGGCGGTCGCGGCCGACCACGCCATCCATCTCCGCCTGCGCCCGCCGCAGGATGGCCGGGCTCGCGAGCATCTCGGCCAGCGCCCACTCGATCGTGCTCGACGACGTGTCCGTCCCAGCCGTGAACAGGTTCTGCATGCGCGCGCACATTTTATACACAGTGAATTAGTTATCCGAGTTAGTCACTTTCAATCGATGGAACGATGCATGGTCTAGTAGTACTAGTAGCTAGTACGTACGTTAAGGACAGCTTTGATGTTGATGTCCGTGACGCCGTCCTCCCCTTCTTGTCTACGACAGGCGATCAGCCGGTCGACAAGGTCCAGCCGGCGGTGCCCCCCTGGCTGCCTGGCAGACATGGCCGCCTCGTGATCGGCCAGCATCCGGCTCCAGATTCTGTCCAGCCTCGCCCACAGCCGCCGCATCCTCCGGCCGAGCCCCTGCAGGTCCATCCACGCCACCGCTGGGATGTAGTCCCCGACGTTCACCAGCCCGGCCGAGGTCATCAGCTCCACCACCATCTCATTGAACTCCCTCGCCGCCTCGCCTCCCGCCTCGTCCACCACGCGCCGGCCCACGACCACCTGCCCGATCATGTTCGCCATCGCGCTGAACAGGAACTCCGGCAGCTCCACCACCTGGCCCCGCCGGCCCAGCACCTCCCGGACCATGCGGTCGACCTCGGCGCGGCGCAGGTCGGCCCAGTCGTTGAGCGCCTGGGGGCCGAGGAGGCCGAGGCTACACTCCCGGCGCAGGCGGCGCCACCTCGGGCCGTAGGGCGCGAACACGAGGTCCTGGGCGCCGTAGGCCAGCAGCATGGGCGCCGCGTCGTCCGCCGGGCGGTCGAGGAAACTGGCGCCGTGGGCGCTCAGGAGGAGGCGCGCCGCGTCCGGCGTGGACGCCACGACGACGCCGCGGCTGCCCATGGCCAGGTGCATGATCGCGCCGTGCCGTCTCGCCAGCGCGGCGAGGGCCCGGTGCGGCGCGCGGCCCAGAAGCGGCAACGCGCCGACAACCGGGTAGCCGCGCGGGCCGGGGGGCAGTGGCAGCGGCGATGCATGGCCAGCCCGTTTGGTTGGCAGGACGAGCCGTGTGAGGAAGTGGAGAGCGACGAAGAGGATCACCAGGAGGCAGAGCTCTTGTAACGTCGTGTACAAATCCATAGCTATAGCTTGGTGATCGTACGAGAACATGTATGAGATGCTGTGCTCAAGTTCATACAGTTCATAGGGGCTTTTTTTATAGGGTTAATTGGAAGGACCTAATGGTCAACTCCAGATGGGAGTAGATCAGAGCAGCTTCGATCGAGAGAAAGCTTCAAAGCTATCTGTCTCCATCGACGAGAAGAATGGTAGCTGAGGAACAAGTAATAACCGCGAACGAATTGAACGTACGAGAATCTTGACAAATTTATCTGCGTCGGCGTCGCTCTATCTATACAGGGATTGAGCATTTGATGCTCCTGCAACTAAACTGTGTGTGTTTGGGGTTGCCGTGCTGTGCGTGCTTGACTCCTATGCATACTTATTAATACCATTGCGAAGGTAATACTGGAGTTTTTGGTTAAAATGATACTGTTTCACATATCAATAGCAAAAATAACTCCATCCGCGCATCAATAACAAAAGTAACACGTCGGAGCCGCGATATCTAGCCTTGTCCGCGTCGCAAAGGGCCGGAGCACCTCGTTCATGCCTTTGGGTCCGGAACCATCTCGTTCGTGGCCTGAGGCTCCTGTGCCGCGCGAATCTCCCCTCGGTGCGCGTGGCCAAACCCTGTCCGTGCCTCTGGCCGGAGGCCTCCCGGAGCCCGCGCGGTCCGGCGAGAAGGGGAAAAAGTTGATTGGGATAGCCAAGAAGCAAAACACGACACGTGATTTACTAGAAAGTTTCATGCCCTTTTTTTTTTTGCTGGTAGGCGCCTTGTGTCTGAACTTTTGGCGCATACAATAATTTTAAAGTGGTATTTACAGTATTAATCACAGTGGCACTATATTTACAAATTTAGCACCATTATTGTATGGGCATTTGTGCGAAGAGCGCTGTCCGCCCACCACCTCATCCTGTTGCCACACAACCGCCATATGGCAACCGTATAGCAATGCCGCCATCGCCGCCACGTGCCCCTCCCTGCCGCCACGTCACCCCCGTGCGGCAACGGTTGCCGCACTGTGGCCGTGGGGCAATGCCCTACACGCCACATGTAAATGCTGTTATGGTTTAGTTAGGGTTTTGAAATTAGGGTTCATGTACTGCTTGTACTAATTTTTAAATATAGCAAATGAGTTCCAAAATCACAATATTTTATGTGAAGCTTCTCGACACGGTGTACTTGTGTAAATTTTCTATAATTTTATTCCTTCATCATTTTTCTCGCAATTTCATAAAGTGTACTATTTGTACGAATTTGTAAGCCTATGACCATCCGACAAATTACCTACCACAGCAGTAGCATGCCCTCCCCGCCCATTCTTTGCACCTGCCGCGGTGGTGGCCCTCCTCTGCAGCTGTCGTTGGGAGATGCTCCAAAGCCTAGGCCCCTTCCCCTAATTCCATTGTCCCTCCTCCATCCTCCGCACATCTGTCCCCTCATCCAGAAATTTCAGAGTTAACGCTTACGAAATTCCCGGTGCCAACGCCGCGGCTCCTCCTTCGCTCGGCTATAAATACCGAACTCTCACAGTCACTCTTCGCTCATCTCAATTGTGTTTCGATTCTCGTTCTGACGCTCGTCGCTGAGAACTCATAGAACATAGCATAATTAATTTTATTGGGAGATTAAGTATTTTCTTACTTTTCATCGCTCGTCGCTCGACCTTTTTTTATTGATTTCCCCCGCAGGGCAGGTAATTTGTCTGATGCTTTTGCCGTAATTACCGTAGTCATAAATAATTAGTCTTAGTCAGCTAGTCGTAATTAGTTAGTTTAGGGGTGATTAATTAGTCATAATTAGTTAGTTTACTGGAAATGAATTAGTTTAGGGGTAACTAATTAGTTTCTTGTAATAAATTAGTTTAGGGTAATTAATTACCGTAGTCCTAAATAACTTATTAGAAATGAAGTGGTAATTTTTAGTTGTAATTAGCCAGTCATAATTACTTAGTTTAGAGGTAATTAATAAGTCATTATTAGTAAGTTGAGTGGTAATTACTTACTTTGCTGGTGATAAATTAGTTTAGTGCTAATAAATTAGTGAAAATGAACTACTAATAATTTATTCAGTGGTAATTAATTAGTTTAGGGTAATTAATTACCATCACTTGCATGCAATTTATCGTATTTAATTACACATATGGGTTGGACTTGTTAGTGCTTTAGGTAATAGAGGATGGGATTGTTGTGGCTTTAGATATTTTCGAACATGCAAACTTGTTTGCATTTTACAACGATGATCTCAGCGATTTGGACCCGATGGGTTGGACTGTCCAAATGCAAGTGCAAGGTGGTCCAAAGTGAGGGGCTTCACGTGTGAATATTCACGAACTTGAAGCTACATTCGAGGGAGTTTGTCGCGAGGCAACGACGAAGAAAGTTATGATCGAGGTGATCGCTTGCATGGATTATGTGTGAGAGCTCGTCAAGGTGAATGAAACCATAGCATAGAGGGTAGATGGATATTGCGTCCCCACCAGGCGGCCATTCACGGAAGCCTATGGTGTATGTGAATTTCATACAAAGGGCGCGGAAACCACGATGATGTTGGAGCCTCTACAAGCGGGCAAGCGTAGCTCAAGCTTGAAGATGGCATCACAGAATGTGTAGCCTCAGAGGGAAGTCTCACGCTTAATTTTATTGCCAAATGAGGGGGCGGAAATGTGGTGGTCAACCTGCATCGACTGTAACAAGTATCTACCGGACGAGCCTCTCGGGTTGGAGTCCGACGAGGACGTCGACCCAAGCTCGGATGGTAGCAATGAGGATGCACACCAAGCCAGTGGTCCCACCGGGGGAAATGCGTCATCGGAGGCGCCTTACGTGGCATCGAGACTTGATGGTATCACGGTGTGTTCGCTTGTACTGCCACAAGAAGAAGGCTCCCAATAGAGGTTTGATGCCGACACCCTCTTAGTTGGGTAGCGCTTCCTAACAAGATGGTCGCTCAACAAGCTATAGCACGATACGCCTTGTCCATCAGCCGTTTGTACCTAGTGCATCGGTCCAACCCAGGAAAGTACGGAGTGAAGTGCGTAGTGGAAGGTCGCCTCGCCAAGGTCGGGCCATCGAGCAAAGATCTTCACTCGGCCTTCACGGTCAAGGCGCCGATGCACCACACATGCGAAGCTCAACGAGTCCCTACGGTAGCATCGGAACGTGACTTTCACATATGTTGCAAGCCTCATCACGCACCTAGTTGAGGCAGACTTTTCTATCTCCCCCAAGATTTTGATGTCGGAAGTCACTAATCAAGCTGGCTATCCTGTCAGCTACAGCAAGGTCCGATGAGCCAAGCAGAAGGTCATCGAGTCCATGTACGAGACACACGAAGAGGCGTACAACCTTGTGCCGAAATTGCTTCACCAGATTGCCGAATCAAACTCCAACACGTACATAAACAAACTTGACCATGAGGATGGTGAGAAAGGGCCCAACCGCTTCATACTGGACTGAGTGTTCTGGGCTTTCGCTCGGGACATCGGGGGCTTCCAGTTCTATCATCCCGTGCTAACGATGGATGAAACTTTCCCCACGGGGAGGTACAAGGGCACCATCCTCACCAGAGGTAGAATTTTAACTCTATTTGGAGAGAACTGGAACACCGGACTATGAGGCATACAAGGGAGTCCAGTCCGGAGGGAGAACAATTCATAAGCTTCTCAGAGTGGATTAATGGACACGCTCCTGAATTAGAGAAATAGTCCCTCCTCTATGACACAGGCGGTGCGAGGTACGAGATTATGACGACCAACATATCCGAAGTCTACAACAGCGTCCTCAAAGGTGTGCGGTGCCTCCATATCACCGCGATCGTCCGAAGACATGGACTCGCACTGTTGGTTATTTCGTCAATAGAGCCACTACAGCCAAGTGACAGATGGAGGAAGGCAAGCAGTGGTCCAAGAACATGCAAAGGCACATGGATCGGAAGATGGAGAAAGCCCGAATTCACAACATCTGGGTGATCGACGGCCTTAAGGTGAAAGTACGAGATCAGACTTCGGCAGAAATATGTCAACAGTCATGCCAGGGGGAAAGGAAACAGGCATGCACCCTAGGTGATACAAGGCATGTGTGCAATTGAGGCAGATGTCTACACCGTACATCTTCGAGTACTGCGACATGCAATACCTTTTCGGTACATGGAGTGGAGAGTTCCACTTGTACTTGGAAATAAACTACAAGGATCTTTGGCCGGACATAGTGCAATGGGGTCCCAACAGGGACTTGAAGAGAATAGGGAAGGAGCAACGATAGACGCGGCACTTCCAGAACGACATGGATGCCAGCCAACATAATAGTATTAGCCGCACAATCAAGCGCAGGATATGCAAGACCCCTGAGCACTCAATGAAGGATTGTCCCAACAGACCGAGCTCGTCTGGTCGTCATTCAGTGTCGTAATTTAATGTATTATCCATCTTATTTTGTGATGTATAGTGAAATTTCTACGCGAGGATGCTGCAGAAGCGCACGTGGCTTGTGCAGAAAGCCAAACATGTACAATACACAGATTATTCAATGAAAGATGCTCCGGTGCCACCATGGTTTCTGGTCCCGCAGTGTGTGTGTGGTGAGCCGGTGAAAATCATTTAGTCTACACACCCAGACACCTCTGCCGGGCGTGCTACACACGCGGGCACCACCTCGTAAGCGTTTCTTTTGCACGCATAGATTTTCCTCTCCCTACGTTGAATTCCATAATTTTTTAACATCATCCCCATGTAATGGCAGCCCGAGATGCGCTGCCACTTCTTCCAGTGGATCAACGGCCCGGAGATGTACGATAGGGCATTCATCCAGCAGAAGTACATACTGAACTGCTAGATGCGGGCCGAAACCTTCGTGCGGTGGAAACCTTACGTACCAGACCCTGTTGAGGAGGCACCGAACGAGCCCAGGACTTGCCCAGGCGTAATCCATATCGACGACGTGTGTTATGAGGAATTTACATCGTTGTTACGTTTTTAACTGTACGGTCCACTTACATCATGGAATCACAGTACATGGACGACTTCGACATACCAACCCGACATGGAGAGCCCCGCGACAAGGGGAAGGGAAAGACTCATGTGGCTGAGCTCGACCGCCATAGCGTATCCGGTCGCCCAAGCGTAATCCATATCAACGACGTGAGTTATGGAGAATTTATATCCTTGTTACATTTTTTACTGTACGGTGCACTTACATTATGGAATCGTAGGATATAGACGACTTCGACATACTAGCCAGACGTGGAGAGTCCCACGACAAGGAGAAGGCTCCTTCGACCGAGACTGGCTGACGTCGTAGCATATACGGCCGACTGGGCGCATTCTGTATCGAAGACGTGAGTTATATACAATTTACATCCTTGTTACGTTTCTTACTGTATGATCCACTAACATCATGGAATCGTAGGACATGGATGATTTTGACACTCGCCACCATCAGGCAGCCCGAGACACGGGCACTCGCAATGGCACCGCAGAGACTAGTGGCACACATTGTTAAATAACAACTATGAGACAAGCATTCCTGTAGAGAAAGCAATGTGTCTAGAAAACGTGGAATGTCGGAAGACAACGAAGGTGCTACCGGCTTGAAAAGACTGCATACACCACTCAACATGCATCGAAGGTGCTACTATATGATGAGGTGATTTCACCGAGAAAAGAGATTGCCACGAGACTAGTTGCAAATACCAATTTTTTTATGTTATCGGCACTCTTTGTTAATTTAGTAGTTTATCGTGGATGATATTCTTTAATATTGTATTGTACAACAGCTAGGTAAGCTTGTGCATGAATCAGCTGAGGGAAATGCGTGACGTGCAAATCATATAAAGATATACCGTAGCCTTCGAAATGCACACGAGTTGGAGGTTACGGTATATCGTTATATGATCTACATGCCACGTATTTCCCTTAGTTTATTCATGCATAAGCTTATCTAGCCTGTGGTATAGTACAATATTAAATAATATCATCCACAGTAGACTGCTAAATTAACAAAGATTTTCCTATTTCATTAGGTTACATGTGATAATACCCCGTCCCCCATCATCCCGGTTCATGCACAAGCTTGTCTAGACTTTGGTATATCCCGTGTTATACCATTATGTTTGGGCATATTTATATTTTGTTTTTCCTATATTTGTACACATATTTTGGTTGTTATGTGTGTACTCCTGCGACATATTGTATATCGATATCTCGAATGGAGTTGCAATGCAGCTTTCTTTCTATACATTCCAAGTCACATGAAATCATGAAACCCTAATTTCTAAAACCTAAAATCATTTTTTTGCAACCTAAATCCTAAATTTTACAATTCCAGAACACATATCAAATTGTCAAAATAGTACACATTCAAGTCCATTGCGTGAGGAGTCTTCAAAATAGAATTCATAATTTTTGGAGCTCAATTTTTACATTTGCAATTCGTACAAATAGTACACTTATATAAAATTATGAAAAAAAAATTATGAAAAATTTTACACAAGTAAGTACACTGTGTCGGGAGGCTACATATAAAATTTTGTGATTTTTGGAACTCGGTTGCTATATTTAAAAATTCGTACAAACATGCGTGAAACCCTAATTTCAGAAACATGACTAAACCCTAACGAAACCGTAACCGATGACACATGGCGACATGTGGGGTGTGGGGTGCTGCCGCACGGCAAAAATTCCTTTTGTGTTATATGCCTTGGTACTTGCGTATTTGTTGTCACGAGGTGACCTCTTGTGTAGCTACGTAGACATTATTTCATGATGGGCTTCGAACATGTGCTGTTTGACTCGAATTGCTCCCGGCCTAGTACAGGAATGATGTGTTAGAATTGGGTCCACACGTGTAAAGGTTCATTCATTCATGAAATTCTAAAATATGTATAGTTTAATTCTATATTATCTAGCCAAGTGGTGGAAGTTTAATTTATAAGGTGAAGTCATTTCCACTCGTTGAAACATGTTACACATGACATAGGGGTGACATAAGAAATACTATAGCTAAAGTCACACAAACGCACGTACGCATGCGCGCATGTATATTCGTGTGGCAATCACGTGACTTATGACGCGAACATGAACGTGTCATAAACCTAGTTCATATTTCTTTTGGTAACCGTGCATTTGTCTCTCCGTAAACAATGTGGTCGGGCCATAGATAAGTGTGGTGAAACACGTGGTCGAAATAATGTGATCGAAGCTATAGACCAGTGTGGTGGTCGAAATACTGTGGTCGAAATAAAGTAGTAGAAACACAGTGGTCGAAATAATGTGGTCGAAGCCATAGACAAGTATGGTCAACATAAAGTTGTCGAAAAATAGTGCTCGAAAAATAGTGGTCGGATCCATAGACCAGTGTGGTTGAAATACACTGGTCGAAGCTGTAGACCAGTGTGTAATCAGGATATGATAAACACTACTTAATTACCATTAATTTATTTTGAATTAGAATTTACCAGTGGTTTAATATGTGTTTTTTATACAGTTACTAGAAAGTAATTGTCTCGACCTTAAAAGACCTGGAGACGTCCAGACCATATGAGAATTGATTCACTTCCATTTTCCCTATTCTTCCACCTGTTCTACTGTGCTGGAGGGTTGTGTTGTCGATACAAGTCGTCCCTTCTCCTCGGTGTGCACCGGGAAGGAGGGTGAGTTGGTATCTCTAAATCATTGTCGCATAGTTCACCTGCATGGAGCGGCAATAAGGTTTCTGAGGAGCGCATCTGCGTATTCATAAGGCCCAACGGACAATATATATAGGGAGTAAAAGGGGATATTACAAAGGAATATGCCATACATATATAAGTAAATACAAAAGGCATATAAGGAAATACAAATGAATTCATATTCTAACAATTGCATCTATGGTGTTAATGTCTTGGAATAAGAGAAAGAATAGTATGGGTGAGTGTTTACTCATAAATGTTGAACAGAGAGGGAGATAAATAAGGGAAAATGACATTAAAGTTGCATGCAAGCGTTATATTTTGACAAAACTAGAAAAATTATACATCTTATATTTTGAAACGGAGGGAGTAATAATTGTCTAATTGCTTGATAGAGTTAAATCGGTGAATGTGTATCACGTCAAGAATAATCGCTTAGGTTATATACAACAATCGACCAATTTGCGTTAAAACCAATTGGAACTTTTTTTCGTTAGACAATTAAGGCCCCAAACATCAAAATCTTGGGGAAATAAAAATTTTAGATTTGTCTAGCTCCAACTTTAAACTTTTTTAGATAGTGGGAAGCTAGTACAATCAACTTAAGACTCACAATATAGCTCTGATTTTTAACTTTTTTTAAGATGATGGGAACATCTAGCTAGTGTAGTCAACTTAAGTTTGACAATCCTCATGTCATAGCTTCAAATCCGGAAAAATCATTACGAAAAATCCAAACAAATCGTCTTCTCTCCCCGCGTCAGTGGCCGACGCCATCATCGCCCCGCCGCTGCCGTCAGCCGCCACCTCCCGCGCCACCTCGCGTCGCCCGAACCTTCTTGTAACACCCTTGCTATTCGGAAGCCAAAATGCTACCTACGGGACTAACATCCAACCAAATTTGTGGAAGAATTTAAACTAAAACTCTTCTAAGTACATATAGGAACCAATTTTAATAGTAGCATGGCAGAAATAAAAACTGAATTCATCAAACATAATCAAGAAATAATTGAAGTGAACCACTAGCATCATTTAACAAGAAAATCTAACAGGAATAGAAATATCATGCAATAGTAAATTTAATTATTACAGTTCCTCGGTGAACAAATGAAAGACAAATCAACATTACTAATGAGAGTAAATTATAGTGAACTGTGTGAAACGTGCTGGTCTACTTCCTCCCAGCAGAGTCATCATCAACGATCACCTAAATAAATACAGAAGATAAGAATGAGTCGAAACTCAGCAAGTACAGTAAACGATTGAACATACAAAGTTATGAACAAGTCTATCTCAATACGAAATCTGAACTTATCTCTGAACACTTATGAGTATGAATGGAATGGATGGATGCATTGAAAGGAAAGGACTACACACATGCTCATACCGGTATAGCGAGTGACACACCCGTCAGTGCTCACTTAAGCCCGTACTTAACTAAGTTCGGGGATCCAATCACCGTATGAAGAACGTTTCATACGGGTGTCCGAAATTACCCATAGTGGAATGGTGGGTCTTACGTGCCCATACTGGAATTGATGGGTCTTAACAATTCCAATCCCGTGGACGGAACACGAACAATGCAAGAATGGAATAAATATATGCAATGAGTGTCACCTCTTCATTCACATGGATTATCAACTAAGAACGAATAAATATCATGAAGTTTGAATCATGGATCATAGAAATAAACATCGCATCAAAAACATTCAACTGTAAAATATGAAGTATGAACATAGATCATAGAAGTAACATCGCATCAACAACATTCAACAGAAATCATCATGTCTTAACACATTGTACTTGCCTTTCACGCTGTGACGTGCTAGGAGGCAACGAAGGTGCTCCTCCACTCACCACCTCACCGCCTACATAAATATGTATTTGAATAAGGATATAAGGTATGATATAGCTACGGTGTCCTACCATTACCCTCTAACTATCCAACACAATCAACGAGTTCAAATTGACAATTAAACTATTCAGCCACCTAACAACCTTACTGAACAGCAGTACGAGAAAAATCATAATTAAATATCTGTAACTCGGAATGACGTGAAACCAGTGCTCAATGAATCTTAAAGAACCAGGCTACGAAACTCTAGTTGGCAGGATTCACTAAATCTGAAAAAACAATCGGCTAACCAGCAGTTGAAAACATATGACAGACATCTGTCCGCATAATCGATCAGCGAGAAAGAACATGGCATATCTTTCATTCTACAGATCCAATCGAGGTGTTCTTTATCAATCTAAAAATATTATTAAAAATTCTACAATAACCTAAATGGGTGGAGGTCCTGAATCTTACATTATCAAGGTGAAAATTGAGGAACAAACAGACAGTTCCTTCTCGTCAGACAGATAGAACAGCACGCAAAGAAAAATTCATATCTCCTAAACCGCAAGGCGGAATCTCATGATCTCAGTGGTTATGGAAATATAAAAACCAGGTATACAAAACTCTAGGAGACGAAAATACCAGATTCGGCTTCTAAGACGCCGAAACTGTGCGCACAACCTACTATACAGATTGGATATAACAACAGAGGCAAAACAATCCAACTAATCGAATCGAATTTTCATATCTTAGGAATCAAACAGCGAGGGGAGGCCTTTGTTACCCTTGTAGAACCTCAAGAATGACGTGGATTGATCTCTCGAAGAACCTCCCTCTCCTCCCTTCAATGGCCGACCAAGGCGAGGAAGACGAACGTCCGGCGGTGACGGCAGGAGAGATCGGCTTCGGGGGAGACCTTGGGGCAGCGCCGGGGATCGCCGGAGGCCGCACCAAGGGGAGGAGGTGCCAAGGGCGGGAGGTGCTGGTTTGGGGATAGGGGGTGGCGGCTAAGGGGAAGGGAGTAGGAGAGAGAGGAGAGGCTAGGGTTTGGGGGTGGGGAGGAAACCCCCCCTTTTGGCCGGCCCCCCCTCATGGGCCCCTCTTGGGCTACGGCTCAAGCCTAGGTTGCCGGAAGTTCGCAAAAAACTGTAATACTCCGAAAAATAAATAAATATTAATAATCGCGTCGTAAGGGTCGGAGAGTAATTAATTAAATAGTAACAATAAATAATTAATTAAAAACGTCTGAAGGGCTTGTGCGTAATTAAATAAAAAATAGAATTTTCAGAGTTTTTTTATGAACTATATAAATAGGTTGTGGTTTTCCTAGAAACCCTAGCCACTTAGTTTCCAAGCCGCCGCGTCGCCAGTTTTCTTTTCTCCTGGGAGCTGCGCCGCCGCCACCAGCAAATTTTCTCACAGAGCTGCTGGCGTGGAGTGCCATTTGGTCTTCTTCTTGCAATTACTGACCACCTTTTCCTCATTGTCGTCTTGTTGTCGTGTCCCTGCCGCCGCTTCGGCTAAGCTCGCTCACGTCTTGACCATGCGTGTGCTTACATGCGTATCCTTGTGTGGCTGCTGCATGTGTGCATACTGCTGTTGAGTGTCCTGCCGATCAAGTCTTGCATGCAAGCATTGGTTATTATCTAGTCAATCAACCTTGGTTTGTATGCTGACATCTCAGTTGGAATAGTGAAGAAAAAAAGGTAAGCCGACTGCATGCAAGCATCTGCTAAGAAGTTATCTAGTCTCAATCTTATTCTGTATGGGTGCATGTATTTTGCAACAGTAGAAAAAAAAAGATCAACGCAAGGAAGTTCTTCTGAACAATCTCACATCTTTTCTCTATCAGTTAATTAGGCCTACCTTTGCCAGCTTACCAATATTAATTCCTCACTGGATTCATGCATGTACCCAACAAAACTGCTCTCGCGTACCATCTAGGATGGATTGTATGCACAAACTTGGGAGCAATGCATCATTACGCATGGAATTAAGAAACGCCTCTCATGTTTTGGGACATCATTGGCTTTAGTCTTGATTAAGCAAAGTCAAAAGTGGTGTGTCCTCTGTGTCCCCCTTTCAGTATTCTTCTCTGGGTATTGATATGGTTACTTTCGCTCTGTTGTGTTCATTAATTAGAGATAAGAATCAAGATTAGAGAGGTTTTAGAATTTTCTAGTCGAAGTACCGGTTAATAGATCTGTTTAGCCTGCTGTTCTGTTGTACGATTTATTCGGATACCTTAATGGCGGATTTTGAAAATATCATCTACTAGTTAATTGTAGATAATTTCGATATCTTTCTATAGAATTTTTATCATGTCGATCGGACAAGTAGATTTCGAGTTATGATTTTCGGAAGGCTGCTGTTTTTACGGTTGTCGTCTTTCGGCGCTGTTTTGGTAGACTGTAGATTAAAAATGGTAAATAGCCTAATTAGAGTTTTTGATCTACATGAAAGTTGTAGATAATTGTCCAATGGTTCTGTAGGATCTGAGAACGCGCATTTTAGTTGAGTAAACCAAAAGTTATGAATTTATTAAGACCGCTGTTCCGAAGCGGACAGATCGACTTTCTGGGCTAAATACGGAGGGTTAGATGATTTAATTAGAAGTCTTTGTAATCTAAGAAAATGTGGATAATTTTATAAAGAATCCAGAATGGGGTGGTTTGTGGTGATCGGACTTTCGAGTCAAAAGTTACGTTTGTTTTAGTATTAAGACAGCAATGGGTAACTTTTCGATACCGGCGTAATGTGGTATATTTGGGGACGTGTAGAAGCGATGTCGATTGATTGTTGTTCTTATGATGTTGTAGCTTGTATTGAGATGTGTGTATTTAATGTAGGAGAAGCGTCGTGCTTGTTGCCGTCTTCTAATCAAATCGTGCGTCGCAACTAGTAAAGGCAAGTGCATGGTAGACAGCGATCAATGATCGATCACTGTTTCCTTTATCTTCTATTACCATTATTGTTGTGCTTTTATTTTGTTTAACTGCAAGCAATGGAATGGTATGGATTTATATTGTTAATGGACATGATGAAAAGTTGGATATGATGTTTATGATGGAGTTTGCATGTTTGCATACATAAGCATCTTTGCATAAGAGAAGGTGATCATGATGATCACAACTCCACGGGAGTGGAGGAGGTCCCCGATCCTTATGGAGGAACGGGCTTGAGAGTGAATGTTGTCGCGAGCATTCACTCATGCTATCCAGATATCTGTGAAAGAAGTGCATGTGGACATATAGATTAGAGCTGCATTGAAATTTGAGATTAATGAATGAGAATGTTAATAGAAGTGCATGTGATGATAATGAAGTTACTGAATGCTGTTGATTTATTATTGTTCGTTGTTTATGGATGTGTTTGCTGAGTCGTGGACTCACCCTTGCTCTATTGTTGTTTTTAGGTGATCTTCGAGGATGCCGTAGTTGAGAGCGAGTAGAGCACATGGACATCACATGATCATTCGCCATGATAAACTTGTCATTCAATTCTGGTTTACACTTGGACATGTTAGAGGTTGAATAAAATTTAGGACATCATTTGGACTAGACTGTTTGCTTTATTAATTTGGAATTATTGGTTGATGCTACTTTGGATTATTTACCTGGTTATTATTCCCATTGATTATTTATTATCGCTTGATCCATAATTATGCAATGCTCTTTTGTGGTCCATTGATATAATTTGATGATTTCTTGATGTAATTTTATAGTGTGTCGATATTTATAAGTTCTGGAAGAGTAGTGTGGTAGCATTCTAGGCTCAGTGTTGGGCTGGGGTGTTACAGTTGGTATCAGAGCGGGCTTTAGGTCCGTGGTGAATAGATTAACAACTTAGGCAAACTAAAATTGTTAAAAATTTGTTTTAGTATTAGTAAATCAACTAAAATTTGCTAATGGTTAACTAACCTAAAATTTGACACACTAGTGCACAGTAGGTTAGAGAGAGGTACGAATATAGTTTTACGCTTCCGTTATGTTGTTTATTGATGGATGAGTTTATTTTGAGCTTTGAGCTCATTGTGTATTGTTGATTGTGGTTGATAGCTATGCCGAGGGGTAGAGGACGTGGTCGTGGTGGCCGCGGTCGTGGAGGTCGTGGCATGGCGAGGTTCCGTGGAGCCACCTCCTGAAAGGGGCTTGAGTCGATGTCGAGGGGGTTCTTGTTGACCCGCCTCCGGTTGGGGCCCAAGATGAGACCCCCGCTTTGCTGAGAGAGTTGGTGGGAGAGATCCGTGCTCTTCGTCAACAGGTGGATATTTGGTGGGAGGTCGTGTTGTCTTCGAGGACCGCCACTCAAGGTCCAGTCACTTGGGAGGATTTTGTAGATCAGTTCAAGGGAAAGTTCTACCCCTACTCGTTTGTTGAGAAGATGGAGGTTGCCTTGACGACCTTTGCTCAGGGGAAGAGGTCTATTGCTGAGTATGAGGCTGAGTTCAACAACTTGGTTCGCTTCGTCCCTTCAGTAGCGAACGATGATCTTCAGAAAGCCAAGAGGTTCCGTCGGGGTCTCAATTCTGAGTACCGACATGTGTTGGGAGCTACTCCACTCTGTGACTACAGCTCTGTTGTGGAGCAAGCTAGGGGCATGGAGTTGGAGATGCAGCTCACAAAGGCGACAAGCCTCGGTGGGTAGTTGCCGGTGGTGATCGAAGAGGAGCTCTAGTGAGGAAGTGGGTGCATTCAACACCTTTCAAGAAATTCAAGGAGGACCGCAGATCTTTCGAGTCTAGCGATCGAGGCCGTTCTCTTCTTGACGCCTCGTCCTTTGCGGTACTCCGCTCTTCGTCTGTCGAGGCGGGGCATGCTTTGCTTTAAGTGCGGTGATGGACACATGGCTGCTGAAAGTGCACTTGGACGGGGATTGCCGTCGGTGTGGCCGACGAGGTCACAAGGAGCGGTGTGTCGTCGGAACCCGCTTAGCGTGATCAAGTGGGAGCACGTGCCATCTTCTTCTTCTTGATGGGTCTGCTCGAGGTCTTTCGGATGATGATGCTCCTCCAATGATGCCATTTCCTTGACTTGGGCGCCTCGGCGGTACCATGCGGCGCCGCCACCTTCAAGCCTTTGCATCGGGTTACCTGACCGGCTTTACCGCACCGCCACAGCCAGATTGTTCGGGGCTCGCCGCCCAAGATCGTCTTCTTCGCCATGGCGCCACCCGAGTGTACGCCATGCCCACAGTGAGTCCGTAGGTCGCCCCGACGTGGTGGCAGTACTTTGCTTGTGGATTCATTTGATGCTTTAGTCCTTTTTGATTCGGGGCTACCTTTTCGTTTGTTTTCGGCGTTTGCTAGGAGAGCGAACTTGAGTATCTGATGGATTTCTCGATCGGTGTTAGTTAGTTCTCACGGGGTATTATTGCTAGTTCTCTTGTTTGTCCCGGTGTTCTATTGTCATTGATGGAGAGAAGTTCACGGCGAATTCGATAGTTATTCAAATGGAGCCGTTCGACGTTATCTTGGGTATGGATTGGTTGCACTCTTATCGAGCCGTGATATCTTGTTTACGTAGAAACGGTCTGTGCGAGACCTCGTGCAGGGAGACTTTGACTTTTCAGGAGTGCGCCTCGCGCTCTCTTTCGATGTTGGTGGACTGTTCCGGTCGTGCGATGGAAAACGGACTTCTTTTAGCTCTTGCTGAGAAACCGAGCGTGGCTTCGCAGATTGAGGAGATTCCAGTGGTTAGTGATTATCCAGATGTGTTCCCAGCTGATCTTCCGGGTTTGCCACCTGCGCGGGACGTGGAGTTTCGCATTGATCTTGTTCCGGGTACTCGTCCCATCTCGATGTCTCCATATCGATTAGCACGTCCGTTTCAGGACGAGTTGAAGAAGCAATTGGATGAATTGTTGGCTAAAGGTTTGATCAGGCGTAGTGTATCGCCATGGGGAGCTCTGCTACATTCTCGCAGAGAAGAAGGATGGGAGTTGGCGTATGTGTATTGATTATCGTGCGCTTAATGCAGTCACAATCAAGAACAAATATCCATTGCCCCGCATTGAGGACTTGTTTGATCGGTTGAATGGAGCTCAAGTGTTCTCCAAGATTGATCTCCAGTCAGGGTATAATCAAATCCGGATGCGTGAGCAGGATGTTGAGAAGACTGCTTTCTCCACCAGGTATGGGCATTATGAGTATAAAGTTATGTCCTTTGGATTGACTAATGCACCTGCCATTTTTATGGAGACCATGAACAACATGTTACACGAGTATCTAGATGACTTCGTGGTGGTGTTTATTGATGACATTCTTATCTATTCCAAGACCAATGAGGATCATGAGCGTCATTTGAGGCTGGTTTTAGAGACTTTGAGAGAGCACAAGTTCTATGCTAAGTTGAAGAAGTGTGAGTTCTGGATTTCAGAAGTGGGTTTTCTGGGTCATGTGATTAACCCTCAGGGTATTGCTGTTGATCCTAGTAAGGTATCCACAGTGGTGGATTGGAAGAGGCCGACTAATGTGAAGGAGGTGAGGAGTTTCTTGGGATTGGCTGGATATTATCGGCGTTTTGTGCAGGATTTCTCTATCATCGCCAAGCCGATGTCTCAGCTTACTCAAAAAGGTGTGAGATTCCAAAGTGGGTGATGAGTGTGGTGAGTTTACGCATTTTGAAGGACAGTTGGTGACCTCTCCTATTCTCACTCTTCCCGAGCCGGAAGCGGTTCATGATCTTTTCAGATCGTCTCGAGTGGGTCTTGGCTGTGTTCTCATGCAAGACGGTAAGGTGATTGCTTATGCGTCGAGGCAGTTAAAGAAGCACGAGCAGAATTATCCCACTCATGACTTGGAGTTGGCTGCAGTTGTTTTTGCTCTCAAAATTTGGAGGCATTATCTATACGGTGAGCCTTGTGATATTTTCACGGATCACAAGAGTCTCAAGTATATCTTCACTCAGAAGGATCTGAATTTGAGGCAAAGGAGGTGGTTGGAATTGATCAAGGATTATGATCTTACTATTCAGTATCATCCAGGCAAGGCCAATGTTGTTGCGGATGCTTTAGTCGCAAGGCGACTCCTGCTACTCTAGATTACCTTATTGCTGATTTTGATCGCATGGGTATATCCTATTGTTATGCCGGCACATCACATGTTGAGACGATTGATTACGAGTCGGCTATTCGCACCGCAAAGGGAAAGCTGTGAGTGACCGGTTATTACAGGAGGTTAGGAGCGTCTGGATGAGGGTAAAGAGGGTGATTTTAGCATGGATGATTACGGTACTTTGAGGTTTAAAGGCCGTCTTTGTGTGCCACAAAGGCGGAGGTCAAGGATGATATTTTGAGGGAGGCACATCGTTACTCGTACACTATTCATCTGGTGAGACTAAGATGTATCGAGATCTCAAATGTAATTTTGGTGGAAAAGAATGAAAGTGGACATTGCAAACTATGTGACTTCTTGTGGTGTTTGTCGGCAAGTGAAAGCGAGCACAAGCGCCCTGCAGGTTGTTGCAAGATTTGGAGGTTCCCAGTGGCCTTGGGATGATATCTCTATGGACTTTGTGGTGGCGTTACCTCGTTCGCGCGAGGAAAGATGCGATTTGGGTAGTGGTGGATCGATTCAGCAAGTCTGCGCACTTCATCCCTATTCGCACGACAAATTCAAATGAGTGATCTAGCTCCTATTTATGT